>JAZHEH010002565.1:3852500-6300000 GCA_036589455.1 Ateles fusciceps
ATGTTTTCCCTCCTTTGCCAAGTATTGCACCAACTAAGTTTTCTGGCACTGCTATTTCAACTACATCCTTGGATCCATCTGTGGATTTTTCTGTTCCTAGAATGGCACTGGCAGCTAGGGGAGAAGCAGCTCCAAAATATCCATTGGTTGCAGCAGTAGCAGCAGCCAGGCTACCTAATGCAAATGTCCCCCGCCGTACCACCAGCTGTGCTGCCACTGGCTGAGGCTTCACTGGCATAGGTGGCCAACAAATTGGCTGCTGCTGCTGCTGGGTTGGCACTGGCAGCTGCTGCAGCCAAAGCCCCCGTTGCTGCTGCTTGACTGAGACCTAAACCTAATGTGTTGAGATTATATCCATAGCTGGCTAATGTATTAAGTGCAGAGGTGATGGCCACCAGGTCATTGCCTGTGAAGCCAGATAAAACTGCTGGAAAGGCTGCAACGCCAGCAAGGTTAGCATGTCCTAATAGCCCTGCGGCTGCTGCAGCAGTTGGTAACACTTCAGCAGTGTTTGCATAAGGAGATCCGGTTGGATTGGAATTTGCCACTGGACCTGTCACATTGGCATAACTGATATTGAGACAGCTGCCACTTTGTGGATCCTCTTGTATCTTCTGGATGATAAGTTCAACAGCTTTTCGGTTTTGTTCAGGTTCTCCACTCACAGTGACAACCCTCTCTTGCAAGTTGATCCCATCAGGTTTCTGGGAAAGCTGCACCCAAGCCCCTGACTGCTCCATTATAGCCTTCACAGTAGCACCTCCCTTCCCTATTATCAGACCTGCTGTGCTGTTGGGAACTATAATCTTTACCTGTAATTAAAAAAAATACGTATAAATAATACTTCTGTTTTGTGCACATACATTATATTACTTTGCTATCCTAGAAAAGTAAAATAATAAATTGGAAATTAGTTTAAACATAAATTATGAAAAACAGAAATATCACAACTTTCAAGTGACTTTTATCACACTTTAATAACTATCTTGTAAAATTATAATTTTCAAAGAAAAAAATCAATTTTCAGGTCAAAATTATTAAATAAAAATTTTCCTTGAGTCACTGTGCATTTTGCAATAGAATTTATAAGAAATTAGTATGTTAACAAGAGGGAATCATAACTATACATCAATGGTAACATTTTTATATATTTCCAAAAATCTCATGCTATTGATGATTCACCTATTGTAACTTTAAGAAAATGCTTTGCTCTAAAACATTGAAAAAACAAAGAATGCAGAATTAAAAGACAAAATTAATAAAGATAACAGTAGGAAAGTTCAGGCTGGAGTCCTTTCAAAACATTAATTTCATGTTCCTTATCACCCATTAATTTTTTTGTTATTAAAAATACCTTACTTGTTTCATGACTGTTTTCAGAGATAAAGATCAGTAAAATTATTAGTATTTTCATTTAAACTGATATATAAAATATAGCTTCATAATGAGTGATTTATAATTAATACTTTTAAAATTTTCAAGGGCTTGGGGTAGATTAAGCCTATTTAAGAATTGTATTACTAAGCTGCACTATCTATATTTTTTAAATAATTAGTCTAATTATTCCCTTTTTTGGCTACCATAGCTACATTTTTAAATTAGGGCTTACTACCATCTTATCAAATGGTACTACCATATTTTCAGAAAATACTGAAAAATTACTGCAGTGACATGAATACTTAATCCAATATGACCAATATAGACATCTTTATTTGTATTAAAACACACCAAAATCACCATATTTGACTTATTTAATCACAATAAAAAACTATTACAGGAAATATCAAATCAATATGGCATTTCTATCATCCCTAAAATTAAAATATAGATACTAACATTTAAAATTATATTTTGGAAACATAATGATACATACAACAATGTTTTATGTCTCATTGGGTAGGTCAGAACTTGTGATTGTTGTGTCACTGACAAAGCACTGAAGTCATTGCTTTCCTTGTTCCAGACATTAAAATGGGCAGGCTAAAAAAAAAAATGTGCTAAAATTTGAGCAGGACATTTAATTGTTTGAGAAATTCTATGAGGAATTTCATTAGCTAATTTTTAGCAAGTATCTCTAATGCTATCTTTAAAACACAGATTTGGATAAGAATATTTTAAGGAAATACAGCCATGCATTTTAGGCAATTTTGTTCTGGAAGGTAGCAGGCAGAGAAAGTATAAATGCAAATTCTAAACCAAGTCACCTTATAAATATATTTACATATATTATATATACACATACAACACACACACACACACACACACACACACACACACACCCCTCACTGTATTTCCATACAGACAATTTACAGTCATGAACTAATTTTAATTTTGTTTCATTACAATTTGTTTTTATAATCACTTCATTTTATGGCAAATAGTCTAAGTTTTCAACAACTTAGAAATTTCAAGAAATAGTCTAAGTTTTCTTAGGAATGCCAAATATATCCTTCTTATTCCCTGATTAAGTGCATTCAATTTCAAGAAATAAACTGAAGTATTTTTATATTTGTTAATTTTGTTCACAGACTTCCTTTCTGTAGAAAATTTGTCTGAAAAGTTAATGTGTTACAATTAGAAAGTTAAACCATGATCATATCCTATATGAATTATAAAAATGAATTACAATCATCTTTATTTTTATCCTGTACACATGAAATACTGAGAAAATGCACTTTTAAGGATTTAAGTGTCTGAATGTTAAATATTATTGTATTTCATGAATAAGCAATTCTTTTCAAAAATTGTAACTTTTTTGTAATAAAATATTGAAAACATGTACTAGCAAACTGCAGTGCTTTAACATATTTTTTAATGAAGAAAAATGTATTAATGGATCAAGACTTTCAAAAGAGCTAATCTTATAATATTTTAAATTATAATTAATTACTTTTGTTTTGTTGAATGTGGTTTCCTGCATGATAACCACCCAGGAGTAGAATAGCACAGAAAATGTTAAGTATAGGCTAATAATAAAAGGTAATGAAATTTAATGAATAATTTAATAGCACTCAGTCTATGTAATGTGTGAAGATACTAATTTCTACTATATGGCACATTAGTCTCACACTATATATGTTTTTTCACATAGTTTTTTTCTTTTTAATGCTAAAACTATTATGCAAAACAACTTGCATATGTGAGCAATGCACTTACATTATTAAACATTAGCTTGTCTTTTTTAAAAATCAGGAAAAAACCCTTTAATTATTTTTCCTTCTTTTCAATACTCAAAATTTTATGTATTTATTTTTTTGAGAGACAGTCTTGCTCTGTCACCCAGGCTGGAGTGTAGTCGGGCAATCTCGGCTCTCTGCCTTCCGGGTTTAAGCCATTCTCCTGCCTCAGCTTCCCAAGTAGCTGGAACTACAGGTGTGTGCCACCACACTCAGAAAATTTTTGTATTTTCAGTAGAGATGGAGTTTCACTATATGTTGGCTAGGCTGGTTTCGAACTCCTGACCTTGGTTGATCCGCCCGCCTCGGCCTCCCAAAATGCTGGGATTACAAGCGTGAGCCGCTGCACCCGGCCAATACTAAAAACTTTTGAAGTAATATATAATTCAGAAATACTGTTAACTTTTTATGTCAGTAAACATCTTCCAAAAATATCCATATTTTTGAAAATTGAAGAGTTATATGACAATGTCTATCTTTTTATTAAGGCACTTTTATGTAGTTAATACTATCTTCTGAATTTTAGTATTTAACCATTTCAAAGAATCTTACATAAAAAAATCTGTCAACCACAATCAGTGGTTAATCAAATATTGATGTGGCCCCAAATTTTGTTCGCAAGATTAAAAAACTAAAGGTGTATTATGACTTAAGAGCAGACTCAATGTTTGCATCTTTGTATTTATAATTTACAGCATTTTCTAACTTCAGACAATAATAGGCTATTCTGTATAAGATTGCCAAATTTAAAAAAATAATGGAAACATAAATATAAAAAAATTAAATTCAAAATTTAAATAAATGTAAATATTTAATAGCTTACACAAGGCATTTATCATCCAATTTTTATTTTTGACAAAAGAATGTGAGAATCTTCTTTGTCTTACACTGCCTTTTTTCTCTGAAGAATTAAAAAATATATCCATATCTATTTGCACACAATATTAATCTAATATGGGCAGAGATAGGAAGCAGACTATCTGAAAAGAAGTTGAGAAAAAAAGAAAAATGAAATTCATTTAAATAATATTACAAGAAGAGTAGTGTTATATTTACATTTTAAGTGTCAGGCCAGAGTTAAGAAAAAGTGAGACAGAAAAACATGGAAGCTTCGAGATGGTGGACAATGAATACTGGTGGGAAAAAACAGAGGAGAAGCAAAAATAATTATGTAAAATAGATTTTCTCTTACTTCTCATAGGCATTTACCAAAGCAAATGTCTATACATTGATAGTATTTACATTCCAACTGAAATGAAAAATAGTAAATTCTAATAGTATACATGGATTCATTTTCATTGGTGAAGTCTGTTAATGGGCTGGCTGACATAAATACACATATTCTTATTTCTAAAGAATTGGGATAAAAACTGATCTTAAATGGCATACAAATTATTTGCTATAACATGTACAAAACTAAATCAGATATGTTCTTGACAGTTACAAATCAGATTTCCCTTCAGAGTTATGATTATATTTGCTAGCATCCACCTAATCATTTATAAATGCTTACTGAATGGCCCAAGTTCTGTGTTGAAAGCTGGAGATAAAGGATACAACATTGTTCATGTCTTTCAAGAGCTTATAGATAGCTGTAGAAAATGAGTGTTTATCAGTGCAGGAGTCTTAAAAGTGCTGGCAAAGAAGTATATAAAGGCTATAAAGGAGACACAAAGTTTAACTGGAAAAAGAAGTGATAGGTAAGAAAATCCTTGAGAGATGAAGGTATTTCCCTAATGGTCTTTCACATGTGTAATATCAGTACACTATTTTTTCACAACCAAGTATTTTCATAAATTTGAGCACTGTTATTTTTGTGTCAGACAGTTACTGTTTCAAATCTAAACTCATTTTAGCAGTGATGAACTGCTTAAATAATTCTATTTATTTATTTATTTATTTATTTATTTATTTATTTATTTGAGGGGGTTCTCCCTTTGCCACTCAGGCTGAAATGCAGTAGCAGAACCACAGCTCACCGTAGCCTTGAACTCCTGGGTTCAAGTGAGCCACCTGGTTCAGCCTCCTGAGCAGCTGGGATTACAGGTGTCAGCCACTGCACCCACCTTAATAGTATTTCTTACAAAGTAAAAGAATTTTTACTTAAATCTTCCTTATTCTAGACTTAAAACTTATTTGTTATATCAAATAAATGTGACCTGAGATTAACAATATAATTAGACTAATTACATTAGCATCAACTGTTTTTCAGAAGAAAAGTAATAAAATTACAATTTCTCTATTTGCAATTACAAAAGAACTATAAGAACCCTATAAGTTTTTAAAATACCACATAAATAAGTTTAATATTGACATGTTTCTAATTAAAAACAGACATTAAGATCAATTTACTCTTTCTGCAAATAAGAACTCCAACTGATTATAGTTTTATGGCTATAAAGGAATGAAAACATCTATAGGCATCATATTTCTTCATCATCATGCCAGAAAAATCATAAGCTATTTAATAAAACCATATCTTAAAATAAATGCAAAACAAGTTCCATTATAATTTGAGAGCTTCCAATTAATAGTATGAATTATTTAGAGCTGCCATATTTACTACATATATATGACATTATATTTATAAAGCATTTCCTATCAATAGTGGATACCTGTTATTTTACTCACTCAGTCATTCAATTGGTATCCAATCATTCTTCTTCTGGCAACAGAGCCCCAGTTTTCCTTTGGCAAACACTCTTACTCATTCTTAGTGTATGTGCCTCAGGTAAGGCTGATAATCCTCCATACCTCTAGAACAGGAGTGTCCCATTTTTTGGCTTCCCTGGGCCACATTGGAAGAATTGCCTTGAGCCACACATAAAATACACTAACACTAATGATAGCTGAAGAGCTTAAAAAATTCCAAAAAAAATCATAAAAGTTTTAAGAAAGTTTATGAATTTGTGTTAGGCCACATTGAAAGCCGTCTTGGGGCATAGGTTGGGTAAGTTTGCTTTAGAAGTGAAAACATGACCCAGGTCTGACCTATTGCTTGCTATATTCACACCCATAACCTTTACTGGTTTGGGGTTGAGCACATGACACAGGATGGCCAAACAAGAGTCTGAGAATTTGGCGAACTTGTTGTTAAAGAGATATTTATATACCTAATCTAGTAGAACACCAGCCTGGCATTGTTAGTGGCTACCTTACCACTATTACGAGAGGAAGAAGCATCTGCCTGAAAATAAAGTTAATTTAGATAAAAATGAGCCTGCAGAAATGGAAAGAGAAAAACTTTAGCAGTATTTTGGCATCTGAATCTAACCATGTCTAGAGCCAGCACAGAGGAAATACAGCTCCCTCTTTTGCTTAAAGGAATTTGAGTTGAATTACAATAATTTCTATAATTTAGGGGGCATCTATAATTTATAACTGACCAAAAAGTATCTTTGAAATATTTTTACCTTCTTGTTATATCATGCATTATTTGCCTATCAAAATACTGACATTTCAGTTTATCTCTTAAACCTAATAGTCAAGGTATCATAGTTCTGGTAAGAAAAGACAAGTAGATTAATTCACTTTTTACCATGATATGCACTACATAATCTCACCAGAAAAATGCCTTTTATTTTCCCAATGTATTATAATTTAGGCTACTGAGGCTCCACTTAGTAGCATCCAATGGAGATACGTGTGCCATTTTGGGGACTCTACATTGAATTGTAGTACATAACTAATTGAAAAAATGGTATATATTTTTTTCATTATAGACTTAGATATAACAACTGCCTGTGTGAATGCAGTGATTTGATAAAATATGTACAACAGATTTACATGAATACAAGTATCCAAAGGAATTTAAAAAGCAGTTTTTCTAACTCTCCACTAGTCTGCTTAATCTATTTTTGGTAACCAAATCAAAGGCAGAACAGTTTTCAGAGCAATGTCTAATATCTCTCATAAAATACCATGCTGCCTTGTCTCAAGCATTTTTACCCTCCACTCACTGCCAATTCAGATTTTAAACCTGGGAGCTATCTGTGAGTTGTCCTACTCCCTAGATCTGTATGTCCTATTATGTGCTATTGTTCAGTCCTACTACTTTATCCTCTCTAAAGCATAGTGTAGTATAATAAAAATATGGAATTGGTCGTTAATAGATATGGGGTCTCACCCTGGCTCTGGTATGTGACCTTTCTCAAATCACTTTAGTTTCATCACCTATAAAATCAGGCAACTTAGTAAGACTGAGGATAAGGAGTCTTTATTCTAGCATTATGAGAAAATTCTGTTCAAAACTCTTCAATGAACCTCTCCTTCAACTACCCACTGAATTACCCAATTTTCTAAAGACAAAAGTTTAACTTACTTATTTTTCCATTTAACATTCTTTCACTTTGCCCCTGAAGCATTATTCAAAATTTAAAGATACACCACACTATATCCCAAAGAGGGATATAACCTAGGAATAAGAAAAATAGAAAAAAAATCTATGCTTTTCAGGTGAAGGACGAACAGAAGGACTTCAAACTATTCCCGTTATGTTGAGATGATGAGCACTCTAGACATAATTACTTCAAAAAAGAAAACTACTAGAAGTTAAATAACCATGAAAAAACTATGAAGGCCATAAAATAATAAACTATTCTGTAATCCCAGAACTTTGGGAGGCCTAGGCGGGCAGATCACTAGGTCAGGAGATTGAGACCATTCTGGGCAACATGGTGAAACCTCGTCTCTTCTAAAAATACAAAAATTAGCAGGGCGTGGTGGTGTGTGCCTGTAATCCCAGTTATTCAGGAGACTGAGGCCGGAGAATTGCTTGAACCCAGAGGTCAGAGGTTGCAGTGAGCCGAGACCGTGCCATTGTACTCCAGCTTGGTGACAGAGTGAGACTCCGTCTCAAATAATAATAACAATAATGATAATAAAATGATTGCAGGGAAGACCATTATTTAAAAATGAAAATAATTTGGGGTATTGTCTTCTTAATGCTTACTAAACCAGATTTTACTATATTGAGATTATATTGATGAAAGGCCTATGAGTCTTTATCATCATGTGTCAAGTTATCAAAAAGCTCTTGGAGATCATTTTAAATCACTTCTCTTTAGCCCAGCTCTTTCAGGGCACATATAATAAAACATATGTTCAGAGTTCTTAATAAGCAAAAAATGTATTCTTAATTAGCAAAAATGTATTCCAATATTTGAAATGAAAACTGTTTTCAATTTAATGTTGTAAATTGAACATTCAAATTAAAAAATAAAAAAATAGCTACGAAAATGAAAATAGGGTTATGTCCACTGAAGTAGATGGTGGAAAAGGGGTGAAAGATGAGGACAGAAGAAATTCTATTTTAGCTATTTTAAGCTTAAAATGCCTATCAGACATCCAAGTGAAGCTGCCATGTAAGTGGTTGATTATGGGTCTGGAGGTCAGGGGAAACTTGGAAGTTAACATATAAGTTGTATTTAAAGTCATAGGAATAGGTGAAATTATTTAGGGGGAAGTAAAGTGAAACAAACTGTAAATTAAAGAATCAAGTAGGAAAATATTTCATTTCTAAAATAATCAAAGATACTCAAGGTAGAGCAGCAAAATTGATCATTAAGTAAAAAATAAACCAAATATAAATCAGGGAGGGGTTAAACTATTAAACTCTTTCTTTTTAAAATGTTGGTGTCTGTCAGTATATATTGTTTTGCAAATCATACTGTAGTATTCATCAAGTTATGAAACGGTATAATCTTTCACTTTGTTTCTCTCCTGCAATTCTGGGAAAATTTCCAAAACTCTCTGTATTAGTACATTGTACAGTGAACACTAGTACATTGTATAATGTATTAGTGTTTTAGGCTAAGTGTTTAAAAGTCAAAACAGAGAATGTCATATAGAAAAGACAGTATGCAGGCACTATATGAAATTATAAAGATGCAGAAAATACCAATGCAAAGTTGAATATCTATATATGTAGTTTGGGTTAAGTAATGTGAAAGTATATAATTATATTCAGGTAGAATAGAAAGGGAGCAATAGAGATTGTATTTCAGATGTGCTTTTTTTCTCTTACCACATATACTTTGTCTTATTTTTTAAAAGCAGTGTAACAAAAGGAAATGGAACAATTGTCCAAAATTGGGCTGCAGAATAAATGAATCCTCCAAGGTAGAACAATAAAAAAATAATTTTATTATATTTCTGGAATTTATTGCACAATTATTTATTGAGTGGCTACTACATGCCAGATATAATTCCAAATGTTGTGGATATAGGGGTAAATAAAAAGGATAAGAGCTCTAATTTCATAGGGTTTATAGTCCAGTGGTACATAATAAAAATAAAACAAATATTTAAATGTATATACAGTCATGCACCAAATAACAAAGTTTGGGTCAACAACAGACCATGTATACTATGGTGATTTTATAGGATTATAATGGAGCTGAAAAATTTCTATCACCTAGTGACATTGTAACCCTTGTTAATGTCCTATCACAAGGCATTACTCATATGTTTGTGGTGATGCTGGTGGTGTAAACAAACCTACTGCTCTGCTAGTTGTACACAAAGTTTTGCACATACAATTATGTACAGTACATAATACCTGATGATGATAAGTGACTGCTACTGGCTTATATATTTACTACACTATACTTCTTATAATTATTCTAGACTGTATTCCATTTACTTATTAAAAAAGAAAAGCTAACTATAACACAGTCTCAGGCAGGTCCTTCAGGAGGTAATCCAGAAGAATGCATTGTCATCATAGGAGAGGATAGGTCAATGTGTATTACTGCTGCCAAAGATTTTTCAGTGAGACAAGAAGTGGAGGTGGAAGACAATGGCACTGATGATACCATCCCTGCATAGGACGAGGCTAACGTGCCTTAGTTTATGTGTCTTAATTTTTAATTAAAAAGTTTTAAAAGTAAAACAAAATGAAAAGAAATTAAATAAAAACAGCAACAAACAACCCCATTAAAAACTGGCAAAGGACATGAACAGACAAATCTCAAAAGAAGACATACATGTGGTCAACATTTATATGAAAAAATGTTCAACATCACTAATTGTTAGAGAAATGTAAATCAAATCCACAATGAGATATCATCTGACACCAGTCAGAATGGTTATTAAAAAGCCAGAAAATAACAGATGTCGGAGAGGTTGCAGAGAAAAGAGAACATTTATATATTACTGATGGGAATGTAAATTAGTTCAGCCACTGTGGAAAGCAGTGTGGAGATTTCTCGAAGAACTTAAAACAGAGCTACCATTTGACCCAGCAATCTCACTACTGGGTATATATCCAAAGGAAAATGAATCACTTTACAAATAAGACACATGTACTAGTATGTTCATCACAACACTATTCAAAATAGCAAAGATATGGGATCAACCTAGATGCCCATTAATGGTAGATTGGATAAGTACAATGTGGTAAATATACACTATGGAATACTATACAGTCATAAAAAGGAAGAAAATTATGTCCTTTGCAGCAACAAAGATGTAGCTGGAGGCCAAATTAATGCAGACACAGAAAGCCAAATACTGCTTGTTCTCACTTATAAGAGGGAACTAAACATTGAGTAAACATGGACATAAAGATGGTAACAATAGACACTGGTGACTTCCAAAGGGGAGAGGTTGGGAGGGGAAGTGGGTTGAGCACTTCCTCTCGGGCACTATGCTCACTCTCTGGAATCACTTATACACGAAACCTCAATGACATGCAAATTACCCATGTAAAATACCTGTACACGTACCCCCAAACCTAAAATAAATGCTGAAAGGAAAAAGAAAACTGTTTACAGAATAAGGAAAAAGAAAGAAAATATTTTTGGACAATATATTTGTGTTTTAAGCTAAGTGTTTAAAAGTCAAAGGAGTCAAAAAGTAAAAACATTAACAAATATACAAAGCAAAAATGTTATAGTAACCTAACGTTAATTATTAAAGAAAATTTATTTTCATATAATTCGTATGTCCTAAGCATACAGTGTTTATAAAGTCTACAGTATGTATGGTAATATCTCAGGCCTTCACATTCACTCACTACTCGATCACTGACTCATCCAGAGCAATTTCTAGCTCTGCAAATTCTATTCATGGTAAGTTCCCCATACAGGAGTATCACTTTTTATCTTTCATTCTGTATTTTTAATGTACCTTTTTGTTTTGATATGTTTAGATATACAAATAGTTAACATTGTGTACAGCTGTCCAAAGTATTCAGTAAAGTAACATGCTGTACAGATTTGTAACCTAGAAGCAATAGGTTATACGAAGAGCCTAGGCGTGTACTAGGCTGTACTTTCCAGGTTTGTGTTAAGTACCTTACGTGATGTCTGTACAATGACAAAAACACCTAATGCTGCATCTCTCAGAATATAACTCCATCATTAAGCAAACGACTGTAAAACAGGCATGCCTGTAAAATAGTGAGTTGATAAATGACAGAAAAGAATATCTAGAAAATATTTTAAATTTTTTAACTCAGAAAATTCAAAATCATAATTTTAAATGAAAATCGTGCATTTAACCTGAATGCCTGTTTATAAAAAGCATTCTCTATGTTAGAAAATAAAGTTAATCTAGGAACAAAGGGCTTTTTAAAATTTTGAGTTGTTTATGGATTAATACTCTGATATAACCAAACTAATAAATAAGATAACAGTAGTAGTAAATGTCTCAACTATGTTTGAAAATACATCCCCATTTATAAACTTATGTAACTAGGTAATTAAGTTATAAGGAAAACTTTCACAATTTGAATTTTTATTTTACCTTTATACATTTTTTATTGTCATTTTTACCATTAAAATTAAATATTATCAGTTGAAAAGTCTGATATGCCATATTTTTGACATGATTTATTACTTATAGTTGCTTATAGGTATTTCATATTTACTAATAAGGTGAATTATATATTTCTTATTGTTTTAATTTCACTAGCAGTTTTTCTAAAGGCAATATTTCTTTTTTAAAATGGCTGTATTTCAGTATTTTACTAGTAATGGGAAGTTGACTATGTACTATCACCAATGACTGTCATTAAGAAAATGAAAATGTTATAAATTATTTAATACTTGACATAAATAACCATATAACCATTGATTAACATAGAAAAGTTTACTGAAGCACATCTGCAATTTAACAAACTGGACTATTAGTCACAAAACTACATTCTTTATATATGTATGTGTGAAATAGCTAATTTATAGTATTTAATAAATCATATATAAAAATACACTAATTTTTAAACGTCTGTTACTTGGCTAAAAGTAATTTGAATCCAGGTAATAAAAAGAACAGTTTTCTTTTTCAAAAATATTGTTAAATAGTAATTGAATAAGAAATATGCGCTAAACCAAACACCAATAAAATGAATTATAAGGTATTAGGTTCAGAAGAAATGAAAATGATCAACTTACTATCTCCTGAAAAATTCTTAATTCAGGGATAAAAAATTGGAAAAATGACCAAAAAGGCCAATTATATATTTCTGAGGTCAAAACAAGGAGAAACACTATTTTTTTTTTTTATTTCAAAGTGAGAAGGTATCAAACTCCCCAATTTGGCAAAACTGCTGTTATCTGGGAGAATAATGTGAAGACATTCACATATCTAAGCATTCATTTAAAAAAATAAAAATTTTTAAAAATAAACTTGTATCTAATTTTACTATTTTAGATATTTTCAATTTTATATGGTTTTGCTTGAAAAACAAAAACTGTTGAACTCTATACACACACAAAGCAAGAAGACAAGTACATATTGTGGAATAAGGAGACATTAAGTGGTTTGGTTATATAAAGGCATGAATAATGTTCTGAGAACATAACGTTGAGAACATGCTGTATGCAAGAATTACTGCAGCTGTGGCTGCAGGGAAAACTTTGATGAAACAGAGAAACCACCTTTGCCTACTAAGTCGTCAAGAGAATCTTGCAAATCTACCTAGTATGAGCCAATACAAGACACAGTATCTATGCATTTCACCAATGCCTGAGCCATATATGGGATGTAAAACAAGGAATGTTACAGAGTGACTATTTCATTAACTCTTTCCCCTGATGTGTACCGCTTTCTTCAACCTGAAAATCTGAAAGTCCTAGGCTTTTCATAAACTTAAAAATGACTTCCTAGGCTTTTCATAAACTTAAAAATGTTTTCATATAAAATCACCCATTTAAAAGGGACTTTGGGAGATCACATAACCTGGTATTTACCAAATACTGTATTATAATACTTACCTGAAAACATTATAGGTGTGCTGCTTTCAGTGGTGTTGTTAATTTGCCCTAAGTGATATCCGATCCCCATCACTGGTGTGAATAATACACTGTCTACACTACAGCACATGAGCAAACTCAGAAGTTTGAAATGGAATGAATATGGGTAGGAAGCACTTAATTAATCATATCCATAATTTTTGGCAAGAATATTGCTAAATGACCTTAAAAACTCCTAATGTAATCTGGATAAAAAGATCTCTAAGAGAACCTCTAACTGTATTTAGTAATAGTCAAATGTATTAAGCTAAGGTTAATTTATTATTGAAAAAAAGATTTTTTTTTTTTTGTAAATTCAGTGTGCCCTAAGTGTATAGTGTTTATAAAGTCTACAGTAGTATACAATAATGTCCCAGGCCTTCACATTCACTAATTATATCTAAAAGGATAATCATCCTTTGTATAAAAACCCTTCATAGATTTAAGTTGTTTTAATTAGTTAACTCCAACTATTCTCAATGCTGAAACTAATACCCATCCTTCAACTTTTGTACAAATTTAGTATTTTTCAAATAACAAAGTATGTATATTGTTTCATGGTAAAGTCTTGATGAATTAACACTTGAAAAAAAAGAGACATTGTCACATAGTACACAATTATCAATTTATTATCAACTAATGTGTTTTATCATATAGTAAAGAGTGTTTCCCAAACATTTCAAGAGGCTTTGTGAAATATTTATCCGACTTTTCAAATATAGATGCAAAATCTCATCCTCGGTCTATTAATTAAGAATCTACATGGGTAATTTTGATACAAAGCTAGGTTTGAGTATTTTTCATGTATTAACTCTAGAGGATAAATGAAACTATTACATAGATTACACAATCATTTAATTTGGCATAACTTTAAAATATGAAGCAACTGCCACTCTCTTTGCCAGTCAATAAGTGCTTCCTCTAGGACTGAAGCATCTCCCCAGTGAGACTTCTTGAAATTCCTCAGTAAAGCATCAAAAGAGTAGGAAATCAAGAAGCCAGGTAGCTTAAATGCACATGTAATGTCAAAGACAACCAATCTTCCCCTTGGGAAATTACCACTTTATCTTCCTTAAAATACTGCATATACCACAACTGAAGTAAGTATTTTTTCCATTCTTTTTTGTATCCTTTGTTACTTTTTAAAAACAATGTAGAGATATAAGAACGAAAATGTAGTAATTTTCATATTCTTTGTCATCAGTCTAATAATATATGAACAATGTTTTTTGACTATTAAAGATAGGGCCAAATGTTTCTTAGCAACTTAATTTTCTTCATATTGTATGACACTATTCTAGGCCAGTTTATGCAGATCTAACTCAGCATTTTAAATATCTTCACCACATACTATTCTGTAATATCAGAATTTATTTAGTCACTCTCCTATTAAGGGTGAAATTACTTTCCAACTTTTATCACACAAATGTTCTTGTATATTCAAGCATATTTATTCCCTGTATCTTTGCCAGCGCTTCAGATTTATAAATACACACACACACACACATTTTGCATTTCTGATATGTGTATTATACACAAACATACACTTTTGTGTATCTGATTTAACATAGTACAATCATGTAATGTTGATTCCAATTTCCCTGATGACTGGTGAGGTTAAACATGTTTTTATATTTGTATTGAACATTTCCATTTCCTTCTCTGTAAATTGCCTTTTCATTTTTCTATTGGGTTTTCACATGAATCTAGGAGTACTTTCAATAGCAGAAAAACTAATTGTCATGTGTTCAACACATTTTTTCCAAACATATTGTTGTCTTTCACTAATTAATGGTGTATTCTGCTATGCCAAAAATAATAATTGTTTATATACTCAAAATCTGGTAACTTATTCTTTTGTGTTTTGGATTTCCTTCTTGCTTAAGTCATCCTTGATTTCATACACCATAATTTCAAATGGTCTTATAATTTCAATCTTGAATGCACTGCGATTTATTTCTGCATATTGTCTGAGGTGGAAATTTATTTTCTTTCAGTCAATATACCGGCATGATTTATAAAATATCCTTTTTAAAAATGAATTAAAATTACACTTATATAGTACTCTGGACCAGGCAGTGTTCTAAATATTCATTCATTTAAAAGTCATGACAACTCTGTGAGGTAAGTACTCACATTTTACAATGAGAAAACATGCATGGCAAAATTAAAAAGGTGGCCTCACACATTATAAAATTCAAATGTAACAAAGATTTGATTGGAAGCCAGATATTATGGCTCAAGACCACATTTCTCCAAATCCCTAGATCACACTGTTTTTCTTTATCATACATTAAGTTTCCATATATAGTCATGTGCTGCATAGTGACGTTTTCATCAATGACAGACCACATATATGGTAGTGCCATGAGATTATAACGGAGCTGCAAAGTTCCTATTGACTAGTGATATAGTAGCCAACGCATTACCTTCTCTTTGTTTGGACAATATGCAAATACCACTGTGTTACAATTGCCTGCAGGATTCAGTACAGTATCATGCTGTACAAGTTTGTAGCCTAGGAGTGACTGTGTATTGTAATGGACTATACCATCTAGGTTTGTGTAAATATACTCTACGATGTTCACACAATATCGTTTATGATATTTTTCTCAGAACATATCCCTGATGCATGACTTTACTTGGATCTATTTCTGAAATATCTATTTACTTCATTTAACAACTGTATGTATTTGTATGTCACTTTTATTGTGACATTTTAGTAAATTTTAATGCTGGGTGAGCTCAATATTACTAGTTTCTTGATAACTCTAAGTTGACTGATGGTAATTATCAGGGACTTGCTTTTATATGAATATTAAAATGATTTTACTTTATCTCTCTCAAAAACCAGAAAAATGGGAATACGATGAAAATTGAAATATATTTATATTGTAATTTAAAAAGAATTGACATTTGTATATTAAATCTTCCCTACAAAAACAAAAAAAAGAGAAAAAAAATCTTCCCTACAAAAATTATAGTAAGTCTATCCATTTATTAAGTGTTTCATGCCCTTATATAAAAATTGTATCTCATTTAATATGAATTCAGTGTTTTTGGTTCAATTTATTCCTAGGAATGTTTGCAACTTTGATATGTATATGACACATACTAGGTTGAGCTATAGGAAATTACAATCAAATATCAACAATTTCATAAGACTCATCCTAATGAAAAGCAAAGCATATAAAATAAAATACACATAACAAAGTCAGTAAGTTCATTAAAAAAATGGATGTCATGATATTTCTAGGATCCTCTTACATATTTCTGATGAACAATATCTTGATATCAGCTAAACAAACACATTACTCACACACATATGCTGAAAGAAATAAAAATTAGTGTGTGTATGTATATATATATATATATATATTTTTTTTTTTCTTTGTTTTGAGAGGGAGTCTTGCTCTGTTGCCCAGGCTGGAGTGCAATGCGTGATCTCAGCTCAGCCTCCCAAGTAGCTGGGATTACAGGCATGTGCCACTATACCCAGTTAATTTTTTTTTTTTTTTTTTTTTTTTTTTGAGATGGAGTCTCGCTCTTGTTGCCAGGCTGGAGTGCAATGGTGAGATTCAGCTCATTGCAACCTCCACCTCCCGGGTTCAAGTGATTCTCCTGCCTCAGTCTCCCAAGTAGCTGGAATTACAGGCAGCCGCCACTACCACGCCTGGCTAATTTTTTGTATTTTTAGTAGAGACAGGGTTTCACTATGTTAGTCAGGCTAGTCTCCAACACCTGACCTCAGGCAATCCACCCTCCTCAGCCCCCCAAAGTGCTGGGATTACAGGCGTGAGCCACTGTGCCTGGCTCTAATTTTTATATTTTTTTGGAGAATTATGACATTATTTGTATTTGAGACAAGTGCCCAACTAGTTTTCAAATTGTGCTCCAAATACTATCAGGCATGAAATAGATGTCTAGCTAAGAAGGCTATGTTCTTGTAACTTCACCTCTTCATTCAACTAAAAGTATTCTTTTCTAGTTGGTTTATATTTTTAGAGAGAACTTCTATGCAGAATTTCATTTCAAATATTGTATAAAAAAGAATTTTAGAACATATAGACTTGTAAGCCTATTATTTCAACTAATGCCAGTCATTCAACAATATTTACTGAGAACTTATCATGTTCCAGGTTAATGCTTCACATACATCAGAAAATAAAACAGAAGAAAACCCTATCCTCATGCAATTTACTAGGAGAGTAAGACACACAATACACAATAAACATGATAATAAGCCAAGGATACAGTATTCATGAGACATAGGAAAAAAGCTTAAAAAACAGCAAGATAAAGCGAATCAGGAGTATGGGGGAAGGGGGAGGCTAGGTTGCCATATTAGGGAGGTCATGTTAAGTCCTATGGCATAGGTGAAGTTTGAATAGACTTGAAGGTTATTAAGATGCTAGCCAAGCAGATCTCTATGATAAGAGAATTTCATGTAGAGAAAAGCAAGAGACAAATACTGAGGTGAAGGTATGCCTAATGTCTACAAGGAGCAGCAAATGTCAATGCGGTTGGGCCAACATGAGTGAGGAGACCAGTGGCAGGAAATAAAAAGATAATGTGGCAAAGGCCTTATCTTATAAGTTAACAAACGTCATTTTGGAGATCTTGGCTTTTACTCAGTTAAATAGTAAACTATTTCAGGTGGCAGTAAAAAAATAAAAAATGAACTTATTTTTAAAGGAACAGGTTGGGGTAGTTTTGGAACTTACTGCATTTAAGATGTCAATTAGATATGTTAAGAGAAAAGGCTGAATGGGGAACTGGATGTAGTCCGGAGTTTCACTGTGAGATCTGGACTAGAGATAAAGGGGAACATAAGTTATGTGGGGCCTGAAGCATATACAATTTTAGAGGACATCTTTGGGAAACAAAATTTAAAATTATGAACATAAAATTTAAGTCTGTATATGTGAGGAATAATAAAGATTAAGCTTCTTTAGTTTATGGTTGTTATGGTTTGAATGTTTTTGTCCATTCCAAAATTCATGTGTTGGAAACTTAATCCTCAATGCAACAGTTTGGGAGGTGGTGCCTTTTGGGAGGTGTTTAAGTCATGAGGGCTTGATTAATAACACTATAAAATGAGCTTGCAGGAGTGAATTTTCTCTCTTCTGCTCTTCAGCCGTGTAGGAATACACTGTTCATCCCCTTTTTGTACTTCTGTCTTCTGCAATTTCAAGATACAGCAAGAAAGCCCTCGTCAGATGCCAGTGCCTTGATCTTGGACTTCCCAGCCTTCAGCGCTGTGAGAAAAAATTTTCTGTTCTTTATAAATTACCATGTCAGGTATTCTGTTACAGCAGCACAAAATGGACTAAGATAACTGTACATCTGTCACAATGGAGACATAAATTTTGCAGATGTCAACATATAAAAGGCAAGGTAATAGATAAGGAGAAAGAAAAGACTCAAAAGAATTCCCAAGTATCGAGACCTGAAGCACTTCATTGTTAAGTAGATAGGAATAAGAGAATAAATTAGCAGAGGATTCTGAGAAAAAGCAAAGCGGAACCAAGCAGGAGGAAAATCAAATGTATGTAGTATCCTGGAAGCCAAGTAAAGAAAGTATACCAAGGAGGTGGAAGTGATAAATTTTAACAAATATTGTTGGTAGGCAAAGTAATATGTAGACTAAGAACAGGTTACTGGAATTAGCAAAGTAGTCATCACTGATGTTCTTGACAAAGAGTTTTGATGGAATGGAGGAGGAAAAAACTTGACTGACGTGGATTCAAGAATGGGAAGACAGACACTGGGAGCTAGAGTAGAGACAATACTTTTGTAAGTTCTACTACAAAGGAGTAGACGAAATAGGGCATTAGCTGGTGGGAGAAGTGACATTAAGAAAGTTTTGTTTGGTTTTCTAAGATGAGAGAAAAAACAGTTGTGCACTGATGGGAATGAATCTGTAGAGAGCAAAAACTTGACAGAAAAAGAAGAGAGAAAAGGTAGAACTGCTGAAGGAATGTTCTTGAGTAAAGGAAGAATGAGGTTTAATGGACAAGTAAAATGAATGGTTTTAGACAAGAGCAAGGAAAATTCACGTATCGTAATTGATGAGAAGGCGGACTATATGAGTATAAATGCTGCTTGCTTCATTAAGTATTTGTTAATATGAGTTTGTGGAAGTTCACTTTTGATTGCTTCAGTTTTCTCAGGGAAGTAGGAAGGTCATTAGCTGGGAGAGAAAAGAAGCAAGAAACATTGTGGGGGTTGTGGTTGGGACAATTCTTGGAAGACTCCCATGATCTCTACCCACTGGTGTTACAATGTGTACAATCTTCTCCCCTTGAGTGCGAGTGGGACACATGACTTATGTCTAACTATAAGAATATGGCAAAAGTGATCCAATGTCATTAGCATGATTAAATTATGTTGTAGGGTAAAGGAGGTACGAAAGTTACTCCTGTGATTTTATTCAATACATGACTCCACTTTTGCTGGCACACAATGAAGAGAGACTCTCTTACGGGCCTTGCAAGACACAGTCAAGTTTTGAAGGCCCTTTGGAGAGGGTCATGTGGCAGGCCACTGTGGGTGGGGGTGGTCTCTAGAATCTGAGAGTTGCCTGTAGCCAATAGCCAGTTATAAGCTGTGGCCCTCAGTCAGACAGGTTTAAAAAAAAAAAAAATCACAAAAATTGAATGCTGCCAACAACAACCTGGATGAACGTGGAAGCATATTAGTCAAACCTCTGAGAATGCAGCCCAGCTGACACTGATTGCAGCCCTGTGAGATCACAAGCAAAGGGCTCAGCCTGCCTGGCTTAAGTCATGCCTGGGCTCTTGACCTACAGAAATTATAAGAAAATAAATATGTGCTGCACAATAGAAAATTAACTAATACAGGGTTGAAAAGAGAGGAGAACTTGTGAAATAGTCACCTAGAAAATAAGAAAGTGAATGAGCTTGTGAAAGACAGAATTAAGAATCTATCTGAGACTTGTGGTCATGAATTTAAAGTGAGACCAGTTATTTTTATTTTTCTGCAACCAAAGTAAGGGTGCTATATATGAGTTACTTATTTTCATGTGTTTTATACATTTTGATAAATGTTTATTATATAATTTTAAACAGTAAATAAACAAATGTTTATAAACAAATATTTCTGAAATCCTTTTTTTTATTCTTTTCATGGAATTTTTGAACTAACAACAAGGACCCTAAGGTTAAAACCAAAATTTATTTTTTGGTACCACTGATTGATTAACAAAACCATTTTGTTGAATATTAATGGAGTGACTAGGTAACTTAGTATTAATAACTTAGAATTGATTGAATGCTACTGATTTTGTTTTTTTAAGTTTTATTTGCAAGTTTAAATATGTTGCTTTAAAGAATTTGATCTCACTCATAGGTGGGTGTTGAACAATGAGAACATGTGGACTCAGAGAGGGGCATCACACGCTGTGGGCAGTTGGGGGGTGTAGGGGGAGAGACAGTGGGGGATGGGGAGGGAGGGGAAAGTGAGGAGGGATAACATGGGGAGAAATGCCAGGTATAGTATGCACCTAAAGTTAAATAAATAAATTTAAAATAAAAGAATTTGATCTATTTACTATATCTTTATATCTGCTTCATATTTAAAATTCCATGTGTAGAAAAATATCAAACTTGTATCTTACAATATGAAACACATGCACAGAAATACAAGTTGTAAAACTGTTAATTCTTTTAACTTTTCTTCTTCAATAGGGAAAGAAGAGCAACTTATGTACTCTTAAGCAACAAGCAACTGAGTACTCTTACTAGAAAATAATTGTAGTTTAAGTTAAAGCAGACAGGCTTTAATTACAGAAATATTTTAGAGTTGAAAAAGCAGCCAATATACTAGAATCTTTCTAAAGACAAAACTCAAAAACTTTAATAAGCCATTTGCTTTATTATTTACTGTTAAAGAATAATCTTTTTCATTATCACTTGATGGATATTTAAGAAACTAAATAAACATAACCTAACATTTATATGATGCTTATTACATTCAAGCCACTGTTCTAAGAAGAGGTAACTGACATAAGAAAGGTTATACACTTCCTTAGGTCAACCCTATGAGGAGTTATTATTTGAATTTCACAGATGGGAAACTGAGACTTAAGGTAATGCCCAAGACTGGAGAGCAATGGCATGATGATGGCTCACTGCAGCCTTGAACTCCTGGACTCAGGCAATTCTCCTGCCTCAGTCTCCAGGTAGCCAGGATTATAGGCAAGTGCACTATATCCGGTTAATTTTTAAAATATAGTATTTTTAGAGACACGGTCTTGCTATGTTGCCCAGGATAGTCTCAGACTCCTAGCCTCAAGTGATTCTCCTGCCTCAGTTTTCCAAAGTGTTGAAATTACAATTTGAGCCACCATGCCTGGCCTTAACCATTATTTTATAAGGCTTCTCATATGATAGTCTTTCCCTTTTAAGGAGGAAATTATTATAGAACAACATTGTAGTCACAGTCTGTCAGCCTGACCTATGGAAATGTGTTAAGGGGTCTCAAGATTAAGAAAGTAAAATTCAGTATGTACTAAAACATGTCATCATTTTAAAAGGAATAAAAAATGTTTTTAAATATTGGAAATGCAGATCAAACTTACTCCTTTAATAGTTTTCTGTGTTTTTTATTTTTAGTTTTCTGAATATTGACAATCCATTGTTCTTTTTATTACAATTAGCTTAAGATGGTCATATTAGAACCTATTTTCTTACCTTGGCTATATACTTTCAGATATAAGTCAGTATAGCAAAGCTAAATTAATTGAGAATATTGACAAGAAACAAATGAACAACAAAAACACATTTCCTTCTGCCCTACTACATGATTAGAATCTACTGGGAAATACTGTTGGGGATAAAATAATCACAAACTATTAATAATATGAAAGATTGATGATTACAATTCTTTCAATGAATTATGGATTTTGTTTTGTTCTTCTCTTATATCTTGCTTCATGATATCCAGGAGATATTATGCTTCTTTGTACAAGAACAGAAGAAAACAGAGTATAAGTAACACTGTAACAGAGTATAGTGGACAGAATATAAAATTACAAATGATTTATTATTTCAAAATAGGAAAATTTAGATTTGGCAGAGGTAAATGTACTTTATCTAGAGGGTAAAAATACAATATTAGTAACAAATATATAATTCGCCTTTAAAAAAACCATTTTATAAAGATTCTCATGCTCATATAAGAATAAATGAAAGAAAATACAAATTTAGCTTCAAAGGCAAAATTATTAAGAAGGTTTTCTTTTCTAGATCCAGGATTTTTTACTTTGAGTAAAATTATTAGTTTTATTTTCATTGTGGTTGTGTTTGTCATGTATACATTTGGAAAAGGAGAATGATAAAGTACAAAAGAAATATTCAAAACATAAAATCAGTTGTTTTCCTAAAAGGTTTTTATGCTATGTAATTAAAGTTCACTAAAATATAAGGTATGTAGAGTAAAAATGTGAGTACATATTTAAACTTCATGCATTTGTAATACAAGCTTGGTTCTCACTTTATGTAGTACCATTTCCTTCAAAGAGAAGTGCTGGGTATTATCACTGGAGATGTGTACTCTACTAATCAATTTATCGGACCTAAAAATGTTTGCATTATAAAATACTTTTGTTTGAAGGGAACACTATTGCATAAAATGAACATCAAACCTGTAGTATAAAATATCACCCTAAATATAAGTTTTGCGTCCAGTTATTATGTTTAAATCTTTCGTCAAGTTGCAGAAGTATTAGGATCAATCAGCAAAATAGTTCTGATAGGTCTTATATTAGATAATATGCAAAAGCCACATTTTATATATTCAGCAAATATAGTTCAAAGTTAATAATTTGTTAGTCAACTATATGAAAAATACGTTAAACAGATAAGCTTTTGTTTAATATTTAAATAAACCCATAAAGCCTTATATTATTAAAAAAGCAAAAATATTAAAGAAAATAACATTTCTCACCTAAATGAAGCTCAACTCAGACAAAATAAAAATGTGTTTAATAATTTTAATAAATATATTATTCAACATTTGTCAAATTACAGTATGACTGAATTACATAAATATTTTAGATAATCTTGTATTTTTCAAAAATAACTACATTTTTGAAGAATGACCTACAGATAGTATCAAAACAATCATAAAATCAACTAATAAAATATATTCTACTTGTAAAGTTTGCCAATCAATGGAAATGTTAGAATTTTTTTAAATACTATGAAAACACCATCTCCTGAGTTGTTAAACATTAAAATTACCACAAATATCAATTTTCAGTTTCTTTTAGATTGCTGGAAATGCTTTTCATCAATAGTTTAATGTTGTTTACATAGTAAGGCATGTCTCAAATAAAAAGCAAAAAAAATTGCATCCACTTTTAAAGATATACCTTTGCTCAATTTATACATTTATTTTTTACATATATGATATCCCTAACTTACATATGAAGAATTCTAGGAAGATACAATAAGGGAGATTAAAAATACCAATTCAATGAATAGTCTTCAGAGCCCGATTGGGTAGTCACGATTTTCAGGAAAAAAATTCTAGTAGTTTAATACCTGAATACAGTTTTTATTATCTAAAATTAAAACTGCATATAAAATTTTAGAAATAATTGATATTTCTTTCTTAGGTTATTTGGAATCTGATTATGGTGCATATATGTGAATGAACGAATAAATCCTTAACCCACCATTATCTTTTTCTCCAGTTTGCAGGCAATCACCCGTGAAAAGTATGGTGTAGATGACAGGATGATACTGTACCTGATTAGCTCTGGAGGTGGTCATGGGATCAGATGGAGAGGACTTGGTGGTAGTTGGGGAAGATGGCAATGTCTGGGAAACAAAGCAGTTCAGGAGCAAATCAACCTTTATAAGCCTTAAACTGATTATTTAAATAAAACAAAATAAAATAAAATGTAATATAACGAGAACAAAATCCTATGAACAAATTTTTATCCTATTCATTTGGATTTAATGGATTTTAAGATCAATTAAGTAACTAATGCATGTAAACATGCATGCATAAGCATGTAAAAATAAATTCATGACTTGAAATCATGATGGTGATTAATAAAAATTCACATGAGTACTAAAAGTATCCTGACCATATTCATGAATAGTAGTTTCATTTCTTTCCCTCTTGTTTTCTGGGGGAAAAGAGATGTAAAGAAAAATTCAAGAAGTTCAATGAATAAAATCAAAAGAGTCACTTTCCTATCAATGAATACAGTCGGAGATTTGAAGAAGTGGTGAAATGAAGTTTACTTTGGCATAAAAGTATCCACCTACTTAATATGTTGAACATCACCAACAAGTTGATTCCACATGAATTTAGGGATCCATACTTAAAAGTAATTAAATTTGAAGTTCTGAGTTCTTAATATCATATTATCTTCTAAAATATTAATTTTTAATAAATTTAGGGCCCGTCTGAAAATGTAAACATTAACCTCATATTAATAAACAGGTAACTAAAAGCATTGTTAAAAATTATCATACTTTCATCATTTATCCTAAAGAGTAAATTTAATATAGATGAAGAGCATATATATATAGTAGCATCATCAACTGTTTTAAAAATAAACACAAAAATCTTAGGAATATTTATTGTTCACTTCACTTCTAAACATATACACTTGCTAAACATATAATATATTGAATAAGGCCATCTACACATGATGAACAATTCATTAAGATATTTTTATAAGTTCTTATGTCTAATAGAAAAACCTTAAAGTGTAAGATGTTAAGAATTATTTTAAGTGTCATATGTTCACTAAGCAAAATAGCATTGCTTATGTTACATCCTCAATACATAATATTTCTAAACAGGTAAAATGGGATAGGTTTTTATACTAAAAATACAATTGTATATGGAATGGATATTATATTGTATATTAATATATATTTGTCAAAATTACTCAGATATGAGCAAAAGCATAACTTTAAAGGTTCAGCAGTGAAAGGAAAAGCAGATTAAATTATGTGAAGTCATATTTTTGCATTTAATATTTCAAAAGTTGTTATTTGGGCACAATAAAGCCATTAAATGAAAAAAAAAGAATAAAAAATTCCCAGGCTTCTGGTTAACTCACTGTCCTCCAATAACAAAATAAGACTGGTTCTAAAATCATATCATGTTTTATATATTCCACTCCTCAAATAATTCCTGATTCTTCTTAAGTTGAAACCTAATACTCCTAGGAAACCTAGACCTAATAGTGAGTCAAACCAAGATTTTTACCACATCATATAAAAAAAGGGTAGGCGAGCTACTGTAATCAGTAAATCCTCAAAATTTTAAAAGTTTTCAATCTTTCATTTTCTATTTTTGCTTTTTATGATTAATTCTTGTTATTTCTCAAGAGAGACTTTATTTTCAATCATTAACAATCTCCCTAATGTTTTATTTCCCATGCAATACTTTGCTGAGACACATGCTAATGACTCCATGCTACTATTTGCTCTATGAATTGAATAGTAAAGGTTTTATTTTTCTACCACTGGTTACAAGTGTTACTAACAGAGGATACCTGGGAGGAGTTAACATACATGTAAAAATCTGTTCGGTACTAATCTCAGATTAATAATAAGGCTGGTGACTAAACACATGTTAAATAAATCTAGAGGTCATTTCTCCCAATATAGGTTAGAATTCATGTTGATTAACCTACAAGAAGCACAATTCTATGTATGTTGAGCTCTTCTATTTCCATTAGAAGAACTATCTAATGGAAAATCATTCTGAAGTACTACTAGGTTTAATATGACCTTCACCTTGTCTTGGATATAAGCCTCAACAAAGTCTTAATTGCAAAGAACTATGTAGAAAAAGTTTAATTGCAAATTAAACTTTTAACTAAAATTAAAATTAAATATTAAATGGCTCAGAATTTGTAATCACTTAGATTAATATGATCTTCTGTCAATTTTTATTGCCTTTCTTTTTGCTTCACATATATATGAAATATTGAACCTGCATTAATAATTGATACAACTCGCATTCATAAAAATTGTCCTTAATAATTGTGATGCTGTTTCTTTCCCACAGGAATAAAATCAATGATTTCAAACTTCTAGACAATATAAATGTGCTTTAGATAATTAAAGTTTTGGTTGGTAAACATCATAAAATGTTTAGAGGTTACATTTTAATATATTAATAGACAAGTAAAAGTTATGTAAGTTTGGGTTTCAAGCTATAAAACTGTTGAAATGTCACAGCAAATTGTCTCTAAATATATTTTTTAAAGTCTTAAAATAATGAAAATGTAATGAAATAAAGATGTGATGAGTTTTTCAACTATTATTCCTATAAATATTTTTAAGCACAAAAGGACACCTGCTTTATAAATTCAATTTACAACAATAAAAATATTCTGGAAAGTTTCATTTCAATTGATTTTTTTAAATACTGGGAAAAAGTGTTCTCATAAATAGCTAAATGTAAATATGTTAAAGTAATACTTGTAATGTAAAAGATTATTAAGTTAATGGAACTGGTATGATAATTGTTCTCAATCATATAGATAAAACCATATAGATTTCTATATAGATTTCTTATGATAAAAACCATAAGAATTATTTTAATGCACAATATAAATGTACAAACTATTTCCTTAATATTTTATTTTATTATTATTATCATTATTATTTTATAGAGACAGCATCTCGCTTTGTTGCCCAGCCTGGTCTGAAACTCCTGGCTTCAAGCAGTCCTCTGCCTTGGCCTCCTAAAATGCTGAGATTACTGGCAAGAGCCACTGCACCTGGCCTGTTCCCTTAACATTTTATAAACAAACTTTTACATCCATTTACCGTGCAGAGTTAAAGTTTAGCGGTTTCATGTTAAATATGCTTTAGTGAAATTTCTGATATACATCATGAAGATGTAATTAACTGAATATCCACATAATATTATATATTGATATATTAGTTAAAACAAAGTGCACATTCCTACAATATTTTTTTACATTTTTCAAATAATGAATGTGAAGGACAGAGTCATTTTTAGCACCATTTTCTCTTTCAAATGGAAAAGCATAATATATTTTTTCTGTGTATTACTTGAATGGCTGTTTAAGAATTCTTTAAACATTGAAGGGTGAAAATACTTATTGTAGAAAAATTATTAAGAATTTAAAACAGTGGATCTTTTGGAATATAGTTTTTTAAAAAAAAATCAAGAATTTAACCATAGGTAATCAAATGTAGATATAACTAGGCTTTTGGAAATAAGTACAAGGTTATTACAAATTATGAGATGAATTCTTGTTAACAAATGCCAGCCTTGCTGGGCAAGAGAATATTATTATTAATAAACACTGTAATAAACAGGGCTTGCTTTCAAGCTAGTCTGCAGTAATAGACTGTCAGGAATCTCTGATATTCATAGGCAAAGTGAAAATAGCAATGAACAACAAATCTCAATTGTAATTCAAGATGTATTACTAGTGAAGTAACATCACTGAAGTAATCACCGTCCTAAACCCCTACTTTGAGTTCTGTTAAATAAATCTGTATACTGTACCATTTAAAAATGAATGAAATATTTAAATATGTAACTGTAATCTTCAGCTTTTAATTTCTGACAAATATCCTCCTCTTTTTCCAACATTTGAACTGTCTTCCAGCATCTGAACTAGTCAATTCACAGTTCTCTTTTCCTATGAATAGGTGCATCTACAAACTCCCTAAGAGTCTGTCTGGATTTTCAGTGCAAGAGAGAACAAACTGTGTAAGTGACTTCTTCTTCTTCTTCTTTTTTTCCCACACCCTTCCGGATTAATTAAAAGGCTCCTTAGAAAAATATTAGGCAAATTTGTATTGCACAGGATGTCCCTTGACCAGACATCCAAGGTTTTTCATTATCTGGCTCCAAATCATCTATCTAACATTAATTCCCTCTCGACTCCAACATAAATGTTCCACTTCTGCCAACAGTATCCTTACTATTCAACAAATATGATATCCTTTTCCCCAAATTTATATTGTTTCACCTTCCAAAAAAAGTATTTTTCTTTCTTCTCCTCTAATTAGCCTATTCCTGTACATTCTTCGAGGTCCAGTCAAATTTTCATCTATTTACAAGACTATTAACTGTCACTCTAGCCTGTATTTCTTTTACAGGCCTAGGAATTATTTATTTATTTAGTTAGTTATTTATTTTGAGACAGAGTTTCCCTCTTGTTGCCCAGGCTGGAGTGCAATGGCATGATCTTAGCTGACCGCAACCTTCGCTTCCCAGGTTGAAGCAATTCTCCTGCCTCAGCCTCCCCAGAAGCTGTGATTACAGGCATGCTTCACCACGCCTGGCTAATTTTGGATTTTTAGTAGAGAAGGGGTTTCTCCGTGTTGGTCAGGCTGGTCTTGAACTCCCAACCTCAGGTGATCCGCCCACTGGGGCCTCCCAAAGTGCTGGGATTACAGGCGTGAGTGACCACACCTGGCCAGGCCTCTGAATTTTTATAGCATATTGTTTCCATTGTAGTTTTGGTATATAAACACAATTTTACATTTCTATAAGTCATTTTAAGTACTTATTCTCACAAACTGGTTTGCAAGGGCTACAATTTAGTTTATTTTTCTAGTTACTAAGAAGACATTTAATAAATTCATAATTATTCATGTCCATGAATAATGAACAAATTAACAAGTGCTATTTTTGTCAATTTGTCATGACGACAGTAAAATTCTGTGGGTTAAATGAAATATTTTTTATATCTTACTTTGATCTTTTAAAATACAAGAGAATCTTTAAATGTCCATAACCACTTCTTTCCTGATGTAGCTTTTAGAAAAAACACATATATGAATTAAGAATTAAATATTCCACAAGAGCTAATATATCAAGTTATATATAAGGCTGTTGTGCTGAATTTCATTATTCTACTATATGAAAGACCTGAGAGACCAGTAGGTACTACTTTCCCAAGAAACTATACTTGTTCGAGAACACCCTCAAGTCAATAAGGGCAGTTTTCAATTGGGTAAAATATCTGGTTCATTCAATTTACTTAGCTTAAAACATACAAAAGCATTATACAAAATGTATTTCAATCTATTCCACTGCAAAATTTTAGACATAATTATTTTATACTGAATAACAGCATAATTTTTCAGAAATAAAATTATGGTCATTTATATACTTATTATTTAGAGAATAATCCAGCAAAGAGTACTACATTGGTAAAATTGGATACCTAGAAAGTCAGAGAATCCCAAACTTAGAGCAAAAGATCTGACTGATTTATAATATTTTGGAAATACCTTTCACTACTTTACTAGATTTTTCAAGTAAAATTTTCAACTTTTATAATACAAACAAAATATGTAAGTGTTAAATACAATGTCCTGTTAGATTTAGTGTTCTTTTTAATAAATCCTTTTAAATGACATACTGTCACATACATTACTGATTACATGAAAATATTAAATAACCAACAATAGTTTTACTTCCATGAATACCTACAAGGCTCACAAATGGATGCAAATACACAAAAGTAAATAAATCACTATTATTTTTATACTTAGCTTGAATTCAAATAACATTATCCAAAAAAGGCAAATAAAAATAAAGCAAATATTTTAAAATCCTAGTCTTTATAAATCTATACTGGCACTGGATATGATAGCCTGTAAATCTCATACTGCCATATAGAAAATTGGAATTTTAACAATGATTTATAAACCATTATTTGGTGGTATATTTGTTTTTATAAAAAATAATAAAAATTCATATCATTGTCCTGAACATATTCTCAATGGTATCAAACTACTAAATTTTATGTTTAAAAAAAAATCAAGATGTTGGCTTCTATCCCTAAATGTCTGAACGTTCTCAGAGAAATTGCAAAAGAAAAGGAGGAACTTACAGACTGGATTAAGGCAGAAAGCCAACAGAACTTATACTCCAGTGCTTATTCTGTAAACTCTAGCCCCAGATGATTTTAACTCAAGTCTTTAACTATACTCCTACTTTTAAACTCTGGAAAAAGTCACAGTATTACTTTATTTAGTCTTCAAACTATTCTTTGTATTCACTGAGGGGTAGAAAAAATAAACACAACTATAAATGGCTGTGAAAAATAAAATATCCACTGATATTTACAACTTTAAAATATTTATCTTCTTCCATGAATATATTAAGGGATACTTCTTTTAAGACTTACAAAGGGTATACAAACTGAACCATCTGACATTGACAAAGAGTATAATATGAATATTTTTGTATAGAGTAACAACTACCTACTCATGATTTAAACAAAGGGATTTTTTAAAAAAAGTAATTAGTAGAAAATTGGACATTAGTCTATAATTTGAAAATATATTGCCTAATTATCAATTTCTATGTTTATTTCATTAGTCAACATATTTATCTATATATTGGTAAAATTATAATAGATTCATAACACTGCTCAGTATAATACTTTTTCAATTCAGAAACATGAAATTAATAAGACTTTGAGCTACATTTCAAATTTATTACAATGAACATGAATATTCTATAAATTATTCTGTGAATTAATGACTAATACATTTCTTTTGAAGCCATAGTCTGTGATAGTAAAATTAAGTCACAATTTAAGATACTAATAATAAAGGGCAAAGTAGAGACAGTAATTATGAACATAATCAAATAAATTTATAGATGTAAGGAGTTTGTGGTGGAAGAATCCACCTTATTTAACATGAAATAATGTCATTTTCCCCCTACATCATGTCAGTCATTACTCAATCTTAAAAACTCACATCGGTTTTTCCCAAGTAAAATTTTTTTACAAAAAAATCTCATACATTAAATATAAACAATGGCCCTTTATGACATATGTTTAAATACTACATAAGTTACACAAAACACAATAACTGATTTGTAACAAAGGACTGTATGGCAGATACATAAATTTACTATACATATTTTTTTGATAAAAAATGTAGAACATGACAATAAAATTAACAAAACAGGAGCCTCTATGCATAATAACTATCCTGAAAACTACACGTATCACTAAAAATAGGGTATTCGAAATTTTGAATGTATCATTTCAATACTTATACTTTGTTTAAAAAGTGATATATTTTTAAATAGATTCAATTCCTATAAATTAAATTTGTGTCTATAAATTTAAAAAGGGCACAAAGAGTCATGTAAGTGCTCCTCAATGTAACACTAATAAATGAATAATTCAATTACTCAATAAATTAATTGATCAATCTAAGGATGACACCTTGATAGTCTTTAAATAACTAAATGAAAACTCTGGTATGTTTTATGTATGGTTAAAGTAAAAGTTTTATGCTAAGACTTTAAGGCTTCTTTTGTTAAGGAACTTATACTATGCCGTAGATATTTCTCTTTGATTTCTCAACTAAACACTCACTTGTTTGATGCGATCTGGATTAACGGTGGTCTGGGGTTGTAGAATGCTGACTGGTTCTGTCTTGGCCACATTTTGGGGCATTTCTCGAATTTTTTCTGCAATGAATCCATGAACTGCATTCAGTGCTTCAACTGTTCCCTGGATCAAGCACACCCGTTCAGTAGTACCTGTGGATAAAAGACTGATTTTTAGAAAATATTTCATATTTAGCATTTAAAAACAAACTATGAAAAATAATATTATAATGCCAAGAAAATAATGTAAAATGTAGAACTCTAATTTAAAACATTTAATTGAACCACACGTAACATATACATGTCTCTTCCCATGATTCCTTTTGTAAATTCTTTTTTAGTTATTTTAGTCTCAAAAAAGGCATTTGGATTCCAGCAGAATCAGAGGTCCAGAGAAGTTGTGAACATATCACTGATTCATTAACACAACAAATATTGAGTACTTGTAAAAGAACTTAGGGTTAGAAACTGGTAACAAGCCAATAAAGATCTATAAATCCAGTCTTCAAAGAGCTTCCTCTTCAGGGGAAAAAAACAGACATGAAACCAGATAATTGTAAGACATTACAATCTGAAAATAATGGAGGTAACAACATAGAATAGTAGAGTTGTTCCATCACTTATCACACTCTTCCTTTAATCATAGCAACACTCATTACCTGATATTTTACATTTATTTTTTACTTTTTCACTAGAATGTGAGCTCTAGGTGCAATGTAAATTTGTTTTGTTTTGTGCTGTAGTATCCTCAAAGTTTACAATACCTTCTGGCACATAATAAGTACACTGTAAATATTTGTTGGATAAATGAATCAGTGCTGTCTATATTGATATAATCTTAATAAAAAGGCAGAATATTAGGATTAAACATGAAATTTAGATAGTTTATGAAACTTGAAATTCATAAATAATAAAGACATTATTAATAGTATTTGTTTCATATCTAGTGAATAAAATGAAAATATATGATGCAAGACAAGACTAAGGTAAAATTGGCTAGGTATAATACACAGGTCCTATGACGTATTTTATACTTTACAGTTATACATTAAGGCTATAAAAATTAATTAGTTTTTCAGGCTTATTGCAGAAGCCTGGTATTCAACTGTAATCTTCTCAGTGACCTAACACAACATATGAACTCACTTCTAAGAAATAAGTATTTCTTTTCTAAACAGTTGTTAAAAATACCAAAAGAATGGGATTTTAAAATTTGTAAAAGATTTTTTGAATTAATGGAAACATTTTCAATTACCTGACATATTTCCTTTTGGTGCTACTGCTTCAGAGTTCTAAGATACTTTGTAAAATGTTTTAAAATACATTCTGAAGGGCACATTTGTGAAACTACAAATACTTAAAAAGTCATAAGGAGTTTATACTGCTTTAAAGATTCTGACACACAGATCACTTTTCTAGTAGTTTTGAATTTAAAATAATACTAAAAGAATATCATTAATACTTGTAGAAAACAGAATTAGATTATAGGAATTAGAAGGAAAAATAAGAGAAAAAATTATAGTGATATACCTAAATTGTCATGTTTTAAATAATGAAAATTCAAATCTATAAAAAACTAAGTTTGCTGGATTTCACAAAATATTTCAACAGAGAGTACGAATAGCTTTCATTTGTAAGGGTGGATAAGGCCTGAAAAATATAATGTGAGTCTGTGGATTTAATTTTTCCAGTTCTCTTAATCAGCTTTTCTCATTCTTGTCTATTTTGATGTATATATTCTGGTTCCTGTATAAAATGATCTAGTTGATGGGGATACTCTAGGGAGTCTTTACAAGGTTGTATCAAGTGTCCAATAAATGACAGAAAGGATAGGAACTGATCAATGCAGCTAATACAAAGTGTTCTTATCCAGATCAGCAGACAATACAAAACATAGATCAGATTACATTCTTGTTTTTGGAGAAAACTACAGTGTGCTCTTTTGTGGATGCCAAAACAGTCTAATTTAAATACAGATTGATTTTTTAAAAAAAGAAACAAACAAAACATGAAACTAAATAACTAAAGAGATTATAAATCTATGCTGTCATTAAAATTCTGATAATACATACCATGTCAGACCACACAGTAACCCCCATACTTTTCAGATTATATAGACTAACAGATAGTAAGTGGAAATTACTGAGCCACAAAGAAATATGATTGTCTAAAGCTGAATTTCACATGCTAGCACTTGTGGGACACTTGAAAATAGTTCATAGGTTCACAATTGCAGTACATATTGTTTGAGAATTAAATTACATAATTTGCATTAGAACTATTGACATAAACAAAGGAAAGAAAAAAGGAGATTCTATATCTACCACTCAGAAATGCTACAATCCTCAGAAGAGATGCTGTCATATTCTTCTACTGAACTTATGGCCTTTCCACTCAGAAAACACAAAACCATAATTTGTGGGAGAAAGTCACAAAAAAAGGAGACTGTCAGGTATATGACCAAACTATGTTAAAAAAAATGAGCCTATAAATCACAAAAGTTGCTGGTTTTGTAATTTTAAAGGCTGTTAGGCTCAATTAGTGTCTAACTAAATTGCCCATTATTTATCATTTTACTTAACAGTAGCATTTACTTCTCTTTGAAGGAAACAAGCAACAAGAGGTGAAGACCAGTTACATAAAAGTACATACCTATATTTTGTATAAGATAAAGGTATATAAGACACCATTAATTAATTACCTAATTTTTTTCAGACAGAGTCTCACTTTGTCACTCAGGCTGGAGTGTGATCTTGGCTCACTGCAGCCTCGACCACCTGTGCTCAAGAGTGATCCTCATGCCTCAGCTCTCCAAGCAGCTGGGACTTCAGGCAGGCACCACCATGCCTTGCTGACTTTTTGTATTTTTTGTAGAGACAGGATTTTGACATGTGGCATAGGCTGGTCCTGAGCTCAAGCAATCCACCCACTTCGGCTTCCCAAAGTGCTAGCATTACAGGTGTAAGCCACTGCGCCCAGCCTGAGACCATGAATTTAAAACCGCATTTTTAAGAAAGAAATCACAAAAAGTGGAATAAGAAGAGCAATGTCAAATACAGGCAGTGTTATTTGTAATGACTTTAAGTTTTGATTTAATATACAATACATCAAATGCTAAAAATGCACAGGTTTCTAAAATTATGTACAATTACCAGTTTTAATAGCAAAGTTTTCATAGAAATTTAATAAAATATATTCTGTGCTACTCTAAGTTTCCTTAACTCACTTATACAGTTCCTGTTTCTATCTAAGGTGATCCATCACGTATGCACTGGGCCCTGTGCCCCCTTACCTACCAAGTCCACTGCTTCTTCAGATTAAGAGTTATTTCTTATATCATAATTTTTTTCTATTGGATTATTCCCATCAGTAGGAAATATATTGTAATTTCTACAACTTTTAAAGACATTGACAGAGTTAGAAAACTACTCTTTTGCAAACCTAATGACAAAATTAAGTTTGGTAAAGATCATAAATGGATGAAATCATTAGATTAAAGGTTAATATAAAAATTTCAATAAAAACATCAGGTATTACCAACTGACTTTAATGATCAACATTAGCATGATGAGTACGAAAACCAAACATCTGCTTCTTTATGTGATGTAATATAAAGCACACAGAACCAACTATCCAGTATGTACTCAAAAGTAGCTGAACCTAAATCTAATCAAACATTTAGCACTACATTATAGATTAATATTGAAAACAGAAAAATAAATGATACCATAAAGAAGCAGAGACACAAAAATAGTTTATAAGACAACTGATGCAGCTTCATCAATAAAGAAGAGATAATTCTCAGGACAAAAGAAGACTTAAAATATATTATGACTAAATGTAAATCAGAATTTGGTTGGGATCCAAAATCAAACAATTTTCATTTGATACATAATTGAGGCAATGTCAAAGACAGAGTATTAGATAGTATCAAATAATTACTGGTAACTTTAACATGTGAGATTACGGCATCGGTTTACATTAGAAAGCATCATTTTTTTTTGTTTGTTTTCTGAGATGCATACAGAAATATGTACAGGTTAAATGTGACTGAACTTGCATCAAAATATTTCTGCAACAACAAAAAAGGAGTAAACTTTTTAGGCATGACAAATCTTGATACTACTGATAAGATAAAGGTATAAACAAATGCATTGTACTATTTTATATATGCTGAAAATTTTCATTTAAAAACATTTAAAAGTTCTCATATGCCTGCCTCGGCATTTATATGAGCCTATAAATTTAACTGAAGGCAAGGCCTGCACTTGTAGAAATTTCAAGGAGTGAATTATTTAAATCAGTGAATGATCAATGAATAGCATACCATTGACTACATGCACATATCAAATAAACATAATATTAGGATAAAGAGTTTTGACTGTTTAACTTGGTGGGAGAAGGAATACAGGAGTAGACTGTAGTTGGAAAAACAAGAGAAATTTAAGAGTACATGTAACCTATTATTAAAAAGTATTATATTATTATAAATATTAAAAGCTATTACTTTGTATACAGTTTTATGATGTTAATAGAAAAATGGCAATTAAAAAATTGTACATATAATGAGGCAAGTGGATCACTTGTAGTCGGGAGTTTGAGACCAGCCTGGCCTATACAGTGAAACTCCATCTTTACTAAAAAATTTTTGCATTTTTAGTGGTGCATGCCTGTAGTCCCAGCTACTTGGGAGGCTGAGGGTGGAGAATCACTTGCATCTGGGAGGCAGAGGTTATAGTGAGCAGAGGCCATGCCACTGCACTCCAGCCTGGGTGACAGAGAGAGACTCTGTCTCAAAAATAAATAAATAAATAAATATTGTGGTACATACAAAACTGGTCCTCTACCCATCTTTAGATGTTCAATTCAGTGGTATTAATTAAATTAAAATGTTGTACATACATTCCCACTATCTATATTCAAAAGTTTTTCATTATCACAAACTGTAACTATAAACATTAAGAAATAAATTTCCATCCCTTCCTTCCTATATCCCCCAGTAACCTCTAATCTACTTTTTTGTCTCTAGAAATTTGCCTATTCTAGGTATTTTGTATAAATGGAATCATACAATATCTGTCCTGTGTCTGGTTTATTTTACTTAGGATAAAGTTTTCAAGGTTCATTGATGTAGCATGTCTCAAAAATTCATTCCCTTATTACAGCTCCACAATATTCCTTTGCATGTTATATACCACAATTTATTTATCCATTTTCCTGTTGGGGGACAGGTGAATAGTGCTGCAATGAAACCTGGTATACAAGTATCTGCTTCAGTGCTTATTCTCAATTATTCTGTGTAGAAACTGAGGAGTGGAATTGCTGGCTAATATAGTAATTCTAGCCTTTTGAGAAACAGATAAACTGTTTTCCACAGCCGCAGGACCATTTTACATCCCCACCAACAAGGTAAAAGGGTTCCAATTTCTCTATGTCTTACCCAACATTAATTATTATTATTATTTTATTTTATTTTTTCTTTTTGAGACAGAGTCTCACTCCATCACCAGGCGCCAGGCTGGAGTGCAGTGGCACGACCTCGGCTCACTGCAACCTCCGCCTCCTGGGTTCAAGCAATTCTCCTGCCTCAGGCTGCCGAGTAGCTGGGACTACAGGCGCGTGCCATCACGCCCAGCTAATTTTTTTTGTATTTTTAGTAGAGACGGGGTTTCATCATGTTGGCCAGGATGGTCTCCATCTCTTGACCTCATGATCCGCCCGCCTTGGCCTCCCAAAGTGCTGGGATTACAGGTGTGAGCCACCACTCCCGGCCTATTATTATTTTTTAAACAACAGCCATCCTAATCGTTGTGAAGTGCTACCTTGGAGTTTCAATTTGCATTTTACTAGTGACTAACAATGTTGAACATTCTTGCATGTGCTTATTGTTCATTTGTATATTTTCTTTAGAGAAATATCTGTTCACTCATTTGCACATTTTTTAACTGGTGTCTTTTTTTGTGTGTGTGTATGAGATAGGGTCTCACTCTGTTGCCCAACCTCAGTGCAGTGGCACAATCATAGCTTACTGCAGACACAAACTCCTAGACTCAAGCAATCCTCCTGGCTCAGCCCCGAGTAGCTGAACTACAGGTGTGCACCACCACATTTGGCTAATTTTTTTTAAATGGTTTTTTTGAGATGGGGGTCTCCCTATGTTGCCCAAGCTGGTCTCCAACTTCTAGGCTCAAGTGATCCAGCTGACTTGACTTCCTAATGTGCTGGGATTACCAGCATGAGACACTGGAGTTTTCTTTTATTTGTTGAGTTTAAGAGTTGTTTATATATTCTGGATATTAAAATCATTGTATAAATTATTTTCAAACATTTTCTTCCATTCTGTAGGTTGTCTTTGATAATGTCCTTTGGCAATGGACCTTAATAATGTCCTTTGATGAACAGAAGTTTAAAAATTTTAAGTCCAATTTATTTTTTGTTCCCATTTTTGTTACTGAAGAATCAATTCCCAAATCCAAGGTCATGGAGAACTATTTCTATATTTCCTTCTACAGTTTTGATTTTAGCTCTTATATTTAGGTTGTTGATCTATTTTGAATTAATTTTGATATTTTAATATGATATGAGGCGGGTTCTAACTCCACCCTTTTGCATGTGGAAATCCAGGTGTCCCAGCAACAGTTGTTGAAGAGACTGTTCTCTTGCCATTGAATGAACTCGATACCCTTGTCAAAAATCAATTGGCTACAGTTACGTGGAATTATTTCTAGACTCCATTAGTTATTGTCTATCCTAACATCAGTACCAGACTCTTTTGGTTACTGTATCTTTGCAGTAACTTTTGAAATCAGGAAGTGTGAGTCCTCAACTATGTGCTTTTTCAATATTGTTTTATCTTTTCTGGGAACTTTGCAATTCCATATGCATTTTGAGAATCAGCCTTCCCATTTGTATAAAAAAACTCTTAGTATTTTGATAGCAATTAAGGTGAATCTGTACAGGGTAATATTAACATTTTAACAATATTAAGTGTACTCACCCATGAAATGGGATGCCTTTCCATTTAGTTAGGTCTTCAGTTTTGTACCTCCTTGGTTAAATTTGTTCCCAGGTACTATTTTAGATGCTATTGTAAATTAAATTTATTTCTTGATTTCCTTTTCGGACTGTTCACTGTGGTGTATAGAAACACACTAATTTTTGTTTGTCCTTGTATCCTAAAACTTTGCTTAATTTATTAGCTCTGGTGGCTTTCTTGTTGATTCTCTGGGGTTTTCTATACATAGGAACATGTCATCTGCAAATACAGATAGGTTTACTTCTTCCTTTCCAATCTGAATACTATTTTTGTTTTCTTGTCCAATTATTCTGGCTACAACTACCAGAACAATGTTTAATAACAGTGGTGAAAGCAGGCATCATGTCTTGTTCCTTATCTTATGGCAAAAGCTTTCAATCTGCACTGTTTAGTGTGATGTTAGCTGTGGCTTTTCCATAAATTCCTTTACCATTTTAACAACAAAAGGGTAATATTTTACAAAAAAAAAATTACAAACCTATCATTAATTCACTGTGGCAATCTATATTTTTCCTGTGCATTAAAGTTACGCTATGACTATAATGCTGAGAACAAATAACAAAACAGTTAAAATAAATAGTGGCCAGGCATGGTGACTCACTCCTGTAATCCCAGCACTTTGGGAGGCTGAGACAGGAGAATCCCAGCACTTTGGGAGGCTGAGAAACTGGAAGGCAGAGGTTGTATGAGCTGGGTTCACACCACTACACTCCAGCCTGGGCTACAGAGTGAGACTCCATCTCAAAAAAAGTTAAAAAAAAAAAAACCTAAATAGCTTCAGCATACCACAATATATTTAGGAAAAAAAAAAAATTGACTTTAGGTCTGAAGGTGAAGTTCCGAAATTCTGCAACTCAACTCATTCGCTAAAAATTATTTTTGTATTTCCTGATGTGAACAGACAATGGAATATCTTATTACCCATTTCTTCAATATCAAGTATTACAGAATTATAAATGAAAGAATATCAGAATATCTTAAGAGTTATAGGGGCCAATAGTGACATGTGAAAATAGGTAATACATCTGTCAGACACCTGTTTGAGTACAGCTCAAAATAAGTAGTTACAATTCAGATATGTTTCTGTGACACCATGAACTAAACCTGACTTACCCATTATAAACTTAGATTTAAAAATATAGGTCTCAGAAAATTACAGATCTGGGTCTCCATAATGTATTTCTGTAATTTCAATTCTTCTTCCTTCATATAAGTGTCTCTCCTATCCTTGTGTCTTTTATTCTGAGTTACTAAAATGCTATAGATAAGGTTTGACAACTGGCAGAATCCCAGACTAGATATTACTTGGATGTAACAGAGTGTGATCCCTGTCGGGTATATTCATGCACTATCACAGGAATACACAATCGTCCACAGCCTCAAACCTAATCTTCCTCTGGATTCTCCTCCTGACTTCTAATCCACTTGAAGACAGATCCTTGGACTCTTGGTTACTCACTGGCCTCTGATCCATGTGAGGACAGATGACTGGCTCTTTATTACCCTCTGGCCTTTCCTTTCGAGAGGAATCTCTGAGTCTTTAGTTTCCTCTCTACTTTCCATGTAGTTTCTGGCCTCCTGCCTCTACTCATTAATCTGTCCCCTGTGAATAAGTCCTTGGGTATCCTTCAGTTAGTTTATTTGAGCCAACTCTTCCCCTGACTGTTAGCTACCACAGTACTTCAGTATTTCACCACTCCTGCTCCTCCCCCCATCAAAACTCACCACATAATTACAAGGAGCAGAAAAGAAAGGTCAGTGGTATCATACACTTAAAATAACAAGGTGGATTATAACTCTAACCACCCATCTTTCTCTAAGAGACTGTAGCTCCTCACATTCCTATATATGGAAGTTACCAGAAGTCTGTTTCTCCAGCCACCATCAGACTCTTATCCTCCTAGTCATCTCCGTATCTCTGAACCTCACCAAATTCTGTATCCTTTCCTGTCCTTCTAAATTACTTCATAGTGCTCTTGGTTTCCTCAAGTTTCAGCGTATGGCTCATATCCAAAATCTCTTTCATGAATGTTCCTTTAGCTTTATCTCTTAGGTAAAATTAGATTATGTCCTTAGCTCTTTATGTCCTATGGAGCAAGTAGGGGAGCTGTTGTTTTTCTCTTCTCTCTCAAATCCCCGGTTACTCAAGGCCATGAAATTTTGGCTATTTTCCTTGGTCCACGTTGCCACTTCTTTGTGAAAGTTGTCACAGCTTTTCCTCTTTCCTTCAAAGTGTTTGGAAACAAAGACTGAACAGATGTATAGGTGTAGAGACAGATATTAAATCAGTTTTCAGGCAATAAGGCAAAATGACAGAGATATTGGTAAACTATAGCGATGAGGAAAAATACCAAGTGCTATAGTATTATGGCATTTTACCTTTCCTTTTCATGTAGTGGCTTCCATTGACCACTTCCACCTTATGGAAATAGTTTCCTCTTTCTGGCTTCTGTGTTGCTGCTCTCGTCCCAGAATAATGTTTATTTAGTCTCCATGGTTATAAATACCATAAAATATATTCTGAATTAATTTCTCTCTCTCTCTCTCTCTCTCCCCCACCAACACCTCCCTAGTCCAAGACACTATTTTCTCTAAACATTACAATAGTCTACTAATTACTATCCATCTTGCTTTTACCATTTGCTCCACTACAATCCACTCCTCTCTCAGAATAACATTTTGAACTCATAAGTATTATGTAATTTACCTGTTTAAAAACTTATGGCTTCTTCTCTCATAGTAAGTTGAGATTTAACTCATAGAGTTAAGTCTAAATCCTTTACTATGGCTTTCAAAACCCGTCAAGATTTGACCTCTGCTGAGCTCTCAGTCCCCATCTCATATTACTCTTTCTCTCTTTTCTACACTCCAGAGAGTTAGGTCTTTTTTAGTTCCTGGAACATGCCACACTTATTCCCTCTTAGGCCTTTATTTCCCACTGATCTCTAAACTGGGAACACTGTTCCTCTGGCTTTTCCCATAGCAGCCCTTTTCTCATCATAAAGGCCTTAGCTCAATAATACCTTACCAGAGAAAACTTTCTTAACACCCATAAACAGCCTCTTCCCAATCACTACCACTTTATGCTCCTTTGAAACACTTAGAATTTTCTGAAATTCTTGTTTGTTGTAATTTGCTTACTTCATTGTTTGCCTCTCTCTGATGAACAAAAGGTCCAAGAGAACAGGAACTTGGACTGTTTTGTTCATATGTGTATCCCCAGCCTATTACTTAGCAAGCTGTTAATAAATGACTATTCATTTAAGGAACTAAAACTACGACCTTGGATGAGCCCTATTATAACAAGGCTTTTAAAATCCACAATTATTGCATTAAAATCCTATGTAAATGTCAAAAGAAGAGGAAAAATACATCCAAACTATCAATGACCTGAGGTAAAGCAAAGATCATGATTAGACTCTTCTATTTACTAAGGATTATCACATAATGCTCCCTTACTGAAACCTACTAATGAATATATCTACCATACATTTCTATTCCAAAAGATTCTCTCTATCCATCCTTTTAGAAACACCCAGGGAATGAAGATCAGCCCAATGCCTCCTTATTCAATTACCTTCTGACTACATTTTCTACAACATATCCAAATCCAGAGAATAATTTTGCATGGATAAAAATTCAAATGAACTGATTTCCTAAACTAGTCAAGTAAGGAGTACAAATCAAACATCCTAATTAAACTTAGTCACCATAATAAAAAAATATTAAATCTGACCACAAACTGAGGCTTAGAATATTGCTACATATCAAACCTAGACATACTAGGAATGTCATCTACTAGAATGCTAGTAACTACATACTGTTAAGAAAAGAAATAAATATCTTTATCAATTAAATTACCTGACCAAATTCTGCTAGCTTATATTAGAACTGTTACTATATTGATCATGACTTTTTTTTTGCAAAAATTCTGAAATACATCATGCTGAATGAAAATTCTACTTACTAGATAAAAAAGAAATTGTTAATATGGAATACTTCTAAATAAAGTTAAAAATGTATTTATTATTTACTAAATAATAATCCTAGTATCATTCATTTACTTAGTAAATCTCCAATAAGCCCATTATGTTATAAACATCTATAATAAACTGACAAACACATTCTGAAAATAAATGCCACAGTCTAGATTATGTGTTCTTTATGGGTACGCACTGTGCTATACTGTCCCATAACAGCAATTATTTCCTGTTCACTAGCCTATTCAGCTCACAAGAATGTGAGCTGTTTACATATTCATATTGCTTATCTTTATATTCACAGCATCGTGGCACATGTGCATATGTGTCAAATACTTACTAAATATTTGTGATTTAGAAACAGATTGAATTAATGAATACATAGACGGCAGGAAAAGTTTACTGGTTGGCTTACTGATTGGGTCACACTTAACCTGAGTTCTAAATCACAAAACTCTTGAGGTAAGGGGTCATCCCAGGAAAAGAGAATTACATGTGTAAAGATCACTTTAAAGCATATTTAAAAAGAGGATATCCTGCCTCCCAGGAAGAAAAAAAAGGACTGTCAGAACTATGATGTCTCTTTTAAGAAGAGTATAGTTGGGTTAAAAAGTTCAAGGGGAATACGAAAAGAAATGGAGATGTACAGATAGGAAGAACTCAGGCAATACATAATATGTAGAAAAAAATGCTATTATAGTTGAAAAAATATGAACATATTGGTAAAATACTGAAGTTATCACTTTAAGAACATTTAGAAATTGTAAGAAGTATTGTTTAAAATAAAAAGTATAATTGTGTTACATTATAATTTTGTTTTAAGATAAGTTAAAGATACAAGATTTTTTAAAAGAATTAAAGTTTCCAAATATTTGCCTAACAGTTCTATAAATATGTTCTATACAATATTTGTTATATAATATGCTTTATGAAAAAAGGCATCTCTGGTCAAATACGTTTATGGGGAAAAATGCATTTATGTTTTCTCTAAATGATTCCTAGTATTCATCAGCATATTAAAAAACAAAGTCCTACAATAAACTCATTTAATTTTTTATTAACAAATTTATGTTTGCCACATTTTTGCGTGTCAAACCTCTTAATACCCTTACCAACTATGATTTTATGGAGCATCTTCTCCAAAACAAAAACACTGCAAATCAAATTTACTTGAAGTACTCACCTCATAATTTTACAAAGGTAGCAATTCAGTGCTATTTGCAGAACTAAAGCCAAGATATTAACAAAAAAAAAAAAAAAAAAAAAAAGATACAGTATCACCTTAAGGTTAGGCAGGATCCTCATTACTTGAGATTTTGGCATTGCTAAGATAATATCATTCTTAGTTTCTAGTATATCAGGGGCCACAGAAGATAAAGGGAACATAGTAGCATACAGTTGCATAGGTGCTAGTGAAGAAGAGTTAGATATAAACCCATCTTCAAATACATGTATGTGTGTTAGATATAAACCCATCTTCAAATACATGTATGTGTGCAACAAGCAAAACTAATAGCTGATATACAGAGAAGCCATTACGATTGTCTTTTTAAGGAAAAAAAATCACTGAAAGTATGCTTATTTGAAGCAATCTATAGATTTGTTTTTAATGTCGGCAGTACATTTGAAGTATAAAGAAATAACATTATTTTATATTCTCATTAGTACATCTATAAAGGTAATTTTAAAATTGTTAATACTATTTTTTAAAAAAACAGGCATTATTGGTAAGGAATCAAGGTATAGTAGTTTTTGTTTTCAGAGTTCAGCTTTAGCAAACTTCCAGGAAGACTGAAATTATATTTGGTCCAAAAAATTTTAAATATTGATAACTATTTTGAGCAGAAAAGAACATTTACTATACTCTTCTAAGACTTTTCAGCTATTAAAATAATCAATCATAACTCAAAGTGCTCATTTACTATGAAACAAAGTATCCTACTATTCTTTTCTCAAGTTTCTCATTTATGAAAATAAAGATAAGGAAAAAACTAATATGGCTAAAGATTTTAAATCATTAAGTGCTACAAGAGAAATAGTTTCAGCAAGCACTATGTATAAATACTTCAGACTTAAAAAAAAATTAGAAATTTAAAATAATCACATTAGCAACTAAGAGAAACGGAATTAACTAAACAAACCCGTTTCTTAAATACTGCAGATAAAAATGAGTTGTTTGGAATATTACTGAAATGTTAAGAGGAACTAAGTAGTTCCTTTTTTTCTCATCTCTCATCATTTTATTTTCTTTCCAGACCCTGATGTTGGACTGAATTTTATTTGCTTTACTAATCATGGATATTATATGGATCATGTTCTGTCTTAGAACATGAGCCTTTCTATATTTGTAAGTTTCTTGCTAACATGTCACGGAATGTAAAACCTATGGGACTTTGGGACCTTAATTTAAGCCTGTGGTGCTAAAGATGCAGCTGTTCTTTTGCAACTAATTCCAGCTATTAAAGCCACAGTAAATTTAAAATTATAAATCCATTTTCTACTGTTTTTCATTGTATTTAAATATACAACAGTCAGAATTAAATAGCATTAGCTTTTCTTTTAACTTGCTAAGACTATATTTTTATTTATTTATTTATTTATTTATTTATTTTTTTATTGCATTTTAGGTTTGGGGGTACATGTGAAGAACATGGAAGATTGTTGCATAGGTACACACATGGCAGTGTGATTTGCTGCCTTCCTCCCCATCACCTATATCTGGCATTTCTCCCCATGCTATCCCTCCCCAACTCCCCACCCCCCACTATCCCTCCCCTTTTCCCCCGACAGACCCCAGTGTGTGATACTCCCCCTCCCTGTGTACTATATTTTAAAGAGAATACGGATATTTAGGATATGGCTTTCATGAAAAATGTAAATCTTATTACAGGTTATGCATATAACTGAGTTTCAACACAACATGTTTCCAGAAAGAAGAAGAAAAAAAAGACTACATGTAGTTAACTATATTGCAGAAACTGGAGAGGTAAAGATGTGCTAGTTCACTTTTAAAAATTCACTCGGCAGCAAAGTTCAAATATAAACAATTGCATTTTGTAAATGAAATATTTTGACAATTATAACTTTCTTAGTAAACTCAAAAATAAAAATGTGCCATTGTTTTCTCACCTTACTTAAAATATGATACATACAATGATAACACTATCTTCATGTTTTTTGCTATAGTTCTCAAGATAACATTTTAGAATAGAGAAATCTTTTAGTTCTACCTAACAGTGCTATGTTAAACAACATTCTTCATAGCTGTTTTTTCTCCTAATTGAGGATCAATCAAGGATCATAAATCACATTTCTTTCAATGTCTGTTTGGTTTCCTTTACTCTCCCACCAGCCATGTATAAGAGGATTCTTTTCCACACAGGTTCTCCACACAATATTTAACAAACACATAATTCATAATTTCTGTAGATCCAAAACAAAGGCAGAAAGCTATGATGAAACTGGGGAACTTGCAACATATGTAATATATGTTAAGAGTGAATCTAGTATTTATTCTTTAATATATTAATGTTTTTAAAAATCCTTAAGACAAAGGTAGACATCAACCAGAAAAGAAAATGAGCCAGGTATCTAAATAAAAATTTCACTCTCTCTCTCCCATATACACACACATGAACACATACCCTGGCATAATCACACCAAAGGAAGAATGAAAGGCAAAGGAAATGGAAGCAGGGGAAGGACTGGGAAAAAACTAATGTAATCATCCAATGCAAAAATATTCATTTTCAGTTGTATTAGAAAAATCAAACCAAACTGCAATAAAATGTCACCATATAACTCTGATTGGCAAAAAATTATAAAAGTTTGTTATGGACATGTAGAAATGGATACTCGAATACAATTCTATTGGAATGATAAGTTATAATGCTCCTTCTGGAGGGTAACTTAGCAATCAGTGGCAAATGTATTTTGACCCAGTAATATTTTTTTAAAAAAATTAAAATTCACAAGCAATTAGGAAAGTAAACAAATGGAAATATAGAGTTATTCATAACTACCTTTTTCTAATAGCAAAAAATATAAATATTAAACTTAAGGTTCAACATCAAAAGGTTAGCTAAATAAACTGTAATTCACCCTGGTAAACCAAAATTAAATTTATAAAGTAGCCCTTTACTTATTGGCATGGAAAGAGGTTCATGATGGATGAATGAAATGAAAAAAAATTACATAACAGAACAACAGGCACAAACCAAAACATGAAATGCCCTGGCATGTTCAGTACTTCTTCAATGACATGTCTTAAATAGTTGTTCATTGTTTAGTAATGTAAAGAAATGCTGGTTTTTCTTTAATAAAGATCATCAATCTCTCTTTATACTCAAAATATGACATTGTAAAACATGAAATTTTCTGAATCAAAACTTCCTGGAAGGTATATTAACCATTTTAAATTTAGATAAAAGTATAAGTCATTCATAATTTATAAATAGCACCCCACCACATACCATTCACTTGTAGAATTTTGATTGACTTTTCTGACGTCAAGTAGAAACCAAGGAGCCACATGGTGCACAACACAACCTATGAATTTATTATGTAGCATACATGTGGACACCATAAAATTATTCAACAGATGTTTTTCCCATTAAATATATACTTAACTTGTCTATGTTTGCAATGAGACCACTTTATATTTTCAATATACACACTTTTAATATGTAAATATGAAAACCTCAGTTAATCAGAAACAAATTTCCAATATGTAAATATGAAAACCACAGTTAATCAGAAACAAATTCCAATGATGTTTTGGAAAAGTACATGTAGCTCAACAGAGTAAAGACATTTCAACATCCTTATCCTTTCCCTTTTTGCCTCAAAATCTGAGAAAGCTATCTCATTAGAACAGAACCTATAAAACATTCCTAAATAAGAAAGATGGGCGTTCTGCTAAAGCAGGTAGTCCTCTTTCAAATGAGCCTCCCTTTTGATCTAGAGAGCATCTAAATTATGCTTTTGTAAAATCTTACTTACGCTATACATTATTTATTCAATTATTTCACTTCCCTTAAGGTCAGTGACCTTGTATGACTTTTTACTGCTATATGTTCAGTAATTCGAAGTATGCCCAATACACAGTAGGTGTCTAATACATAACTGTTGAATGAACAAATGCTACCGAATAAGAAAAAAAAGCATGGCATCAAACTCACAGAAAATAGGCTAGTTCAAGCTCTTAGAAAATATAACTGAGAGAAGGTTGCTAGAGGAAGAGATAGGGTGGTTCTTTGAAATGTGTATACACAGGGAAAAGGGAATTAATTTTTTGCACTGTCTCTTTCTTAATTTGTGCTAAGTAAGTAGAGGGCATGGGCCTTTGATCTCAGATGGTGGCAGTGACTGCAGAAACTTTGTCTTGAAAGTCTAGGAGTAGCTAGCTGGCTGTACTCAGGTAAAACAGATGAGTAAAGGCATACCAAAGAGAGGCCTGTAGTAAATCACATTCAGACAGGTTAAAAAATAAGCTCAAATATAAAAATAAAAACAGAAGCAAAACATTATTCTATATGCAAAGAAAACAATAATGCTGAACAATGTTTACATATTTATAATTTTTGAATGAACTAAACGGTACATTGAAGACAGCTGATATGGTTTTGGTACTGCAGCCCCACCCAAATATCATCTCAAATTGTAATCCCCCACGTGTCAGGGGAGGGACCTCATGAGAGGTGCCTGGATCATGGGGGCAGTGTCCCCCATGCTAATCTCATGATCAAGTTCTCATGAGATCTGGTTGTTTGTTAAGTGTGTGACTCTTCTCCCTTCTCTCTCTCTCTTCCTGCCACTATGTAAGACGTGCCTTGCCACCCCTTTTCCCCCGTCATGAAGTTTCCTGAGGCCTTCCCAGCCATACGGAACTGTGAGTCAATTAAACCGATTTTGTTTATAAATTATCAAGTCTCAGGAAGTTTTATTTTATTTTTATTTTTTGGGACAGAGTCTCGTCCTGTTGCCAGGCTGGAGTGCAGTGACATGATCCCAGCTCACTGCAACCTCCACCTCCTGGTTTAAGGGATTCTCTTGCCTCAGCCTCCCAAGTAGCTGAGATTACAGGCACATACCACCACTCTGGCTAATTTTCTGTATTTTTAGTAGAGATGGGGTTTCCACCTGTTAGCCAGGATGGTCTCTGTCTCCCGACCTGGTGATCCGCTTGCCTTGGCCTCCCAAAGGGCTGGGATTACAGGCATGAGCCACGATGCCCGGCCTCACGTAGTTCTATACAGCAGTGTGAAAATGCACTAATACAACAGCTTTCCTTGATTTACTTCTACCAAGCACAGTCTCGTTTTATTAAAACAATATATATAATACATACATATATGCATGACAATATATATTGTATAGGAAAATGTTAAAAGTAACTATTTCTGAACCGTATGATCTAGTCTAATTTTTCTTATTTTTGCTTAGCTGCATTTAAAAATATTCCTATTATAATCATGCAGTGCTTGAGATTCATAACACGTTAACAAATAAAATGGTAACACTGAAAATAAAACACCATGTTTAAATTATTTTATTCCATTTTGTAATTTATAACTCATTCAGAAAAACAGGCTTGAAAGTTAAATAGCCTTTTTAAAAAATCTTTTTCCTTATTTCATTTGTATTAAAATATTTAAAAATCTTAAAAATTACATATTCAGTTAAATTAAAAAATAATTTAAAAATCAGTTATACATAAAAATAGATGCTCATCTAAAACACTATTATTATCAAATATTATAACCAAAGAAGTGTCATTTTAAAATAAGTTAAATGTGATAGAAGATAATAATTAGAACCTTCTAATAATGCAATGTTACTTATCATTTCTTAGAAAATAAATCTCATTATTAGTCCCATGCTAAATTACTAACACCTGTATAAACTACTCTTTCTTTAGCTACATATATCAAGCTGGGAATCAAGAGGATTTTTAAATTAGGCTAGGTAATCTTCCTGGGCATAAAATTACTCCAGCAGACCTTAGTAGTATTGTTTGGGTTTGGAGTTAATAGAGAAGTAAATTCAACCCCAGTAAGACAGTAAGACAAACTTGGGGAACAGATTTGCTTTAGGAAACTCAAAAGCTTTTCATGCTTAGCCAAAGTAAGGCCACATAGCCGAGTAAAATCACAGTCCTCTTCTTTCATAAGTCTAGTCCTCACCAATCAAGAAAATCTTGATCAGTGCTGACCTTAAATCTGAATGGCATCTGCAGATAGAAAGATCAACAACTGTTCTTTATAAACACATGATTGGTATCAGATATTTGATACCAAATAAAAAAAAATCTAGAATGAATTTATTTAATCATTCAACAGTTATTTGAAATTTCCTGAACTGAATTTTCACAGTTAATGAAAACCACATTTCACTTCTAAACTGAATTTTATCCTGGTTGCCATGTGCTAAGGTGAACAGCAGCAGAAATGTAAAATTCCTCAAGTATTAATTTATCATAAATTAGCATCTGTTTTATGCTATAATAAACATGCAGTTAGCACAATTCCCAAACATTAAGAAATCCACCTAACACTCAGATAAAGGGCACACCTACTTAATTGGGATGACTGCTAAAGAATACCACAATGCAATACATTTAACTCATTGTAAAAAAAAAATAATGTCAAAACTAGGTTTTAAATAGCATGTCCGATTTCAGAAACTCTTATCACAGTAGTTAATAGATGTGAATTGATAATTGAGGCATGTTTCCTGCTATGCAGTGTAGTTCATGATAAAGCTGCTACTTTATATATTAATGTGGCCAAACAAATCCATCCAAGCTTTGTTGAGATTTTTATAAAGAGTACTTTTTATGAAGTTATCCAAAACAAATTTTGAAAGTAAGTAAAACAGATGTTGAAAAAGTTTTGATTAATCGGTATATTTCATTATTTTTTATTGCATTTAATGACTCTACCCTTTGGAAACACATTTTAAAATAGCCTTAGTTTACTTCATACAAAATCACTGTGTTCTTCAGTTTGTAAGATCAAGTAAGTATCTAAATAATCATGGAACAGATTGAGCAAGAGGACAAGTTTCCTGCTCTTTTTCCATCTTACTATAGCTAAGGTGTTCATCATGTTAGTGTTTACATTAGAAAATCCAGAAACAAAATCAAAACATAAATGTGTATGACTTTAATTAAAAATTCATATATTAAAAAACCACTGAAAACATCTTTGATAAATATCCACTCCTTTCACCATAACAAAAAGCAAAAGTAAAAACAAAACAAAACAAAAAAACAGGCTACTGAAAAGAATAAACAAATTCTGTCCTAAACAAAACAACTCTTATGGTAACATAAGAGATATATCAAATAGAAGAGGAAACAAGGAAAAGCTTCTAGTAAAAAGGTGATCTCTAAAATTTTTTATTACTTAGAAAGAAACCAGGTATTATATTTGAGAGTTTGGCAGTTTTTTAATAGACATAGTAACTGCTGTTGTTCCTATTACTTTCATTACTAACAAATTAGTTTATTAATAACTAATATGACACTGACTTCAAGAGATAAGATCATTGGTTTCTCCCACAAAGATGAATACAGCATTCTTGTATTAACTTCTTTATAAATACAACATTTTAGATTTCGCAGATTGAGCAAAAAGTAAAATGATCTTATAGAATTAGTATATAATTTTCATAAGTGTTTTAAAAAATAGTTTGGCATTTCTTGAAAAGTCAGAGAATAAATATGTTCTTGCTTTCATACTTTATGAAAAGAGAAAAGGAACTGGGATTGAGGTCACAAATTTCTATAAATATTCATGATAGTGAGTAATTAGGTTTATAATTAGGAAGGCTCTAATTGATAATTTTATGTAAGAATAGAATAGAACCCTATATCCTACAAGATTTGATAAACACCAACATTCAACCAAGAGAAATTTTTCACACACACACACCATTTGTCCCCATACACTTAAGCATACTTCACACTAGAAAATGTAAACATTATACACACTTAAGCACACATAGCATATTCTATGTAATGGAAAGGACTGTAATAGAGTTGATGAAAATTATAAGGCAATAAAGGATTAGTAGGGTATTCAGTACCTAAAAATCACTTGTATTTCATACAAAGCCGAAGAATCCTAAGGAAAGAATTTAATTAACAAATAAATGGAGTAACATGATTTTTTTAAGTAATGAAATTTAAAATTCATATTTAAAAATGAATTTTAAATTTTAAAATTAAAGAAAGTTAATAAAAGTGTATATTTTAAAATATATGAGAGCTGAATAGATTACCAAAGTAGCCCATCTTGGATGGGATGAACTTACAGCAAATATTAAATAAAGGAAAGAAAAAAAAGTGGAGAGAGTAAAAATAAATTGAATGTGTGGCAAAGAATATGTCTAAGGCAGCTTGCTAACTGCAGTAGTGTTTCTTTACCTTGAAAGAATTTGACACCTTTCAAAGTAAATAAGACATTTCAAGAAACAATTCATACAGAATATGGCCTTATATTAGGCTAGTTCTTAAGAGATGAGTACATTTTTAGATATTTGTAGATGTATTTTTTTAGAGAATAGTAGGCAGAAAGCCTGAAATACTACATTAATGTGTGTGAGTTTAGTGCTAGACAATTAAATATGTTTTAAACCAGAGAATGGAATAATCAGAGTTATATAATATATGTGGAAGAATGAGATTGGTGATAAGATTATGAAAATATTCAATAATCTAGGTAAGATGCAATGAAAATTAGATTAGTGGTACTGGGACTGAAAAGATCCAAATATATTTTAAAGATAAAATTGTCAAAAGTTAGCAACTCGGTAAATATGAGAAGCAATGAAAAGGAAGATTAAAAGTTACCTCCAAAGTTTTCATGCTTCATTATTAGGGTCACTGTAATGCTATTGACAGAGCAAGGCAGAAGAAAGGGAGATTTGATAGATAAAATCTATAAAATTTACAACATGCCTAGGTTTAATTAGGCACACTATATGTTTGATACATTCTTTAGATGTAAAGATGGAGACTATATAAGTTTAAGTGCTGGCAGTTGAAGGCTTTTATTCATGCCTAGGGGCTTTTTTTTTTTTGGAGGCATTGTTTTGCCCTTGTTGCCCAGGCAGGAATGCAATGGTGTGATCTCCTCTGCCTCCCAGGTCCAAGTGATTTTCCTGCCTCAGCCTCCCTAATAGCTAGGATTATAGGAATGAGCCACAAGGCCTAGCTAATTTTGTCTTTTTTGTAGAGATGGGTTTCTACACATTGGTCAGGTTGGTCTCGAACTCCTGACCTCAGGTGATCTGCCCTCCTTGGCCTCCCAAAGTGCTGGCATTACAGGCATGAGCCATCATGCCCGGGCAATATGGGCTTTTATTAAGAACATACAGTACAGACATAAGATACTGTATGCTCTTAATAGAGAATAGAGTCAAGGCTAGATCTTGAGAAAACATGAATCAATAGAAGGCAGGGAAAACATCGGAGAAATAATGAAAAAAAGGGGACTTCAGAAATATTCACTGAAAGAAGGGGAATACAGGAAAAAGACTTATCATTTTGGCTTTATGGCTGATTCATTAAGTCATCATTTATTTTATTGACTTTCTTCTACAGACCACACAAAAGAAATATAAGCTAAGCACATAATGGCTCCTGCCTTCAAGTAGCTCATAATCCATTTATAATCTAGTTAGCTGCCTCCCTCGGTGGTCTTGGTTATTGTTTATAGAACGTTAAACAGTGAAATAATAAAAGACAAAACTATCTATTGTTTCCAAACATAATGTCCTGGTTACAAAGAAACTTCTGAATGGTCTGGGTTAATAAGTAATAATAAACAATATGCATAAAATAGAAGGAAGAAAATTAAAATACCTGATAAAGGAAGCTTAAAAGTTGCAGGGGTCAAAGATAGATATTCTCTTTAAAAGGCTCCCAAATACTTGGCAGAGAGAAAATGAAAAATACTGAGGGTTGGGGATGGTGGGTGGCATTTAAAAGACAAAAAGATTATAGAGAAGGCGAAAAATCTAAACTAAGAGTCATGGAAAAGAAAGTGTTTCACTGGTTTATCTGAACAACATGAACAACAAACTAAAGGCAAAATGGGAATGTGAACAAAAGGCTTTAAGCACAGTAATTCATCAAGAAAATCTTTTGGTTTCTGTTCTTCGCTCAAACATAAAATTAAAGATTATCTGTCAAGAGTTATAAATCTATTTTATATTTTCATTAATAAGATGGTAAAAATTTAGATAAAATTAAATTTTTAAAATTAACATAATATTCAAATATTTCTCATTGGTGTATAATGACAAACGAGCAAACCAGACTGGTTACTGTTGGTTGGTTCAATGATTCAATAAACAGATTATGTAAGAAAATCTTTTCAAAATAAATAAGTCTAAAATAAATTATCATACTGCAAATACATATTCAATTAACTGGACTGTCCTCCATAAGAATGCAGCCCCATGAAACTACCATTTAGCACAGTATCTGGCACATTGCAGATGATCACTATTGCTGAATAAATCAACAAATACTGGAAACATTCTTATTAAGATTCACTTTTATCTTCTAACAAAATGGTTGCTAATACGTACAAGGCTATGCAACGGGCATGTCTAAGCTCCCCCACATGTATATGAGGTCAAATTACTATTTTTATACTTAAAAAATAAATTGTTTCAGATTTGATGTAGTGAAATATACCTACATAGAGAAAAACTAAACATCTATTTGTATATTTTTCATGTTCACATAAAATTCAATCAATAGACAATCCATCTATTCTATCATTAAATACGCCTTTGATTTTGGTTTAATTATCTAGAAATTTATAGATAGGGTATTAATTTGACAAAGAGTTTCCCAAAGTTTTAAGGTGTGTTAGGTAGACAGGGAGATGAAAAGTGGGAGGGAGAGAGGAAATTGAGATTTTGATTGAAAGAGGCTTTATATTGTAGATAGTCTGGGCTATACAATGTAAAGAAACTTTTAAAAAGAATACATTAGTGCTTGAATCAGAATCTATATTTTGCTTCAAATCTGTCTCACTGAGAAGCTATATATTTATTCCCGAATTACTCAAAAATATTAAATTAAGACCTTTTGAATTGCTTTTAAAGTCAACTTTATGAGCTAAACAAAATAGGTCCTAATATTTGAATTGTTGAAGAATGCTTTTCATACTTTTTAACATTAGTACTTCTAACTACAAAAGAGTAATCGGAAATTAGGATAAGGGAGGTGATTCTGGGGGAATAGTTTAAAGCACGATTCAGTCAACCAAAGGCTGCAGGCCAAATACAACTACAACTCACTACCTGTTTTTGTGAATAAAGTTTTATTAAAACACAACTGCACAACCACACACATTTGTAGTTATCTTCAACAATTTTAATGTAATATTAAAATATCTGTGATTTTGATTAAACTCTTAAATCTCAATGTTTTAAATTATGCAATGTTAATTACAAAAAAGATACTGGTCAAACCATCTTATTGCTTGAATATACTACCCACATTAAAAGCCTTAAATATAACGATTATGACAATAAATTTGCAATAGCAAATTAATTATTCAAATTGTGGTTTCACTGGCTATACACGTGGCATAACTTGAGAAGTAGAAAAAATATATAAATATCATAAAACTTTACTTGAAGTGGTATAAAATGCACTACTTTCAATTTACATATCATAAGAAGTTAATCAATACATGTTTAAATATAATCATCTCACGTTCACAAGAACTATAATATAAAAGGATCTATTCTTTCTCCTTCCAGGTTACTGCTACCTGCAAGTAATTTTCGAGTGTATAAAAACTACTTTAAAAATGTCTTAATAATAAATGTCTACTGGTTTCAACATCTAAAAATGTATATACATACTTTTGCCACCTGCTAAACATTATAGATTGGTGTAAACTTTCCATCCATAAAACCATTAAAAGACATTGGGAAATTTACATAATGCTTTACGTACTTTGCCTTCTATATTTTAACAATTAACTCAAGATGATCCTATAATGTTCTTATAAAAGTGATTAAGAATTTAGCAGAAAGGGCATTTTATTATTTTGTTTTAAAATGAATGTAATAGGTTCAAATTACTTCTGTAATCTTGAATGAAAGATACTCAATTTACAGATTTTCTTTAAGAAATTTCTTAGAAAAATTATGCAAAGTTAGTAATTGTCTAGAAATAAGAGTATGAAAAATATATGTCTTAACTAGCATTACATGCAATGCTTTGAAATTAAGTAGGAATACCTGATAAAACAATTGGCAATAAGTTAAAAAAATTAACATATAATTAAAATAAATGATCTGATTTTTTTAATCATCTAGAAGTATGCATGAGAAAATCTGTTGTCATGGAAACAGGCAGTGCAAATGGCAATAAATCTAGAAGAAAATGTCAGTGCTTCTGAACAATGAATGAGTACAAAATTAATACTGCTTATAAAGTTTTAAAAAATACAGTGAAAGAAAGTACAATGTTATTTAAAATGTTTTAAAATTCTAAATTGCCTTCTATAAATTTTATTTAATAAAAAATCAGGTGAAAATACTGATATATATTAATACTAAAACAAATGAAAAGTGTTCTCAACCAAACATTAATTGGGAACTAGAAATGAAACTAGTATTAAAAGGAACTGTAATTTCACCAGTTATTGTTCTAAAAACCACAAATCCAAACAGATTATGTGTAATATGCTAATACAATATAAATTATACTTAAAAAATACACAGTAGGTAGCACTTGCACATAGTAACTCTTTTCAAAGAGCTACCGTCCATTAATAAAATAGTGTATTGTAATAGTGTTTCATTGCTTTTAGCCAAGTTATTCTAATAATTCATGAATATATTAAAAAAGAGAATCAAATTTTAAAAGATAGCTCTAGGTTAATATGAATGTCAATAACACTGTTAAAGCGCTAGACAATGGTTTTACATTTGAAAGTTCATGGAATCAGGATTGATCACATTAAACACTAGATAAGAACCAAATTATACCAAAATCATATAGTTAAAAATTTATGTCAGTGTAAGTATAGGTGCAACATATAGATTTGATTCTGACATTATCTTGCATTTTGTCATTTTAAAAAAAAGCTTCAGATACAAAAATCAACTTTATTAAACATATACCATCCATGTGTACCTCCTATCCATGAGGAAAAACTGACCTACATGTTCATAGTTATGGCAAATCTGTATTCTCACAGAATACCAAATATTAATATGAATGTTAGTATCTCATATAATTATAACAAAGTGTTTAAAGGGAGGAATGCAATTCCTCAACATATAGGCATTAACTTGTTAATATAATTATTAAGATGTTAAACATTTTAAAAGTCTTATTTTGTTAAACATCTTAATATAATTAATAGTCTTATTTTGTTAAACATCTTAACATAATTATTTAAATATATATTTAAATATATAATTATTTTATATAGTATATATATTTTATATAATTATTTTATATATCTTATATAATTATAATTAATTATTTTATATAATATATAATTATTTTATGTAATATATAATTATTTAAATATATAATTATTTAAAATAGTCTTATTTTGTTAACATCTTAATATATTAAGATGTTAAACATTTTAAAATAGTCTTATAATTTATAAACATTATATATTTATAAATAGGTAATGCTTAAGATTCCTTCTTCTGAGCAAAGGAATGTGTGCAGTTCTTCAGACAGTTGACATAAGTAATACTTTGCCTTTTTCTCCTAAAGGAACACCAGATCATATTCAAACTGCCAGAGAAATATACAAACGGGAATTATACTAGTACAGCCTTGCTACATAGAAACAACCTTGATTTATTTTATTTTTTCTTCAAAGTTCAAATATTTCAAATGAGGCTTTACTGATGAAAATGTATTCTTTTAAGTAAAACTACACATGAAACAAAGACACTACAAACTATATACATTTTTGTTTTATTTATCAATTCACTATTATATTTGTCCTTATATTCAAAAGCAAACCCACACCCCAAAAACATATTTCTTCCATTTTCTTCTATCATTCTACCCTAATTATTTTAATATACAATTTCATTATTTTAACATTCTAATCTTTTTATCTACATCTAATAACTTTTGCCCTTTATCTTATCAACTACATACTTATTCTTTCTCCCAGTGTCTCTACAAACTTCTAAAGTGTAGTCTAAAAATGGCCAACAAAGAATAAAGGTAGACAATAATTGTGACATTTACTACATTGAGCCATGAAAACATTTCAAGAAAAATTCTTTTATTTCTTACTCCATTATTAAAAATTTGCAGGTTCACAGGGCCTTTATTTAGGGCTCCAGTTAACAATATCCGTAATGTGTAACCTAGAATTTTACAATATGATGGCTCTGAGCTTACATTTATAAAAAGAAAAAAATCATCTAAGTTCAAAATTTTCAAAAATCAATGAGTGTTATATAAGAAATTTCCTAAAATACTTATAGAGAGTATTACCTTATTATATGTTCATTACTCAAAGTTGATAACAATTGCACGATATAAATTTTACTTTCTTATATTTACTAGGAGTAGTCAATTGTCAGGCACATAATACTACTAGATTATCAATTTATTCATAAGGCATGCAAATAGAGACTCCAAATACTTTGTTTAATAAAAGACCACACTCAAAGATTAGTGTGCAAACTTTTAACTTACAAAACTTATCGGTATCTATAGTCTATCATGGTTAGTTTACATTTTTACAAAAATACAAGATTTTGAACATGTATCATATGCCTATTAAAAAGCAAGAAAAAGGATAAAAGGAAAAGCAAGTGTTGGTTAAATTACTGACTTTTCAATGACAATTATTGTATTACCTTATCTATAAAGATCATAGTTATGATCTATACTTGAAGTATTTTAGAACGCCTATACATTTCCATTCTTACATTCATAAATTTCTACAAATTATCTTGCTATTTTAATACTTACTGAGGTATGTATATATGTATACCTAAAAAAGTACAAAATCGTAAGTGTATATCTGTTCAACTTTATAGGATGCTCCAAAATGATTTTCTAAAATGATAGTATCCACTTCAAATCCTTCTAGCTGTATATGAGAGTTAATCCACATTCACAGTATTGTCAGTCTTTTTCACTTTAATCATTCAAGTGGATCTGCATTTCCATGATGATAATATATATGTAGTTGTTTTTAGTGTTTTTTAGCCATTAGGATACCCTCTTTTCTGAAATTCCTGTTCAGTTGTTTGGCCCATTTTTTACTGGGTTATAGCTTTTCCCTATTGATTTGAAGGCATTCTATGCATACTGTGTATTGCTAATATATGCTCTCATTTTGTGACTTGTCTATTCACTGTTAATGGTGTCTTGATGAGCAGAAGTTCTTGATTTTAAGGTGGCTCAATTTATTTTTTTTTTCATTTATGGTTAGAGCTTTTATCTACCACTTTAAAAATGTTTGTCTGATTTAAGATCATAAAGATATTCTATGTGTATTTTCCCCCAACAGTTATGTTTTCTTTCCAATGGCGTTTAGATCTGCAATCCAACTGTGATTGATTTTTGAGAAGGGTGTTAGGTAGGAGCCAAGATACAAATTTGTTTACATATTTCCTGTTTGGCTACTCAATTAACCCAGACTATGCTTTTACAACTGCACCATAAGGTAGCCTGTGTCCTAAAGGAACTGACTGTGTATATTTCTGTTTGTTCTCTTGAACAGTGTTTTTTCTTTTCCATTGGTCTATATGTCTATCTTTGCAGTAAAACCACACAGTCTCAATGAGTCTTTGTAATGTAAATCATCTAACTGTAGTTTTCTTTAATTATGTGTTAAAGGAATGAAGAATAAAATCCAAATTCCTTATTATGGCCTACAAAGGCCTTCATGTTCTGGCCACTGCCTAGTTCTCTGACTTTTCATCTTAATACTCTTCCCTTGCTCATTCTGCTGCTACTACACTGGCCTTCTTGAAGTAGTTGGTTCTTTTTGCTAGAATGCTCTTTCCCCAACTTAATACCATGAGTTACTTCTTCACAAATACTACTCCTCGCATAGGCCTTTATTGACCAATATATCGACAAAACTTCTTTCCCTCCTGAAATAATTCTAGTAATTGAATTACTTATTACTTTTCTTGGCCACTAGAATGTTAACTGATAGGAGCAGGAATTTTTACAGATTCTGTTTTACTGTCTTATTTCAAATACCTAAACATATAATAAGTGTTCATCAAATATTTGTTAAAATAAGTAATAAGAGAGTCTGTATAGTATAGTAGATAGCATACAAACTATATATTGAGAAGAATAAATGAACCATGTACTTTAAGGATGTTAATTTAACAATTTTATTAATTTTATTATAAATAATAATTTTGCTATTTGTCACTTTCCAAATAAAGTTTAAAGATTAATCTTATCACAAACAATAACTATCTGAAGAATGTGTCCATAAATGGGTTACATATGCCATACCAGTCATATGTAAATCACTAGTTCACTTCCAACAAGGTCATCCTTTGAACAATAAGAGGTTTATAGACTATCAGTTTCCTCTTCCTGAATTTCATAATAAAGATAATATGTATTTGTTTTCAATTCTGAAGAATTATACTTGCTATAACAAGTATATAAAAACTGGGCTGGAATCAGAACTGGAAAACTACCAACTATTTTGATGAAATGACAACTACAAATGAGACTACAGTTAATTACAATTCCAAGTTTTAATCTCTATCATAGATATGACACAGGTACAGGTCTGATACTGTTATTTATGCCAAGTAATTTATCTCAAAGGGAAGATAAATCATAGTGTTATTTTGTAATAAAATATTTAAGGCTATTATGTTATCCTTAAATATCCCTGTTCAAGATGAAGAAAGTATTCTAAATTGCTTACTCCATTTCTGAAAAAATATTTCATTTACACAAACACTGTGTTGGGATAATGAGTGATGTTTGTTTTGTACAATTTTCTATGTTGTCTACATTTTCTGCAGTTTAGTACACATATATAAATATAATAATTATGGTAAAAGCATTTTTAAAGTATTGTCATTATTATTATAAATTAGAACATAGATATTAGCTTGTTTTACATAGCCCTCTTCTATCATTAATACCTTCTATCGCTTTAATGCTATGACAAATCATTTGAAATTTCGCTACATTTCTTGCTTTAAGAAGTCTAAACCTCATTTTTAAGTGTCACTCTTAATTGACACATACTAATTGCACATATTCATGAGGTACAGTGTGCTGTTTCAACGCATGCATACACTATATAAAAACCAAATCAGGATATTTAGCATATCACTTCACACATTTATCTTCACACATTATTTCCAACTAATACCATGACTCATTTCCTCACAAATAACACTCCACAGACAGGCCTTTGCTGACCAATCTACCTACAAAGCTTCTTTCCCTCCTGAATAATGCTAGTAATTGAATTACTTATTACTTTTCTTGGCCACTAGAATGTTAACTAATAGGAGCTTATATATTTTATCAATTTATTCATAATACATGCAAATAGAGACTCCAAATACTTCATTAAAGACCAGACTTATTATACATTTATCATTTCTTTGTAATGAGAATATTCAAAATCCTCTATTCCAGCTATTTTGAAATATACAATATTGTATTCCAGCTATTTTGAAATATACAATATACCCTATTCTGCAATAGAACACCAGAACTTATTCTTCATTTTATTTTAATTTCAACTTTTAGTTTTGATTCAGAGGGTACATATGCACGTTTGTTACTTGGACATATTGGCATGTCTCTGAAGTTTGGGATAAAATAATCTCTCATTTTTAAATTGTATTTGGCAATAAAGAACTAATATGATGGTTTTTTAATGTTTAAAATATGATTACTGAATTATATACTTTTTCAGGTTTATTCCAAATCTAACATTCTATGGTACTATAGAGTTGCTTTAGAAGGAAATATGTGGGTTCAAAACTGAAATAATCTTTATCAAAATTTTGTAATGGATAAATTAGCCTACAAAAACACTTTCCCCTTTGAGATTCTATTTTTTTTTTATTGCATTTTAGGTTTGGGGGTACATGTGAAGAACATGGAAGATTGTTGCATAGGTACACACATGGCAGTGTGATTTGCTGCCTTCCTCCCCATCACCTATATCTGGCATTTCTCCCCATGCTATCCCTCCCCAACTCCCCACCCCCCCACTATCCCTCCCCTTTTTTCCCCGACAGACCCCAGTGTGTTGACATTCTATTTTAAATGGAAAACATTCACTCAAATCTTGTGAAATTAATATTTTTGAAATGTATTTAGAATTTATATTTCCTCCAATATAACTATAAAATGCAGAATTTTAGAAATAAAGATATTTTATTGTCAATGCCTTTAAAAATGATCAGACAATAATGTATAAGTTACACTCACAAATGAAGCAATCACAGTACAACTTTGGAACTAAACTCTGAATTAGATTCTTAAAGTTATTGGCAGACACCATGAGCAATGGAAAGGTATGTATAGAGCAAGTGAGGGTACACAGTAAGGATATAATCACTGTAATATCAAGATATGCACTAGAGAATCAACAGCACAAACTAAGAATAGGTAGAGTAGAGTCAGATGATAAAGGGCTTTGAAATTCATACAAAGGATTCTGGATTTGATGTAGTGTTTCTTAGGTTAGTGATGCTATGCCAATTTATTTTCGTCGAATTAGACTGTTAACACCTATGCAAAAAAAGTAGAAAATAACAAAGTAAAATAATTGAAACAGAAAGAGGAATCATAAGTAACTCTTGAAATGATGAACTAAAATAGAATGTCTTCCTAATATGTACTTTGAATTGTTTGTCTAGTAATTATAATGGATTTGCTTGACTCAATTTCTCTTCCTGTATATTTCTTATAAATAATAAAACATATTGGTAAAACCACAGACAGGATGAAAGAATCATCCTATGACTGTGAAAAACAAAGACTGCATGACTTTGAGAGGACCAAATTTAGTGGAAAAATAAGATAGAAAAATAAATTTTCTAAAACAAATAGAAGAACACATTTTTTTTCCTAATTTATATTCCTATTGAGTGATCACAGAAAAAAAGGTATATTAAATAATGAATGAATTAATGAAGAATGGGTACATTTTCCGTTGATACATACATGCAGTTGGTTTGCATTATTCAAGGTAGTTATGATCAATAAAGTTGCCACAAACACTGAAGTAACAAATACTGAACTATTATTTCTAGGGGAAATACAGTGTTAGGTCCCTATGAACTTCTGGTTGCATTTAAGAACACCTTACTTGACACATATTGTTGATTCATTAACATTTAACTCATGGCCAACAGCTCTGTAAATTATGCCTGTATGAAGATCACCTAACTCATGTAAAGTCGACCCTTGAATAATATGGATCTGAACTGCATAGATTCACTTATAGGTGAACTTTTTTCCACCCAAATGCAGATAAAAACACCGTATTCACAGGATACAAAACCCATATATGGAGGGCCAACTTTTCCTATGTGCAGACTCCCCAGCGTGGACTGGGGGACTTCAGTATGCTCAGATTTTGGTATCCACGAAGGTCCTGAAACCAATTCTGGTGTATACCGAGGAATGACTGTATTTCTCCATTGGAAACATCATTGCCTTATGGCACTCAGGAACACTGGTTTAGATAGCACTTCAGCACTACACTTGGGGGCCATTTTAAACAACAAAGTCACCAACCAAAAGCACAAAAATAAGCTGTGGCACTAATAAACTGAGAAGGACACTTTTTAACAGTATGGCAGTTAAAACAAGATGGTACGGCATCACATTGTTAGACCTAAGCTGTGAAAATCTGTGTCAGGTGACTCAAATTTTTTTTATCCCATGGATATGCTTGTTAATGATTGTAAAAGCATTTGTTAAGACTAATTTTGGGGTTACAAATAAATTTTAGTGAGGGGGACAAATTTGCAATTATGGAATCCAGGAATAATGAAGATCAACTGAATTTAATGGAATGAGACTTACATGGCCAGGGTTTTAATTTTCATTTTAAAAATAATTAGCTAGATAACCAGGACCAAGGCCAAGGCATAAAATTTCTTATCTGAAAAATTAAAATACTCTATACGTTATTAATGTTTCTAGCTCAAACACTGTATAATTCCATAATGTATAACTCCTAATCCCCTGTCACCTGATCTTCAAATATGTTTGAAAATGTTGATGTTAGAGCTCTCTGGTAGAGAAGACCAAAGTCTAACATTAGATTTGTTGAATTCTATCCATATCAAAAACTAAAATAAAATTATGGTCCTAAAGAAGATTTGCTAAATCAGTCAAAAATATTAACTTTCCAAAGAGTACAATTTGAAAATCCATGCCCATTTGAGATAGTTTAGCATGAATATTTTAGGTTACAAGCTGAAAGGGTGTAAAGAAAAAGTGACATGCTTTCTAAATTTCCTAGCAGCAGAATTAGCTTGAAAACTGACGTTAATACATTTCGTAACTTACAATGAGTTTACTGAACATATTACTCTAACATACCTGTAAATTTTGAATTACCTGTAAACCCAAAGTAAGAATTCAAGTTAGTATAAAAAGTTCAAAAGTGACATACAATTCTAAAAAAAATTTTGATCATTGAATTGCTATTATAAAAAAGAAAGAAACAAAACAGACTCATGAACTCTATTAAATATTGCTTGCCTTTGTTTTTTTTTTTTAACCGAGCATTAGGTTTTGTTTGTTTTTAAATGGTATGAGAAAACTAGTAGATAGGGTGTTTTTCTTTTTATAATAGATTTGTCTTTGTTTTTGATTTGGTTAACTCATCATATAAATACATTTCATTCTTTGTAAACTGAGTTCTTAAAATTTTTTATCTTTTTATCTTAATAGATAAGTAATCAAAGATATAATAGAATGAAAATATCAAACAATTTAGTTGTAAAAGTAGATATGTTAGAGTAGGGGTCAGCAAACTATTTCTATTAATATATAGGTTCAGAAAGTAAACAATTTAGGTTTTGCAGGCCAAGAGGTTAAATCAAGGGTATTATGTAGGAATTTATACAACAAGAGAAAATAAACTTCTGCAATTTTTATACTGACAAAATTCACACAATACTGCTACTAACAATTGAGAGCAGCAAAGAGATCTACTAAGGAGAAAGATGAAGTATAACATTTTCCTTTGGCAGGCGCGGTGGCGCACTCCTGTAATCCCAGCACTTTGGGAGGCCGAGGTGGGAGGATCACAAGGTCAGGAGTTCAAGAGCAGCCTGACCAATATGGTGAAACCTCATCTCCACTAAGAATACAAAAATTAGCCAGGCATGGTGGCATATGCCTGTAGTCCCAGCTACTCAGGAGGCTGAGGCAGGAGAACTGCTTTAACCTAGGAGGCAGATGTTGCAGTGAGGCAAGATCACGCCACTGCACTCCAGTCTGAGTGACAGAGTGAGACTCAGTCTCAAAATAAAAAAAAAAAAATTACTTAAATAAAGTTCAAAGTCAGTGTTCCTTATCATTAAATCAATTGCCACCATTCGTCTGTTAATACTGATCTAGAATGAGATTTTCTGTATTTGATTTTTGAAAATAAAATGACTTTTACAAGATAGTACTTCCAAATATTGATATCAATCCATGAGTATACAATAGTTTAGGGTCATGTCCATCACTTGGGAAACACCTATAGAATTATATTTTTCTCTTAATATTTGCTTTTAGCAGGTCACTGTCAATTGAAGATTAGGCAGAAGCTCAATTGCGCAGATAAATGGATTCTGAAATATGGAAATTTCTTTTGAACCGCACTGAGGTCTGAAATATGCTGCTGGGACTGTAGGTTGAACCCATAAAATATATTTGCTGCAAATTTGTGTAGGGTTGGAGATCTTGTTATAATTTTTGAGAGAACAGAAGTGTAACTTGTGATTCAAAAACCGTTGTTGACATAACTTTAATAAAGTTTAAATTTTGCAAGTAAATGCTGTTAGCCTGATAACACTGGGTTGAATTCACTGCAAATGTTATCAAGTCTACACAAAAAGCTATTTTTCAGAGCCATTTAGTGTTGATAAACGTGGGTTCGAGTCAGATTTGTTATTCAGAAAAAAAATACATCGTGGTCTTAGCTAAATTGCAATGGGTTTTATTACTGTTAAATTATTGAACTGTTATGTAGTAGGACAAATCAGAATATTCATCTTCTATTTCTGACAAAAATTCACAGAACTGACACTCTGTGAAACTGAATGAAGTTTACTATTGATACTACTGGTTCAAAACCATGACAGACTCAAGTATATTCCATAAGGTACTTCGTGAATAATATCACTCTGAATAACCATAGATTTCACAAGTTTTGTAAATTTCTGTAGCTAATTACAAAAATTATTATTCTCCTAATATTACAAATATTTTTGCCACCATTAGCTGCAACTCCTCTCATTAGGGTCTACTTCCAGTTGTCCTAAATTAGTATTTTCTTAACTCATCTGAAAATATTCTCACCTGTAGTTGTTCCAAGCAGATTATTCATAGAAGTTTTCCCTCAGTCACATTAATTCTTTGAATAAACAACTTGGCATTAGCTCCTTCAGTAAAGTTTATTTTCTCTGGACAGATTTTAACTTACTCACCATTGGGAAATGACTTTCCTTACTTGGCCAACAAATTAGTTACTCAGAAATTCACTATGATTGCAGTCTCATTTTTCATTTTTGTGAATAAGATGTTTTATTTAAAATGTTTCTGACCATTTCTTTCTTGCGTGTTGGTAATGTTGCAATGAGTGTGTAATCTGGTAATATTGACATTTATTATTTTAGTGCAGCTATAGTGTTACTGCATAATAACACAACACTGTGCCACCTTATTTATAACAAAATAATTCACACTGCATGTTTCCTTAAAACCATAACATTAGAAGCTCACATTCTCTTCTTGTTTTGACATGATGAATATGTACTGCTAATAACAAATAAGTACAATTCCATGGTACGGCAAACATTGCCATGTTATTATAGTGTCACTACGATTGAGAAGCAATGTAAAGTAGTAAGACCGCCATATGTGATCTCTGCTGCAACTACTCAACTGCCATCATAGTATGGAAACAGTCATAAACAATCAGTGTGGTTGTATTCTCATACATTTTTATTTATGGGCACAGAAATTTGAATTGCATATAATTTTCACATTCCTTGAAATATCATTCTTTTTTTCAGATTTTAGAACCATTTTTAGCTTGTGGGCTGGGCAAAATCAGGCGTGGTCAGATATGGCTTACTGAACAAAGTTCACCACCCCGTGTTTGAATATGGATACAACTGAATACCCCAAAAATAACCAAGGAGGTTTTCTACAACCTACCTATAACAGTTTAATTAGCTAGATCATGATGGAAGACAACCTGTGGATTTGGTGCCTGCAGGTTCAAATATCTTTGGAGAGTAAGACCAATTGCTTCTTAAATGATGACTGTAAGTTACACTGCAGGAAGATCTTTACCTGTATTTGTGGGTGTTGGCAAAAGAGTTTTCTTATAAGTTCACATAGAACAATGTAATCCACAAGAAAAATGGCTCAAATGACATGTGCCACTAATGCTTCAACATTATTAATAATTAAATAGTAAATTCTAAACATTAAAATGATCACATATTTTAAATCTATCAAATCATAAGGAGATACAGAGGGCTTTCTTCAATCACCTTATCAAAAGCAGCCAACATGACCTAGCAGTCTGTTAGGAGTCTTAACAAAGAATGTCAGAATATTCAGTAAGTTTTTCAAGTTGTATTTGGAACACTTTTCTTCCTATGCAAAATGTGAAGGAGTCAATGATGTGAAGATTTTCTCTTTAATGTGATTTTTTACATATGGTAGAGCCAAGAAGACCAACCCCCAAAGGGCATCAAGAAATCACTTCATAAAAAGTAACAATTTGGATATGGAGGAAGTATTTAAAAAAATAAAAATTTTTAAAAGTATCAGTATTTTACAGCATGGAACAGGGCATTACAATCTAGGTAGTATTTTTGTAATTATCTTGTTATCAGAAATACTATGACCCAAAATGTAATTAACTGCAATTAGACCCAAGTATATTCGAAACTATAGTTCACAAATTCCAAAAACAAAAATAATTTCACATATCCTTCTTGGGAAAGATAAAATGTTTACATGGTTTAACAAAACATGATTTCAGAGTAAAACATTCAAAATTCTGAGGATCAAGACCAGCTTAATTTTGTTAAAAATTTCAACTCTTACCCAAATACATCTGTCCAGTGCTATGTAATAAGAAAAACATCTGTCTGTTTTACATTAGCAATTATTGTACTTTTATTACCAGCCAACTTATTTCGTGTTGAATGTCTCAGCTGCAAACAATAAAACAGATGTGGCCAATTCCTACAAGAGCATTTATCTATAATCAACAAATTACTCTGCCAACTTTTCCTCCTCTTTCTATATAAAAATGAAGGTTCTTAAGGTCATTTACTGCATTATTTTAAGACACAAATGTACTATTACAGTATTTACAATGAGGAAAAACAAACAAATATGATTCACAAAAGAACCTGTGACAATCTTAATAAAAACACTTTTGTGTATAATACTTATACTAAATGACTATGGCACATTTCACATAACTGTTACATGTCTGAAAGTTATTTGTGAACTTATTGAAAAAGAAATCATACTCACCCATCATGGTATCATTCCCATTTATAATAAGTCCACATTCTCACCTTCCACAAAACATAGTTCCAGGGGCTGCCATTTTAGTAATTTCGTGTATTTATTACTGGATGAACAGCCACTTGGTAACCTTTAATATTCCATTGATCTAAAGCTCTCTCTGCAGAGGTCATTACAGTATTCTCCCTTTACAAGTTTCTTGACATTCTCACCTCATAAATGTCTCCCACATTGTTTCTCCAGTCACTCTTTTTCTGCTCTCTATCCACAAAGAAAAAAATTTAATATATTTGCCTTGAGGGGAGACAGGGATCATTTAAAATATAGCAGTATTATGGCCAATAACACACATTCTTTTACTTGAGATTCTAAAATCAAATGTGTTATTAGATAGCTTTAAGTTATAAGACAAAATTCTTTCCACCTGGTAGTTTTAGCTTACATTATATATTGGAAATATCATATAATTTTTACTTTCTTTTCCTGTTGTTGCTTGTTTAAGTAAAAGTTCAATTTTAAAGAACAGCTTGCTAATGTATAATGTACTCAATGGAAATTCTCTCAATATGCTAATAAGAGATTAAACTCATTTGGCAGTATTAATTGAGAGAATCACCCCAAATATGTTAAGTAAACGTAACTTGAATTTGAGAAATGGTAAATATGAGAATATGTTTTTAAATCTGCAGACTGGGTGTAGTTTATTGATGAGTAACATGGTTCTGTTTTTCATCAATTACTGAATTCCATAAGTCTTACAAATTTGGATCAGTTGCTTTCCTGAGTATTCAGTCATTCTTATAATTTCAAAGCTATTGTTGCTTGGAAACCTGCATAAACACTCCAGTTCTTTTCAAAGAATGAAATAAAAAACTCCTTGGCACTATTTTCTTTTTAGATGGAGAGAACTATAAAACTAGATGAAATATATTTTTATTTATTTAAAAGCTCAGCACTGTTTACAAAATTCTTGGAGATACTTTTTAAAAGACAGATTTGTTAAATTTTAATGTTAGAAAATAAATAAATATATATATACTCAATCAGCATATGGACCATATTATCATTTTGTTCCTTCATAATTAGCTACATTTTATCTGAAACAAACACTAATACTGGATGGTAACTGCATGTTTCAGCTTTGCCTTGAGTTTACAATCAAGGGGATAAGAGCAAAAAACAATTTGTTGTTATTTTTCAACAACACCTGCTACCTTTAAGTGGTCTAAAATAATTTGTGAGTATATCTGCTTTTTAAGGCAATGTGGTCTTGCAAATGCATGATAAACCAGTGATGTGTATGTTATTAAAGAAAATCATAGGTACATCAGCTATATGAAAAAGTGGCTAGTAGCACCCAAAATCCGGCCATCCCAAATGCAAGAGTCTGTACCATAATCTTGGACATCTTGCAGACTTCAGCACTTTGGGGTTCCTGAGGATGCCTGGGTCTAAGTCCAATGAGGTGCTCTGGGCCACTGCAGCTGTGCAACTCCAAAGAAAACTATTTAAAACTGTGTATGGAAAAGAGAAATCTGTTCACTGGGTGAAGTCATGAGCTATGGTGCTTTCCCTGGAAAATATCCCCAAAGTCTGTTATATTTTCAATGACTGATGCCAGGAGTCAGTGGGCTGGCTGTGTGGTCTGAAGCCTGGCAGTGGGACAATTTAGATGACCTCGTTCCAGTTTCTATGGAGATAAGCATTACAGTTGCAGGTTGCACAAGTCTCACATTTCCTGTTCATGATTGGTGTTGATGCCCATGGGAAAGTGCCCTTTGAGAATGAGCATCACCAAAATCAGTAAGCTGATCAGACTTGCGCTGCCTTGGTAAGGACCACAGCCACCTGAATACATCATTGCCCAGAGCATGGTAATCCATCTCCATTTCAGGATACAGCCGAAAAAAAAAAAAAAAAAAACAAACTAAAAAAAAACCTTAGTGATTCTCCAATACGTAATGTCAAGGACGTGTGTGCTCTTGACTACCAACTACACAGTTAAGTAGCAAAAGGAACTCTGGAGCCTATAGCTGGGGGGTAGCAGACATGTCTGTTAAGTAGACCATATAAGTCTTAAGGCTATCACTTGGCACTGACAGCAGTAGACACCTTCCTAGGTTGTCTATTGTCATCTCTATCCACACAGTACAAGCGGGCCATATTATTCAAAGACAAACAGACTGTTTCACACATGTCGATTCCTCAAGTGCACCCAATCAGACAATAATATGGCCTTCAGAGTAAAACTGCCCAGCAGTGAGCAGATACTTGAGACATTCACTAGACCTTTTATGTCCCATATCATCTTCAGGCGAGAGGTACAATGAAAGACAGAATGGACTCTCAAAGGATAAACTAAAAAAGGTAACCAGAGCCTAAAAACGGCTTGGCTCCCAGAGGAATATACACTTAAGAAAAGCAGTCGGGGTTCTAAGTTTGGCAATTCCCAGAAAGGCCCCTTCTAGCTAAATAAAATGTTTAATTATGAGGTTTGAGGGGAAAGAAGAAGGCCCAAATTTGCTATAAAAGACCAGAAACGGGACGGGTGAGGTGGCTCACGCCTGTAATCCCAGCACTTTGGGAGCTCGAGGTGGGCGGATTAATTGAGGTCAGGATTTCGAGACCAGTCTGGCCAACATGGTGAAACCTCATCTCTTCTAAAAATACAAAAAAAAATTAGTCGAGTGTGGTGTCAGGAACCTGTAATCCCAGCTACTCCAGAGGCTGAGGTAGGGGAATTGCTTGAACCAGGGAGGTAGAGGTTGCAGCGAGCCCAGATCGTGCCACTGCACTCCAGCCTGGGCAACAGAGCAAGACTCCGCCTCAAAAAAAAAAAAAAAAGATGGAAAAACAGGGTTAATCTTTCTCATACCACTTCCTCACACACCTTATCCCTGGAAAATTAGGGTGTTGGAATTTTCAAGTAGTAAAGTACTGGAGTTAGAAGACTTTAAAGTGTTGACTCTTAGTGTCCTGTTATGCTTGCTAGGTTTAGGCAGTTAGGGATAATCATGATACTGATGATGAATATGAGGTCACAACTCCTATGGTGTTTCAGATGTGGCCTACATTTCAAGGAGTGAAAGATGTTCTAATATGATACAATGCACATTGCATATAATGAAGAAACTGCTGAGCCATGTAGGGCAAAGTCCAGATCATAGAGTATGGGTAAGATAGAGGGTAGATTAGAAAAAGAGTGAAACAATTGCTGCAGGGACTGATCATGCTGCAGGGACTGAAACACATGGTTGTGGGAGGAGACAGTAACACTGGCCGTGGAAAAAAGAATATCTTAGACACCAGCACACCGGGGGTGGGTTCAAGAAACATTTTTCTCAGCTCTTAGACACCGGGCCAGTGTTAACCAGCTTTCAACCCAACTGTTGACCAATGAAGAATCTTAATCTAAGGACTCTCAGACCTAAAAGCTGCTGACTGCAGGAGTAAACAGGCCACATCACGAGATTAATTTTCAGGACACTGTTCGGATTCCCTTTAGCCTAATTCTACCATTGTTGGTGCCCTGTGGTCTTCTTTTAACACTTAAGTAAAGACAAATTCTTTCGCATACTCTTCAGGTATTGAAGCTGATCACTTTAAACTCTCTAGTCCAAGTGGTGATGAAAAGTCCAGGAAGCCCTGGAGTTCCTGCTGGCCAGCTGAAGTGACATATGTGTGATTGCCAACACCACTTGCTGTATCTCAATTTATGATGTGAACAGGTTGCCTCTGGAAGAGGAACTTGGCTAAGGTCTATCCAACAAGTACACCCAATCACCCTACAATCACACTACTAGGAGACATATTTGCTCTCAGCCCCTAAAAGTACAATTAAGTGTAGTCTCTGATGAAGTGGTTATGCTTTTTCTTTTTAGACAGAGTCTAAACAATTAAGTATAGACTCTGATAAAGTGATTAAGCTTTTTTTTTTTAGATGGAGACTCCCTCTGTCACCCAGGCTGGAGTGCAGTGTAATCTCAGCTCACTGCAACTTCCACCTCCCAGGTTCAAGCATTTCTCCTGCCTCAGTCTCCCGAGTAGTTGGGATTATAGGTGCTCACCACCATGCCCAGCTAACTTTTGTACTTTTAGTAGAGGCAGGGGTTTCATTATGTTGGCCAGGCTGATCTTGAACTCTTGATCTCAAGTGATCTGCCCACTCCTGCGTCCCAAAGTGCTGGAATTATGGGCATGAGCCACAGTGCCCTGGCTGAAGTGGTTATGCTCTTGAGGAACTGTTACCTGATATGGGGAAGGTCAGGGGTTGGAAATGTAGGGGAATGGCTCTATCATGATGCTCCAGCAATGGTGAATGTATACTTATAGGCCACACAGGCAATGGCTTTAAATGCCGCTAGTCTATATCCTGGCAGAATGCTTTGTGATCCTCTGGAACATGAGAGAATGGGAGACTACCATAAGACAGTTTCTCATGGTCTATCAGGTTCTAATAAGGTAGGAAGCTTTTTGCCTCACTCTTCCTAATCTTCAACCCGTCAGCATATAGCAGCACACTATAAAAGTATTTGGCTGTACTCTAGAATTCAGCAGAGGGGAATCCTATGACTCACACTTCAGTCATGCAGCTTTTTGTTTTTTCATGTCCTTTTCCTGTGTGTGACAAGGACCTGGAGATCTGATACATTTTGCTTCTCCTCCTTTTGTTGTCTAGGTAAATAATAAACTATCTGAAACTAACAGTGGCTTATTTTATCTTTACCAGTTGATTCTGTCAGTCAGGCTTGGCCTCACACTCGTCTACCTGCTGCATACTTGAAAAATAAGTTATGGTATAGTCATACTATTAAATAATATACAGCAGTAAAAATGAATGAAGAAAGTATCAACCTGGAAAGATTTATCAAACATTCTGTTAAGATTTAAAAAACAAGCATAATATGTTCATTTAGGCTTACAAATAAAAATACACCTACAAATGTGCACATATATATGTATATATATGAATATATGTCACTATAAATGTACAGGTAATTACCTGAAAGCAAACAGATCAGATCTATAATACTTATCCCTGGGAAAAGACTGGAAGCGCAGGTAACACAGTACTTTTTTATTCTACATCTACTGTTTTCGAACTTTTCAAAAAATTACTCAGCAATTATCCATACAAATAAAAGAGATAATTCAAAGGATTTTAAAAAGTCTGTTTCCTATTACTTATGTATTAGAACCCATTAACAATTAAGTTTCCTATGTGTGTGAGGGGTTGGGAGGGCAGAAAATAAAACATAAAAAGTGTGAATACTATGTGTAGGTATTAAGTAAATAAATGACAGAAACCAAACCTATTTCATCTAAATATCATTCTTTCTAAAATTCCTCAAGGCAAGAATCCTAAATATAATAATTGTAATAATAGTAAAGACATTAGCAATAATGACAATAACAACCAAAACAACACTTACTGAATATTTTGCATGTGACAAGTACTGCGAAGACATTAGTATGTACATTTCAATACAGAATGTTAGCAGTCTCCATCTAAACCCACTACTAACAGGAAAGTCATTATTGTACAAGGCATGTTTCATTTGTTAGATGAGTACAAAAACTAGAGTAGTATTTACATAAGTCAGAACTAAATCTATCTTTAACTTTAGTAGAAAAAAAAATCCGTCTACTCCTTTATTTAGAGTCTGTCAAATGTGCGATGACAGCAATTTTAGATTTCTCTTAATTAAGCATAATTATTGATCAAATTTGTTTTCACACTACATGTAACATGACCTCAAAATAAGCCATAAATTTCACCATAAAAATTAAGCTATAAAACCTCTAGGAGAGGCTGCACAGTGGCTCACACCAGTAATCCCAGCACTTCAGGAGGCCAAGGTGGGCAGATCACCTGAGGTCAGGAGTTAGAGACCAGCCTGACCAACATGGAGAAACCCTGTTTCTACTAAAAATACAAAATTACCTGGGCATGGTGGTGCATGCCTGTAATCTCAGCTACTCGGAGGCTGAGGCAGAAGAATTGCTTGAAGTCAGGAGGAGGAGGTTGCAGTGAGCCAAGATTGCACCATTGCACTCCAGCCCGGGCAACAAGAGTGAAACTCCTTCTCAAAAACAAACAAACAAAAACCTCTAGGAGAAAATTTGACATCTGCAAGCATTTCTTGATACACAAAAAGTAAGAACGGTTTAAAAAAGCTTTTATAAGCAGGACTTCATGAAAACTAAAAATTTCTGCTCTTGGAAGGACACAACAAGTAAATGAAAAGGTAAACCACAATACAGAACCACACAGGAGAAAATATTCACAAAACATATATCTGACAAAGGACTTGTATCCTGAATATTTAAAGAACTCCTATAATTGATTAGTAGAAAAACAATCCACTAGAGACGACCAAAGTTTTGAAGAAAAAGTGGAGAAAAGAAACTAAAGCAATGGTCACTAAGCACATGAAAACCCATTAAGAAAACAAAAATTCAAACCACAATGAGATACAGTTACACAAATTACAATGCCTAAAATTTAAAAAAGACTGTTGCCACAAAGTACGGTCATGGTAAGGATGTGGACCAATTGGAATGCTCATAAAATAGTGGCAGGAATGTAAAATGACACAACCCCTCCTGGTGGCTTTTCACAGAGTTGAATATTCCATATGGCCCAGATATACCATTCCTAAGTATTTACCCAAGATAAACAAAAGCATAATTCTGCACAAAGACTTATACTCAAATATACATCACAATTTTATTCCTAATAATCAAGAACTAGAAACAATGCCCATTAATAGATAAATAAACAAACTATGTATACACACACCTAGAGAATGACTACTCCTCAACAATAAAAAGGAATAAATTATACATGAAAATCAGAGATGAATCTCAAAAACATTATGCAGAGCAAAAGAAACTAGACACAAGGCTACATAATGTATGCTTCTATATAATGAAACTCTGGAAAAGTCAAATCTATAGTGAAATAAAACAGGTCACTGATTGCCTGTGGCAAGAGGGGAATTAAGGAAGGAATGCTGGAGTCAGGATGGATGGGAAGGATGGTCTGGCAAGGGGCACAATAGAAATTTCTGGCATTATGAAAATATACCATAGCTTGACTATGGTGGCAGTTGCATGGGCTTGCATTAGTGATGTATGTAATGGGCAGATACTTGAAAATCCCCTTTATAAGACATGCTTTATGAGACTTTTGTATGTTTTGAGGGCAGAGGGTATTTCATTTTGATATCCATATATTATGAATGCCTGGAACACATCTGGTGAGAAACTACCTGAAACAAATTTCAAACATTATGTCTAAACTCTTTTACTATAAAATTATTTCATTTTTCCAAATGCAGATCTACTAAAAACATCATAAAATATGATTTTTAATCACCCTTCATGCTATATCGTTCAGAAATCTTATTAGAATGCCTATGTTTTTCACTCCTAGCTATTAGATATATTGTCTATAATAGATAACTTTGGTTTCTAACTAGAAATGTGATCGTGACATCGATATTCCTACTTACATTTTCATGTTAATGACATAGTCTATGTAGAATATAATCAGCCTTTCAAATGAAATCAGAGCTATCATGTCTGAAATAAAGACAAGGAAAACACTTTGTTCTAATACAACTGACAGGAAGTTGGAAGTCATCTTGACTTCTACCTCATCTACCACATCCAATCAGTAAACTAGTCTTTGGTCTATTTCTTTAGCATTTGTTTATATATATTCTTTCCTTCATTTCTATCTCTACTTGTAGCCCCCGTTTAGGAACCACTTACACATTTTGTGGTAATGCAATAATTAACTGGTTTGAGCATTAACCATTCCCACTTCCTTCAGTAAAGCCCTCTCTATTGCCATCAGACTAATCTTTTAAAAATGTGAATATACTGATGATAAACTCAGAATGAACATTATTAACAGTCTATCAATGTTTATAGGAAAAGGTACAAATTCAAGAAGAATCCAGAATACTGCTTCTAATCTCTATCCATTACTCCTTCCTGGCCATACATAAACTCAAGCTGTAATGATCTATGTGTAATTTTTTCGATTCTTCATGTATTCAACCATTTTCATGACTGTGTACATGCTGCCTGTATACATGAGGAAATCTTTATCAGAAGTTCTGTTTACATGTTAATTTCTTCTTTTCTACTTCTGTCTCCAACTTAAGAAAATTAACTTCTCTCACTTTATGTTTCCTGAGATTAAGAATCTTATGAAATTCTTATTTTTGCATGCACAGCACCTAGCACAATGTTTAATACACAGCAGGTGTGCAACAAATAGTCCTGTAAAATCTTGATAGAGTGGACAACTCTCTGGGAACAAGGTAAATTATCAAAATTCACTCAAACAAAAATAACCAAGAAATGAAAGGCCTATCAAATAAATATATTCAAATAAGCTCCATTCTCAGGCTGCTGTATATGATATTTCAAACTATAATTGCAGAGAGAATTTTCATGCTACAAAAACTATTCAATACTGAATATAAACTAGTCTATAGAGGAAAAATAGAATGTCTTTACATTCACTTTACTAATAATTAGCATAACTCTGCTATTCAAAATGGAAAAGAAAGTCACACAAAAACTCAACCAAACACAAATGAATTTATGAATGCAGATATTAAAAATCAAAATATAAGCAATGTAAATCCAGCTGTATTTTGAAAAACTGTCATGCTATAGTTAAATACAGCTTAATACAGAAATGCAGGTGTGGGCTACTATTTGATAATACATAAATACAACAAAATATATGTCCAAGGGTAACAGGACTATTAAAGAGCAAGAAACAAGTTACTTCTCTATGATTAGGAAAAAACACCTGTCTGAAAACAATAGAAAATATGACAAAGGAAAACATTTTGGGCATTTGCATTAAAATTGAAAGTAGCAATAAAATATGAACTAGAAAGAGATATAAAGTTACTACTATAAAAAGAAAAAATACATGATCACATAGATTTTATAACTGGGTAGAAAATAAACTAAAAGCAACAATACTTAACATAAAGTTCAATAATTATACATGCAAAACAGAGATGAATCTCAAAAACATTATGCAGAGCAAAAGAAAGTTCAATAAAATCAACAGAAATTAAATAGCATAAAAGTCATAAGTTTTCTATATGTGGCAGGCTGGATAAAGGTCACTCACATAATATCCACACCCTAATCCCTAGAACCTGGGAATGTTACCTTATATGGCAAAGGAGACTTGCAGATGTGCTTAAATTAAGGATATTCTGATTGGGAGATTATCATGGATTATCTGAGTGAGCCCTAAATATAATCACAAATGTCCTCTTAAGAGGGAGACAAGAAGGTTGAAAAAGGAAGTGGAAAATGTGATGACAAAAGCAAAAGGATGGAGTGATTTGTAAAAGGGGCTGAGAGTCAAGGAAAGGTAGAGAAGACAAAGAAAGAGATTCTTCCCTAGAGCCTCCAATGGAGCCAGCCCTGTTGAGGCTTGATTTTAACCCAGTAAGATTGATTTTGAACGTTTTGCTACCAGAATTGCTCTGAAACAGAATAAATTTGCATTCTTTCAGTACACAAAATTCATGTTAATTGTTATAGTGATCACAGGAAAGTAACACACTACAGAAGCACAATAATCAGCCAAATATCTAAATTAAGAAATATTAAAAGAGCAAGTATGAATAATATTACATGAAACAAACATCTAGTAATTGCCTTAAGTGAAATATTCAGATATCTGTACAGAAAAAAGCTTTACTGAGACAGAAAATAATAATAAAAAAATATCAGTTCTTACAAGAAATTCTGGATATTGCAAGAATATCTTGGGCAAACAGTTAATACTTTTAATGTGATTTCACTAAAATAAAAACAGAAATGGTTTATTTAGGAAGGGTAATGTGGCAAAATAGTTTTAAGTTTGTAGAGAAAAAGAAATGTAACAATATACCAGCATAGTTTTTAAAATAAAGGACAATAGGGTCAGGGAATTATTATTCTAGCAGATACTTTATAATAAAGAGAGACTAAAGAACAGCAATAAATCAAACAAAAATTAATATAACAATAGACCAGAATAAATAGCCCTTTCTCAAAAAACCCTGGCATATGTAAAAATTACGCAAAAAGCTTAGCATGATTATAGTATATATGATTATCCAAAAATGACTATCAGCAGATACAGAAGACTAGATAAAGAAAATCTGATATATATACACAATAGGGTATTCTGCCATAAAAAGAATGAGGTCCAGTCATTTGCAATAACATAGCTGGAACTGGAGATCATTATGTTAAGTGAAATAAGGCATGCATAAAAAGACAAACATCGCATGTTCTCACTTATTTGCGGGATCTAAAAATCAAATCTATTGAACTTATGGACACAGAGTAGAGGATGGTTAACAGAGGCTGAGAAGGGTGGTGGGCAGTTTGGGAGAAGGCGGGGATGTTTAATGGGTACAAAAAAAAATAGAAAGTATGAATAAGACCTACTACTTGATAGTAAAATAGGGCTATTATAGTCAATAATATCTTAATTGTATATTTTAAAATAACTTTACAAACGTAATTGTATTATTTGTAACTCAAAGGATAAATGCTTCAGGGGAATGTGATGTGACATTTTTCAGACTGCATGCCTGTATCAAAACATCTCATGTGCTCCATGAATATATATACCTACTATGTACCCATAAAAATGCTAAAAAATTAAAAAGATACAGCTGGCATAACTAGATTACTATTTGGAAAAAATAAAGTGATGACTTCTACTTTCAAAACCCCCCCAAATCTTAAATTCTATATAAATTAGAGGCATATAACATGAAAAATAAGATCAAACCATAGTGAACATATTCATAATCTCCAAATAAGAAAAGAGCAACTAGGAATGGAGAACAAGTCCAAAAGCTATGAGGCAATACAAAAGTTACTTGGTTGATAAGTGGCCAGATTGTCTACAGCATAAGGGACAGGGGGAAACTGACATAAGATAGAATCAGAAAGACTCAGAGCCAAATCATGTTGGAAATTTTAGATTGTCTCAGGAAATTAATAATGCCTTTCAAATCAATAAGGAAAATGCCCAAATAAATAAGACTAAAAATAATCCACAACTGAAAAAATGCAGTTAGTTAATACACACATTAAAATTTTAATCCAAGTAATAATCAAAGACAAGCAAAGTAAAATAGCAAGATACAATTTTCTACCTTTCAAACTGGCAAGCCATCAAAAATTATTATTATAGTCAATAGCAGAGAGGTGAGAAAATGATATAATAAAGTCATTTATTTTAGCAAAACTGAGGAAAAAACTAGTAATCAAAAATAGATGTGTAATTTAAAAAATTATGGGACATTTTCACCATGGAAAAGTTCATGTCCTTTAAATTATATTTCCAAAGAATATTTAATGTTTAACCATGTTTGATACTTTTGATTACACCATTTCAAATCCATTTACAAATTCTAACAGTGCTCCTCCAAAACATCCTTCCTGTCACCTTTTCTACTACAAGATTTACACCAAGACACCATGATTCCTAGCTGGGACCGTGGCAATAATCCCCTAATAATTACTGCTCTTGACCTGCACTTCTTTCTCTTGTTCATCTTTCAGATAGCAGGTAAACTGATGTCCTCAGTGTTAATCATTTCTTAGCACTCAACTACCCAATGTCTTCACATTGCAACCACAGTAACATTTTAACTCCTTACTATGGCCTACTCATCTGGCCCCTACATTATCTTAAGGACCCCAACTCCTGCCATATTCTCTTTCTCAAGGTTAGTTAACTCGTACAGCATTTCTTTCTGTTCTCTGAGCGTGCGAACTCATTCTGATCCAAGGACGTTTTCCTTTACTCTTCGTGATGACTGTAATGTGACTTTCTTTCTCCTCATAAAGAGCTCAACTCAAATGATCCTTCTCACTCTCCTAGCTAAAATATAGACCTAACGAATTTTATACCAGGCCCTTATTTCTTACATTGTATTTATGCCTCTCTAAAATTACCTATTTATTAGTGTTACAAGTCTATCTCTCCTTTTACAAAAATACAAACTCCACAAACATAGAGACTTTCTGTATCCAAGCATGCAAGATAATGCGGGGCACATGGGATTACTAAATAAACACTGAATGAAAGAATAAATAAATAAATGAATGAATAACAAATTATACAAATAACAGAGTGTAAATTACATTAGGTTCACTAAATGCCACACAAATTGTGATAGATACAATATAAAAGCAATATACACATTAATATAAATACAGACAAATCTAGAAAACAAAACTTATAGGCTTCAGATTTTGTTTCTAAATAAGACAAATAAAATTAAACTGACTTTAAAAGTTTTTTTCAAAAAATAATTGAGATATTAGAATATAAAAAGCAAATTTATAAAATTAAGAGCTCTTATGTACATATGTGTATATGTATTTACATATAGATGATAGATGTAAAGATACATACACACATACTAAAAGAAAAGAGGAGAAAGATGGGAAGAAAACAGGATTATATTAATCAAAACATTCAAAATTATAGACTGAAATATTTTTAAGAGAATGCATTTAAAATGTTATTTTTGTCTAACACTGACAATTCAAATAATCTTACTAAACATTCTAAAAGCAAGGATAAGCATATATCCAAATCCAGTCTGATATGAATGACAGTACTTTTGTAATAAAAATTTTCAGAAACTAATGATTATCTTCAAAAACTATTATAAGAAGAGGCAAAGGAAAAAAAAAAAAAAAAACAAGCTACCTCTAAAGTTCTGGCATAGGAAGCAAAAATAGCCTGCCAAAGAGTTACTCTTCTTAGGAGGCCACTGTGTCCTCTTACTAGCATAAATCAGATCCACCCCTCAGACTAGTAGTTGGCTTTAAGTCTTTTGTAACATTTCAAAAGAAGCTTGTTTCCCATTTGTATTTTATCTCTAAAGGAACCCCAAAGAGACTACTGTAGAAAAAGAGACCTAAACAATTAGATCAGGGGTCCTCAACCTGCTGCCTCCCCTTTCCCCTCCCCACTTCCCTGACCAGTTAGGAACCTGGCCACACAAAGGAGGTGAGCCACAGGTGAGGAAGCATTAAGTATTACCACCTGAGCTCCACCTCCTGAAAGGTCAGCTGGGGTATTAGATTCTCACAGGAGTGCAAACCCTATTATGAGCTGCACATGTGAGGTATCTAGGCTGCATGCTTCTTATGAGAATCTAATGCCTGATGATCTGAGGTGGAACAGTTTCCTCTTGAAACCATCCTCCCATGTAAAAATTCTCTTTCACAAAACCAGTGCCTGGTGCCAAAAAGGTCAGGGGCTGCTGAATTAGATGACTTCTGCCAAAATTATTTCCTCAAAATGGCATGTAACCATATTTTCAAAAATGGAAACAAAAAGACAACTCAGTTCATCTAAGTTATAGCAAGAGCCTACAAACCAGCATGTACCAGTATACTATAAATAAAATTTGTTTTCACATTAGTACCAAACCAAGTGTTCTTAATAATTATTGAATTCATTTAAGGTATTTTGCTGGTGGTGTTAATACTAGTAAGAGTATCATCAAGCTGGAATAATGTGTGATTAATTTTAAATTGTGGCACTGATTTGACTTTCAGCAATTCATTCAATATTTTTAAGACTTAAATACCAGGAATCAACTACTTCACAATTAGCTGAGTGAACTCAGAAATGATTAATGAAAATATCCTCCATAATTACAATTCAAGGTGAGATTTGGAGGAAAAAATGTCCTCCATGGAAAGCACAAAGGTGAACAATATGTGGTTTCCACTCTTAAGGAAATACAATGTACAGAAAGGTAAAACTAGCGCACAAATCTTTAATAACTTATCACTTCTTGTGGTAAGTAATCAAACAAAGCTTTATCAACAGAGATAGACTAAAGTATACTGATTCAATACAAATCTTAAAGGCAAAATAATTAGGATCCAGAAAAAAAAATAGGATGATAAACTTAAGTAAAAGGAGAGGAGAGACTCACAAGTATGTGAAGAAGACATAAGCAAAGAATGACTGGGGTTGGGAGGCAGAATGAGAATAGGGAACTTCTGATTTTGGTTTATTTTCAGGCATGCTGAAACTGTCATATCCTGAAGCACTGTGGGAAAATGTGAAGCTGGAGTTGCCAAGAGAAGCATAAAAAACAAATAGCAATTGATGGCCATTTTCTTATTATTTGCACTTTCCTGGAAACATGAGTAAGGTATTTTGTATAGGAACACAATCTAGGATTAAGTATGAAATAAAGAACAAGGTATGTGAAAATTTTTACAGTTAATTACTTATTTAATTTTTAACATTTTACTTGACCCACTAAAAGAGGGCTTCTGAAGTCCTATACAATATCACAATTCAAAAACAGAATGAGCTATTCATAAGGAAAGAAATGGAAAACAAATATTTAAAAGAAATATATTTCAGGTGGCATATTTTAGGCAATTGTATTTGTAGGTATCCTTTTTCCTATTTTGTAATTGATACATACTAGATGCATGCCAAAAAGTCTCTTGCATTTTGGTTTCCCCAAATATGCTCACAAAAACAGAAAAACAGAATTTTGTTCTTCCTAATTTCAAAGTTCTATCCTAAATCAATGTTCACCTTAAACTAAGCGAAAAATAGAAGAAAAATGTACTTTACTAATGTTGTAAAGTAAATAGAATGTTTGAATTACTGCAAGGGTTGAAGGGCAGGGAAAATCACCGCTCTTTTAAACAATGCTTCTTGATACCTAAAAGTGAGAATCACTTGGCCATATTTTGTAGTTTGTTTCTTCTTGTGAAAATACTAACACAAAATGTTACTGCTATAAGAAGTATGACTGCACACAAGTAATCATATATATTATAGTACATATTATAATCTCTGACACCTTATTTAGCTGATCCTGAGATCTGCCATCTATACCATTTAACTTAATGTAAAGGTCTCAATGTAATGTAATGTAAAGGTCTCAATATCCATTCACTAAGATTCCTAAGCTAGGAAGTACTAACAGATAAAATTATCAAAATTATATATTAAAATATCAACAGTCATATTGGTGCAAGTTAAAAGGTAGGGTAAAAATATCTATCAAAAACTTTATATTTCCAACAACATGAAAATAAGGAAGAAAAAAGATCACTGGGCTATTATATGGCCAGTTGATTTATAATTTTTCAACCTTTAACAATGTGATTTGAAGAGAGAATATGTTTTTTCTTAGTATACTATCTGTACTCATCTGGAACTTTCCAGGAAAAAGAAAAGTTTCAAATCGAGGGGAATTTTTCCATTTTCTCTACTGAAAATGGCTTTAAGATTTCCTGGTTATCTAATTTTTACATATTTGCCTGACCATATGTATTAAAGAATTATACTTTTGACTAAATTTCAGTAATAAAGACTGCATCATTATCCTCTTGAGGAATGGCAGAAATTTGGTGCTGCATTTCAAATTGAGAGAACTTATTTAGGGTAATCACTCAAAATAACAACAGTATAATGTCTGAATGAAACAGAACTTTACTCGCAATAAATACATCTGACATTTTAATTTTCTATTACAGGAATATTATTCTTTTATAACCAACCCTTTTTATAACCAATAGCTTGTCTTTTCACCATTTCTGACTGTATCTAAAGATGCAATCTGAAACTCTGAAGAATTTTTAAAAAGAAACATAAAATTTTGTAATGGCAAAAGAAAAAAAAAGTAGTAATGAGGTAGCAGACCATTACAGCTATTTAATTAAATTAATTATTTCGTTTTACTTGCAACTTGAAGCAGCTTGGAATATCTAGTTATTCTTATTTATCACAGTTAGCTACAGAGACTGAAATTTAAAGAGCAAGAAAAATCAAGAAATCTAAGGAAAATGGAAGAAAATTAATTTATCCAAAACTAGAACTAAAACCTAAAATAAGTTTGTCTAAGAATGATAAACACCATTGGGTTAAAAAAAAATCATACATTTCAAAATATCTAGAAGTGGAATTGGGATGCTCCTAACACTAAGAAATGATAAATGTTTGAGGTGATGGATATCCTAATTACTCTGATTTGATCATTATGCAATGTATCAAAATTTCACATGAACCCCATATATATGCAATTATTATGTATCCATAAAAATTAAAAATTAAAAAAGCAAAAACTATGATAAAAGGCATAAAAACTAATTGTTGCTCCCTGAAACTTTTTTTTTGGAACAAGGAGGAAAATAAATAAGTAGATAAAGTATTAATTACTTAACAATTTTATAAATTTCAATCTGAGTATTCAGAAGAGATTCATTAATTCAAAAGATAATATACTAAACACCTAACAGGAGCTAGGCAATAAGGAGTTCATCAATAAATAAGTCAGTTGCTGTCTCAAAATCTGTCTCATAATCTGATCAGAGAGACAGATGTATCTATAAGTAATACAGTAACACATGAAACAAAGTATTAATGAGAACACATTAGACAGAAATATTTATTCTAACTGCCAAGACTAATAAAGACTTTACCTAACTTGAGCATTGAAGACTAGGTAGAATATCCCAGATAAAAAGGTGGAAAAGACATCCCAAAATGACAGAACCACATAAGACGAGGCATGGAATTACAGAAATGGATGGACATTCATAGAAAAACAAGCTTCCCATAGGCCTCAATGCCACAGTGGTAACATAATAGAAAATTAAAATGAGAATTTTCCTGTTGTCTCAGTTTCAGCCAATGACCCAAAGCTGACAAGTGCTACGTATTAGAAATGAGGTGACAGATCATCTAGGCAACACTTGGTAAGATTGTGGCCAGAAATTGCTCGGGCAACCTTTAGTTCACCATTCAAATAAAAAAATATGTACAAAAGAAGAGAGTTTACAGATTGAGAAGGAAGTAGCACAGTAACATACTCAGAATTTAATCTATGATCTAGAATATAGAGCACTCAAGGACTGGTGACTCTCTAAACTTATGCCCTGAGTTTGGGCTGCTACTTTAGAATTGGCCAGTACTTCTGTAGGTTGGTGGAGTAAAGAAATATATTTTCCCATGAGACAGATAACCCTTAGGAAAGGAACTAGCACCAATCCATTTTTAAAGAAACTTTCCTAAAGAACACACAAAAAACAAGATAACTCCAAAACAAAGAAGATATAGACCAGAAAGTAAAAAACTAAGGCGGATAGTTAAAACCAGACAAAGAAAGTGTCAACCACATCAAGGAATTATAGCTCTTAATTCCAAATACTAGGAGTCTTTGATGAATCCAGAAAAGCAAGAGAAGAATCCATTAAGACTTCCAGCATACCTTTACTACCAATTAGTTCTTCCATACTTCTAACCCCCGAACTTTAGAAAACCCAGGTGAAGCACAGTGAGAAAGGTGAAAAGATAACGTTAAAAAAAAAATTAATGCAAAAACTTACTAGCTGACCAACCTATATCCCTCCTTATTCCGGTTTTTAAACCCTCTTTGAGCAAGGCTGATGTAGAAAAGACATTTTACATTGGAGGAGAGTTTTAAACTTTATTAAAGGTTCTCTTCTTTACTTGAAAATTTAATCTATTTTAAAATTCCAGAGTGAGAAAAGAAGGAATGAAAGAGAGATAGAGAAAATTGAGAAGAAAAAAGCAAGAAGCAGCAGAAGAGCAAGAATAGAGAAGAGATGGAAATAACGACACTTAAACAGCATTTTATCAAGGGGCAGAAAACATAATATTCAGAATGGAATTGTGTCTAAAGTGACTAGAAAGAATAAAGTACTCTCTGCTTACAACCTGAGTGAGTCTATCTCTTCTAATAAACCCATTAGAGTGATAAATGGTGGGCCAAGAAGAGCAATTATATGGTCATCATTTTGATATGATTATTGTGGGACCTGAAATACATTTTATAAATATAGAATCCAAATTGCTTTATTTAAGGAGTAATACTCATAATTATATATGTTGTGAATTATTTTTAGGGGAAACATATCTATTACAAAATGTTCAATCATTTCCTGAGTTACAGAAACTCTTAGGTGGTGGGGGGGAAAATGGCAAATAAGACAGGCTCCACCCTCTCTGAGTCTACAACAAGTAGAGGAAACAGACAAGTACAAAGGCAGTTACATTACATGCAGTAATTGCTAGAAAAGAATAAACACAGTCCATAGTATCATACAGAAAAATCATCCAAGAAACTATGAAAGTGAGGAAGAAGGGACAGAAGACATCTTAGTATAGAAGAAATAGAAAGTAAAGCCTGAGAGATGAGGTTGAGTTGTACAGAATATAGTAGCCTAGGGAAAGGGGAACGTGAGTAGTTTAAAAGAATGTTGCATTCCAATAAAGGCCAAAGAAAGCATGATATATCCTGGGAACTACAAAGACTATAGTATCAATAAATCAATATGTGCGGTTTGCAAGGAAAGAAATGGGGCTGAAGACATAAGGGAGAGCCAGAACACACACCATGACACAGAATTTGCATTTTATCCTGAGGACAATGGGGGCCACTGATGGTTTGATAACACTCATTTTTCACACACTGTACATCTAGTATAGGCTAAGCACTCTTTCACATACATTTTATTGTTTTTTTCCTCACAACAACCCTGTGAGGTAGGTGAAACGATTCCCAATTAACAGATTTAAAAAACAACCTTAAAGTTGTTAAGCAATGTACACTTGATTAATAGCTACAAAGTGCCAGTTAGGATTCAAGATCACACTTCAGAGAATATATTAGAAAGATGATATACACATATATACACACACACATTTACCCACAAGACATATAGAAATTTCAGAATTATAGAGAAGTTTTAAAGTAATAATGCTTATTAATTCAGTATTAAAGATAATAAGGTTTCCAGCATCAGTAGTCTTTTATGCAAATCTATACATTTAAAATTTTTAATGAATTCAATTTATATTGAAAAATAACTGCAAAATTTATAAAAATAAGCAGAAATCATTTGATATATAAAATAAGAAAAGCAAAGATATGAATACTATATCTTCATTAAGGTACTGGAAACCATTTAGAAAAAAATACATTTCATTTTTAATTCTAAAACATTTAAATTCAAACTGGACTTATTAGTCTATGAATATAAATTATATTTTGGATAATAAATGATGTATAAAATACTAAAGCTTGATTATCAAATGAATTACTCAAATATTGACCACTTAGAACAAAAAGAATTGTCCACCTAATCCTACATTGAAAAATCACCTCCCTATTACTTACAGTAAAACATTTGAAGATGTTTCAACTCTCTAATAAATAAAATTTGTTCAGATAAAATCTGATAAGAAAAATAAATTTAAAAAGTAATCTATTTGAGATGGCTATAAAAATGTGAACCTAATTTAAAAGAGTATTTTGTAAAACTGAGAACATCTGAGAATTTAAAATTATAGACTAAAATTCTATTTTAAAATGTATGTTCTTTAAAATTAGTTTAAATTGAATACATTCTGCAATGAAAAATATATTGCCAGTTTCCTATTTTCTCACCAATTTCACTATTTCTTCAGCTGCTTCTAGTAACTCTTCTTAAAGCCTCTAATCTAAAGCTAGATATTGCCAGGACATTATCACATGAGGTCTAAGTATATATCATTCATACATAAGTACTTAAAATTCATAATAATTTATGCACTTGCTTCATTTTTCCTGTTACAAATAGAAAATTATAATGAAAGAGGATAAAAAACAAATATTTCATTAAAGTTTAATTATTCATAACCTATAATTTATTTCTGATTTTCAAAATTAGTGAGTGCTAATTAAGTAATAATCTGGCCCACAATTCTGGCCTTTCACAGTATGACGAAGGCCCTTTGAAAATCACCAGTAGAGATAAGAGTTATCTATTTTGTGAAACGGTGATAATCTCTAAATAAACTAAACAAATGTTCCAAATACATAATTTAACTGAAACACCAACAGTTCATTTTTGATTACACAAGGAGTGTATTTTCATTAAATTCAAATAATACAGAAGTATATTCAACAAAAATTTACATCTGATTCCTGTTCAAATCCCACACACTATGGGTATAATAAAATACAAGAGTCATATGTCTAAATGTTGAATCAAATAAGTTGTCAAACTTTTATCATCCACATGAAGTCTAAAATATAACAACTTGTATAATTTAAAAACATATACTAAGACATACAAAACAGGTACAGTTTGTGCCTTTCAATCAAAAGTTAATATATAAAACATATAATCTATTCTGTCAAATAATGATGACTTCAGTAAATAAAATGAATGGGATTAAGGAATACTTACAATTACATTGTAGAAAGTGTCAAAGAATCAATTATAGCAATTCAAATATTTCATATATTCTCTTGGCTAGAGATACATAAGTACACTATGTATAAACTGTAAATTTTTAAGTATTGATATTTACTTCTTTGCTGCTTTGACTATTAAATGAAATACTAAATCTATGCAAATAAAGGGGGTAAGCCTCATTAAAACACGAGTTTTTGGTAATCTTTAACTAAATTTCCACTCAATGTAAGTAACTCTTTTATTCTTATCTACTTTATGCTTCCATGATGAAAAAGATATTAATAATTATGCTGCATTGTCCAAAAATCATCTTTCAAAACAGTGGAGTTATCTACACTACAAAATTATATAGAGAACTGAAAATCTCTGTAGGAAATCCGACCTTCTCTATTGATTCTAAAACATTATCACTCAGCATTTAATTAACACAAATAATATTCTAATTAGAACAAAGTCACTTGAGCCCAAATATCTAGGTAATATGATGTAAGGTACAATTCTAAATACAAACACTACTAACCTTGAATTAAACAGAAAACAGTTAAAATGTCCCTAGAAAATCATTTTTTCTACCCACCTCATATTACAAGTAAACAAACTGTAGAATGAAGTTATCTTTTATCTGCTTTGAGAATCTATAAACATAGATATGTGCACAAATGTAGTTAAACTTAGGACACATATTTAAGGTTACCTAAACCAAATGATACTATATTTAATATGATTAAGACTCTGAAGTCTGAGATTCTAATTTCTTTACACAGAAATGTCTAAATATGTAGCAAAAAAAGAGAGAAACAATAAGTCGTGCTTTTGTCTAAAAAAACCACCAAAGTAATAAAATATAACAATCTGTATCATATTGTGTAACAACAGAAACAGTTGTTTTTAATATTTTTTCTATTTTATAAGGTATAAACATGCCAAACCATTACAAAGATAGCACTCTTATAAAAGTGCTTTTACGTAAGAAAACCTCATTAAATAATTAAATGGGAGAAACTAAAACTACATTAAGTGGAAGTTCAAATATTTACTGTTTCTTCTCTCCACAGCTTTTCCCCCAAATGTTAAAAAAAAAAAAAAGAAAAGAAAAAAAATTAGGCAGAGCACAGAAGCTCACACCTATAATCCCAGCACTTCAGGAGGCCAAGGCGGAGGATCACTTGAGGCCAGGAGTTTGAGACCACGCTGGTCTCAAACAGTGAGACCCTATATCTACAGAAACTGAAAAGAAAAAAAAAAATTAGCCAGGTGTGGTTAGCACATGCCTGTAGTACCAGATCCCTGCTACTTGGGAGGCTGAGGCAGGAGGATAAGGTAAGGCCAGAAGGTCGAGGCTGCAGTGAGCTATGATCACACCACTGTACTCCAGCCTGGGTGACAAAGCAAGACCTCATCTCAGAAAAGTTAAAAATAAAAAAGAAGTCAAAAATCAATCTTTCTAATCCAAAGAATCAAAATTAGGTTCATCATAAACTGGCTTTGCTGCAAAACTACAAAAGAAAGTATTAAAACCAAGATATAAAACACTGGAAGCAAAGCTAGTTAACACGTTCCTGTTGACTCACAAGTTTGCTATTTTAAGAACATGGCTCTGAAATCTTATAATATTGGTTTGGTTATTTTAAAATATTTAAAAACAGATTGATTAAGTTCCATTCAAAGTGAAGAATATTGATAGAAGCATTTTAGTTTTATTTGCTTTTAGAATAAAAAGGAGTGCATCCATGTATTTGTTATTTAATTTGGTACCAATCAGATGACCTTAAAATAAAATTTAGAGCCAGGGGAGAGAAGCACTAAGTTTAACCGACCTCAATACATTTTTAGATGATGCTTCCCAGTTATTTGTTATTTTCTCTTATTGGGTTTTCCAGTCTAGGGCAGGTACACAAGAAACTTACAGTCTATGTAGTACTCCTAGTCAGTTTCACTCTGCAGATGGCACAGTGGAGAAATACCTTCTGTACAGCACCATGTACAATTTCTTCTGCAGCTGTCAGCACCTAGGGGAAAGTGCGCTGTTAAACAGTTGCTGCGTTCCACCTCAGAAGTGGCTGCAATTCGGTGGTGGGTGAAGTGACTCCTGTACATATATACAGGGATGAAAAGTACTATAGAAAATGAAAATATATAAGAACAAAAGTGGCTGCCTGAAAACTTTGCCACAGCAAAACAGAATACATCACTCAGTCGTAAGAGACCTACACAGATGGGCTATCATTCATTTAAAAATTGAATGCTAAGAATGATTGCAGGAAAGGTAGAAATACAGTTACTCAATTCACAACATAACTATAAACCAAATGTTAAAACGTATATGTTAAAAAATAAAACCCAAATACTTATATTGATATATAACATTATTTCTACAGTAATTTACCTAAAACCAGACACACATATACAACAAAATTGTTTATTCTGCTAAGCTAATGTTTTTGGTTCAGATGAAAATTCAAGGGGGAAGAAAGCAAAATAGGTAAGATATCAAAACTGAAGCACAAGCACCATAAAAATATCTAAAAAGAATTTTTTAGAAAGCCATTCTGAAATTCTAAATTACATTATAGTTAAAAAACAACTTTATAAAATAATTAGTCCTCAACAACTACTGATGTTTTATAAAAAGACAACTTTTTTCCTCCAAAATGAAATTAGTTAGATTCCAAATACAGTCTTCATCCTTAGCCCATATAAACAATGAGTCAACCAAGTGTATGATCACTTTAGTTCACTAGTACAGAAAATTATTATCACATTCTGCTTTTACTACACCAACCTGTCTACATAATTTATCTTTGATGGAATCAGAAAATCAAATTCAATAATTATTCTCTGAGAAATATCACTGAATCACAAGGCTGTAAAGTACTAGCCAATCTCCTAGCTCTAGGCACAGCTACTATGTATATACTACTCTGAAGAGGTAATTTTACATTATTAAAATTATTCACACCTAGATTTCTTTCTGAAACAGACTGAGGGTGCTTTGCAACAAAGTCCAACAAACCTGATCAGTAAAAAACATACCATAAGTCAAACTTTTCCGAATCTCACTTTCTAATTACACAGAATTTATTTACTTTGGCATATACTAACTAGAGTTAGAGAGAGCTGACAACTTCCTTTCAGTTTTCTTAATTTCTTTCTAGAATAAAGCATAGTGTAAATAATATATTTTTGTCCTTAAGTGACAAGAGGTGGCTCTTTATTTAAAAAGATATAGAACAGAGATTCCCAATCTTGTGTTCACATATCAAAGGAATCTAGGAATTCTAGGAAATTGCATACTAAAATAAAAATATATGTATCCATACTCACATTTTTTAGGGGAAATGGGCCATAAGATTTTGTTAGGTTTTTAAAGGGCTCTGTGACTTCTCATGCAGTTTAAGAAACTCGATAAATTACACTCAAGAAAACCAACTGAACAAGCAGAACTACTCCTTCTAAATTAAATGTGTAAATGAGCATTCTTTCTTCTCATGTAAAATGAATAATAGTAACTTGAAGGGATATTTCAACTACAAAATGAAATAATGCATATCAGACACATGATACAACACCTGGCCTATTATTACCAGTAATAGCAATAATAGCTCAAAGGAGCTCCTCAAATAACTATGGGATTCCACCTTTGTTTACTGCTACATAATTTCATAATGTTAATTTTTATTTAGCCATGCCTTCTAAAATAGATCAATATCACAAACTATATATTTTTGCATTATTTTCAAAATAAAAATGTTAAGTACATTTTAGAATTCTGCTACATACCTCTGGAATCTGCATTTCTCAAAAAGCCACACTGGTCCCTTCTCACACACTGTACTTACTTGGAACAGAGTCAGATATAGTAAATATTTGGCTTTAATTTTTTATGTAAATAATGTCATTTCATTTCTCAGTCTTTTATTTACTTAATAGTATACAAACAAAACATCTAAATTTGAAGACTCTAAGAAGGGATCACATTTTTTAAAAAAAGTAATGCACATAATATTTTTATTTTTATAAATCATTTTCTCTACTCCTAGGTATTTTTCTGTAGATATAAAGATATAATAACCATTCATACATACATATCCTTCAAAAAGAAAAAGATTATTCTCACCTTTAAAATAATTCACAATATTACAAACAGTATTACAAAACTCTCCAAGATTATGGTGACTTAAATACTCATTTAAAAAATGACAAGTGAATTCTTAACAAAACCTAAAGATACTTAGTGAGGAAAAAGACTTGCTAATACATATAAATTAATAGCATACAACAACCATACAAGTGGTTCCTAACTACTTCAGATGTAAAGAGTGTTTTCTATTCTTCTCATAGAAGTTGCATTTTATGTATTCACACAGTAAAAAAATATATAGTTGTAGGTTTTATGTAAAAAGGCAAAGAAGTAAAGAGAAACGTAGTTTAGCATTCAGAGTACTGTAATGAAAAGGATGTGAGTGGAATAGAGTTCATGTAAGAACCATGAAGAGAAGAACAGGTACAGGACCAATTATGTTAAGGAATTTTCAAATGTTTCACCCCAAGAGTGGCATTTAGGTAAGTATTTTATAAAAAATAATTCTAACAGCATAGAAAATAAATTAGAGTTATGGATGATTTTACTGGGGTGATGATAATGGGAATATACAATTAGAAAAAATAAAAGTGATAAAAATTAAAATTATATTATGTAAAACACTGGAAGAGTCAAAAATGTAGGATAAGTCAAATATATTATCTAAAGATCGAATCTAATAACCAGAATTCATTAATTCATTTATTCAATCAACACCAAAAATTCATTGTTTCTTATGGGTCAGGACTATTTTAGGCACTGAGTAAAGTGCTGAATACAGAAGTCAATGACCTGCCCTCTTGAAAATCATGTTAATAGAAGTGATATAATAAACTATTAAATATACAATTTAATGTTTAAAAATTAGTATATAAACCAAAAATAAAGCAAGTGATGGGAATAAAACAAATACACTATTTTAAGTGTATTCAGAGAACACTAAGGAAGCAGCATTTAAAAGAAGAATGAAATGAGTGTACTATCTGAGGTTTTAGAATACTGCATACAGATAGATGGCAGATGGTAGATTAAGAGCAAAGCCTTGAGACAGGAACATGTGATCAAAAACCTAACCTGCAGTCAGATCATCTCGGACCTTCTAAGCCATAATAAGGACTTCAGGTTTGTTTTCATTTTTACTGTTTTAGAAAGCTGCTACAGTATTTTGACTGAGGTAGAGCTGTAGTGAAATGAACTTCACTGTAGCTAGGAAGAATAAAACTACTAGGCAAGACTGGTAAAATGTACATAATTAGATATCAGGTGGCACTTTTCCCATTGCCCAGGGACTGGCAATTAGAATCCAAGACTAACAACAAAGGCATCTATCAAGTATTTTATATTTGGAAGACAGACTTAAACAAGTGAGAGCCAACCCCACCTACACAACTTAAATATCTTTACCTTCCTCAGTTCCTCCTTATCCCAGAAGTGCCTTCTCTTGCCCCCATCATGAAGCAATCATCAGAGTTTCCTTCACTGACTTAATGTAGCTGAACAGTGGTGTTGCTGAGAGTCCAAATCAAGGGAGAGTTCATCTAAAAGATTAGCAAGAAGGGAAGACTGGTATCTCACCTCTCAGTTGGACCTCTGCTTGTGTGTTAGACTTGCATATTATCCCATGCCCATTTCCCTTCTCTGCGCCTATTTGAAGAGACAGAGAAAAGACATGGAGTTGGAAGACAGGGTACAGATAATTGGGATCCCCTCTCTGCAAAAGCAAAGAGTATGGTGAGTGTGAAAGTAGCTGAACTTGAGCCTCCAGTTGATGAGGACTCAAGCAGCCAGAGGTTGTGAATATACTAGAGAGGTAAAAACTGAGAAAGAGTAGAAAAAGACAATCCAGAAATGGTTGCTATGACACTCCAAAAACAACTCCCACACCCCCCCACCAAAGTTTTGTACATGTGTTCCATCAGAGAGCTAGTACTCATCTCTCTGTCCTCATAGGAGGAGGACTAGGCCGGGCCTGGTGGCTCAAACCTGTAATCCCAGCACTTTGCAGGGCTGAGGTGGGCAGATCACTTGAGTCCAGGGTTCAAGACCAGCCTGGCCTACATGGTGAAACTTCATTTCTATTACAAATACAAGTACCTGGCTGGGCATGGTGGTGTGCACCTGTAATTCCAGCTTCTCGGGAGGCTGAGGCAGGTGAATTGCTTGAACCTGGGAGGCAGAGGTTGCACTGAGCCAAGATCATACCACTGCACTCCAGCCTGTGTGATGGAGTGAGACTCTGTCTCAAAAAAGGAAGGAAGGAAGGAAGGAGGGAGGGAGGGAGGGAGAAGAAAGGTGTAGTCAGTGTGAGGGGAGAGGAGCAGAAGCAGAAGAAGAGGGGAATAAAAGCTACTACTTACATTAGAAAGTCTTTTCTCTTTCTACCTTTCCCCTTACTTCATCAACACACAGAGAAGAAACAGGTGTATGAGTGAAAAAACAGATCATTCTCCACTCACTGGATTGAGCAAAGGGAATGACTAGACTTCAACCTCTTCCAACACTCTATAGTCTCCTAGAAAAGTCTCCTAGAAAAGTCCAAGTCACACTGACTAAAAGAAGAAAAACTGAGTTTTAAGTTGGCTATGAGCTGAAAATTCAAGTTAAATGGACTTTACTACATTAAAGTCAGATTAAACTGATGTGCCCAGAAATCTATAACATCATCTTGAGATGAGTAAAAGAAATAAAAAAGAGTGATTTGACTAATCATAAACAAAAAAGGTCACATTGGAGAAAGAACAACAAAAAACCACTCCATGTTCCCGTTCCCACTTAATACTCCATCCCAAATTCATACTGTGCTATAAAATTGTTAGTACCAACAAGGTAGTAATTTTGACTATTCATTTCTCTAAAACATTTTATGATTACCAGGCTGAATAAAATTAACACATTCTTATTTCTTATTATTATGAACAACCAGCAGTTACCTAACTATGGCTATTTTGCAGAGAATTTCTTAGTATTTTCCTTGTGTATAAAAGGTACGGAAATATTTGTCCATTTGTAAATAGTAATATTAAGCAATTAAATAACATGAATATATTTTGTGCATTTGTAGAAAATACTAGGTTTTACAGAAGCTAAAAAGTAATATCTCCTAAATAAGACACCAAACTTAGAAGCTTGTAGATCAAAAAGGCTCTACAGAAGGAAAAACTAAAAAAGAAAGAAAATAGAGTTTAGAAGGATTCTTGTCTTAAGGAACACTTTTCAATATTCATGTTTCAGTAACCTAAAATACAATTTTAGGGAATATTTTCCTTTGACTCATAGTTTAATAACAGGATCTTCCCCTAAATGGAATCATGCTTCCTTTTATATAAATTAAGGTATCAGTATTTTGTGTGATTAAATTATGCCTGGCCTTGTGTCTTTTTAAATGTCACACTTTTGAGGATACAGAATCCTATTACATTGATGTTTATAACTGTTCATGTAATGTTCTCATTCCTTTAACAATCACTCATCACCCTAAATTATGACATGCATATTCAACACATATTTTATCAGTCATTCCCCTCTCAGAAGCACAACATACTGAAGAGAAAGTAATGTTAGTCAAAACTACAAAACTGAGTTCTAAATTTATGCCTTTTTTCTACTCTACTCTTCTCACAGGATGTAAAAAGAAATATCAGTCACAAGTAAGTTGAAAAGTGTAAGAAAAATCATGGAAACTTAATTCATCCAAACTAACATGTTAATTCACTGTTAGTTAATAATATCGACCTACATAACTTGACAAAAATCAAGTTTTGATGAAATACTTCTAAGCTTTCTTAGCTTGAGTCATATTTAATTCAACAATTAAATATGTTATTACTTATGTCAACCAGGAATAAATAATCTGCTACTATAATTTGTTATCAAAAAATTATTGGGGTTAGTTCTAAGACTTACCACGTTAACATTTCATATAATTGTGTAAAAAGTGGTTGTTCTAACACCAATAACTGGAAAAAGTTTGGTATAAAACTAACAAAATATGTTTATGATCTATGTGAGTAGAACCACAATACTCCAATGAAAGAAATCAAAGACAATCTAAGTAAATGACCTATTCCATGTACTCAGAGAGGAAGACTCGTTGTTAAGATGTCAGATCTTCCCAACTTGATCTATAGATGCAATGTAATACCTATCAAAATCCCAGCAAGTTACTTTGCAGATATCTATGAACTGATTCTAAAGATTTACAGAAAAAAGCAATAGGCCCAGAATATTAAAGGAAAATAACAAAGCTATAAGACTAACAGCATCCAACTTCAAAACTTTATAAAACTATAGTAATCAAGAGAGTGTGGTAATGGTAAAATAACAGACAAATTGATCAGTGAAACAGAAATTAAGAAAGCCCAGAAAAAAACCCACATCAACATAGTCAACTGATTTTTCACTAAGGAGAGGAAGTAATTCAATAGAGTAATGACAGTTTGTTTCAACAAATAGTGCTGGAACAATTGGACACTGACATGCAAGAAAAAAAAACTAATCTAAATACAAATCATAAACCTTTCACAAAAATTAACTCAAAATATATCAAAAATAAAACTATACAACTCCTAGAGGACCACACAGGAGAAAATCAGGGTGACTTTGTGCTTAACAATGACATTTTAGATACAAAACCAAACACAGATCCATGTAAGAACAAAATTGATCAGCTGGACGTCATTAAAATGAAAACTTCTGCTTTATAAAAAACACTATTTAAAGAATGAAAAGATAAGCCACAGATAAGGAAAAACACATGCCTCATAAAGTACTAGTATCCAAAATATTAGTAAAAGCACTAAAACTCAACAATTAGAAAATAACACAATTTAAATATGGGGCAAAATGTCTTTAAAAGACACCTCACTAAACCGATAAAATTATGTGAAACAAGCATATGAAAAGATGCTCAATATCTTATGTATATTAGGACTGTCATAATAAAATACTACAAACTGGGTGGCTTAAGTACTGGAGGTTTAAGAAGGAATAAGATGTTGTCAGGGGTGATTCCTTTTGAGAGAGGTATCTTTCCAGGCCTTTCTCCTTGGCTTGTATATGGCAGTCCATGTTCCTATGGCATTGTCTCTGTGTATACATCTCTGTATATATTTCTCTCTTTATAAGGACACCAGTCATAATCTATTCAAACTTACCGTAATAACCTTTCCTTAACTTGATTACATCTCCAAATAAGGTCACATTCTGAGGTACTGGGGTTTAAGACTTTAACACGTCAATTTTGTGGGGATACAGTATCTCCTTAGGAAAGTTCAAATTCAAACAACAATGAGATACCATTACACACCTATTAGAATAGCTAAAATCCAAAACACTGACATCACCATACACTGGTGAGGTGATGGAACAACAGGAGGGAATTGCTGGTGGGAATGCGAAATAGACGAACCACTTTGTTTTTTGTTTTAGTTTTTTGACAGTCTCACCCTGTTGCCCAGGCTTGAGTGCAGGCTGCTCACTGCAGCTTCTACATCCCACCCGCCCGGTCGCAAGTGATCTTCCCACCTCAGCCTCCCAAGCAGCGGGGACTACAGGCACATGCTACCATGACTGGCTTTTTTTTTTTTCGTATTTTCTGCAGATACAGGGTTTTGCCATGATGCCCAGGCTGGTCCTGGACTCCTGAGATCAAGCTATCTGCCCATCTCTGCCTTCCAAAGGGCTGGGATTACAGGCATGAGCCACTGTGCTTGGTCCACTACAGCCATTTTGGAAGACAGTTTAACTGTTTCTTACAAAACTAAGCATACTTTTAACATGCTCCTGGTATTTACAAAAATGAATTAAAAACTTATGCCTACATGAAAACCAGCAAACAAAAGTTTATACCAGCTTTATTAAGGACTGTCCAAACTTGGAAGCAAAGATGTCCTACATACAGGTAGATGGATAAACAAATGGTGATACATCTATACAATGGAATATTATTTAGTGATAAAAAGATGTGAGCTAATATGCCATAAAAAGACAGAGAGGAACCTTAAATGCATCTTGTTAAATGAAAAAAAACATTCGATCTAAAAAGGCTACCTACTGTATGATTCCAACTAAATGATGATCTGGAAAAGGCAATATAGAGACAGTAAATGATAGTGGTTACCAAGGGTGACTCGGAGGGAAAAAAGGAGGAATGGACAGGTAAAAAACAGGGAGATTTTGTTTTACAAATATATAATGACATTTACCCATAAGTACATGTCATTAAATATTTGTAAAAACATATAAAATGTACAACATAATGAGTGAATACCAAGATACATCACAGACTTCAGTTAATAAGCATGTCTCCATTTTGGCTCATCAATTGTAACAACTGTACCACACTAACTGTCCAAACTTGGAAGCAAAGATGTCCTTCAAGACAGGTGGATGGCTAAACAAAGTGGATAATAATAAGTTGTTAATAATAAGACAAACTGTGTTAGGAGCAGAGGGAGTCTGGGCAAAAAGAAATATATGGCAACACCCTGGACTTTCTGCTAAATTTTTTCTATAAACTTAAAACTGCTCTAAAAATAGTCTATTAATTAAAGAAAAGTAGTTATTCTACTAAGAGGGTCAGGAAGTAAAGGAATTAGGATACTTACATGGAAATAGAAGTAAACTAAAAAATTTAAGTGCAAATGGTGACAATATTGTTTTTTCAGTAATAGTCAATAATCCATCACATAATGTATGACAAGCTATGACATAACACTCAATAATAAAAGTATAATTTCTATATAGGAAAGTTATTTTTTGACAAAGGTTTAGATAGGCCATTTTGCAACATTTAACAAAATGCTATTTTCATTTCAGAAAGCCAGATAATGCCTTAGACACAATAATATTGACATGTAAGGTTTTTTTTTTAAATATTCATACCATACTTACTTTAATCATTCTAAAATTCTCTAGCCGATATAATTATATTAGGATGGAACTAGGTAATATTATTATTTAAGCAAAGTAAAACAGAAAATTTTGATTAGAAGAACACAAGGATAATTTCCCCCTCCTCGCCCACATATCAAGCACCTCACTTGGATGCAAAAGAAAACTTATAGGGAGAAGATAATTTTATATTAACTTGGAGATAAATTTTCAACAAGAAAAAAGTAGTTTTGTACCCTTTAATGTTAAAAAAAAAGTAGTGATTATTTCTCTGAAGTATGTAGATTCATCCATACTCCTGGTACTATCACTACTCTATATAATGTTCTTATTTAATTGTCCTTTGCCACTTCTATGACTATAATGCATCTTTCCTAAAAAAAGAAATAGTAATCAATTTTAGAAAAATATAAAATATGGCCGGGCGTGGTGGCTCACGCCTGTAATCCAAGGACTCTGGAGGCCAAGGCGGGCGGATCACCTGAGGTTGGGAGTTCAAGACCAGCCTGACCAACATGGTGAAACCCCATCTTTAAAAAATAAAATAAAATAAAATATATTGGTAAACACATTAAAGAGTATGAAGTCCGTTTGGAATCTAACAAATGTGGAATTTATTCTTACTGTCATCATTTATTGGATACTTGTTAGTATAACTCTGGGAATGTTATTTAACCACTATTTTGGAAAATGGGATAACTGTAAAGGTTAATGCCATTCTAATATGATGTAGACAGTTTTTTTTACATGAGATCCTCTTATTATTAATTGCTGTTGACATTTATAAATCTAAATATCCATAAATGATATTCAAGATAGATTCTATAACAAATATACATGGAATATTATTCAACAATAACAAAGAAAAAAAACCTGTCATCTGTAGCAACATGGATGGAACTGGTAGTCATTAAGTGAAATAAGCCAAGCACAGAAAAACAAATATTGCATGTTCTCACTGATATACAAGAGCTAAAACAGTGGATCTCATGGAGACTGAGGGGTAGACTGCTGGTTATCAGAGGCTGGGAAGGGTTGAGTTGGGGGATAAAAAGTGGTTGATTAATGAGTACAAATATACAGTTTAATAGTGTTTGATATCAGTACAGTGACTTTAATAACCTTTTGAATAATTCAAATTAGTTAAAGAATAGTTTGAGAATTTCTAGCATAAAGCAAAGATAAATATTTAAGGGGATGAATATCCTAATTACACTGATGTGATATTTAAAAATTATGCAAAATTACAATAATTTAATACATTTTGTATAATTTGTAAATATGTACATCTACAATAGGTAAATATTCATAATATGTACATCTACTATATATCAATTGAAATATAATATTAAAAGATAGATCATATACCAAACTTGTATCATGACTCTGAGACTATCTCCCTACTTTAAGGATGTCTGAGAGGCAAATGAATTTTTTAGAATTCTTTAAAAATGTCTATAACATGATTTGTCATATTTAATAATACATGTCTTCAAATAATTTTCTCAAAGGAAAAAGATTATAGCTTGATCTACCAAAAAGTTGTAGAAATGTATTACTGAAATCAGTAATTGTATAAATTTAGTAAAATGAAGGTTTTATTGAATAAGAAAATATAAATTTGCTTTCTGCCTATGTCACATAAAGAAACTGTCAAACAAAGTAATGTTCTATAATTTCCTGAGGCTTTCGGGGATAAAAATCAAGTAACAGCAGTCTTCTTCAAGTAATAGAAAAATTAGCTTAAGGGATAAAACTGCCCATTTTGAGGTTTTATCAAATTTTTAATATTTGATAACTCCACCAGTTGCCTATACTATAATAGAATCTATCAGATTTTGTATAAAATTCTATTAGTCTAGCATGATAGTTGTAAGGACAGACTTTGGAGATGGAATGTAAGGAAATCTCATCCCTGTCTCTAATTGTATAGATATTAGAAATATATATACTTACACACATACACATATATATATATACCAGACATATACATTTACATATATAAAAGAATGCACACATACAATGTGGGCAAATTAATCTTTGTGCTATCTCTGCTTCATATATTTATTGTGTGAATTAATTCAACTGACACATGAAAAGCATGTAGCTTTAACCATCTCTGGCTCGCAGTAAATTTAATATAACTATTATTATTATTACTGCTGCTGCTTTTACTAATGTTAAATTTAATATACTAACATGTCCAGTGTCCTGAAGAATATGATTTCCAAATGCTCTTTTACAGCAGAAGACAACATGGTGCGGGGTCAGGGGATGGTTTCAAGATGAAACTGTTCTACCTCAGAACATCAGGTATGAGTTGGATTCTCATAAGAAGCATGCAACCTAGATCCCTTGGATACTCAGTTCATAACAGGGTTTCTGTCCCGAGAGAATCTAATGCCACCGCTGATCTGACAGGAGGCGGAGCTCAGATGGTAATGCTTGCTAGCCCAGCAGCTCACCTCCTGCTGTGTGGCCCAGTTCTTAACCAGACCGGACTGGAGAAGAGTAGGGGATCCCTGCTCTATTACCTGAATAAGCTGAATACGTTTGAGGACTACTGACATTGAAACATAACAAGCACAGCATTTTAAAATACACTTGGAATTTTTAGAGGATGTAGAAGAATTGAGAGTACCAAAGTATCTTTTGTCACTAAATACTTTGAACTCTCTTGATTTTGAAATCTATTTGCACGTCACATAAGATTCGTGAGTAAAGATAATAGAAATGCATCCTACCACAAACCTTTATTCTTTAATAGCAGCAGCTGACACAGGAGAATAATTTCCTGCTTCACTGTGCTGACAGCACATCGTCTAAATTCAGAAATTATATCCTCAGCAAGAAGGCAATAGGTTTCTATCTACACTAAAGAAAGAGAATAGAAAAATTACACAAAATAGAGGTGACTTATTATTATAAAAAATCAAATGGTATTGAACAGTTTCTTTTAAACTGGTGAAATGACACACTAAATATACTAAATTTACATTTAAATTTCAAGTATTTGGCTAGAATGTTTCTTAAAGAAATAAAAGTTTTGTCTATTTATAACGTCTGATACTTCCAAGAAAATATTATATTTCTCCTACTCTCAAATTTTTAAACAACAAAAACATTTCTAATGAGATCAACTCTAATGTATTAGTTTTCTGATTTTAATCATTCCTAGTCTGTTAGAACACTGTGTCCTAGTTCAGTCAGTTAATGCCAATTCTTTAAAAAAATCTTTAGGAGAATGGTGTTAAGTGATAATCATTTATATTAAAGTTTTGTTCTGTTGCCAGAAAATTATTCTTCACTCAATAAATTATAATCTCCATGTTTTGTGTATGCTGTATATTTATAAGCTGCTAGGTTTTTGTTTCAGTTATATGAAAATCTACTGACTTGCCTTATTGGAAGTCATTTTTAAGGTGTCATATTAGTTTAAGTAACTTAGATGTCATGAAGAAGTATTTATTATAGGCTTCTGGTCCATACTGATAAAGCAAAAGTATCAAGAACTCAGGTTCTACAAGCAGTTCCTGGATTCGAATCTTTCTATCACTTATTAGTCATGTGAAATTGGTCAGTTACTTATTCTGCTCCCTCACTGGTATAATAAGTATAATAGTAGTATCTATCTAATCGGACTGGTTTGAATATTAAATGAAAATCTATATAAAAGCACTTAGAAAAAGTCCAGCATATAGTAAGGCACTCCACAAATGCTAGCTAGCTGTTGTTTTTGCTGCTAAGCATGGCAGATGAGCACACATACTAAACTTCACTACCTTCCGAAACATCATTAAAATGACAAAATAGTATAAAATCAGAAAGGCAAGAAGAAGGATGAGGGAAACAACAGCAAACAAGAAATTCAACATCGTTTTGGAAAATGAAAAACTGAGGTAGAATAACTAGGGATACACTCTGCACAGGACAGAAAGCTGAAAACTAGGTAACAGAAATTGATAATGCCAACAGCAAGATAACTTGCCTAATGAAACCCCAGAAAGACAGCAATAACGTTAGCGCTGAATACCGAGGGGAAACTCTAAAGATTTATATAGAGAACATTTTGTCACATAGGTTTACTATCCTATGCTACATATCCCCTTTACCCTAGAAGTTCAGAATATTAGCTATCTTGACCCAGAAATGTTCCTAAACTACAACTAACAGGCAAAACACAGGGAAGAGTCAAGGGACAAGGTTAAATTGGACTGAAGTGGTTCCTAAATGTTAGCAGGCAGATATATACTACGCAGAAAGAATATCTGAAAATCCAGTAGTAAAAGTTTATGAACTCAGATAACAGACATACAGCTACCATCATACAGAATCCCCAGCTTTTTGCCTGATCACAATAATGAAGCTACCTAAGCAACAAGTCTTGCCACCAAACACACAGCTTTCAACCAAATCTGTAGCACCACATTAAGCCAAAGCTTTGATAAAATGTCTCCAACACTAAAGACTAAAACCAAAATAAATAAATAAATAAATAAAGATACTCAGAGGAAATACATTACAAAGAGCAGAAGCAACCTTAAGCAAAACAATTAACATCTTCACAGACATTAGAATTGATAGTTACAGCCACAAAATAAAAACAATATGTCACATTAAAAAAAAAATTATAACAGGGCGGGGGAAGGAAAATCAATCAGAGTAACAGTAAGAACTTTTAGAAAATGAAAATAACTGAAATGAAATATTCAATGAAAGAAAAAGCTTAGTAAGTCTCTGAATAACTACAATTTAAAAATTTTTTAATGAAAAAAGAGAAAATAAGAAAATTGGATGACAAATCCAGCTCAACATATGACCTATAACCAGTGATAGAGAATAGCAAAATGAGAGAATAGAACAGAATGCTTTCATAATTCTGAAGCAAAATTATTTTCAGCCTACAATTATATACATAAGCTTATATTCAATTAAATGTGAGAATGATGACATATTCAAGTATGCAAGCTTCTATGACTCCTTTATCAGGATGCATCTGAAAAATATATTGCTATAAAACAAAGGATTAAAAAAAAAAGTAGAAGCAAGCATGGGATTCAGGAAATAGAGGATCCAGCACTATAGAAACAGCAGAAGCTCCAGCATAAGCCCAAGTATGAGTTTCAGCAGAGTTTTCAGAGATTTATTCTGTTTACATCCCAAAACTCAAATACCTTTAGACCTAAAAAAGCCTTCATCTAGTGGTTTTTAGGTTGTATCCAAACTAGTTTCTTCTCGTCTTACATATAAAACCTCAACTCTGTGAAGTATGCACTATTATTTTAATCATTTTACAGATGAGAAAATAAAGGTACAATAAAACAAGTTAGTAGGAAGGAGTGGAAATTTTAACCCTGGCAATTTAGTTCCAAAACTCATGGTCCTTAGTGATTTGCTCTACTGTATGCATTATAAACCTTTTGAGGACAACATATTGTCTTTAATTATTTGGAAAACATTTCAGAACCTTATAGGGTCTGACATACATAACTTCACCATTTCACAAAAATTGTGTATCCTACAAACCATGGTACTTCAGATTTGATGAACAGGTAGTTAATGGTAGTTAACAGCATAATAGCACTTACAATGCATCAGGCACTATTCCAGTCGCTTATACATATACACTAATTCAATCCTCAAAACAATCCCATGAGGTGGGTACAGTTATTATCTTTACTTTAAACATGAGAAAATGGAAGCACAGGTTAAGTAGATTGCTGGAGTTCAAGTAGATACTAAGTGGCAGAAAAAGGATTCAAACTTCAGGAGCAAGTTTGGCCCCAGAGACTGAGTTTTTAAATATCATACAGTACTGCTAAAGGTTTTATATACACCATCACTAGTTACTGCTCCTTGTGATAGACAAATTAACACATCCATTTTTATATCAGGAAATTGTAAAACAGAGATATCAAGGAACTTGTACAAAATTCACAGAGTTTGCAAGAAACAAAACAGAGATTGAAACCCAGTTCTGCCTCACTTCAAAGCCTTTGAAATTGGCAATAACCAGTGCAATTTTACTATATAATATATAAACAATATGGTTAGGTACTTTCTTAAGTTGTAAAAATATGTCCAACAGGTATGTCTGGTTTAGTGTTTCTATGAGATAAACAGATACACTTAAACCTTTAAGTACTCTACCCAAATTTTAAATGCATTTATAGAAATCTTTCTACAATGTATCACACATATATCTAACTTCTTAAAATGTAATGAATACAATTCAAACATATCTTGATGAATCAGGTTCATCACTGTGATAAGCAGTAATAACACTGTATGGGAAAGTAGTTACAGGTGTAGAGTGTACAAGATAAAATTTAAGAGCTATTGAAGTTAACAGGAGTCCTGTAAATTTGAAAAAGACCATGCTGAGAGAATTTACTTTTGTAGTTAGTCTTTGTCTCAGGGAAAAAAAAAAAAAAAAAACACAGTATCTGCTTGACTTTGCTTTCTATCTACTCTCACTGTACTTTTAGACTCCTGTACTATTATAAGAACAAAATGTTACCCTTTTTGAAATCTAGGTAGCTATTTGAGCTATCAGCCCTCAAAAGAGACCTGTGGAACTATCTTATTTTATGGATTTCTGGTATCTCACAGTGCCTGGAGGTCTGTTAATCACCCATCCCATCCTTCAAATCACAAAGGTCTTGTATCTTGTCCTCAGCTGGCTCTTTTCTGTTCTCTTGTATATCCACTGCTGTCCCAGCATATTCCTAACTTCCGCAATACACCACTCTCTTTCCTTTTGTTTCTTTCACCATGTTTCATTTTACGTATCCAGTCTGTCATTTCTTGGCTTCCATGTCAAAAGACCAAAAATTCAGTGTGATATGATAGCCAAAAAGTGGCAAGAAACTTGATAGACAAGAAAAGGTGAACCATGAATTCACTCATTTTTGTAATCTAGCAATGAGCACTGTGCCATAGTATAGACTAAGTGATATAGTATAGACTAAGTGATACTGTGTGGAATCGAACTTACTACATAACAATACAAGCAAATCACCAACAAATGGATAAGCTAACACCAGTACCACCACATTCTCTCATTCATTAGCTTTCTTTTTAATCTTTAATCCTTGATTAGTGCTGAAAATGTGACAAAAGAAAAAAGAAGCAAGAGAATGCAAACTGAATGACATTCTTAAATAAATACATTACATGGGAGGCTGAGGTGGGTGGATCATGAGGTCAGGAGATCGAGACCATCCTGGCCAACATGGTGAAACCCCGTGTCTACTAAAAATACAAAAATTAGCTGGGCATTTCGAGCAGATGCCTGTAGTCCCAGCTACTTGGGAGGCTGAGGCAGAACTGCTTGAACCCAGGAGGCGGAAGTTGTAGTAAGCTGAGATTGCACCACTCCAGCCTGGTGACAGTGTGAGACTCGTCTCAAAAAGTAAATAAAATAAAATAAAACAATTAATATATTACAAAATGGGCTTTCATATAGAAAAAATATAATGAGTTAGAAAAGTGACCTATGTTTGTTTTAAGGGTATTTAAATGAGCAAAAAGAAAAAAAAACATGATGCAATTGAAAGATAGGCAGCAATATGTTTCATGGTAAACGAAGGGATGAAAATACAATTTGGATGGTAAAATTATATGAATGATGAAATATGCCTTCAGGGTCATTGTAAAATAAAAGACTATAAAATGCCTTAGGGAATGAATAACAAAATAGCTTAGTAAAATCTTAAAAATGCAATGACGAAGAGTGCAAGCAGTGTTTAAAGTTACTAAGAGACATCGCACATAAAAACAGTTACAATTTCTAAGAAAATATCATACTTATTTAGAAGGCTATTAACAAACCATATTATCACTAACTTCAAATTCCAGGTTTAATTTATTGTCATCAAATAAGAGTTACCATTAATAATCAACTATATACAGAGTGTACTCATAAACATGTGCTCTCTAGTTTGGCTCCAATGATTATAAGTGAGTACCTTGGAAAGTGATTTAACTTTTTGTGCTTCAGTTGTCTATCTATAAGAATAGATTAAGTTTTTGAAAAGACTAAGTAATATATACACAGTTTGTTGAATATGGCTTTGCAAATAGTAAACGTTTATTAGTTAACTATTATTATTATCATTATTATTTCCCTACATCTTCCTATTCATCTGTTAGCCTACCTCTCAGCTAATAAGGAAATAAATCACATAATATGGCCAAGGCTACAGATGCAAAAACTGTAAAACCAAAAATAAAATAACAGATACTAAGAAACAGAACCCACCGTAATCTTCTTTCTCACTTGGTATTTCTTACTGAAAATGGCAATTTCTGTCATCGATAAAAATTGTGGAAACACAGAAGTCATCATAATAAGGAAAATGTTACTATGTTAGAACACAGCAAAAACAAATGCATTTACCCATTTTTTAAAGGCTAAATGCTACTTTTTAAAGTCTTCCTTCAGAAACCAATCCTTAGATAAATATTCCATTTTTCTCCCTCTCTTCTACAAAAAGCTAGAAGCTAAGAATATAGTTAATATCTTCAAAACTACTTGGAAGCACCTTTTCCATAGGATAAGCACATAAAATACATGAAAATGCAAGAAATTACTTTCATTTTCTATAAAAACACTTGCCTTCAATCAAACTCGCTGCTTTCCCAAAAACTACCAAAACGACGCCAAATTATAATCCAAAAATCAATACATTAAAGCATATACTTTGAGCTAACATTTTAAAATCCTATAAAAATAATGTAGAGTATAATCAATTATAATTGTAATTCATGAAAAATGCCTTCAGAAAAATGTACAGTTTCTCTTATTTGTATTATCCTATAATATTTAAATGACTTGTTTGAATTGTTTTTTTGTTTTTTTTTTTTTTTTTTTTTGAGTTTTCCTCTGTTACCCAAGCTGCAATGCAGTGGCACAATCTTCGCTCACTGTAGCCGGGACCTCTTGGGCTGAAACGATCCTCCTACCTCAACGTCCCAAGTAGCTGAGACTACAGGCATGCGCCACCACACCCAAATAATTCTGTTTATTTTTTGTAGAGAGGAGGTCTTGCTGTGTTACCCAGGCTGGTCTTGAACTCCTGGATTCAAGCGATCCTCCTGACTCAATCTCTCAAACTGCTGGAATTACAGGCATGAGCCACTGCACCCTACTATGTCTTACTTGATTTAAATAGTTTGACAGTGGTTACAGTAACCCAATCTGGAGAACAATAAGATCACTTCCGTTTTTCATATGGTTATTCTTCTGCACCTGTTTCATTTCTAGCCTTCTGCTTCATTAACTTTCCATTTCCTCAAATATATTAAATCTGAAATAGTCATCTCAAAACGCTAACGATCTGATAACATTTTAAGCAACTTTTTCTTGCTCAAGATAAACTAGTTATGCTTTTTAAAACTAGTTTTTTCATTTGGTTGGCAACAAAGCTCTCCAAACTACTGTACCTTTATATAGATTAACCAATATTACAGTCATTTCTGCCTGTATTCGAAACATCTGAAGAGTTTCTTGATATTTAGTGTGTGATACCTCCCAACCAAACAAAAATACTGATAGGACTGATAAAGGATAAAATCAAGCAAAAGGTAACAATGAAAAGGGAATCATGGGAACTGCGGAGATCTTGGAAAAAGGTAGGCTGATATATTAGGATAATAAGAGAGATTTAGGTAAAATAGAAAATGTCCATGTTTGCTTTGAGAATCCTAGTACATTTACAGTAGGTTTTTGACACATATTGCTAATTACTCTTTACTATGTAGTAACTGTTATTAGATCTTCTTTCTCAAAATTCCTATCAGGTAGTAACTTAGAATTCCATTTCTTTATAACCGCAATCATCCAACTACAAAATGAACACTACCTTGGAATTCAAGTGCTTATGAGTAAAGAATGTAAACTGCATAGATGCAGTGCTATACAATGGACAACTTGGACTCGAGTCAGACAGACTTGAGTACAGATCAACCTTTTTACCAGCTGCATGATTTTGGTCAGCTTACATTATTTCTGAAACAGTTATATTTATATATTCATATAATATACATTTCCAGAGTAGCTAGGGTAAATAAGAAAATTTTGTAAACAAACAAAAAAACCTAACATGCTTTTATGTCTGACAGCATAAGCAACGTAACCCAGCCAATTCTCCTGCCTGAAACAACTGTGTCAGAGAAAAATATTGAAAACACACTCTTCAATGGCATCTGTTAGCTGACCAGAAACTAATAAACCCAAATAAATGCAGGAACCTAACAGAATAACCAGAGCATATAAGGGGACATTTACTTTGAAGGCATTTGATAAAACAAGTTAATCTGACCCTTTGTCTATTGACTTTTGTGTTCCAAGTGGGCAGCCTGATGAGAATCCCCAATAATCCTAACTTCAACCAGCTATGCTATCATTGTAAGAGTAAACATGCCCTGATGCTGTCAATTCCTAACATACACACTTAGAATGCAGGAAAAAATATCTCCAGGAATTCCTAACCCCAAGTTTGCCTTCAAACAGATTTTCAGCATGAATTCATACCTGGTGGCTAAAATAATCTCAAGCTAATAATTTAGTTTCAAGTTGTTCCCAATTATAATTGACAACTAAATGCAAAGCCAAGCCACTCTGAAGGAAACCACCTTTATCCCAGGATTCAAAAAATTCCCTCAGGTAAATTGCTAAGAAAACTTTAACAACAAACGTTGACCAAACACACAAGGAAGTATGGTGGCAAGAGTGAGAACCAGCAGAAACAACAAAGAGCAGAATTGTCAGATAGAATATTTTAAAATAAGTATTCTTAATACGTTTCTTGATAAGAGGTTTGAACATGGAACAGCAAAAAATCTGAGAAAGGGTCAAACAGCACTTCTAGATATAAAAAATATAACTGAAATTAATGAACCTGGTAAAGTAACTTGAATATAAAATATCATAATATATTTTCATTCATTTATTTCCCATTTTCCTCCTCAAAACACAAACATTTTGATTAAATATGAGCAGCAAAACTGAATTATTTAAAAATCTGATTTATAGTATGCATTTGTGTGTGGCTTATTGAATATTTCTTGACAACAAACCAGACCATTAAAATATTAACAAAAAACAAAGTAGATGTGGATGATACATTATTTCAGAAAACTTTCCAAAGTAACTTTTTTAAATTACATGTTTCTTGAAATATTAATTGCTTCCTTTATCCAGAAATTCTGTTATCACAGAAAGTAATTAGGTAAACCTATATATACAAATTATCAAAAACTTCAAAGTGGCATAATCAAAAAAGCAAAAGTGGCCCATTATTGACTAATAATCACACCCAATTTCAACCTCTATAAACTTGAGAGCACAGTCTAAAACAAATTTCTAGTTGAAAAGAATCAGTGCTAGATTGTTTCAAACCTTTACTTCTTCAATAACATACTATTTCTTAGTTAATATTATGATCTTCACTTTCACTATCATAAATAAAAGAAAGCCCAAATAATTTTGACGTTCTGATTCAATACATACTTAAACAAGGGGCCAGTGCTTTTGCTACATGATAATTCTGTATCTTCCATTTCTGATTCCTAAAGGATCTCTAAAAGTAAATGCTAAGAAAGTTAATAGAAGGAAACCATCTGCTTATTCAAATAAAAATATAAGCTAAGGCTGAGCGCAGTGGCTCACACCTGTAATCTCAACACTTTGGGAGGGACAGGTGAGTGAATCACCTGAAATCAGGCGTTCGAGATCAGCCTGGCCAACATGGTGAAACCCTTCTCTACTAAAAATGCAAAGATTAGCTGAGGGTGGTGGTGGGCGCCTGTTATCCCAGCTACTCGAGACACTGAGTCAGGAAAACAACTTGAATCCAAGAAGCAGAGGTTGCAGTGAGCCATGATTGCACAACTGCACTCCAGCCTGGGTGATGGAGCGAGACTCCACCTCAGAAAACAAATTAAAAAATTAAATTTACATATAAACTATGAAATAATTTTTGAAAAAACTCAATTGAATAATCTATCCTCACCTGCTGTGGTTATAGTACTAAAATCCTGTCAATGGCAAAATTGCAGTTGTCAGTATGAACATCTCATGAGAAAAGATTAAGAAGAAAACAAAAAGCGCTATCTAGTATCTATATAATACATTTGTGTATGTGTGTATATGTGTATGCTTATACATTTGTGTATGTGTACTGTATGGGTATACATATGTGTACACATGTATAGATGCATATATTTAAAACCAACAGATAAAAGTTGCAGAAGGCAATTGTTCCTAAAACAACACATAAAGATAAATTACTCTGGTAGGTCAATCATTTCCTGAATTATCTTTCAGCAGTTCACGAAGCACTGCTGTAATACTATAATGTGCTAAAGCAGAATTTTCCATAAATTTTATATCACACAAATAATTCACCCCTAATAAAGTATTCAAAACTAACCTTTAAGTTTAAGATACATCATTTATATTTCATTTTGTTTAATTTTCCTAAATTCTATGAAATGTTTTTCATATATTATAAATATGCCTAAGAAAAGTATTTTTTCTGGTTTAACCTACTGTCCACATATATGCACAGCTGCATGAATCACAAAGTCTGTTCTCTCTTTCTTTACTATCAACCCACAGACTTCACTTATAGATTGGTGGAGTGGAGAGCAATAATTGGTAATGTGCTATTTTGGTTTACAGATTAAATAATATGAAGTAAAATATTTTGGATTAAAAATATATATATTTATATAATGTTTAATGACACCTTTTCCTGTTACTTAGGATTTAGAAATAGGACCCAGAAAAGAGAACAAGGAGGTAATAGTATCTTCACATTCTAAAAAGAACTGAAAAAAAATTGAGGCCAGCCAGTCTCTTTGGAAGTATTCCTCCCCTAAGGTGCTGCAAGCCAAGAGCATGATCCTATATACTGAGAGTACTCATGAGAAGATACTATCTTTTCACTCTGGCTTACATTAATAGATATCAGACTTAATGATGCTCTCTGTTCTTAAGTGAGTGCAAAAAATACTGTATCACATATATCAACAAGCCTACAAATTTATTTTGTCTTATTCTGGCAGAATATTTACAGAGATCAAATATCTTTTGCCAGTAAGACATAGTGATAAAATGCATGATTAGAAAAAAAAGTCAAAATTGTTATTACATAATTATTTCATTTAAAATATTTTATTAAATCTATAACAACTCATTTTTTCTGCTTTTGTGGAAAATAAGATAAATGCTTTTAATAATTGAGTACAGAACAAAAAAAATAAGTAGAGTTAAGCCTAAGAGATTTAAGTTAAAACGATAAATTGAGTCTATCAACCAGAATAATTTTTACAGACACTAAAATTAGGAAATTCCCAGTTGACAGGCATAAATGTACTGTATCTCAAAATATTTTATAGGCAAACATTGACCATTTTGATAATATATTTTTAAGTACATAACTTCCGTAAGATATAATCCTCAAATAAATGAATTACTGATTTAGCACAATATTCTAAATGGTTCAATATATTTTTATAATCTACAATAGGTATATACATATGACCTGATATGGTATACATTTTAAGCTAACTGTGTCCTAACAATTATAGATTTTATTTTTACATAATCTGATGAACAAGAATTATTTAGAACTTTCTTACTCCTCTCGATTTCTTTTATTATTGCATATATGTAAGGTATAAAACATGATGTTCTGATATGCATATACATAGTGAAATTATTACTACAGTCAGGTAAATTATCCCTTTCCACAGTTACTTTTTTGGTGTGATAAGAGCATGTAAAATCTACTCTCTTAGTATGTTTTAGTATACAACACAATATTAACTATATCCTCATGCTGTATGTTAGATCTCTAGACTTATTCATTATACACAGCTGCATGTTGGTACCTTTTGGCCTATTCTTCCCATTTCCTCTCCCCACCCTGGTAACCACTATTCTATTCTCCATTTCTAAGTATTCTATGTTTTCCTAGATTCCACATACAAACAAGGTCATACAGTACCTGTCTATCTGTGTCTGGCTTTATTTCATTTGACATAATGTACTCCAGATGAATTCATATTGTTGCAAATATCAGTACAATATCTCCTTTTTAAAGTTAAATAACATTCCATGGTACATATTCATGCTTGTTCTTATACACTAAATTCCCCCAGGTATAAAAACAATTATGCTACTATAATGGATATATTGATACTGATATTTCTTAAATACAAATTTCCTACAGTGTTTCACATGTTTAACATAAAATTAAACATGAATCTAGCTTTCCCAATGAATTATCTTTGAAACTGTAAATAGTTTGTGAGCTTAGTCTGGTCAATCCAGTACCTAGGACAGGCTACTTTTTGTCACTCACCAGAAAGAATTTAGTAACTGAAGTCACAGCCAACCATATCTTTAGGTTAATTCTTTACTGCCTAAACATAGCAGAATGCATTTTTGTAACATTTACTTTTGTTTTTGTTTTCTTCTTTTGGCTTGAATATTTGGTTTTCCTTTAAGCAAATATTTTAAAAATAATCAGAATCATGACAGATTAGATGTGAAGTTCAACAGAAAGAGAGAAGGTAAAAATGACTCAGGGATTTCTGTCCTCAGACCCTGAAAAGAGGAAGCTGCAATTAGGATGCAGAAGACTGAGAAGTTGATTTGAGGGGTTCAAGAGAAAGATCAGAATATTTAAAATCATATTTAATTCTAACATACATATTAGACATACAAGTGATATAAAGCAGGCAGCTGCATCATTAGTGTGGAGTTCAGATGAAAGGTCCAGAATGGATACAAACATTTGGTAGTCATCAAAGAACAGATGGTTATTTAAATCCATGATATTGGATCAGATCACCAAGGGAGTAAGCATGGATAGAAAACAAAAGTCCAAGGAAATGAGAAAAAAACCAGCAAAGGAAATATAGGGCTGCAACCAATGAGATAAAGGTGTACCAGGAAATGTTTCAAAACGGAAACAGTGATCACTGTGTCAAATGCTGCTGATGGTTATATAAAGAGGAGGACTGAGAACTGACCATTGAATAAAAAGTATAGAAGCTACAAGTGACATTAACAGGAGCAGTTTCATTGGAAGGATGGGTCAAAGCCCTAATTGGAATAGCTTCAAAAGAGAAATAAGAGAGGAATTGGAGATAGCACAAGTATGGGCAACAAGTTTGAAGAAGTTTACTGTTAGTGGCATAATTATTAGAATAGGAGGTGGGATAAAAAGAAACACACTTTTTTTTTTAAGTGGGAGAAAGAATAGCATATTTGTAGTTAAAAATATTTTCAGTAGAGCAGGAAACTGATAATGCAGGAAAGTGAAGAAAAAATTGCTAAAAGATATCTAAGCAGGTTAAGATGGAATAACGGAATATAGAAAAAAAAAGTAGAGATAGGCCTTTGCTAGGTACAGAGACAGTTAATCAAAATAGTAAGACTATTTAGATACTCATATACTTAGGTAGGTAGATCTGGTGGTAGGAGCTTATGAAATGTTTAGAATTCTCTCAGTGAAACAGAAAATAAGATCATCAATGAAGATGATGAAAGAGCATTTAGAATTGGGACATAATTTTATCATATATTGTGTAGCTTTAATTCCAAAGAATAGTGAGAAATATTGCAAATGAGAAGAAAACCTGGGTTAATGTTAGAGTTCACACCCAAAACCACACCCTGATATTAATAAAGACAGTGATAACCTTTAGTCATCCCTAATCCAGACTAATATAGACTCATCTTCTATAAACTGACAACATATAATATTACCCTCGCTCCAATCAGACTTCACTGTCATCATCTCTACAGATTCTAAAGATGTAAGAATAAATCCATTACTATAAAGATTAGGTTTATAATATTTAATCATTCTAGAATTAAATGATCTTTAGCAAAGTTTCTCAGTTTCTTTCCTTTTTTTCCCATAGCAGGCCGTATTCTTATATATTCCAAGGTGTATCATTCTAAATATAAAATTGAATTTACTCTATACTATGATAAATACAAAGATTTAATTTTGCCACAAAGCAATCTAAGAATCAGTATAATCTTATTAAATTTATTGTCCTCCAGGTCACAGTCAGGCAAAACAAAATCATACCTATAGCTGATCTTGCAATAGTATTACAGGAAACTTAAGTATTTAGTATGTAACTAATATTTAATTTACTCTATGAGGTATCTAAATATAGCATTAAGTTTATACAATAATTATGACAAAATACAAAAAAATAATAAAAAACAATTTTAGCATAATGGCAATCAAGAATATGTGTAATGACTCATGGAAAATATGAATACTTGCCAAAGAATGGAAAAAAATAAACCATGGCCCCTGAAAGATACCTTTAGTAGAATTACACCACTAAAATTTCTTGGATCCTTTATGGAAATTGCAAGAACATGAGTTAAAATGTTTAAGACCTTGACAGAGCCAATTTTTTAAAACTTAAAAAAATTAAATTATTTTTATTTACTTATTTTTCATAAATAATTATACTGCACAATTAAATTATTTTTAAAGATGGGGTCTCACTGTATTGCCCAGGCTAGTCCCAAACTCCTGAGCTTAAGCAATTCTACCATCTCAGCCTCCCAAGTAGCTGGGATGAAAGGTGTGCACCACTGCACGGCACCAAATAAAAAAAAAATGTTATTAACAGCAAAAAACAAATAGCTGAAAAATAAGACTTATGAATCATCATCTATATTATTAAACATTTAGCTTCATCATTTAATGCATTATAACTTTCATTTTTGCTAGTAGGAAAAAAAATTCAGAAGTCTTAATATCCTGAAAAAGATAATGTAAGCCACTATTAAACATTCTATATGCCACCTGATTTATTCCTGTTAAATTCCAAAAAAGACTCTAATCACTAATTTTTAATGTTTTGTATTTGCATATAGAAGAATGAAGAGAGAGGCTGTTTAAGTTAATTTTCAAGTTATTATACAAATAAATCCCTGTGTTTCACATGAGATTATCAGAATGTGCTTTAATATTAAAATTCACATCCCTAGTTTTCTTTTAAGCTATATAGACAAAAAATACATTAAAAAAAGCTCTGTATATCTTCAGGGGTATCAGAGAACACTTATTTAGGCTATGCAACAAAAATACCCACAAAGCTGTGACTGGAAAGACACCTTACAGTATTTAGAATCTCCATAAACCCCATTAGTCAACATAGGTGGTGTGCTGAAAACTCATTCCTATCTATAAAAACGATGATCACTTATAATTACCACTAAAAATAATAACTGCTATTTTAAACTAGAATGTTTAAAAAATATATACAAAATTATTTATATTAATTACCTTAAAGGTGTGGGATGAGGATAGGTCAGAGCTTTAGCATTCTATCACTTGCATTTTTACAACAATTATGAGAAAAAATAATACGTCAATTTTTAAAAATCCTTAAATATTTTCCTTTTCAGGGCCACATTAATGTAATTTATTCTACATTGAAATATCTGCTATAAATTTGCTGTTATTAAATTAAACAAGCATAGAAAGAAGAAGATGAAAAATTATAGGGTTATAATATGCTTATTATATGCCAAATATTACATGACATGATTTTACAGTTTTCCTTTTTGGTATCTAGACCAATAACTTATAACTATGAAAGCGGTACCCATACCCCACTACGCAGATGAAAAAACTGGAGGTCCAAGAAGATTAAATGACTGATTAAAATAGTACATGTAGTAAGTGGCAGAGCTGGGATTCAAACTCTGGTCTAATACCACATGTTCTTTAGAAGTCTGGTATTCATTGTACTTCCACAGAAAGCATTGAGAAGTACTGAAATGATGTGATAATTCCTTAATAAACTCCATTGTATAATATCCATTGCATATTTTCCTCAAAAATTTTATTATTATACTGAGTACCATACCCCAGTGATCTAACTAGAGTTTTTTAACCTTAAATCTATAATTCAGCAAATCTTGAGAGTAGAGATTATATATAACTTAAAAACAGAAAATCTTACGGGGCTAAATGAAAGCAACTGAACCATTTCACGTAAACAACCTCAAAGACAGGGCAAAATTTCAAACTATCTTAAGGATCTAATGTCAATATGAAAATAGGAAAATAGATATCAAGGTTCTATATATACACAAGTCTGGTCAGGAGAAAAAGTAACTTGTTGCATGTCTTCATTTTGCTTAGTTATTGCAGTTTTCCTTTCAATGGCAAAATTTTAATTTGTAGGATTTACATATGAATTGGTAAAAATTTATAACTTATCAAAAATATCATTATCTCCCAGTGATGTACTAATATGGCAGTTTGATAAATCTTACCTAAACTTTGAATACTCTATTTCTGAACTCAAATTTATATGCAATCTGATGCAAATACAGAATAACAAAATACTATTACAAATACCAGAAAATAAACAGGTTCATTATTAACTTGACATAATTTTGGCTTTCACTATCTTATATTCAACATCTGTAAAATGAAGACAAAAAATTCTCCCTACACTGATGTTTTAAGAATTAAAATTCTATAGAAATGTACGGTGTCTTTAAGCCATAGCTGATCAACAAGTAACTTTTAGTTGTACAGTTTTAAGAGTTTAAAAACATGATCATCACATTTTCCATTAACTTTCATAGAGTCAGTTTAAATGCAAACATGATGACATTCAGAGTCTGGCTTTTTAAAACACAGAATTTGCAAAAGATACTGAATTAAGATAACTGTTACTTGAAACATTTCCCAAACCCCAAATTTCTTCACAATTTTCCTCAAAGAAAATTGTACTTATCCTACATATTTTAAGTAGTCAAAAACTGTTTACATTCTTTACTTATATTACTTATATATTAAATTTAAATTATCTAAATTATCCCCATTGTACTGCAGTTTCTACTTATTTTTAATGCAGTCTGCTAACTGATTTGAAGGTGTTTTGGTAAAAGGATGAAAGCATAATTTTAAAAATCAAACTCAACATTATGTCCATAAAACCTGGAATATGAATTTGAAGTTGAACATTCAGTCATAAAATGACATTATTTATTGTAGTTTGCTTTTTAATGGCTTCACTGCCAAGACTCCACAGAACCTCAAAGCTTTTCCTATGCACTTTTTTCTAAAAATAAAAATATTGTGAACAATTCTCTATTATGTACTTTACTAAATCATTTCTGGCCAACTAAATATATTAGCATTATTATTCCTTAACAAAATATACATAATTACTATTTACATTTATAAACCTATCAAACTATATATGATTTTTTAATTCTCACTAATCTTGACAAACTTAAATAAGCTAATCAGACAAATCTTACACAGACAGAAGTTGAAAACAGATTTTAAGTAAAGGGTCCATCAGACTTCTAAGACCAGCAGCAGGAGACTACATCATAAAAGTAGCAACCTTCCACTTGAAAATTATTAATCCTAGTAATACAGTACATTAAACATGCCATTTCAGATATATGCCAACCTAAACTGCCACATATGGCATATCTAGCTCATTATCACAGTTTGTATTTTCATATTCTAGCTTTTGAACAAGATGTCAAATACACCAGCACAACTAAAAAGTTGATAAACCTTTGAGAGGAACATACCTTTCCTTAAACAGAAGAGATATACACTGCAGAATAATGAATTTAAAATACTACTGTAAAGAAAGCATGGTTGCAAATTTTCAGTTGAGAGGATAAGCTTAAGTACAAAATAGAATATCACTTTAAAGGCAGAAATAGTAAAACCTGTTAAATTCAAATAAATATTATTTTGAAATAACTCAAAACTTTTCTCAAAAAGAAGTGTATTTGACCTGCCAAAAAAAAAATGTATGCAACTCTTAGCTAGAGTATCTCTCACTTAAAAAGCAAGTCATAAATCATACCATAATCTAGATATCAATTTTAAGGAAATGGGACTTTTCTTATGCTTCCTTTTTTATACTGAATCAACCTTGAGTTACACAACTGGTATTACTGAATTATGAACAGCACTTAAATAAAGATTACGCAGTGAATATTTTTATTTTAAATCCCCATCTGGTGCTTAATGTCACTTCAGCTGTTCAATTTTTTAATGTTTCTCTACACAAGTAGCCAATAATTGCACAAATCAGTATAAAATGCAAGACAGATTTTTAATCTCATTTTCAAAATGAAAAAACAGTACCATATTTTACAGTCTTTTAAAAATTCATCTGAATTTGATAAGAGTATTAAGATTGATTCTTATGTAAAATAATTATTAATAAATGATGAAATATCTCACTTTATCTCAATAATCAACCAAAATTCAAACAAAATAATTACATAACAGAGAATCCACCAACAAATAAATAGTATGTTTTAATTTTCACTGATATAGCATAACAATGTTTTGACAATATAGCAAATTTAGGTGTTTGAACAGCATCAGATTCACAGACACACATGCATTGTACAAATCACTCATGTTTATCAAATAAGTGTATCTTTTCATATGCCAAGAAATCATGAAAGGCCTACATATTGAATGAATTTAAGAAACAAGAAATATTTTTTCAAGTATATGATTCTAAACTGCTACAGATCAAAAGCAAACTAAAGAACTTTCCTGCACATACTAAATATTTTTCATAGACATCTATCATTCACTAAGTGTCCTCCACATTTTTTTTTTCTTTCATACTTGGCACATAACTGAATAAACACAACTCACATTTCTTTTCTATATTTCTAGTTGTCCCAACTTTCCCTTTGCCTTTTCCTTTCTAAATAAATGGGGTCTTTTTAAAAGTTGATTTATATTTCCTAAGCAGAAAGCCAGAGTCCAATCTAATACTCAATTATACTTTTGGACAACTGGGCAATCCATCCACCAGACTGTATCACTGTATTTACATAAATGTATATTTTCTAATTACAGTACCACCGATAGTCATTTTATAGACACAGCAGATGTATATTTTTTTAAAAAATCCTTGCTAATGAATATTTCCAGGATGAATATTTTTCAGCCAGGCTTTTCTTCTTTTTCATATGCACTAGATTGAATCTTATCTCTACAGGTATCTATAGTGCTGCCTACTACCACTGCCCTCCACCCCCACAGCAATATCCACTTTTCATCCAAGCAATACCAAACTACTTTTAGACCTCTGAATATACCAGAATTTTTGCACATCTCTATGTCTATATATGCTTCATATGACCTTCCACCTTTGCTCACCAAGCAAATTAAAATTCAGTCCCCCAAAACCCTGTCAGCTCCTCTTTGAAGTCTTCTTTGAAGTCTAACCCTCCTCCCAAGACCATGACACTAACAGAGATAATTTCAACTTCTAGGTATAATTCTCCCATTATTCAGTTAGCAAACTTTTTATAACCTGGTATCCATCTAAGATTTTAGGGTCTTGTACACTTAGTTCTAATGCCAGCAAAGCTCACTGATGTTCATAAAACTAAAAATCTGAGCATATCTGTGGCAAAGAAGGGCACAGGGAAATAGACAAGTAAAGAAACACTATGATAGGATTATTTTAACCCACAGTTCTCTATCACTTTTTAAAATATAAATAAAATTTACAAAAACGTGGAAGACTAATCACAAGGCATGAAAGAGTGTATCTATTAAATCTTAGATGTTTCACTGGTTTATTATGATAAAAATCAAACAATGTACTAATACAAGAAAAACACTCTTACTTCATGTATATCTTTAAATTGTAAATATTTACAATGTAAAGACTCTGAAATATCCCAAATTTAATAACTTTCCTAAAATTTTAATTTCAAATAAAGTAATATTTACTGATACCTTGGTATTTAAGTTAGTCAAACTATAAGCAAATAAGTTCCACTCTACTATACAGCTGGTATATTTTTTCTTGGCAAATTAGATAAGTAAACTGTCCAGTTTATAATTGTCAGAATGTAACCTCCCCCAACAAAGTCAAATGTTAACTTCCCTACTGTAGTTGAGGAAGAAGATATTAAAATATACTACAAATAAAGTATTTAGTATGCATACTTCTAATATGTCACTTTAATTTGATGATTAGTACTCAGGAAAAATCAATACTCAGGAAAAATCATGATTGATCTCTGTTCCTTACTGAACATATGGCCATGTGGCCATAAATATGCTATAATGTGATACAGCTATAAAATGTTGTAAAATATATACTTTTAATTACTTTATTAATAATTAAATCTTAAACTCATACTAAGTTATTTTAAAGGCTGTCTTCATTTCAGAGGTGGCTTTAACATACTCTCCATAATACTGGATTTCAGTTTTTTTCACACATTCTGCTAAACAGAATGCAAAATTCCCCTGTCACTCTCCACTGTACATAGCCAATCCCTACCCTAACACTTCTATGCATTTCTTGTTCATTTAAATTTCTGAATTCATTATTAAAGTAAACTAGAAGTGCAATGAAAAACTAAAGATGGACTGCCTTCTATATCCACTGTATTGGTATTACCTGAGCACTTCACAGAAGAAACCTCAAATTGTTCATTCAGTCATTCATTCATACATTCATTCAATTTTCCAATGCAACCCATGATTAAACAACTGGGCTGTATGGTAAATACACAGCAGGCAAGAAGGTTGCCATAAATTCCCCCCGTATCAGTAGACCTTTATCCAATTACTCAACCGATGTGAGTAAAGACTATCACAAAAGATTTTTTGTTTTAATTTGACACTGTAGAAGGAAAAGTCTTCAAAATCACATTAAGTACTTTTATAATTATGTTAGAAAGTAGTCCTTAAGCCCACAACACAATGAAAATAATATTAGAATTCTAATCAACTGAGAAGTAGACCAATTTAATGAAATGGATATCCAAAAGGAGAAAACAGTGATGTTTTCAAATTAATAATTACTGGATGATACAGCTACATTTTTACTTATGTTGCCTTATAATTAGCCTTATGCTTATTTTTTAATCATGACATTTAATCTGTTAAACCAAATGTTATGAATACCTATCCACATATGCTGAACTTAGGGAGTTTTTATAAAAGTCATAAAAACATGGAAAGTACATATATTATTAAAATAATTATTGAAAACAAAATTTAACTTAGAAAGTCTACTTTTTTAATGAAAGTCAATACTCTAATAAAAATTAAAATTTAGAAGTATAGCTAAGGAACAATGAAAGCAAGAAAAAAAAAGTACAAATGAAGAAAAGTAACAATGCTGCAGAAATCTAATCCTCCTAAAAACACTGCCACTTTCAAACAGTATAATTAAAGGAAGACAGAAAATGACCAGGCTATATGCTCCAGGTAATATAACCTATGATACCCTTTTCTAAAAGAAATTTTCTAATGATGAAAGAGCACCCTGCTTATGTTCCTTCAGTGTAGCACATCAACTAAAAAGATAATAATAGTGGTAATATTCCACTGGGCCATCATCTCAGTTTAAAAAACAAAACAAACAAACAAAAAACACCACATATTCATTTTAAGTCTAGGAGAGAGAGAGGACGTAAGGACTTAATTCCTCAGTCACATCCAAAAGGGAGAAAACAAAAAGTAGAGTAAAACAAGAAGAGAATGAAGTACCTACTACAACTGCACCACAAATTCAGAAAACAAATTTCAAAGTTACAGGATAATTACTGGCATTAGAAAAACCTTGCATAAATTATCTTATCTCTGGGTACCTTGGTTTTTTCAACTGTTCAATGAAAGTTTAGAAGAGATCGTCTGAACTTCATCACTTTGATCTACTTCCACATTTCTAAGGTTTCTCCAAATCCTTTAAATAAAAAGCCTCTTAGCTATTCCTAAGTGTTGTCCTAAATCTTTAACAGGGATGCTACAACATAAAAAAAAAAACAAAATTAAAACAAAAAATCTAAGGAGAAAATAGCAAAGCAAAATTTCTCAGGGTAAAGCAAAGCATGCCTACATTCCTTCAATGAAGAAAAGATACATTGTAATAATTCTAAGTAATGATGACCAAATAGCTGCCTACACCAGGCTTCATAGGCAGCATCTAAAATATATGCATAATAAATAACAAGAGAAATCTTCCAGACAGACTTCACATTAAAGAATGCAACCAAGTTTAAAAAAAAAAAAATTACCTTCATGACTTTTTAAAGACATCAGCATCTATTAGTCATAGAAAAATAAAAACACGGGTTATACAAAGAATAATTAAAGACTAAATATGTGAATGAGCTCTCTCATTAAGAGCTTACTTGCCTGTAACACTAACCACTTTGAAACCAGGTATTCCAAGAATTAATATGACCAAAATTAAAAGGCTATAGTTCTTCTAAAATATTTAGCAACATATAAAGAAAACAAAAACATTTTTGTTTGTTTTTAAATGGTAGGCACCACCCCATTAACTGCTATTTTCTGTTAATGAAATGCACTACTATTGCTTCTATTCTGCCCTTCCCCCCAGATTACTGGATTTTAAAATACAGTCTCTGTCCAATCTATTTCCTACAGCATCAAATTATTAACAATTTAAATGAAGACAATCTTCTTTAAAATCAGAATAATTTTTAAAAACTAAGTGAACTGAAAATCAGCATTTATTCTATCCTAGAAGAAATGCAGGATTTGAAATCTTATTTAATTAATAAACTTCTTTGAAAAATTCACACTGGGAGTAAAATTATGGAGCCATCAGAGTATAACTATTCTCAAACATCTTTAAAATGAACTGAAAAGTTCTTCCATAGAACTTTGAAAAGTACGCTCAGTTTCATAAGAAAAGTAAAAAGACGCTACCATATAAAATTTTAGAATTACCGAGTTCACAATACATCTTATTAGAAATTAGAAATATACTGAACATAAGTAAGACATAAAACAGGTCTTGAAACAAGAAAAATATAACATGAATTTTAAGAATCACCTATTGTATAAAATTCATCTAAAACAGACAAAAATGTTTTATTTTTCCACACCAAATAATCTTACCTGAATGATTTTGCTGTTAAAAACCTCAAGACATTAATTTCATTTTTCATCTGTTCCTGTCAACAATGCTATGACAGGCCCTGCAGGAAGCAGCAAAAATCAGTGATGGAGTGCAGATAGTAGGTGTTTTCATGATCAAGATTTTTCATGGAAAAGGATATCCATACAGTGGTACAAAACTTGGAAAATACTGAAAACATCTCAAAAAGTTTATCAGTGTAAATAATTCTTTTTTACTTTGTAGTTTTCAAATGTTTATTTTTATTCAAAGTCTTATTAATCAAAAATTTAGAAATCATGGTAAAAGTATATATGTAAAATTTTAAAGTATCATTTTTATATTGATAATAATTGACTAAAAATAGTTCACGATGTTAAAATGAATCTGATTAAAAAATAAAGTGATTTATGTTTAAAGTACTGAAATTAATCTCTTGACTTCTAGATGCCATAGTTTTAATCTTATTTCTTTTAACTACTATAATTACCAATAAATACGGACTATTCGTAACAAAGTAAAAATTATTTTCTTCCCAAGCAGCACCTTCAGTATCAAATAGTTATTGCCAATACTGGTAAATATTCCTTCAGGAAAAATGGACAGTTCACAAAAAAAAAATAGAAAAAAATATCTGTGCAAACTCCAAAACTTAATTTCTCTTTGGTAAATGACAAATTATATTCAATGGATACCAAAAAAATCAGATTAGTGAAGATAATAGAAAAGGCAAAACTATAAAACTGCTTTACAAAGACTCCAAATGGTTTTTACACTCAAAATCATTTTAAGATAGTATAGACTTTGCCAGATTTCGTTTAAATGTATGTTTTCCTTTGAATACATTCTATATTTAAGGGCTGATTAATGAACAGGACTGTGATAAGACATTTATATTCACTGGGAATACTATTAGAACACACAAGAAACGTGTATACATGTCATAGAAGCATACTCAAAGTCAATACTTCACACAGACTGAGAAATTAAAAACAAGAGAAATAAATGACAGACTAATTTTTTTGAGAGTTTGACTAAACTTGTAATTAAATGTGGGAAACATTTCAATAGGAGTATTTAAGTTCAAAATCTTAAAAATATTTTTAATATGCTACACCTGTCCTGTTTGTTGGAACACTTCAAATTACTCTGCAAAGTTTACTTGCCAAAGCCATCAACATTCTAGAAACATGCAACTTAAATTTTACGTTTTTTTAACCTTCTATAAAAATAAATGTTAATCTGAGATAATATTTTAAAAAGAACTACCAAGTACTTCCACTTATTTCCAGTCACTCATGTTTTAAATATGTACTGGTGGAATAGTGAAATGTAAATGCTTCTCACTTATGGTTATTTTCTTTTTATTTCTATACTTAAAGACCCCATCCTCATTTCATGTACATTCCATCTAGACTCATGAAAAATCAATTTAGTTGAAAATATTTCCATATTAAAGACATGGGAAAGCTGATGCCATATCTTTAAAGAGTAAGATGAAGAAATGGAAACTTCATCAACCTAAGCATCAGAAAGTATTGAAAAGCACTGCTTCATTCCTTGCATGTTGCATTTTATACCATGACACTTCAGTCTCCGAGGGTCAGGTTAATTAAGCTCCATAGCAACTGCAGTGCAATGTGAGATACACATTGTTGCAGCTCCCACCAGTCCAGTCCAATTACCTGTAGTATTCCAGTACTGGACAAGTGACAACTGACCTCTTCTCTCTAGTCACTTGCTCCCACTGGTCTACTGATAAATGTTAAAACAAACTAACCTCTTTTTGGAAAAGACTGCAAAGCTGAATGCACCTGCTGCAGGCTGCAATGATGAGTCCCAGAGAGATGTTTGTCAGTCAGATCTCTGCAGATGTTGTTTAACTTTATGCTAAAGCTGTATCCAAAGATGGAAATGAGATGGCAATCAAGCACAAATCTCCCACCCTCGTCCCCCCCAGTTTTATTTTGAAAAGCAGCACTTCCTCATAGAAGTTGTGTTTTAAAATATAGCCCTTTTAAACTGGACACAAGTAAGATTCTATGGTTAGAAACTCTATGGTTAAAAATGTTTATTAGGTGCTGAAATTTAGTTAACAAGTGGCATAATATGTAATCAATAAATGGAACTTGTGTCATTTAATAATTTTTTAAAAAATTAATCTCTTAAGCCAGAGCAAAAAAAAAAAAAAAACCCAAATAATACAACTATAAAATACGTAACTTTTTAATTGATGGTTGTCGGTCAGGTTTTTAGTGATATCACATACTCCTTAGCATTTTCAAGACACAGATCAGTTTTCCTCTTGCTATGTTATATAAAACATCTTCAATACTTAAGTATTGAACTATATCACCAACTCTGTTCACTATGTTTAAACCATTCTTGAAATCTTTTGGGGTGGTATTTGCAAGATAATATTGTTAAAGATATTTCATTGCAATGCCACAAATTTTAAATGAGCTATTTTTCCAAAGCCCAGAAAGCTTCAAAAGCAAATTTCAAAATGACATTGTGTATATGATTCCTGAAAACACCAACACTATAAATTAGTGATGTCTAAATTACTATATCAACATCAGAATGATATAAAAAAGAATCAAATAAAACGTACAGCTAAAATTTTTAGTACTAATTCATCTTTCTAAAAACCCCACAAAACATTTGCATATACAAGAATAAAATTATATCTTTTGGAAACTGCAAGGTTAATATAGATTGTGCTATGCCAGTAATGTTCCTTCATATGTTAAGATTTCCTATTGCTTAAAATAAGAAAATAAAGTATAAAAAAATTAAGCCAAAATACAGCAAATTTTCAGAGATACCAATGTTAAGTAAAAGACTATGTCTCTCCTTCAACTGAAGATATAGAGATAAAAGATAAAAGTAACCCTAACAATAGGTAGTGTGTCAAATAAACATTACAACTTTAAGATTCAAGGAAAAACACTTTATGTGTCAGCAACTCTTTGATGATACTAAAATCAAAGGTATAACCTAGTGTAATGACAACTATCCTATTAAACCCACTCAACAATGTTGGAAATCATACTGTTTTATTTTTTTCTATTTGTTACAGTTCTATTTATCACTAATCTTGCCTTAAAATATATACCAATAAATGTCCAATATTCTCTGCATCTAACATCAAAGTATAGGCTGCAACTTTTAGAAGCTGTAAGAGATTCATATTCATATGTACTACCAATATCATAATACTCTTCCTTCAATAATGTAAACAGAAATAATGTTTTAAATTCATTATCTCCTCTGATTTGCAAAACATTATCATAATTACACAATTCCAGTTCTAAAGTTTAATCTGGCTACTATATTTTCCTTATATCAAAATAAAACCAATGTTGTGTCTTTTCTTCCCTATAAAAACATTTCATTTACATTCTGCTTTTTTATGATTTTGTGATTGTTTTAAAAAGCACCACCCAAATTGGACAGCACAAAAAATTGAAATATAGCGAATGTGCAAATAATAAGTTCAAATTTTAAATTAAGCAGCATAAAAGGAAATAAGTTTTATTAAATGTGATCCTAGTTTTATAATCACAAACACAAAGACAGTGTAAAATATATACAAATAGCTTACAACACTACAATGAAGAATTCTGTTTGACTGATGTAATGAATATCATATAATAGAATAAAAATAAGTATACTATGATATGTTCTAAAATCTAAGGAATACATGAAAATATTTATTGTATACATCCTTTATTATTCCCAACCAATAATGCATTCAGTAAGTTTTTTGGATTACCTACCAGAACCATCCATTAAATAATTTTAACAGATAAAATCAATCTGCTTATTGACAAAAACTAAACATATCTTTATATGCCAAATAAAAAAATAAAAATAAACTATCGTCATTCAGAAAAGGCATACAATAATATATTCCTCTACGAAATCTGCTTTTTACTACAAGGTAAGTCACTATAACCTAGTTATAAAAAGATACACAAATAAATCAAATTGGCTTGCTCTAATCATATAAGAAAAAAAGGTATAGTCCTAAACCACCAGAATTAAGTCAGTACTCTGTAAGATTTGATTTTGTCAAATAGATAAATGGATTATGTAGTACAGCGATAAAGATCTACTTGTAGATAATTTTATCTGATTGCAGTAATTGAAGAATACATTCTACAATTCCTCATCATACAATTTTCTCAAGTTTGTTATTTAATATATGACACTGAAAAACACAATGCAATATCCAGCTGTACAAATTCTCAAATTAATTAATGTACAAAAATGTTTTCCTTATTTCAACCATAATTTTTAAAATTACTCATAAAGCCAGGTTTAAGATATTTTAAAATGAAAAAACAAAAACAAAGATTTGTTTTTATGAGGAAATTATATTGGCTATAATTTTTTAAAGTATCTATCGTCTGAGTTAAAATGTATTAAAATGTCCCCAAAGTGTGTCTGTATTCTGTGTTATCATACATCCTGAAGAAAGTTTCTGAAAATTCACTAGTATTTTAACTAAATCTTACAAACACAATTACATTCTGTTTAAAAACTTGGGTAATTTGAGAAAATCCATTAGGTTATACAACTAAAGTATAGTTTTCCTCAAATATGCTCTCTTACCAAATGAGGAACAGAAAAGGGCTTCATGAAACAAACATCAGGCATATTGATTCTAGTAGATTATGACAGTTATAAATATACAAATATAGCTTTAAGAACTTCATATATTTATGAGAGATACAAAAATGGGCTTCTAAATGATTGCATTAAACCTACAAGAAATTCTTTATAACTTGGTGGTATGATCACAGCTTTATAATTTAGCTCATCTGAAATGTGCAAGGTAAGTATCCCTTATGTACATCTGAGTAAGAGAAATTGAAAAAAACTCAGAGGCTATGTTGAAGAATACCGGTATCTTAAATTATTCTGCAGACTTGTGGTCAAGTGTGAAGAGAAAGACTATTAAAATTAAAGTCTATCTGAAGCAGAGAGATTATGTGTCCAAACAAGTAATAATCTAGTTAAAATTATATTTTAATACAAAATGTTCAGAATTCTTAAAGCTTCTTATAAACTACAAGGCTTTATTTTATCCTTAAAATTGATCCCCACACTGTGTGATTGGTTTCCACCTGTTACCGGCAAAGTATAAGCCTTCTTTTATCCGACATTTCAACTCACATTTGATCAGGTTACGTCACTACACACACAAATTTTTATTCAGTGCATTCCAGCTTTCCATATTTTTCCAACAGATATTCTTGCTCCATACAAACAATATGCCTCAGAACTACAAATAAAATAATTAATTTCAATGTAATAAGCAAAAAATGTACAACTAAGTGGACTAAAAACAAAAGATCTAATTCTCAGTGTACCCTTTTCAACCCACTGAAAATAAACTATATTCAAATGAAAAGGCATTTAATTTACTATTTGGAATATCCTTGATAAACACCAATTTTCTGTAACATCCTTGCACATCTGATACCACCTCATGTATAATGCAAAAAAGCAATTTCATTTTCATCTATTGACAGTGAATTTAATTTACCATTGCAGCTCTTTTCCTAGAACTATCACGTTATTAATTCTGCAATCAAGCTCTTTTGAGTGCTTTTATTTGTACTAAGGGTTTTCACAATTCTACATTGATTTTTTTAATCATAATATACCTTTTAAACATATGAATATGAATATGTTAGCAAACTTTCTTAATGCATAAGGAAAGTTTCAGAGACAAGAAAAGCCATCTGCAAAACTACACTCATAGGAAACAAACTTTAGATGAACATCGTGTCTAATATATTACATTTTAGTTTAATAACTTTAATGTTTACCAAAAATACTACATTTAATTTATAAAACTAAATGATAGTTTCAACCATTCTAAAACCTTCTTATCCAGTATAATGGTCCATTTCTACCACCAAGTGATTGGCCATGAAAAAGAGGTCCTCCAAATGTTCTGCTTACATTCATGCCAGATGTCTTTGCTGTATTAAAGAACTCTTACTGAATTAGATCACTGAAAGCAAATCAGCTTTTCTTTTCCACCAGGAAGAAAAAAATTAAAGCAGTATTGGTTCCCTCAGCACTGAATTAATGTTTTTGATAGCTATAAAGATAAAATAACCTTTAACAATATCACAGAAAGCTAGATTTAAATAAAAGCAAATCAGCTAATAATGTTTTATCTAGGAAATATACTACTTAATTACAGAGACTTTTCCCTTAAACTTAAAATACATATATTGATTAGCAAAATATAAGGAAAAAAATAGAAAAAGGTGGACATGCAGAACTATTTAACACTTAAAAAGGCATACTTGAAAGTAAAAAACAAAAAATTTATACCACCTAGGACACTTGCCATATTCCAGTAGGTTACTGTACTACATTAACTGTCAACATATTTAATCAAATTTAGCTCTTAAGTTAACATGAGTTCTGAAGCATTATTTTACTTCTTGCGTAATAATATAAATTTCCTTATCTCACTTGCATTAAAACCACAATATTTAAAAAATCTGAAGAGGCAGAACTTGTCCTCTTCACTTCACTCCAAGGCCAACAAACAAAGCAATGAAGCAGAAAGAGGTACATAATGGATTCAGAAGTAAATGGTCCATTCTTTAAGAAGCCTCCCTACCCCCCTCTTCTGAATTCACTCTAAGCTAATTGTCATTACAATGATGTCTGAAAACTTCAGAAGAACCCTATTTCCTGATGCCAGCTGTCCAGGTTTCTATCTTTAAATTTTTTAATTTTTTTGCTAATAAGAATTATTCAGAAATACCCAAATCATCTTGCAATTGGTCTAATTCACATACACGGTACAACAATTATAGGAAAAAGGCATAATCAACAATAGAAATATTCTGAAAATTTTTCCACAATATACTCTAATAAAGCAATATCTAAAAAAGTCTCCAGTATTGTTGAAATTTCTTGCAAGACAGTACACAACACAGTAGATCTTTCTTTCCTGGGGGGTGGGGGTAGGGGGCTCATCAAACAGTCTCTTCACCATTGCACCTACCTGGGTAAAAATCTTTGGACTTAGACAGCTTGATGGTGGCTCCAGTTTCTTTTGCAACTGAACAATTGTCTGTCCTCCCTTCCCAATTATAGATCCAGCAGCATAACTAGGTATGAGAACCTTTAGAAAATACTGGCCGTCTTCTGAAAAATGCAAAGAAATATACTCGGTTAACACAGTATTTCAAACTTTGTATCCCCCTCCACCCTCAAGAGAGAAAAACAGCAACTAAAGCATTAGGTATATAGCTTCAGGAGATATGAAGTTAAACATTTTTTGAGAATGAAAAGCCAATTACACTGAAAAACAAGTATGTACAAAATGTTTCCCATTTTGTAGGGTGTATACTTTCAAACCTGGAATTAAAATCTAAACATATTCTATTATTTTACAGCACTGTAGAGACTGATGACTAAATTCCAGTTGTTATTCCAAACATGGAAGTCTTCCAATTCTATCTGTGGTTACTATGGCAAAATGAAATGAACTGATCCTTTAACAAAACTTCAGAGATTTATAAGATGACAAACCTTCACTTAACATACTGAAAAAGAAGAAAAGCCCAGGGCCGTAAATAGTGATGAGCTATATTTATTTGTCATTAGCAGACAGATAAGCACTAGAATTAACCATTGCCTATATCCTACTTAAAGTCTGCAAAACAACCATTCTCCTACCAAATAATCCACCCAAACTGTGGGGTGTATTCCAAGTCTTCAGTAACTGCCAGAAAATAACTCAGTGTGGTGGACTGGCAAATCTAACTAATCCTAGTGCATTTCTTTAGCACTTCTTAGTCTACCATGATCTCGTTTAAGCTCATTAATTAAAGGACCTTAAGAAGAATTTGCCAATACTAAAAAGCTTAGGAGTCATTTATATTAAATACTCTTAAAAGTGACAAAACAGATAATGTTCCTTTCCCAAAATAATCACAAGTTTTAAAACGGAGAGGGGGTCGAAGAACCAGGAAAAAGAAAATGAAATGTTTCAGAAAATAAAGCCAACTCCACAAACTTTAATTTCCGTCAACTTGATCACGTCTTATACTGAAGACACCCTGGTAAATCCAGCTTTCTTATGTGAATGAATGTTCCAAATGTTGCGGCATGCCACTCACAAGACCCCCCATCCATCTACAATGCATATGCTGGAGATAAATTCACCTCTGCTTCGATGCATTGGGTGCATTGTTAAGATGACTCCAGTGCAAATGAAGAAGCGGTATCAGTCCCGTTAAAACTCATCTTCCAAGGAAGCGCAGGATGTTAACTAACAAGTCACCGTTCCAGACACCTCCACCCTCGTACGCACCCCCCTGAAGACAAATCAATGAAATATTTGCACCGACTATCTAAGTGCGGTAAGGGCATGCACTCATCAAGATTTTGCATACTACTTGTGGCCCAAAGCAAGAGGTTGGAGAGAGGAAAAACTCTCCGGCGCCCCAATCATTCGCAATCCGCTACCCAAGTGCCATTTATTTATTTATTTTATCAGACTGTTAAACGCAGCGCGCATCTTCGGGCGGCCATCACCTCACTCCGGGGTCATCCTCCTCCTCCTGAATGGACCTTCTTGCCCAGGTCTAGGATATTTACATGGTCAACCTCTGGACCGATTAAATGGAAAGATAGGTCTATTCCGAAAAACTGGTCGCCATTTTGATGAATGATAAACACAGAAATGGAAATGTGTCGGGGACAGCTAGGCACGGGGCAGGTGCAGGGGAGGGGGCGCGGGGCAGGGGCGCAGGAGCCGCCGGGTTCGGGCTGGAGGTGTCCGGGCCGCGAGAGGGAGGGAGGGAGGACGGCGGGAGGGAGGGAGGCAGGGGCGGGCGGCGGGGGATGGGGCCAGCGGGGAGGTGGAAGCGATACCCACCGCCCGTATTGGTCCTCTTGGTGCTGCCGGCTTCAGGGGGGGCTTCCAGCGGCCTTTTCCGCGAGTCCGGCGGGTCCAGGTCTATGGGAACCCCAGTGTGGGTCCCGTTCTGCTGGATGGGAGCTGCCGCCATCATGTTTGCAGTTCCTGCCGCTGCTACCGGGAGAAGGTTCTCCCTTTTGTTTTGGCTTTTTTTCTTTTCTTTCTTTCTTTTTTTTTTTTTTTTTTTTTTTTTTGCGTTTGGGGTTTCTTAAGGTTTTTTTTTTTAATCGGATCAATATAAATCTCTTTAGGAAAAAAAGCAATGTTGCTGGTTTGTTCTCACTGGGGAGGGGGCAGGGCTGAGGAGCAGCTGCAGTGCAGTGTCAGAAAGGAGACAGGGGAATGGAGGGGGTGTGAGAGACGGAGGGTGAAAGAAGAAGAAGAAAGGAGAGAGGGGGAGAGAGTGGAGAAGGGAGAGGGGCGAGTGAATGAGCGGGGAGGAGGGGACCGGGGAGGACGGGCAGAGGGAGTGGGAGAGCGCGAGGGCTGGCGGGGCGCGGGGGAGAAGCCGAGGAGGAGGGGGAGAGTGAGGGAAAAGAGTGAATGAGCAGGAGGAGGGGAAGGAGGTGGATGCCGAGAGAGGAGCGAGCGGCAGAGGAAGGCAGGAGCCGGGAAAGAGCGCAGCGGTCCCCGCGCCGCGCTAGCGCTGCGCTCGCTCCCGCTGCTGGTGCTGCCGCCGCCGCCGCTGCCGGAGCGGTTCTGCCGTTGCCTGGGCTGCTCGGCGCTGCTGCTGCTGCCGCCCGGTCTCGCTCATTATTTCTCCCGCTTGTTGGGGGGGGGGGGGCTGGCGGGGAGGGAGGGGGTGGCTGCAAGGGGAGGGTAGAGAGGGGTTGAGTTCGTAGACTCCCACACACTTCGCGCTCGGGTCCCTGCCTCTCAGCAGCGCCGCCGCCTCCCAGCGCCGGTGCCTCAGCCGGCGGGGCGGCTGGCGGGTGAGGGGGAACACCGCGGGCGGGGGCGAGAGAGTGTGTGCGCGGACGAGTGCGCGCGCGCGGGGGAGCGCGCGGGCGCGGGAGGGCGCGCGCCGGCGGCGGGGGCGTAGGCGGGGGCCGGGGCGCTCCTGTGGAAAGGGAGGGGTGAAAGGTCGCCGGTCCCCGGCAACACGGCTCAGGCAAACGTAAGCGGCTTGTCGCAGAAACCAAGGGGTCCACGAAACGCGCTAGGCTAGAAGGCGGGAAGGAGAGATTACTGACAGCCGTGCCAGCCAATAACATGGAAATGTGAGAAAGGTTCTTCGGGCCCCTTCCCAATCAGAAAACTTGGGTGATGAGGGGCCGCGAAGGGGCGGGGTGGGATCTTGGTACAGCTGGTACTGGAGCCGGCGACAATTTTGGCTAGTCTAAGAAGGGCATTCGAGTGACCGTCGACAACGAGAGGGACAGCGTCACAGCTGGAGGGAGAGCTAACACTGTATGCTTCCAGGACTTCTTGCTAGGTGCATTAGTTTTTATTTTTGAGAGTTGGGTAAAAGACATTACTTAGCATCTCACTCATCGGCGATTTTCTACGCGATGATTTCATCCAAAGAGGATTTCTTAATCGCACTGTGTGACACCGTTAGGGGACTTAGAGTGTCACTCGCCGCCTTAAATCCTTTCGGGAACAAGCCAGGATATAAATAAATAAAGCTAGGTGTGGGTCTTCCCTTCACAAGGCGCTGGTAGGCAGACTAAAGACAGGCAACAGCTGAGTGTGCACACAGAACTAAATATTGAACGAAACACAAGTGTCGGAATAAAATTCATTGCCATGTGCACGGCTTATGATTATACAGATCTTGGACACATCACGGACCTGACCGTCAACCCTACAACACCGGATAAAAACATCTAATGTAGCTGGAATAGACTCTGAAAGGACATTAGGCATTATCTAATCAAGTCCCTCATTTTACAGATGAGTAAACTGACTCAGTGAAGTATTTTACTCAAGGTCATTCCTCAAGTTAGTAGTTTAACTCAGTGTTCTAGGAAGCAGGGTAGTAGAAAAGCATGGGCTTCGGAGTCTGAAATCTTTCTCGGTTTCCTGTCTTTGCAGGCTGTTGTACAAGTGTATCCTGGGCAAATCTCTTAACGTGTTGCCATTTATTAAGTGTTTACCACGTGGCAAAAAATCCACTTTGCATGCTGTGTCAATTACATGCAGTATGTCGTGTAGTTATTACTGTCCCCATTTTATGAGGTAGTTTAAGTTTAAAGATAGTGGAAATTTACCCAAAGTTACACAGTTATAAACATTGTAGTAATTTCAAACTCAGGTCTTCCTGACTGCAAAGTCTGTTGTCTTAAATATTGCAATACATTAGAGCTCCGGATTCCCTCCCACTCAAAACAGGGACTGAGACTCCAACCAATTTCCACCATTCTTGGGAGTCAAATGAGAGAGACTATGTGGCAATGTATTCTAAGCTGTAAAAAGGTATAAACATATTCACTAGATTTGTAGAATGAAGATATTCCTTCCCCATAGTTTCCACTACAACAATTCAACCAAAAAGACGGCTTTCATGCTAAGCTAGCATAAGAAGGAACTTCACTATAATTATGATATTCTAACAAAGAATATATGCATATCTGAGGCAATAACCAAAGTTAATAGAATAAAACTTGATTCCTGATAGATTAAATAAGCAATAGCAAGGAACACTAACGCTCCTCATAGCATCCTTATTGGAAGAATCATCTAGAAGGCATTGGGATTTCTGGTGTTTTTAAGTAATGAGAGATATCAGTCTACTGAATAAGGAAGAGAATACGTTTAGTTTGGGACTAAAAGTATCATCTGGACTATGGAAAACACGTTTGCCTCAATCAGTGAAGATGGTATGCTGACAGCTGAAAGAAAAGGAAAGCAGGTAAGTTAGTGCATATTGGAAAAAGGTCTATTAACCAAAGTCCAAAATTTTTCTCTGATGTGTAATGTAATAGGAAACCACCATACAGCCTTCATGACCAAAATAAAGAGGAATTAAACATGCAATTGGGTACAAATGGAGCTGTGATGAGGAAAAAGAGTTTGGAATAAATATGTGGTTTTCAAGATAGTAAAAGGCTGATGCCAGACATTGTACAAAGTGTTCAGTATACAAAATTATGAAATGACGTTTTTAAATGAAATATTACAAAAGGGCTGGTATTTGGCACTAGATTGTTTTGAAACAGTAAAAGACAGGGGACAAAGATATTTGAAGGACAGATAATTCAAACATATTACATTAAAGCTTGAGCAAAGTATTCAGTAGAATGTATTTTGAATTGAGGAAAGACTGAAGTTAGAAATGGAAAACCTTAGTTTAACAAATTTCTAAAAATAAAATATTTCTAACGTAGTTTAGAAAATATTTGCCATTGAAATGTGTCAGTTAAGTTGAAAAAGAGCTTATAAGTTAAATATACAGATACTTGCTAGTAAATGAAAGTCACACTGCAAATTCTTACAGTATTTATTTGACCCTTCTCTTATTTCTTTCTTCAGACTTAATATTTAAATACTATTATATCTATCACTCCATGGGGCCCAGAAATGGAAGATATAATTTTTGATGTGGATGGGAGGCTGAACAGTAGCTTAGCTATGATACGACAGGAATGCAGGAGACTATTCCCAGACCTAGTCAGACATCAAAGTATCAGTCAGCTATGAACTATTAATAATTTGGACATTGAAGATCATCAGAGAATACACTGTAATTTAGCTTCCATTTTTAGTATATTTTGTTGTTTTTTTTTTAAAAAATATACTTCCACATCATTCTGATTGCATATCTCTATAATTCTGATTAAATGGACACAAAATAAACATTTTACTTTTTGTTTTCTGCATTTTGCACCAGTTAATAAAACTGAAGAAATAAAAATGTATAGTAAATCTCAGTTTATTAATATTTGGTATATACCTTTTATGCTACAAATAAACTGTTAGAATATACTTTTCAAAAATATAATAGAAGCATTTGACTTTTTAGTTCTCCAAAAAGAAATTCAATTTTATTCTTTAATTAACAAAGCAATTCAGCTCTACTAATTTAATAACATAACACCTTAAGGCACCATACACCTTGTGTTAGTTATAAATATAAGCAACTATGATAGAAAATAGTATTAATACGAAGAACAAAATCCTCAGTTTTTATTGTCTTTCATTGAGATAGTTCTTTTTCTTCCTGTTTCAGGCTAAGTAACATAGACATAAGATTATCTATTTTCAGTAACAATGATTGGCTTTCAAGACAAAGGACAGATAGTTGATATCCACAGATATTCCTAAACTCACTTTGTTTCCATGCTTGCTTTTCCTACAATCAGTCCTGTTACTAAAAACATAAATACTCCCACTACTTGAATGTCTCTTCAACCAATGTTTTGGGAAAACATTTTCCTAATTTGTGTCTCACCAGAAGCAGACCCTGATTTAAAGATTCAAGTGCAAGTAGTGTATTTTGGAAATAATTTCAGGAAGCACAATAGGACATGGGGAAGTGAGGCAGGGAAGGGAAGGAAAGCAAAGAAGGGGTAAATTACCAGCAAGTTTTCATTGTTTTTAATCTCACTGATTTTCTTGGAGCCAGTTTAAAACACTAGCCCTAGAACTATTCCACTGGAAATGTGAGAAAGCTGAGGTATGTATATACCAGCTCCCTTCAGCCATTGGTTGAGATCTATTCCCAGTGACATTAACTCAATGTATGCTGGCCAGTCTTCAACTGACAACACTGCATCTTTTTCTGAGCACTTTCTCTGGCCACTGGAGTCTGCTCTGCCTTTACACAGGCTGGAAATGCTGGGGGAATTAACACCTCATTGTGTCAGAATATCCCCACTGTTATGGAAAATTAGGCCAGTGGGCACTAAAATGATAGAGCACAGAGTTATGAGTGAGGCTCTACCAGTGTGTTACAAGTATCAACCCCTAAATTTAGGAAAAAAGAAAATGAGAAGACTGTTAATACAAGGTATTGTTGGGAATCAAATAGTAAGGATAATAAAATAATTTGGAAAGCTTAAAGTACTAAAAAAAGAAGGCTATAATTTCTATAATTCAGACACTGTAACCAAGCACTGAGTGTAAAAAGCCTGAATAATTTGTTTTTTTCTGGGGTCTTCGCAAACAAATTTTTAGTTTTTTAAGATATAAGGCATGAAGAATCAATGGATATATTCTGATTTTGTTGTTGTTATTGTTGTTGTTGTTCAATGTAGCACAAAGAAGTAGGAGCAAGTATATAACAAAAGATATATAACCTATCCCAATTCTTTTATAACAGGTTCTATAAATAGACATATTAATTAGAAATACTTTCTACGATTTCACTAATAGAAAAATTATTTGTTTACCTTTACCTTGTCAAAAATTAAAATTTTTCTGTTTCTGTACTTAATAAATTCACTATTGGTGGATATGTTTATGAAAGTATGAAAGCTCACACTAATTTATGTAGAGACATAAATGTGTTCTATACTATTTCAAAGTCCCCAAATCTTAATATTTCATTTGTAAATATGTCATCCTAATAGGTATGTTAGTATTAGAAAGAATACTAAACTCTTTGGCACTGAATATGCTTCCTTGGTTTCTAATGAATCATTAATTTTTCTAGCACTTTTTGTAAATATTATGAAATGTATCATTGTATACTTTACACACTTGACTTAAAGGCAATAAATCTGAACTAAGACTACACAGTTCAATAAAAAAGAACTTTGTGATAATCGTACAATGGTTATGTAAACATTAGGGGAAGATGGGTGAAGGATATAGGAGACCTTCTACTATATTTTCAATTCTTCTTTAAGTCTAAATTTATTTCAAAATAGTTAAAAAATGAACCTTGAATTGATGATCTGGTTCTGACTCTTCCACACTAACTTGTGACTTACAGTAGCTTCTCTGAATTTTAATTTTCTCATCTTTATAATAGGAGACTTGATAGATGCTCTGAAAGTTTCTTTGCCTTGAAAAAATGGTATATTAGTATATATACTACCAAAATCAAAGTACATAGTATATACCTTACCATGTATTTTTAAATAAGTTAGCAGTACACATTTTGAAGATGTACCATTAGGCACAATGAAAAATAAGTACAAAGGAAAACAAGATTAATGTAAAGAATATATTCAATATACTTACTGTCAGCATTTTTGCACTTTAAAAACAATAATAATAAAATCTACAGTTGCAAATACTTATTTTTGGAACCACAATTCAAAATGTGATAGTTTCATATTTTAAACCATTCTGATGTGAAAAATTTCTGGAGTGAAACAATGAAAGATAAAGGTGTTAACGTATAAAGAAAAAGAAGATAAAAATATCTTAAAAGAAAAAAGAACTACAAAAGTAGACTAACAAAGCAATAATTGACTAGTATTTATATGTTTTGTCAACCAAGTTTAAATCACTTGGGCTGTATACCACATATACTGTACTCTGATAAAGCCTAGAGTGGCTCCAAGTCTGTTTGCCCCCAAATGGTCCTGGCTCATGCCAGATGTCCCAGAACAATTGTTAATACTCTCAACATTGTCCTAACTTAAGATTATTATATGGTCACCCTAATAATAATCAAAAGCTATGCCTTTTTGTTGTAGACCTTCCAATTTTAGCCATAAGATCTTGTGGATTCATAAGATAACTTGACCTTGTAATTCCTCTATATATAAATAATAGAAATATTTATCATAGCTTACTCTTAACGCTATCATTGTGGTGTAATAAATTAGTACATCCTCACATCTTCTACCTTCCATGATGTTCTTAGCTAGAGCTAAGACCAGAGATCAAAACGGTACATAGGAAGTGGTAGAATATAATTTTTAATGTATATTTTCACATTAAACATGGAAACAATCATTTTGATAACTCCTTCATTAAACAGTACTGTATATAGGAAGACGATGTGAATTGAAGGAATAACAAATTAGACATTATAAGTATAATATGGCTTCAAATGATAAATAGTAAACACACAGATGGCATCAGGGAATAGTTTGCTTTATGGATTATTCAGATTTCTTATCTGTTTACTTCCCGCTACTCAAATAAGCAACAGTATTTTTTGACTTCCAGGTAAGCTTTTAATGTCTCTGGTCAAGGCTCCTTTCTAATGTAATTTGCTATTTCCACTGTTTATTATAGGTCAAATAATGAAAAGTTATAACAAGGTTATTTGTATTTATAAGTACAAGAACAAATTTGCATCCTTGTATATTAAAAAAAATACATTACCATAAACAATTTGGATGTGAAAAACATTACCATAATCATTCCTAGATTTTGGCTTGATATTTAACCTTTTGGTTTCCCTATGTAGTCATAATCATGCTAAGTCTTGAGTGTCTAATTTACATCAAATAATTCTAAATTATTATATCCGTGCATCATTTCATAGAATTGAGAGCAAGTTGAGCTTACTTGTAAATATATACCATTTTCATGTGGATGTTTATGTGCATATGTGTATATTACAGAGACGTGTGTGTGTGTGTGTGTGTGTGTGTGTGTATTTATGTTTATTTGTACGATAGATTGAGGGAAACAAAAAGAGACTGAGTAGAGCTGTCCTGACTAATTCTGTAGTGGGGATAGAAAAATTGATAAAAAAAAAAAAACTTTAGTTTTTCCTTTTACCTTTACATTATGGAAAATTTTGAACATCTTCAAAAAGAGATAAAATCGTATCATGAATTCCAGGTACCATATACCCACATTCAAAACTATCAACTGACCAATCTTGTTTCCTTTGTAACCCTTACCTCAGGATACTTTGAAGTAAATACTGTCACATCATTTTTCTTCTAAAAATATTATAGACTTAAAAAAACTAAAATACTATTATTAGATTGAAAATAATTAACAAAAACTCCTTAATATCACCCAATATCTGATCTGTATTTAAATTTCCTTGCTGGTCTTATGAAATTATTTTATTTTGTTCAAACCTTTTCCCTAATAAAATTGGTGTATTGCAACTGCCTGGTATGTCTCAAATCTTTTAAAATATGTATCAGTCAGATTTCAGTCAGAGAAACCAGAGAAGCAGAACCAATAGATATACACATTTATTTCTAATCTTAATTGTTAAATATACATAAGTAGTAACAGAGTAGTAATAAGGGAACTGGACTACACAATTGTGGTCACTGACTAAGCAAGCTCAGCGTCAGGAAGGAAAGAGAGAGGGGGAAGGGAGAGCAATTGCAGGCCCAAATGTGCTTGGAGTCTAGGCTTTCAGAAGGAACTAGTCGCTTTGGTAACTAACCCCTTAAATTTTTCCTTCCAAATACTTAAGAATACCTTCAGGATTTGTCCAGAATTTGACTGAGGAGCTAATAAGGTTAGGCTTTGTGTCCCCACTCAAATATCAAATTGTAATTTCCATAATCCCATAATCCCCATGTTTCAAGGAGAGACCAGGTAGAGGCAATTGAATTATGAGGGCTGGTTCCCCCTATGCTGTTCTTGTGACCTTGAGTTCTCAGGAGATCTGATAGCTTTTGTAAGGGGCTCTTTTCCCCTTCACTTGCACTTCCTCCTGCTGCCTAGTGAAGAAGGTGACTTGCTTCCCCTTCACCTTCTACCATGATTGTAAGTTTCTTGGGGCCTCAGCAGCCATGCTGAACTGGGAATCAATTCAACCTTTTTTTTTTTTAATAAATTACAGTTTCGGGCAATTCTTTACAGCAGTATGAAAATGAACTAATATAGGAGTCATGACTTTATTTTGATAATTCTAATCAAATTATCCAAATTTGGCTTATCACTAAACATAGAATTTTCTGTTTATAAAGGTCAAGTAAGAATTTAATACACTTCCTAAGTCAGGAACTACATTAAGCTCGTCGTCTTCATGTGAAAAGTTAAATTTGGGTCTTTTCTATATCTTCCAAGAATCTACTTAATATGTTCAGTAAATCCTCTAACTTCTTGAGTTCGTGGAAGACAGTTACAAAAATTATTTTATTATCATTATTTATTGATTTTGCCATGTGTCATTTCTGGTATGATTTTGGTTGTTTGTTTTTTCTCTTTAATATGGATCAAATTGTCCTACTTTTAGGCATGTAATTTTTTATGAGATACCAGTTGTTGTGAATTGTGTCTTGTTAGATGCTGGATGTTTTTGTGTTCCTATAAATATTCTTGAGCTTTGTCAAGGAATGTGGTTCTTTAGAAAGTGGTATTTTGGGATTTTACTTCTAAGCTTTATTACGTAGGACCGGATCACCATTTAATAATGGACGAATTTTGCTGTATAACTGAGGAAATATCCTCTGAGTACTACAGCTGATGCACAGTGAATTATGAGGTTTTCCACTGTGCACGGTGGGAACAAGAAAAAAATTCCCAGATCTGTGTGAGCACGAGGCACTGTTACTTCTAATCTTTAAGTAGTTTTCTCCAGTACATGTGCTGATTAGTACTTAGCTAAAGACTCAAAGGGACTCTTTCAGATTTCCAAAGTTTTATTTCTGTGGAGCTCTCTTCTCTCAGTGCATTGCTACCCTGGGTTTTCTAGGCTTCCTCTTTGGTGGTTCCCTAAAAAGTTAAACATAGAATTCCCATATGACCCAGCAATTCCACTCCTAGATACACACACAAAAGAGTTAAAAACAGGTTTTCAAACAAATACTTTTACATGCAGGCATATAGCAGCATTACAATAGCCCAAAAGTGGAAACAACCAAAATCTCCATCAACTGATGAGGGAATAAACAAAATGTGGTAGTCATCCAATGGGAATTCATTGAACCATAAAGAGGACTTAAGAACTTAGACATGCTACAACATGGATGTACCTCAAAAACATTATGTAAAATGAAACAAGTTAGATTCAAAAGGTCACATAATACACGATTCCATTAACATGAAATATACAGAATAGATAAATCCATAAAGACAGAAAGACTGTTTCCAGGGGTTTGGGGAAGTGGCAAATGGGGAATGACTGCTTAATGGGTTTGAGTCTTTTTTTTTTTGGAATGTTGTAGATGTCTTAGAATTAGATAGTGGTGATAGGTACACTGCACTGTGAATGTAAAAAGTACCAATGAATTGTGGTATACCTTAAAAAGGTTAATGGATAATTTCATGTTATCTGAATTTTACCTCAGTAAAAAAATATAACTTCCCCCAATACTCTGCACCATGTTTCCAGAATCCTCTATTTATTCTCTACAAAGAGATTATACTGTGATACAAGTATTTAGCACAAGCATTTAACATGTTTATAAAGGTTATACCCAATGTAAAATGCATAATTTATGAAAGAAAATATTAATACTTTTCCTTAAATAGTATTTCAATGAGAATTAGAAGCTAAACAGAAGCATTTTGTGTGTGTATGTGTGTAGTATTCTTTCTTCTACCATTGTAGAATGGCCAGATAAATACAATAAGTATGTTGTCACTGAACATAAAGTATATATCCTGGTGATGCATTAGTAATGCATTTGTGGAAATTCTTGAAAGATTATCTCTTCATTCATTTCATATCTGAAGAAGAAGGATGAATTAGAGAGGTGTCAGAAAGATGAAGATGAGAAGCAGTATTATATACCATTATCATTTTGTATAAAAGCTTTTGTAGCATGAGGTAGTATAGTGATTAAGTATACACCCTCAAGTCAGATTACCTGGGTTTGAGTATCTTATTGCCCTCTTACCAACTATGTGACCTTGGACAAGTTGTCCACCCCTTCTGGCTCAGTTTATTCACCTGTAAAATCAGAATAATATCACCTACCTTTGCTACAGAAGATAAGCCATCTGTCCAAAGTTATACTTGCCCTTGCACAGTGTAATGTTATTGTTGAAGGATGGCTGCCTGGCCAGGCACTAAGTTTCTGAGCTTCCTGTGCAATCAGGTATGACCACGTGACTATTTCTCATTAAGAGAATGAAAATCGAATAGGTGTATATTACTAAAGGCTCATGGTTTTTAAGAAATTAATTTGCCTTCTTCTTAATATTTTCCCCTTTCTTCAATCAGCTGGAAGTAGTGAACAATAAGTCTACAAGTCCCTGAACCAAAATGTGAAAGACAGCTGCCTGTGACCAAAAATGGCTTCATTGGACTGGTATGTAAAGTGAGGAGTTATCTACTTACCTACTGTTTTAAGTTACTAAAATTTTGGGGACTATTTGGTATAGCAGCAAGCATAATCCTAATATTATGTATTAGGGTTATGAAGATTAAATGGGTTAATGTAGTAGTGTTTACTTATAACTGAGCTTGACGTAAATGGTTGGTAAATGTTAGCTCTGGTATTCTCTTTTATTGTGACAAAATACGTACACCATCAAATTGGCCATTTTAACCACTTTTAAGTGTACAATTCAGTGACAATATTATATTCACCATATTATGCAATCTTTACCACTCTCTATTTCCAAATAGACCAGATCACCATTTAATAATGGATGAATTTTGCTGTATAACTGAGAAAATATCCTCTGAGTACTACAGCTGATGCACAGTGAATTATGAGGTTTTCCACTGCGCGTGGTGGGAACAAGAAAAATTCCCAGATCTGTGTGAGCACAAGGCACTGTTACTTCTAATCTTTAAGTAGTTTTCTCCAGTACATGTGCTGATTAGTACTTAGCTAAAGACTCAAAGGGACTCTTTCAGATTTCCAGTTTTATTTCTGTGGAGCTCTCTTCTCTCAGTGCATTGCCACCCTGGGTTTTCTAGGCTTCCTCTTTGGTGGTTCCCTAAAAAGTTAAACCTTTTATCACCTCAAATAAAAATTTCTACCCTTTAAGTTGTACCTCCTCATTCTCCCTGCATGCAGACAAATTTGCCAATTCTAGATATTTCATACAAGTGGAATCATCCAATATTTGCAAATGTGTACCTCGTTTATTTCAGTTAGCATGATGTTTGCAAGGTTCATCCATGTTGTAGCATATATAAGAATTTCATTTCTCATTATGACTGAATAACATTCCATCATAGGTTCCATACCTACTCAGTGGAGTTGCTGGGTCATATGGTAATCCTATGTTTAACTTTTTGAAGAACAAACTGTTTTACACAGAGATAGCACCATTTTACATTTCTATCAGCAATGTACAAGAATTCCAATTTTTGTCCATCCTCACCAACACTTGTTTTTGTTTAGCTTTTGTTTTTATAACTATACTAATAGGTGTGAAGTGGGATCTTTACGGATTTTGATTTTGATTTCCTTGGTCACTAATGATGTTGAGCATGTTTTAATGTGTTTATTGGCCGTTTGTATATTTTCATTGAAAAATATCTATTCAAGTTATTTGCCCATTTTAAAATTGGGCTTTTGTCTTTTTGTTGTTTAGGTATGAGTATTCTTTACATGTTCTGAATACTAGCACCTTGTCAGATACAGGATTTGCAAATACTTTCTCCCAATTTTAATGTCTTTTCACTTTCTTGATGATGTTCTTTGATATGCAAAAGTTACTAATTTTAGTAAAGTCTAACTTATTTTTCTTTTGTTTTGCTTTTTGTATCTCATCTAAGAATTCATTGCCAAATTTAATGTCATGAAGATTTATCCCTGGATTTTTCTAAGAGTTTTGTGATTTTAGTTCTTACAGTTAGGTCGTTGATTTATTTTGAGTTAATTTTTTATACGGCATGAGGAAGAGATCCAATTTCATCTATTTGCATGTGAAAATTCAGTTGTTTCAGTATAATGTTAACTATTCTTATGAGTTACAGAGATATTGGAGTTCAGTATATAGTAGTTATAACTTCCTGATGACTTGAAATATTAGTATACTCTATTTCGTTTATTTTTCTCTTTTTTCTTATTTCTTTGCTTTTTTAGCATACTCTATGTCTAAATCAAGATTTAGAAAAGGCTTTTATTGATACTAGGGGAGGAAGACAAAACTGGGGAATAAAGATGAGGAAAGAGATGATAAGATTTTTGTTTAATCTTTAATAGAATTACTCATGTCTATATTAACTGTATGTTCCAGAGCCTCCAAACTCCCTGGGCGCTCATAGTAGGATTATGATATATAGTTTTATATGCCTTTTTTATGCTCTATTCCCCCAGAAGTCCTGCTACCCCACATAAGGGAAAAGTATGGGATGACAAAGGATAAATATTTTAAGTGTTCCAAACTTTCCCATTCTACGTCTTCACCTCTGTGCTCCATTAGCTCTTTCTAAAATGCAAAGCCAGAATGAAAGTTACTCCCACCGTGCTAAACTACACAACAACTCAGATTTCTCTTATGCCTTGCCTTTGGTCTAACAAAACATTTTGCCTGTCAAATGGAGGAAAGATAGGAAGTTTGAAAATAGAACTTATTTAGAAACTAAGAAAAAATGAAAAGTGTAGAAAAATTAAAGTTTAATCTATTCCCTGTATACTAACAACTAAAATGTATCCATGAGTTGGCTTAGTTAATACATGTTTATGGAACACCAAGGCTTGCTTCCTATTTCTTACTTCAAATATGCCAAGGCAGCATGCTTATCCAAGTGTTGTTAGCTGGAGATAGATTTGGGATATCCCCACATCTAGGTCATAACTTTCTCAGTTTTATTTGCAGATTTATTTCCAGCTCTCCTGCCTCACCCCCAGTCCCAATCTATATGTTTTTATACTTTAAACCAATCCTGTGAGTCATAGACATGGTCTCATATTCCCTCAACGAATCCTAAAGATTACATGTTTTGTTAGCACAACCCTTCATCACACCCCGATCCTATGATCTTGTTTTGACTTCTCACCTATTTAGCTTGTCCTTATCTGAATTATTTTTACTAATTGGTTGTGAAGTTAGTTCTACATGCTGGTAAAGACCAACTTCTTAGCATTGCAGCTAGAGAGCAGTGCTATAGGTGTTTGTGGCTGAGCATATATTCAGCAAGTGCTGTTTTCCATGGTGGACTTAATGAGCCTTTCAGGAGACCAGTGCCCAACATATAGTAGAAGACTAGCCTCAATAACACCATCATGGAGCATAAGGAGTAATGGTAAAGACACAATTGCCACAAAGTAAAGACCAGCCCATATCTCCATCCTTAACTTCAATTTCTGGACAGGTACTCACTACAACTCCATTAGATCCTTGGATATCTCTAGGGAGAAAAAGAGTCCCCGTCATTAAACACAAGTATAATTTTTTAACTACTCGAAGAGAGGGAATTTGATATATGATTTGAATTTTTTTTAGAACATAAAGCATGCAACTTAGTATGTGGAGAAAATTCACACTGGCTACGTTAATATCCAGTCCTGGTCGCTCAAGCAGCTCTGTGGTTCTGACAGAAAATGCCATCATTCCCTGCTGGAACCTGTCTGAATCCTGTCAGCTCTTCTGACAGCCAGAAGCAGAGTTCTCATCTTTTACAGTTTCTAAAACCTTTTTTCTATTGAATTGCCCACTAAATTCCTATTTTTCTGTCAATGAGAAATCTCTGAATTTCTCAGCTCATTTTCAAAGCAGAGATGAATGGCAGATTCTGAGTTTAATTACTACCGAAGCTCAGAACACTAGTTCTGTCGACCACCACAAGCGTTTTTGAAATTCCCCAAATGCTCACAAACAGTACCCATCTACAGCGCTTTTATTTTAGGCTAACAACTTGAAAACTGCTCTACCAGCATATATACAATAATAACCAAAATACTAGGAGATGCTTGTTGAAAATAAGGGCAAAGTTATTTCAGTAGACCTCCTAGGCCTAAATTAAAAAGTTATTTAGGTAGAACTCCCTTTTAAAGACCTCCTGGTAAAGTTCACTCAGGGTGTCCATATCTGTACCAGTTGTATATATTTTAACATTCTCTAGGTAGTATATTTCCCACATGGTCTTTCTGTATTTCAATCTTTTCACAACTCAATTTGGAATATTAAATGCTACGTCTTAACTTTATGCTCTTTGCATTCTCAGTCCTTTTGTTAACTATCTCTGTGACATTGAACAATCACTTCACCTTTCAGGACCTTATTTTTCTATAACATAAAGGAGTTTTTGAGAATCCTTATAGTTCTGACTTTCTCTAAGAGTAATTTGAAAACATTATGAAATATGGGTAAGGAGTCAAGGAAATTTTATCTCTAATTCTTTTCTAAGGAATTGAAGAGTTAATTTAAATCAATGACTTTATAAGAGAATACTGATTTACAGATGTTAATATATTATCGGTAGTCAAAGTAAGAAGAATAAAGTGTACTGAAATAGATATTTCCCAAAAAATATGTAACTACTTAAGTGACTTACACATAATGTGTGATCCTGGGTTCTTTATGTAGATTTAGATATGGAATATATTCTTTGATAATGCAGACAAATATTAATATATGTCCCTGTGATACATATCAAGTAAAATTATTTGAAATAATTGCAAGCCAGAATCAATTATATAGAGGCCAAAATGTATCATTCTGTTGATCCAAATTGTTTTGCCAAGGCAATTTTGAGGCAGAAGCAATTTTGAGGGAGCTTGATTTATACAATTGATAGGTTAGAGACTGGCTGCCTTGTTTTATTTTACCAGCACTATCTCCATTTTGAGAGCTAACATCGAAACATAGGTAGATTTTATGTTTACAAAATATTGTTTTCAGTGCGCTTATGAAAAATCACATAATCTAGGAATTCTGGTTCCACATTCACATGTAGCAGTGCTTGGCCAAAGCTGAGTAGCAGCTGTCCATTTAGTCAGGGCATACGCTCTGGGCCTTGAAGTGATTCCCATCACTTATACTTCTAATGGGCTATTTCACTCATTATGCTGCCTATCTGCAATTTCAGCAAATATATCCCATTTGTTAGGACTGTTAATATTGAATGAAAATAAAAATTTCCCCTGGATTTATAAGAAAAGCTTTGGATTCCTTGTCACCCAAATTTAGCACCCTATTTTAAAAGCATGTTTATGGGAATTTGTACATTTTATAGCTTTTAGATCCTTACGCTTTCTGAAGTGGGTAAATGTTAACCCTTGAATGATATAACATCAAAATAAAGACAAGGAAAAGCATTGAGTTATATATTCTTCACAGAGAAATACAGAAAAAGGTATTCCATTTAAATTTGAATACCAATTAAATAGAATAATTAATAAGCAACATTATTAATAGTTAAAATTCCACAAATATTTTACCCTAACACAAAGAAAGCTATTTAGAAATCCAAACACTGAAAATAAAAGCTAAATTAGATGCATGTGTTATGGCTTTAAGTGGAACCCTTTTCCAGTAAAAATTAAAAATTAGAAAATTAAATCCTTTTTTTTTTTTTTTTTAGAGATACGGTCTTGCCCTGGCTCTCAGGGTAGAGTGCAATCATAATCATAGCTCATTGCAGCTTCAGCCTCCCCATTAGCTAGGACTATAGGTTTGCTACCACACCCAGCTAATTTTCTTTTAATTTTACGGAGATGGGGTCTCACTATGTAGCCCAGCCTGGTCTCAAACTCCTGGCCTCAAGTGATCCTCCTGCCTGGGCCTCCAAAAGTGCTGGGATTTCAGGTGTGAGCCACTACATCCTGCTTTCAACATGTTAAAATGATATTTATGACATATACTCTTAACATGGCTCTGAAATGATAAAAGTATTTTTACTCAAAACTCAAAATTTTAAATCAAATATATGCAGAATCCCAGAGGCTCTTCTGCAAAGTATTAGGGAGTCACACACTAGTGGTCAGTTACCAACTAGCCCAAAATTAAAATACTTAGAAGATTAACAAACTGTTTACTTAAACTAGAGATTACTTTGTTGTTTGTTCCCTCCCTTCTTAAAATATATTTAATTCTGAAAGAGATATATGGAACCATTGGAACAGGAAATTATCTGGATGCCTCAGCCATATTTGTGCTCTTTCCACCATGAAGTCTCAGATGAATGGTAGGGTAGGAAGTAATATGTTTTGTCCATGGCAGCTGCTATAGGACAAGGAAATAAAGATAGATACCTTAGAGATTCCAAGCTTTTTGGAGTTGCATTGCCCACAGATTGCAAAATATCTTTTTTATCATCTTATTTTTTAGAGAAAAGATTTTGCTCTTTCACTCAGGCTGATTGGAGCAGCAGCACAGTCATGGCTCACTGGAGCCTCGCATTCTTGGGCTAAAGTGGTCCTCCCACTACAGCCGCCCAAGTAGCGGGGACCACAGGCATACCACGACACCTGATTAATATACTTTTCTTTTTTTGTGAAGATGAGGTATCACTGTGGTTCCCATGCTGGTTTTAAACTCTGGGCCTCAAGTGATCCTCCTGGGCCTCCCAAAATGCTGAGATTTCCAAAATATATTTTATTTGATTTTATAACATATATTATCCAACCTCTTGGATAGGCTACTTGGCATAGACACTTAATTTCCTGAGTTTCATTGATCTGTTTTATTTTGTTTTGATAATTTGGTGGAGATGCTGGAGATCATGAAAAATATTGAGATGTTTCCAATCAGATATGCAAATATACCTTATGATATCTTAGGAGGTTGCTCTTTCTTGCAGCTTAATTCAGAAAAAAAATGTCATCAAAAATGAACATTGGTCTAGCCAGTAAATACAGTTCAGATAGATTAAGAGTGCTTCCACAGAAAACATACTAGACATTTACATTTATTTCCACTATTAGATTATAAAATCCAAGGTACTAGTGCTTGTATCTGGCTAGGTAATTTTATTCATTTCATTTCATTTCTTAACATAATACATGGCCAGAATATGTATCTGAAAAATATTTGCTAAATGAACCCCTACTACTTTTTAATGACCTATTAATTGAATTCTTAATATGTAAGAATTCAGAAGCTTTCAGATATACATTCACTGTGATTAAGACAGATGTAAACTACTCAGGAAGTATCATATATGCAAAGTTTATTTTACAGTGAAGCCAGCTACATCATGATGTGTAGCCCTTATTTTTCTATTTTTAGATCAGTGCTTCTGAATATCTTCAAATTAAATTTACCCAAGCCACCACATTTTTTGAACTAATAGTTATAGTATCATTTACTATTTTGTTTAATAGCCCATATAGACTAAGCAGCTATTTTCAGACAGATGCTACTACTTTTGTAGATAAAACAGAATCAAATTTTAAAATATGTTTCAAGTAGTAGAATTACTACATGATATGTGAAAAGATGCTCAACCTCATTATTACTATTTTTTTTTTTGAGACAGAGTCTCACTCTGTTGCCCAAGCTGGAGTGCAGATGCATGATCTTGGCTCACTGCAACCTCCACCTCCCAGGTTCAAGTGATTCTCCTGCCTCAGCCTCCTGAGTAGGTGGGATTACAAGCACACACCACCATACCTGGTTAATTTTTGTATTTTTAATAGAGACATGATGTCACTATGTTGGCCGGACTGGTCTCGAACTCCTGACCTCATGATCTGCCGGACTTGGCCTTCCAAAGTGCTGGAATTACAAGGATGAGCCACCATGCCCGACCTAGCCTCATTATTAATTGGGAAAATTAAATTTAAATCATAGTAAGATAGTTCATATTTATCAGATTAAAGCATGTAAATATCTGACAATAACAGATTTGTCAGGATATGAAGCAATGATACTCTCATCCCTTCTGGTAGGTGTATAAGGCCAATATCCCTGAAGAACATAGATGCAAAAATCCTGAACAAAATACTAACAAACTGAGTGTAGAAGCACATCAAAAAGCTAATTCACCAGGATCAAGTAGGCATTATTTATGGAATGCAAGGTTGGTTCAACATATTCACAAATCAATGAATGTGATATACCACATAAACAGAACCCTCCCCAAAATTATCATACAATCATCTAAGTAGATACAGAAAAAACCTTTTATAAAATGGAACATCCTTTCATGACAAAAACCATCAACAGATGAGACATTGAAAGAACATCCCTCAAAATAATAAAAGCCAACTATGACAAACCCACAGCCAACATCATACTCAATGGGCAAAAGCTGGAACCATTCCTCTTGAGAACTGGGACAAGGCAAGGATACCCATTCTCACCACTCCTATTCAACATACAACAGGAAGTCTTCGACAGAACAATCAGACAATAGAAATAAATAAAAGACATCCAAGTAGGAAAAGTAGAGGTCAAACTATCTCTCTTTTCCAATGATATGGTTCTAGAATTAGAAAACACTAAAGACTCTGCCAAAAGGTTCCTGGAACTGATAAACAAATTAAGTGAAGGTTCAGGATACAAAAAATGAACAAAAATCAGTTGCATTTTTATATGCCAATAACATTCTAGTTGAAAGCCAAATCAAGAACACAATCCCATTTACAGTAGCCACAAAGAAAATGAAATACCTAGAAATTCATCTGAAGAAGGAGGTGAATGATCTTTACAAGGAGAACTACAAAATGCTATTGAGAGAAATCAGAGACAACACAAATAAATGGAAAAAATATTCTATGCTCATGGATTGGGATAATTAATACAGTCAAAATGGCTATATTGCCCAAAGTAATTTACAGATTCAACAGTATCTTTATCAAAATACCAACAACATTTTTCATGGAATTAAAAAAATCTATTCTAAAATTCGTTTGGAATCAAAAAAGAGCCCAAATAGGCAAAGCAATTCTAAACACAAAGAACAAAGCCAGAGGCATCACATTGCCTGACTTCAAACTATACTATAAAGCACAGTAATCAAAACAGCATTGCATTGGTATAAACAGAGACACATAAGCCAGTGGAACAGAATAAAGAAACCAGAAATAAACCTGTGCACTTACAATCATCTGAACTTTGAAAAAATCAGCAATGGTGAAAGAACTCCCTACTCAATAAATGGTGCTTGGATAACTGTTTAGCCAATGCAGAATGAGACTTGATCCCCTACCTCTGGCCATATATGAAAGTTAACTCAAGGTGAGTCAAAGATTTAAAGTAAGACCTCAAACTATAAAAGTCCTAGAATAAAATTCAGGAAATACTGTTCTGAACATAGGCTTGAGCAAATAATTTATGGCTAAGTTACCAAAAGCAATTGTAAAAAATATAAGAAATAGACAAGTGGAACCTAATTAAACTAAAGAGCAGCTGCACAGCAAAAGAAATTGCCAACAGAGTAAAACAGACAGCCCAGAGAATGGGAGAAAATATGCCCAAGATATGCACCTGACAAATGTCTAATATCCAGAATCTACAAGATATTTAAACAAATCAACAAGCAAAATAACAAAAAATCCAATTAAAAATGGACAAAGGCCATAAACACACACTTCTCAGAAGACATACAAGCAGCCAACAAACGTATGAAGAAATGCCAAACATCACTAATCATCAGATAAATGCAAATCAAACCACAATGAGACACCATCTCACCAGTCAGAATGGTGATTATTAAAAGTTCCATAAACAACATGTTGGTGAAGCTGAGGAGTAAAGGGAATGCTTATATAGTGTTGGAAGGAATGCAAACTAGTTCAGTCACTGTAGAAAGCATTTTGGAGATTTCTCAAATAACTTATTAATAAAATAGAACTATCATTCAATCCAGCAATCTAATGGGTATATACTCAAAGGAAAATAATTCTCTCTATCAAAAAGACACATAAACCTGTATGCTCATTGAAGCTCTATTCACCATAACAAAGACATGGAATAAACCCAGGTGCCTATTAACAGTGGATTGGAAAAGAAAATGTGGTACATATACACCACGGAATACTATGCCACCATAAACGGGAATGAAATCATGTCGTTTGCTGCAGCATGAATGGAGCTGAAGGCCATTATTCTAGCTAAATTAATGCAAGAACAGAAAATCAAATACCACATGTTCTCACTTATAAGTGGGAGCTAAACATTGAATATACATGAACGTAAAGATGAGAGAAACGGACACTGAGGACTACAAGACAGGGGGAGGGAGGGAGGGAGCAGATATAGGCTGAAGAACCACCTGTTATGTACTGTGTTTACTGCCTGGGTGATAGAATCATTGGGACCCTAAGACTCAGTATCATGCAGTTTACCCATATAGCAAACCTGTGCATGCACCTTTTAATCTATAATAAAAGTTGAAAATAATTTAAAAAAGAAAATAGTTTATAGTAGACATACAGGCTTTTCACAGATATTTCCTATTCTTCTTTTCTTGGCTTACACTAAAATTTTTACCACCCCCTTAAAGTTAAATGTTACTATATAACCTGTGCACTTTCCAAATGGGAGACTTTAAGAGCTGGTGAGTGATTAAGGAGGTTTCTTTCTCCCTTTTAGTGGTGACTGGCAGCATATTCTAAGGGAGGATATGTGAAGAAGAGACTCTGCCTACTCAACCCCCCTATCTAAGGTGAAAACATAACAAGAGCAGCAAATAAACCTTTGATGTTTTAACCACTAAGAGTGTGGAGGCTGTCCAAGCCCATTCCCATTATTCTAGCATTACTAAGTAAAGCCAAACATTTGTGTGTTTATTACCCAGCTATTTCAATAGATGACATTTTCCCTTTTGAGTGTATGTATAAAGAAGCATGTAGAAGGATGTTTACAAGAACACTGTGGTAATAGAAAAAATATGGAGAAAAAGAGTATCTATAAATTATAAAAGAATAAACTATAATATATTCATACAACACAACCCTGTAGAGCAGAAACAATTAATGAAACATAGCCAAGCTGCATCAACAAAGACAAATCTCTAAGTATATTATTGAATGTAAGAACCAAGTCAGAATAGTACTTATGTTAAATGCAAAGTGTGAAGAGTTGATGGATATTATAAGAATTCATGCACAGGCTGTAAAAATATAAAGAAAACCTAAGAAATGATTAATATGAAATTCAGGATCATGATGCTCTCTTCTTCACCATCTCTGTATAGTGGAAAAGAAACAGAAATGTACTCAAGAAATAGAAGGATGTTAACAGGCAGTGTTTTATTTCTTAAGCCAAATAATGGATATATCTGTGTTTATGTTAATACTCTATAACTTGTCCTTACATGTTTTATATATTCCTCTCCATGTATTCCATATTTCACAGATAAAACTATTTTTAAATCCATCAATAATAATCCTGACAAACAGCAACCCATAAAATAGGTTGAATAATATTATGTAGAGTTGCCTATATAATTCCTTAAGAAAAGTTTGATTTTGTTGTTCAGAGACACAGATGAGATGAAATCAGTGATATCCTAATTTTGCTTTGGATGATTATTGTGAGAAGTTGGGAAATTTTTTATTAGCTTAACTTACATTTTTAGGTTTATGAAGTCCCAGTATATTTGAAGATTAATGTTTACAAAACACCTTGCATCTGAAATAGTACCATATCTGTATTAAAATATGATACTACTATTGAAAATAATACGTTAAAAATATGCTGTAGCTTCTGAGTAATGAGTATTCTTGAATGAGTAATGGGAATACTGGCAATCTACATCATCATTGGCTTGGTTCTGAGTGATGATATGAAACATTTAGCTTAATGGAAGAGATAAAAAATGATAGCAATTAGATAGATTTTTGAAAGCTGAAAGTTCAAACGTATACCAAACTCTGATAACACTTTCATAGTGCTTTTTACATGATGAAAAAAAAATCTGCCAGGGATACAAATCCATAGGAAGAGTGTTTTGAACAGAGAAAAAAAAAGTGTAACCTTGCTTAGGACGTTAGCACCGAATGCCAAAATGCCATGCTGCTGGCTTTTGGTGTTAGCTTTTGTAGATGGTGGGTAACGCTCCATACAATTCAAAGGGTCATGAAAAAAATATGGTCCCTGCCAATAGCACACCTAAATTACCAGTTTTCCATTTTTTTAAATGAGCAGGATTTAGTGCAGCGCTTTCTTCAAAGGCAGGTCATTAAACGAAGGAGATTAAGTCAGGCCTGAATAAAACTGGGATTTGAGGACTGACTTCAAGGTGGGTGAACACAGCATTTGAAGCATGGCAGTATCAGGTAGGAGCTGAGTTAACAATACTATCCATGGAGAGTAATGTGACCAATGAAAGCACTCTAGTAGTGATATCTAAAAAACGGCCAAATTTAATGTCAAAGAAGTCCATCTGAGTTCAAATTGACCTCAGTCAAAGCCACAGGAATAGGTATGTCTCTAGAAAAGAGAAGTCAATTAGGTTTAGGAAAGCTGGAAGGCTGAGTAGGATTTGTTAACAGCAAGTTAGATTGTGGCTCTGAACCCAAAGTAGGCTACTAATCATAAAGAAAAAGTATACAACGTAGCTGTTCACTTCATCTGAGTAACATAAATGTCTAAAGCACTCATACCAAGAGCATTATATATATGTTCTAAACTCTTCTCAGCCAGGAATGGAAATTTGAGTAGTCTACCAGACTTTTGTACCACAGCTTTTGTGATTCACAGCTTTTGTACCACAGAGAGTTACTTCACAGGATTCTGAAGAACTTCTGTACTTGCAATTGGCCAGACCAAAAAGGAAGACACTGATTATAAAAACCATCTTTTTAACTGTTAAAAATATTCAAAACTTTTGATTCTACTTGCTGCTTCCTGGAACTCAGCCTGCATGCTGTGAGAAGCCCAGGGCAGACAGAGGAATCACCAAGATGAGAACAGAGGCATTCTAGGTATATGAAGCAATGACAACTCCATGAGTGAGTAATTTTGGTGGTCACCTTCCTATATGATATCCAACAAAGGCTGCTTCCTGGTATTCGCATCCCTGTGTAGTTCTCTTCCACAGTGTATCAGTGTTTGTTTGAATACCACAGAGATGATGATTGTCACTTCCAAGATTACATTATAAAATGCACTGTGGTTTTCATCTTGGTGGCTCTCTCTCAGATCACTCCTTCTGGGGGGGAAGCCAGCTGTTTTGTTCTGAGGACACTCAGGTAGCCTATGGAGAGGCCTATCTGGTAAGGAACTGAGGCCCACCTACAAATACATGAAGTGAGTCTACCTTACTTCAAATGACTGCAAAATTAGCTGACTGCTTGATTCAACCACAGGAGAGACCCTGAGCCAGAACCATCCAGTTAAGTTTCTCTTGAATTCCAGATCCACAAAATCTGTGAGATAATAAATTTTTGTTTTCTCAAGTTGCCAAGTTTTGGAGTAACATATTACACAGCAATTAATAACTAAAGCATCCATCTTAAGCATTTCAGGTCAGTTGAGCCTCCAGATGATTGTAGCCCCAGCTGACATGTGGAGTAGAAGATGCCATCTGAGCTAAGTTAACCATAAGTCATGATAGACAATAAACCAGTTGTTATTTTAAGCCATTAAGCGTGGGGATTTTTTTTTTTTTTGCAGCAATAGATAACTATAACAGAAATTAATAACTAGAAGTGGGGCACTGCTGTAAAAAACACTAAAATATGTGACATTGACTTTGGGGCCAGGCAGTGGCCATCAGGCAAAAGAGCCTCAAAGAGACAGTTAATGGCAGCTATAAGATACCAAGAAAATTGTTATTGGAGCTTGGGGGAGAGGTGACCCTGTTCTGTCCTATTATGAAGTGGCAGAATTTTTGACCATGCTGTAACTAGTAGCAATATAAAAGATAGAAAATATATTTAACGAACCTCTGTATTTGGCTAATGAGGTTTCTTCACAGAATGTTGAAAGTGCCAACTGGTTTCTTTTACTTGTGTATGATCATTAATAGGGTAAAATAAACGAAAAAAGGACCTGTTCAATTTTTAAGCAGTGTCTAGAGAATGGGTCACAAATTTCTTCTGTATTGAACCAGTTAGCAAATATTTTAGGCTTTTCAAGCTGTATGGTGTCCCTAGCAACTACTCAAGCCTGCAGTTACAGCACGAAATATATATAGGCAATGTGTAAATGAATGGGTGTGGCTGTGCCCCAATAAAACTTTGTTGACCAAAGCAGGTGACAGTCTGCATTTTACCTGTAGGCCAAAGTCTATCAACCTGTGATCTAGAAGAAACACGTTTGAACCGGTATTGGTAGGTTGAAACAGAAATTCTTTTATCTAACCCCTTCAGCCCTTTCAGAATAAATAAAAGCCCGGAGACAAAGATCAGATTCAGAGTGATGCCAGAAAAACAGTCTCAGAGTGAAAGTGAAGATCAGTTTAGGGTATAATTGGAAGACTCTTTGTTCAGTCCTCAGAAAACAAAGGGATTGTCCCTTAGACTCTCTCATATAGAAAATAGGGCTTTTAAAGAATTTAAGGGCTTGCCTTCTTTGACCTCTCACCTAGACAATAGAGTTTCTCACAATCTTAAGGGAGTGCCTCTTAATCCTGACTTTTAAGAATGTAAAGGTTTTGTCCCCATAGCACCCTGATTCTAAGGCCAAGGTAGAGAGGAGTGTGTTCTAAAGAGTCTGTTTTAAAATAACAGTATAGACGGTGGGGGTTAACATTTTTTAAAGAAATTTTAACAACTTAGACTAAAAGAGACAGAAGTAGTTCAAATTGAAATAAGACCTCATGTGTTATTAATCTGCTGTGATAACATGATTTAACTACAAACACTTCCACTTCTTATGGAAAGACGAGGTTGACTCAGAAGGCAGAGCTATGCAGAACTACTCTTATGTAGCAGAGATTGACCCTAATAAAGAAATATTTCTGTCCCTTGAAACAAAGAAAATGGTGACAAGCCTTGCTAGATTTCAGCATTACTATGAACTAGTGACTGCTATGGGACTCCTGTGTCACTATTTTAGAGTGGAGGTTTCTTTGTGACTGCCATGACCCTTTTCCACTCTTGTATGTTGTACAGGGTAAGTATGGGGCAGATAAGATTTTATTGGTGTTGTTTTATTTTTTAGTTCACAGTTGCTCCTGAGGACTGTGAAAAGTTCCCCATATCTGCATCTATCTCTGCCAATAGATGACAGGGGTCTCGGATATGAACTGATACCATAATGGAATGGGAATTTGTGGGGGTCTTGGGATGTGGGGAATGTACTTTGTATGAGAATTGTTACAGCCAGAGGGCAGAATCTGGAATGCCTCTCCATATTCTTCCCTTCCTTGTACACGCATATTAGCCCTAGCAGCAAGTGATGGAGTTTATCTCCCCCTTTCCTAGAATATGGGCTGCGAACTGGCTATTAAACTGATGAAATGCTGCTTTGGGACCCACAGGTCGAGAATTTAAGAGGATTGGTAGTGTGGTAGATACGAGATATGCTGCTCAGATCCTCTCCTTAGGAAAGAGCTTGCTGTGCAGCAGTGAGGAAGGAAGACAGAAAGAGCCTTCAGTTGTGAACTCCTTCAACATCTACCTGAGATTATACTGAGATCATGCTCTCAGGACAAGGGGAGCATAAAACGTCTGAACATTTTGTCCCGTTGTGTGACAAGCGTGCATGTTAAACAGCTACATCACAGTTTGACTTCTCTTTCTGCCTAATCCTACTCTGCTTTTTTCTCAGGTGTTGATTCCTAATAAACATCTTGTACACAAAACTTCACAGAATCTTCTTGAGAATCCAACCTACAACAGGTAGCTTGTACTTCCTGCCCCTTAGAATCTGGTAGCCATGCTGTGGAAAAGCCAGGTCTATAAGGAGAGGCCACATGGAGACACTCCGGTCGATTAACTTAGCAGAGTCCCTTGTCAATAGGCAGCATCAGCTGGAAGACATGTGAATGAGCCATATTGGATTTTTAGTCCTGCTAAACCCTGAGGTGATTGTACCCCTCTTCTTGACATCACACAGATCAGAACCACCCAGTGAACCCAGTCAAACCATGGAAACATAACAGTATAATAACTGTTTTGAACCACTAAATTTTGAGGTGGTGTATTATGCAGCAGTAGTTAACAGAAACATCTCCCCCAGCAATCCCTTTGCTAAGCAAAAGTTTTTGGCAAATTGCCCCTGCAGATACTTCCTCTGTTTACTGTTAACTGGTAATGTATTCCCACCTTTCTATGCCCTGGTTACTGTGCACTTATTGTGAAACTTAGTATTCCTTTATCTTTTGGGATCTTCATCTATTTGGGAAAGTATCTCCCAAATTTCATAAAAATATAAAAAACAAACTCAGGATTTCTAAAAAGAGGAGGTTTAAGCAGAAAACGTTCAGACATTGCTCTTCCTCCTTTCTTCTTGCACGTACATATCTATTTCTGAAAAGAAGTACTTTGTCTTGCCCTTTCTTATGAACAACAAGCAAGGGATAAGGTATAGTCATCTCTTTTTTTTTCCATAAAAGGAAAAGCAGATTTTTCTTGTCTATATCAGAAGGTCTTAGCCCCAAAATAGGATATTTTCCTAAGATTCTGCTGTAACCAGTAGTATTTGACAATCTGATATGCCTTGAATAGACTTTGAAAAATGTGGTCTTAAACAATTAATTTTTAATGGTAGCTTTTCAGGCAAATTATTAGGTGGATAAGTTTGGAGCAGGATAACCTTTGAAAGACTTTTAATATATTTCTAAATTATTCGATAAGATAAGAAAAGTCTGCTGCCTTATTCTCAGTTTCCAACTCTTTATTAACAGGGTAAGATAAAGTTGCTCTTCCATTTGTCACTTGTAACTAAGTGAAGATCTGACAGTGGTAAATAATTTATTAAGGATAGACCATATATAATAGAAATGTTATTATATTAGTGCCAATGCAGCTGGATATTTCATAAACTTTTGGTTACTTTTGGTAATGTTTGTCTCATATTTTTTTGAATTAAGGTTCGGTTTAACCCTTTGTCCAGATTTGCCCAGGATAGACTCGCTTTTGTCCATTATCTCATGATTACTATTATCATTATTATTACTATTGTCTTCTTTTGTTCACAAAACTGTGCTTCTTTGGATGGTAAATTATGTGGTTACCTTATCTCAAGTGGTAGTTGTATATAAGACATAAAACTAGACATACTTATATCAGAAAAATTAGACATTTAAAAAATATTAATACTCAGTATTTAAGTGTATTTGAAAACTTAAAAAAAGGTTAGCATACATTTTTTTAAAAATCTATATAATTTTAGGCTTAACTGGTTTAAAATGCACTTTCTCAAGTTGAAATAAATTATACTCCATAAGTTGACTTTTATAATTTTTGTCTATAGACTATTTCCAGTTACTTGAAGAAGACAAATGAGGTTTGAAACCACAAGTAAATTAGAGGTTTTCTTGATCAGCAGTTACATAAATTAGAGGGAATGACAGTTTTATATTAATATTTAATAATAAGTTGATTAAACTTTGAAAACTTGTTTGTTTACATTTATATAAATTTATTTTGAAATAAGGTTTATAGATTTAGATGATGTTTACATATGTCAGTTTCTAAGTTTACACATAAATTTGGTGCCTATATGACAGTCCCTAAACAAGTTTGAATTTCAATAAAAATAACAAAATGGTAGAATTAGTGATTAGAAATATTTTCTTTCTTTTTTTTTATTTTAGATTCAGAAGCTACATGTGCAGGTTTATTACATGGTATGCTGTGTGAAGCTGAGGTTTGGAATATGAATGGCCTGTCACTCAGATAATGAACAGACACCCAACAGTGAGTTTTTCAACCCTTGCTCACCACCCTCCCCACCACCTCCAGTAGCCCCAGTGGCTTTTGTTGCTATCTTTATAACATTGTGTACCCAATGCTTGCCTCCAGTTATAAGTGAGAACACGCAGTATTTGGTTTTCTGTTCCTGCATTAGTTTGCTTAGGAAAATGGCCTTCAGTTGCATCCATGTTGCTGCAAAGGACATGACTTCACTTTTTTATGGCTTGGTAGTGTTCTGTGGTATGTACTTCTTGTTCTTTACCCAATCCATTGTTGAAGGGAAAGATTTACAAACTTAAAATTTAACTTTTGTCCCCATTAGTTTTATATTTTTAATTTAAGAAATGTCATATATACTGACATGAAAAAAATCTCGATTATTGTCATTCTCTCTCAGAACCCTGTTTGCCAGATCCATTTTCTGATCTTTGCCTTGTGAATCTTATCCGTCTGAATTTTATAATGTGGTTTACTTGTCTAGTATGTCAGTTAAAGTACTGGTATCCAAAATATAAAAAGAACTCTTAAAGCTCAACAGTGAGAAAACATATAACCTACCAAAAAAGTGGGCAAAATATCTAGACACCTCACCAAAGAATATAGACACATGACAAACAAGCATATGAAAGATGTGCATAATTATTTCTTATAAAAGACTTATAAATTAAAACAACAATCCAATACCACTTTGTAACTATTAGAATGACTAAAATCCCTCAAACTGACAATAAAATTCTGACAACAATGAGGAGCAACAATTAATTCTCATTGTTAACCTCACTTCAAGCTATACTATAGTAACTAAGACAGCATGGTGCTGGTACAAAAACAGGCACATAGACCAGGAACAGAATAGAAAATCCAGAATTAAAGCTACATACCTACAACTATCTGATCTTTGACAAAGTTGATGAAGACAAACCATGGGGAAAGGACTCCCTATTCAGTAGATGGTGCTGGCATAACTGGCTAGCCACTTGGAGAGGAATGAAACTGGACCTCTATTTTTTACTGTATATGAAAATTAACTCAAGATGAATTTACGGTTTAAATATAAGACCTCAAACTATAAGAATCCTAGAAGAAAACATGAAATACCATTCTGAAGAAATGTGTCCTCTTCCTGGGTCCACAAGGGGGCGTAGTTTTAAGGACAAGAATTTCCCAGCGCCATGCCCCTCTCCCATCTCTCTCCATCCCGGAGATTTAACTGTTTATGTTTGAATTTCACGGGCATGGGAAGAAACTAAAAGTCAATCACTCCAGCGGAAGTTCTAAGGAACTCCTTTCATTGGCCCCGGGTCTTGGAGAAGGTGGGGGTTCCTCCCAGGCTAATAGTCCCCTCTTCCACACCCCTTTGGACTCCATGTTTGGGTCCCCTTCCACGAACACTCCCTGGATTTTCCCTGTGGAGTCCCCCTTCCCCCCTCCTCCTAAACTCCATCTCTCTCTATTCCCTAACACTCTTGTGGAAGCTGCTTTCCTCTCCTGGATTCTCTCACTCAGTGTGAGTTAGCTGTTTCTTTCTCTCTCCTACGGTTTCTCTCTGTCTTTAAATAAATCACTTTCTACAAACACTTTTAAGTTCGGCATTTACTGCACAGTGCGCTGTGGTCCCATCTCTCATTCTTGAGAGGGCAGGAGACCAAGAACCTGGAGAAATGTCCTGTCAGGGGAGCTGAGGGCACCCTGAACCCCTAAACCCCATTATTACAATTCTATGCATCAGCCTTGGCAAGGAAGTCATGACTAAGTCCTCAAATACAACTGCAATAGAAACGAAGATTGACTAGTGGGACCTAATTAAACTAAAGAGCTTCTGTACAGCAAAAGAAATTATCAACAGAGTCGACAGACAGCCTACAGAATGAGAGAAAATATTTCAAACTATGCATCTGATATCCAGAATCTGTACGGTCTAATATCCAGAATCTGTAAGAAACCTTAGTCAATTCAACACCCAAAAAACACCCCTATTAAAAAGTGAGCAAAGGACAGGACAGACATTTCTCAATAAGACATATGAGTGGCCAAGAAACATATGAAACAATCCTCAACATCACTAGTCATCAGAGAAATGCAAGTCAAAATCACAATGAGATACCATCTCTCATGAGTCACAATGGCTACTTTTAAAAAGTAAAAAACTAAACAAAGCAAAATAAACAAACAAAACAAGAACAGATGCTGGCAAGGATATGGAGGAAAGGAAACGCTTACAAACCTACTGTTGTGAGAATGCAAACCAGTTCAGTTACTGTGAAAAGCAGTTTGAAGATTTCTCAAAGACCTTAAAACAGAGCTATCATTCAACCCAGTAATCCCAGTACTGGGTATACACCCAAAGGAAAGCAAATTGTTCTACCAAAAGACACATGCACTTGTATATTCATTGAAACACTGTTTACAATAGCAAAGACATGGAATTAACCTAGATGTCCATTCAATGGTGGATTGCATAAAATAAATGTGGTACATATACACCATGGCATATTATGCAGCCAGAAAAAGAAGTAAAATCATTTCCTTTGAAACAACATGAATGCAGCTGGAGACCATTATCCCAAGCAAATTAATTCAGCAACAGAAAACCAAATACCACATGTTCTCATTTATAAGTGGAAACTAAGCACTGACTACACATGGACATAAAGCTGGCAACAACAGACAGTGGGGACTATCAGAAGGAGAAGGAATGTAGGGAGGCAAGGACTGAAAAACTACCTATTAAATACTAAGCTTGTTACCTGGATGATAGGCTCATTCATACCCCAAACCTCAGTGTCATGCAGTATACATGTATGAGAAACCTGCACATGTACCTCCTGAATTTAAAATAAAAGTTGAAATTAGCTTTTTAAAAAGGGAAATCAAAGCAGCCTAGCAACTTTGAAAGACATTTTGGTAGTTTTAAAAAATGTTTTCAACATTTAATATATTTTAATTTAAATTTTTAATTTTTTTAAACAAAGTTAAACATAGTCTTACTATATACAATGATTGTACTCCTGGGTATTTACTCAAATGATATGAACACTTACATACACACAATTATGTTTGTACTTACGTACACACATCTATATGAATGTTTAAACTAACTATTCATAATTAGCAAAAACTGGAAGCAACCAAGATATACTTTAGTCAGTGGATGGATAAACAAATTGTGCTACATCAATACATTGGAATATTCTTCAGTAGTAAAATAAAAGAGCTCTCGAGACATGAAAAGATGTGGAGCCTCCTGAAATGCAGTTTGCTAATCATAAAAAGACAGGCTGAAAATGTACATACTTTATGATTTCAATTGATGTCATTCTGGAAAAGGGCACTCTACTATAGAGACGGTAAAAGGTCTGGGTTACCTGGGAAAGTCAAAGGGAAGGAGGGTCAAATACGTAAAAGAAAAAAAAAATTAGGGTACTTTTTCAGGGGATGAAGTCATCTTGTGTGATACTGTAGTGTTGGGTATATTATGGGTTTCCCAAAAACTTGTAGAACTCACAGAACTTCATAGCACAAGAGTGAAACTTAATGCATGCAAATGTTTAAAAAAATCATCTAGGAGGTCAGAGGATCCCAGGATGGAATGCAGATTGCGACAAGAGACTCTAACTGTATTACAAGTGTAAGGGAAGAAAATATTAATGAAGCGGGTGGGGGAAGGTGTTGCTCTAATAACTTTGGAAAGGAATGGATCACACAATACTAAAAGCAAAGGAAACGTCTGATACACACTGTATTTATTTGACAAAGTTGTTTCCAATGGCGTTTTGAGTTAACAATGCTGATGCAGTCATCCTTTGTCCCTCGCTATCCATGGGGGATTGATTCTAGGACCCTCAAACATTCCCAATATTCATGGACTCTCAAGTGCCTTATAGTCAGCCCTCTGTAGCCATAGATTTTGCATCCATGGTTGATTGAATCGCAGATATAGAACCCATGGCTACGGAAGGCCAACTACACATACATATTTCTTTGTATTATATGTATTTATGTGTGTATGTGTGTGTGTGTATAATAATATATATATAAAATCAAAAAAATAAATGCCCATGAATCCATATGGAATATATATATGGAGAGAGAGAGAATAAAAAAATTAGATAAATGAACAGGAGATGGGGGAACCAGTTTTCTCACCATTAGAGTGGAGGTTAAAGATATGCTAGGGACCCTGCACCGTGGATCACTCCTGTAATCCCAGCATTTTGGGAGGCCAAGGCAGGTGGATTGCTTGAAGCCCAGAGTTTGAGACAAGCCTGCACAACATGGTGAAACCTATCTCTGCCAGAAATACAAAGATTAGCCAGATGTGGTGACACACGCCTGTAATACCAGCTACTTGGGAGTCTGAAGAATAAGAGTCACTTAAACCTGGGAGATGGAGGTTGTACTGAGCTGAGACCATGCCACTGCACCCCAGCCTGGGTGACAGAGGGAGACTCTGTCTCAAAAAATGAATAAATACTAAATAAATAAAATAAGCTGAGTGGGGGAAGCTAGAATTTTGATTTTGAATGCTATTCTCAAATTGGAGGAGTCAGAGATTTTTAGATAAATGGATGATTGCAGAACAAGAGCAGGAAATACATGATGAGTTTGGAGTATCTTGTAATGCTTGACAGTGAGGAAGTACTCAAAACAAAATAAACAAAACAAAACCCTATGCTGATGGAGTATGTCAAAGGAATATCTTAGACAACTCAAGGAGTTGCAAATGGCTAAAGCTGGAAAAATTTGAGTAACAAATAAAGATTTGATTATAATCCAAAGTATAAAATAAATGTCTATGAATCCATGCTGGTATATATAAATGATTGCATAAATTAATAAGTGAGGGAGAAGAGACAAATTTCCCTCATAGAAGAATTGCAAATAATTTATGTAGACACACTGACCTCATGGAAGGGGAGCATAATTTTTTATGCTCTATTACTGTACTGTGCTTTTACTTTTTAAGAAAACCATATCGGAATATTTTTTAAAAGTGTGGGTTGTTTATAGTGACTTTCTTCCTCAGAATACAATATGGAAAGGGGGGAAAATGGATAATGAGAACACTTGGCAAAATTACCTCAGCCAGGGGTCAACATCAATGTTAGGTTATAAATCAAGTTAATAGTGTATGCTCTTGTTCTGATGTGATAAATATGACAGTTTATCTCTAGGATCGTCCTCCATAAAGCCCAGTATGTATGACTTAAATTGGGGAATTGTCTAGTATTTGAATTATATCTCAATAAAGTTGCTTAAAAAAAATAAAACCCAATATCCTACTCTATCCATGAGAAAAATCCAGACAAATTCCACCTCAAGGATATTCATGAAAATTCCTCACCAGACTTTTTCAAAACTCTCAAGGTCATCAAAAACAAGGAAAATCTGAGAAACTATCACACCTAAATGTAATGTAGTATCCTGGATAGAATCCTGGAACAGAAAAAGGGTGAATCACCTGAGATCAGGAATTCAAGACCAGCCTACCCAACATGGTGAAACCTTGTGCCTACTAAAAATACAAAAAATTACCCAGGAGTGGTGGCGGGTGCCTATAATCCCAGCTATTCTGGAGGCTGAGGCAGGAGAATCACTTGAATCCAGGAGGCAGAGGTTGCAGTGAGCTGAAATTGCACTACTGCACTCCAGCCTGGGCAACAAGAGTGAAACTCCGTCTCTAAAAAAACAAAAGCAAAAAAACAAAAACGCATGGAAACATGAATAAAATGTGGAAGTTTGCTAATGACAATGATTCAACATTGGATTCTCATTTGTAACAAAAGTACTACATTCATGTAAGATATTAATAATAGGGGAAACAGCATTCAGAGTACATGTAAACTCTGTGTTGTAGTCTCAGTTTTTCTGTAAATCAAAAACTGTCCTTAAATTGTATTTTGAAAAATATTCTATTATAGGGTCTGGCACATAGTAGATTTATAATCAATATAAGGTTAGAAAAGGAAGAAGGCAAATACCTTCATGTATTTAACTGCAGTCTTGAGAACAGCATAAAATATCACAGCTTAAATAACTAACCCAAAGCACCATATTGTTCAACTTCTGTATAAATAAAGAAAATGAAAACAAGAGATGTTAAGTGACTTGCACAGCACCACAGAGTTGTTAAAAAGTAGATGCCTTTCCCAAACGAATTACTCAGCTAATGGGATCCCAGATTATTTGTATATTTATATATTTATAGTATATCTGTTACAAACTATTCCAATTTGAGTAATTTTAACATCTTGAAAGGAAAAAGTAAAGTTGGGCTTGATAGGCAATTTAGTTAGAAATCTTTAAGAATATCTGGCTGTATCCCACTGCAAATTTTAAAAAGAAGTCTTCTTCAATATAAACTAACCATTACATAATTAAGAATCAGAGGAGCTGGATGCAGTGGCTCACACCTGTAATCCTAGCACTTTGGAAGGTCAAGGTGGGAGAATCACTTCAGCTCAGGAGTTCAAGACCAGCCTGGGCAACATAGTGAGACTCTGTCTCTAAAAACAAATGAAAGAAATAAAGAAAGAAAAAGAAAGAAAGAGAAAGAAAGAAAGAGAGAGAAAGAAAGAAAGATCAGAGGAACATAGTGGTTGGAATTAAATATAGCAGTACATGTTCAGATAATGACCTGAATGGGGAAGAAGACAAGCAATTGGAAAAGTACAGATTCTACATATTGCCATGTTCTGTTTAGACCTTGGAAAACTGCTGTTCAATGGAGTCACTATTGGGTTTATTCAATAATTAAAGAAAAAGTGGAAAAACCTTTTCTCTGCTAAAGGCTTATATTTAGTTGCTTTCCTATGTAAATCCGAAGTTTTGGATAATTATGGAGCAGAAGAAATTCCTAAACGGAAGTCTACTCACCAATAAAGTCATGATTGAGCCAAGCCCTAATTGCTCACAGATAAAGGTAGTGTTGAAGTGTTTATATTTCTTTAACTCTTACTATCTCTTACATTTCTTTATTCAGTTTTGAGTCATTAAAATGCTGCTGTCATTTTAGTAATTTATTTATAACAGAAAAAGCTCAATTATGTCTAAGAACTTGTGCTCCTTCTTTTCATACCTTTCCCATATATGTCAAAAATAGGTCTAAATGGCTGGGCATGGTGGCTCACACCTGTAATTCTAGCGCTTTGGGAGGCCAAGGAGGGCCGATCATAAGGTCAAGAGGTTGAGACCATCCTGGCCAACATGGTGAAACCTCGTCTCTACTAAAAATACAAAAATTAGCTGGGTGTAGTGGTGTGCACCTGTAGTCCCAGTTACTAGGGAGGCTGAGGCAGGAAAATCACTTGAACCCAGGAGGCAGAGGTTGCAGTGAGCCAAGATCGCACCACTGCACTCCAGCCTGGCGACAAGAGTGAGACTCCATCTGAAAAAAAAAAAAAAAAAGAAGAACAAATATTAAAATAATAGTATTCTAAATATCCATACACTATGACAAGAATAAAACTTGCAGAGGAGCTAAGCAATCTGTTTGCCTAATACATTGACCTTCTTATGTAACATAGATACATTTGATGCATAGATCATCAGTATTTGTAGAAATGTAGTATCATAAAAGAAGATAGAAGTGGAAGGGATGGTCAATTCTAGTCATCCTGTTTTTTTCTTATAGTTGACATCAGTGTGTGCAGATGATGGCAGTTATTAAATATTGTATTGAAATTCATGTATATGAAAAGCAATCTTGGAGATTATTGGGGAATAGAGGAATGCTTTAAGAAGAAAAACAGCAATTCAGAATATTTACTGTTGAAGTAAAGCTTCAGTAAATTCACAAATAAGTCACAAGAAGGCTAAATGTCTAAAGAAAGAAATGCATGCCAACTCAGGTTTTCACATTAATCATTTTTTAATCTTCTCTGGTGTAGAATTTACTTTTATTTTCTAATTTGATCATTCAAACTTTTACTTCTCCTTTGAATGCATCGAAATATATAATATATATTATCTTTTATGTAGTTTAGTTATTAAAGTAACTTTCCGTAAGTCATAAAAGTAATGCTTTTTAAAAAAGAAACTTAGAAGACTGACAAGACATATTTATAACATACCATTGCACCTCTGCCGCACAGATTGTCATCCAGATAAGCAATAAGTAAAATAATGTTATCTATGAGCACAATAACTCAATATATAGGAACTCAAATTCTTTTTTATTTGGTCATCAAGGAGGCTTCATTTATTTTCTCTTTTTTGGCCTTTTATATTACTCCATTGTATTTTAGTGCTATCTTCTGTTACATGTGTTTCACAATTAATTCAAAGTCTCCTTGTCAAATTATTTATTCTGTAACTCAACTAACGAAAAATATTTCAGATAAATTAATTGCATACTTAAAGAACACATCTAGACATATCGATCTGCTGTCCTGCCATCCTGAATTGTGAGGATAGGCAGTTTTCAGCTAAAACTGTTAGTGTCTTACCTCCATCCGTGGAGCTTTGGAGAATGGATCAATGGGAGGATATGGCGTGTACTTTTCAGATCTGTTTGGCCAGGGTCAGTAAAATTATACTTTACTTACAATATTCTCATTTTCTCTTGTTGATTATATGGCAGCATACTAAATCAGAGAAATCATAGTGGTGGTGTTTAATTACACTGGACTTTCATTTTCAGTAATTTTTCAGCAAATAAAAAGATTTTAACTCTTTTTTTGGTATTTTTTGTCATTAAAACAGACTGTCAGTGTCTCCTCTCAAAATCAACTCCAATTTTCTTTTATTCACTTTATTTTTGCTTTTTTCTCTAGTGAACTGCCTTTCCTCATTCTAAACTTAGCACTTCTAAACTTGAATATCTTCTGCCAAAATACTTTCTGGCAATCTGCCAATGTTTTCAGCACTGATATGTGTCAGCTTTGAGGATTTTTCAGTCTGTTGGTTTGTTTCTCTTTGAATTCATCTTTCTTTATCCCAGCTAGCTTCCATATTACACATTTCTGCTTGATTTTTACTGTGGACGAAGCTATGCTTCCTACTTAGCAAAAATAAATTAAAGAATTCCTTCACTTCTAGAAGCCAGAGAGATCAAGGTGCAGTCTGAGGAGTCTGATCATCACTTAAACTTGGGGGGCAAACAAACCAAGCAGAAAGAAGCTTGCTGGTTCCATTAAATTTTTTTCTTCCACACTCAGTGAACCTGGAAGATGATTTTACATTTTAACTAACAAGGCTTTTTATTATTTGCAAAAGTTCCAATTTAAAGTCTTGATTGAAGATTCTTTAATTCATCCACAAACTACAAAATGGAACTTTTTTATTTGTATTTTTTTAGCAACAGCAGCAACAGTGAGAGTTCAGAAATTTCCAGACTGTTTTGATGATAAGATCCAAGAACTCGGCATGTGATCCATCACTTCTAGACCCCAACAACTGCATTAGATTTGTTCAGAATTTTCATACCTTGTTAAGGTAGGTGATATTAACATAAAGTCCTAATGTGCATAATATCCAATTTGTCCCAATATCTTATGGGATCTAAACTGGCTACTATATCCTTCTTTATCTCACTACAGTGTTGAAGAACACATTTCCATTGGACATTATCTTTCTCATGTTCGAAGAACATTTGCTCTTGTTCAATATTTAGAGGTAGCCTGATATGGTAGAAAAGTCTCCAAGTTGACTATTAAGAAGTCAGATTTTTTTATCCTGTTACCTCTTGGCTCATTTTTTATGATATTTTTTGTATTATTTAAGTTGATTTTGTTATAAGGAACAGAAGCTCACCCTAGCTAATATAGGAAAAAAAATAATTTCTTGGAGGATATAAGAAGATACAAGGCTAGCTTACTAGAAAGGAAAATAGACCGAGGCGGGCGGATCACGAGGTCAAGAGATGGAGACCATCCTGGCCAACATGGTGAAACCCCGTCTCTACTAAAAATACAAAAATTAGCTGGGGTGTTTGGCACGAGCCTGTAGTCCCAGCTGCTTGGGAGGCTGAGGCGGAAGAATCGCTTGAACCCAGGAGGCGGAGGCTGCAATGAACAGAGACTGCACCACTGTGCTCCAGCCTGGCAACAGAGCAAGACTTCGTCTCAAAAAAAAAAAAAAAAAAAAAAAAAAAAAAAGGGAAAACAGAAAAACCTAGAAAATGAAACTCATGGAATCCTGGTAGCAACAAAAAGAATCTCATCAGGTGCTGCTGATGGGATAAAATAGGTTCGAACCCTCTCAGTCTTCTTTTCTTTTTTACTCCTTTCTCTGTCACAAACTTCAGATAAAACATATCTTACTGATCTAAATTGAAGAACATGGAAGCAAATCCTCTTCATTGATCTCCTAACTAGACTAGACCTAATGGGAGAAGACCACTTCCCTCAAAGCAAAACTCAAGCGGTGTTAATGGGAAAATTAAAAAAAAAAAATGACCAAATAACAAGATGCAAAAGGATGTGGCAAAATTAACAAATTGTTCACTCAAACTTTATGCTTCCAAAGACCTCACCCCATATTGCTACAGTTTGTTTTATTTGAAATATTAGAAAGTAACCATAATAATTCAACTTTATAATCACGTGTGTTTAAATGGGAGCCGTTTTCTAGCTTTTCTTTTACTGCTTTGGGCCATTTACTTATTCTCCTTTAGTAGGTTATAGATGTAGCTTCCAAATTGACAACATGGCATCTAGTTGTACTTATCATCCTCCTAACTGCTTGTCCATAACTTTTAGAGTTATTCTAAAATGTAATTTTGTGTCTTGGAAGCTTTCAGTGACTTCAGCATTGTCTATAAATAAAGGTAATACTGTTCTGTAGCCATGCTTGGCAGAATTAGAGGCCCATTCTACTTAGTTATTATAGCATTCTGCCTATAACTTCTTTAAAGTTCTCAAATCACTGAATAATTATTGTAGGACAGAGAAAACATCTGTTTCAAACAAAAGTATTTCAGGCAATTATATATAATTCTGGTTTTCTTGCTGCTTCTCTTTTCTAAGACAATTCATATCTGTTTTAAAAAATTTGTATAATTCTAACCAGGCATGGTGGCTCACACCTGTAATTCCAGCAGTTTAGAAGGCAGAGGTAAGAACTCAAGAGTTCAAGGCCAGCCTGCACAACATAGCAAGACTTCAGTTCTAAAAATTAAAATAAAATAGCTGGGCATAGTGTTACATGCCTGTTATCTCAGCTACTTGGGAGGCTAAGGTAGGAAAATCACTTGAGCCCAAGAGGTTGAGGTGGAGGCTGTAGTGAGCTATGATTTTGCCACCGCACTCTAGCCTGAGTGACAGAGTGAGACCCTATCTCAAAAAAAAAAAAAAAAAGAAAAAGGAAAGAAAGATAAACTTATTATAGTTTGTTGTCACATACAGAGCTTCATAGAGGAAGAATGAAAATTGATACATATTTAAGGAAAAACAGTAAAAATTTAAAAAATTCTGTAGTTTCTTCCATTCTGCTAAAAGGTTCATACCTGGAGTGAACAGTTATTGATTTAATGGGCCACCTTAACGAATTTGTATATAAGCACAACTGACTTGAATTTCCTTTCTGTGCACAATGAAGTGACGAGTGATGTGAATTTTTTATTTTCTGGTAGCAACATGGGTAGAGTGGTTTAAGGAGCTTGCAAAGTAAAATGAAAAACAAATTTGAAAAAGATTTTGAGGGACAGAAAGTCATGCAATGAGGAAATCCTTTTAGCTTGGGAAATCTTAATAGTAAAACCAGCCAGTGAGGATTTCCCAGGATAGGAACTGCCAAAAGCTTGTGAGAATAGTTGCATCCAGGTTGGGTGCAGTGGTTCACACCTGTAATCCCAGTACTTTGAGAGGCCAAGGCAGGAGGCTTGCTTGAGCTCAGGAGTTCGAGACCAGCCTGGGCAACATGGCGAAACCACCTCTACAAAAAATACAAAAAAATTAGCTAGGTGTGGTTGTGCATGCCTGTAGCCCCAGCTGCTCTGGAGGCTGAGATGGGAGGATCAATTGAGCCCAGGTAATAGAGGCTGCAATGAAAAACACAAAAGTTAATCTATCATGTTAAAAGATCATTGAAATGAAATTGTGCCACTGCACCCCAGCCTGGGTGATAGAGTGAGACCCCATATCAAAAAAAAAAAAAAAAAAAAGAATAGTTGGATTCAGTATTTAATTTTAAGTCATTTGCTTTTCCATTTTTCCATGCATTTATATTGGACATTGTGTCTGTCTTTGCAATATCCCTTCCCGTCTTCCCTGATTATGTAGCAACCATTTGGTTTAGATGAGATGAACCTTTTTCATCCTCCAGCAGTGACAACAAATTAGTCTAAATCATCAGGTAATCTCATAATATTCTTTACACAGTAACTACTTGGAAAGTAGTCTAGGCTTAATCCAGTCGACACTTTTCATAACAAGTTCTGAGACACCACTGTTTCCTCTGCCTCGAATTCCCATCTTTGAGATGTCTACATGACTTACTTCTACAATTCAAGTTTCTGTTTAAATGCAGCTTCTCCATGAAGTTTTCCTTTACTCCCCTAACTGAAAGTTAAACTGTTTCTTGTGCCCTTCTCTGATCACTGCACATTTATATTTATTGACTTGTTTATTATCTATCTCCCCCAGAGGAAAATGCAACTTTGTGACAGCAGAAGTTTCTGAGTATTATTTTCACAGCAAATTCCCCAATTCTTGAACCAATAACTGTTTGTTGAATGAATGATTTCGTGAAGTTAGAGGTTTTTTTCTACTGCATACAACCAAAAATCCTAAGGGCTACAACTCTGATTTAATGTCTGTTCACTATACCATTATTATTGTTATTATTTTTAGAAAACTCAGTTATTTCTGGATGCTTTGGGAAATCTGAGATAAATCATTTGTATTTCCTTTTAGGGTAACTTGGTCACAAAAAATGAAACATTAGTGTAAGAATATATCAAGGAAAGTGGAGTGAAAGGTCAGTAGGAAAACCATGAATCTCCAGAGAAGTCAACAGGTGAGAAAGAATATGTTTTTTAAACATATGCAGAATAGGATCTTAAGCTTGTTCATTTAAATATTAAAGGAAGTATGACAACCCAAGGCTGAGACTGGGTCCTTCCATTTATCATTGCTCCAGTATACAGTAAAGGCGTTCAATAGATTGTTGTAGAAATGAAATAGCATTGGAAAAAAGCTTGGAGTTGGGATTGCCACTAACTAGGTGTTACACATGTTATTTAGTCTGCTTTGGCTAGGCCCTAGTACCTTCATCTATAAAATGAAAGTGTTGGACTTCATAATTAAGTCCTTTCCAACTATAAAATATCCTATAATTTTAACTGCCTATATATGAGTGTAGACATGCACATACTTTCACCTAATGGAAATAAAGATATACTTCTTAAAAATTTCCTTTGCAAATGTATTTTGGTTAATATAGCTGCCATCAATTTGGCTTATAAAATAGTGTTTTCAATGATCTTTTAGCATGATAGATTAACTTTTATGTTCCTAAAGCCATTTCCTCTGAATGCTGCTGAATTCACACTTCACTAATGGCAAGGATCCGATTAGAACTAATTTCATAGTGATTCTTTGACATTTTCAAACACAGAAATGTGTGTGCTTTTCTGAATAAAAATCAGAGCATACCATAAATTGTAAAAGTTACTATAAAAGTTCAGTCTAACATTGGATAGTAGTTATGAAAGTAAAATGCCTGAAAGGCTAAATGCTTACACAATGAGTTTCTTTTAAGTTCTTCCATCATCCATTTCTTTTAGTTTTATTTCCCATAATTCTGTACACCCAAATCCTCTGGTCCTGTTTCCAGATTTTGGTCTCTGTCATTACCCACTTTGCCAGTTCCTCAGCTTCACTATTTGATAAAACTGAAAGAAGCTGATGGTGTCTGGCAGTATAGGCCAACAAGTTGGCCTGTCTCACTCAACAACAGTGAGAAGTTAAGGCACAAACTCAGTCCCATGGACAGGGTCTGTATAGGATAGAGCAGAGACTTCTTTTTTTTTTATTATTATTATTATTTAAGACCTTTATTAACAGGTGCTTGCAGTTTGTGGACTTTTTTGAAAAAATCAAGTTGTAAACTTTTATTACAAATTAAAAATGAAGTTCTTAAAAATCTCAGCTTGACCAGATATGAAACAATTTAAAAACCTTTAAAGGCGTATTGAGAAAAACCAGGCTTTTTTAAAAAACAAGTTTGTTATTACCAAAAAGAGACATCTTTAGGTAAAAATAATAAAAACCCCATGCTGCATAGATAATGCAGATAGTTCTATTTATCTGGTCAGTGGGCAAACTTAAGGTCTTCAGCTCCAATCTTTTGTTCATTTCTTATTGCTGGAATTTCTTATTTCTTCTTGTTGGATGACTAAACCGGATGATGGTAGAGATGGTAAGCGGCATTTACTCAGCCCCGCCCTGCTCAGCCTTGGGAGCGGATGAATTCTCAGCTGGTGGATCGGCTGCTGTTGTCTCTTTGCCATCTTGTGGTTTAGGGTTTTCTGGGCATCTGCGTTGGTAATTGAAGTTGCGGTGGTACGGACGTTGAGGTGGCTGCTGACCTTGAGTCTCATCTCCTTGATTTTCTTTATCCTCTTCATTGCCGTCCTCTCTAGGCTGTCTTTGGCGAGGAGGGCCCCTGCGGAATTGTGGTCTATATCCCCGATACATATTCTGCCTCACTGGTCTACCTTGTTCTCCTGCACCTTGGTTGTCAGCACCCTCCATCACTTCTCCCTGCACAGGAGGGTTGGAATATTGTGGTCGACGCCCATAGGGTCTCCGCATGTAGTAAGGTGGGAACCTTCGCCTGCGGTAGGGCCGGCGTTGTTGGACCTGGCCTTTGGGAGCACTCTCTGATCCCTTGTTCTTTTCCCCCACTCTCACTATTCTGGTAATTTTGCTGGTAATTGCGTGGAGGAACCCTACGACGTGGATAGCCTCTATAATGGTTACGGTCTGCTGCATATTTACTGCCTTGAACTGGAATGCCACCAGGACCTGTAACATATGCTGCCTCCACACCCTTTTCTCCTTCAACAACATCAAACTCCACAGTCTCTCCATCTCCTACACTGTGAAGGTGCTTCCTGGGGTTATTCTTTATGGCAGTCTGGTGTGGCACCAACAGTTTGTCCCCAAGTCCCAAATTAATGAATCTGGTACAAGGAAACTTGAGGGAGAAACACAATATCTTAACATTTGTGACTGGACCACTTGATTTTATTACTAGGAAGTATGACAATTTCAAGGAATTTTGCTTCTTGAAGAATTCTTCCCTTGGCTGGACTTAATTCAGAAACTAAATGAGGGTCCTGTTCTACAATAAGAATTCATTAGTGGAACAAGCCAGAGAAAGTAAAGGCAGGAGAAAGAAAGGAGATAAAAATGCCTTTACTTTTATCATAAGGAGACTGTGAGGGAGACACAAGAAGGAACAATAAGGTTTAAGTGAGAGTATAATTGTTGAGGCTAAGGAAGTTGTTTAATAAAGAATAAAGTTAATAATTTGAGTGAATTTTCATTTTATTAATGAGTTAAAACAATTTATGATATAAGTTAAAAATGACAAATTCAAAAATATTTTACAAAATTCATCAGAGAGGTGTCAGATTTCATACTGACACACAGTTATCTTTTAAAATAAAAATTTCACATAATTTTTCTTTCTCCATCTCCAAATTCAAATAGATCTTCATTTTCTCCCTCCTTTTTTCTCTTCTTCCTCCCTCCTTACCTTCCCTTCTCCCTTTCCTTTGAGTCCTGCAGGGCATAGTTGAATTTTATGTAGGGGCCATGTTGAATGTGAAAGACAACATGTTCCAAACTGTACTCATATTCAGTGAGTATGTAGCTCACATTATGAGGGACCTACTGAGCTGATGGTGGATTCAGGTCTCCCAGCTCATATTCATTTTGGAGCTGAGGTTTAATGATTAAACTAGCAAATAAATTGCCTGATTACTTTTTTTTCTTTTTCTTTTTGGTCAAGTGTGCATAACTGAAATTTCAGATGTTCAATGCTATATGATATAACTATTTCATCATGCTGGAGGAGATGCTAAGAATATGGACCAGGAAAAGGCCATTTTAGTACCCATTTAGGTGGTTCTAAGTGACATCGGAATAAAATGTATAGACCATATTGAAGAAATGTGAGTCAAGTAACAGAGCTAATTAAGAAGTTGTTTCTGGATCTGTTAGAGAAAGAGGCAATTATTGATGGAATTTTTCAAGAGCAGTGTTTCTCAAACTTTGGAAAGCCTAATTATTACAAGCATTTGGGTAAAAATGCAGATTCTAGCCCCCATTCCAGTAATTCTGATTCAGTAATATTAGGATGGAAACGAGAAAAGAGAACTTTAAATGAACAAAAGGTGCTTTGGATGCTAGTGTCCTCAGGTCTCATTTTGAAGACCCAGGTCCTAGATGGAAAGAGAAGGAAAGACAATGATCATGCATTGAAATTAGTTTTGACAGGGAAAATGGTGCGCTTTCTCTTGAAGGAGAAGATTTTTAAAATGAGATTAAGAAAGAGCTAAATTGAGGTTAGAAAGAAGATAGTGATCTTAATTTGGAAGATGAAATAGGCTGAAAGATGATCTTTCAGGAGGCAGAGAAGCGTAAAGAGCAACCAGGGGAAGCTGGAAAAGCATGGATAAGGTTTGAAACAGCTCTTACAGCAGAGTGACTATGGCAAGGCACTAGTCTGCTTTGATTTTCATAATTTTGTCTGTTAAATAATGAGACTGGAGCATCATAAACTTTGAGACCCTTCCCAACTATAAACAATTGTTCTGTTCTTCTATGGGAGAAGTTTCTGTCAGCACATCATCTCTGAGGAGTATAAAGTACCACTATCCATAACAGTTATCACAGCAGGTATTTTTTTCCGGGCTCAAGGACAGGCCCTCTGAAGACAACATATTTTTCTTAAGGAAAAATGACTTCAACTATAATCTCCCTACTGCTTAACCTCCATTTTGACTCTAAGAATTATTTTCCTAAAGAGTGAACAATAAATTAAACATTGTTAAACAGCAGTGATTAGCCAGTTTAAAGTTAGGTAGTATAAATTTTTGGAAAACTGGGTCTTTAAGATTCTACAATGTTGTCCCATTTTGACAAGCAAATCAATAAGTAACTTGAAAGGCAAAGATCTACTTGTAAACTCTAGATTCTTGTTTTCTCTTTCTACTGCTCTTTTGCATTACAGACATGGGATTTTTGTTGTTGTTGTTACTCTTGTTTTTGTTTTTCCTGTCTCGTCTTTTAACTTGACTCTCCTTATTCATGTTAACTATAAATGTTGGGAAACTGGTTTTACAGCATATATCATATCTTTCTTGGGCAGAGATGAAGAGATTCAGACAAGCACTTGGACAGTTAGAAATTGCAATCCATTCTACTTTCGACTTAGGTATGGTAGGTGGCAGCGCTCTGATCTGATGCCGATGAACAGATTGAATTATAAATACAAAGCTAATATTTATTGTGTACTTATTGTGATTCATGCCTCTCTAGTATCAAAAGAGAGTGCCCAAAGGGTGTCATTGTATATAGAAAGTGTGATATTTAATTTTGTTAACTTGACTAGGCTATGGATCCAGTGTTTTGGTCAAACACCAGTCTAAGAGTTACTATGGAGACATTTTCTTAATGTGATTATTATTTAAATAAATGGACTGACTAAAGCAGTTTACCATCCATAATGTGGATGGGCCTTATCCCATTAGTTGAAGGCCTTAAGATAAAAGACCAAAGTTTCCTGAAGAAAATGGAATTGCACCTCCAGATTGCGTTTGGATGCAAGATTGTAATATCAACTTTTGCTGGAATTTCCAGCCTATCAGCCTGTCCTGCCCTGTGAAGTTTAAGATTTGCTAGCCCTATAATTACATGAGCCAATTGCATAAAATCTCTCATTCTGTGTATGTATATACATATATTTGTGTGTGTGTCTGTGTGTGTTATATATATATATATATATATATATATATACACCCACATATATGTATATATATCTGTGTGTATGATGTATATGTCAGGGTTCTCTAGAAAATCAGAACCAATAGGAAAGCATATATCTATATTTATATACAATCTGTATATCTCCTGAAGAACACTAATACAGAATGCAATTGATAAAACATGGAACCTTCTAATGGGTCAGTGGCTTCAATCTATTTGGGATGAAGAACATTCTCAAGACTCAGATGAAAATCACAAACTTTCTACCCAGGAAAATGTGTTTGCAGGTACATACATATAAAATTTTGCATACCTATTCATGCAAGGTATCTGCAAATTAATCCTTGTACTGGGTTTAGATATCAAACTGATTTGTTTCCAAGTAAAATGCAATGAGACCTTCTAGGTTGGAGGTCTTATTAACTTTCAGTCAGATTGCAGATAGAAGTCAAAGGCCAAAAATGTGGTGGGCAGGCAAGAATATTATTTACAGTCTTCTTCTGGAAGAACCTGAAACAAACAAACAAACAAACAAAACCTGCTTCTGTTGATGCACTTTTAAAGGACATTAGAAATTGCAAAATGTACACTTCCTGAGGCAGTTTCCTTGCCAGCATAGGGTATAAAGCCAAAAAGTTAATGGGAAGGGAGGGCTCCCATATGACAGTTGAATTGACACAGTAATTTTACCAAACACTCTCAGAAACTTAACTACTAGAATGAGCATGAGAAATAGGTAAAAATGAGAGCAATCCAAACAGGCATTGAGTCTTAATCCCAAATTCTCAATGGAAGATTGCATAAATTCCTCCCAGAATCAATTCTTTGTTTCTCATTACTATATGGAAAATTATTCCTTTTAAGATAATTTTGTAGATATTTTAAATAAAATTTTGGGGAGTTGATTTTCAAAGGGCTACTAGCTCAAGTAATGATCTTTGACCCATAAATATGAGCAAAAATGGGCTGCTAGGGATTAGTACAAAGAGGACTCAGATTCTGTAAAAGTTTAGTAAAAACAAATTTAAAAAACTGTACAGAAACACAAAATATGAAGGATGTTATGTGCTGAATTTAAAAGATCAGAGATATTCAGTTAAATATTTTGTAGGTTAACTCATTTTTTCATATGTATCAAAAAAATCTTGTTCTGTCATCTCAATATATATATATGTACAACTTCTTATTAAGTCATTGTACTTTAATTTAATGCTGCACTGTTATCAAAAATATTCAGACCCTTGCATACAAGAATTGTAAGCTGAGAAAGGGAGAATGCTATCATAGCATTGTGTACAGTTTTGCAATTAATTTAATGCTAGGCAAGTTCAGGCATATCTAGAAGTGCAGGATGATAGCATAGAGTAAGATTTTGTTAAGGATTGGCAAGTCATGTTATAACAAATTCTGTGTATAATAACATGGTATGATGGTTAATTTTATGTGTCAAATTGACTAAGCCACAGGATGCTACCATATTTGATCAAATACTATTCTGATGCATCTGTGAGGGTGTTTTAAGGTGGGATTAACATTTAAATTGGTAGAATGAATAAAACAAATTGCCTTCCCTTTTGTGGGTGGGCCTGGGTCAATCAGTTGAAGGTCTGACTTAAATTGAAACAATAGCTCTTCCTAGGTCTCAAATCTGTCAGATTTCAGACTGGAACTATACCATCAGCTGTCCTGGATCTCTAGTTTGGTGACTCACCTTGCAGATTTTGGGACTTGTCAGTCTCTATAATTGTCTGGGCCAATTCTTTATAATAAACCTCTTTCTCTGTCTATGTATATACATTCTATTAGTTCTGCTTCTCTGGAAAATCCTCACCAATACACATAACATAAAATAGTTTAAACACTTCTTTTAAATTTTGGATGCTTCTGTGATTTTTATGATAGTGTTATTGTAGGCTTTATATTTGTGCATAACTTTTATATTTAAACTACTGTTTTTTCAAATGTTTAAAATTACTCTGAAAACTAAAATTATTGGCAAAATGTGAAAAATTTGGAGAGAATCTTGTGATAAGATTGATCTGGTTTAAGATGATATAAGGTATTGTATTATGTTAGTAAGGTTATTCAGTTGGTGTTATCCACACTAATAAAAACATAGAATAAAAGCCAGAAATTCTACAAAATCACTAGAAATTTAAAGACAAGAAAGTTAAAGACCAATTATTTTTGTTGGGATCATTTTTATGGCAATAAAAGTTACTCAAATCCTTGATGTGTTTATGCAGTGAAATTTTGAAAAGAATTTTACCATCTCTGCTAAGTTACTACATCATGAAACAAAACAAAGTGAGCATAAAAATAGGATTTCAAATTCTTTCAGAAAAAATGAAACAGCTTAATGTTATCGAAAATTTATGGAAACACAATTTGAATCTGATGCTGAAAATGCACTTATTAAATGACATTCTATTATATTGTAACAATTAAATTAGATTAGCAGGCAGCTATGAAAATAAAATTAGTACATTGTCTGGAAATAAAGCTAAGAGAAGAATGTGCATACAAGTTATATGGCAATTAGTTTACAGACTGACACGTGAAATCTTTACAATTCAACTGGACAAGAGAAAAAAGTTTAGAGCTCCCTATTTATTTTTATATAATATATGACATAAGGGAAATTATTACTTTGCAAATCACTTGGCACAAACAGAAAAATAAATTTGTTTTAAATGTTTGAGGAAAAAAATCAATAAAAATCAGCATCAGTTCTCCAAATTTTAAAATATAACACAAATGAATATTTCATTATAAATATTTAAGTTTTAATCCATTTATCCATGCTCTTTCTGAATGAACACAGCTATAATTATGTGCCATACTCTAAGCTAATTCATGTGTAAGTGGTATTTGTAAATATTATCTCACTTAATATCCTATGAGGTAGATCTAATTAGTATTCCTAATTTACATCTCAAGTAAACGGTTTAAAGAAGTAAAGGTCAAATAGCATTTAAATGGGGGAGGCAGAGCTCTAGTTGCAGGTCATTCAGCCTTCCAACCTTATTCCTTTAACAACTATTATATTATAACTTGTAAGTATTCAACTTTGAAATAATAGTTTTCTCTAAATCCCCTTTCATACTTGTGGATCAGTTAAATTAAAGTGTGTCATGAGATTGCAAGGCATGTCATTCAAAATTATTACATTTAGAAACTAATTTTCTATGTGAATTCAGACTTTCTTCTAAAGGTAAACCAAATTAAATAAAGAAATTAATTAAAGGTTGATGTTGAGGCTACTATGATATGCATACCACAGATAATTTAAAAATTTGTAGAAACAAGATCATTGTTCTCGTTTAATTACTTTCTATTAAGTAACTATTTTAAATTTAAACTTAGAAAATGTGGTCATACTGAAGTTAACATTTTCATCTCTTCCTTGAGTTCAGTTTAAGATTTTACTTGAAAAAGTACAGATTTTATTCAAAATGAACATTTAGTTATGATGAATATGACCTCATATTTAAAGCAAAAACCAGTAAACAACCCCAAACCATCTCACATCCACGTCTTCAGACTGAATCCTGAATTCTTATCAATGAACTATGCTGTTTACAGATAAGTTTGTCTAAATACATTACAAATATTTAAATATTCAAAATTTTAAAAATTATAAAAGAAGTCAAAGTAAAGAAAATCAGTAGTTTTTTTCAAGAAAAAGTTAACTTTACATTATCAGGAAAAGTATATGTTTTTTTTATTAGAGATTTACTAAGCTATCAGAAATAAAAGTCTTTCTTTTTGGTTTATTTATTTTAATTTCCTATATAATTTGACATGTTGCATTTCAGTTTTGCTGCAAATGTAGATAATAAACCTTTTGAACATTTTGCTTATTTGATAATTATTTTTAAGAAATTATCTTCACCTGTATTGTGTTTCCATTTGTTTTGTTTTTTTAAAATATATATTTTTATTGCTTTTTAGGTTTGGGGGTACATGTGAAGAACATGCAAGATTGTTGCATAGGTACACACATGGCAGTGTAATCTGCTGCCTTCCTCCCCATCACCTATATCTGGCATTTCTCCCCATGCTATCCCTCCCCAGCTCCCCCACCCCCCCACTGTCCCTCCCCTTTTTCCCCCTGACAGACCCCAGTGTGTGGTGCTCCCCCTCCCTGTGTCCATGTGTTCGCGTCGTTCAACACCCGCCTATGAGTGAGAACATGCGGTGTTTGATTTTCTGTTCTTGTGTCAGTTTGCTGAGAATGATGTTCAAAAACAGCTACTTTCCTATAATCTATTCTTTCACAATGGTATCTGGAATTTTATACTTTTTCCTAGTGTTTAAGGAGATTATTTTCTTGTTTTTCATTCAGATAGTGCATAAAACCTTTCATGAACCTTCAAATACTGCTTTGCTCTTAGTAGCAGATTATCAAAATAAAAAGTTCTATAATTAGTTGTATATATCAAATTTAAATAACAAAATACATACAATTATTTCTTTTTTATCTTCCTGATACTACATGGCCAATTTCACGTTCAACCATGTCAGAATTAGCTGTGACCAAAATATGCAGAGCATCAATTTGCAATGGCTTGTAAATATAGGTCTACATGTTGTGGGATTAATACTTTTCATGCATAACAAATCAGAACAAACATATTTTCTTCAGTCATGTCAGACCCTGACAATGTCATATTCACATGCCCTTCACAACCAAGACCAAGACATTCACAGTTTGTAAAGAGACTGATTTGATAAATGACAGAAACTGACAAGCACCAGCTTCAGATATCATTTTGGAGATCCGGCATTTATGATTTATGTAAAATTTATAAACCCGTGTATCCAAAATTACATTTTTAGTAATAGAATGATAGTATGTGCATTTTCTTAGAAACAGTAAAGAAACTATGCCTATTTACCATTTCCCTACTTAATAAATTCCTGGTTAATAATTTAAGCATTTTGTAATATTTATTATAGTTTAAGCTTATTAATAATGACAAACATAGTAAAGACACCTGATTTGAAGAAAAAAGAGGGGTACAAAAAGATACCTTGAGACCTGGTAGACTTATTAGCTGGATGATTTTGACAAGTTTCTTAATCCTCTAAGTAGCAATTTTTAAAATCTGAAATATGAGAATATTAAGGACTACCTCACATGTTTTTGTGAATATTAAATTTTTAATCAGTAGAAAATTGCTAGTGCAGTCTGGCTGGAAGTAGGTACAGTACTCAGTAAACACCCATTCTCTACTTCTGTTTTTTCAGTGTTTTTCTCTCTATAACTGTCTAGAATTATGTTACCCAATATGGTAACTGCCAACCATGTGAGACTTTTGAGCACTAGAGGTGTGGCTATTCTAAAATGATATGTGCTGTAAGTGAAAAATATATACTAGATTTCGAAGACTTATAATAAAAAATGCAAAATCTCTAATTTAATGTTTATATTGATTACATGTTAAAATGGTACTATTTTGTATGTCTTACTGTGTATGAAATATAGTATTAAATTAATTTCATCTGTTTATTTTTCTTAATGTACTGCAAGAAAATTTTAAATTACATATGTATTTGTGTTTCACATTCTATCTCTATTGAATAGTGCTTATCTAGAAATGAAAAGATTCTAGAATTCCAATATTTTAATAAAATTCTCAATTTATATAAGAAAAAGATTCTACTATGCTTTCATATTTTAGATTTCTTGTATAAACAAATAATATATTATTACAGTCTTATAAAAAGCAAAGCAAATCATATCAGCTAACAAACATTTAGAGTTACAAGGTGAAAAGAAGTTTTTCTCTACTATAATTTTAAAAATGGAAATAAAGTGGAAAAAAATCATATTGTTATCCTTGCTTTCCCTGCCTTGAATATAATGGCTGTATAGGGCATCACTCAAGACCATATTCTTTACAGCCAATGAAGTCAAGTGTTCTCCTGAACTACTTAAGATTTACTGGGGTCTTGACCAGTCAGATTCCTTAACCTAGAGAGGGCCATAGTCAATTTCTCAGAAGGTAGAGAAAGTGACAAGAGAAGCTGCTAGTATTAGCTATTCTGAGCAACTTCTACACAGTATAATAAAGCATGCTTTGTAAAAGGCAAGTCTGCTCATGTCTTTTACCTTCTTAAAGTCTTCAATTACTCCTCACAGTTTTTAAGAGAAAGTTAGAAGTCTAATTTCTTGAACAGAAGTTTCCCTTGTTTACATGCATATAAAATTGTTTTCTCTCCTTTTCCCTATAAAGATGTGGAACATTTCAGGGATAGGAGTCTTCTGTGCCTCATGCCTACTTTAGACCATGCAGTCCAGCCTTACCTGGCCTAGCCCACACTTCTGGGATAATAAGAGGATGTGATAAATGTTTGCTTTGCTATTATTCTGCTTGTAATCTTTCCCCCTTCCGGGAAAAAAAAAAAAAAAAAACACTCTTATACTTTATACCTGTCCTCTTACCATTTATATTCCAGTGAAGAGACAGAAGATAATAAATAAAAGAGATATCTTAAATATATAGAATTAGATAGTGATAACTACTAAGGAAAAACAAGTATTGAAGAGGATTAAGTGCTTATTGCAGAAGTTTGGATTTTAGATGGGATGATGCTATGGTATGTATGTTTGTGTCCCCCCCATCAAATTCATATGTGGAAACCCCATCACTAAGGTGACGCTATAAGCAGGTGACACCTTTGTTAAGTTATTAGCTTGTAAGCCTACAGTTGTCATGAGTGGGGTTAGTGTTCTTACAGAACAGGCTTCAGAGAGCCGCCTTGCTCCTTGCAACATATGAGGACACAACAAGAAGGACATTGCCATCTATAAACCAGAAAGCAGACCCTCACTAGACACAGCACCTGCTGGCCATTGATCTTGGACTCCTTAGCCTCCAGTACTATCAGAAATAAATTTTTTTGTTTGTAAGATACAACATATTGTACTGACCCAAAGCAAAAAACAAAATGAAGAAGTAGAATAGAAAATAATATAATTTGCTACAGCAACAATAGGAATTATTTCAAACTCATACACTCACATTTAGCTGTGCATTTACTGGGAAATGAAATATAATGTGTTTCTTAATGTGCGTCATGTACAAAGAGTTCAAAAAATACTGTGCTGCCTGATAAGAGGACTTCTTAAATGGCGTCTGCTATAGAGAGGTTAAGAAAATGAGGAAGGCAAGAAAGAATATGTGGTGGGCTCTTATCTCCAGGACAAATGAAAGCCTAGGGCTAAATGAAGCCTAGTAAGGCATCCATTTATCCCATCTGTTGAATTAGAGATTTTTTCAAAAACTGCATTTAACGGCTAGAGTTTCATGTTCTTTTTATTTTGATGTCCCTTGTGTGCATTCGTGCAGATGTATAGTTGTGTGTATTTATGTGATTTACCATAGTGGCCATCAGTGAAAGCCTGAAAAAAAATATAAAGAGCCCATATGCTTATTTTAAAAATAAGTAAATGAGAATAGAAGCCAGGCATGGGGGTGCATTACTGTAGTCCCTTCTACTGGGGAGGTGGATGTGGAAGGATTGCTTGAGCACAGGATTTAGAGATTGCAGTGAGCTATTATCACACTATGGCACTCCAGCCTGGGCAACAGAGCAAGATCCTGTTTCAAAAAAAAAAAAAAAAAAAAGAAGAAAAAATTAAGAACAGAACTCCAAGAGGTGGAATGATATGGAGAAGGCTAATCTGTGAGAGCTAGCAGAGACCTGCGGAAAGAATTTAAGAGCTGAGCTTTATAAAGGCCCATGTTAGATTTTTCAAACCCAGTTCACATAGGAATTTTCTAAGATTCAACCTTGGTCCTTTGATAAATCCCCCACACTACTTACCTGATTAAATGTGTCTCTTTTGATTCTGCAGTTATTATTTTAATGCAGATGATTCTTAATAAATCTCTATCCATAAACACGGTTTTTTCTGAGTTCCAGTGTATCATCTTCAAATGCCTGCTAAGCACTTCTTTGAATATCTCTTTTACTATGTTTTCTGGCTCCCAGCCTTAGAACCTAAACTGCATTCAGGACTATCCATATATACCTGGAGAGCTGGCAGTTCAGGCCTACTAGGGATAACTGTGCATGAGAAAATGAAACATCTTTTAGTTTCTCCTAAAGACATAAGTAGGAGAAAATCAAACTCTATAAAGTCAATTTAAAAATAAGAAGATAAATACCTCTACAGTCCAGGTGGTGGACCACCATGACCTACACCAAAAGAGTGACCAGGGCTAGAAGGAGACATCCTTCTCTAAGCTCAGAGCAGGAAGGAAATGGAAGGGAACCTTGAGGAGATTTCCTAAATAAAGGTAGGGTTGTTTCTTGAATTCAGTGGTATATGTTTGTGTTTGGACATTCCTGTGTTTTTCTTACTTTAAATTTTAATTTATTTTTTTATAGAGACAGGGTCTTACTCTGTCACCCCAGCTGGAGTACAGTGGTGCAACCATAGCCCTGCAGCCTCTAACTCTTGGGCTCAAGTGATCCTCCTGCCTCAGCCTCCTAAGTGGCTGGGACTAAAGGTACATGCCACTACACCTAGCTTTTTTTTTTTGTCTTGCAGAGACAGGGTCTCCCAGGCTGGTCTTGAATTCCTGGGCTTAAGCGATCCTCTGCCTTGGCCTCCCAAATTGTTGGGGTTACAGGCATGAGCTACTGTGTCCAGGTCCCTGTGTTTTTCTTGAAAGAAGTACTTAACTATTTCTACATTGTTTCTGCTCTGTTGTGCCTACAAACTGTTGTTCTTTGGAGAAACATGAACTACTTTTAGATTAACATTACTTCAAACATTTTGAAATTTCCATCAATTTCCTAGTTTTGTCTTTCCTGTTTGGGTCTGTTGATGCCCTTCAATTCTAAGGAAGTTGCACGTTATATTATTATTTTCATTTCCCATTGAGCAGAGTTAGGAATTACATCAAACTCTCAAGCCCAGAATCTGAAGCTCCAACCCTGAATTTTTTCATAGCCAAAAAAAATCTGTGAGCCAGTTATTTACATGACTGCGCTCAGTGGCAAACTGAGTCAGTTTTACCTCAGATCTGATTGGCGATCAACGCCTGCCTAGACAGGATTAGAAGGAAGTTTTAGCAGGACCATCAGAAAGCCCTTGAGCCAAAGTCACTTGTCAGTGGAGTCCCACATCTCCGAGGAGCAAGCTTACCTCAGTATCTCTGCAAGGCTCAGCCATTGATTGGGAGCAGCCCTTGGGAGCTGTGGCCTCAACACAAACACACAGATAATTTTAGCATAACAACTGGAACTTTTGGTAAATTATACTCCCTTGATTTGGTGTTTGGGCTACACTCTCATAGGTACCACTTACAATTCTGTTCCTTCTGGTTAAGCAAGTCTTGTGCAACATTTTTTCTAGATAAATTTCATCAGAACACTACTCAGGACACAATTCTGTTCCACTAGAAATATTCTTCCAAATTGTAATGTAGAATATATTTTTAGCACAACCATCTAAACCACTTGCACTTTTTAATAGGATTTCACCATTTGTTTTCTGGCCATGAGTATATCACTTAAGAGTATAAATGATGATTTACATAAATTGAGAGATATGTCTAGGAGTCACCAGATGTAAAAATGAGTGAAGTCTGCCCACAAAGAAATAAATAATTCTTTGCATTTAATGAACCCATGTTAATTCCTATCGATCATTTGTTTCCAATTGGTCATAAACTGTATTTCAAATATTTATAAATCTTTTATGAAAATTTCCAAATTCTCCAATATATTAGAATTCTTTGACTTTTAATTTGAAAAAAAAATTATAACATTTTTTCACTTCTCCAATATTTTGGTTGTCTTTATTATTATTTACAATTTCTCAAGAAATAGTTCAATGGTACAGAAATTTTATTTGAAACTTCCTTTTGCAACCTGAGTATAGTTCATTAGGAACAAAAATTATAAAGCAATCTAGGGAAAGATTTGCTTTCTTACAATTTCACAGTTTCCTTTTACCAACATTATTTCTGCTACTCTTGATAGTGAAGATAAAAATAAAGTAATAGTTAAGTAGTATGGCTTTTTCTTTGTCATATGTTATGAAAAATGTTGCTCTGAAGTAACCTGGTTTTTTCTCTGATCACAACTTCAAAATTCTATTTTCCCTGTGTTTAGCATTTGTGGTAAGATTCACTGCATTATGATTGTTGGCCTTTTAGAAGTAATTCCTATATTTCTTAGTCACTTTTAAATATTTGTCGTTGGTTATACTCTTCTCTTTTTTGTACATGTTCTCTTTTTATAGATTAATTCCAATATCTTTGTCCCTCTCATGACCCAATGATGGTTGTGGCTATGAATGTGAATTTTAAAAATTTTTAAGTAGTTATTTACTTTTAGAAATGAGGTATTGCTCTGTCATCTAGGCTGGAGTATAGTGGTATGGATTGTGGCTTCCTGCAGCCCGTAACTCTTGGGTTCAGGTGATCTGCCTGAGCCTCCCAAATAGCTAGGATTATAGGTATGCACCACTGCACCCTGAAATGTAAATTATGATCAGTTCAACTCTGTGCTTCTGTGTTCTTGTGAAAAAATTGGGAGGGAGGAAAGGGAGGGTAGAAAGATAAAGACATCTTTATCATCAAAATCTTAATTTCAATATAAAAAGTTTATTGCCGAATGTCTCTATCCTGATTGGTCTTAATTTAAGAGAAGAAAAAATCATATTCTCTATGGAAATAACTTCAGATTTCTTTTGCTATCTTAAAAGTTAAAACAAAGTTGTGATCTTTTCCATATTTATGTAATTTTCTCAATAATGCAGATTTTGATTATAGTTATAAAATAGAATTGGATTTGGTTTATTAACAAATGGAATAGAATTAGGAAGTTCCAAATGGTGTATAAACATTATTTATGTGATAGGAATTAGACTGACAAACTATATAGAATTCCATGTTGTTCAGCAGTGTTAGGGAGACTAAGAATAATGTAGACACACTGAAGAGGACTCAGATATATTAACTATTATTTCCATTATACAGGTAAGAAGTTAAGGCTTAGAAAATTTGGATGTTGATTCATCCATGAGCGTAGGGCAGCCTTCAAATTACTGCAGAATTTTTTCCCAGAAGTCAGCTTTTAATCTTAGAGATGTTTCTTAACTCGAAGCCATTTGCACATTTGTTTCTTTTTGTCCTCCACAGTTCCCAAGAGTTTAGTCTTCTCATTTATTTTTCTCTATATATCAGTACATATGTTTCTACCAGGGTTCCTCTTCCCCATTGGAAGATGAGAATCCTAGAGTCAGTACTGTGGCTAAAAGAATGTCGCTTGTGTAAGTTACATAAAATTTCTAAATATTTTTTTGAACTTGGAGCATCAAATGAGCTCATGTATTGGTAAGAATACTAAGATATATATAAAGCAATTTATACATACAAAAGCTATTTTGGGGGATTATGGAAAGAGTACAGGCTCTATCTGAACCAAGTTACTTGCATAGAAAAATACTGAAGAGGATTTCCAACCTAAAAATAAGTGAAAATCCAATGTGTTCAGAAGACCAAAACTTGGATAGGCTCAAGTAACCAATACTTGAGTTATGAGAATGAGAAAAATAACAGGGGGAAATAATTAAATAATCTCCCTGCTGATTAAAGTGATTGATAAAGATATGACTAGCCCTGTGTTTTCTTTTAAATCTGTAAGTAATTTGCCCTTTTGGCCCCCTTTATCTTAACTTCATCTTTCCTTGTAAACAATGGCAAGTTGCTGAACACAGAGAAAATGCCAACAAAAGAGAAAGAACAAAATTTATTTTATTTATTTATATTACCATTTAAATCACACAAACTATAAAGCTGTACATCAGATAGCTGCACCTGTGAAATATTAGTTGTCATTAATTTCACTTTTATCAGAATAGCAGCCATTCAGTTATTCTACTGTCAAATAGCACTAATGTCATGTCATTCTATGTTCCAGAAGTTAAATTAATGTATTACATAGAAATTGTGGAACTAAGTCAACATTATTATATAACACCTACTTAACACACTTAGTATTATGTATAATGCTATTTTCAGGATCATAAAAATGACTTCTCATCTATAGAAATACAATTTTATATGAGACAACATACTCATAGATATGGACAAAAAATAAAATCACAAATACTTTAAGCCTACTTAGATTTTTAAAAATTTCATTAATATACTTTTAAACTAGTGTTGTATGAGCGTTAAATTTTAACATTAAAGAAAGAACTCAATAAGTTTCGTCTTTGTGAAGTTCATTAAATGTACTTAATACATCTGTTATAAGTCCTCTACATCAGGCAGAAATCAGTATTAAGAGTTTTAAATCATGTTCATCCTTTCAAATAGTTTAAAATATGCTTATGTACAGTTACTAAGAATAATCAAGTATTTTTATTGTAATAAGTAATTTGAAAAATACCCATTATAAATCATCTAAAAACATTCTTGCTGAAAACACAATTTACCATGAGCTTGAAAATGTACTTTTGCTTTTCATATTCTTAGTTCTATATTTTGATTTAGGTTTTTAATCAGATCTTTTTCAATAGATCAAACCCTACCCTAGCTCTGTCCAAGGTTATGCAATTTAACAGAGGACAGCATTTTGTAGTCAGCAAGTTTTACAGGGTAGAACGAAAACATGTTTGTAGATTAATGATGTAGTATTCTTTATGATTAAATTTTCAAATGAAGAGTCATAGCATCAAGTAGTGGAAATAACACTGGAGCTGGAGTTAGGACTGAGTCTGAGCTCATTTATGGGTTGAGTGACCTTGGGAAGCCATCTGCTCTTTGAGAGGCTGTTTTTCTCTTCAGTATAAGGGGATGATAAAATTCAACTAATAGTGTCATGGAGAGTCAGCTTTGCAAAAGCCAATAGTTTAGTGTCAGTTTTCTACTTGTTAGTCAATAAATATGTGTTTATTACTTTTATAAGAAAGGAGGGAGAGTTTTATACTTCAAGATATATTCAAAGCTTAACTTAGTACATAACTTTTTTTAGCTATTTAGATACATTAATAGGTTTAATTTACTCATGAAATAACAGGGTAAGTTTAGTTTTGGAAGGATCACTACATTTATTTGACAGAATGATTCCTTATTTTATTGTTTTACTTGGTGAGAAAAAAAGGTGTATGGCTACTTTATATATTCACAGCCAAGTTTAGTACATAAAGAAAAATCTACAGGTTTATAGAAACTCTAAAATTTTAGTTGCTTTCTGTTTCAGGTGAGGAAAACACACACACACCCCAAAACACGTTACCTAGGATTTTTTTTTCTTTCTAGCAAATCTAAGGCAGTTCATGAACTCTATAACTGTAAACGTTTTCCTTTGAGATTTCTTGTGCAATTGGTAGATATCATATGGAAAAATATAGCTTGGAAGTGACCTCTAGGTTTCATTTCCCTAGCTGCTGGAAGAGGAATGTATTTGAGAAGCAGTATGTTTAAACTCCAGGAGATTAGGGTGTGGGTATGAGTCGCGACAGTATTGGTTGTTGTTTGATGAGGTGACTTATTTGTGGAGTGGGGCAGACAACTTTGTTAGAAGTTAGGTGATCTCAGCCTGAGGGTCTGTGCTATAATGGTAGACCCATGCAAGAAGATAAATGGAAAATCTGTCTTAGCAGAAAGTTAGGTTTGTTTTTTTTTTTCTTATTTTAATCAATTCTTTAATGTAAAATGTTAACAAAAACATCTAGCCTAGGGTTTAAAAATGTACTCAACACAGAAAATCTTGAAAATACTTAATGCATCAAATAATTTTCCCTAGCCTGTGAGCTATCTTGCACTAAAAATGTCTTTCTGCTGAAGTATTTTCTAAAATATTAGTTTCCACTTTTACTTTTTGCTCCCAGGACATCCATTCCTCTGAACCAAAACAGCTCCCTTATTTTATTTTTCCCTTTTTTATTTTTTTCTAGTTCTGAAATAACCCATCTTGAAGACATAAACAACTGGCATTGATGGCTAGCCAGACTCTGTCCTGCCACAGTTCTCCTCCTACTCTTCATTTCTTACCCCAAGGAGTAGTAAACATGAATCCTGACCCACCAATGCAGTCCCAGAACTGAGAAAAGATTCACTGCAGCTAAACAGTAGGTAGAAATAAAAACAATGACTCAATTCGATAATATTAAGTGTGCTGGGAAGACAGTCTCCAAGAGAAAGGATAAATAACCTACATAATGAAGAATTAGTTAGCAGTGTTATGTAAATATTGTAGCAGCATCAATGAGGAGGTAAGCAGAAGTATTTTAAGACACTATATTATACAATACACTGTGCACTGTTTCCTGGTGATAAGGTTTTTAAAGCATCTTTATAAGCTCTTCTTCTCTGTTGTGACAGGATTATTTTTGCACCTTTGGAAAGCAACTGAAAAAGGAAGCCTGGAAAAATCCTGCCTAACAAAGCAGCCATACTTAAATAGCTTTAACTATAAGAAAGAACTGATTTAAGACACAAGAATAGATTTAAGATACAAGATTAAATATAAGTATAAATGATATCCTTATTTTTATTGAAATGCTGTGTATTCCTATTATTTCAGTGAAGTGTTAAATGACAATGGATGCTTTTTTTTTTGAATTTTTTTCACCGAATTTTAAAAAGTCTTTGAAGCAGATATTTCATATATCAACATCCAGAAATAATAACATACATAATGGATAAAGTTGACTTGCTGGATAATGTATTGTGCAAATTATCAAGAAGAAAGCCAGTTTAAAGAAATATTTTAGTTTAACAGCATCAATAAATGGGACACCTAGTTCACTTGAAAAAATAATTGACAATAAATGTTTTCCTCCTTAGCCCTGAAGGCCTTAGGTTTGGAATGATATAATATTTAAATATTTTGAAATTATCTACATTTTGAATATTTCTTCAAGGAGTATTGAATCTTGATCGACAATGGTGCACAAATCACTGAAATACAAAAATTCTAAATCTCATGTCAGATATCAGAAATTTTAATTTTTCATTTACTGAAATGGTGAAAATGCAGATATGAGAAACAATGAAATAATGAGAATGTCTTAGATAATCAACAAACTGAATAATTCGGTGTAATTACTCAGCCCCTGTATTAGCCCATTTTCAGGCTGTTTGATAAAGACATACCCAAGACTGTGCAATCTACAAAAGAAAGAAGTTTATTGGACTTACAGTTCCATATGGCTGGGGGACCTCACAATCATGGTGGAAGGCAAGGAGGAGCAAGTCACATCTTACTTGGATGGCAGCAGGCAAGAGAGAGAGAGCTTGTGCAGTAAAACTCACAGTTTTAAAACCATCCAATATTGTGAGACTTATTCACTATCATGAGGACAGCATGGGGAAAGACCTGCCTCCATGATTCAACTACTTCCCACTAGGTCCCTCACACAAAATGTAGAAATTCAAGGTGAGATTTCAGTGGTGAAAGAGCCACACCATATCATTCCACCCCTGGCCCCTCCCAAATCTTGCTCATATCCTTTCAAAACCAATCATACCTTTACAAAAGTGTCTCAAAGTCTTAATTCATTTCAGCATTAACTCAATAGTCCAGAATCAAAAGTCTCATCTGAGACAAGACAAGTACCTTCTGCCTATGAGCCTGTGAAATCAAAAGCAATTTAGTTATTTCCTAGATACAATGGGGGTACAGGCATTGGGTAAATACAGCCATTCCAAATGGGAGAAATTGGGCAAAACAAAGGGACCTTGGAAGCTGCCGAAGCTTGGGGCTTGCACCCTCTGAAGCCATAGCCTGAGCTGTGACTTGGCCTCTTTTAGTCACAGCTGGAGTCACTGGGATTCAGGGCAACAAGTCACTAGACCGCATACAGCATGGGGACCCTGGGCCTGGCCCATGAAACCACTTTTTCCTTCTAGGTCTCCTGGCATCTGACTGGAGGGGCTGCCATGAAGACCTCTGACATGCCCTGGTGACATTCTCCCCATTGTCTTTGGGGATTAACATTCAGCTGCTCATTACTTGTGCAAATTTCTGCACCTAGATTAAATTTATCCTCAGAAAATGAGATTTCTTTTCTATTGCATTGTCAGTTTGCAAATTTTTCAAACTTTTATGCTCTGCTTCCCTTATAAAACTGAATGCCTTTAACGGCACCCAAGTCACCGGCTGAATGCTCGTTGCTCAGAAATTTCTTCTTCCAGGTACCCTAAACCATCTCTCTGAAGTTCAAAGTTCCACAAATCTCTAGGGAAGGGGCAAATTGCCATAAATCTTTTTGCTATAACATAACAAGGGTCACCTTTGCTCCAGTTCCCAACAAGTTCCTCATCTCCATCTGAGAGCACCTCAGCCTGGACCTTGTTGTTCATATCACTACTATCAGCATTTTTGTCAAAGCCATTCAACAAGTCTCTAGGAAGTTCCAAACTTTCCCACATTTTCCTGTCTTCTTCTGAGCCCTCCAAACTGTTCCAACCTCTGCTTGTTATCCAGTTTCAAAGTCACTTCCACATTTTTGGGTATCTTTTCAGCAACGCCCCATGTTACTGGTACCAATTTTCAGCAACGCCCCATGTTACTGGTACAAATTGCCCAAGACTGGGCAATTTACAAAAGAAAGAGGTTTAGAGGTTTATTGGACTTAACACTGCCACATGGCTGGGGGAGGCCTCACAAATTATGGCAAAATGCAAAGAGGAGCAAGTCAAATCTTATGTGGATGGCAGCAGGCATAGAGAGAGAGAGCTTGTGCAGTAAAACTGCCATTTTTAAAACCATCAGATATCATTAGGCTTATTCACTGTCACAAGAACATCATGAGAAAGACCTGCCCCCATGATTCAACTACTTCCCACTAGGTTCCTCCCACAACATGTGGGAATTCAAGGTGAGATTTGGGTTGGGACACAGCCAAACCTTATCAACGTTTTTATACAGCCAACTCTTGATTGTCTAGCTGTGTTTATATAGTTTGTAGGCTCTCTGCAAAGACTGTTTAATGGAAGGATGCCTTCCTCCTTTTGTTCTTCCCATTGGCATTAGTTGTTGCATACTGAAAAAATGCAAACATATTTTAACATTTTTAGCAAGAGGCCACCAGAGGACAAATGTATCTAGGAATAAAACCCAGAAGCCCACATGTACTGAATGAAAGTAGGTAAAAACAGATGTAAGGAAGATATTTGGGTTGAAATTAGATTAAAAGGGAGAGCAAGTCAAAATATAGAAATGCAGATCCAGGCTAGAATCTAGGAGTTTTTTCCTGGTAACCAAAGACAGTGAACAGGGGACAGATGAGCACAGAATTCATTTAGCATTTGCAATCTGGTTTAAGAGAGCAAGGTAAAGGGCTTACATTAAATATATATAAAATTCTCCCATATTGGAAAAATCCTGCTTCAGACATTATTTACAATCCCAAATCCAGGAGCTGTTGAATTCAATTCAGTTTATGAGTGACCAAGATATGTCAATTCAGTCTCTCGGTATGTGCTACCTAGTTGTTTTCAGTTGGTATTACTTCTTATTTCATTGTGATTTACAACATTGTAAGACTCTGTACACAGTGAGGAAGAGTAGTAGCTTTCCAAAATCTCATGTTTCCATACATCACCAAATTATTTACCAAACCAAATTAAGTGTAAATAGGTCAATAGTTAATCTATCACAGGAAAAACAGGATCAAGATAGAGGGACTGGTGGGTATTTGTGAGCTGGACTAGAAGTGGCATAGTTGGAGCCTGAGATGCTGCAGAGCCAGCCGACTTGACACTTTGACTGAGGTAGAAGAGGAAACTGGAACTGAGGACAAGATCTACATGTTTGCTTTCCTGGGTCATGAACTAGGATTTGGGAGACGTTTATAAACAGCACCGCTCTTCAAATCTTTAGGAAATAATTGAATTTAGGGTTAATTTTACCTTACAACTTATAATGTGGAGTGGGACCTAATTTAACAGAGCAGACAGAATCAGAAGAAGCCTGTTGCAATCAATATTTCTGTGGAATAAAAGATTTCAGGAAACACACTTCTAAAATGGCTACTCTAAGAATGTTGAGGGTTTTGTTAAAACCTAAATATTTACCACAGTGTTGAATTTTAAATTGTCAAAACAAGATTAAAAATGACGGTTAATTTGAGCAAACTCCCACACCTCTGAGACATTCAATTGTGGAGACAAAATTTTTTAAAAACCCAAATTATTCATGGAATAGATGGTATCTATTTAATATTTCCCTTTAGGTTTCATCTCAGAATTTTTTAATAAAGATTTTGTTACAAAAAGAACATTTTAAACACACTGTTAATACTCTGAAAACTAACCCATGGTTACTTTTCAGATAAACCAGTCAGTCAAAGCTCTAGAGACTGATTATAGCCTCAAAATAAAAAATTATTAGGAAGAATAAACAGGTCAGTACATTATGAGCCTTATCTGACAGGGGAATATGGCTAATCATAAAGAACAATGAGAAGATATTTCCTGAAGTATTCAGTGTTACTAGCTAATGTACTCTATCTCTTCATTATCAGATTTCAGATAATTTCTTTCTGAATTTCCTAATAAAATATAATTTTATTTTATTTTTATTTTATAATAAAATACAATTTTACTCCTGGGAGTTTTGTTTTAAAAAGAGCATCTTTTTCTATTAAATCAATTCATTAAATTAACAAATTAAAAATATTAAGTAAACTATCTCCCCCAATTTTTCTTTTCACCCTTTCTCTCCATCTCTACCCTCCCCATTTAGTGGAGTTTTCCTTTCTGTGCTAAAGAGGCTGTGATGGATCCTGAATGATTTTGGCCTAGAGATGGGCACATGATGTTAGCTGGATCAATTAGAAAACTTCAGAGATTTCTTGTAGAGGCTCTGGGAGATAAATGCTTCTCTCCTTCCTCTGGTTTGTATGAGGCAGGATTTGTGACTCCCAAGTCAACTACAGGCCATGCTTATCTCCCACTGCTTGCAAGAATCAAATCATCAAAAGGAAAAAAAAATAATGTAAAACATGCAGATAAACAAAGATGAGGAGAGTAAAATAGGGGAGAGAAGGAGGGAGCAAGAAAGAAAGCAATAAGAGGAAGAACTCAGGGAAGGAGAAAGAGGAAGACCTAACTCAGAATCTAGATCCATGCCTATTCTTCCCACTAAACTGTATAGACCCCTTTTTATTTTCCTTAGGCTAGTTTGAGTTGGGATTTTGTCATTTGAAATTCAGTGTCCCAACTAAAATACTGTTAAAATAGATTTCTTCCTGGTATTAAGCATGCCTGTGTTTCTTCAAGATTCCAAGTTTTTGGCTTTTAATTAAGAAGTTCCTAAGTTATCTGGTTGGCTTAACTTTAAGATCTGTGCTTTTCAGGAATTGATTTAAGTAAATAATGGTGTTGATAATATCCCAAATATAACTTCTTTAAGGTCACTATTATGGAATTTTTGGAATTGAATTAATCTGAAGAATACACTGAACCAATTATCTCCATTCAAAATAACAAAGAATAAATTAAAAGCCTAATATTTTGGGGATTCCAAATATAGTGTTATTTAAAAAACTGTTTATCCTAAAAAGTCCAAAACTACTCTGTATTATGGCTTCTATTAATCTGTTTCCATGTTGCTATAAAGAACTGCCTCAAGACTAGGTATTTTATAAAGGAAAGAGGTTTAATTGACTCATAACTCCGCATGGCTGGAGAGGCTTTAGGAAACATAATCATAGTGGAAGGGGAAGCAAACACATCCTTCTTCATGTGGTGGCAGGAGAGAGAAGTGCAGAGCAAAGAGGGAAAAGCCCCTTATAAAACCATCAGATCTCATGAGAACTTACTCATTATGTTGAGAACAGCATAGGGGAATCGCCACCATTATCTAATCACCTCCCATGAGGTCTTTTCCCCCAACACATGGGGATTACATTTTGGATTACAATTCAAGATGAGATTTAGGGTGGGGACACAGGAAAACCATATCATAGCTCAATTTAATTTTCAAAGGTGTAAATGTGCTTCTATATTTTTAGCAAATAAAAGCTTACATATTCTGAACTCAGGTACTTTAAAAAAAATGAACTATTTTTTCTAGAGCAGGTTTACAGCAAATTGAGTGAAAAACAGAGAGATTTCCTATATACTTCTTTCCCCCACATATGCCCAATCTTCCCTGCTGTCAAAACCTTACAGTATATATCCCATATAATTTCATAGTGATCTGCATTTAAGGTGCCTCTAATTTTTTTTCGTGGCATAATAGATCATTTCTTTTTAGTGCTGAATGATATTCTATTGTTTGAATGTACCAGCATTTATTTATCCATTTGCCCACTGAAGGTTATCTTGATTGCCTCTAAGTTTTATCAGTTATGAAAAAACTTCTATAAACATTCCTGTGTGCATTTGCAAATATTGTATAGTCTTAAATTTTCAACTCATTGTGCTGGAAAGTCCTATTTCACCCTGTTACTCCAGTGACCTATAATTCTGTGACATTATTCTATGCTGAGAGCATCTTGTCTTAGTTTTACAGATGAGACCTAAGATAATCTGTGTATAACATCACCTGCCCAGGTATGCCAATCATTTAACTTTTTCCTTTCTCCTTTCAGAAGTCTGCTTTATTGAAAACATCATTTGTAAATACATTTGAATTTTTATAGTGCTATATAGATCTATTTATTGACTACTTGGGCGGTGTCACACTTTTATAATTATCGTTAACTTCACAATATATATTGAAAGAATGCTATGGTCCCATATTATATAGAAATAAAACATCAGTAACCTGTAGAAAAAAGATAATTTACAAAACTTCCTGGTACTTATTTCTTTCCTTTATTATTTTTCTTGATACTTGATTTGTGTAACATATATTCAACTCTATATTAACTAACATACTAACCAATATAGTAAAGCATTCTTTCACCGAGGTTAAATTCTTTCACCCAGTTCTTTTACTACTTCTTTCTAGAACTCTGTTAGCTTACTCCTCCTCCTACTCCAAGTTGGGCTGTTGCTTTCTAAGCCTGCTGCACAACTGTTGTCCTAGGATTTTCACTTACCATCTAGCATGGGTTTCCCTTTGCCTAATACCTGGTTTGGATCCTCTTTATCCTGGACTCTATGAGTTTTCTCATTATTTCAATCTCCTTATTAGTTTAGATTATGCTGAAGTTCAGCTTCTGGTAGTTTCTTAAAAACTGGTAAGTGCATGAAAATAAATATTTTTAGATCTTGCATGAGTAAATATTATTTAATTTTGACTTTCCATTAGATGCCATATTTTGGCTACATAACAAATTCTAGGTTGGAAATAATTTTACCTCGGAATTTTAAAGGTACTTTTCAATGTCTTCAGTCTTCCATATTGCTGCTTCAGAGAGTGATTTTATTCTGAAATCTACATCCTTTTATGTAATCTCCATAAGTTTTTGATATCTTCAGTATATTCTTTCTATTTTGAAATTTCACAACATTGTGCTTCCTGTATCTTTTTTCATTATCTCTTCTTTTCAGTCTGCTTCTTTTCTAATGTGGAAATTGTTTCTTCGTTTCTAAACCATTTTCTTATATTGCTTCTTTGAAAACTCTTTGTTTTGTCTCGTCTCACTTTGTGGAAGTTTTAGGAGAGGGAGGTTGGATCTCCTAAACTGATTTGATTTTCTTACAATGTATTTCTTATTTTCCATTTCTTTGACTTTTTATTCAATTTTTCAGGAGATTAGCTTGATTCTATTTTCCACCTCTTCCACTGAATTTTTAAAATTTTTGCTATAACAGTGTTAATTGCTAACAGCTGTTTTGTTAGTTGAGCTCTTATATTTTCTTCTAATGTCATTAATTGCTATTTTTGAAGTTTATCTCTTCCTTAAAGTTTATTTTGCTTTTTGTTGGTTTTAGTCTGTCTTTCTTTTAGAGGCTTTCCTTGAATATGTAATGATCCTAAGCTGACAGTTTCTGCCTTTTTATAAAAAATTATTTTATTTTTAATTTTTGTGGGTACATAGTAGGTGTATATATTTATAGGGCACATGAGATATTTCGATACAGGCTGACAGTTTTTAAGTGTGAGACACTAGAAATCTTTTCAGAAATTGTGTGCATGGCTGAGGCTTGTCATTACGTGGCAGCAATATAGGGTGACTGGGTGACAGGCAGACTTTCTCATTGGGGGAAACCAAAAAATGTTAGTATTTATATGTCTTTTCTTTTGGATTGGTTATTTTTTCTTAGAGTCAAAGCCTCTATTCTTATTCTTGGGATTTGTCTTGCTATCAGTAGACTGGGATCACAGGGTAGGTTCTCTTTGCTCCCAATACAGAATTTTATAAATTCCCTTGTTCTCAGTATGGCCATTTGTTGGCCTACAATTTTGCCTGGTGTACTTAGGCCCATATCCCTCTTGTTCAAACTCGTTAATTGGTTAACCTGATCTATTCTTCTTTAGTGGGGGATTTCACAATCTCAGAAAGATGAAGAGGATCTGGTTTCAAACTCCTGAGGCAAATTACCCACCAAGCCTCTTTTGTTCAGCCCCACCCTTCATGCTAGCTGTCAGATACATTTGATGCTTCAAAATCAAGAGCTTTTTGAGAATTTGCCATGAGAATAAAGTTAATTCTCATTGGTATCATCCTTCTGCAAACATTTTTCATCCTTAAAAAAAATCTATAAATGTAAAATAGCTTTTAATATGTGGTTAATAAATCAACCACACCATAGACTATCTTGAAAATTAAATTGAAAATATAAGACAGAGTAGACTACTATCTATTTGCCATTAATCCCATTGAACTTCCTCTGGATTTATTTGGATGCATTTTAGAATTTAGGCCAATTGTCCAGATTTATGTTATTTTAATGGGGCAAGTGTAGTTTTCTTTTCTTTTCTTTTTCTTTTTTTTTTTAGTATTTTAAAATTATGTATTTATTTAATTATTTATGTATACTTTTAAGTTCAGGGGTACAAATGTAGGTTTGTTACATAGATAAACTTGTATCATGGGTTTGTTGTATAGATTATTTCATCACCCGGGTATTATGCATAGTATCTATTAGTTGCTTTTCCTAATCCTGTTTCTTTTCCCACACTCCACTCTCCAAAAGGCTCCAGTGCATGTTGTTCTCCTCTACATTTCCATGTGTTCTCATCATTTAGTTCCCAATTATAAATGAGAACATGGGGTATTTGGTTTTCTGTTCTTATTAGTTTGCTAAGAATAATGGCCTCCAGCTCCATCCATGTCCCTGCAAAAGACATGATCTCATTCTTTTCATGACCATATAGTATTCCATGGAGTATATCAACCACATTTTCTTTATCTAGCCTATAGGCATTTAAGTTGAATCCATGTCTTTGCTATTGTGAATAGTGTTATAATGAACATAGACATGCATGTGTCTTTATCATAGAACGATTTATATTCATTTGCATATAACCAGTAATGGGATTGCTGGGTCAAATGGTATTTCTGTCTTTCAGTCTTTGAGAATTGCTACACTGTCTTCCACAATGGCTGAACTAATCTACACTCCAACCAAGAGTGTATAAGCATTCCTTTTTCTCCACAACCTTGCCAGCATCTGTTATTTTTTTTTACTTTTTAATAGTAGTCATTCTGACTGGTGTGAGATGGTATCTCACTGTGGTTTTGATTTGCATTTCTCTAATAATCAGTAATGTTGACCTTTTATTTTCATATGCTTGTTGGCCACAGGTATGTCTTCTTTTGAAAAATGTCTGTTCATGTCTTTTGCCCACTTTTTATGGGATTGATTGATTTTTTTTCTTGTAAATTTGTTTAAGTTTTTTATAGATGCTTGATATTAGACCTTTGCTGGATGCATAGTTTGAAAATTTTTTCTCCCATTCTGTAAGTTGTCTCCTTACTCTGTTAATAGTTTCTTTTGCTGTGCAGAAGCTCTTTAGTTTAATTAGATCCCATTTGTCATTTTTTTGCTTTTGTTGCAGTTGCTTTTGGCATCTTCATCATGAACTCTTTGCCTGTGCCTATGTTCTGAATGGTATTACCTAGGCTGTCTTCCAGGGTTTTTATAGTTTTGGGTTTTACATTTAAATCTTTAATCCATTTTTAGTTAATCTTTGTATACAGTGTAAGAAAGGGGTCCAGTTTTAATCATCTTCATATGGCTAGCCAGTTGTCCCAGCACCATTAATTGAATAGGAAATCCTTTCCCCATTGCTTGTTTTGTCAGTTTTGTTGAAGATCAGATGGTTGTAGGTGCATGGTCTTATTTCTGGGTTCTCTATTCTGTTCCATCGGTCTATGTGTCTGTTTTTGTACCAGTGCTATGCTGTTTTGGTTACTGTCATCCTGTAGTACATTTTGAAGTTGAGTAGTATGACATGTCCAGCTTTTATTTCTTTTCTTTTTTTTTTTTGCTTAGGATTTTCATGGCTATTTGGAATCTTTTTTGGTTTCATAGATTTGTAAAATATAATTTTGAAATAATTTTTTCTAGTTGTGTGAAGAATGTCAATTGTAGTTTAATGGGAACAGTATTAAATCTATAAATTGCTTTGGGCAGTAGCACCATTTTAACAATATTTATTCTTTCTATCCATGAGCATGGAATGTTTTTCCATTTGTTTCTGTGATCTCTTCCTTGAGCAGTGGTTTGTAGTTCTCCTTGTAGAGATCTTTCACCTCCCAGATAGCTGTATTCCTAGATATTTTATTCTTTTTGGGACAATTATGTATGATTTGGCTCTTGGCTTGCTGTTACTGGTGTATTAGAATGCTAGTGGTTTTTGCACATTGATTTTGTATCCTAAGACATTGCTGAAATTGTTTATCAGTTTAGGAAGATTTGGGGGACTGAGACAATGGGGTTTTCTAGCTATAGGATCATGTCATTTGCAAACAGGGAGAGTTTGATTTTCTTTCTTCCTATTCAAATGCCCTTTATTTCTTTCTCTGGCCTGATTGCCCTGGCCAGAACTTCCAATGCTATATTGAATAGGAATATATCTACTTCTAGATGGTTTTCTTAAGAATTCCTAAACTATCTTGATACTGAACAAATTCTTTCTCTGAAAAGCATTGATAGTTTTATGGTGCTAGATTATATTCTTTGAAAATAGACTTTCGTTGTCATGTGCTGTCATGTCTCATACTAATATGTTATTTCTAACTTTAATTGCCTGGTTATGGAATATCTAAATTTCACCAGAGAAATGTTTTTTTATTCAGTGGGATAAGAGAAGGGAATAATCAAATAACCTAGTGTCCATGATGTATAATATAGGATCTGCAGCTATTGATCAACTTGAATGGATACTTATAGGTTTCTATGAACTTAGGAACCAGCAATTCTCATGTGTTTCACCTGCATTAATCCTTCCCCCCCAAAAAAATTGTGCAGCACAGAGGAGGTTCGTTCCTCAGAGAATCCAGCTAAGGTTGGTTGCTTCTTACTTAGAGACGGTCTTAGACATGTGGTTCTCTTCAGAACAATCTCATTAATCATTTTTATCATGGAGTTTTTAATTCCTGTGATAGTAATGTTGAGCTCACGTTTCACTGTTACTCCAGTCCATATGCCCAAGATTTTACTTTGTTCCATATGGGTATGTATTAACTTTTGAACTACCTCTACCAAGGTTTATATTGTTTAGATGGTTTTATATTTAATTTTCAGAGTCTACAGTTTTAAAAACCCATAGTATTATTTTAATAATAATTAAGTCATTATTAATTAGTATTCCCCTGTTTTTACTCTTATTAATAATTGTCATTCCTATTGAAATGTAAAATTTTGTGTCGTATGTAGCTTTCAACTTACATTTATTTTCTAACATCTAAGTAAGAAAGTAGAGTAATACACAGTTTGGAATTTGCAGTAGTAGGGAGTCAATAGAATAAAAAATTTCAATTGATCTTGCAGAGATAAATAAGATTAAATCAAACTCAGAAAATGAAATGTAAAAAAAAAAAAATGTCCAAAGGACGCAGAACAGACATTGCTAGTTGCCTATCTAATAATGATTCTCCTATTGTTTCATAATGAAACACAATGTAATTAAGTACTTAATCTTGCAACTTCCCTTTCCATTGCCATTAGAGGTGATGATTTGACATAATTCTGGTCAATAAGATACACTCAGAAGTTGCTTTTTAAAAGAGATAGGTCTAGGCAAAAGGGGACAGGCCTGCTTAATTCTTTCGCATTTGTCTTTTGCCCTTTATTCTTCAACACTCCTGCCTAGAAGATAGACACCCGTAGAGGTGGAACAGCCATCTTTTGATAGGAGAAAAGACTCCAAGACCATAAACACTCTCTTGAATAGTTGAATCCACCCTTGATTTCCTTTTTACATACTTTGACCACATGAGAAAAATAATTCCACATTTAGTTAGGCTGCTCTGGTAGGATTTTCATTAACTATGGCTGAATTTAATTCCTAACCATGGAGGTGTTCTCCATGGTTTCTGAAGAGAGTCTTTTGCATGTTGCTTACATTCTACACTGCTGAGTGACACAGATTTCTGTGCTAAACTAATTTCCAGTGATAATTGTTTAGTATGATCTATATCTCCTGAAGAAACAGTGGTTTTTATCCTTCATGTTACTGAAAACTTAAAAGTAATTGAGAGTCTTAAGTGGCTACATGACAGAAGTGAACTTCCTGCCATAATGTGTTCTGTTCTCTGTAGTGTGTGGATAATCAGAGCAATTGAAGGAGGTTTCTTCTTGCATTAATGAAAACCTTAGGGGATATGCATGTAAAAGGGCAAACACACCTCACATCTCACCTCTAGTTAAATTAGGGTAGTCTTCCTGCCTTTATTCTTCCAATCCTTGGCACTGACTTCCAATAGTAAGCCTGAAAATCCATTTCAGCCACAATATGTGATAAAACTGATGTTTAAAAATGATCCAATTATGCATGTATATAAGGTATATATAACAGCTTAATATCATTATCAGTTTCCATAATTTATACTACCTTTCTTTGGAACTCTTGAAGTAAAAGTCTAACAGAATTTAAAGATGATATTTTTCAGAGTAAGATGCATATTAATAATAATTCAGTGGTGCTGAGCTTAGTGATGTAAATGCATTCTTAGAAATGACAGTGCTAAATGAATTAGTGCTGTCCCAGTTAATCTGACATGGTACTTAAGGAATTGCATTGTATCTACAACACCATTTATTCAGATCAATCATGGTACAGTTAGGGTTTGTTAGTTGATGACTTTATGTTTCTACATTCTTTACAATTGTTTTAATGGTGGATTTTGCTAGAACTGGCATATGATTTACCTCAACCTGAGAACTTACTCGCTTGACTCTTAGTAAAGCTGGCATTTTAATGCAACCCATGCAGTAGCCATGATTGCTTATTCTTTGCAAAACAATAAAAGTGTCTTCAGATAATAGGGTGTAATCGCACTAAACGGGACTTTTGTGGAGTAAACAAAATAAAGAGATTAGAAAGTGTAATGGAAATGGAAGAAAGTGCAATAAAGTGGCTAAGTATTCATTTGCATGAGAGTAAGTTCTGTCATACTGGCTGATCAGTGTGAGGAAGAATCATAACCATGTAGCTGCGCTAAATAAAATATTGCTGCAGTCATTCAAATGTGCTTAATATTTTTAAAAGCATTTTCACATTCATTTACTAAGACCCTTTTAAAAATTCCAAGCATGTGTACTTCAATTTAATTTATGTTCAGTGTATCTGACTGTATTTTCATGTGTTAAATTAATTTTAACTTTAAATACATGTTTTATTCTGTTTCTAGCCAACACAAAATAACTGGTGGCAAAATTACACTCCCACTGTGAACAACTACAAAACTGGACAAAATACATGGTGCACCTGTTTTCTAGGATTGCACTATAGGCAGTGTAGATGTTTGTAAGAAGGAAACATGCGAGGTGCACCCCAGGATCATAGTGTCTTGCACAGCGCAGGACTGTGAGGCTTAGCTGACAGCAACTGCTCCAGGGCTGATAGCTAGAGGGAAATACCAGAGGTTAGGCAGTGCAGGAGATTTTAGTGTTCAGGACAAGGCAGAATGACAAGGCCTTACACACCTGAAGCATTTAGCTGATACTCAGAAAGGCAAATATTTAGAAATCACCACTAGAAAATAAGATGAGGGCCAGAGCCTAGGACCAAGCTCTAAGTGACAATGGACCTTCTTTAACAAAGCATAAAACAAACCCTGCAGGATCAAGGGGGGTCTGCCAGTAGTTTAACTGCTAGCCAGATCACAGCTAAATGCCCTTTACAAGAAGACAGTATAATGTAAATAATTCTGTCTAAACCCATAAAGCAGGTCTGGGGGCTGATGGTAGCTGGGGGTAAAGGTCAAGGGTTGAACAATGAAGTGACCCTGTGTGAAGTTTTGATCCACAGGAAGCAGGTATATAAAAGATAGTGGCATGACAGAGGTTGGAACCCTCCTGAGAAAGGCAAATTCTCAGGGAAGCAGTTGAATCTAGCACTCCCAGATTGAAGGTGACAACTAGGTACATGTGACCCTGTATAGGATCATTTCATAGAAGACATTACTGGACAGTCACGGAAACTCAAGAGGGATTCTGGGTGTATCAAAAATGACAATTCTTGCAACCTTTCTGCAAATTTATTTTATTTTTTTAAAATGAAAAGAGGTAAAAATAAAGACACATACGTCATTTTTTGAAAAAATAAAACCACATCCTTTTTGATAGTATCAGACCTGATAGTATGCAGAACTGTTAAATAAATGATATCATTTCTCAAGTTTCTTTCCTGTACTATGTCATTATGTCATAGCATAATGTACTATGTGCATTTATTCTCAATGAGCATAAGTTTTAATCCTAGGTCTTAGAAATATATCTTTGTTGTATAAATATAAATGTTTGTTTTAAATAATAGGTTAATAAAGTCAATAATTCATTTAGGGCCACAATATGGAAAAAAATAAATTTGTAACCAAAATGAAGTCACATTTAATGGCCACCCAGAGGGGAAAAATGAACATAAATCTCCCCAAAACACAGTGAATTGATGCCCAGGTGCTTGTTGATGCATTGCAAGCAAAGCTGGCAAACACCAGTGAGGTTTTTCTTAGAGGTTTCTAAGCCCTTCGAAGATGTTGCCAAAACTTGACTCAAGTCACTGACAGGAAGAACAAGCTCTCGAAAACTACTTGTTGCCACTCCAAGGACCATTTTAGGTTATTGGTGTTTATCCAGAAGATTCTCCTGAAGTGACCTATGAGGTACATGAAGCCCCATAGTGCCCTATTCTGAGCATTTGTTCAGGTTTCCCCAGTGGCATTTTACAATGTGGAGGCAAAGGCGGTTGTTGTGATGGTGTGTATATGTGTGAACAGGGGCATTATGTGGGGGAATAATATAATTTGATTAGAGTAACTGAGAAATAATCTGTCTTTGCTGGTACTTACGAGATAGAACCTCTGAGTACAGGAGCCTCAGGTCTTCTTCTGTTGATTTCTTTACCTCTTTCTGTGCTGAAACTTACCACACTGATAAAATATATATATATATGCAACTTTCACTCATATTGTTCAAAGTGTAATGTAATTATGAAAAAATTTTTAAGAAACAGAAGACATTTTAATTAAAATATTTAAAAAGAAGCGTAGGGGAAAGACCAAACAATAAATGCTGCTAAAAACTCTTATTTCAATATTTTTGACATGTACATTATTTTAATTTTCAACTCCAACATTTCTGCCAAGAATTGTTAAAATAAGATTCTCTCAGAGGGAGTCTCTCATGGGCCGTAAGCCAGCTATCAGGTGAATTCACAACACAGTATGCTTCTTGTTCTCTTCTCTTTCATTTTTACTTGTTCATTTCTGATTTCTACTGAGTTGCTTATAGAGCCTTCACTGTTGTTTATACCCATCATGTAAAGATCAGTCACTTTTTTCATTGCTTTCAAGCTTCTAATTCTCACAACACCTGAGCAATTCATGGCTCTCTGAGGAGTATGCGGAATGGCTTCCTTGTCCCCTGTCTCCTGCATCACACATTTCATTTAGTGTATACCTCTGTGTAATTGATGCCTGTCATGAGAGCATTACTTATGTTTATGATAGAATAACTCTATAATATGAAAGAAAACAGTAAAATTTCAGTTACGCTAATGGGCCTCAAGTCATCTTTTGATTATTTTTTAATTTTAACTTTAGGTGCAATACATTGTATCATTCATTGTTACTAGTTCATGAAACATTACTTTATCGTTCTTACATATAAACATACACACACACACACACAAACACATTTGTTTTTATGTAAAAACAACCCAAGTTAAATTGTTTTCAAGTAGTTTGGTGACAGTGTCCTCCTTGTCTTCTAAATAACTTCAATTATGTTTATGCTTAGGATTCTGTAATTTTTTTATGCTAAATCAAAAGAGTATTTAATCCCATATAAATAACCCAAATATTCTAGGCCTTATAGCTTGTGACTGGAAGGAAGAGAGCACTTTCTTTTTATACTCAAAGTGTAATGGGATGCTTTCCCATTGGATGACTGCCTACAAATAGCATCCTCAAAGTGATCCTGATAATTTATGAGATTCTCTCAGAGGGAGTCTGTCATGGGCCCCACACCAGCTACCAGATGAATTCACGACAGTATCCTTTGTATTCTCTTCTACTTCAGTTTTCACTTGTTCACTTCTGATTTGTACTGAGTTGCTTCTGGAGGCTTCACTGTTGTTTATACTCATCATGAGAACATCAGTGTAAAGTCAAAGTCACTGTATCAATCGCTTTCAAACTTCTAATTCTTAAGACACTTGAGCAATTCATGACTCTATATGGAATATAGGGAATGGCTTCCTTATCTACTTTATGCCCCACTCTGTCTTCCAGATCTAGAAGCTGCTAGATCCAAAGCAGCTTTACTTATGCCCCAAACTTGAAGATATTTTCAGATCCCACTCAATCTCTCTATCTATAGAATTACTAAAATAATCCCAAGTTATAGGTTGGGGGTATATACCATGGCATCCCCTGTGTCTAGCTCCTCCCTCTCCTGGTAGCCAGACTCCATTCAAAGTTCCCTCGATCCTTTTCCACTTACAAAGTGAAAACTTCTGCTTGTCAATGAAATCAAATGGATACTAGTTATTGAGAGCATAGGGGTTCTTTACACTAGCACTTCCTAGCTGTTGGCTTAGTTTCTAGCTTCTAGTTACTCAACTGGCTATTCAACTCCAGCTCAACTAACTAACAAAACTGCCTCATCACAAAATATTTTCAAAGTATGAGTTAGCAGTACAAAATTTTAAAAATAACTCTAATTTGTCATTCCTATAGAGAATGTAATGTTCTTGACATGAAAGCCAGCAAGAAGTTTCTATATTTCTATGCAGGATTATATCTCAATAAGAGTCATGAGAATAAGGTAAATAATGAGTATAATAAGCTTATATTTCATCTTACCCTAGGAATCTCTATGGCACTGCCCAGCTTCCTCCCTACTAGGTTGGAAAAGCTGAATGAATGAAAGGATCCCATTGCCGCAGAGTTTTATCTCCATTCTGAATTGCAGCTGGTTTGCGTAGTTTGAGGGTCATGGTACTGTGCAAGTTGTTATCTTTTGTGAATCACAGTGCTTATTCAGTATATGCCTCTGCAGGATTAGAGCAAAGTAGATACCCCAGCTCAGTCCCTACATGCAAACTTCATGTAAGATATCACATTTGAAACCTGGAAGTTTCTGGTTACATTAGAAGTATTTCCAGCTCACAGGGGAAAGAGCAGTCATGGCTGATTCTGGCAACTTAATATCGGAAAGTTGTAGATGGGCAAAGAACGGAATGTCTACTCAAGACCAGTGAATTCAAACTTGTTCATGAAATTATCTGCATTAGCTGAGTATTTCTTGTTGAATATTTACCTAGAGGATAACTATTATTATGTTGCTACTATATGCCAGGTACTGTCCAAGACAGGGACAAAGATAACTAAGGTAAAACAAAGTCTGAAGTGACCAGTTTTAGAAATTGTGTGGCAAGAATACGGAAAGTCGAAACAAAGAATGTGGTAAGAGAGACAGGGAGACCTAACTGACCATTGCAATATCCAAGGAAGTAGTGATTAAGGTGGGGACAAAATGTAAAAGATAGAAGAAAGAGAGCTGAGAGATAATTAAAAGAAAGTGTTGACATAATCTATTAGGTATGACAAATAATGGAGGTGGAGAAGTAAGATGCTCCTAGGATTTTAATTTCCTAACTGAGTAGATGGTGTTATGTTTTCTTGAAATAATGCTTTAGGAAGTAAAATGGTTTTCTGTAATGATTGTGGTTAAGGCAATTAAAAAACGTGGAATAAATCAATTGTAGGTATTGTGAAAACAAATAACTTGGTAATTTGTGTATATGTGTGTGTGTATGAATGTGAGTGGCAAAAATAGTGACCTAATTTCCTATTGTTTAATGTCTATTTATGGAGGATAGCTTTAGCATTTGTCTACAGCTCAGTAAGGTTTAGCTGCTCATGGAATATTTTCCTGATGGTGTTAAACTAAAAGCAATGAGCAGTGAGTGGTATGTGTCTACCAGGAAATAAACCCCAAACAGGTTAACAACATAGTATGATATCTTGTTTAAGTCTCCCTATGTTCCTCATAGGACTAGGCAGGTGCATCAAGAGATTGTACAGAGAGGAACAGATATGTGGAGAGTGAAGCACATGTGTATGGTTAAAATTTGTATGTATCACAACGTATTCGTGAGATAGTTCTTTAATCCTAGCCTCTATTCATGTCTGTATCCTAGAGGTTCAACAAAAACTGAAAGAATGTGTCTACTATATACTCTAGAGAGTATTGACAGCACATGTGTCACTCAGAGCAAGGGTGCAAGAAATTTATACACCTCAGCAGAGAACACAGCTTTGGCCTGGATTGCTTTTGGCATTTGCTGGCTGAGCCAACAGCTTCTGTAATAAGTAGCTCCAGAAGCTTTGGCAGCAGCAGAAAACCTCCACTGATGCAGATATCTGTTCTCTTTGGCTTGGAAAGGGACACCTTGGCACATGCTGGCAGCCTTCACACACAGTGTAGGCAAAGGCAAAATAATGTGGATAGGTATAAACAACAGTGTCACACCATTGCTGCTGATCACTGCAGGGAGCCTGAGCCAGTGAGGGAACAATGGCCAATACTGCATGATGATTGAGAAGAGATGGTTAATGAGCACACGTGATGTGCTTGCTTTCCTGATGATTCTTTTATATTGTGATGAGATTTGTGGCTTTACGTAGTTTTTTAAAATACATACATATATATGTATGACCACATAAAATTGTAAATACTTTGTACAGTCTTATTCTCTGGAAAGTATTTCACTAGTTTGTGATTGTAGCCACAGAATAAAATGGAAACTATGCATTTCACAAATTACATTACACATATCAGAATTGCTAACATTTCTTCGAATATCCTGAAGTAGCAGAATTTTACAACTATGTCATTTTCCTTCCTGTATACAATTAGGTGACACTACTATTACTTTTCTGTGCTGTCAAACCTGTTTTCTTGATTTCCATGCATACCAAAACTGTCAAAAGAATGTTATAACGTGTGGGTCCGTTTTAGAAATATCAATGGCCATAAATACTTCCAAAATGGTGAAAGTATTTTTCACTGAGTGAAGTTTTGTTTAGGGAAAACAAAAACCAAACCAACCAACCAACCAAACAGAAACCCTACAATGCCTGTGGGAGCTCACACTCTAATCCCAGCAGATTGGGAGGTCCAGGTGGTGTATCACTTGAGGCCAGGAGTTCAAGACCAGCCTGGTCAACATGAGAAACCCGGTCTCTATTAAAAATGCAAAAATTAGCCAGGCATGGTGGCACATGCCTATAATCCCAGCTACTCGGAAGGCTGAGGCAGGAGAACGCTTGAACCTGAAAGGCGAAGGTTGCAGTGAGCTGAGATTGTGCTACTGCACTTCAGCCTAGGTGACAGAGCAAAACTCTGTCTGAAAAACAAAAACAAAACAAACAATCAAAAACCCTACCAAAAGAAAACAAAGCCCTAAGATAATTGTGCCTTAGTGAGGAATAAACGGTTTTGACTACCCATTTGAATTTCCTGCTTTGGTGCAGTCACACCGTTATGACTTCTAATGGCTATTGATATGAAGATACACCAGTGTCATAGATCCAGCCAGCAGTTTTGAAAAGAGTATTGTTTACTGTTATGAAGGATAACAATTTCCTCCAAGCCAGGCTTTTAAATCATTTTCTTTTCAAGAATTTTTGTCATAAATTCAAGCATAACAGAAAACATATACTTTTTTTGAGTCCCAGGACGTTTGCCACCTTTTTAAGTGCTTGATTCAATTTTAAGTAGAAGTTTCACTTTTGAGAGAATGAGAAAGTTCATTCACAGAAGGAAGAAGTACATTTATGGGTTGGCTTACTTGGTAGATATTTTGGTCCAATGAATAAGGTATTATCTTTTGATTTAAGGTCCTGCCATGTGCCTATAAATGCTTTTAAAAACAAGAAGTTCTTTTGACCCTTTTTTATTCTGCAAGAGGAGGATAGGAGCTGAAGAACATATATGCTTTTCAATTCCAGAAGTTTTTCTAGAGCTTGAAGTTGAGAGTGACAGTTTTGTCATTTTATCCATTGGCAGAAATCTTTGGATATATCAATGTACTGAAAAAATGTGTTTGGAAGTTACCACTGCTCTGATGACCTTAACTTTGAAATATGGATTTATTTTATTTGCAAGTTGGAATAGACAGGATCAGTGATACAGTACTTGCCAAAGATGACCTTACTGACTGGGGAAAATGATGTGACTAGAATTTATCAGAAGGGTCCTGGAGAATGTATTTGTTTTTTCACACAATATATATTTGAGTGGCAAAAACGGTAATGGTAATTTTAATTCTGTATAATATGGCAATGTCATCTTACTCAGGGAGCTAAATTTTTCACTATTTCCTGCTGCCAAGCAACAGTAAAGTCAGAAATCCGTCAGGCATCCAAGATATATTCTCTGTTGCCATGTCAAAGAAAATTAAAACTTTTTAAACAGCATCTTTGAAATTTTATATTGAGGAGAACTATTTTTCTTTTTATTTCCACAATGCAATTTCTTTCCATTTTATTTCAGAAAGTTGTCATTAGTTTTTGCCTGAAAAATGAGAAGACTTATTTATTCATAAAGTTAAAAAAAATTGTTTAAGTGAAAAAGTCAGTTCACAATGAAATAAAATATATGCATAAATATATGTCTATGTGTTCATATTCATATTGTCAATGAAAGGACTCTGGCTTTCATAAATTTTACAAATGAATCTAGTGACCTTCGTGGTAATGAAAACAAAACAAAACCCACTCTACTAAACGATCCCTAAAAAATTTCCAGCTTTAATATCCTGTGATTCTGTTTCATAATATAGAATTAAAACCAGACTTCAATAGGAACTTAATCTTTGTCTGGTCTAATGCCAAAAAAAAAAAGATAAAGATATATTAAGCATTGTGTCAGTTTGCTAGAGCTGCCATGACTAAATACCACAGACTACAACAGAAATTTTTCATAGCTTCAGAGGTTAGAAGTCCAAGATCAAGGTCTTGGCAGGTTTGATTTTATTCCAAGGACGCTGTCATTGGCTTGCAGATGGTCACCTTCTTGTTCTATCTTCATGTGGCCTTTTTTCTGTGCATCTACACTCATGGTGTCTCTGTGTGTGTGTAAATTTCTTCTTCTGTAAGGTGGAAATTAGACTGGATTAAAGCTAACTCCCTCCTAAGAACCTATCCTAAGGACCATATTTTAATCACCTTTTTAAAGACTTTATCTCCAAATATAGCCATATTTTGAGATAATGAAGGGTTAGGAATTCAACATATGAATCTCAGGAGGATGTGATTCAGCCCATAACAATTGTCTTCTCAGTGCAAGGTGAGGATGGCTTTGGTGAAGTGAAGTCTCCAATCATGGACTTCCTTGGATAGGAAAGAATAAAGTTTATGCATGATATTAATAAGAATGTCAGAGATGTAAGATGATGTCCAAGAAATAAAGTTACAGAAGTATATATATTAAAAACTTTTAAGATTTAATTCTCCATGTAAAATGATGAGAAGTCAGATAAGCTAAAAGCTAAGCCTAACAGTTGTCTACTATTTGAGAAATGTCATAGTAAAAAGAACACATCTTAAGGCAATAAAAAGATTTCAGAACAACCCAGTTTTCCCTTTGTTTGTCTAATATTATGGAGGGAATTTATAACCACACCAAAATTTCTGAACTTTCTCATCCCCTTCTCTCAGTATATCTGCTCCTTTTTTTTAAACATCCTGTCAAATTGCCTTCACCATCGGTAACTCTTTGCCTTTCATCCTATACTCCTGCTTCTTTCTCCCTGACCATACATCATAAAATCTAGAACTCTCTTCAAAGGAAAAGTAAGAGAAACAAAAAGGTCAAAACCAAAAACTTTTGGTTGGGGGAGGGAGAATGCCTGATAATACCCACAAGTTAATTGTTTTGGATTTGTCACAGGAATAACATACATTTTGGAAAATTGGAGATTGTTACTGATCTTCCCAACAATGGCTTCAGTGAATGGGATTAGAGGCCTCATTAGAATGGGAAGGGCCATGCTGGAACTGAGGCGTCGAAAAAGAGTAACAATTATTCTTTCCAGATGATAACTCCTAAGGAACTTCTGAATAGAGCAATTGGCAGAGGGAAGCTAAAGGGACATGCAGGATACAAGTTTTTATGCTTAGAAAAAATTGAGTAGATTTGCATTCTGAAGAAAAGAGTCTGTTGGAAAGGAGATGATAGACATTTGGGGAGGAAAAAAAAAAGACTTGATGGATTATTATCCCCAAGAAGGAAATGAGATGAAATTTAGCTAACCTGAGAAGGTCTGAAATGAAGATACTTTTTTTATTTATAGCAGGAGTAGAAGTTCATTAGAAAATTTTAGAGCAGGAAAAGAAAATACACTTGAAAGAGGGTGAAGTGGACCACTTGATTCACATGTGCAGTCTGAACTTTGACTTGGGGTTTTATATGTTGGCATGCTTCCAGGGGTTGCATCCCTTCTTCCCTGACTCTTCTGCTGGAGTGGGCTATCCACATACACGGTGGTCTGCCAGCACTTGGAGGGGCTGCGTGCTCAGTGTGCTTACTGAAGTTGTGCACACGCTCAACTTGAGGCATTTTTCCTTCCCCAGTTGAGTGTCCCTAGAGGAAGGTCAAACACCAGTTAAACTCCATGATTTTGCCTCTTAGTGTGCATGCTTGAGTCCACTGGCCCAACTTCGGAGCTTTTATTGGGAAGCTGCTAATCACCAGTTTCAGAAAACCAAACATTGCATGTTCTTACTCGTAAGTGGGAGTTGAACAATGAGAACACATGAAAATACATTCTTAAGAAGCAAGTTGAGGCACTTAATTCCTGGTAGACTGTATTTTTCAGGGAAATAGGAAGAAAAGTTCCTTTCAGCAGGAGGAAGAGTAGAAATCTTGGGAAGATGGGTGAATATTTCAAATGGGGGGGCCAATAGGAGAGGAAATCAAAGTTTTAGTTTTGAAAGTAGAAAATAAAATGAATCCAACAATTTTGGGAAAGAGTTGCTTTTCTTGTCCTATAAGTAACTAAAAATGATACTCCAATAAGAAATATGAAGAAGATGAACTACATTTTGATTAGGAAGATCTATTTGTCATGTATAAGTCCTTGAATTAAAGTGTTTTAACATGAAAAGCAAGGAGGTCTGTTAAGGCTCAGCAGATTTTGTCTCCCCCTTTTCCTTTGTTAAAAACTACCAAACGTAGTCATGTTAGACACCATAACAATTGTGAGAACTTTTCATTTCCTTCAAGTGTAGGCAAATGGAGGGTGTATGCTATATTTTATTTTTATGCCCCTACTTTCAGGCAGTGTCAGCTGTTTTTAGATTGACAATAAAAATCCTTATTGCTGGGAGAATTATATTCCATAAGTTTCTTTTCTCAGCTTTTCCATTTTCCTTTTTAGAACTGTTTGATAGAGTTAGAACAGCTCCCCTGAAGCTTAAGCATCCAATGTCGTCGGTGGAGAGTGGGACACAGATTGCAGATGCAGACAAATTATTGTTTGTTTCTATTGATTTCCCAGTGTTGCAAGAAATGTGGCTGTAGAGTTGTTTGTGTTTTATACTTCTTATATCAAAGTAATGCTATTCTATAAAATTCTCAAGCATATGGTAATAATATTTTTAACATATAATTTCTCTATCTTTTGGCATAAAGAATAGCATCAGAAATGACCCAAGTCTTTATCCACTTTTAGGCATTTTGGAATCTTAAGCAGACCACTTAATTATCAGTGTATGACATCATTCTTCCATCAGTTGATCCATTCGTCAGCATCTGTTTATTGAATGCCCACTGTATGCCAGGTCTTATGCTGAGGGTTTGGAGATATAGAGATGAGTGCATAAATCCAGTTCCTGTTTTGTGGTGCTTACAATCTAGCTACCACTAATGGTATATATATATATATATATTATATATATATATATATACCACTAATGGTGTGTGTATATATATATATATATATATATATATATATATATATGTACTCAGATTTAACATTACAGTTAACTTGGGAAAGCAAATCAAAAGGATCTTCTATGTATTCCCAAAGAACCAGCTGTAGGGAAGCAAATCAAAGGATCTTCTATGTACACCAAACATTGCATGCCATGAGAAAGATGCTGTTCTTGACACATCACATACCTTAATCCCTTCGTAAACACTATGAAGCAGGCATTACCAGTCTCATTTCACAAATGAGTTAAGATGCCCAAAGTAATTCCTCAGTGATAAAGAGAGATTTCACCCCTAAAACTCTGACTTCAAACACTATGCTCTTTACAGCTTCTTTATGTGTTACTTTGGCATACTAAGAACAGAAAATTACATACTTTAAGATTGACAGATAACAGAAGGGTGGTTCTCAACTGGGGGAGATTTTTGCTCTCCATGGGGCATATGACAGTGTTTGAAGACATTTTAGCTCATCATGACTGAAGGGGTCGAGGCCAGGGATGCTGCTAAATATCCTGCAATGCATAGGAGCCACTTCAGCAAAGAATGATATGGTTCCAAATGTAAATAGTGTCATGGTTGAAAAATTCTTCCTGAGAGAGTACAACCTGGGGATGAGGCCTCAGAGAGACAAGGTGACCTCCCCAAGTCACCAAATCATGTTGAGATCTCCTGATTCCCAGTCCATTTCTTCCTTGTCTCTCTATTGCTGGTTTTGTGCACCATAATGCATGTCAAAGTTCCTGGGTCCTGAGTTCTTGACAAGCGTTTGAGCTCCGTGCTTCATTTAAAATAGGAAGAGGGCCAGGCTAGTCAGTAGAATCTGAGCCTTTTCACAGAGGGTTCTCTTCTTTTACTATTCCTTTCTGGTCATCTGCAATTTTTCTCTTCGCATAAATGCTTTCTTGGTTCCTTTAGCTGTCCAGTGCCCTATATGTATGCCCTTCTTTCTCTGTAGTGTCTCCAATTCAAAATTACCTTTTCTTTCCTCAGTACTTTTCATCAAAATTCTCTCAGTGAATTTTACCTAAATATTAGAGAGGAATATACAGTGTTTGTGCTCAAAAGCAGGCTGGGGAGTCATGCCGAGCTTGGAGCCCAGCTCTGGCTATTAACCTGTGTTGATGTGTGTCGATGAAAAGATAAAAAGATACTCCCATCTCTGCTTCCCAAACAGCTGTGACTACAGGCATGAGCCACTGCACTGAGCCAGAAGAGATTTCTTTAATCTAGCATCCTTTACTTGGTAAGGCAAAAAGGCAAAGTTGGATTAGTAAAGATCTTTAGGATTTATGTCATGGTGATTTTACTGTTTTTCAACTGGTTTTTCTTAGCTGTTCTTTAAATGAAAGAGTGTTACTAGCTCAGTGTAATCCTGCATATAAATGGGAGACAAATCCAATCCTTTCTTTCATTCCTTGTATACTGGTTGTGGCAGCAATGGTAACATTTGCTTTAGTACCAGTTCTGTTGGTAACTAATGTGAGACTTAGAGTGGGTCGTTTCATATCTTTGCTTCTTTATTCCATGTACTGAAATATGTCAAACTCTGTAACATATTTGAAGGGATTTACTCTGAGCCAGATATGAGTGAGCATGGCCCGTGACACAGTCCTCAAGAAGTCCTGAGAACATGTGCCCATGGTGGTCGGGGTGCGGCTTGGTTTTATACATTTTAGAGATGCATGAGACATCAATCAAATACATTTAAGGAATACATTTGTTTGGTTTAGAAGGCAGGACAACTTGAAGTGGGGGCTTCCAGACAACAGGTGAATTCAAACATCTTCTGATTGCCTTGGTTGAGTTTGTTTGAAGACCTGGGATCAATAAAAAGGGAATGTTCAGGTTAAGATAAAGGATTGTGGAGGCCAAAGTTCCTTGAAGTCTTATAGTGGCTACCCTTAGAGACAATAGATGACAAATATTGATGATTCAGATCTTAGTTAATTTCTTTAGGATTGGGAGGGTCTGGAAGAAAGAGATCTAGGTATGTTAGTAGAGATTCTTTACAGATGCAAACTTTCCCCCACAAAGAACAGCTTTGCAGGGCCATTTCAAAATATGGTAAAGAAATATGTTTTCGGATTAAATATTTTGATTTTCTTCCTTGTCTCATAATGTTATGCCAGAGTCAGGTTGGAAAGTAAGTTGCAATATACAGGGTTAAATAAAACCCATCTGATTTGAATTTATGATTTGTATGGCATGACTCCCCAGGTCCCTTAGATAGGAATTTGGGCAATATAAAAATCAGAGTTTAGTCCTCACATGTTTGGTAACCTCTCTATATACCACCAGCTTAATCTATCCTAGAATTTTATTTCAACTTAATGATTATTTAAACTTGTATGAGGGAAACACTGGGAGGTGGGAAGCCTCCCTGTTTTCTCTTAAATTATACCATGTGATGATTTCATTCATAGGTAATGTTTGCTTTGAAAGTAAACACTGGTTGCCTCATTAGTCCTCTCCCATCCAGGGGAGTACCTGTTCTCTGTTTTTCCTCACCAGGAGCTGAATCTTCAGTCACCTTGATTTTGGACTTCCCAGCCTCCAGGACGGTGAAAAATGAGTATCTGTTGCTTAAGCCACTCAGCCTATGGTATTTTATTATAGCATCTTATCTGATTCATACATGATTTAAGAGTCTTACCTACCTCAAGGAATATCTAGAAAAATTGGAAGACCGTGTTGCAGCAGTTCTCTAGTTTAAGAATTTCTTGAAGGACTGTTAAGTCTTATCTAATTTCATGGATGAGCAACAAATGATTTCTTTTTGTCAACCTATTTGATCTTTTTCCTCCCTGAGATCACCATTACCCTGACTCTCTGCTTCCCTAGGCTTAATGTCCAACTGAGGCACAACCCTGGCAGAAAAAAAAAAAACAAACCTCTGACATTGATACCACTGTCACTGAGCCCACTAGATGAGAGTTAAATCCCATGACATCTGGGCAAGATTAGAGTAACTGGGCTACCAACAAAGAAAAGCTGAGAAGAAAAAGATTTGTTTTTAACACTCCTGTCCCAATTATGCCTAAATATCAGGCAGTATTACTCATACTTTATTTTAGTTTTAATTAAATTTGTTTTATTTAATTATAAGTTTCAACTCATTAATATAGGTGATTGTCATGTTATTTTGCTTGCATGCCATGAGCATCTAACTTCTTACAGGTAAAAGTCTTGGAGGGAAGATGACACTAGTATACTACTTTCTTTTAGAATTCAGTGTCTGCATTTGGAACTCAGACAATAAGTCAGATCATTTGTGTTCTGTAATGCAGATATAGAGGTAGAGAAAGTTTTAAGATAAGAAGGGATTGTCTATAAAAAGAAAAGAGTGACATCGATAAACAATATTTATTTGGTGTCTGAAGCAGGAACTTAGCAGGCTGCTGAAACATGCTAAGTTCCTGCTTCAGATGCCAAATAAAATATTTATAATTGAATAAAATGCATAACTGGTAGACATAAAGCTTTCTATACTCCTTTTAATGCTAAAATACTTCAATTAGAATTTAACAAAGTGCTGTCTTTTATTGACAGCTTGAGCAAATTAATCTTGAACTTCAGTTTCCTTATTTTAAAAATGGACAAGATGAAACAAAAATCTCTTCCTGAATGAATTATAAATTCTGGTGTCCTACGATTTTTTTCTTTTTATTGAAAACACACAGTATATTACATTATTTGAGGCTCCTTTGCTGACAATTGGCTATATGGGGTTTTGCTAACATAATAGGTACAAAGGCTGAACTCTCTAATCATCATACAAAAAGGCAAAGTTGGATTAGTAAAGATCTTTAGGATTTATGTCATGGTGATTTTACTGTTTTTCAACTGGTTTTTCTTAGCTGTTCTTTAAATGAAAGAGTGTTACTAGCTCAGTGTAATCCTGCATATAAATGGGAGACAAATCCAATCCTTTCTTTCATTCCTTGTATACTGGTTGTGGCAGCAATGGTAACATTTGCTTTAGTACCAGTTCTGTTGGTAACTAATGTGAGACTTAGAGTGGGTCGTTTCATATCTTTGCTTCTTTATTCCATGTACTGAATAGTCTCTGGTTTCTTTTTCTTTCTTTTTTTAGTTTATCTGTTTGGAAAGGTAAATATATGCTCATTATAGAAAGTGCAAATAATACTGAAAGATATAATAAAGAAGAAAGAAAAATAAAGCAAAATTCTACTACCCATGGACACCACACACACACACACACACACGCACACACACACACACACAGACACACACACATTTACAAACAGTACTGCAGGCAATAGCATGAATAAGGATGAATGTATCTTTACATCCTTATTCTAATCTCTACTTTGAATAAACTTTTCAGAACAGAATTGCTGGGACAAAGTGTATTTTTTTGACTCAAGATGTCATGTTTTCCACAATGGTGGTAATATTTTGCATACCACAACTCTGTCTTAAAGCAGCTGTTTCCTCACACCCTTTCCCACACTAAATACTGACAACATTTGTACCATTATAGAACTGATTCTGGAATCATATCTCACCATTAGTGGTTATTGTACATATTTGATGTTATAAGAATATTTTGAAAAGATAATATATTTATGACATTGTTATTTTTAATTTCTGCTGATAATAAGATTAATCATACATTGTCGTGGTTGGGATAAAATTGTTTCTGTATTTTCTTGTGAATTCCTTTTAAAACATATGTCCTAGCAGTTTCACCCTTTCCAGTGATTCAAAAGTGTATTTGCTTCCTTTTGTCTATGGCATACAAATTCAAGATCTTTTCCAAAATGCATTTTCACATTACCTCATGGTGTCATAGCACCACATGATCAGGTTGTGTTCCTGTAGAGATAATGTCACACAATCTGTACCCTGATCTGTAGAACAGCAGATATAGCTTGTTTAAGTACATTTTTTATTTGTTAGCACATAAAATCATAAAAAATGTTCATTTCAGTTTTTACAATATCTAATTAGTGACATTTCCTTCACCAAAGTTTCTCTTTTTTATAGGCTCTAGTCAAACTGTTTTATATGTCCTACAGAACGTCTCATCCTTTTTATTTATTTTAAACTTCATTATCTTTTGATGACACAGTTATTTTCTTTCTATCTTTTATCTGCCTTTAGCTGACATCTTCACTTTGTCTTTCTTTACAACTATGCTAGCTCTTATCCATGTGTTTTGGTAACTTTTAATGGAAAATTCAATTTCTATGAAGTATATGCTAGTATCTTTCAAAGTACTTAATTAAGTTCTCAAAAGGTTAGGTGAGAAGATTAAACCAAAAATATAAATATGTGGCAAGACAGCTTTCTCATGGGAATCTTCCAGAGAGGGTTTGGGGTGAAGACTGACAAATTGTGTTAAAGTGATATACTATTTTTCATTAATGTCTTCTCAAGAAAGATTCAGGGAATCTGTTGTATGCTGTTTACACTTAAGATTCAGAAATGTTTATGCATACTGAAGTATGAGTAGGCAATATAAGTAATCAGAAAAAGATAAATAAATATTGAACGTGGATAGAATTCAGAACTCATGACACCATATTGGTTTTATGAACAATAATTAAGCAACTTTAAAAATATGTTTTCAGAATATTGAGCTCTATCAAAGACATATTTGATTTGCATAGTTATTCATATTCTCTAAGTACATTGCTATTGTGGAAAACATGCTGAATTGGGAGCTAGGAAAATACTGTAAGTCATTCCTCATCTGAGCTCTCATCTGTATTATTGCTTCCAGAGCTGTAGTTCTGTGATAGACATCTTTCCCCCTGTTTGGCTCTTCTGTTTTTTTCTAATCAGAGTTGTACCATTTTGATAAGAGAAGACAATCATGCTTGGTTACATTTGCAAATATAATTATATTTCTCCCAGAAAAACACAATTTTTATTAAATTCAAACCAGAAGAGAATAGAAAGCAGAGGAGGAATAGGTGCAGGATTTCCTTTGTGCTGGCACAATTTAATATATTCTGGTAGCGACCTTTCAGAATAGATAGTCACCTAACTAAATTAGGTGGGAATATAGAAGCATCATTGAAAGCAGAAGTAATTTGAAACTTAGTGGGGGAAAGTTTACTGAGCATATCAGCACCAATGATGAAATGTGGGAGAGGGAGTATAGCATAGTCTTAAGAATTTGAGTCCTGAAATTGTAAAGGCCTTGTTTTGAAACATGGCTCTGTCATTTACCAGCTGAGTGTACCTCTCTAAGCCTCAACATCCTCACCTGCAAAATGCGGATAATAACAGTGCCTGTCCCATAAGGTTATTGTGAGAATAAAATGGACTAGCACATGCAAAGTGGTTAGCATAGTGACTGATACTACTAATAACAAACATTCAATTCATTAATCACTAAGTGACAATCACTTTTCTAAGGGCTTTCTGTGTATTAACTCAGCAAATGTTTAATTCACGTTAGCCTTTTTATCCTTACCCTTGTTATTGTGAAACAACAAATTTATCATAGGGGCTCCCAAACTTCTATCTATCTATCTATCTATCTACACATATGCTTGCATAAAATGTGTATGTATATGTATCTATATCTACATGTATATTTGTAGAAAATTAAAAGCAAGGATGACATGAAATTCTCTAAAATAATGTAATGGATTTTATGGGTTTTGGTTCTCTATTGTGTACATTTTCATATGTGAGTATCTTTTTATAATGTTTAACATTTATATGATGAACTAGACCTGAAATAAGAATCTTTCAATGTTCCTGTATGCCTACAGTTTTTACTATCTTAGCAAGTGCCCTCTTATTGTCTGTTAGGCGAAGGTCATATTTCAAAATTTTCTTTTCTTTTTTTAGACTGGGTCTTGCTCTGTCGCCCAGGCTGGAGTGCAGTGGCATGATCTCAGCTCACTGCAACCTCCGCTTCCCAGGTTCAAGCGATTCTCCTGCTTCGGCCTCCTGAGTAGCAGAGTTTACAGGCGTGTGCCACCACGCCTGGCTAATTGTTGTATTTTTAGTAGAGATGGGGTTTCACCATATTGTCCAGGCTGTCTCGAACTCCTGACCTCCTGATCCACCCACCTCAGCCTCCCAAAATGTTAGGATTACAGGCGTGAGCCACCATGCTCAGCCTCAATATTTTATTTTCAAATCAAGACATAGAGAACTTCCCTTGAAAGGAAATCTAATGATTATACAAGTAATTAAATATATTCATTATTTTTATATTATCATTGAACTATACTACCGCTATGAACTAAGGATTGTTATTATTTATATTTTTAAGAGGGAAAACTGAGGTATAGACATCACACATAATTTGCCACAATATGAGGTGAGCAAGTGGTAAAGTCAGGACTTGAGGACAGAATTTTAAATTTGAAATCTCATTATTTTTCCATTACTAGTGCTTCATCAAAACATCCTCAGAGCAGAGAACCCTGTACTCTGGAGCCCTAGCAGCGTGATCTGAAGAATTATAGAGAAGTATGTTCTAGAGTCACTTGTATATCTTCAAATCATGTAAAATTTCTTTCTATTCATAATATTTCCATGCTAATTTTAAATAAAAGCAATTATTCTTCTTATCTGTTGTTGAGGCTTCACTATGTCCCACACTCCCATTCATATGATGAAGTACTAACCCACAGGACCTCAGATTGTGACTTTGGAGATAAGGTCTTTAGCTAGCCATGTGCCGAAAGCAGAAGCTGGACCCCTTCCTGACACCTTACACTAAAATTAACTCTAGATGGATTAAAGACTTAAACATAAGACCTGACACTATAAAAACCCTAGAAGAAAACCTAGGCAAAACCATTCAGGACATAGGCATAGGCAAGGACTTCATGACTAAAACACCAAAAGCATTGGCAACAAAAGCCAAAATAGACTAATAGGATCTAATTAAACTCCAGATCTTCTGCACAGCAAAAGAAACAATCATTAGAGTGAACTAGCAACCAACAGAATGGGAAAAAAAATTTGCAATCTACCCATCTGACAAAGGGATAATATCCAGAATCTACAAAGAACCACAGATTCACAAAAAAAAAAAAAAAAAAGGTGGACAAAGGATATGAACAGATACTTTTCAAAAGAAGACATATATGAGGCCAAGAAACGTGAAAAAATGCTCGTCATCACTGGTCATTAGAGAAATGCAAATCAAAACTGCATTGAGATACCATCTCACGCCAGTTAGAATGGCGATCATTAAAAATTCTGGAGACAACACATGCTGGAGAGGATGTGGAGAAATAGGAACACTTTTACACTGTTTGTGGGAGTGTAAATTAGCTCAACCATTGTGGAAGACAGTGTGGTGGTTCCTCAAGGACTAGAAATAGAAATTCCATTTGACCCAGCAATCCCATTATATTATAAATAAACTATTTATTTATAATATAAATTGTTCTATTATGAAGACACATGCACAAGTATGTTCATTGCAGCACTGTTTACAATAGCAAAGACCTGCAACCAACCCCAAATGTCTACTGATGGTAGACTGGACAAGGAAAATGTGGCACATATACACCATGGAATACTATGCAACCATAAAAACCATGAATTCATGTCCTTTGTAGGGACGAGGATGAATCTGGAAACCATAAGTCTCAGCAAACTGACACAAGAACAGAAAATCAAACACCGCATGTTCTCACTCATAGGTGGGTGTTGAACAATGAGAACACATGGACACAGAGAGGGGAGCATCACACACTGGGGTCTGTTGTGGGGCAATAGGGGGAGGGGACAGCAGGGGTTGGGGAGGTTGGGAAGGGGATAACATGGGGGAGAAATGCCAGATATAGGTGACGGAGGGATGGAGGCAGCAAACCATATTGCCATGTATGTACCTATGCAACAATCCTGCATGATCTGCACATGTACCCCAGAACCTAAAGTACAATAAAAAAATGGAATCACCATTCAAAATAAAATAAATATAAAGAGACAATTAAGTTTAGATGAGATCACTGAGGTGGACAGTAATTCAGTATCAATTATGCCTGTAATCCCAGTACTTTGGGAGGCCAAAGCAGGTGGATCATTTGAGGCCAGGAGTTCGAGACCAGCTTGGCCAACATGTGAAACCCCGTCTCTACTGCAAATATAATAATTAACTGGGCTTGGTGGCAAGTGCCTGTAATCCCAGCTACTCAGGAGGCTGAGGCAGAAGAATCGCTTGAACCTGGAAGGCAGAGGTTGCAGTGAGCTGAGATCATGCCACTGCACTCCAGCCTGGGCAATTGAGCAGACTCAGTCTCAAAAAAATAAAATAAAATAAAATATAAAAAAGGAGTTAGGACATAGATAGGTATACAGAGGAAAGATCATGTGGAGATACTGGAAAAAGGCCACTATCTCCAAGCCAAGGAAAGAGGCTCACAGAGGAAACTGCCAACATCTTGATCTAGGACTTTTAGCTTCTAGAAATGTGAGGACATGAATTGCTGTTGTTTAAGCCACCTGGTCTGTGGTACCTTGTTATGGTAGCCCTAGGAAACTAATATACTTATCATTTGGTAAAAATGATACTCCAGAAGGATGTGCTACACTTATCATAGCTTCATTTATCCTAAATTATACCACCATGGTCTCCTGGGAGGTAGAGAAGCAAATAATCATACCTTGTTGCCTTCCATGGGAAAAAGATTCAGTGTGGAAACAAAAAGATAACAATATTTAGAGGCAGTATTCAAAATGCACATTAGGTTAACTATCTATATTAACTCGCCATTGATAGTAATAAATTTTTGGTTTAGAAATTAAGACTATCATTTTCAGGATTTTGAATTTATTCTTAAGCAAATGCCTTGATTCCTGTTTAAAGCTCAAGAGCATGTACCATGTGCTGCTGTCTACCTCTTAAGAGTAGACTGAAGCCAAGAAACCTAGGTTATAAGGAAAATAATATAATATCTCTTGTGGAGAAAGGAACCTTTGTTCATTTAAGATAAAAACAATTTATTCAAACATCTGTGTACTTACTTTACTTATCAGTAAGCAGTCAGAACAGAATACTTCATTTAATAACTACATTTTTATTTTTCTCCGGGCTAAATCCAATGGCCATATATGTTGGGTACACCTGTAGCCTGAATACAGTGGAGACATACAAAAATAAATCTAGTAAATGGAAAGATAAGTATAAAAATATAACCTGAATTAAAATAATGTTCGGGGTTATTAAAGTGAGTAAATGTTAGTGCAACAAATATGAGATATGCCATTTGAATATTTTAGTAAGCATTCACAGACTCTAGACATAAATTGATCAGCACCTCTTCATAATGGACTGAAAAATCTAACTTTCCTGCAGACTTGAGAAATTATTCAGAATATAAATATAACAATTTATTTATTGACTTTGCATCCTAGGAAATATCAAGAAGAATTGTCTGATATAAATGTAGACCTTGGGCTTGCCAAAATCAATATTTATCTCTTGGGTCAATCCATTTATTGATGTTCACCTCAAAGAGAAGTCAGTATGTGTGTAATATCACTGTGAACAAAATTTCAACATAGAAATGTTATAATCCTGAATTTAGTTTTGTTTCCCTGAAAACTTGTTTGTCCTTCCTGATTTTATATGGACTATATCAGGTTCAAAATAAGAAAGTTTAAATCTATTAAATAATTTAGACTATTATTTCTCATATCACTTAGCAAAAGCAAAAATTATTGCCTTAATGTTGTTTAAAATGGAATAACTCCAAAGTAACTCTTACCAGTTTAATTTCTTATAGTAAATTTTCACTGGATGCATAGAAATAATTTAAAGCTATGAATTATAATTAAAAATTTCCCCAAGAAACAATGTTATAATTTTAAAATAAGTAAGGGCAAGGAACTATGGTGAGTAGAGGTAAAGGTTTCTAAAATTCATTCATATGACAATCATCAACTGATTAATTGTGGTAATGTAGAAAGTACACATCACATATGAACACAGAATTCAAGCTAATGTCACAAGCTATGAAAAGTAGAAAGTTGCTGTCCATCTACTTGACATATATATTATTTGAGCTAATCGTTTCTACTTTGCAGCTAATGTCTACCTTCATTACAGAAACTTAAGCCCGTCTTTAAATATATTTGATGTATTTTCCCAGTACACTGAATTCATATGTATTTTTCCTTTTACAGTAGGGAACCAAGTATATTGAGCATTTTTATATACTCTCCTTCCAACTAATATATATCTTGCTTAAACTATAAATGGCAACTATACATAATTGAAATAATCAAATATTGACATAATCTTCAGTTCAACATATCCTTGAACTGAATATGTGATTGATGAATTGACTGCTTATTTTTCTTTGTTGTGGGTAATTCAGCTGTTAACTCTAACATACTTACCAAAACTCTTGCCATTCCATTTTTTTTCTATGAAATTATATTAGTTGTTAGAAATGATCAAAATAAAAAGTATTGTAAAGGCAAATTCACTCTCAAGAGATTTTATAGAGAGAGAATATGATATAAATTATCCAAGTCTACAGGTGAGGCCATGGATTTGGCATTTACTTTCATATTTCAAGCCACAGGGCAGGAATACATCTTCCCAAGGGGATTCAGGTCCTAAAGTTCTTTATGCTCTGATCTGTAAGGCTAAAACATGGCTATTTCTTTACTTCTTCTATCTCTTGCCTCTTGGCAACATGATTGAAGTACAAGGAAATAAACCCTCTTGACTTAACTATGTGACTCACATCCTACTTACTTATTGATTTTGACCACTAGCTTAGCCCAAACTTGCTTGCTTTTTTTTTTTTTTTTTTTTTTTTGGAGGCAGAGTCTTGGCTCTGTCGCCAGGCACCAGGCTGCTGGAGTGCAGTGGCGCCATCTCGGCTCACTGCAACCTCCGCCTCCTGGGTTCAAGCAATTCTCCTGTCTCAGCCTCCGGAGTAGCTGGGACTACAGGCACGTGCCACCACGCCCTGCTAATTTTTGTATTTTTTAGTAGAGGCAGGGTTTCACCATGGTTTCGATCTCGTGATCCGCCCATCTCGGCCTCCCAAAGTGCTGGGATTACAGACGTGAGCAACCGCGCCCGGCAGTTTTCTTTTATTTTCTGTGCTTCAATTAAATCCTGAAACTTTGAATGATTTAATATTCGTGTTTTCACTGGTCTTGTGGACTAATGATATCATAAGTAACCTTATCAAAACATATCGGCATAGAGAGCTAAAATCCTTTTCCTGACACTTCAGACATTACAGCAATATCTACATGACAGATATTGTGCAAATTATAATTGTCCTTTTCCTTCTCATTGAGTCTTTTTTCCCTTAAGTTTATGTTTGTCTAATGCAGCTTCGATTGTATCTTCCACAAAAACTAGTTTGATTACATCTGGTTAAAAATACGTAATACTAATTTGAAGGGCTATGTTAATTTTTTGTTAACTTTTAAAATGGAACTTACTATGCTTTAGCTGATAAGTTTGTTTTATCATAGAATTAATCTTAAACTTTAAGCAAAGATTTTTCTGCTTTTAGTTACAGGACTTCTGACTGGAGCATAATGTAAGGTAATGCACTTGAAATATTAACTGCTTGAAATAAATTTTGGATTAAAGTTTTTGGAAAATCAAGTAATATTTGTGTTTTCAAAATTTAAGATTTTTACATCTCTACTTAACCATAAGTTCCTCAGAGAGTTCTTCCCTTGCCTTCACTTTGGAATCTTTCTTTGTATTATTCCTTGTTCTTGTTCTATGCTGTGTTCTTCAATGAACTTATCACAGTTTGTAATCCTAATTTTATTTATATTTTTATTTGTTCCAGGAATCATATATATTGTGTTCATCAGTGTAAATCCTGGGTATCATAGAGTATTACAGTATTTGACACAATAAATGAATTAAATAATACCTTGTTAAATGAATTAAATAAGAATGATGGTGAAGGAAGAAAGAAGATGAAAAAGAGAGAGAAGGATAAGGGAATGAAGAAGAGAAGAGAGGAACAAGGAGGTGGGGTTGAGGAAAAGAGGAGGAGGAGGAGAAGAAGAAGAAAAAGGAAGAAGGGAAGGAGAAAGTAGAGGAGGAGGTGGAAAAGGAGGACAGCTGGAGGAGAACCATGGTAATTTTTATGAATTTTATATGCATGAGCTATTTAATGCTCACAACAAAACTATCAGATAGTTGCCATTGAAGAAAAAGAGGCATAAAAGATTAGTAACTTGCTTATGGTCACATCTCAAATGGCAGAACTAGATCTTGAATTCAGGCATAATGACCTCAATCTGGCCGGTTGTGCCCTATTCTGAGTGAAAGACTATGCAATTTTACCCAAGCTGCTCATGTCACTTATTGCATCTTTTTCTAAGGCACCTATGGTGTAAAATCAGGTTTACAAGAAAGCAGTAGTATAATGTTGTATAGTTCAGTAAACCATGTGTAGAAGCTGGATTTTTCAGGCACTAATACAGGTTTACTTTCTTCTATTAAAGCAAATATATTTCTTAAGAAAACCTAGTTGCAGTGGCAGTGATTGTTCTTCTTGAGATTTATCTGTAACTCTGAGTCTGTCAGTTGTACCCTTACCTGTCCAGCTATGTCAGATAGGATTCTATCGAAAGTTTTCTGAAGTTTTGAAATTCTTATGTAAATCACTAATAGGCTATAGAATCATTAAATCCATATATTACCTTAAAGCACAGGGCTGGTCTGTGCTTTGGAAGTAAGGAAACAAGTCTACATACCACTCTTAACTTCCCTCCCTTCTAATAAACTGATTTGTGTCTTGACTTACACTCAGTTTGTCCTGTCTTTGAAGAAAAAGTGCTCCTGGTTTACAAAGCAAGTCATTCTATCCTTAATTGAATTCATTCTTATTATTGATTGCATTCATTATTATTCTCAGTTTCATAATTCTAGTCCCATAATTTATTACTCAATTAATATCTTTCTTTATATTCACCCAGATTTTCTGAAGTCAACAAACACTCATATTTCAAATGTCAACAAATAAAACAAAACTCTTTTACCAAGCCCTGCTTCCCTCATCTCATCTCTTAAGTTTACTACATTTTTGAAAGACTATTTTATGACTATTTTACATTGTTGTCTCCTTTTCTTTGCCATCCATTTGTATGTTTCTCTTTCTTTCTGTCTTTCTTTTTTCTTTTTTTTTTTTTTTGACGAAGTCTTGCTCTGTTGCCCAGGCTGGAGTGCAATGGCGTGATCTTGGCTTACTGCAACCTCCACCTCCCAGGTTCAAGTGATTCCTCTGTCTCAGCCTCCCCGAGTAGCTGGGACTACAGTTGCATGCCACCATGCCCAGCTTATTTTTGTATTTTTAGTAGAGATGGGGTTTCACCATATTGGCTAGGATGGTCTGGATCTCTTGACCTCGTGATCCACTCACCTTGGCCTCCCAAAGTGCTGGGATTACAGGCATAAGCCACTGCACCCAGCCTCATTTGGATGTTTCTTCATGGCTCTGTCTCCTACACTTTATTGAAACTACTGAATCAGAGGTCATCAGTAATGTATTCTTTGCCATTTCTAGTCATTCTTAGTTCTTATCTTCCCCAAATTTTCTGCTGTATTTGACAGTTACTGGACACTCTTCATTCTTTAACTTTCTTGTTCCATTGATTTTCTGACATTGTTCTTTAGTTAGTTTTACCTTATTTTTTAAACTCTGATCAAAGAAATAAAAATAGGCTATATTTTGCTACTGTTGGTTTTAATGTGGCTCCTTGTCAATTTCACCATTGAGTTTATTACTTTTCTTCTCATCCCTTATATATCACAGTTTTCTGGGGTTTTTGATTAATCGTTACATGTAAAACCTTTCCCTTTCTGGTCTTGGTCTTTTTACTATTTAATGCATTTTTTTCCCCTCAGAAATATAATGCCCTGGCTTTTGGGCAATAACTGGCAACTTTACATGTGTTTCTTGAAATTTTAATCCTAATTCCCAATAATTTGCATATCTTAAAGCCAAACTGCATGCAATCCAGTATAGTGGATACTTCATCTTTCCAGTCACTCATGAAAAGAAGCATGAGTGATCATGCTTTCATCACCATCATCCTTGCACTGTTAAAGTACTTCATTCTATTTGTTTTAACTGCATGATGGTTCTTCATCAGTTTGTCATTTATTTTTGTTCTTTCTCCTGTACAGCAGGCAGTAACATTATCTCATACTCAGAATATTCTTGCAGTTTTCTAATTGGTATCTCTGTCTTCAGCCTTTCAATATACTACTCTGCCTTTTACGGTGTTTAGAATTAGCTACTTAAAATATAGGTCAGAGTGCATATCACCTTTTTTAAACAAAGAAAAAAATGACAACTGCCTATGGCCTACAAAATGCAGTCAAAGTTACCTAAAATGACATTCATAGGCTGCTATAACTGATCTCTGTATGCTTGGTCAGACTACCTTTGAATGTATAGTCTTTCTTTAAGCTTACCTTTTAGCCATTTTCTCAGTACATCCATGTACTTTCACTTACTTATTATGCTTTTTGTCCTAATTAACTTGGAGTATGTTTTTCTTACTTTCTTCCCTGTCACTAAGAGCTCATTAGTCCTCAAAGGGTTAAATTAGTTTATTCCACCTTGCATTGTGATCGCCTTCCTATTTTGTAAGCACTTCTAAAGCAGAAATAATTTTATTCCTAAATGTACTCTTCATTTCATCCCTTACCACAAACAAAACACATACACTCTCTCGCGCTGGTACGTAGACAGTGTTTATTAAACATTTTTTGGAATATTACTGTAAAGATATTAGACTTTATAGACCCATGAAAATTAGTTTGGCACTTTAAGGTCACACTTTTATTATTTTACATAAAATAAAGTATAATTTGGCAAAAAATGGCAAGTTAGTTGTCCAAAAGGCTGAGTTCATCAACCCTCTTTTCAACAGCCTGTGTAACATGCCTGATATTCACAAATAAACTGGTCTACATCCTCAGGCCTCTTCACTACTTCCTCCACTAAGGTCATTCCTTTCCAAATGTACAACCTACAAGTGAACATTCATGATAAATTTAATTACTAGGACCACTTGAACCTAAATAGTGGTTGCCACCACTGCTTGTTCTTTGCTAGTGAGTAATGGAAGTAGTGAGAGTAGAGTGTTCAGAAAGGCAAGCATGGGATAATTATTTAACAGAATATTTGCCAAATGTCAGAAAAGTTGTTAGATATATAAAGCTAAAAATGAAAAAAAAAAACCCTCAAATTTGCTTGTAAATCCAATGCAACTATTAATAATAAAAACTCATATGTAGGTCCTTAAAGTATATGTTACCAAATGCCTCTGAAATGCTTAATTTTTCAATATTTTTATTTAAATTATTAACAGGAAAATTTGAAAACACATATAAAAAAATGAAAAAGAAAATCCTGTTTTTAAAAACTACGCAGAAGGTAGGATCCTTTACTACACAGTTGCATATTTTTTTAAACAAAAATTGGAGCTTAAACTTAATTTGTTCTTTTTGCTTACAACATATTTGGAACATCTTCTTACGCTATTAAATGTGGTATTTATATTTAATCATTGCATATTATCTAATTGAAGCAATTTGCTCTAGTTTACTTAATCAGCCCATGAATGTTCAGTTTCTAAAACTGCTTGCACATAAATTGTAAAAATTTTGACCAAGAATCTATAGAATATATTTGGGAGGACAAGAGAAACAAGGAGAGGGAGAGGATTTGAGAAGGCACTCTAAATCCTGTGTCCTCCCAGGCTATATTTCTAGCTCCAGTATCCCTGACTCACAATCATATTGAAAAAGAAAAAAAATACATATATATGTGTATGTGTGTGTGTGTGTGTGTGTGTATGTATATATATTCTGCCTGAACCTCCAACTGATTTAAAGTCTTTTGATGACTCAAAGTACAGTTCCAGACATCAGAAATGAAATCTCAATCTGTGCCAGTTAAATGTTAAATAACTGTATTTCATTATTAATACAAAAATATTTTATTCATTACACATACCAAAGAGATCAGAGTTCATTCATTCTTTCATTCATTAAACACAGCTATGACAGCCTTGCTATGTCTCTAGGATAGGAAGAAAGAGAAAAATGAATATCATCATTTTTAATATGTGAAATAGAAAATGGAGGCAATTTGGGTGGTCAAGTGACTCAGTCTAAGTAACTCCTATAGTTTCTCTTTAGTGCCCAGTTGACCAGAGTTGCTTTAACTCAGTCTGTTTCTTCTCTAATCGGGCCACTCTCCTTCCTGCGCCCCCTGTGTGTCCTGAATCCACACCTTTGATCCTCTTGGTCTTTCTATGCAGAAGGGGAAAACTACATGCTGATGATGAAGACTCAACTACTTACCAAACTTTCCCTTGTCCCCTCTCTGAGATTTTCCCAAACTACATTCCAAGGTTTGCTCTTTACAAGTAATAGATATTTTGTGGGAGAAATAAAAATACTTCCATGCTTAAAAACATCTGAAAATGCTTGGAAACTCTTATTTAAATAATTCTGATAGGGTTCACTAGAGTAGTAGGATTTGAAAACACTAATGTGAGAATAACACAGGAGCTTGTCAGGCTAAATTATTCCCATTTTACACACTCCTAGCACCTTCTGCTACTCTTTTGCAACACTTTCCCAATTATAGTTTAAATAACTATTTGTTTCATTCACATATTCCCCATAGAATGTAAGCTTCTTGAAGGCAGGGACCATGTTTTCTTATTCACTTCTACATTCCAGAGTAAAACACAGTTTGAAATGGCACAAAGCAGAAACTACAAAATGTAGGTTGAATTAATAAATAACTGAATGGATCTTCATGAGAGGATAAAATATGTAGTATTTCTCAGATATGTCTGACCAGGAAATCCTTCTTTTGTGGAACATCTATTAACATTTCATCCTGTTTGCTTTTCTGCTTGAATGTGTTGCTGGAACTTCAGATCATCTTGGGTACAATACCCAACTGTCCTCTTTTGTTTTTGGTTTGGGGTGGGACGACCGCAGTGTACCAGGTGTCCAAATCAAAACATAGAGATCATCCTTACTGATCTCATCCATGTCTCATTCCATTAACTCCCAGACCTTTTTGCTTCTACCTATCTTCATTTGCTTTCTTTTCAACTTGTTTTTGAGAACCTTGCCTAAGCCAAGAAAATACATCTTTTGTAATAGTATCAGAATTGCTTTTTCTTGCTGCCCCACAATCACCTATCCATCACAAGAGTTTTTGTCATACAAATCTCTTGTTTAAAATATTTTTAGACTTTGAACAAATTGTATATCTCTTATCTCTTTACTTACATCTCAATTTCACCATTGCACTGCCTGAGTCACTCTATACTCTAGTGCTGTTGAATGTTGTTGGTTCCCTAAAGCCAGCATATTCATTTTAGCCTCTGATTTCAGAGCTGTCATATAGGGCCTCACAGCTGTGTGCTGCATAAGTCTAACACTGTGATGTAAGTGAGGTCCCCTAGAGATGTGCAGCACAACGTCCCTACCTGATGACTCATCTTTTTCCATCATGGAATCCGTTGTGCTGCACACCTTTTCTTGTTTCTTACTCTTTTTTTTTATTGGTCATGTCATTCTGACTCCATGATCATTGGGCACCTCTGCTTTGTGCCTCCAAAACATACTTACATTTCTTCTGTCATAGCACTTGTCACTGTCTTCTAGCTATCTTCTTCTCCATCTAGACTGGAAGAACCATGGAAGCCAGGACTCTGCTAGCCTGTGTTTTGGATATTCAACATCTTCCCAGTGCCTAGAAAGCCTTGCATACTCAGAGCCTTTGTTGTTTCTGTTCTCCCACCTGCAGTATCTTTCCTAGACAACCAAAAGGCTTTCGTCTTCACCTCCTTCAGGTGTTTGCTTGCATATCGCCTTCTTAGGTCCCTGACCACCTTATGGTAACCCTACCTCTTCTGTCTCTACCTATCTTCCTTTCTTGCTTTATTTTGTTTCTATCCCAGATCTACTGAACCAGGTATCAGCTTTCAGAATAGTCAGCCAGGACAAAAAAAAAAAAAAAGAAAGTATCAGACCTTTGATCACTTACTGTTGGAGTATAAGTGAAAGAATAAATTAGGCCAAGTGTAGACTCCCCCGCCACTCCACTTCTTTCCATTTCCCCCCCATGGAAAGACACAGAGGTTGAAGGTCATGAGGATGAGCACAGTTGTAAAGGATGTCTCACTGCTGAGGAAGGCTAGAAAAAAGGTTCCTGCAGTTTAATGGACTTGGGGACTACGGGGACAAGGAATGAAAAGAACTAGGTATAGGAAATGTATTGAGTACAGATGATCCTTGACTTATGTTGGTGCAACTTATGATTTTTTGATTTTAACATGGGTTTATTGGGGCATTAAGTGCATTTTCCAGTTGTAGTATTTTTGACTTATATTTTCTACTTATAATGAGTTTGTCAAGACATAGCACCATTTTAAGTTGAGGAGCATTGATACTGAGTCAGAGTGAAAAGAAAGATCTTTGAGTCTCCTCATCTCTGCACTCCATAAAGAGTTTTAGACAGAGGAACCTGGAGGAAGTCTTCCATTGAGGCCTTGAAATGAAGGTTTCTGGGCTGGGAATTTGGGTATGCATCAAGCATGGCTGGACAAGGGGGCTTGAGACTTTGACTGGAACTCCCTTTAGAGATGCAATGCACTGGCTGCACCAAGTCTGCTGTGGGTACAACAGCTTTCCCATATGAGACCTGGTCAATAAAGCCTTGATAATTTCCTGGGGTTGGGCCTGAAGTCACACATAGGTTTTTAGCCAGGTACCAAAGTCCCCTATTTTATTAGCAGTTATCATTTTTAAAATACTGTATGTTGCAAATCTATATTTTGTTTTCTGTATCATTCACAAGCTTCATGAGGGCAGGATAATTTTGCTATTTGCTATTGCATTGCTAATATTGTATAGAAAAGTGCTGGTACATGGTAGATAATTAATAAATATTATTAATTATAATTATATAATTACAATTATTAATTATAATTAATAAATAATATTAATAAATATTATCCAGTGAATGAATTAGTTTTGTTTTATGTGGACATTTTTGTCTTTGCAATTAAACTATAAATTTCCTTGAGAATTGAGAATTTGTCACATATTTCTTGTTATATGTATATCCTCTCAATCAGATAGCATTGTTTAAATGTTAAAAATATTATTCACTGGATTCATTTGTAATTTTCACCCTGCATCTTAAGGTAACACTTTAGAGTTACAGGGACAAAGTCTAATCTTTTCTTTATTTCAAAATTTGAAATATTTTTAAAAAGGTGTCATTTATTTCCCTAACTTTTGTTTTTTCCCAATTAAATCTCTCTCCTCTCCTTAACTATTTATTTTATGTGTCATCTTGTCTGGGTCACTGTGGGCAGATATTTGATCAAACATACTTCTAGATATTTCTGTGAAGGTAATTTTTAGGTAAGATTAACATTTAAGTTAGCAGACTTTGAGTAGAGAAGATTACCCTTCATAATGTGGGAAAGTCTTATTTAATCAGTTGAGGACCTTAAGAAAAAGACTGACCATTCCCAAGGAAGAGGTAATTTTGCCAACAGACTGCCTTTGGACTTGAATTTCAACATAAACTCTTCTCTAGATTTCCAGTCTCCATAATTGTGTAAGTCAGTTCCATCAAATCTCCCTCTCTCCTCTCTCTCTCTCAGAATTCACACACACACAACACAAACACACACACACACACACACACACACACACTACTGATTCTTTTGCTCTGGAGAACCATGACAAATACAAGAGTCCTGTTTTTCAGCCTCCTGTTAATTCTGGAACCATTATATCCCATCAGTGATCCATCTAATTGATATTAATATTTGGAGCAGACACAGTGGTCGAAATATAGTATTATCAATGCAAGATACAGGGATATTGTTGGCTCCATTGCTAAACACTCTTCTATGAAAATGCAATATATATTTGCTGGCTCATATTAAACCTCTTATTAATTAGAAATTATCTAACTTAAGCTTTTGTGTTGGGCCAGTAATTGTGTTAGGAAATGTGAGTGTGGAACTACAAGGTAGAGTCCCATTTCTCCAAGGACATGAGCATTTCTTTTCACAATCTCTGCCATCCTGTATTTGTGGTTGACTTTTAAATAAGGTATTAGACTTTATATTTGTCTTGCAGGGTTCCTTCTTGCTCAATTTGATCTACTGTTTCAACCTTCATAATAAAAAAATTGATGTTTTTCCATCATGATTCTGTCATCCAATATTTGACTACCTCTCCAAATTGATGCACATCTTTTCTATGTCTACATTTGTTTTTAAACTAAAGTTGTTAATAAGGCTCACCACAGAGTCAAAAACGAGTCATTTAATCATCATGATTTGACAATAATTGTTCAACTAACACATATCCACATAATTTACAAAAATCCTCTTAACATCTATCTTGTTCACAAAGACACCAACGGAACACTGCATTAAGTGCCTCATTGAAATGCAGATTCACTATGTCTAAATTATTTAATTAATTTGGTATAATTTATTCTTAGTGAACTTAAAGTGGCTCTTGGTGATTGCTTCTTCCTTTACTAGGTGTTCATGAGCCATCTGTTTAATTATATGTCTTGGAATTTTGCTGGGAATTGATGGATTGCTCCATGATATGTAATTGTGGTATGTCCATTTACATTTTACATGAGAGAAACAGAAAAATACTGATCTGTTTACCATTTTCTAGCACTCTTTTCATTCACCATGATTATCCACATACTGCTTACATTGATGCTGTAATTATATGAGAAATTGGAGTTGCCTCATGGAACCCAAAGGCAGGGATAGAATTGTATTTCAGAACTCAACCACACATCAGTACACTTGAAGGGAGCTCAGTAAGTTCTCTTAATCTATTGTCTCTCTTTTCCTTTTCACATCACCTTTTTCTTACCCATATTTATTTATTTCTACAGAGAAAATTGATATGTTTCCTAGTTCAAATAGAAGATAATGACTACTATGAATAACTCTGAAATTTACAACCACACTATTTCAGAAAAGGCTTATTTCAGTCTATAAACTGAAATCTCTTATTTCATATTCTATGAAGAAAGGATTTTTGATTCACTTGGCTGAGGTTTCAATGCCTGGATTAATTAATGTTGTCAAGGAAATGGAATAATGTTGTGTGAATATGATTGTCCTATTCTCAAATGGAAGTGGAATGCAGAGTGGAGCTTCCAGAACTAGAGACGATGTACACACAGCCCAGTAGGTATACACCACATACAGCGTATCATTCAGATATCCAAGGATAAGAAACGCAAGACAGCTTACACACATGAGACCTGGGATAGGAAGCTGGTATCTGAAACTGCTTTTTGTCTTTCTAGGGTTGTCTGGCTTCCTACCTATTCTTTTCTTTATGTGCATTCCTCATGGTCTTTATGTTCCCAGAACACGCATTCTTTGGCTACTCATGGTCATGAGTCCTCCATGACTTCACTGTGCAAATAGCTTAGACTTATAATGCTGATCTTTGCATGTCTGAAAATAACTCTTCATTTCTATTGCTTATCTTCATCTCACTAGCTATTCTTTCTGAGGTTTTAAGTTGAGATTATATAGAGAATGAATCTGCTTAGTTACTAGTTGTTAGCTGATTGGTTCGGGATTTTTGTCAGATTCCCACTGCTGAGAAGGGGACCAAGGCAGGGCATTTTGATGGATGCTTTTGCTAAACTAGATTATAAATTATCTATTCATTGACACGTTTACCTCTTATAATGGGTACAGTCATCTAGATATCTTTTCTTTGAACTTGGCTTATCTTTAGTAGTATTAAGGTAAGTTTTCACTATAGATAAATTGAGTCTTAAATACCTATACTTGCCTATTATTTTGGTTAATATGAAGTGATCAGCTTCAAAAACTGTAATTCATTATCTTTTTGAAAAGGTCCCTTGAACATGGGTGATATATTTCTATTATCTTCAATTATCTTAATAACTCTATGCTGAACTTCATATTTCTGGAGGCTCCTTAATCTCCTTGAGCCTAGCCTCAGCTTTCTTTTCAATAAAATAGATAGAGAAATACCTGTCCTAACATCACCTATGTGAACAACCAAGCATCTTGTTTCCACATAAAAGATGTTCGAAATGTAAGAATCTGGCTCACACCTATAATCCCAACATTTTGGGAGGTTGAGGATGGTGAATTAATTGAGGTTAGGAGTTCGAGGCCAGCCTGGACAACATGGTGAAACCCTGTCTCTACCAAAAATACAAATATTAGCTGGGTTTGGTGGTGTGTGCCTGTATTCCTAACTATGCAGGAAACTAAGGCAGGAGAATTGCTTGAATCTGCGAGGCAGAGGTTACAGTGAGCCGAGATTGTACCACTTCACTCCAGCGTGGGTGACAGAACTGGACTCCATCTCAAAACAAAAACAAAAACAAAAACAAAAAAACAAAAACTTAGGAATCTTTTTCCTTTCTCATTTGCTACAGTGCAGGAATGTGTATATAGCTGTGGTAGTTTCTTTTACATACTTTTTCCTCTTGTTTCTACTTCATTGAAGTCATTTAAAATTTTCTTATCAGAATTTCTTTTTCGAAACCTCTAATTCTTTTAAAAATCTATGGTGGTAGAATCACTCACATCTACTCTCTGAAATTTTTGAAATCTGCTTTTCTAAAGCCCAAAGTATCTGTCAGACTGTGCCGAGTGTTTCCTTTCTTGGCAATTTCAAGCACTAAGATGACAACTTGACTTCTCCCAAGGTTCCTGTCACTTGAATTTCATGAACCATTTTTTTCTTTTGGTCAAAGTTAAGTCCAGAGAAACAGCTGTCCTCATTGCTTCATCAACTAGCTGAGAGCCAAAATTTCAACAAAATTCATTGACATTTCAGCTATAACCTGCCTACCTCCAGTTCATTCTCACATCAAAATCATTTATGCCTCTCCCTCCTATAATCCTGAGCATGGTATAATTCAGTTTCCCAAACTGCCTTTAGAGAATGCTGTTTTATGGTACAGGAGTACTCTGTAAGAATTTTATGTTTTGTGGGTTTTTAAAAAATTTTGCTGATAAAAATAAAAATTAATGTAATTACAGTCTGGATTATTATTTCAATTCCTGGATGTGTATGTATATTTATGATTTTGTAGATGGCAAGTATAACCTAAAATGATACTATTTAATATTATTGTGCTGCCATTAAGATGGCATGTCTTAATGTCAAGATGAGAACAATAATTTTATGTATATTATTGTTGAATTAGTTTGTCTGTTATAATTCCTTTTGCAAAGTAAATTTGCAATTAGAAGACATTTTTCACAGCATAAAAACTTTAGTTTCTTAAGTTTTTCAATAGATTAAAACATTGATTTGACCTCATGCAAAAGACAGTGAGTACTAGTTCAATTGTCACTGGCTAATGAGAAAAGAACAGAAGAAGTGAACTCAGCATATAAATAATGCATCTTTATCAAATGAAGACCTTGCTGTTCTGTTGGAATAAAGGTGTCACAGAGTTTGAAGAGCAAGAGTGGAGGACGACTTGAATTATCACATGGAACACATTTTAAAAAAGGACAATACATTTTATATCTACCTTGTTTTAATTTTAGAAAAACAAGTTATTGCCTAGAATAATTTGTTTTTGGTTATATTCACCATTGTTTTAATTTAGATGATTCCTTATGCATTTTAACTTTATAATTGTGTTAGGATAGGGTAGGTGTTGGAGATTCAATGGTGTGTATAAAAAACTCTCATTTCTGTCCTGGTAGTGCATTTTTAGCAAAGTCTGGAACACCATGAAGCATTGTGACTAGTGCCATGCTGCTTTCCACCTCAGGACATTGGACTGTTTCCTGAGATGACCCGTGAATGAAGCAAGATCTTCCCATTCCCTTCCTACCACTCATATACCTGCTTTTTACTAGGGAGTCTAATATCAAGATTTGCGGTTGCAGCAAAAGGGTTAAATTAGAAATATAGCTACCTCTGCATATAGATTTATTTAAGAAAAGTCTTTAAGCAGCCAATGTCTGTGTGGATAGTCTCAGATTGTGGGTGAGCGTGAAAGAAGGTGAGTTGAAGCTGAAAAAATTAAAAGATATGCCAGGAGGAAAAGAGGAGGAGAAGAAAGGAAAAAAAGAAGGGGAAAAGGAAGATGAGAAGGAAGAAAACAAAGAGGAAAAAGTGAAAAATATAAAGAGAGAACACAAAGTCATTATGAAATTGTTATTAATAATGTAACCTAAAATAATTCTAAAAACACAACACAATTAAGTCAAGAGAGAATATATACTTGTTTCTTAATGTTTCATTTTCTTCCATCTTTTTTTATAATTGAAAAATATGTTATAGTAATTTATGGTTGAGCCAGAAATATTTAGATTATAAAGTAATTCTTACATTTCAAGCTATATAGACACTCTTTAAAATTTTAAAATATGTACATATATGTTAATAAAATTTGATGCAAAGGCAAAAATTTTAGGTTTTAGTTTGTGAAATTTATCGTTAAAATAGCAGGTTCTTGCCTTCCAAGGTGTTAGATGAAAAAAAGAAAAGAAAACATGAGAAATGCAGGTTTCAATAAATATAATTAACACTTGATTCTGATAATCACCTTTAAAATGTTATTTACTATTTCAAGTAATTATCAGTAAAATTAAAAACAAGATATATGTTATATCTAACACACAGGAGAATGTAAAAGTAGAAAAAATGTAGTCTATTCAGAAAAAGTTGACTGAAATAAGATAAAATATGAATTATAATAATAAATATGAATAAAAATTGATTTATGAAAATATATAATTTTTAAAGTCAAACATTTTAAAGAATATGACCACATGATGTTTTCAGGAGGTATTTGAAAGTAATTAAACACATAAATATTTTAAACAAGCATGAACTATCAAAAAGGAAATTTGTAATACTTGTAGGGGAGGCAGGGGAAAAAAAAAGAAAATAAAACAACATCAAGTATGTAAGGCTATTTTATCTTGGCTATAGTTTAAATTAAAAGGATCACTGAAATATGAATAAGAGTTCTTACAAAGTCTTCTGACAAAGGATTAATGTGTAAAACCTAAGTAAAAGAAATGAAAACCAGAAAATCTATAGTATACATGTAGAAATAAAATGCCTTTGTTAAAGACAACAAAATGCCTGAAATACAAGTAAAATATGCTGAACAAGAAATGTAAATATTACAAATGGTTTCTCAAATCCACAGAGAAAAACATGATTTTATGAGAGGTAATCATTTGAAAATAAAATCAACTCATACCTGTTTTCAAGCAACTCACAATATAAATTCAATTTAGGATGAATTAATAATCTAAACTGGTCAAATAATTTGAGGATAAATTACAACATTAGACTCTAGGAGATTCAGTGTAAGCATTCATCATATTAAAACTCCTGGGCCTTTTTTCACTAGTGAGATTTGCTCTTCCAGACTTGCATAATTATAGAATATTCTTCTACATAATAATATTGCATTAACATGGAACTAAAATTTTGCTGAAATAAATTTGGCAAGTGCTACACTAGAGACAAAGCTGATTACTATCATTATTATTGAGTATTTTTTGGAAGAGATAGCTAATGGTATAAAATAAAATTTTAAAATATATAGATTTTGAAATGAATATTGCCAAAATCATTTTCGGTTTGCAGATAATAAGTACCTACCTGAGAAACCCAAGAGAATCAACTGACATTCTTTTTTTTTCTTCCAACTTTTGTTTTAGGTTCAAGGGGTTCATGAGTAGGTTTGTTACATGAGTAAATTGTGTGTTACTGGGGTATAGTGTACAAGTGATTTCATCACCCAGGTAGTGAGCTTACTACCCAAGAGCTAGTTTATCCATCCTTACCTTCCTCTCACCCTCCACACTCATGTAGGCCCAAGTGTCAATTGTTTCCTTCTTTGTGTCCATATGTACTCAATATTTAGTTCATATTGATAAGTGAGAACATGTGGTATTTGTTTTTCTGTTCCTGCATTAATTCACTTAGGATAATAGCCTCCAGCTACATCCATGTTGCTGCGAAGAATGTGATTTCATTCTTTTTTATGGCTGTGTAGAATGCCATGGTGTATATGTCACACATTTTCTTTATTTAGTCCACTACTGATGGGCATCTAGGTTGATTCCATGTCCCTGCTATTATAAAAAGTGTTGCAATGAACATATGTATGCATTTGTCTTTATGGTAGAAGAACAATTTATATTCCTTTAGGTGGATAACCAGTAACGGAAATTGTGGTATCTGTTTTCAGTACTATGAGAAGTCTCCTGACTGCTTTCTACAGTAGCTGAACTAATGCACATTCCCACCAACAGCATACAAATGTTCCCTTTTCTCTGCAACCTTGCCAACATCTGTTATTTTTTAACTTAGTAGTAATAGCCATTCAGACTAGTGTGAGATGGTATCTCACGGTGGTTTTGATTTGCATTTATCTGATGATTAGTGATGTTGAGCATTTTTTCTTATGCTTTTTGGCCATGTGTATGTCTTCTTTTGAGAAATATCTACTCATGTTTTTTTTTAATGGGATTGTTGTTTTCTGCTTGTTGATTTCTGAAATTCTGCTGGACCTAATGAGTGAGTTATATGAAATGTTCTTTTATAAAATCAATATACAAAATGAATATCATTTTTATACACCAACAATAAATAATTAGAAAATCTGATAAACATGTTTTATTCATGATATCACTGGGATTAAACTTTGGAGGAATTCTTGAGAATGCTTATATTAAAATAAATAATAATTTTTACAAAACAATGTTTAAATTTTTACAAAATTATATTTAATCAATGTATTAACAAAACCTCACTGCAGTGACACTTTTCTAGAATCCTGTTGTAATTTTTCCTTGCCCAGGCATGCCTAGCTCACTAAAATTAACATGAGGAACTTAAGGAAAAAATACTCTTTAGAGTAAGTAAACTTCCCTCAAGTTTCTTCCAACAGAAAAGGAAGATTTATCTTTCATTGCAATCAGTCAGAGGAGTAGGGTCTTAACATGGTTTGGATTTGTGTCCCCCATCAAATTTCATGTCAAATTGGGAAAGGGGCCTAGTGGGAGGTAATTGGATCATGGGGGTAGATTTCCCTCTTGCTGTTTTCATGATAGTGAGTGAGTTCTCATGAGATCTGTTTGTTTAAAAGTATGTGGCACTTCCCCCTTGGCTCTCTCCTGTTCTGTCATGGTAAAATGTGCTGGCTTCCCCTTTGCCTCCTGCCATGATTGTAAGTTTCCTGAGGCCTCCCAGCCATGCTTCCTGTACAGCATGCTGAATTGTGAGTCAATTAAACCTCTTCTCTTCCTAAATTATCCACTCTCAGGTATGTGAGAATGGACTAATATAGGCCTAAGTATTTACTCAATTGTTTTTATTTTACTTAAGGACGCTAGTTCAATAATTCAAACCATGTTTTTCTTGGCTAATTTGTACTGCCTGGTAAATTTGTCATTGATTTAGAATATATTTTGAGGCAGAACATTATACTGCCTAAAATTTCCACAGGCAATATAACTTTCTGTTTTTCTTTTTCAAAAGCAGAAAAATCATAATATATTGCAGAGGGAAATCCATAATCGAAAGGGCCATTTCTGCCTAATTTTTCTTTTCACCAAAGTTAAACAGTTTAAAATTTTCTTGTAAGCTTAGACAATATTTAAATATAATTTTATAAGTAAAACTTGACAACATGATTATAATATATGTTTAGAAGAATAATTCAGGAATAACTGAAGAATATTTTGATGAATAACTAAAGAAGCTTTGAAAAATAAGGATATTAACATTAATACTTTATGACCACGTATGGTAATTTCAGCATTTTGGGAGGACAAAGCAGGCAGATCACTTGAGTTCAGAGGTTCAAGGCCAGCCTGGCGAACATGGTGAAACTGCATCTGTACTAAAAATATAAAAATTAGCCACCTGTATCTCCGCTACTCGAGAGGCTGAGGCAGGAGAATCACTTGAACCAGGGAGGCAGAGGTTGCAGTGAGCTGAGGTCACACCACTGTACTCCAGCCTGGACAACAGAGTGAGACTCCATCTCAAAAAACAAAACAAAACCATTAATAGTTTAAAGTATGCAACAGAAAAAGCAGGTTAGTGAAAATAATAGTACATGAAATGGAACCATGTATGTAGATAACAATATTGACCTCTCAAGCCAGATAGAGGAAAGAATAAAATATTTAATAAATGCTGTTGGATCAACGTGTTAGCTATTCAGGAAAAAAGTACCTTATGACAGCTTGTATCTTAATCGTAAACATAAAAGTTACACAAATTAAATTATTTTCAAAGAGAGCATAGTCTATTATAAGGTATGATGTCATAAACTCACAGGCTGAGGGTTCAGTTGGTTTACAATTGGCTGTTTGATTTGAAGAGAACATGTATAAAATAAATAAATACAAATGCATGCACAGTTTATGGTCTTTTATTAAGTGTGACACATAAGGCTGTGGCATTGTACACAGTTGCACAATTTTATATTGAAGTCATGTGCAAGCCCAAATCTAAAATATATACATGTGAATGAGAACCTTCCTAACCAATGATTCTATCATAAGAACTTCAAATATGTGGTTTATTGTGAAAGCAGAAAAACAAATGGATTAACTCAGCTACTCAAATCCATCATTGTTGCTCCAATGTGTTCATATTTTAAGATATTGTATGACAAATTTTGTGTTTAATTAAACAAGTAATAACTTCACAAGCTTCAGTAGCCTCATGCATATAATACAAATAATAAAACCTTCCTTTTTTAAATTGAATAAAGCTGCATATATAAAACACAGTGGCATGTAGCAGGCACTTACAAATTAATTTTCTTCTATTTCCCTGTTACCTGAATGTCTGCTTACTGCCACTGAACACGTACTACATGGTAAGATTAGGTTAATCTGAGTCTGACCCATATGGGATTTTAGTCTTTGATATGGGGCAAATGGAAGTTAATGAATTTATAATATTTTCCTTTTGTTGATATTAAATTATTACAACAATTAACCCAAAGAACCCATACAAACAGTTATCATTTCACATACAACATTGGGAGACACCCACATCCAACACTTTATTTTGCTTTTCTGTTGCTCTGACCCTGAATGCTCTAGCTTATTGAGAAGAATGTTGAAAATTCAAAAGTTAGAAAATTCACATTTGTATTTCTGTGCACCTAATTTGGTTTTGTTAACACAAAACTAAATAAATATCAAATCATTATTGCTTAATGGTCTCCCTTTAGTCCTTCACAAATGCTGTTCTGTCTGCCGGCAGCATCTTTCAGCACTGATACTCTCCTCAATCTAACCACCCGATTCCTCCCTAACCTAAAGTTTTCATTTAGACATTATTTTCCTGGGATATTCTTTGTGATTCTACCAAACAGGAGTAATATGTTCACCCCCCTTTAATGGACTTCCATAGTACATTGAGCCTTCCCATGCCATTTCTCAAATCGCATTGAAATTACTTTCCTTATATATCTGAACTATTAATATGTGCTAGACAGTAAGTTCCCTGAGAACAGAAACCTCCTGTATTGATTACCATTGTTTCTCTAAAGCTTGCATAGTACAGGGCACAATATAGGTATTCAATTAATATTTTTTTTAATTGAGGATAATTGGGAAAAGAAAATGGGTTACTTTGGGATTTAATTCAACATAAAATCTAGAAAGAGAAGTGTCTAAATCTAAACTACTAATTCAGCCCAGTATTTGAGAGCTTGCCATGAATTTTAAGCTATTAATTACATTCATTCTCTGTAATGAGGATTTGCAGTTCTAAAGAAAATCTAAATGATGCCTTATGAAAAACATTCATTGCTCTGTAACTATTTAATGCATAGTTTTATCACCAGCAAAATTATCAGCTTATGATATCTGGAATCAAATCTTAGACTATCCTGTCATCCCTGACAAACACACTCAGAAGCCTCCAGAAGTATTATACTCAAGTTTTCATGCTTTTTGGTAACAGAGATTAGCATAGCAGGAATAATCTGTCAGGAAGCCAGGGACCAGAAAAAGAGTGTCTGAAGGGCAGTTGTTCAAACCTTGGCTGCACAAAACCTTGTCTTTAAAAGAGATTTGATTGCTTGCAGAACAAATGATTTTTAGCTTTTCCAAAACTTGAGTATACTTGATTTCTGATCTAGGATACAAATGCCACTATATTTAGACAAACTAGCCATTCAATTATTGCAAAAATTCAAGAAGGAATATTAAGAGAATTAGAAGAACACTCTGTAACCACTGGACTTTAGTTTCTTGGATCAGCACTCTCAGTCACTTTGTGTTTTGTCTATATAGGGAATAAGCTGGTGAAATACTGAACTAATCTAGTAGGTGTTTTTTGCTGTTTCAGTTGAGATACCAGTTATAGACAATTGCATATAAAATTTTCTATGAGCACTGCATGTGTTTCATTGCTATTATCTTTCTCTGTGTTTGCAATTTGTAAGGATGGGTGGTAAAATTAAAAGTTGATTTTTTGTACTTATCTTCATTTTATATATGCTATATTAGAGCAAGTTGTCACTGAAATATTTAGGCAAAATAATTAAATTGAATATACAGTTGGAAAAACTCTATCAAACATGAAATATTTGTGATTTCAGGATCAGTTAAAGAAGAAAATGACCAAGTGACCAGGCAAGTTCAATACCTCTTCATTGCAATTTTCAGGTGTGTTAAATATCTATTAACCACAAGATGTAGGTTACTAAGTCATTATCTGTAAAAAGAAATTCATTGTTTTTGCTGTTCACCTCATTTGTTGATATTTGTCAACATTTTCTGAATTAAAATTTTAAGAACCACATTTGTATACGGTTCTTGAAAGAAAAAAATGCACAAGATTTTCTTTATGCCATTAGAAGCTTGTAATCTAATTAGGAACATTTTAAATACTAAAACAGATTTTTGGTAATTTAATTTGCTATTACTGTGGATTATTGCAGATTACCCTAGTAGACTGCTACTTAACAGCAGAGGAAAAGATAAGTAGGAGAGAAAAGTCAGGTGGCTTCAAGGATAAAAGCCTTCCCAAAGAAGATGAAGTTTACAATGTGAGTAGTAGATAATATAATCTCCATTGCAAGAAACAGAAAGTCCCACTTGGATAAAAAAAAAAGAGAGAGAGAGAGAGAGAATTCATTGGCTCCTGGAACAAGAAAGTTCAAAGGTAGATCTGGCTTCTGAAAAGAATTGATCCTGGAATACAAAATGTCATCAAGGAATCTGGCTCCATTTGTTTGTAACTTTTTGTGTCTGCTGCCCTCAGTATGTTGGCATCATATTCAGGCACCTCTTTTCTGGCAACAATGATTACAGAATTCCAAACTTCAAACACTCTTCCCACTCTCCAGAGGCTGAGTTACCCTGGGAGACTCTCTGAATGAATTACTGCAGCTAGTGGGGATGGAGTGCATATGCCCTATCCCTGACTTGAAGAAGAAGTAAATTCCTCAGAAGCTTCTGTATCTCAAATGAAAACAAGAGACTAATAGGAAGGGGAATAGGGAAACTGCACTAAGGCAACCAGTAAACATTGGCTGCATTTGGCTTTGAAGGAAGTGGACAACACAGACTTATATTCTTTTTATCTAACCTGTAAGGTTAGATTCCAGGCAGAAGAAGTGTTGTGGCAATCAGTAAGCTATATTGGATTATGGAGATGATTTTTAGCTAGCATGTAAAGAAATAGTTAGACATTATGTGATAGAAAACTTTTATATGGTCTTGAAGATTAGCTTAAAGATGTTAAGTTTAGAAGCTACATCATGTAATGGATACCCTAGTGTAAAATTTGCCCATTGAGACTAATCATTCTCCCCCTCCACCTGCTCTTCATGGATATAGCAGCCAGTAAAAGCTGTTCCAAAGACGTAAGCAAAATTACCAAGACCTTTTTAGTTATGCATGCAAAAAGCAATAGTCTTAGGGGTGGCTGAAGTTACCTGAGTGCCGATGTTGTAGACTAGGAAATTAAGTATAGCTTTCTTGGTATGAATTGTAACTGTTTTGGTAGTTTCATGTGCAATTTCTAAAACTGCCACTATGGAAAACTGCCATGGAACTGATCTTGCTTTGGCATAGTGATACACAGTTTGGGTTGCTGATGTTCACAACTGGCAATATTATTAAAACTGAATAATACAGAATTTGTTGATGTTAGGTTCTGTATTCCAGTGTGATTATTTTCTTGAAATCGACTTAGAATATGCTTCTATGACAGGTAGAAGGGATTTGTTTGAAAGAAATACACATTCTCCCTATCATCTAATATGTTCTCCAGGAAATAAGGAAATGAAACAAGAAATAAGGTCTAAGGGTATGTGTTACACCCTCTTGAGGTAAATCAAATAAAAGTTTTCATGTTGTATCTTGTGATTGTTTTGTTCTGGACTAGGAACTGTGCATAGTCAAAGTATTCCCACTGGTTAGGAGTTACCTGCTTTTTATCTGATTTTGACAGCATTGAAAAATGGATGGGGGAGAAGGCCTTATGAGAATTACTGAAGAAGCTTCTTAGCCTATGGGTTCTGAGAGTAGTGACCTCCAGTAGTCCTTGTAAGTATTTTTCTATTTGCACTTTACCTTCATTTTACCTGAATCTTTAGTAAAAACTATGTATCTTAAATGTATAGCTTCCTCTCTGCTGAACCATAGGGAATAAAAATGGGATACAGTTTACGCCAGGCCAGTGCTGAGAAGAAAACCAATAAACATTCAGGAATCGTTCTGACCAATCCTTCGATGTCAGAGCAGTGGTCACAGCGGTGGTCCCCAGTTGAGGACAGCTGTGACAAATGGAAGCCAAGTCTTAGGAGGGTCAACAGCAGCAATGGAGGCAGTGGGGCCACCTGGTGGAGAGACTGGAGAGAGAAAAATATTCCGGAGTATAATAAAACACTCAGAAATATTCCTGAGTAGAAACAAGGCTCTTTGAAGGGACATAGTAATTGGGACATTCTGTTGGGGGTTATTAAGCAAAAATGTAATTTATATCATACTCAAAGCCTGGCAAGGTAAGGACATTTGGATAATATTATGAGGAGCCAGGGTAATAACAGAATAATAACATATTGGAGGAGCATCATATAAAACTATTAGTCATGTATAGGGTAGATCAGAAGGCAGAATAAAGTAAAGATCAGGGGACTGGTGGAAGAGTGAATGAGAAATAAATAACTTTAACAGGTTTTAAATTCCTCTGTTCCAAAAGAATCTGCAAGATTTAGGTTTGAAAAAAAGTGTGTTTTGTGTGTGGCGTGACCTAATGGTAATTGAAAAGAAAATAGTTGAGTCTGGAAAAGAAAAATAAAAAAGAGAATGAGTTCTAAGGTTCTAGATCTCTTTTCCATTTCTTGCCCATCACAGTTCAGTTTAGATGTGAAAGTCACACTAAGTTCCCCTTTCCAAGAACACTGGCATGATTTGCCAACATCCCATTTAATTTGGTCTCTCTTCACTTAGAAGCAAAGTTTGATCAGAAAAACAAAACTGGTTGTTTCCTTATGCTGGCCATGTTTGTACTTCTTACACTATGGAAGTAATTTTAGCAGACACACAGAGTATTCAACACCATCCCTCCCTCTCTCCCTTCCTCCTTCCCTCCCTCCCACTCTCCTTTCCTCCCTCTCTCTCTCTCCTTCTCTCCCTCCCTCCCTCTCTCTCTCTCCCCCTCCTGCTGTCTCTCTCTTCCTTTATTTCTTCTTTTCTGAGACAGGGTCTCACTCTGTCACCAGGCTGGAGTGCAGTGGCGCAATTTTGGTTCACTGCTACATGCCCCCAGGTTCAGGCTATTCTCATGCCTAAGCCTCTTGAGTAGCTAGGACCACAGGCACACACCACCATGCCCAGCTAATTTTTGTATTTTCAGTAGAGATGGGATTTTGCCATATTGCTCAGGATGATCTCAAACTCCTGGCCTCAAGTGACCCACCCACCTTGGCCTCCCAAAGTGCTCCAAGACCACTTCTATCCCCAGTTGTATTTTGATGGGTATGACAAATTTGGGCATAATAAATGATATTTCTAAATGCCAAGTTCTATCTGTCTTAATAGGAAACAAAAACCTAAATAAAACAGTTTATATTTCCCGTGGAATAATCGTATTAGACACTAAAGGGTTTTTAAACATTAAATTAATTAAAATTTAATTTCCAAATTGAAAGATGAATTTTTATGTATTTATCATGTGCAACATGATGTTTTGAAACATATGCACAGTGTGGAATAACTGAATTAGCAAATTAACATGCATTACCTCACATACTTATCATTTTGTAGTGAGAACACTAAACATCCACTCAGTGTATTTCAAGAACAAAATCTATTACCAATAGTTACCATGTTGCGCAATATGTCTCTTGGACTTATTCCTCCTATCTCACTCAAATCTGTACACTTTGAACAATATCTCTCCAACCCCTTCCCCCACCCCCAACTTTCCTTGCTTCTAGTAATCACCATTCTACTCTCTATGAGATCAACTTTTTAAGATTTGACATATGGAGATGTAGTAGTCTGTTTTCATAATGCTATAAAGAACTGCCTGAGATTGGGTAATTTATAAAGGAAAGAAGTTTAATTGACTCACAGTTCAGTATGGCTGGGGAGGCCTCAGGAAACTTACTATCATGACGGAAGGCGAAAGGGAAGCAAGGCACCTTCTTCACAGTCTTCACAGGGTGGCAGGAAGGAGCAGTGCCAAGTGAAGTGGGAAGATCCCCTTATAAAACCATCAGATCTCATGAGAACTCATTTGCTATCATGAGAACAGCATGGGGGAAACCGCCCCATGATTCAATTACCTCCACCTTAGTTTCTCCCTTGGCACATTGGGAATATGAGGATTACAATTCAAGAAGAGAATTGGGTGGAGCAATAAAGTCTAACCATATCAGGAGTTCATGCAGTTTATCTCTCTGTACTTGGCTTATTTCATTCAACGTAATTTTAATATGTGTATTAAGTGTGCCTTAAGTGTTGTTTATTAAGTGCAATGCTGAACCAGAGAGAGAACTAAAGACAAGATGACAGCAGTCTGATGTGTAGTGATAGCTAAGGTTAATTGACAGTTGCCCGTGTGCTTCATTAGCTAGAGAATATTTAGCTACAATTTCAGAGATCATTTTCAGTTTTAATATTAACATCCATCTATGATTTAATTTTGATCATTTGTCTGTGGGTCCATGACACAGAAAAATGGACAAAGTATTGTGTGCAATTATAGTAAAATGACTTTTAAATAATGTAAAGCACAGTGAAAAAATAATACATTTTTCAAACAGGAGAAATCCTTGTGTTAGCATTATAAGAGTTTTGTTTTTTAATTAGCCTAAAGTCCTTAAGAATTTTAGATAACATTCTCTTTCAAATACGACTTCTTCAAAAGAATTCAAATTATATTAGCTAAATATCTTTATTAAAGATCTAATCTTAAGTTATATAAGTTGCTCAGTGACGGTAGATAAGTTGGTGGTTTCCTACTTTCTCTAATGCTAAAGTTAGGAGTGATAAAGATCTTTCAAAGTACTTAAACTTTAAATTGTGCAGGAACATTTTTTTCCACAGCTTGGACGATATCGTATATTCATAAAATAGCTCTTTAAAAAGCAAATTTGAATATTTATTTTGCTAACAAGTTTTGTGACTTATATTTGGAAGATGTTTGGAAAATTCAATAAAAGAAAATATTATAAACAAATTTCACATAAAACTTCATAGCATAATTACTTTATTAGAGGTAAAGTTTTTCTCCTCTCTCTTTTTCTTTGTCTTCTCTTCCTATCAGTGGGAAATAGCTCCATTTTGATTGAAAAATAAAAATGCCACTCTACTACAATATTGTAGTGTAGAGTTATTTTAGATATATGGTAGTTTCTAGCTCTTGCCATGTGGAAGTGAAGAGAAAAGCATGGATGATAACTTCCTTGAGGTCATGGTGCCTGTCTATTTTATTTATTATATTATCTGTGCTAACACAGAAGAGCATAATAGTCATTTCTATTATGAATTCCAGTAAGATAACCATATAACCAAACCTCACTTCTGATTGCTGGTTTATACTTAAAACAATGTTTAGAATTTCGGTATTCCTTGCCTCCTTTTATAACATTAGTTAATTTCATATTTTTCTTGATCATTCACTTTAGTTATGTCTATTATTTCTCATTGTTTTCTGTTAACAGTTTGTGTCTTTTCTTTTTTAATACAATCATGCAGTTTCCTGGACTTAGCATCTGGAAATAAATTTCAAAATTTTGAAGTGATTTTCCACCCTTTTTTAATAAGAAAAATATTAAAGTTGATTTTTAAGTGGAGTTTAATTTCTTTCTGTGACCAAAGGCCAATTAAATTGTCTTAAGTCAATGGATGTGAACAGGTACTTTTCAAAAGAAGACATACATGAAGCCAACAATCATATGAAAAAATCTCTACATCACTGATTATTAGAGAAATGTAAATCAAAAGCACTGTAAGTACCATCTCACACCATTCAGAGTGGTTACTATTAAAAAGTCAAAGAGGTTGCAAAGAAAAAGAAATGCTTATACACTTGGTCAGAGTGTACATTAGTTAACCACTGTGGAAGACAATGTGGTGATTCCTCAAAGACCTAAAAACAGAAATACCATTTAACCCAGCAATCCCATTATGGGGTATATACCCAAATGATTATACATTTTTCTGTTATAAAGACACCTGTATGTGTATGTCCATTGTAGTACTATTTGCAATAGCAAAGACATAGAATCAACCTAAATGCCCATCGATGATAGACTGGATAAAGAAAATATGGTACATATACCATGGAATACTATGCAGTCATAAAAAATGAATAAGATTATGTCCTTTGCAGGAACATGGATGGATCTGGAGGCCATTATTCTCAGCAAACTAATGCAGGAAAAGAGAACCAAATGCAGCATATTCTCATTTATAAGTGGGAGCTAAATTATGATTACACATGGACCCACAGAGGGGGAACAACATGCATTGAGGCCTATTGAAGGGTGGAGCGTAGGAGGAAGGAGAGGATCTGGAAAAATAGCTAATGGGTACTAGGCTTAATACCTGGGGGGGCAAAATAATCTGCACAACAAAGCCCCATGACACAAGTTTACCTGTATAACAAACCTGCACATGTATCCCTGAACTTAAAAGTTAAAAAAAGTCCTGAGAATATATTATTAAAAATGTTCTTTGAATATCACATCTTCTTTTATATAGTCTATGGATGAAAAAGTAGGTAAGAATTTGGCCAGGCGTGGTGGCTCACGCCTGTAATCCAAGCACTTTGGAGGCCAAGGTGGGCGGATCACCTGAGGTCGGGAGTTCAAGACCAGCCTGACCAACATGGTGAAACCCTGTCTTAAAAAAAAAAAAAAAAAAAAAAAAAGTAGGTAAGAATTTTTACCACTAGCTTTGGATGACTTAGAGGAGAAAGTGGAGTTGAACTGTCTTGTTGATTCCCTAAAGTAAGATAAATCCTTTCTGTATTGAGTTCCTAAACATCATGACTGATGTTAGCTTTCCTAATGGACGTTGATGAGATTTTTGCAAACGCATTTATGTTCCTAAGTTTCATATGATTTCATATGAAAGCATAATTGTTTAGATTCCATAGATATATGATAATAGATAACATATTTTCCAAAGCCTGTTTTGTTTATTCCTTTGCTGGAACGAACATGCAGGCAATGAGTCAATACAACCAAAAAAAAATGTTCTATTTTTCTTTACAATTTTTAAATGAAAATTTTCATATTCAGGAATAATTTGGAAAAACTCAGCTCATAAGTTAATAGAAGTTGACATATTCATCACTTGCCTTATATGAAACCAGTTTTTCAAAAACCTATGAAGTTTTGGCAAGTACTTGACAATCGATGCATGGTTGATGATCTCATTCCACATTAAATATTAGAAACATTTCTACCTTTTAAAATTTCTTTTAAAATATTCATGCTTGCAATTTATTCAGAAAGCATGAACATCCATATGTTTGACTTTAAGGATTGTCAAGTTATGTTCATTTTTACTTTAATAGCTGGTAATTCCTAGCACAAGGAAGGTAAAGACTGTCACATTTCCCCCTCAGAACTAGCATAAATACAAATGTGGTTATTTTGTAAGGCCCTTCGATACCAGGGCTGTTAAATAATACTTGGAGTTCAATTTTGGGGTTACTAGTATTGAAAACATTTAAAGAAGATGAAAGTCTATGGAAGCCTTATAATTGTAAATACTGAAGGAGGGACAGTTTCCCACAATTCAAAATCAGGAGTGTTAACATTATCACAGTCAGTATAATTATAAATATGAGATTTGTGGAGATCTTATTTATGAGAGCAAGATCACAAAATAAAAGATTGAAAATTCTGCTATGAAAAGTTGAGAGTCACCTGAATTCCCTTTATCTAAGCAATAGCTAAAATACATACTTCAAAAGACTCCCTTAAATTTTTATTAATATTTAAAATTTATTGATGATGTAAATAAAATGTGGAGAGAATTATGATGTGAATTATAAAAATTAGCTGCATTGTGTCAATTCAGAATATCTTGAAGGTAAAGAAGATAACGAAGTCATAATACCAAACAGGTGTTATGTAAGACTTATAGGTATAATATTATTCATTGAAAAAGGGTATGCTTTCTCTCAGGGGATAAAAATTATGTGGAAATATGATATTTCTTTATTTTATCTATGCTGAATAGCACCCCCGGGCCTTTCCACAACTTATTTTAATGGATTAAATTTCTGTAGCTATTAAAATACATGAATTAGCATTTTGATATGCTGAGGACAATCATCATTTCTTGGTTGATGTCGTAGAAAAATGACTAAGTTTCAAATATGACATAAGGTGGCCAGACAGAAATAGAAAGAAAATATATGCTCAAACCTGTAAAGCCTTCTGAGGATGTGCCTATGTTTTGAGACAATGCTTTAGATTCTGTTGGTGGGTGCATGGTTACTGTTAGGGAGAGAATATTGTCATACACATTAGGTAAAGGAATTTCTATTTGGAGTACAAGTGCTGATTACTTACAAAATGCAGAGCACAGATAAACATATGCTGGCACCATAATTCCAATAGGACAGACAATTTATCTAATTGTTTGAGAAGTTAGATAAATGCAGAAAACAGCAAATGTGTTAGATTTCTATTACTCTTTCCCAATAAGTGCTCTTTTTAGACAAAAAAGGTTGCTATAAATTCTAACCACCTCATATTCTGTATGCTTTCTTCAATTTATTTTTATTTCATGCTTTCTTGCTGTTCCCTCCACCTAGATGCATTTTTTCTGTCTTCATTTAATTACCAGTTACATATATTTCAAATGGGTTTTTCTTAAATAAAGTCATCCTCAATCCAGCCCCAGGTAAAATTAACCACAGATCTCTAATTGTTCAGTTATTATAAAAGTATCTCCTTATCCCTCTGTTTCCACTTTTAGATTATTTTTTCACAAAGACAAGACAATGCCATTTTCTACTATCTCCAAAACCTCTCTTAAATATTTATTGAATTGAATAAAATAATGTTTAATAGTTTTGTATTACTTTGTAACTCTCACACATTGTTAATTTATTTCTGTGCATTGCTTGATATTCACAGTTTTAATATCTTCTCTATAGCCAATTTCATATTGTTTCCAATGTCCAGTTACCCTTTTTGTTTTTAAATTCTTCATAGATTTTGCTTCAGGCTTTTGTCCTGAAACTCTAAAATATAAGAGGAAGACTTTTATTTGATAATCCATTTAAAAGAAACCTCTTTCATATTGAGAGCCTACAAAAGTTATTGTATTAGTAGGTATTCTGTATTTTAACAAGAATTCAACATGAAGAAAGATTATTTGCCTCTCTTTTGTATATTTGTACACCACAAAATAGGTGGCCTATATGACACATTTCCACTATTTCATACTTTAGTGATCTAATCTCAGCTGTAGTCCCAAAATCAGTTTGTCAGCAGCCTGCTGCTTAAATCTAATACCCTTGTCTCCCATTCATCTTAGTTGAAGTAGAATTATTGACAGAAATGATTTCTATAGGGAAATTAAGAATGATAATTAATGTGGTGCCCCTTAGAGTTACTAAATGGCATGTCTATCTCTATTTGTGTTAGGGGAGGTGTAGTAACTTCATCCAATTTAAATGAATTGGTATAAAATTTGGCACCAAGAGCACAACTCAAGACCTTATTAAATACAAGGATGATGCTACATTACATTTAAGCAGCACCTGTTGAAAATTAACACCTAATAGGGTGCAATTGCTTAACAGTTTCCTCAAGAGGAAATCTGCCTTATATCTTTAATTCAATTCATTTTGCTTTGAAGAATTTGATATATATTAATTCAGCTTCTGGCTCAAAACAGTGGCAAAAATATTTATTTGTTAGAAAGTAAGTGCCTTGGTTGTTGAGCAATCCTCTTACACACCAGACACATTTTCCCCCACTATAGACTTTTGCTTCAAATACCTACTTGCATTTTATTTTGTGGATATTACACATAATGAATTATTTAGCATCAAATTGATTGGCTGAGAATAAAGAGCTAAATATAAGCAAATATATTTATATTTTAAATTAATTTTAATTTTAATTTGACATCTATATGGTTTGGATCTCATGTCTAGTTGTAATCCCCAGTAGGAACTGGTGGGAGGTGATTGGGTCATGGGGTTAGATTTCTCAAGAATGGTTTAGTATCATCTCCTTAGTGCCATTCTTATCAGTGAGTGAGTTATCATGAGATCTGGTCATATAAAACTGTGTAGCACCTCCCTCATCTCTCTTGCTCCTGCCTGGGCCATGCGATGAGTCTGTTCCTCCTTCACCTTCTGCCATGATTGTAAAGCCTTCCCAGAAAACCTAAGAGAAACCAGCATCAGGTTTCCAGTACAACTTGAAGAACTATAAGCCAATGAAACCTCTTTTCTTTGAGAATTACCTAGTCTCAGGTATTTCTTTACAGCAATGAGAGAATGGCCTAATACTGATATAATTTACACATATTGTTTAAATGGTCAAACAGCATTTCAAGGCTTCTAAAATAACAATTTCCTATCCCACTCTTTCCTTCTAAATTCCCATCCCCAAGGCGGTTGTTTGGGTGTATGCTTGAGCAGTCTTACTGATTGCTTGTGGACAAAGACTATTGGATTAGTTGGTATGTATGTAAGTTGTTGGTTGTTAAATATTTTAATATTCAACCTTACTCATCCCCCTCCCTAGTTCTTATTCCAAAGGACCTTTTATAAAGATCCTTTAATAAAGAATTAGAGATATATGATGGATGAAAAGGAAATATGAGGCCATTATTATTCCAGAAAAATGGCAAAGTGTTATACAAGAAAGGAAATACATTTGTAATAAACTTGTTTTAGCAAGTAACATTATTTATATAATCATGACATTGTTAAAGCTGAATATTGATTTACCTCAGAGCCATGATGTAACTATATCAGGGAAGGACACAAGAAAAGAAAATGGTGTGGTCATGGTGTTAAAAGTGGTTAGATCACATAAAATGGAAATAATTGATAGTGTTTAAATTTGATCAAGCATCCATGTAAACAGATTGCTTAGAAATATGGAAGTACATAGCAGAAGAAACAGCTAAAGAATTTATTTCCTCTCTGCTCAGTTAAAAATACACTTTTTCTATTCTTTTAGTAATAGCACTAGAAATAAAAATTTGCATACTTAATTCACTAATCCAAACATACTCAATACTTTTTTCTTCCTCTCAGACAATATTAGAACTGTAGAACATTTTATTTCCACCTAATGACCCTTTCCAGACTTACGTTATTGATTTATAAATTTTAATTTTAATATTTAACAACAAAACATATTATTGTTTTATATGACCATTCTTCATTTGGCACTTGCTTTTTTCTCCATTCCTAGGATTACCATCCTTCTGCCAAAAGTTCATCCTTTTTATGAGACAAGGTATGCCTTAGCTTGGGTGAAAGACAGTGTTTGTGCTGGGCACTGGGAATCTTTTATACAGAAGAAATCTTACAAGGCAGCATTTTAAAATAAAACACGAAGACGTAGAGCTTTCCTGATTGAATTTAGGCACCTAAAATCCTGTGTAGGCATTGGTTTAGTCATCTGTAAATTAAAGCTTTACAGAACAAAATGGGCATTTTCGTCATCTAAAATTTTCAGTTCTTCAACTACCTAGGATCTCTTCACTCTTCAATATGATCTATCAATTTGCCATTATCTATAATTGAATGACCTGCTATTTCTTAACTCCTTTATGATTTTCCCAAATAAATAGCCACAGGGTAAAAACGGAAGGAAGCATAATATCATATAATGGATGTAAAATGTTGCCAGTGACTTCTGTCCTTATCACAGACTACTGGTACTTTTAGTGGTGATGGTGAAGCTAGTTTCTTATAGCTTCTATATTTTACTAGAGCCCAAGATTTTGGAGGACTCACATAGCATGCCTCATGCAATACAAGTATGTCCCTAAACCCCAAGGGACAGCACTAACATTGTTTTCTATGTGAATAGTCCCTGATGAACTCCAGGAACTTCAAAACATTTATATCCAGGCTTTTGCTACATTTTGATGAATAACCCTTAACATGGCACCCAGGTGACAATCCACTAGCCTAAAGATAAAGTCCTGCACAAATTCTTTTTTTTTTTTTTTTTTTTAATGACCAAAGAACTAAAGAAAGATGGCAAAGAAAATACAGGGAAAGAGAAATGAAAGTTGTTTTGCTTCATTTTTGTTTTTTGCTTTATTTTGTTTTTAAGGATGGGGTCTTTCTATGTTTCCCAGACTAGTATTGATCCAGCCTCCTGAGTAGCTGGGACTCCAACGGCATGTCATCATCAAACAAGCCAAGTTTTGACTCCTGGTTACAGCTCCAGTCATGAGAGCAGACTTTAGGAAATCACAAGATGCAAGCTCAATTAATAGCATGGTATTCTCTTAAAATCATTAGAACATCAGCCATAACAATGGGCATGTATTGCTTGCTGCAGCTGTCTTTTTATTTCAGGAAGCTCACTTCACTCCCAAAGGGGGAAAATATACAACACAATTACTTGACTTCCCTTTCCATTTCCTGCCTAAAAATTTTTCTTTTGGTTTGCTGAAAGAAAAAATCATTGATTGATACAGCTGTATGTTCACAGTAGGTGATGCAACTGAGCTCATTTTCTCTAATAATACATACATCCACTGAAGGGGCATTTTTTGAAGGAAGAAAAGGCACTTTCACAATCAATCAAATTCTGTTTCAATTTTTTCCTGTGTAGTAAAGTTAGAATTAGAGTTATCCTGAAAGACTATGTAAATAATATCCTTCTTTCTATTTGTCTACCTATAGATATCTTCCTAAGTGTTGGCTCTTGGGAATAAATAAGACAATTATGTCATTGGTTTGACTCCGTTTTTTCCTTTAAAAATCTTGACTACATCTCTGTAGAAAGAGAAGAAATAATCTCTTTATTTCTTTTGTTATAATGTGGTTTATTATAAGGAAAAGTAACTTTCAAAATCTTCCAATCAAAGTTATTATTCTGAGCTGTTAATCCTTTTAGGGGACTGAGGCACTTACTTCTGCCAGCATTAACTGTTGCTGCCTGCATTTGTATCCCTTCCATCCTTAATGGTACTCCAACTTATTTATCGTTTGTCCATTCCTGAGGCACTTTTGATTCCTTACTTTTTTATGCAATACATTTTGTCACCCACCTCTTCTGATTCTATATTTACCCATTTTCTTTTGAACAGTTAACTATGGTTAAAAATCTCACTCAACTGTTACTGAATTTAAAGACAGAAAAAATATATACACTCTTATTCTAACATTGGTAAACAAAGTGAAATGCACATATTGTACAATGTATGCTTGTATTTAATTTTCAGATACAACAACTTATTTTAAAGATGAAAGTAATGAAATGGTCTCTGTAACTACCTACATTAATTAATCTGAAATGCACCACGTATTCAAATATGTGTACAAATATCTAGATTTATTCCATAATCTTCCTCACTAGTTGCAAACTATTTTAGTAACTTCTGTATCAAACTAATCATGTAACCTTTTAGTGGTTAAAATTTTAACCACTAATATAGTAGATCTTAACCACTAATGTAGCTTAACCACTAAGTTGTATTTCTATCCACAATTTAAACATTTGCAAATATAAACTATGCATTCATTCTCTTTAAAAGTTACAATATTTATAAGACGGCACTAAAAAGTGCCTTGTTTCATGGTGTAACAAATAATTAACTGTCTTCTAACCATTTATTTCTCTTTCTCAGTTTCCAAAAGTTCTCAATTTCCACTGAGTGATACTTGCAGTTTTAGAGAAACTGCTCTCACCCCAGACTACAGTAGTGGAATATGTGGACTACAGTAGGTATCTTATTCCATATTTCTTTCTTAAGTCAGAAGTAATGTGTGATTTAAGCTGTTCTAATTAAAATAAAAAACATAAATTCTGCTGGGTATATTGGGGTTAAGATTCATACATTTTATCTCTCATTATTATTTTTAAAATAAGTAATACAGAATATGCAGAATTTTCTGATCTGAAGATGTAGACTAGGTCATAATAAGGACCAATACCACTTATATTAGTCATCTTGCATTAGGTTATGACACATAGCAAATATCTCTTAAATCTGGATTGCTTATGACAACAAAGTTATATGGCTTCTCTAATTACATGTCATCTGAAGACCACTGCTAATCAGAGATAACCCAAGTCTACTCTTTTTCTATGAGTATTTTTCATTTGAAGATTCAGGTGGAAGAAGCAGTCTCTATTTGGGCCATGCAGTTCTTATGGAATAAGTAAAATAGCTGCTAAGTGAGCCCAACCACTTGGGTGTTCAAAGCTTCTGTTTGGTCATGGCATACTTCACATCCGTTCACTTTCCATTAGCCAAAGCATATCACATAGTGAACTCCAAGATTAACTGGGCAGGGTAATTAGGATGTTAATAAGTAAAGTCAATTTGCCTTTATATATAACTGGTATAACTTTCTGAAATTTTGCACCTACCAAGAGATAATAGTTATTAAAAAGTAAAGTACAGTTAAATGTTATTAAAAGTCAGATTTTAGTTTTAATTACTCAGAGAAAAATGATGTCGCTTTAAATAATGATTTGCTTTTGGTTTTAATGAGAGAAATTTGTAGTAAGGAGTTCTGAAACATCCAGTGGAACTCTCTAAATTTACCAAATGTTTCTCCAGATGTCTATAAGTGTCAAATTAAACTTGCAAATTATTTTGCTTCATGTGGCGTTTTAACTGAAGAATCACTCATCTTCTTCTTTGTTCAAAATTTGTGATGTTTGGTAGTTGATAATATTATACAGGAAAATTTACTTTCAATAAATTTACATTTCCAGTATAATCAAGAAATACTTTTTTCCAGTATAATCAAAGCATGCCCTTGCAGCTTTCAACATGTACATGTTGTGGTGAATGACACCTATTTTAAATAAAGTTTCCATGTTGCTTTATGAACAGATTATATAAATTAAAAATTATTCAGCTGACCACATTTTTTCTTTTAAAGTGAAAAGAAATTCTTAAGGCATATGTGATCCCAGATTTGTTTGCTTGTTTAAACATAACTTTGTGAAGCAAATTTGGCAAATATGTGTCTGACAATTATACCTGAAATTTTGCTATGCAAATTAAAAACAGAGGTAATAAAAGATATAAATAAATATAAATACAAAATAAAATATATTTTGTATTGCTTTATGTATTAAGTTAAAAACAACAATTACATAATCATCAGATTATAGAAGGCTTAGAAATAAGTAAAAGGAAAGAAAGTCATGGAACTAAGCCAGAAGTGGAAGTGCAGACAGGGGTATCAGGTGGCTTACATAATCAACATGGAGGATGAGAACCAAGACTGAGCAAGACCTTGGTTGTGTGAAAAAACTTTGCACAGCTAAGATTTTGTTATAAGAAGTGTTTGCTCAGAGCATCACTCTTGGCATAATTGTCCCTAGTCATGTGACATTTCTGGCCCTGATGCCACTGGACAATTAGCTGATCTGCTGCTTGCCTACATCTTTGAATATTGGGTTTATATCATGCCACTACAGTGTCAACTCTTGGTAGTGGCTTCACAGAGCCCCTACTTGACCCTTTATCTTTGTGTCACTCCTCCAGTTTCCTTTTTCTTCTGTAGCATCCACTAAGTTGCTGTGTTGAGTCATGTGCCTAATTCTAGCTGCTAAATCATGTTGAGAGAGACATATTTTTGCATACTATAAAGGTGGGAGGAAATTGCTTGCTATACTGAATATTTGCATGCTGGGCAGACAGACAATAATACTCTGTATACCACTGTCACTTATGGTATTATCACACAAATATTGGATCATTAGCATTTTTGTTTACATATTTCTAATTATTTTTTATTACAATTAGTATACCAAATAGAACATTTTATTAAATATTCAGTTTAATAAAACAAAACAAAGTAAAGAGATTGAAAACTGGAGAATATCTGCACAATATATAATAAAAATGTTAATGATCTTAATACATAAAAATTTCAAAATCAGTAAGATAAAATGAACATGCCAACTACAAATTGGCAAAGGACATAAATAAGCAATTCAAAAGGAAATGTAAAAAGCTATTAAACAAGTGACAACATGTCAGCATAACTGGCATTCAAAAACACATACACAAAACAATGATGTTTCACATTTTTTTTGTCAATCTGTGAAATAGTAAAATGATTGACAATATTCAATGTCAGTAAAGACATGAGGAAACAAGCATTCACATTAAATTGGTATTTTCAATGGGACAGTTTGTTAACAAATGTAAACTAGTAAAACATAAATATGTTTTAACAGAGATATCCTATTTTCCAGGAATTTATAAGAAAAACAAATAAATAAGGGATAATACATGCCAATAGATATTCATTATCATATTGTTTATAATAAAGTGTTAAGCTAAATGACAAATAAAAAATGGAGGAGAGAAGTTCTAGCTAGGGCAATCAGACAAGAGAAAGAAATAAAGAGCATCCAAATTGGAAAGAAAGAAGTCAAATTATTCTTGTTTGCTGATGGTATGATCTACATTTGGAGAAACCTAAACACTCCACCAAAAAACTGTTAGAACTGATAAACAAATTCAGTAAAGGCACATAAAATCAATGTATACTGAATTTCTGTCTCCAACTATAATTTGTCTATTTCTGTCAGTTTTGCTTGCATCTGTTTTGCAGCTCTTTTGTTAGGTGTATACACATTAAGATTGGTATATCTTTTGGTGAGCTAATTCTTTTGTAATTATATTGTTAGACTAGGTAGTCAGGCAGACATGAGCAGTGCAGAAGGAGGCCCCACCAGGCCTACCCCTGCCAGGAATATCAGGCAGCCATCAGGTGATGGTCAGGTGGTTGGTAAAACTGTCTCTTTAAAATAATAATTGGTTGCAGCCAATGTCAGGGAAAGAAATAGAAAACACCTGAAACTGATTATCAGTAGCTTCCTGATAAGATCTCTGAAGCTGGGCAAGTGGGCTCAAGCATGTGCACAAAGAGGCAAAATGGCTGAGGTTAACCAGTATATGACCTTCCTCAGGGATCACCTGGACTGGTAAGGGAAAAATACCTCAAGTGAGTATGTGCACAATTTCAATAAACATGCTGAGCATGTGGCCACTGTGCATGTGGACAGCCTGCTCCAAGGGAAGAATCAAGGGAGAAGAAATCCAAAGCTGGAACCATGCCAATGTGTAAAACCCTAAGTCAAAGGCCAGACAAGGCACTTGGATCTCTCAAGACACCTGCTTGGTCCTCTTCCAAGTATACTTTACTTCCTTTCATTCCTGCTCTAAAACTTTTTAATAAACTTTCATTCCTGCTCCAAAAACTTGTCTTGGTCTCTCCTTTTATTTTAAACCTACTTCTGCCTCTCAACCAAATTATTTCCTCTGAGGAAGGAAGAATCAAGCTGCTGCAGACCCATATGAACTCACCACGGGTAACAACATAGTGCCTGTCTTTATCCTTAATAATTTCTCTACTTTAAAGATGACTATATTTTAATAAATCCAAATACATTCTTCATTTTTTTTCCAGCTACTTTTTATTGGTGTTGTCTTTGGTATGTCTTTTTCCATTTTTTAAATTGTAACCTACCTACATTATATTTGAATTTGATTTTTTATAAACAATATGTAGTTGGTGTCATGTTTGTTTTTACATTCTGACAGTCCGTGTTTTTTTAAATTATATGTTAATTCATTTAACACTATATAATTTTTTACATATTTGGATTTAGGCATATCACATTATTATTTGTTTTATGTTTGTCCCCCTCTGATCTTCATCCTTCTATTGTACCTTTCTTGCCTTCTTTTGAGCTAGTTGAACATTTTTTTTAGCATTTAGTTTTATTTATCTTTTGTGATTTTTACTATATGTCATTGAATTTTGTTTCGTTTTGTTTTAGTGGTTGCTCCATGGATTATAAAGTACTTACTTAACTTTTTACAGTTCACTTAAAATCAATATTTTACTATTTTAACTGGAAATTTTAGCCCTCCTATTTACACTATAATTTGCTTACATACTATGTCTGCATAAATTGAGAATGTCTTTATTTCAAATGCCTCCATTACTGAGGGATATTTTTGCTGGATAATGACCTGGATTGACAGTTCTTTTCTTTCAACATTTTAAAAATGTTGTTCCAGTAGTTGTTACTCAAATCAATATAATTGAAGCCTTCTAGGTGAGGGATTTTTCTAAAGCAGTTTGGGAAAAATAGTGGAACTGCCTGGGCAATGGGTGCTCACTGCTGATTGGTTGCAGCAGAGATTAAATCACAGCAGGTCAAAGCTGTCTCTTAAGCTGAGTAGCTCATTCGTGGGGCCACAGTAGCAGTTTGGTGGGTCCAGGTGGAGCCATCTGTGTCAGACATGCAAAAAACTTAAAAAGATATTTCAAAAGGCCAATGTACAATAGTGATGTTATCTGAAAGAGTAATTGGGGAAGTTGCAAATCTTGTGACCAGTCTATACCTTAGCAGAATTCAGGCTCCTCTTTCCCCTAGCCTGGTGGTCTTTCATTAGCTTTATAAAGGCAGTTGAGTTTTGGGGAATAACTATTATCATTTAAACTATAACTTAAGTATCTTCCAAAGTTAGCTTGGCCTAAGTCTAAGAATAATTAAGGCAGCTCGAAACCTGAAGGCAAGAGTAGGGATTGGTTAGATCAAATCTCCCCCACTGCCATATTTTCTTGCTGATATAATTTTTGCAAAGGCAAGCTCATAATCAGTCTTTCTGCATTCCAACTATAACGATGCTATTGTAGAGACTCAGGATTGAAGTAAATATTACTAAAACTTAGTGGGATGGGAATTAAGACTGAAATTTCCAGGTCGTTCTCAATGTTTGAGTTAGTGTAGCTGGACTATAGCCTAGTTATTATATGCATTTAAAATTATCTTCCCAAATAATCTAAACTTGGTGGTCTAAGAGTCTACAGTATAGATTTTATAGAAATGGGTAAAAACATGTATAATATTTAAAGACATTATCAGAATCACCTGAAAATATTTTTTACATATATAGACTCAATACCTCATACTACTTCTACTCCATTAGAATTTTTAGTGATGTGCTGCAGAGATCTGCCATTGTTGCTGTTGTTTTAAAGGTCCTCAAAGGATACTGTGATTATGTAGATTTGAGAATAACTGCTTTATATTATTTTTGTAGAAATTACTAGTTTATTTTAGGAGCTGTATAATAAAATAAAACTATTGCTTGAGATCACTGGGGAGTAATAAGTATTTTGGATATTTAATTAAATGGAGAAATTAATACATTAAAGATTTAATAAGAAAATGATGCTTTATTATGTGAAAGTAAAAATAAACTTACCATTTTCTTGTTCAAAGAGAAAGCATTCCATATTCACACATTATAATAAAGCCAAATTGTAGCACAAAAATATATTTTGTTTTTCATTTTGCAAAAATATATGCTTTTACTTCATCAATTTCACATACAATAGGATGGAGCTACAACTTAAAGAGGATGAACGTTAAGGACCATCACGTGAATTTATTCCTTTAATATTGGAATCTTGTCAGTCTTCACTTGGGATGTATATAGTCATAAGGGTTGAGACCGGGTTGGTGCCATCCATCTCAGTTCAAAGAATTAATTATTTCTAGGATCCCCTAAGCTTTCATACCTAGTTATGAAACCTAGCTACAATTTGCTAGGCTAAACAGAAAACAATAAAATAGAAATTCACTAAAAAACACAAAAGGTAAATAAATTAAGAAAAGCTTTTATTTATTATAGTGACACAAATTAAAAGATTGATTTTTTTGACAAAGATATAAACAAATGGACATAGTCATTAACATTGGTTGAGGTATAATTCCACATCATTTTTTGGAGAGCAATTTGGCAGTATCTATTAAATATGAAAATATGCATACTTTTGATTCAACAGTTCTACTTTAAGAAATGAATGCTATGGAAATACTATTAATATTGCCTAATAAATTCATACAAGGCAGTAAATATATATTGTAGTATATTTTATAACAGAAAAAATTGTAAGTAAAGTAGGTTCATCAGAAAAAGATTAGTTAAATAAATTGTGGTACAACTAGTTGATGGTATAAAATGTAACTAGAAAAGAATAAGGCAGTTTGAAATGTCTGAACACAGAGGTAAATAGGCTAATGATAATTTAAATAACAGCATTCATAGAACAATATTTACCATGTAAGCCCACTTTTGAAAAATATGAATATGTGCAATTATAATAGAAACAGGCATATACATCTATATAGATATATATGTAACAAACATTAAAAATAGTTACTTTTGGAAAGTAGGATTGCAATAGGACTATTCTGTTTCTAATATATCTATTTCTGTGTTGTTTAAATTTTTACAGCAAGCATGTGTTAGTTTCATAAGAAAATACTTACAAAGGAGACAAATAGAAAAAAGAAAGATTAATGGGTTGCTGCCATCTGGGAATGCCACAAGGCTCTGTCTTCTGCCTTCATACTCTTGAAAAATGTTATCAATTATTTGGGTGAAGTCATATATGACAAGCTTATCATACTTTCAGATGGAAAAAAATTGGGAAGGATAGTTAATAGCATAGTTGATTGAGTCAAGTGTTATCCTAACCAGAACTAGAATGTTGTGTTAAAACTAACACAAAATTAACAAAGAAAAATATAATTTACTACATTTAGGCATAAATAATTGGTTGACTTAGTTTAAGATATAGAAATATCTGGCTTACATTTCATGTGGAAAGAGATTTAGTTTCCCTTAGCTCACTACAAACTGAAGATTGACATCCTTAAAATTTTAGGTTATCCAGGTCTCAGGCGTGTTTGTGGTGCTTTGTGCTGGTCCACCAGGGTGATCATGATCTATTCAGAGTATCGTATCTTTAGAGAAATATTGTAAAATTAGAGCACAACAGAGAACAGGGATCAAAGTGATGAAGAATCTTTAAAACTCTGCCACAAATTTAAGTTCTTTAACTTAGAGAAGAAAGGATTAAGGTGAGACAGGATGGTTGAATTCAAATATTTGGAGGTTGCCTTAAGATAATACTTTTCTTTGTTAAGGAAAGAGCAGAAATGGTACCAGAGAAACAACAATGTGATCTCACCTTATGAAATAAGAAACTCATTAGCTGGGTGTGGTGGTGGGTACCTGTAGTTCCCGCTACTCTGAGGCTGGGGCAGGAGAATCACTTGGACCTGAGAGGCAGAGGTTGCAGTGAGCCATGATTGTGCCACTGCGCTCCAGCCTGGGCGACAGAGCGAGCCTCCATCACAGAAAAAAAAAAAAAAAAAAAAGAAAGTAACGCCCAGTTCTTGCACATCTGAGCAGAAACTAGACAATGTACCTAGACCTTGGAAAATGTATTCTGTACTTGTGTAAGTGTGTTGAATTCGGTATTTTCTAATTTTTAAAAAATAGCTGCAATCTAGGATTCTAAAAGAATGATCATAGAATATTTTATGTAAGTAGAATAGGTGGCTAAACTTGTAATATTTTTAGAAACATGTATTTTACAGAAATATGAGTGTATATCAGAAATAATGAATGAAATACAGTTTAAATACAATTTACAGTTATATAAATTTATATAGATACATGTTAGAATCACAGGATTTGAAAAACAAGCTCTGTGCAGATGAGTAATTTCTTGTGTATTATGACATATGAGACAGTTCCTAGAACCCAGTAGGTACTCACTTTTCTTTTAAGGATAAAAAGAAATGGCCTTAGTATCAAAATCAGAAATGGAGTGACAGAGGGATAAAATAGATGTGGCCACAAGGGCAAGGGAATATGTTGGAATGTCTAAGATTAGAAATCTAGGTATGTCCATAGTATTAAATAAAGAATTTATACCAAGAATACGGAAAACTTAAACACTGGTATTTATTAAAATTAAATCTAAATTGATAATTTTAGTTTATGGAGGAAAATATAGGCAGATTTTGAGGACTGGCCGATACTCTGATTTAAGTTCAAATCAAAGGTGTCAGTACAGTAGGAAAGAGAATAGATTATAACGTTGATGATCTAGCATTGATATATCCATCTGCTTTTTGATATTCATCTAGGAGAAGATATTATGTATTTTTCCAAGGGACAGTCAAGCTGAAGATTAGGAAATCCAATTTCTGAGTATCTTGAAGCACCAAACGAAGACTCAGTCTCCTCACAAACATTGAATCTGCTATTAAAATTAAGAAAGGCCAACATTAAAGCCTCCTGACTGGAAGGTTCAATAATAAATACAGACCGAAAGCTTCTACACTAGACCTTGCCCTAAAAAATGGGGGATGAGGCAACTGACTATTCATGGAATGTTAGTAATACTAGTTTAGACTTAGAAAGCAATAGGTGCAGGGAATTAAGCAGACTATTATACTATCATTTTAACAATGAGGATTGTTATATTCACTAGTTGGCTGGGCAATAATAGTTCCTGGGTTTTTTGTTTTGTTTTGTTTTTCAATATGCGAAATCTTAGGTTGACAATTTTATGTAGTCTTTTGGTAGATTTTAAAAATTATATCTCAAATAGGAAAAATATTTTTTCTCTAGCTTTCTAGTCAAGTTCACACAGAATATTAGTAACAAATTTATTATTCCAGTGAAGATTGAGATCATTCTAGTTAAGTACTGAAAAAAGTAGAATAATTTGGTTGTCAAGAGAAAATAAGACAACATTGACATGCTGCCTACAATCTTAATGAAATAATACTTTAATAAAAAGATAAAATACATCATTGAGCAATTTTTCCCTGAAGGAACTAAGTTATACAATGTTCAGAGCCCAAAAATATTAAAACATATTTTAATATTCATAGTAACCAGTGACCTACGGCATATTTTCATTTGAAGAATATATTCAAAGTATACTCTTTCCAATCCAGACAGCAATTATCCATTGCACTAGAAAACAAACAAAAACACTATGAAAAGGTAGCAAAAAGACAAAATATTATGAAGAGAAAAACTATAGAAACAAAATTCCAAATGTGCTTTCTAATTAATACCAACTATATTGAATTACTGTTAATTTTTGATACTCAAAGTATGGTCCACAGACCACCCTGAACCTACTCAATCAGAGTCTACATTTTAACATTATCCCCAAGTACGTGCACATTTAGATTTAAGAAACACTACTTTACAATATTTATATTATATTATATTTAGTTTATATTACTGTGAGATCACACTCAATTTCTGCCATCTTAGAGAAGCTGTTTCAGGATTTTCATTCATAGGTAGAAATTGTGGCATAACTATATGATGGTATGATACATAGAAAATTAACAGTGCAACTTGACTGAGTTCTGGATTTCTAGTTATAATACCATGCCTAATGTAGAGTAGAGCTTACTAAATAATTTTAAAATGAATGAATAAATAAATGAGCACTCCCCTGGAGAATCTAACCTTCTTTGTATCTCCAGCACCTTTAGAAGTTGTAGACACTAGAAAGTGTCACAATGCAGAAATATAAAGGATCACATGCAAATACTAAAAGCAATTATATGCCAACAAATTGGGTAACCCAAGAGAAACAGATAAATTCCTAGACACAGACAACCTACCAAGACTGAATTATAAAGAATTGGAAAATCTGAACATATAAATAAAGGGTAAGAAGATTGAATAAGTAATAAAGTCTCTCTTAAAGTCCAGGATCTTATAGCTTTACAGCTGAATTCTATCACACATTTAAAGAAAAACTAATCCCAATCCTTTCAAATTCTTCAGAACAATTGAAGAAGAGGAAACACATCGAAACTCATCTTACAAGGCCAGTGTTAACTTATTACCAAAGCCAGACAAAGACACTTTAAGACAAGAATTTTGGAGGCCAATATTCCCAATGAACACAGATAAAAGAAATCCTCAACAAAATAATAGCAAACCAAACCAACTGACACATTAAAAGAACCATTCACCAAGATCAAATGGGATTATTTCAGGAATTAAAGGATAGTTTTTACATACACAGATCTATAAATGTAATATATCACATTTGAAAGACAAAAACCATATGACCATCAAAATAGATGCAGAGAAAGCTTTTGACAAAATTCAACATTCTTTCATGATAATAACTCTTAGTACATTTGATATAGAAGGACTGTACTGCAAGACAATCAAGGTCATGTATGACAAACCCAGGGCTGACATTATACTCGAGGTGAAAAGCTGAAAGCTTTTCCTCTAAGATCAGGAGCAAGACAAAGATGCCCACTGTCATCACTTCTATTCAACATAGGAGTTAATATTCTACTACTGGAAGTCCTAGCCAGAACAATTAGGCAAGAAAAATAAAAGACTTCCAAATTGGAAAGGGTGAAGTTAAATGCTCACTGTTTGCAGATGACATTATTTATGTATAGGAAATCCAAAAGACTCCAGTTAAAAACTTTTAGAATAAATAAAAGAATTTGGCAAAGTTGCAGGATACAAAAATCACTAATGTTTCTTTGCAACAAAGAAGAACCATTCAAAAAGAAATCAAGAAAACAATATTATTTACAACAGCTACAAAAAATACTTAGAAATAAATTTAACCAAAGAGGTGAAAGACTTGTATATTGAAAGCAACAAAATATTGAGGAAAGAAATTGAAGACACAAATAATTGGAAATATATCCCATATTAATGGCTTGGAAGAATTAATACTGTTACAATAGTTCATACTACCCAAAGTGATCTACAGATTTGATGCAATCTGTATAAAAATTCCTATGACATTTTTTCACAGAAGAAACAATCCTAAAACTCATACAAAGCTATCAATGACATTGGCCTGGGCAAGAATTTTTTGGATATGACCCTAAAAGTACTGGCAACAAAGGCAAAAGTAGACAAATAGGATTACATCAAACTAAAAAGCTTCTGCACAGCAGACAATCAGCAGAATGGAGAAACAATCTATGAAGAAGGAGGAAATATTTGCAAATTGTACATTTGATAAGGGGTTAATATCCAAAGTATATAAGGAACTCAAAGAACTCTACATTAGTCCATTCTCACACTGGTATAAAGAAATATCTGAGACTGGTTAATTTATAAAGGAAAGAGCTTTAACTGACTCCACAGTTACACAAGGCTGTGGAGGCCTCAGGAAGTTTACAATCATGGTGGAAGGTGAAGAGGAAGCAAGCACCTTCTTCAAAAGGCAGCAGGAGAGAGAAGAGCAAAGGAAGAACTTCTAAGCACCTATGAAACAATCAGATCTTGTGAGAACTCACTCACTTTCAGGAGCACAACATGGGGGAACCGCCCCACCTTTCTCCCTCAAAACGTGGGGATTATAGATCCTTCCCTAGACACATGTGGATTATAATTCAAGATGAAACTTGGTTGGGGACACAGAGCCACATTATATCAAATTCAATAGCAAGAAAACAAATAACCTGATTGAAAAATGGGCAAAGAAGCTGAAAAATTTCTCAAAAGAAGGCATTCAGATGGCCAATAAATGTATGAAAAATGCTCAACATCACCAATCATTAGAGAAATGTAAATTAAAACCACAGTGAGATATGACCTCAAATCTATTAGAATGGCCATTATCAAAAATATTGATGATAATAAGCATTGGTGAGGATCTACAGGAAAGGGGAACCCTTGCTCACTGTTGGTGGTAACATAAATTAGTACAGCCATCATGGAGAATAGTATGAAAGATCCTCAAAAAAATTAAAAATAGAACTATTATATTATTCAGCAATCCCACTACTGGGAATCCAGAAGAATTAAAATCAGTATGTTGTAGAGATACCCATACTCTCCTATTCATTGTAGCATTATACAAGCCAAGATATAGACTCTGTCCAAGTGTACATCATTGGATGAATAAAGACAATGTGGGATTTACACATAATAAAATACTATTCAGGCTTAAAAAGAAGGAAATCTTGCCATTTGCAACAATATGGAAGAACATGGAATACATTATGTTGAGTGAAACAAGTCAAGCCCAGTAAGACTAATAACACACAGTATCACATATATGGGATCTAAAAAATTGAATTCATAGATGTAGAGAGTAGATTGGTGGTACCAGGAGCTGGAGTGCAAGTGGGAGGTTGAGGAGATGTTGTTCAAAAGATACAAAAGTGTAGATAGAAAGAATAAACTCAAGAGATCTATTGTGCAATCTGGTGATTATTGTTAATAACAATATTGTATTTTTGGAAATAACTGACAGATTTTAAATGTCGTCATCACAAATAATATGTATAAGAGGTAATGCATATATTAATTAGCTGGATTTAGCCATTCCCTAATGTATGTATACTCTAAAACATGTTTTATACTATAAACATATATATTAATTTGTCAATTAAAAAATAAGTTAATTTTTTTGAAAGTGTTATAGAACTGATAGCCCATACTTAGCCATACTAGAATGTAGTTAAACATACTGAAGGTATGAGGCTTATGTTATACACTTCATAATGATATACAAATAATAGTCTTTTGTGAGTGCTGTATGCTATTACAGCATCACATATGGGGGATACAATGATGAAAAACACATTAGTCTTCACCATTCTCAAAACTGCATTTTGAGAATCCTGTTCCTAATCTCTGGGGTTTAATCCTGAGACTTTTTCCCCCCAGGTGCTAAGCTCTCAAAATCATTTATAATTTTCCTACTGTTGATCTGACAGTATTGTCTTTACATTTATGAATAATACTAAAATTTCTTTCTCAATTTCCTTCCTTTTTCCTTTGTATTAGATTTTAATGTTTAAAACACTGTCTATAGTTCCATTCAGCTAGTTGTTTTGCCTAAGTCTACCAAACGATGAAGAAAAATGTCTTTAAGGAATTTTTTTATTTCTATCCCAACCTCTATTTACATAGAAAAGGACAAATAAGAAGAATGGGGAAGAAAAGAATACATTTCTTTGCTCTTGTTCTTGGATCAAGTATAAAGCATCTCACAGATAATATGGCTGTTCAGACCTTCTGCTGACTGGGATTTTTTTTTTTTTCTTTTTGACTCTCCCAATTGGCTTACCTCTGGGATAGGGAAGCAAGTGATAAAGTTCTTGATTTCCTTAAATCTGAATACTTTTCTCATGCTTGGGGGTCCCTTTTCATGAACAATTCTATTGCCTGAGTCTATTACATACTGCATATTTTGCATAGGGTCCATTTCCCTTAAGTGCTCACGGTCTTTCCTTCAATTATTACCCTCATCCTTCTACACACTTTCCTGCCCCCACCACAATATAAAGATTTTCAGTTCTCTCTAGTTTTGGAAAAAGACACTCTTCCTTTACTTTTCTTCCTGAAACATACTTTTGAATATTGTCTCAATTCAAGCAGCGTTGCTTTGATGGAAAACTACATGCATTGCGCTGGTACCTTTCTGAGAAATGCAACATTAGGCGATTTCGTCATTGTGTCATTACAAAATCCTAGACCAGGGGTCCCCAACCCCTGCGCCACTTCTGTGACCTGTTAGGAACCAGGCTGCAGAGCAGGAGGTGAGCGGTGGGCGAGCGAGCTAAGCTTCGTCTGTATTTGCAGCCACTCCTCATTGCTCATGTAACTGAGCTCTGCCTACTGTGAGATCAATGGCAGCTTTAGCGTCTCACAGGAGCGCGAATCCTGTAGTGAACTGCGCATGCGACAGATCTAATGCCTGATGATCTGTCGCTGTCTCCCATCACCCCCAAACGGGACTATCTAGTTGCAGGAAAACAAACGTTGGGCTCCCCCTCATTCTACATTATGATGAGTTGTATAATTATTTTATTATATATTACAAAGTAATAACAACAGAAACAAAGTGCACAATAAATGTAATGTGTTTGAATCATCCTGACACCACACTACCCTCCCTTCTGCTGCCACTGCGTCCATGGAAAAATTGTCTTCCATGAAACCGGTCCCTGGTGCCAAAAAGGTTGAGAACCATTGACCTAGACAATATAGCCTGCTGCACACCTAGGCTATATGATATAGCCTATTGCTCCTAGGCTACAAACCTGTGCAGCATGTTGCTGTACTGAATACTGTAGGCAACTGTAGCACGATGTACGTTTTTATGTATCTAAACATGTCTAAACATAGAAAAGGTGTACAAAAATACAGTACAAAATATTTATGATAGGTGTGATGGCAGAAGCCTGTAACCTCAGCACTTTGGAAGCCAAGGTAGACATATCGCTTGATCCCAGGAGTCGAAGAGTGGCCTGGGCAACATGTGAAACTCTTTCTCTACAAGAAAGAAAGAAAGAGAAGTGAAAAGGAGAGAGAGAAGAGAGAGAGAGAGAGAGGGGAGAGAGAAGAAAAGAGAAGAAAGAAAGAAAGAAAAGAAAGAAAGAAAGAAAGAAAAGAAAGAAAGAAAGAAAAGAAAGAAAGAAAGAAAGAAGAAAGAAAGAAGGAAAAGAAAGAAAGAAAGAAAAGACAAGTGTGGTGGCATACACCTGAAGTCTCAGCTATTCAGCAGGCTGGTCCCACCTGGACCTGGGAGGTGGAGGCTGCAGGGAGCTGTGATTGCACCACTGTACTCCAGCCTGGGTGATAGAGTGAGACTCTGTCTCAAAACATACAAATTAAAAAAAATTAAAATTAAAATGATTTCAAAAATGGCACACTTACCATTTACCCTTCTACCATTTAAAAATGTATATCATTTTACTATGAGCAAATGCATGAGACATTTACTGTGCATGGAGCTTGCAGGACTGGAAATTGCTCTGGGTGAATTAGAGAGTAGTAAGTAACTGTGAAGGCCTAGGAGACTACTGTAGACTACTGTAGACTTTATAAACATAGTACACTTAGGCTATACTAAATTTATAAAAACTATTTTTATTTTTCAATAATTAACATTAGCTGACTGTAACTTTTTTACTTCATAAACTTTTTAATTTTTTAAAACATTTGTAATAACACAGCTTAAAACACAAACGTTGTATAACTATACAAAAAATTCTTTCTTTATATCCTCATTCTATAAGCTTTTCAATGTATTTAAAAATTTTTTTAATGCTTTTGTTAAAAACACACACACATATTAGCCTAGGCTTACACAGCCTCAGGCTCATCAATATCACTGTCTTTCACCTCTACATTTTGTCCCACTGGAAGGTCTTCAGGAACAATAACATGCATGGAGCTGTCATCTCCTATGAAGGCATAACAATGCCTTCTTCTGGAATGTCTCCTGAAGGATCTGCCTGAGGCTGTGTTACAGTTAACTTATATATATGTGTGTGTATATATATATATATGTGTGTGTGTGTGTGTGTGTGTATATGTGTGTGTGTGTGTGTGTATTAATGTGTGCATATACATGAAGTACACTGTAAAATAATGATAAAAAGTATAGAAGAGTAAATACTAGGTGATATAAGTTTTTCAGCTTCATTGAATCTTATGGAACCACCATCATATATGTAGTCCATTGTTGACCAAAACATCTTTATACAGCACATGACTGTATAACTTAGTCTCCACTCCTCTCCACTTCATTGCTTATTCAATTCTCTACTCTTGTCAGTCTTGGACTGCCTTTCACACACTCCTGAAATTCTCTCAGTCTTCAAATCAAATGGCCTGTAGACTGCTAAATGTTGTAGATCTTTCTTGGTTCTTTTAAATTTCTCTAAAGTGCCCTTCAATTTACATCTACAATGCAATTTTGTCCTACAAACTCTTCCTAGAGTAATCTTTGCAAACACATTCGATCATTTAAGTGCTCATGAAATACCTTAAATGTTTCAAAGATAAAATTTAAACTCCTCTGGCTAGTATAATGAGCCTTTCGTTAACCAACCCTTTCCTCATATCCCCTTTTCCTCTATTCCATATTAATGTGTGTACTCCAGCCCAAATATGGCAAGCTGTCAATTCTTTGCATTTGTACAGACTTTTTACTCTGTCTAGAGTACCTTTCTGCTGTTTATATACCTGGTTAAATTCTATGTATTGCTGAGGACTCAGGTGAATTGTCGACTCTTCGAGAAGTCTGTAATCCCCTTTCCTCCCCATAATCTGGGTAGGGAATGTTTCTCCTCTGGGCTTCCAAGGCATTTTGTGCATATTTCCATTACATCACTCATTTCTGTGCATTTGTTTATTTGTTTGTTTAATTTTATGTCTCTTTCACTAGAGGACAGGAATTGTGCTTTTCAATTTCTGTGTCTCTAATCAGTCCTGAGGACTTGGGCATATGTAGCAGGCATGGCACGTTGGAGAATATGGCACAATTATTCAAGTAAATGAATCAAACAAAGGATGAGATTATTGGCTTCTAGCATTAATTGATGACTGTTTTTGATTTATTACTACCGGGTTCTAGAGGAATATTATAGGAAGAATTGATTTGCCAGTGTTACAGATTATGAAGACAAGCTTTTGTCCTCAACTCCAACTTATTTTGTATATATACTCTGCTTAGTTAAATCTCCCAAAACTTACCACAGTTGGCTACTTAATAACTTAACAACAATTTTAAGCTGCTAGATAGATTTTTGGTTTCTGTAGTTGTTATCTGCATATTGTTTAATCAAACAACTTTCATATTATGCCTCAGCATAAGTCTCTGCTCCAGAAACATGATTTGTTTGGATATGTGGTAACTCACTTAGGATAACTAAGGTCAGCATCATTATACTAAAATTCATATTAATAATGTTTTATAATGCTTAAAATGAAGGAAGTGCATTTCCCTATCATGTTGAACTTTTTTATAAGCTGATTTAGACACATATGGTGGTTGCTCAAAATCATAGGGACCCAGATTATTTTCAGTGTGTTTCTCCCTCATCCCTGGATGTGTTACTAGAGCTAGCCATCACAGACCACTTCTGTGATGGCTAGAGCAGGACAGAGGCAGGGCATAAGATGAACATGGCCCCTCTCTCAAATAAATCCTCCTGTAAGATCTACAGGACGTTTTTTACATTTCACTGGCTACGATTTACAACAAAATGTTAAAAAGTGCTGTTCAACCTCATGAGATTTCCACTAATTGTATGGCTTGGGGAAGTGACTTTATCTCCTTGAAAGTCATTTTCTTCATTTCTAAAATGTAATTAATGAGATGAGCATTCTCGTCTCATAGAAATACTGTAAAGATAATAAGTGTGCATTTGAAACTCTAGTCCAGTGACGGGCACACAGCAGGCTTCCAATAATGGTAGTTGCAGTTGGTAGTGTAGATGACATTACTGATTCAGAGATACCATGGCTCCTGCAAGGTCCCATAACTAGCGATGGTTAAGTCAGTTTTCAAACCCAAATCAGCCTGACTCTGAAATTCTCTCTCTTACAAATGCAATTAAATATGGCAGGGACTTGGACTGAGAGCTTGTATTTTCCAGTTCAATCCTCTATGTCATGAATCGTGATATACTTTTGGTCTCAGTTTTCAGGACCGTTGAAAATAGAGTTAAAATAGAAAGATTTAGTTTCTTTGGTTTGACTTATCCAAATAATTGCCTTGCTTCCACTTATTTTTGTGGAGACTTGGCTGAATCAACAGCATTAATTGAGTGTGTAATTCTGGAACCATCTAAGAAAGCTAAAATCATTTAAAATTAGTTGGGGTTTAGTAACTAGGTTGAACTTTGCCTTTGTGAGGCAGTTTCCAGCTGACTCACTGCAGCTGCAACAATTGACATCATTTTGTGCCTTTCATGCAAAGACTAATTTGGCAGGCAGCACTCCCAGTGGAGTGGGTTTCTGAGCCTCCGTGAATCTCAGTGTTGGAATGGACTTTAAAGGTCATGAAATCTAAACCTTAATGTAATGATTGAATCAGCTTACATCAACCCCATCAAAAGGTTTTCTAACCTACACATGGATAAGCCCAGTGACAAATAAATAGTGAAGATTTCCACATGGGCTAAATTGCGTAACCCATTCTCTATTTGAATAGCTCTTACTTCCTTATGTTGAACTGCAATCTGTACTCCTAACCTTCCTGCCACCAGTGCGACTTCTATCCCTAATATAAATAGTCCTTTTTGGAACCTTACAGCCTTTCAAATGTTTGAAGACCATGACCTTGCCTGATCATAGAGTTTTCTCGCTGCTAAATACCTTCAGGTTCCTTTAACTTCTCATTCAATATGCCTTTAGTTTTCTTCACAATCCTGAGCTCATAGAGAAACTTATATGGCTTGGCTAGAATCTTCTTAAAGTGTTCATTCCCCTCTTATCCCAGGAATGAATGAAATCCTGCAGTGTAGATAGAGAGAATGACCTAATCAAACTGTCCTGGTAAAGTAAAAAGGAATTACTTAGAAAATGATAGAGAATGGTGAACGTTTAGGGAATAATCAAATTGTTGAGATTTTATTGGCTCTCCCTACAACTAAGTCAATGTGACAAAATAATTTCTTGCTGTGAAAAAGCTCAAAGGCGTAACAAAGTCATAGTACTCTTTAAGCACAAAGTACGTTGAGTTATTTATTGTGATAGTCCAGACTCCCTCAGCTTTATTTTATTTGTATGGTTCCTTTATTTTAGTGCTGAGTGATATAATTAAGATAAAAAGGATGAACAAATGAATGGATGAATGAATTGACAGACAAACTGCTCAGGAACAAATCTTAGTTATACTTCAATAGATACAGATTTAAAGGAAAACAAACCAAAAACTTTTTCTCAGAATCTGACAAAATTTCAGGTTCTGTAGGGAATTAAAATAGCAGTTTTGATTCATTCAATTACATACATATATAACCCTTTAGTATTCTCATAAATCTTGTTCTGCTCTTAAGGAAAGAACTCTGCACTGACTTAAAACTTAATAACATTTATGTCTGATACTAAATAACTGTGTGCTATTTGAAAAATACTACTTAGCATCTCTGCTCATGAAATAGTGAAACTAAAATACCTTCATCGTGTCACAAATATGTGGTCAGGGTAAAATCGTATATTTTAATTCATTCTATAGGGATTTATGAAGTGATTTTCATATTTTATTTAATGTTCTGAGTAGTGAAAATTCAGGTGGGGGAAAAACTTAGAGAAGGCCTATGTCCTCATAGAGCTTATATTTTCATAACAAAATTTAAAATCAAAGAGTTTTAAGAGTCTTGAAACACAAGGTACTTTTAAATGGTTCTGAATCTTTGATTTTTAAATTGATGTTGTTTCTTTGTGGTACATATTCTCAGACATTCCCAGGTTTAAAACTAGGTTCTAATACGTTTAATGCAAATTTTAAAAATTACGTATAGTTTTTTTCCTACACAGAAGAGAAAAACTTATGTTAAAGTTTTCATTTAACCTAAGAGATATTCTTTTGCTTTATTTTGGAGTTATACTCAATGTTTAATTGCCACTGTTTACTAAAAATATTGTCTCTTCTCACATCTTATATCCCTTCCAGAAGAAATGCTAATGGGCTTAAAATGGATTGTATTTTACAGAGTTTTAGGGTAACATTGATTGTATCAGTCTTGTGGATGTGGAGGTCTAATATTGCCAAACTTGATTGATTTCTACTGAAAATCCTGGAAAAATTCTTATCAAAGAAGAGCCACTAGTAAAGGATTGTCTTTCTTTTTTTCTTTTCCATTTATTTATTTTTTAAAACTTGGTTGTCTGACAGGTACAACATACAATCTCTAATGTATGGACCTTGTATATTTCCTTTGTAAAAAACAAAATTTTGCGTTTGAGATTGAAACTTTATTCTTATTGATTTTTTAAAATATTTACAACCTTGAGAGTTTTGAAGGCCCTTTACATAACAATATGTAACCTCCTTAAAGCTTATGTAGTTCTGAAAATCATTCACTCATTGGAGATATCCTGAAATGGAGATTAGAATTGGGATAAAATATGTCTTAATTCTTACAAATTTGCTTTAACACAAATTAAAAAAAAGCATTAGTGTTACTCTCATATGTTATGTGGCAGAATAATATTTTTAATATATTAACTTCTCTGTTACTTTTAGGATTTTCTATTACTCAAAACTACTCTTGCTCTCATATCTTGAGGTTATGAAACAACTACATCCTCAAGGAAAGTCATTGCAGATTTTGGACACCTGAAGCCTCTTTTAACAAAAAAAAAATGACACTTCTGACCTTCAAAACTTAAGGCCTGAAGAATGCTGGGCATAAAGTTCAGTCCATGAAATATATATATTTGGGGAAGACAGGATCTCACTATCGCCTAGGCAGAAGTGCAGTGATGCAATCACCACTCACTGCAACCTCCGCCTCCACCTCCTGGGCTCAGGTGATCCTCCCACCTCAGCCTCCTGAGTAGCTGGATCTGTAATTACACACCACCAAACCCAGCTAATGTTTTGTATTTTTAGTAGAGATGGGGTTTCGCCATTTTGGCCAGGCTGGTCTTGAACTTCTGGGCTCAATGCATCTACCTGCTTTGGCCTGCCAAAGTGTTGGGATTATGGGTGTGAGCCACCACGCCCAGCCTCATAAACAATATATTTTTTTAAAAATACACAATAAGTCAGAAAAAGTTTCCTTCCTGCCTCCTTTCTATCCAGATTAAATAACACTTCCATTACTCTGAGAAAAGCAGAGTGGGAGTAGATGTAGTGAGGAGGGACTTAATTAGGTACTGAGGGGTGTGTGTGTGTGTGTGTGTGTGCACATGTGTGTGCAAACATGGCCTTTGCCTTGATCCTCTTCTATACACCAGCAAATTGCCACAATAGATGTGATCTTCTCATTTTTCCTTTGATGAGAAGATAATAGAGATGAACACTTGGTATATTTGAGAGGTATGTTTGAGGAAGCCAGAATTCAAATGTTTTCTGTGTCTAAGAAAGATGTAGACATAGCTAAGACAAAGCACAACTCAAGAGACCTGTGTTCAGAAATGTGGAAAACACATAACTGGCTTTGACATGAAAATGAGTAAAAAATTGTGGGACCAGAAACATATGTCTGTCAGCAAGTTGTGTGGGTTGAAGGCTGAGTACAGGATTGGATAATCGATAGATTATCATCTACCTGACTTCAAACTATATTAAAAGGTTACTATAACCAAAACAGCATGGTACTGGTACAAAAACAGACACGTAGACAATGGAAAAGAATAGAGACCCCCCAATATAAAGCTGTATACCTACAGCCATCTGATCTTGACAAAGTCAAATGGGAAAAGGACTCCCTATTCAATAAAAGGTACTGGGATAACTGTCTGGCAATATGCAGAAGAATAAAACTGAACACCTATTTTTCACTACATACAAAAACTAAGTCAATATGAATTAAAGAATTAAATGTAATGCCCGGCATGGTGGCTTATGCCTGTAATCCCAGCACTTTGGGAGGCTAAGGTGGGTGGATCACAAGGTCAGGAGTTTGAGACCAGCCTGACCAACATGGTGAAACCCCGTCTCTACTCAAAATACAAAAATATTAGCCAGGCATGGTGGTGCATGCCTGTAATCCCAGCTACTCAGGAGGCTGAGACAGGAGAATCGCTTGAACCCAGGAGGTGGAGGTTGCGGTGAGCCAAGATTGTGCCATTGCACTCAAGCCTGGGCAACGAGAGTGAAACTCCACCTCAACAACAACAAAAAAACAAAAAAAAAAGAATTAAATGTAAGGCCTCAAACTATAAGAACCCTAGAGAAAAACCTAAGAAACACTTCTGGATGTGGGCCTTGGGAAAAACTTTATAACTAAGTCCTCAAAAGCAATTGTGACCACTAAGTCCTCAAAAGCAATTGTGACCAAGACAAAAATTGACAAATGGGACCTAATTAAACTAAAGAACTACTGCACAATAAAAGAAACTATCAACAGAGTAAATGAACAACATAAAGAATGGGAGAAAATAGTCACAAAATATACATCTGAAAAACTGTGCATTATAGATTCTAATACCTGGAATCTATAAGGAACTTAAACAATTAAACAATCAAAAAACAACCACATTAAAAAGTGGGCAAAAGACGTAAACAGACACTTGTCAAAGAAGACATGTACTTGACTAATAAACATATCTAAAAATGCTCAACATCCCTAATCATCAGGGAAATAAAAATCATATACACCATGAATACTACACAACCATAAAAAGAAATGAAATAATGTTCTTTGCAGCAAGATAGATATAGCTGGAGGCCATTTTCCTAAACAAATTAATATAGGAGCAGAAAACCAAATACCACATGTTTTCACTTATAAGCAGGAGCTAAAAATGGAGTAAACATGAACATAAAGAAGGTAACAATAGACACTGGAGACTAGCAGAGTGGGGGGAGGGAGGGAGGGAGGAGGGCACAGTTAAAAAACTAACAAAGGATGCTATGCTCATTACCTGGGTGACAGGATCAATCACATCCCAAATAGCAGCATCATGCAATATAGCAAGGTAACAAACTTGCATGCGTAACCCTTGATTCTACAATAAACATTAAAATTATTTTAAAAAAGAAAAGATGAATAAAAAATATAATAATGAAAAGTGCTGAATATTTGGAATTGAATTTGCCACACCACAATATATATAACATATAACTAAATATTACATAGAGAGAAAGATATTGGCTTAAAAGTTACCTGACGTGATGTCATTACACCAGAGGGACTGAGATAAATGAGCTGAGCATTCAACCCAAAAATTAAGAGAAACAAACCCAGAATAAATACAACTAATATAAAAGAAACGAAGAGTAAATATAATGTTACACATTGAGAAAATAAATAAAAAGATGCGAAGAAGCAAGCAAACAACAAAGAAAATTATTAATAATATTAAAATAAGTCTGCTAAAATACTAATAAAATAGATAAATATTTGAAAAACTGATCAAAGGTAAAAAAGAGATATTTTAAATAACAGCATTAGGAATGTGAAGAAGGACAGGAACCCACAAAAACTACAGATTAAAATAGATGACTGCATTATTTTGGCTAGATGAGTCTGAAGTCCATTAGTTTCAGGCATGTCCTGTAATGTGCTAGGAATGAAAGTCAAGTTTCATTTTTGAAAAGTAAAAAAATACAGAAAGTAATAGAGTTGAAGTATTTTCTAACTTTCACATCAAGGAATATGTGTCTTGTGTCTTGGAATACATATTTGTTGGATCACCAGTGACCCAGCAAAAGATCACAGATTCCAGAAAATCTTTCATGTTGCTCCCCAGAATATAGTGAAAATTCTACAGCAGTTTGCTCTAATGAACAGTAAAAAGGCATTCACAGCAGTATCTTGGTAATTGTTATTTACAGTGCCTTCTTCTACCTAGAACAATCTCTTCAACCACACCTTCATATATACTTGAATCTTGAACGCTACCTGTTATGTGAACTAAAGATTACATGTCATTGAAATTAAAAATCAAATTTCATATCAGATTATCATTTGGTTACAGTTATCAATCCAATTTTTCTAGGTTTGATAGGGACTTTCTCTGTTTATAAACCTTAGCTATTTCACTGTTTTAGATTAAATAAACAAACATTACTGTTGAAAAGGTTGAGGGGTATATAGGCCTGGCCATTGAAAGTATAATAATCAGATGACTTTTGGGTTATGCTAAACTTTAAGAATCTTAAAAATATGAGTGCGCTTTAACATGACAGAATGTGATTTTTTTAACATGAGAATGCATTAATATAATTTAGAGGGAAACAAAAGATTATATAATAATTTGCCGCCTGCATGATGAATCAGATTTTAAAAAACAAGGAATATACCTATTGCAACTGCAAATACACTACTTCAACATACACACGTTTCCTTTTTTTTTTTTTTTTTTTTTTTGAGATGGAGTCTCACTCTGTTGCCCAGGCTGGAGTGCAGTAGTGTGATCTCGGCTCACTTGCAACCTCTGCCTCCCCAGTTCATGAGATTCTCCTGCCTCAGCCCTCCAAGTGGCTGGTATTACAGTTGTGCACCACCACGTCTGGCTAATTTTTGTACTTGTTTTCTTTTTAGTAGAGATGAGGTTTCACCATGTTGGCCAGGCTGGTCTCGAACTCCTGACTTCAGGTGATCCACCTGCCTCAGCCTCCCAAAGCACTGAGATTACAGTTGTGAGCCACCGGCCCAGCCTGTTTCCTACTTTTTAATTAGTAAGGGCAAAAAAAAACAAAAAACAAAGAACCAAAAATGTGCCCCCATAAATCAACAGTTTTCCTGTTAAAAATAAATGAAGCCTCATTTCTGCAGTATTAGTATTAGTATTAGTATTAGCGAAACAAAGACTTTGAGAATATAATTGCTATTTCCTCAACATTAAAAGAATATTTGTTGAAAGAACAATTTTGAGGCATTAAAATGTTATAATTCAGACTTTCTTATTAGTTTCAGAGTAAGTGAAAATATATCACCAGTTCTGGAATATTCAGACTAACGGAGGAAAAACAGACCAAATCAATAATTAAATTATTCAATCAATGCAAAATTAAGAGTCTGTTGTATGTAAGCTAGGCAAGAGCGCAAACTAGAATGGTAAGTAGTGGCCAGAAATTTACCAGAAAAGGAACATTTTGAAAAATTGTTGTCATTATTAGTTATATATAGAGCTGATGTTTATTTCTAGACATAAATTGATAGATTTCATTGTTTCTTTTATGCTTCTCAATAATATTCATAATTTCTCTTTTAATTTACTAAGTTACCTGTGGTTTGTAAGAATAAATGGTTTTGTTCTGTTTTTCCCCCAAAGATAGGTAACTTGCTATTCTGGAGTGGCTTGAGTACTAGACGATTCCACTTCATTATATAAGAAAAACCACAGGGCAAATTTATTATTACAAGACCCAATTTGCAGTCCTACTTTATCAATATCGTATAATTTTGTTATGTCATCAATATCATTCTTGAAATAATTTTAGAGGATTACTAGAAAAGAGAAGCTTTTTTTATTTTTTATAATTTTTATAATTTTTATTTTTTATGAGTACATAGTAGGTGTATATATTTATGGGATACATGAGTTATTTTGATACAAGTATACAATGTGCAATAATCACATCAGAATGAATGGGGTATCCATCACCTTAAGTATTTTTCCTTTCTTTGTGTTACAAATAATCTAATTATAGTCTTGAAGCTATTTAAACATGCACAGTAAATTATTGCTGGCTGTGGTCACCATGTTGTGCTATCAAATACTAGGTCTTCTTCATTCTAGCTATATTTTTGTGCCCAATGACTATCCCCCACTTCCGCTCATCCACTACCGTTTTCAGACTCTGGTAACCATCATTCTAACACAAATGTGAATTACAATGTTCTAATATAACTTTAGAAATGTTTTGCCTCTCAGTAATTTTGTGATGTGAAAAAACATCACAAAAAAATTGCTATTATTTTGTTCTAGTAAGAATATCCTATGGTAGAATTTCAAATATTATGTTAAATTCTTTTCATGTTTATTTGGATAAAAAAAGGCAGATTAAGTAAGTGTAACTATCTCATTTTTCATTGATTGTATATGTTATTTTATTTATTTATTTATTTTTTGAGACACAGTGTCACTCTGTCACCCAGGCTGGAGTGCAGTAATGCAATCTCAGCTCACTGCAACCTTGCCTTCTGGGTTCAAGCAACTCTCCTGCCTCAGCCTCCCAAGTAGCTGGGACTACAAGTGTATGCCAGGAGGCCCAGCTAATTTTTGTATTTTTAGTAGAGACGGGGTTTTGCCATGTTGGCCAGGCTGCTCCTGAACTCCTGACCTTGTGATCCACCCACCTGGACTTCCCAAAGTGCTGGGATTACAGGTGTGGTCACCGCGCCTGGCGATTGTATACATTCTTTAGAAGGACAGAACTATTTCTGCTCTGATAAAGATAATGACATTGCATATACCTTCACAGAGAACAAGCAGCCTCATAGGAGGTTATTTCAATGAACTTTTTCCCCCTCTCTTGTTAGAACACATTGCCAAAAAGAACAAGAATTTAGAAAACAACAGCATTTTGCCGGTAGAATCATTTCTAGTAAAAAACAAACAAATAACAACTGATTATACCCAGACTGTGGGAATTGGATATCTTATTAGAAATTTGCAACATCTGTGGACTATGAGATTTCCCCTGATGTGGCACAATTTACACTATAAAATACTTGCTTTTCTTTATTAGGAAATTTACATTGGGTTTTGCCAGCTCACTTTACCAAAACCATCTGGATTTTTCTGCCCAGGTCCACTCGTATGACAAACATAAATACACGAGAATAGTTTTCATTTTCTATAAAAGAATTGTGCAAAGAAATACTTCGGCAGACAGTATGGTATAGTAAAAATGTTGTGGCTGAGTCTCACCACAGTAACCAAAAGCTATGATGTTGCAGGTGAAGATGTCAGCAGAGACTATGCAGGAATTCCTGTGATTCACTTCCTCTCCTCCCTAACCCAGATATGATTCTGAAAGGAGGTGGATTCTGTCATTTCCATACAATCATTTTTCCATCTCTATGTTTATGAATCCTAGTCTAGATCAACAGAAAATAATATTTTTGGTGAGTTCTATATTGCTGCAAAATAAAGGAAGAAATGTGATTCATCTCATAATAGGAACACACTCATAAATTCTTGTGCAATTTCTTTGTTAACAATAAATACTTAGGTAGAAAATAGACATAATGAAATATTTGCATAGGACATATTAGGGTAAAGTATACATTTCTGTGATATATGTAAAAGAAAAATTCACCAGCAAGGTTGTCTGTAGCTGGATTTTATATTTTATTGTAATTCCCATTGAAAGCAAAGAAATACACAATCCTGTTGGTAAAGTCCACTTTTATTTATTTATTCAACAAATATTCTGTAGTATCTCCTATGTCCTAGTTAGTATATTAACTCCTGTGACAGATACAGAGACAAATAATATTCTATAGGGCAGTTCTTACAGTGAAGGAAATGGGCAAATAAACTAATTGTATCTGATACTGCTATGTTGGAGGTGTGGTCTTGAACAAAGGCAGAATGTTTATTTCTCTCTGACATATGATTTCCAGTCACTAAAGTGAAGCTGGAGTTAAGAATTAGAGAATGAGCTGTATACACTAAATGGATAATCTTGGAAAAGCCATTTTTTTAATTTTAAATTTTAAATTTTTTTTATTTTTTGGAAAAGCCATTTTTATATAGACCAAGAGCTTCATTTTTTAAAAAAGGAACTGAGTATGAATATGCACAGTATATTTAGGGGATAAACAGGTAAGAGATGTGTACTCCAGTAGAAAAGTCTACTGGGGCTATGTTTTTTCCTGGGGCCCTCTATCATACCTGTAGAAAGAACTCTTTTTGTCAACAACAACAACAAAAAATCTCAAAGATTGCTGGAATTTTCTCTTTCTGGCTCCTACATTTAAATGAATGATACTATTACTTAGGGGAAAGCACATCAATTAATTAACAGTCTTAAGAAATTAGGATATTTTATCAGGAAAAGTACTAAAGAGAAAGCAACTTAAAAGATCAGTTAAAAATAGAACATTTTGATAGCCACCATTTATGTGAACTCAATAGGCAGAAACTTATTACAGGATTCGATACGAGTAGTGTAAATGGGGCATGAAGGCTTCAGTGCATATACATAGGATTGGAGATGCTTTCATTTTCCATTTGGTGAAATTGAATTTCTCAGAATGAACTCTGTATCTTTTTAATTCCATGATTTTCAGCAAGCAGAAGCACAATATCCTGTAATTTATGAAGATAGTTTATTATTATTTTTTATTAGCTCTCAGCTTTAGCAGCCACTTTCCTCTCCCTCCCTCCCCAGCCATGTTGCTGCTAGTGATCCTTATAAGAGAAGCTGCTTTTCATTTTCATTTTCCTCAGCACAGCTGGTGCTTACACTACCCTAAACATTCATTGAGTCATTTCCTGCTGATAAATGTCTATATGTAGTCACGATTGTCACCTATGCATGTGATACTAAACTGTCCTCTCTCTCTTTAAACCAAGATAGCATTTGTACCAGCCTCTAATCTTATGTACCACTTTCTCCCCTTTCAGAACTAAGCTGGCAATTCTCATCTTGAATAGCTTTAAAATTGCTCATAGCAATCAATGACAACTGAGGCATCACTAAAGAATTTCTTTTATCTCCAAGCTCCAATTTAGATCTGTCATTAAGCTTGAGTAAGCTTGAACTGTCAGAACATTTTCCCTCATCACATGCTCTAAGCACAGAAAGTCAACTTCAAAATCAAATTTGTTCAGTCTCTTACTATACTTTGTAATGGTTTCATATGAACCATAAACTTTACTGAAAGAGTAGTGTCAGTCTTTAGTAACTCAGATCACTATGGCTTCAAAAATTAGTGAAATGCTGCCAAAACTCAAGTATGATGTATGGTAAATCATTCACTCACATGCAGTTGCTCTTTGTTGTGCTTTAATATTGGGGGGAAAGAGAACTTGGCAGTGGGTATGGAGATGTGGAGTCTCTTTCCTCCTTTTAGAGGAAAGGTTGTGTAATCTTTCTGGCAAGACACTTTCCCTCTCTACGCCTTTGTTTCCATGCCTGTAACATGAGATAGTTTCATTAGCTGAATTCTAAGTCCCCACTCATTCCTAACTTCGGCCTCTTAATAAATTCTACTTTTCATTGTGTGGTGTTATTCTTCAAGAAATGGATTAGGAAGGTTACCATACAAAGCTAGAAGTCATAAATTAATTAGGAAGCCCATAATCCAAATCTAATTGTCAAAATGCGTTGGTTTCATCTTCTGGAACAAAATGATGTTTTGTTTGGGTCCTTCTGATGAACAGAAACTGTCTTTTAAAGATCACAGTTTCTATCTTGGAGATCTTTTCCACTGACAGTTACTTCAGCCTCATCCACATATTTAAATGTACTTTGATCTTTCTTTGTTTTGCAAATTTCCTTTTGAAACAGTCTGTGTGAACATTAGAGGTGCCAAACTGAGACTAAAGACCACTAAAATCTGGCAGAGCTACACATATGAAGCATTCAGCAGCTCAAATATGTTTACTTTACAGAGTCCCTGTTCAAAATAAATGATTGAATTTTTACAATTTTTTTATCAAATGCAAATTGACTTGTATCTCTTCTTTTATCCATAAAGGAAATAGGAAGCTTGTTAATAATCACTTTTTAAATTTTGTAAGTACCATAGTGTTAATGTGAATTTATTCTCTTCTTGTCTATCTTCCTGTTAAACAATGGCCTTAACAGAAACATAATTCAGGTCTTGATTGTCATGATGTATTAGAGTGAGAAGAAAATTGATTATTATTATTTTTCTTAGTGATGGGGGTCTCACTCTGTTGCCCGGGCTGGAATTCAGAGACACAAACATGGCTCACTGTAGCCTTGACCTCCTGGGATCCAGCAATTCTCCTGCCTCAGCCTCCTGAGTAGCTGGGACTACAGGCACTTGCCACCATGCCCGGCTAATTTTTGTATTTTTTGTACAGATGGGATTTTGCCATATTGCCCAGGCTGGTCTCGAATTCCTGAGCTCAAGTGATCTGCTCACCTTGGCCTCCCAACCTTCTGGGATTACAGGTATGAGCCACCATGCCCGGCCTTGGTGATCTTTTAAACCTAGAAATCAAGATCTTAATACAAATATTTTAGCAGATGACCAGTCAAATTAAGAGTACCATTCTGTAATTTTTTTCTTTCCTTTTCATTGTCAGATCTTCTTTGTGATGGTTCTGTACTTTAGCCCAGAATCTCTTGGTGTACTTCAAGCTTTCTTATCACTCATTCTTCATTGATATCACTCCTAGCCTGAGTAATGTATCAATGTTAAAATATGATGGGAATTTTTACAATCTTCACCACATTTTCTTGCTCCTAATCAAAATGTGTGTTATTCCTTAGGGAATCATTTGATAATGGCTAACAATCTTGTTATTTTTATTTATTTAATTAATTAAATGTTTAATTATACTTTAAGTTCTGGGACACATGTGCAGAACATGCAGGTTTGTTACATAGGTATACACGTGCCATGGTGGTTTTCTGCACCCATCAACCTGTCATCCTCGTTAGGTATTTCTCCTAATGCTATCTTTCCCTTAGCCCTTCACCTCCAACACCTCCTTGTGTGTGATGTTCCCCTCCCTTTGTCTATGTGTTCTCATTGTTCAACTCCCACTTATGAGTGAGAACATGCAGTGTTTGGTTTTCTGTTTCTGCGTTAGTTTGCTGAGAATGATGGTTTCCAGCTTCATCCATGTCTCTGCAAAGGACATGAACTCATCCTTTTTTATGGCTGCATAGTATTCCATAGTGTATATGTGCCACATTTTCTTTATCCAGTCTATCATTGATGGGCATTTGGGTTGGTTCCATGTCTTTGCTCTTGTGAATAGTGTTGCAATAAATATACGTGTGCATGTGTCTTTGTAGTAGAATGATTTATAATTCTTTGGGTATATACCCAGTAATGGGATTGCTGGGTCAAATAGTATTTCTGGTTCAAGATCCTTGAGAAATCACCACACTGTCTTCCACAATGGTTGAATTAATTTACACCCCCACCAAGAGTGTAAAAGTGTCCCTATTTCTCCATATCCTTTCCAGTATCTATTGTTTCCTGACTTTTTATTGATCACCATTCTAACTGGTATGAGATGATATCTCATTAAGGTTTTGATTTGCATTTCTCTAATGACCAGTGTTGATGAGCTTTTTTCATATGTTGGTTGGCTGTATAAGTGTCTTCTTTTGAGAAATGTATGTTCATATCCTTTGCCCACTATTTAATGGGGTTGTTTTTTTCTTGACAATTTAAGTTCCTTGTAAATTCTGGCTATTCGCCCTTTGTCAGATGGATAGACTGCAAAATTTTTCTACCATTCTGTAGGTTGCCTGTTCACTCTGATGATAGTTTCTTTTGCTGTGCAGAAGTTCTTTAGTTTAATTAGACCCCATTTGTCTATTTTGGCTTTTGTTGCCATTGCTTTTGGTGTTTTAGTCATGAAGTCTTTGAATGGCTAGCAATTGTTTTAGGCTATTTTATCCTGGAATGTGAAGGGCTAATAGTAGTTCAGGAATGAGCCGTCTCAGATATAAAACTCATTTCAATAGCAATGCCTTAACCAGGTGGATTGAGAATCTGAGGCACTATGGCAGGGAGAGTTAGTTATAAATTTGTGGCCAATTTGCATTTTCCATCATCTTCTAGAATCTTACAACACAGGTTGATGCCTGCTTACCTTTTCTTATACTTACTGGTGTTATAGTAATCATAGTTCTTTTGTAAATAAGTTTCAGAAATTTCTCTTAGATACATGCTAATATACAGTATAGTTTTTAGACCTCTGAGAAAATATTGATCTGTAAAATTGTTTCAGTGAGTAAAGTACCAAATAGATTTTTCCGTCTCTAATATAAGGAAATATTTTTTTCAGATGTAACAACTATACATAGTTGATATTGCTCTACAGATCTTTCATATTTATATGCTTTTACTTTCTTCTTTTAAGTAAACCTCACATGTCACAAAGAAGCATCCAACACTTAAGACATTTCTTAATACATAATGCTAGGTTATCATTTCTTAATTTTTAATGCTAGTTTATGATGACTTTTCTATAAACTGAATGACATAAAAGATAAATGAAATATATAGTTGCTTTATTTTATATGCTAAATAATTGACTACATTTAATCAAAGATGACATCATTTGTTACATGTACCATTATTATGGATTATTAATAGAAAAGAAAAAAAGCTTGTCAAATTGCAAAACACCACTAAATCTAAGTTACATACATATTTAGGGATGTTAAAACATAAAACATGTATGCATTTTAGAATGAAAGAAATGTAATAGGATTATCTTAAACAATCAAAAATGAAACTTTTGTTTAAAACATTTGAAATAATTTGAAACATAAAATTTTATTTGTTTTCACAGATCTTTATAATATACATTAGGATGCAATGTGTTTCCTTCCTAGGGATGCTAGGAAAACTGAGCAAAACTAAAGTAGAAAGAAATAGAACCTTTCAACATATATTAATAATACATAATATCTATTGCATTTGTTTGCATTTTAAAAAATTGCTGTTTGAACAGTATTGAAAATACTTAAAATTAGAATTTTACTGGAAATATTTTCAAATTCAGCTTCAGTTATACTGAGGCAGGCATACTTTTATATATTATATGCAAGTGAGAATTACTTGCATATAATAATATATATTATATATTAACTCTGAGAAGTTCTTTGTAAGATATGAATGACATTAATATTAGTATTGGTATTGCTTTCCAATGAATGACTACTGCTCCAGTTTATTTGCATATTCATACATAGCTCTCAAAGTAGAGAAAGAAGAATTCAGTGACACAGAACAAATCTTTGCAAAGAGAATCTAAATCTGGGGAAAAAACAGTGTTTATCTACATGAAAAATTCTGAAATGTGTGTTATTATAAAAGTTAATTCCCCTCCTGAATAAATGATACGTGATTTTCATATTATCATACTAGTTTGAACAGCTGCAAAGAACTTCTTAGATAAATATAAAAAAAGTGAAGTTTCAGATCCAAATTTTGCTTTCAAATTAACAGGTGCAAAAGATTCCAGGATATGTACTTCTGTTTGAAGAAAATGTTTAGCTTGGGATACATAGACTGGCTTTGATTGAAATGCATTTAGTGATAGTAAAAACTTTTACAAACCTAAGGTTTTTATGTATATTAGAAAGAGGGAAACACCTAGCCCTCTTTACTGAGCAATATTAGTAATTGTAAGTAGCAAGTCACTGGACAAACAACCTTACCACACAGGTGGTTTAAGTGCTGTCAGACCAGAGCCTCCCATTTCTAAGTATTTGAGTTTGTTTTAGAGAAGTGCTGGTTGTCAAAAAGAATAAAGCTTTAGTGAAGGTTGTTTGAAACACAACCAGTTGGACTATACAAAGCATTTGGAGCATAAAAATACAAATTCCTTGTTGAATTCAGCTATTGATTATTGGCTTGTATAAAATGGCAAAAGTACTATATTTGTAATTTGTTACTAAGAATCATTGTTTAGACCATATAATAACACAATATAACAGTATAATATTAGTATTTCTATTATATAGTACAATGAAATGCATTTAAAACACAGCTTATAAAATGAATTAGATCGCTTTCAAATACTTAAATGTTTTATCCTGTGCTCATCTATAAATGCTTGCATTTTATGATAATTTAAGGTCTGTTTAAAACTTTATAAATAATATAAAACTTTGTATTATTAGCAAAAGATGATCAAGAAGGGCATGAAATAATCTTCTGAATCCGTTGGCTTTCTTCCCTACACTGACAACAATTTAAGTGTGTGAGGTAATGATCTTTTGCCTGTGTTGCCTCACTTTGCTTCTCCTTGCTTGGCACCATTCTTCAATAATTTATTTATTCACTCATTTTCTCATTCACATATTCACTGTTTCAACAAATGTTTATTGATGCTGCTATGTGTCAGCCACTATGCTCAACTTTAGGGATACAGAGATGTGCAAGGCAGGTATGAAACCAGGCTCTCCTGGACTTTCTGGGTTTTGGCAAAGAGAAATAACTAAATAATTAAGTTTCACTGTATGTGAGAGATGCAGTGAGAGAGGATTATGCTATGTTGTGAAAGCACCTAATCAAGTTTGCAGGTTTTGGGAGAAGCTTTAGTTTCTGTTCACATACTCAAATTATAAATTATTTAATCCTCAGTTTCTATTTGGTTAGAACATTTCTGACTTTATTGGTTTCCCATGGTTGCTGTAGCAAATTACCACAGATTTAGTCACTTGAAACATAAATATATTCTTTTATAGATATGGAGGCCAGAATCTCGAAGTGGATTTGACTGGGACAAAATGAAGGCATAGCCAAGGCCATATTCCTTAGGGAGGTTCTCTGGGAAAAAGTGATTCCTTATCTTTTCCATTTCTGGAGATGCATGCCTTGACCCAGGACCCCTTCTTTCACCTGCAAAGTCAGCGGCACCCTCACATCATCTCCTGTAATAACCTCTCTCTGTCTTCTCTGTATAAGGTGACTGATGGTTAGATTTAGGGTCCATGATATAATGTAAGATAATCGCCCCTCCTCAACATCCTTAATTAAATCACATCTGCATCATTTCTTTAGCTAGGTAAGAAAACATCCACACATTCCAGAGATTAGGGTGTAAATATTTTGAGGGGCTATTTTTCAGCTGACCATACTGGCCCATCAAAAATTAGTGTCTATAATTATCTGAATGTGTAACCTAAGAGAGTTCTTGTAAATGATCTGAACAAATATCTTATACCCATTTTTGGAAAAGAAGTTCAAAATTTCTTTATGAAGTACTAAATCTTTATGCTTTAGTAAAGTTATAAAATCATGTTTTATAATATTATAAGCTGTTTTGTATGTAACTGAAGCTGGGCTACATTCATGTAACTATTAGAAGGGTAGTGACAGCATATGGACAGAATCAAAACTCTGAAATTTCCTATCTCATACAGCAGTTGCAGCCCTCCTTGACCATCTCAACTTGAGTCCCGTGTGCACAGATACCATTTCACAAAAAGAAAAAGAATAATACTCATTTGGCTCTAAAACGCTTATGTGTCCAGCACTCCAGAGAACAAACCTGTACTTCATATGTGTCATGAGGACTACCTTGGCCTGAATAATGTGTGGGTCTCACTGTCCTGTCTCTTAGTTCCTTCTTCCTGGACTCTTCCTCCAGAGTTGTGGCTGTTTCTTTTCCAACAGGATAAGAAACCTATCAGCCACAAGGAATTCTAAGAGGGAGACTATTTCATGAGAGACAGGAGTGTGTTTGTCTGGGTCTGTCTGTCTTTATGATTCCTTTAGTCTTCCCAACAGAAATTCCACCTTCTGGTATAAAAACCAATTCTTATTAATTCCATTTGACTATTATTCTGTTCTTCCCCCAGCTATAGAGGAAGAAAGGAGTGAGGTTGTGGAGAGAGAAGGTCTTGAGGTATTTCAAAAGATATATGGTCAAACTGATGAACACCTTGAGATAAAGTAGAATATACAAGACTGAAGCCAAAATCGCATGAAGCAACCTGAATCTTTCAAACAGTAGTGAATAGAATAGAAATCAGAGTGAAGATAATATCTGAAGAAAAAGAGATGAGTGAATAAATAATTATTGAATGCCTATTATGTTTTAGAATATTTGCTGGGTACATGCCTTCAGTGGCTCTGTTTGTGTAGTGAATTCTCTTTCTGTAGAAAGAACTAAGGCTGAGAAGAGTTAACTGATTTGTCTCATGTGGTGAATGGTTATGCTTGTACTTAAAGTCTAGTTTGTCTGAATCCACAATCTATTGGTTTTTTGATATCCCAGGCCCTCTCTAGGGTGCCTGAGTTTGTTGTTTCATCACAGAATTACATGGAAGAGACTGGGAAGATAACTCTTCAAATGTCAAATCATTCTCCTATAAAAAATTTTGCCACAGCTGTTGAAATATGGCCTTAGGGTGTATGATAGAATTTGAACCAGCCCCATGGAAAATGCATCTTGACTCTGCTTTTTTTTCTTTCCTGCTAAGTTCCCAATAGAAAATGAATGTCTATTGCTTTTTTCTCAATAATCACGGCACTGCTCCTCTACGTCCATAGGATTAGCTTATGTAAGTAATTGGTCTCTCAAATTTTGGGTAGATTTTAAAAGGACTTGCTCCAACAGGGTTCACTCTTTTAACTAACACATCCTCTGAGTAGGTTTAAATTCAATTAGTTTGGCTGGTGCCAAAATATGATCAGCTATTAATGAGTGGTCTGACACTTTTTTTTTCTAAACTGAAAGAGTGATTCTGTCATTCACCTCCTGAAAATTAGAAAAGCTCTTCTGATTTCATTTGCATGTTGAGATTTTCTATTATGACTTGTATTCAATTTAGCACACTAAAATATGAAGCAAATCTATTCATTTAATCTGCTGCCTGAGCCAATATCTCTGCAGCAAGAGATAGACTACCTTCATGTGTGCATGTGCTTGAGAGCAATTGTTTGACTATAGCTCTTATTAATATAAATCAACATCTACAAAGAAAGCCTCCTTTATTCCTGAAATTCATATTTATATAAATAGAAAAGTAATGGATTTCAAAATGGGTCCAAATCGATTTGAGCTTCCAGAATTATCCCAAGAGTACAGACAGGATTGAAATATTTCAAGGTGTTTTGGAGAGGGGTGTTGATAAAGTATTTTCATGTTTGCTGAATGCCTCTGAGCTGGCAGATTCATACTAATAATGGCAGAAGCCAGGAATAGTTATAATACGCTTAATTAACTCTAAGCTTATTTAATGCCATGGTCCAGATGAACTCTAGATAGGAAGACATAATACATATAGCTCATTAAAAAATAATTTGGACTTTTCTAATCTATATTTGCATAAAGTTCATGTCCTTGTCCTGAAGGTATTAATTATTTTTCTAATATTATTGTTGAAAAATGGATGCCCATGGAAAAATGGTAATTAGAGAAATGCTGGCTAACATAATTCAATTTCACATAACATGCTTATGCCAATTACGTTATGAATTTTCTTTGTCTTGAGGAAATACCCATTTGAAAGAGAGTTATGGTAAAAAAAAAAAAAGTGTAAATGAGATCCTGGCTGAGAGCTGTTAAAATAAAACAATAAACAAAATTAACCTATTTGTCTCTGTGTATACGAATTAGAAAGGTACTTGCTAGAGACTTTGCGCTTCCATCGGAAACAGGTTATTTTTGCTTTGATCATATTTTAGAACTCATTTTCTTAAGGATACTATGTGTTATTTTGAGAAAATGTATGCAGAGAATTAAAAGAATCTGATTAACTGTTACATTTGATGAGATCTTATATGACACACTTCTTGAATTTTATGGTGAATTGCTAACAGCGAACAATTCTAGAAATCAACATTCTAGCAAAGAAGCCATAATAGCACCCTAAATAAGAACAGCAACTTTAACTGAATGTGCTACTGAAATATTTTCTTCTAATTTTAAGCATGGTGTTTGTTTTTATGTTTTCTCTTTTATATATGTATATAATGGATCTATTTTGTGCAAAGGTACAGGTCAGTGGCTCCAGCATCCAATATCCTTCATATGTATGAACAAAATAAGGAAAAATGAAAAGGTAGGCAGGGAAGAGATTGCAAAGGTGTAGGGTTAGGGAAGCCAATGTTTAACATTTATCCCCATGTTCTGCTGGGGCTTTTCTCGATTCTACATCTTAATTCATACCTCGTTTTTTAAAAAAATTATTTCTATGAAGAAACCAATATGGACTAAGCTTAAAAAACAGTAGTTTTCCGTATCTTCCTTAATTTCTACTGTGGAAACTGTAGCCCCTCTCAAAGTCTCCGCCAATTATTTTGGGACCTCTTGTGTAACTTTAAAAATTTTCCTTTTTGACCTCATTGTTGGTCCATATTTCTAAGGCAATATATGCTGCTAAAATAATCAATGTCCACCCAATCCTTCAAAGCAACTCTAAGGCTGCTAATATTGTCATAATCTCTGGATAAAAATCACTGAAACTAAGTAATGTCAATATTCTATTGAACTGAAGCTGCTTTGCTGCACCAAAACTAAAGTTATTGTTGAAGCTGAGGAGTCTCCCATGTGGCCATTCTTCTCTAGGCTTAGGAGAAAAGAAGCCCTTTCTCCCAGCTTTGTGGTATGCTTAGATACATATGTTGCAGATATAAGCAACCAGAGTGGCCACTTCATACTGGACTTCATGGTCCCAATATCTTATGGAGATTTTGGTGAAAAACAGCTCTTATTTTCTCTGGAAGTCAATTTTCCTAGAATACAAATGTGAGGCCATGAAATTCACATAAAGCAGTTACTGAATAACTGTGTCCCTTTTCTAAGTTGATGTCATTCTCAAGTAGAGCTTGCATGCCTCATTCTTTTGTATAAACTGCTTTATAGGTGGACATGTCAATGAAATAAATTCCTGGTAGGCTTAACCCACCAGCTCTCTAGGGAGCTATGGTAGCATCTGATTATTTGAGCACGGTTTACAGCTAAGCTGGGAACAAGTTTCTCCTTTCTCTCCTAATACCTAGTTTGTGTACCACAGCACTGATTTACTGGACTAGATCTAATAGTTTTGTGCCAGTTCCACTTAACTACTGTTACTGTTATCAGGAAACGGAGTTAGGTCATGTAGAAAATGGGATATCTGAGCACATCCTTTTAAAATTTATTGTGTGCATGTTATTTAGAAGCCCCACACTTTGACTCTGATTTTCTACCATCTGAATTTAGGCAGAGTAGCCATACCCAAATGACTTCCAGAAACTACCAGATACAGAATGCACGGAGCAAGAGTGTGGTTGTCTGAGAGTTAACACTGTCACAAGGTACAAGAAAATGTCTTGATTTGAGTGCTAAGACAGAGGTACAAAGAAAATATCTAAGGTCAAAGCTGTGTGTACTTAAAGCCATGAAGGTAGGGAGTAAAGAGTTAGGGATACCATTCTGACTAATATGAGGCTTCTGAGACAAGCAGGGAGGCTGTTGTCTGTAAAGCTCAGATAAGCACCTAATCAATATGGCAAAGGGTAGCTTATTAATAGTAACAGATAGGGTTTTTTTCTGGACAGTGACACATATGAGACTATCAATAGTGATGAATATGAGCCAATGCATGTCAAGCACAGAGGGAGGCTTCAGATGAGGTCTCCTTGGCAACAGTCGAAAGGAGCTTCTTTATCTAGAATATTGAAGGCTGTTTTCATTTGGTTTTTGCTTTTTTTCCTTTAATCCAAACTTGTCTGATGAAAGTTTATAGGAACCTTTAAAAACTAATTTTTATGCATCCTTAGAGGAGAGACAAATCAACCTGAGGTTAAGTACACACATTGTTCACACCCAGAGATCAAATCTAGTTATGTAATCATGGAAATAGTATTCACCAAATGGGGCTTTTAGAAGGCGGAGTTTTCAGAATGGAAGTCTTCCTGGCCACTTTCATCAAGGAAAACATAAGGCAAAGAATAACTGCAATAAACAATTACTACAATTACTACAGTTGAAAATTTAGGCCACATTTCATAGATCGCATCCTCTTGTCTATATTTAACACCCCCCAAAAAACTAGCACCTCCACTGTTTGTATACTGTGTGACAGTACTAGAAATATTTCAAGGCTTGCTTGAAAAATAAAACTCCCAGAGATCTCCCATCCTATGTGCTCTTCTACAGTGTGATGTATCCACTCTCCCATCAAGACATAGAGTTTATTTCTCTATTCTTTGACTCTGAGCAGGCTTTGTGACTACTTTGACCAACTATATGTGACAGAAGTGGTTCTGTGCATAGCTAGTGGTCAAGGGATATCTTTTCAACCCTGTATAAGAGTTAATCTAGGAGAAGTGAACGAAGCTCTTCTTAAAACATTCTGGCTTCCATCATGGGCATTTTTATGGCAGACAATATTAATCAGTTGAAGTCTGAGCATTATAGATCAAATACTGGTTGGGGAAAGTATGTTAGAGAATCAACTTATTGTGTTTTGGTTTGAATTTTTTATGGCTAGTACTTAATGTACTTATTTTGATTTACATTAATGAACTAAGAGGGCACTTTAACATACCTGAGAGAGATGATATTATCTTATTAAGTGGCATTTTTCTCTCAAGTTAAGTACTGTTGTAAAATATTGACTCATGATGGGGGAAAAGTTAGCAGCGTGTTAACAGTAAGATGAAAGAGTTAGAACAGATTAATATGATTCTGAGTATTACAAGTTTTGAGTTGTTATCCTGGTTAGATTCTAAAGAAAAATTGACTTGTAAATTCTGCCCAGCACAAACACATCCATCTTCTTTAAACTTTCCCTTTGCATTATTAAGTTGCTTCCAAGTGATAAAAAATAAACATGTTTAGATTTCCATGTATAATGGGAGTTCATCGTGGGTTTACAGGAGAAGAGGGAAAGTACAAGAAGCTGCTTCAGCAATAAAATCTTGAGGCCTCAAGGAGTTCTTTGTGTCTCTCCAGAAACTTTCAGTTATCCCATTGTAGGCAAATGCCCATTAATTCCTGTACTAGTCACTCTATTGTTCCACTTGTTTCTCAGCTTTCACTTGTGGCTACTTTTTGCATTTCTATTTTTACCTCTTGGCTCCTTCTTATTCATGATGTGCACTTTCTCATGGCTCTTGTTTATTTCTGCAAATCTTTTAAATCCTTCCACTATCTAATCCTTTCTAATTTGTTTGGATAGTCACTTATCAATTTTAATATGGCCTTTTAAGTTCAAAGTATTCAAGTCAAGACACCATTTACTCTGCTGGCCAACTTCTGGCAACTTCTGGCCAGCAGGTGACAATGAATACAGAAGAAACTCAGGGTTATGGTTAGCTCTCCAGAACTCCACTATGCAATTCATTGTTAGGCATTCTCAGATGGTATATTATGACTGTAAAAAATGATAACTGAATATATGTTTATTATTTCATAGCAAGAGGGAAAAAGAACCTTCAAAGAGGTTAAATTCTGATGCCACAAGATCTTCCTTCTGCTTTGGTTAGATCTGGCTACTCTTACCTTGAGGCCCTGAATGGTAGCTGAATGTGTACCATTTAAATGAATGTCCACAGGTTATTGAAATTAATATACATTTCGTATATATATATAGTGTCTTATTTTGAATTTCTCAGTTTCTCTTGTGTGTATTTCCTCATTATTAACAATGTAATTGAGGAGTTATCCCTTGAGGTAGAATAAAATTTTTAATGATTGATTGGTAATCCTCAAGGCAAAAATCTTCTTGTCCCAGCACTTGGCCCATCTTTTGCAAAAGTTGACATTCTCTCATTCTTTTGGCTCATCAGGTATGAAAATGAAGGCAGAATTACCACTTGCCTATTTTCATCGATACATTTAGTACCATCTGGAGAGCTGACTCTGGCAGTCTCTATAAGACTGGCTTACCAGTCATTTTATACATCTGGAGAGAGCTCTAGGAAGTAATCACTGATTGAAAAGGAGTAAGTGGCATATTGCCTAGGATATTTTTTTAAGAGAGTTGAGAAAGATTCAAGCTTAGTCTATTTTCTTCAGTCTGTTTTATTTAATATCAGGAGAATATATGACATACATCCTAAGTACGCGTGTAATGTTTCCTTTTCACCTGTAAACTGTTCCTACCACCTGTCTCTGAGCTTATTCAGACATCAAATGTGTTGCACACTAGAATCTGGGGTTAGAACGATGAATAAGAAGTCATCTTAATAAGGTGAGAATAGTCTATAAAAAGCAAAGACAGATATAAAGCAATAAGTGCATTAATGCACTACAGCTGTTATGACAAAGGTCTACACAGAATTTAGTGAAGGCATAAAATACAGAGTGAGAAAGGTAATCTAGGTCATTAAGGAAGGGCTTCAGATAGTCAAATAGTCCTTGAACTGAAACCTGACAGATATATACCCTATGTATTTGTGTATGTTTACAATCGTGCATTTTTACATAAATACATAGTTCAATATGTAGGCAAAAGGACTATGCTAAAAGAATTTAGTTCACTTGTCCAAATTTAAGTATCTAGTCAGTGATGTAGCCAGAATTCAAACTTGGATGCTCCTTATTCCAAAGTCTTACGTTTTTACTGATTTCCCTACCCTAGTTGTGTGTGTGTGTGTCTCTGCATGTATGTGTGTTTATGTGCATGTGTGTGTAGTATATATATGAGACATTTGTATCAAATGAAATATAAGCAGAATCAGCTAGGCTTGTCAAAAGAACACTAAATTATTCCAGAATACTATTACCATGAATTAGGGGTATTGTAAGAAGGAGCTAAATCATGAAGGGCCTCACATCCTATGTCCTACTTGCAATGGGGCACCATCGATGATGGTAAGCTAGGATAACCCATGACAATATTCATTTTAGATAGGTTATTCTGGATTAGCATAGAATAGAAAGAGAAGTAAAATATTTCAGTAGTTATAAAAGGTAAAGCATGAATCAATATTGTAATAGTGGGAATAGAAAAGATAAATAAGCAAATATTAAAGAGGTAGCCATCATGGGACATGATAAAAATTGAAAGTGTGAAGATAGGGTAGGCAGGAAGAGAGCTTCCTATTCTTCTGGCTCATTTGACCTGGCACATGGTGGAATCATAGAGCAGAGAGAATAAAGAACACGGAAGAAAATACATATTGGTAACAATGTGGTAAAGGGTGATGAGAATATTAAGAAACCTGAGAAACACATAGGCAGCTGAAATAGAGTTCAGGGTGGTTGGGTAGGTGGACCATGGAAGATGACTGCAAACTGCATGTATATAGATATTCCAATGAAACAATGTAGAGATGCCCTTAAAGCCCTGAGAAGTTATTTATCTAAGAATGGTTTATGGTATATCTAACATAACTGCAGAGATAGCCCAACTTATTCATTCCTCCTTACAAAGGCATCTCTTTGCCTTGTGGCTTTGCAGTTACTCTCCTTAAAAGGTGGGGTTTATTTCTCTGCTCCCTGGATTCTACCTTCAACCATGTAATTTGGTTTGGTCAATGGAAAGCAGGTATAATGCATGAGGAGGTTTGAAAACATCAGTTATGTGATATAGAGAATCAGTTATAGAGTATAGGTAGTAAAGAATACAGGAGAATAATACATCAGTAATGATGTGGTGAAGAATGGTGAAATCAGTGATAAAAATGTTGAGTCGAGAAACCTGAGAAACATTTAGGCAGCTGAAATAGAGCTCGGTGTGGGTAGGGAGAAATAGGCAGTGACAGTTCCGCCTTCTCCTTTTGTTCTCAAAACCATTTACTTACTTCTTTATTCTTTATTTTTTTCAACTTTCATTCCTCTGCTTTTGCCGTGGGAATGCAACAAGCTTAGATTGCTGGCGAGAGGTGCGTGAAGCAGAGCTAATTTACTCTAGCCAATACCCAGCCAGTCCAGATGTATGAGACCCCAGGCTGGGACCTCAGAGCCCCAGATATGCAGGTGATCTCACTTACTAGAAGAACCATGTGGCTGAGCTCAGCCTCAATCATCAACTTGTGGACTTGTGAGCTAAATAAATGTTTACTGCTGTGGCCATTGAAGCTTTCTGTTGTTTTATAGCATTATTATGGCAACAGATAACTGATATAGGTAAGAAAAAAAGATGAAATTGCTTTATTATGGGTTTATGGGAGTCACATGTTCTGCAAACGATCTTAATTCTCCACTCTTCTTCCCTCAACTAGACATAGTCATAGCCAAGAGTCATCATCAAGAGAAGAGTCATTGCCAAATTTTAATGCTTTAGAATACATCAAGTAGCAAACCGATTCAATACAGACTATGTGATAGTTTTGTTAAAACAAAACAAAACAAAAATCTTCTGTCAGAAGAGCATAGACTATGTCATTGTACATATTCAAACTTAAGGGCAATTATGATTTGGATACTTTTTTTTGGCCCGAAGAAACATTTTGAACTGATATGCAATGATTGCAAGGATTGACACCCGAAGTGTTTTCAACCACTTTGACCTTGGTCTCTCCGAGCATATAATTACCTTTTGGAAACCAGAGCACATATATTGTATCCATAATTAGATATATCCCCAGGTTAATATGACTAAATACACACTAAATGGTGGATATGGGAATGGTGAGAATTTTAGGGCAGACAAAAAGAAGATGACGATGGGATGGCTAGTGAAAAGTGGGAAGAATTGTGTTAGAATATAGGTTGGTAAGTGCTTTATTTTTTCCAGATTGACCGTGTATTATTTTATTTTTTTTTTCACCATGATTATTAGCAACAGTCTTTCTAGGGACAAAACCATATATTTATATATATTTTTTTTTCTTGAAGAAATATATAAACACATTAAAAACAAATTAAGTCAAAGTAATATCTCAACATCCAGGCCTATGTTGATGAAGATAGTCCCATATCTTGATTCTCATTTTCCTGTGCTCTCTGTGTACTCTTTTAACAACAGTCTAAAATGGGCAAAGCCAAGGTCAAATGTCTATTCATTGATGTTTTTACAATTTCCTTTCTCTTTTATTATTCTCCCTCTTCTCATTCCCCCAACTTCCTCTTCCCCATAATCAAAGTATAAAAAACATAGGGTACCTAACACATCACCACTTAAATGTCCCAATACCCCTTCAAGAACTGACTGGGAAACTTATGAAGTAATTTTACATTTTTATCTCACTTCACCTTTTCCTCTTCTCTGAACTTGAAGGTTTTTCAATTATTCATCCTTAATTCTGCAGTATATTCAGGCACACAATCCTTAGTTCAGCTCTTCTCCTTTCACCCTACTCAGATGAATCCTCATAGTGAAAATACAGTAATGAGAAATGTAGTGTTCTGGAAGTGAGAAGGTCTGGCTCCTCGAGGGCACTACTAATGTCATGGATAAGGCCTTTCAATAAACACATTTATTTAATTATTATGATGTTTATTTCTCTCTCTGAGAGAATAACAATAACTACCATTCATAGGATGCTTAAAGGATTTTAAAAGTGTTTAGCCAGTATTTCATTTGATTCTTTTGGACACTGAAATAGGCAGGATGGATATCATGCTCCCCTATCCACCCTATTCCTTTGATATAAATGAAGAAAGTAAGGCTTAAACAGTTTTTAAAAATGTGTACAAAGTCTCAGGACTAACAACTAACAAAGTAGGGGCCATAATTCTGATATTACTTCTGGTCCAGACCCCTTTCTATTATACCTTGATGACTGTTAAGATTAAATCTGGGAATTTGGAAAACATTACAGGAACTCTTCTCGTTTCTCTTCAGAACCTAGGTTGTATTATCAAGTGATATGGTTTGGATCTGTGCCCCCATCCAAATTTCATGGTGAAAGGTAATCCCCAGTGTTGGAGTTGGGAGCCTGTTGAGAGGCAATTGGATCATGGGGATGGATTTCTTATGAATGGTTTAGTACCATCTCTTTGGTGCTGTCCTGGCAATAATGAGTGAGTTCTTGTGAGAGCTGGTCCTTTAAAAGTGTGTGGCACTTCTCTCATCCCTCTCTCTTTTGCTTCTGCTCTCTCCATGTGATGTGCCTACTCCCCTTTTGCCTTCCACCATGATTATAAGCTTCCAGAGAAGCTTCCTCAGAAGCAGATAAAAACAATGTTGTGCTTCCTGTACAGCCTATAGAACCAATTAAATCTCTTTTTCTTGTAAATTACTGAGTCTCAGAGAACAAATTAATACATCAAATATAGATAAAACAGACCTTGAGATCTTTCAGCTTCTCTACATTCATCAAAAGGAAAAGAGGTTGCATGAGCAAGTATGGGGAGGGGATTGTATCTATTGACGATGGGAGACCAGGTCTTCTGAACCTCAAATGCTTGCTGTTTGTGTGGGTTTATACACCTGTTGTGGGAGAAGGGGCCATAGTCATAGTAATAGTTGATCACATCATCCAAACTGGGGTGATTTTGATTGTCAGAGGGGACACTAACCAGACATAAGACTGAGAAACAATAGGTATAACTTGGGATAGTCCTTGGCAAATTGGAACATATGGTCATTCTAGGATTTGAAACTAGGGTCCAGCAAGAAAGCCCTGTTGGTTTACAAGGGTTGGTAAGCCTTAGGCTAGTAATTAGCATTTGACTTTGCCGTTCCTCCCAAGCTCCCACATCCATCTTTAGGGAGTGAGATTTCATATGTAGCCATATATAGCAATTGATTATTACTCAGTTCACACCTTCCCCTTCTTTTCTTTCATGTAGGTTATAAAATAACCTTTTTCCAAAGAGTGACCATTTATTTTTATAGTATAATGACATTAATTTGCTGTTTTTGCAGTTAATACAAGGCCTACTTTTATTGATTACACAATTTTCTTGTACTGTTTGCAAATTTATTATAGTTTCTGAATAACTAAAGACCTCAAAGTCTCCCCTATTTCCAAAGAAATAAAATTTGTTTTTTCAAAATTCCATTTTTAACATTGTGGATTTCTGCGGCCTTGAAGATGAGAAACCAGTTGTTATGGGCAGAAATGTGTCTCCCCAGTTTATATGTTGAAATTTTAACTCCCAGTATCTCAGGATGTGACTGCATTGGAGATAAATCCCAATTTAGAGATGGGATTCTGTTAAAATGAGATCTTTAGTGGGGGACCTAATTCAATCTGATTGTTGTCTTTACCAAAAGAGGAAATCTGGACATACAGGGAAACACCAAAACCCTGTAGAGGAAGACAGGAAAGAATGTGTGAGGACACAGGGAGAAACTGACCATCTGCAAGCCAAGAAGAGAGGCATCAGAATATTGATTTTACACTTCTCCAAGACTGTAACCAAATAAGTTTTCATTCCTTAAGCCACCCATCTGTGGTATTTTTTGTGGAAGCCCTAGCAAGACTAATACATTAATTTTCACATATTACTTTATTTGTTACCAATTTGTGAATTTTTTCTTTCTTTTTGTAAATCCATGAAGTCCTCCCTAGCCTCCTTGTTACCGGAACAATCCTTGCTATTCCCTCCATGTTTATCTTCATGACTCTATTAAAGTGTTCTCAGCAGAAGTAAAGCATTTAACAAATTGATATGTTAAACGAATAGCCCTTGAATTATATCCTAGGCACTTTTCAAGCACTATGGTGGATTCCAGGATGTAATATGGCTTTTAAAGGATTAGGAAAACAATATCTAAAGACAAGGTATATGTAAATAGTACCACTTTTTTGATACCTGTTACTTAGCAAATGAGAGTAATTTCTTCATGGCACTAACTTTTAAGAGAAAGAAACAACCCTGTATTTAAAGCAATATTTACTTTAAAGTTAAATTTTTAGAAGTATTCAGAAAGGCATCTTTTTGGATATAGAAATTACTAAGTTTATTTAATGACTAATATAAAAATTAGTCTCCAGATAGATTGTTTTATATTTTAAAATGTTGGCCAGGCACAGTGGCTCACACCTGTAATCCCAGCACTTTGGGAGGCCAAGGTGGGCAGACCACGAAGTCAGGAGTTCAAGACCAGCCTGGCCAATACTATGAAACCTCATCTCTACTAAAAAATACAAAAATTAGCCGGGTGTGATGGCGCGTGCCTATAGTCCCAGCTACTCGGGAGGCTGAGGCAGGAGGTTGCAGTGAGCCAAGATCGTGCCACCGCACTCCAGCCTGCGTGACAGAGCAAAATTCTGTCTCAAAAAAAAAAATAGTCAAAATAGGAGACTCAAAGTATTCTGTTTAGGCATTTTCAGAGGGTAAGTGCTTCCCAAATTTTGGTTGAAAATATGAGCATTGGGCTGTCCATTGACATAGTTATAATATCAAAACCTTGATGAGGCTATTAATGCCTTGGTGAAAATTGTTACAGTGAGGACATTCTCCCCCCAATCCCCAATTCAGCTCACAATGACAAAATGAGCCTTAAGTTTGTAGTTTGGCACTTCCAGGGATACAATGATTGTATATTGTCCCCTGTTGTGTTCTGCAAAAAGTAAAGTATGAACTAATTCTCCGGTAGTCTAGTAGCTATTTAGCAGCTACTGGATAAAATGACTTTCTAAGTTAATTTTCTTTCTGATTAACAAATGTCAGAAATTAACATATGGAGGGAGCTTTAGGTTGGAATTTTCCTCTCACAGAAACACATCTCTTAGCTCTTATGGGTTTAACAAACTTTTAATATTTTAATGAAGGCTTTTTATGTGCCTATGCTACTTAATATTTCAAATTAAGGTCTGTTCTCCTCCTGATATGCACATGCCACTCCATTATAAACCATCAAGAGGAGTGTGGTAGAAAAGCCTCTATCTGAATGGAACAGCACATGCCTTAAGCACAGAAGGTCAACAATTGTGCTTTAACTAAGCTAGGGCTACTTAATGAGAACTTCAATGCTTCAGCAAAAGTGTTTTACATTTTAGTCAAAGCACCAGAGTTGGTTAATGATAAGTTTCAATATGTTCTCAGTCAAAAATAATTTCATAGTTATTTTAATGTCATTCTTGACTTTTAAAAGAACAACACATGCAATCTGTGGTGTGAGGGTTACCTCAGGATTTTCAGAAAAGCACAGATTTAAGCTTTAACAAGTAAAATAACGTGGTTAACTGTCACAATCTCTTTCCACTCAGACACTAATGACCAGAATTCACTGATTTCCTTCCTTTCACTAAGGTTCAGTGGTCTACCACTAGAAAAGAGATTTTAATATCTGAAAAAGATAATCTTTATCTATCTAGCAATAATTAAATGAACAAAAACTGGGAATACTTGTTTAAGAAAGAAAAAAAATCCTAGCAAATGAGAGTAATTTCTTCACTGCGCTAACTTTTAAGAGGGGGAAAAAAGCACCCTTTATTTAAAGCAAAATCTATTTTAAAGTTATATTTTTAGAAATACTTAGAAATGCATCTTCTTTAATATAAAAATTAATATGGAAATTAATGGTGATATAATGCCATTTCTAGTGATGAACAAAAATAATGCATTGGACAAAATACTGCTTGAGCAAATCTGATCCATAGGAAACTCCCAGGCATTTTTATTTGCCTTCCAGAGGAAATAACTAGAAATACTCTGGCCCAATATTGTAGACACGAATGGCATTAGTTTGGTCCTAGAGAAGCGCTTCTCTGAATTACTGTGGAGAAGGAAAGTACCTGAATTATTCATCAAAAATCACACATCTTATTTAAGAGCAATTAGGGAAGAGATGTAGAGGTATACGTCTCCCATAAAAAAAAAATGTTGAATTGACAGTCTCTAGACTAGAGTTAATGTCAGAGCAAACTGATGAGAATGACAACCTAATGATATATTTGAGAGAGTCTAAGCTAAATATTTGAAAATTAAATTATGCACCCATAAATGCTACCACTGGTGCTTTATTCCTCTAAGTTAAGACACATCTCCTGAGTCCTACATAGATCCAAAGTGAAAGGAATCTAGGAGATTATAAAGCACATACTCCTAATTTAATACTGAAAAAACTGGAGACTCAGAGACTTATATTGGGTTATCGCCTATTAACACCTTACTGTAAAGTTTATCACATCCTTTACACATGATAACTGGCTGTCAATGTTTTGTTAATGAAGACGTCGTTCAGGAATCAAAAGAAACAACTAAAGCTTTGAAATGTGGGCGAGTTCTGTGTAAAAAACTACTGTACAAGTTAGGTCTACAAAACTACAGTCATTTTGTTATGCTCATGGAATGACTCCGTTATTGGAGGCAATTCAAAGCGGTGAAGGCTGAAACAGTTTGGGTTGGAGGATACCCTTTAAAAATGATCTCTTTATTCTCGTCTCTGGCAGGTAGAATGGATAGCAAAAGAATGGACATAGTTAGGAATGTCAGCAGGAAATCTACATGACTCCACCCCAGGTCAGCAGTTTTACGCTGTTGTTTAGGGCTCCAAGAGCAAGTGTACCAGTAAAGAAGGTGAAAGCCTGCACAGGTATTTTTATGACCTAGTTGTGGAAGACACATAATATATTCTAGTGGTAAAAGCTGTTATAACCTTGGCCAGATTAAAGGAGAGGAGTTGTGGACCCCATCTCACATGGGAAGAGTATCAAAGAATTTGTGTTTTAAAACTCTATCAGTGTGGGATAGACTGGAGAAAGAAGACAGAGGTCTAACCCTGATAAGCGGTGACATTCATCATATGCTTTCTCAACTAGTGTCTCTGGTTGTTATTTTTCATTTAGAAGTAAGTGAAAAAAAGGAAAAATATCAAAAAGACAAAATCTGTGTCTTAAGATTCTGTTGTAGTTTTTGTTAAATAATGTTGTGAGGATTTTTTCCTCAGCTTTTTTTTGTAAAAAGCCAGGATCTAGTATCTTTTTGACAACCAGTGGTAATAACAAAACATGAACATTTAGGGGGAGTAAAAAGGGAGAAGATTTAGTTCATAGTCATTAAAAAAACAATTACAACTCAGGATATCTTGCCTAAAGATTTTACATTGCTGTAAGTAAAAACTGGGCAAAATAAGTTTCCTGTGTTGTGCTTAAAACTTTCTTTTCGCTTTGCCTTCCATTTCTTTTCCACTATAAACACAAGGTTATAAATCTTATAGTAAGGCAAAATAAATTGGCATAGCTATTTAAAGAGAATGAATGATGATTGGGACAAAGGAATTGATGTAATTAGAATGAATCTTTCAACCTAGTCAAAATTCCTTTTATTGCTTGAATGAGTTTGGTTGTCCATTGGCAGTCTGCTGAACTAGGCAGGTTTTTTTTTGAAGTAGGAGATTTAGGCCTATAGTGAGGGCCATTTAAATGGTTAGGAAAATACTTGAATAAAATTTGACAGGCTAAATTTTTTATAGCTGTCATTATAGCTAGGCCAAAGCCCCTAAAACTGAACTGGGTCAAGTGTAATTTGAGGGAGAGTTAAACTAGGAAGCTATGGATAGCCATCTTTTGTTACATAAACACGAAGAAGCAGTGAAATACTGTATGGGGATGGAGATTAAAGAGAAGGGGTGGAGAGACAGACAAAAATGAAAAAAAAAATGTGCAGACAGCCAGAGATGAAGAAATATCTGGCTCCACAAAGATGCAGACAGGAGACCCTTTCTCACTTCCCAACATCTTCCCAGTGTCCTGGTTTTAGTTGTTTATTAAATATGGAAAGGAACGTATATAGAAAAATTTTATTTCATTTCAGTGACATAGTTATACATCAAAAACTAATTTACATCATTTAAAAATAGTTATTTTTTGAATTTGTATGTTTTTGTACCAAAATTGTACTACAACTTACCTCTCATGTGCAAAGATACTGAATTTTGTGAATGCAGATATAGTTAACAAAAATGAATCAGACACTGATCTTCTCACGGAGTCCAAAAACTGAGAAAGGAAATAAGCTATACACAAATAACAGCACTACAGTGTGTATTGCATAAAATTGCTAAGAAAAGGAAGATTCATTTAACACCAATGTAGGAATTTGAGATACATTTGTGATCAAAATGCATCAAAATATCAGTTTATATAGATCTATTATTCTAGTAGAGAGAGATGCAAAAAATATACAAACGTAAATTATATACCATATTAGAAGGCCATAAATACCATGGATAATAAATAAAACAGATAGAGCTGATCAAGAGTATAGGATAGAAGAGCATACCTTTTTAAATAGGATGGTCAGAGTAGACCTCATAGAGAAGGTGGCATTTATGCAAAGACTTGAGATGAGGAAATTAGCTCTGAGCATATTTTGAAGGACATTCCAGGCAGATAAACTAGTCCCTGGAAAAGCCCGTAATAGAAATTTGCTTGGTGTATGGGAGGAATTTCAAAGAGACAAATGCCACTTGAGTAGAGTGAATCAGGCAGAAAGGGAAAACCACAAGGTGAAAGAAGCAATGGGAATGACGGATTGTGTAGGTCTTTGTAGACTATTGGCTGCTGTATGATGAATGGTAAGAATAAAATCTTAGCGAGTAGTTAGAAGAATGTTGCAGAAATCCACACAAGCAGATAATGGTGGATAAAACCAAGTGATAGCAGTGACATTACTGAGAAGCAGTTTGATTCTGGATAAAGTTTGAAGGTAGACTCAAAAAGATTTTCTGATGGATTGAACAGGGTTTTTGAGGGAAAGGAAGGTAAATAAAAGGTTACCTCAAGTTTTTGGCATGAGTAACTGCAAGAATGTTATTATCACTCGACAGAGGGAAGAGCATTTGTGGATGGAAGATCAGGAGTTCAGTTTTGAACAGGTTATGTTTGAAAGGTTTATTAAACATTCTGGAGGAGATATAAAGTATGCAGTTGGTACCATAGGTCTGGAACAAAGAAGAGGAGACTGGGTCGCATAAATCTACTTTATGAGACGTTGCAAATACATGTTTAAGGCTATTAGGTTGGACAAACTCACCAAAGAAGTGAGTGCAGATAAAGAAGATTTATCAGGGATTAAATACTGGGGTATCCAACTTTAGGAGGCTGATTCAAAGAGAGATTGCTGCATGTGCAGAGTATAGAGGAATTATTTTATGTAAAGTAAGATTTTTTTGAATAGGGAACAATCCATGTTATTTCATGGAAGAAATAACATTTTAATTAAGTCCTAGGTATAGGAAGGATTTTGAGTTAGTAAAATTTGGGAATTGAGAGTTATGTCACAGAAAAAAGGAATAGAGTGAGCAATGTATGAATGATGAACAGCAAGTATTTCACCCTGACTAGTTAATAGCATATATCAGGGTTTTACAGTAGGTTATATAACTTATGTACACTATGCTGAAACCAGTTGAGAAAAATGAAAGGCGTTTGCACACAAAATGTTGTGGTGGGATGGTGCTTTAGAAAGACTAATCTAGCAAGCATTATGGTATGGGTTAGTTTAAAAGAGGTTGAGTTTTGTTTTCAACAAGTAAATTAAAGAATAAACAAAATTTTTAGAGTAGATAGCTAGTCAGGTATGAGCAGGGCAGAGAGGGCCCCCACCAACACACACCAGGGGTGTTGACCATCAGGTGATGGTCAGGTGGTTGTTAACCGTTTCTGTAAAGTAATAATTGATTGTAGCCAGCACCAGGGAAAGGTGCTGATAGAAAAGACCTGAAACTGATCAGCAGCTTCCCAATAAGGTCTCAGGAGTGGGGGAGAAGTGAGGCAAGATCCTGGAAGGCAGGTCAAGGTATAAAATCCCAAGACATTTGGTTTCTCAAGTTGCTTGCTTTGCCCCCTTACAAGTTGTACTCTTCTTCTTTTCTTTCCTTTCCTTACTATTCTAAAACTTTTTAATAAACTTTCACTCCTGCTCTGAAACTTGCCTCAGTCTCTTTTTCTGCTTTATGCCACTCAGTTGAATTCTTTCTTCTGAGGAGGCAAGGATTGAAGTTTCTGTGGACCTGCACAGATACGCTGCCGGTAGCTCAGGGTAACTCTGATCTCTGCCACTGCTAACAAAATGATGTATAAGAAAATGCACCAATTGGCAAGAAAAGCAGCCTTGAAAGTCAGTATAGGAGGCATGATTTATTTCTGCTGCTCGTTCTGGACAATTTCAGGCTGTGGTCTACTTTGTCTCATTATTGAGTATTAATAGTGGGATAAGGTGTTCTATTAATACATGGTTTACAAAGATAATAGTGTTAATTGGTAATGTCGGAATCTATGATTTTGGTCAGAATGATAGACAATAGATAGATACATACATACATATGTACAAACATACATACATACATAAAGAAGAAAGAGAAAGAGAGAGAAGGAGGCATTGGTGCCCATACATTTGGTCAAACATTATTCTGGGTGTGTCTGTAAGAATGCTTCTGGATACGATTAGCATTTGAATAGGTAGACTGAGTAAAGCAGGTTGCCCTCCCTAATGTGCGTCAGTATAATCTACCAGTTGAAGGTGTGACTAGAACAAAATGTTGGCCCTTCTGTGAATAAGGGGGAACTCCTTTTAACTGCCTTTGAGCTGGGACCTCAGTTTTTTTTAGGTCTTGAACCTGGGACTACATATTCAACTCTCCTGGGTCTCCAGCTTGCTGATTGCTAATTGCACATCTTGGGACTTGTCAACTTCCATAACTGCATAAGAAAATTCCTTTTAATTAAGTCGTGTATCTACATATCTATACATCTATATATTTTCTATTGGTTCTGTTTCTCTGGAGAAACCTAATATACTCACTAAAAAATTGGGGGGAAATATCAAATAGGTGTGATCAAAGGAAAAGTTATTCTAATAGAGTGTGGCCTTGCACTAGGTGATAATTTCTTAATGCCAGCTCTAGAATGGTAACTTTCATACTAGCAGCTGAGAACTACTAGTCTTTCACTTGGTAATTACACTAAGCTTGCACCTCAAGTACAGGCTCTGTTTTTATAGCTCTAGCTATTGCTTCAACTTGTGTTCTGCTGTGGTATGCTGTGTAATGCTGAAACTAAAAAAGGGTTTTTGTCATTCAGTGTGTGGCCTCTATGATTCCTGCTGTTAACAAGAAATCAGTTTCTCTCTAGGCCCTGCGATATTTGTCATTTTGGACCCCATCTCTTTCCTATCTATACTGGACTATGGTGGCACACAGAGTTTTGTAGGTAATTTTTACATTACTTATTTTTTGTTTTCTCCCTCACTACTCCTAGAGTATAAAGATAATTAGTTCAAGCAGGTTGTCTATTTTGCTTAGTAGTATATTCCCAATGTCTAAAACAGTGCTTGACATATCGGAAGTACTCAACAAATATTTGATGATTAAATGACTGAATGAATGAAAGACTGAATGTAAGGGGATAAGCTTTCAAGTTAGATGCCACATGATAAAAGCTTTTGTACTATGAAGCTATTTTTAACCCTAAACTACTTCCAGTTTTGTATGATTAAGTATTACTCCTAGAGATGACAATCGTAGTTCCGTTTTAAAGGTTTTTTCTTTTCTTTTTAGAGATGGGGGTCTCATTCTTTTGCCCAGGCGGGAGTACAGTGGTGTGATCTTAGCTCACTGCAGCCTTGAACTCCTGATCCTCCAGTCTCAGCCTCCAGAGTTGCTGGGATTACAAGCATGAGTCATCATGCCTGGCCCATTTAAATGCTTTTGTTTCATCTTTAAGATATTGGAAAATAAGAGAAGATTAACCTGTTTAAGTTATGTGTTCAAAAGGAAAAAGCCAGGATCAAGAAGAGTTTTGAAAAGGTTTTATAGAGAATACTCTAATAAATGTGAACTATTTATACCAATGTTGACAAAACTTAATACAGAATAATGGGAAGAAGATAATGATGGCAGTAACAGTGAAATGGAGTATATGGAATAGATGTTAAATACTGTAGTGGGAATATCAACATGTCCTCCCAACTGACTATATTGATGGAGGCAAGGTCTATGAAGTTAAAAAAAAAAGAAGAAGAAGAAGAAAAGGCTGGGTACGGTGGCTCAAGCACTCAATCCCAATACCTTTGGGAGGCTTAGGTTGGAGTATAACTTGAACCCAGCAGTTGAGACCAGCTGGGCACCATAGTGAAACCCCATCTCTACCAGAAATAAAAAAACTTAGCCAGGCACTATGGTGTGCACCTGTGATCCCAGCTACTTGGAAGGCTGAGGCAGTAGTATTGCTTGGGCCCGGGGGTTCAAGGCTGCAGTGAGCTATAATTATCTTAAAACTCTTAAGTTGAAACCTTGGATGAGTAGAGAAAATGCCCAAGCCATTAACTGAAATAGAGAACTAAATAGGATAATTCATTTTAACTAGGAAATTGGGAAGTTCAACATTGTGAATATGGCCTTTGAGATTCTTTTATGGTCTCAAAATAGATTAAGCAAATAGGTAATTAGAAATGAGAATGAAGGAGTAAAGTGATAAATGTAGACTTGCTGGTGGGCCATAGATAATTTTTTTTTTTGAAACAGAGTTTTGCTATTGTTGCCCAGGCTGGAGTGTAGTGATGTGATCTCGGTTCATTGCAAGCTCTGCCTTCCAGGTTCAAGTGATTCTTCTGCCTCAGCCTCTCAAGTAGCTAGGATTACAGGTACCCACCACCATGCACAGCTAATTATTTGTATTTTCAGTAGAGACGTGATTTCACCATGTTGGCCAGGCTGGCCAGGCTGGTGTCGAACTCCTGAACTGAGGTGATCTGCCCACCTCAGCCTTCCAAAGTGCTGGGATTACAGGCATGAACCACCACACCTGGTGAGAAATAATATTTAAAGCTACTAAATATTTAATATTCAGTAAGCGGGAGCTGGAGAAGAACAACAATAACAAAAAGGAGGAGATAGGGGAATGGGGTGAAGACACATAGATTGAGAAAAGAAGCCAAGAGAAAAGACAGAGAAGAAATGGTTGTAGAAGTCAGAGGAGAACAGAAAGGGACAGGGTCAGGCAACCATAATTGGAAGGAGAATCTCCCATAGTAGCTCTCAGGTTATTGAGGAGAAAAGTTAAAAATAATAATATATATATATATATATATGTATATATTTGAGTTGATGACTACGTTATTGTTAAACTTTAAGAGAGCAGTTTAAATTTTGTGGCAAGAATTACAAAGAAACAAAGAGCAAATAAGGAATAGAAGAAAAGAAAGCTGGGCTAGACAAATCTTCATTGAAATTTGGCTGTAAAGGCTGTATGTATGTACAAAAATATACTCGTTGGAGGTATGTACAAAAATATACTCCTTGATGAATCCCCAGTAATTATTTTTAAATGATTATCCACTTTTGATTTGAATCTGTGTTAAAATATCTGGAATATGTTAGGGCTTTTTGACTTCCTCATCTATAAATTCTTTTGTCTCAAGGAAGCTTGTTTCTGAGAGTCTCAATCAATTGTCCTCTTCGGTCAATTTACAGGATAACACTACAGAGTCCATCTGAATACACAGACAGCATGTATGAGAGTTAATTAAGGAAAGTATTGATGAAAACATAGTTTGCTTCTGAAGCTTACCAACTGAAATGAATATTAATCCCATGCCCTGCAAAATAGAAGACTTGACACATCTATTTCCTGGGGTAACAAATTATATTTATTTTTTGAAATATTATTCATAAGACTTTACTTGACTTGATAAATGTAACTGTCTTGACATTATCATCCATAAACATTTTTTGTTACGTGAGAGACTATACTGATATCTAGGCAATGATATAGACTTATAGCAGGTTATCATAGCATAATAGAGGGTGGCACCACCAACATGCAACTCAGTTTTGCAAGGTAACTAATTGTGCATCTGCCTGCACAGAGAAGTAAATCTTGTAGATTTTATGTATTCTTAAATTTATGTTTTCCATTTGTTCATCAAAGCAAATGAAAGCAAATATTTATTGTTCAAATTTTCATTTTCTGTACCATTACATTTTCTTAATAATATCTGGAAGGCATTTCTTAATGTTAAATTAAAATGTTAGCAAGAAGCTTACACATGTCTGACCTAAACTGGAAGCTGAGGAAGTGAGTTGCATTGCAGTGAGTAATATTTTGTGCACTGAAGAGAGGATTTATTACTAAACTTGAACATTCACAATGAGTGATGTCAGCCTCATTGGCTGACATATCCAGCTTTTCCTGGATTTTCACTTAGCTATAAGTTCAGTAAGAATTTTTCATATGTCTTCTGTCAAGAAAAATAGAGTAATCTCATCAAAACTTGGCAGAGCAAGAATTTGAAGTGTTGTTATTTTTTGACTATTATAGTAAATGAATGACAGAAATAATATATGTTGTCATGACTATTATTTCTTTGCTTTTGAGATAGGAAAATTTTCTTTTGTAATTGGGTTATTTTAGCTAAATTATTTGCATATAATTGTTTATACAACTGACTCCTAAAAATACATTCAGGGAAATCTTAAGTCATTATTAAGAAAAAATGCTTTGCAAAGATCTAAACATATGATGTGAACCCTCATAAATATCCTCAGTCTGTATCCTGATAAAATAAGCAGAGAAATATGAACAAATACATAAAATTTAATTTTTAGCCCTCAAAAAAATCTATGGATGTGCATTGTATTTATGAGAATTCATATTCAGGAAAAGATGGCTTTGAAAGGTACAGTTTAAATTAATGTTCCTATAGAAACCATGTTGCCATAGAAAGTCACTTTCCTGACCAAAGACATGATGCCTAACTTCTAGAAGAAATTATTACTGATATCATAGGTAACAAATTAAAAATAATATAAACTGTCTTTTACCTGGAAGACTTTCCAAAGCTATACACGCCAACTAAACAGAGTGGTGCAATAGCTAATTTTACATCTAATTAATGAATTAAATAATCAATAGAAGTGAGTATACAGGTCAAGGACAGAAGGTGGGACAAGAGAAAACAGTCAAAGTTCCACTTGGAGTGAAGGTCAGACAGTTTCCAAGATGGAGCCAGGACTCGGCAAGGCTTCATGGAAGAAGCATGTGGGAAGATGGCATGAGACAGTTTACAAATCACTGCTGGTGGTGCCTTTAATACTGTAGATATTTTTAAATCTTAGATGCCCCCATTATGTTGTAGATATTCATGTATTTTTTTGTCTGTATGTGTGACGATGCCCTTCTCTTTACCTAAATGATATTGTGCTTTAGTTAGGTATTATTCCATTTCCATTTTTGTTCTCAGTAATCCAGTTCACTGCTTCTACAACCTGTTTGATATATTACAGCATTGATTTAATGCTATTTACTCTTGCCTCTATAAGTACAATAGAATCTGGAAAGTGAGATTTTTTTTTTTACTTCAGTGAAGTAAAAAAAATCTTCATTGGTTTAGAGGACTGTCTAATAAACCTAAAAAATCCTGCTATTTCCAGGGCTACTTCGACTGCCACCACATATACTGACGGTTAATGACAAGGGAGCAGAGCATTCAGTCAGTGTGAAGCAAAAGCATTCCTGTCAAAACTTGCTTGCTAGCCACCACTGCCACTAAATGCCATTTGAATGCAGCTAATTCACATCTAGAAACCCAATTTCCAAAGGAGTCATGTTGTATGATTTTTATCCTCCTAACCTCTTGAAATAAAAGAGCAAAATGATGTATGATAAAACAAGTTCAAGTAACTACCTGTTTCTATGTAGTTGAGTTCATTTCTCTGGTTGTTCCTCAGTGACTTTGGAGTGTCTCATCCTGGAATCCCATGTCCCTTCACACTTGGCAATAGCTGCAGTTCTACCTTGGTCTTTTAAGAATTATGCAGGTGGTGGGAGGATGGGGGAGAAGTGTGCCTCGCCTTATGGAACAGTATGGTTGACTAGATTGCAATTCCTTTATCTCCTCTCAGTCAAGTTATTGTGTATCTGCAAAGGCGATAGAAAGGAGTTCTTACATACGCGTATTCTGAAGAAGGATGTTACCCTTACTGAAAAACTTATTCCAACATATGTTTCATCAATCATGAGAAAAATACAGAGACATCCTTATTAATGGAGAATAAAGTCTTCTGGGATTTTTCTAATTCCTCTTGTGAATAAAGAGCTGTATTATTCTAACTACACTGTTTGTCAGAAGGCAATTGTGTCAGTTTAAGTCCTTTATCACTGTGACACGGACAGAATTTCTGTCTCCAGTTGGAGGTATGCTGATATACAGATTCTTGCTTCACTTTTGGGCATTTACAAAGTGTCTTCATATTCCAGGTTACAATTCTCATAGAGATGCAAGAAGAGTCCAAAACTACCAAGGCAGACATAGAAATGCACCATTGAGCTCTGCCGTTGAAAGCAAGATGAAACATCCAGCCACCACCACCACCCCTCTGGATCCAGGACCATAATGAAGCTATTAAGCCATGCTACCCATGGATGCCCCAGCCAATAATCAAGTATGGTAAGAATATTGATGGTGGCCCATTCTGATAAGACATTGGACTTCTCTACTAGGAAAGTTTGGTTTGGGAACTCCTAGCTTTCTGGCTGAGCTTTCTTAGAGCTGTACTGTAGTCTTAGACTCTACCTGCCCAATTCTCCTTTTTCTCTTTCTCGTCAAAAACATCAGATCTGCATTGCTGTCTGAAGGATTTCTCTGCTTGCTCCTGCTTCTTCCCCTTTATTCTTTACTGTTGTTTCCAACTGCAAAGTCTCCTGAAAGTCTACTCCCATCTTGCTGTCTGCTTTTCAGATGACCTAAATGAATACTTTAAAAATTATAATTGGTGAAACCCTATCTCTACCAAAAATAGAAAAATTAGCTGGACATGGTGACTGGTTCCTATGACCCCAGCTACTCAGGAGGCTGAGGCAGGAGAATCACTTGAACCTGGGAGGTGGAGGTTGCAGTGAGCTGAGATCATGCTACTGCACTCCAGCCTAGGTGACATAGTGAGACTTCATTTCAAAAAAATAAATAAATTGTTTTGAAGATGATGAACATGGGATTATCACCTCACCTGAGAACAGGAGTGAGAGAAATTAAATAAATATAGAGAAGTGAAGTTATTTCACTAAGAATTTTTAAATATAAAGTCATGTAGATTCTGAGATAAAATCATAGTGGAAGACAAATTAGAAATGGACTACTTAGAGATCTTTAAGAAAAAAGTCAACATCTAGGTACATATCAATAATGGCTAAATCTATGAACATTCTCCATGAATGATGAAACTCCATCTTTGTTGCAGCCATGGAACTGTGCTGTTGAATTTTTGGTACTACCTCCTGGCCCTGTCCAGGACAAGTCTTAAATGCATTAGCCCTCATTACAGTTTAAATACACCCAAAGTTCCTAATCAACATTCACTGCATGTGTTTGTAAATAAAAGCATTTGAGTTTCAATTATGGAACAGCCTTTACTGTTATGTGGAGACTATTTGAGCTTACATTTGTTATTTCTGTAAAAGTAAGTTACTAGCCCACATTTATCTATTAACTTTGTGCAATAATTGTAGTATAATTTGTGAGCTTATTAAGAATGGGATTATTTTTTAAATATTTGGAAACTCATTCTTTCTACAAAATACTAATAGCTCAGATGGGAAATATTTTGAATAATTATATATTTAAAGTATAGTCACTAAGATTTCAATTCTTAAATTTTTTCGTTAGATGACAATGTTATAGTTATGTAAACTTAATATAATTTCTGTGATAGGTTATATTTGTTTTTTTATTCCTATTCCCTTAGTTCATCTTGAAGCTCATTCTGGGTGTATAACTGATTCCAAAGGCAATTTCCCTTTATCCTCAGTTTCAGGAACTCCTAGGAACCAAAATTTAAGTATCTATTTTCTTAGGAAGGCTACATTTGTATAAATGTAGTTAGCCTGATCCCTCACTGAAGGCAAATGTAATTATATTTCTTTTTCCAAGTTTGTAATAAAACTTTAAATAAAAATCTCTTGATAAGGGACTTGTTCTCCCCTGGTTAAAATCTGCTTTCTTATTTACTTAACATTTGGTGATGATGCAATGAATAATATATCAGACAAAGAATGACTCTGTTTTTCTCCGTTTTTTTCCTTCTACAGGTTGTTTCAGATGGATGTGGGTATGGTATGCCACAGCATCATGACATCTTGATTATGTGTATCTGTCAAGACTGTTTTTAAGGACATTCTCACCTCAGAGTTCTTAGGTCATATATTACATTCTTGGTATTCCTAGCCTAAACTCTCATGCAGATGGAATACACTTTGCTTTCTTGGTGATCTGTGGTAGAGAGAATGAATTCCAGTTACTATGAGAGATATATTTATTTGTTGACTTGTTTCTTTTCTTAATAGTGGTTTGTATTAAAATCAGAAAAATCAGAAAATCAGAAAAAAAACCTATTGCGATGTTGGCAAAGCAATATTAAAACAGAGATTATGAATCTTATCCATCTTATAGAATACCCATAGAACAGACCTAAAGAATTTCAGTAATGACCATAAGTTTTGTCGAATAGTACATTATCTATTTATATCTGTAATAAAGAATATTTTTTTAATTTTCCACCAGATATATACATGTGTAATTTTCCTGCTAATATATACTGGTACCAAATTCTATACATTTGAACTTTCCCTTCCAAAAGTTTTTTGATCTGGATATAGTTATTAGCAGTCATATGTAGCAGGTCAGAGTGCTGGAAGAGCAGGCTGGTAGACATCAAAATAAATGACTTCTGTGCCACATCTGAGATGCCCTAGAGGGGGGAGATTGTGATTCCCTTTGGCAAATAAACTAAAAATTCTAGAATTTTCAGACTACTGTTAGCTTCTTCTACCACTTAAATGTAAACAACAAATAATAGAGAAAACTTGACTATTATCTTGGTGTTCTAAAACAGATATTGGCATGGCAGGTAATGCCCCTCCATTTGGATCCTGTTTTTTCTATCTGTGCAGTCATGGGGAATACATGCCACAATTTATAAGCATGGCCATCTTATCTTAAAATAAAATGTTCCTATCAGATGATCCCAGTATTCTAGGGTGGGATTCTGTGGTATTTTAATTAATTTATTATTACTATTACTGTTTTTTTTTAATTGCATTTTAGGTTTGGGGGTACATGTGAAGAACATGGAACATAGGTACACACATGGCAGTGTGATTTGCTGCCTTCCTCCCCATCACCTATATCTGGCATTTCTCCCCATGCTATCCCTCCCCCAACTCCCCACCCCCCCACTATCCCTCCCCTTTTCCCCCCGACAGACCCCAGTGTGTGATACTCCCCTCCCTGTGTCCATGTGTTCGCATTGTTCAACACCCGCCTATGAGTGAGAACATGCGGTGTTTGATTTTCTGTTCTTGTGTCAGTTTGCTGAGAATGATGGTTTCCAGGTTCATCCATGTCCCTACAAAGGACACGAACTCATCGTTTTTGATGGCTGCATAATATTCCATGGTGTATATGTGCCACATTTTCCCTGTCCAGTCTATCATCGATGGGCATTTGGGTTGGTTCCAGGTCTTTGCTATTGTAAACTGTGCTGCAATGAACATTCGTGTGCATGTGTCCTTATAGTAGAACGATTTATAGTCTTTTGGATATATACCCAGTAATGGGATTGCTGGATCAAATGGAATTTCTATTTCTAGGTCCTTGAGGAATCGCCACACCGTCTTCCACAATGGTTGAACTAATTTACACTCCCACCAACAGTGTAAAAGCGTTCCTATTTCTCCACATCCTCTCCAGCATCTGTTGTCTCCAGATTTTTAATGATCGCCATTCTAACTGGCGTGAGATGGTATCTCAATGTAGTTTTGATTTGCATTTCTCTAATGACCAGTGATGATGAGCATTTTTTCATATGTTTGTTGGCTTCATGTATGTCTTCTTTTGTAAAGTGTCTGTTCATATCCTTCGCCCACTTTTGAATGGGCTTGTTTGTTTTTTTCTTGTAAATGTGTTTCAGTTCTTTGTAGATTCTGGTTATCAGCCCTTTGTCAGATGGGTAGACTGCAAAAATTTTTTCCCATTCTGTTGGTTGCCGATTCACTCTAATGACGGTTTCTTTTGCTGTGCAGAAGCTGTGGAGTTTGATTAGGTCCCATTTGTCTATTTTGGCTTTTGTTGCCACTGCTTTTGGTGTTTTGGTCATGAAGTCCTTGCCTACGCCTATGTCCTGAATGGTTTTGCCTAGATTTTCTTCTAGGGTTTTTATGGTGTTAGGTCTTATGTTTAAGTCTTTAATCCATCTGGAGTTAATTTTAGTGTAAGGTGTCAGGAAGGGGTCCAGCTTCTGCTTTCTGCACATGTTAATTTTATATCTGATGGAGTGGCAAAAAAGGAGCTCTACCTGCTTTGGTTGCCAAAATTAACGTGAATATTTTAAAATAGTATCAGAGGCTGATGAGCCACTAGGTTTTTTGTTTTGTTTTGTATGAGACAGAGTCTCACTCTGTCGCCCAGGCTGGAGTGCAGTGGCGTGATCTTGGATCACTGCAGCCCTACTTCCCGGGTTCAAGTGATTCTCCTGCCTCAGCGTCCTGAGTAGCTGGGATTACAGGTGTCCACCACCACACTCGGCTAATTTTTGTATTTTTAGTAGACACGAGGTTTTACTGTGTTGGCCAGGCTGCTCTCAAACGCCCTACCTTAGGTGATCCACCCACCTTGGCCTCTCAAAGTGCTTGGATTACAGTCGTGGGCCACCGTGCTTGGCCAAGCTGCTGTTTTTTATTCAAAAGTCTATAGTTGTTTTTCCCTTTTTCTTATTTTCTACTTACTTCCAGGAGGCGTGAAGTGGACTGAATGGAATATTAAGATTTCTTCCAGTTCTGTGATTTTATAAATTATTACTCGATTAGCCTATATATTGACAATGACATAGATGAGAAGTTTTCCTGATTTCTTTCCTTTTTATTGCTTCTCTTTCTCCTGGGAAAACAATACTTTTTCCCTGGATGACCATATCTTACTGTAGTAAAGAATAATTAGAATATTCAAAAGCAAAGTGTCACTGGCTGCCAAGGCTCTTAAAAATGCTCAAACATATTTTAGGTCTGTAAAGATTATCTTTTCTCATTCTTCATTCAACACTAAAGTATTAATCCTGATCATGGTGTGAATACATTAGTTTTAGTAGGAATACTTTTAGATGCTTAGTGATTAGTTCAGCAAAGAATTGATAAAAGACACTATCATATCTGTGAAAATCTGAGAATCATAACTTTTCTTCCTGTTTTAAATGCATGCTTAGATAGCTAGAGATATTTTAAAACTGTTGTTGGTCTTATTATGTTTAGTAAAAAACACACCTTTCTCTGGATACATGTATCTTTATGTGGGAAATACAGATGGAATCAGTGATATAGCTGTTGTTGAGCACATTATTATATCATTAATGCTTATATATTTCAAATTATATGCATATTCTCCCCAGGGTGATTAGATCCCTTCTACAGTTAGGGTAATGAAGTCTTTATTTGCCTGAGGGGACACAGGGAACCATTTAGGAGAGTGAGGCAATTAAACAATTATATAACATTTTGAAAACATTCAATACATTCCACCATTTGATTTGTACTTCTGGAGAACTGCTTTTCTTATGCTAGCAGGTTAGACTAGTTAGAATCCTCATACACCCCTCCCATCTGCCTTTTTTTCATGAAATTATACTTCATTTTACAAAATGCATTTTTCAGAGAAACTAATGCTTACATTGAATTTTGAAGTTTAATAATAAAGGATTGGGATGTTTTATTTAAAATAATTAAAATTACTTTTTAACAAGTATCACTTGTGAAAGTAATTATCACTGCCAAATTGTGTCTTGCAAATTGTGCCTGTTTTATCACTACCATTCATTTAGGATGAAAAGAAAAAAAGGTTGGGGGGGGTTGATAATCTATCATAAAACAAAGAGAAAAACTCTTGAGTCTGTATTACTTTTGGTTGGGGAAAAGGGAGGTGGGAAAAATAGATAAATACAATTTGCAGTTAATCCTAAAATCTCATTACAGCTTAAAATATCAATCTCTAGAAATATAAAACATTTGCCAAAATAATTGTTAATATGTGCAACACTACCCAAATTAAAAGATGCAATTCTCCCATCTACTAGTCCTCTTTCTGTACAAATATAATTAGCAATAAAATTGAAGGCAATGAAAATAAGAAAAGACATAATGATCCCAGAAAATCCACAAAATGGATTATCATTTTCTAACAATTGTTAATAGACTGTATTTTTTATGTGGTAGTGTGATAATATTTTTTCCTTGCCTTCTTGTAAGTTAGGTACTGTGTTACATTTTTCTTTGACAGGGCACCTAGCATCTGATAGGAATTCAAAACAGCAAATGATAGCATGGTATTTTTATTATCTATGCCTCTTAATCGCTCTGGCCAATAGCAAATAACACCATTTCCATCTTCCAGAGGAGAAAGAGAAATACAAAAGGAGCTTAAGTGGATAAATTACATAGCATGGACACAGAATCTTTTCTAAGTAAATAGCCTATTATAATAGAAGTTGGCAGTCTTATAAAAAGAAAATAAAAGTTCTGATGAGGAAACCTGGTTTTGTTTCTCAGCTCTGACTACAAAAATAAACATCCTTGAGAAATTGCTGAACCCCCTTGTGCTTGCTTAATGTAAAATGAGAGGGCAAGATTAAAAGTTCTCAAAGCTCCCTGTCAATTCAGGGAGACTGTGAAATAATATGGTACCTTAGGCTTACTCACAACAACATGTCAGGCCGTGTTAGGCACTATCACTTTAAGAATTTTACATAGATTGTATAATCATCAAAATAATTCTGCTTAATAGACACCATTGTTAGTTGCATTTTATGAGGAAAATGAGGCTTAAGGATTGAAGTATTTTACACAATGTCATATGCTTAGGGAGCAGCCAAGGTGAAGTTTTCAAAAAGGCAGACTGACTTCAGAGTCCACTGGCTTCAAGACAGTGCTTTACATCCTCCTTCCAACATTATTCACAAGGCGATCAAAACTTAGGGAGTCACAAGTGTGTGAAACCTGCATTCTTTTTGACTTCATTTTCCCTGGTAAGATGATTAGTTGCCCATCAGTCTGGCTTATGCTACAGTGAAACACAACTCCTTTTCAGTTAATGTTTTTGTGCTCATTCTTTAGCTGTAATCAAGAGGGTGGCAACTCTTCCAATAGGGCATTTCTTCTGTATATTTTCCAAAGACTGGCCATGCAGTCACTAAACATGGATCAGAGGGAGGTTCATGGAAATTATAAATGAACAGTCAGGAGAGAGTCTTTTGTGGCAAAATTACAGGAATGTCTCCTCAGGTCAAAGTCAAAGTAAGGATGAATTAACTCCTGAAGCAATTTTGAAAAGGTGAAATTCAATGATATTGCAGTTGTTGGACCAGGTGTTAAAATGTTATTGGGTGTTAATTTAATTTTCATCCTGTCAACACTCATCTGAACTGTAACAGCTGCTAAACACAGTTCCACAAGAGCAAACTATCCTCACAGAGGAAGCAGATGCCTAATCAATAGGGCCAATAGAAATGTATGGCTCAGCCAAGCAACACACACAAGGGGGAATGAATCCCATAGGGCTGTGTCTAACCTGAATGAAAAAGAACTTTAATGATGGTGAGACTATTGAAGCAGTAAGAACAGGAGACGGAAAGTCCTGGATTGGCTTCGTATTGACTCATTTTTTTCTTTTTTAATTCTGCATGACCTTGGATGGGACAATGCCTTAGTTTCTCTGTCCCTGTGAGCTTGCAGAGGTATTGTAATGTTTAAAATCTATTGCTATTTTTGCTGCTATTATCATTTCACAGGTCTTACACAGTTCTGAGTAAAAATCAGCTGTTCTTAACAAAACGTAACTTTTTTGAGCTTCTAATATTTAAAAAAAAGATAATAATGATGATGTAGTGATAGTTAATAGCTGTCCTTCCTTGAAACCTCGGTTGGAAAGGAATAGATGACTTTTCATTGATAAAAGGAATTTTTAGATTTGATACTTTCTTCAGCACTATAATTTAAAACATACTCAGATATGTTATCTCCCTTCTGGAGATTTTCAAATAGAAAGTAGATTTTTACATTTATACCAAATATAACCATACCTAGAAACTGTGGTTTGACTATATAACCTCTTAAGGTCAATTATAGCATGCATTTAATAATTTTCTATAAGCTCGTATGTTTCATCCAGAAGGTCACCTTTGTTTATGCATCTCTGACTTGGTTATGGATCCCTCTGGGAGCATGAGGTGGTGTGGGGCTGCAATATTACCCAAAGGTTTGGGAATTTTTTTGTTGTTTGTTTGAGAAGGAGTTTCATTCTTGTCACCCAGGCTGGAGTGCAATGGTGCAATGTCAGCTCACGGCAACCTCCACTTCTAGGTTCAAGTGATTTTCCTGCCTCAGCCTCCTGAGTAGCTGAGATTACAGGCACCTAATACTACATCCAACTAATTTTTGTATTTTTAGTAGAGACAGAGTTTCATCATGTTACCCAGGGTAGTCTGGAACACCTGACCTCAGATGATCCACCTGCCTCAGCCTCCCAAAGTGCTGGGTTTACAGGCATGAGGCACAGTGCCCAGGCAGGAATTTTTAATAAATGAAAATAAGTTGGTATTTATTTAAATAAGTAAAATGAAAATTTTATATGAATAGTAATGTATATTTCAAACAATCTGAACATTAAGATAGGTCCTTTGTCCTATATACAGACACTTGGCCAAGAGAGACAATTGTTCTCCTTGAGGGATCATCAGGGGAGAGGTTCTCTGTGGCTACTTAGTAGGATGTTCTCTTGAAGGAGAGCTCTTCAGTTTTCCTGGACTTGTTAACGTCATACCAACCAAAACAACAACAAAACACCTGTCTTTGACTTAGAATTTCATGGTGTTTCTATTATTCCTTTTCTGCTCTCTACTCCTGCAGTAAGGAGGTATGCAGTAGAAGTTATTTCAGAATATATATAAACAGTAGTCTTGTGACTTTGTGACAAAAAAAGATTAATTTTGAGAAGATAAAATAATTGTGGCATATGGCCTGATAAACTGGCTCCCTTTTATTTTTTTCAGAGATAGGTCAGTTTTTATTGGGGAAAATTCAAAACACCATCAAATGCATATTGAAGATTTTGTATCATAAAATTCTTATTCCAAAACATAAATGCAAATAAGGCAGGTAAGAGGAAAAATGCCAAGCTTTAAAGTGAACAATCATTTTGAAATGACTCTTTGTAACTCTTGTAGAAGAACAAAAAAATAAGGTCATGAATTGTATTTCTTAGCATTTAACTGAAACTGTGGACAAGAGCCGTCATTCGTTGTGTTTAGTATGACAACATACTAAATGATTTTCCTTTTCTGTTAGGTATTTGAAAAGCTTAAAGTTTGGCACAGGACTATAACATCAGGATTTCCTTCGTTCCTACGTCTCTCATCTTCCTTCTTCGCCCCCCTTTTCTCCTTACTAGTGGGAAATAAATTTAGATGAAACAATTTGATGAATGGATTTTGAGCAATTTCTGTGAAGAAATATGTACTTACAGGTTCAATTGGGTTTCTAGTGTGTTAACACATTATCAGAGTCATTTATAACCTGTATTCTTATGGCTGTAAATGAATTTCATTGTATAATTTATATAAAAAAGATAATAGATTGATGCATGTTATTTCCTTACCTTCACTAATTAGGTTATTACAAAATGAGATCAGCTAAATTCTGAAGCTTTTAATGGAAAATTGATGTAGGTATTGTGAGCCCTGGAAATCTTATTTCTGTGTTCTATCAGTATAATATGTGTATAAGGATTCATCACCAAAACTTGATATTTAAGTCAAATGAAAGGGTATTTTTACTATAGTGATCAATCTTATACAATTTATAAAAATTTGGTTTTAAAACAAAGTTCATAGAGAAATTAATGTTTCACCTTTTCTGTTATAACCAGATGGCTTCTGGGTTGTAAACTGTTTACAATGTATTCATTCTGTTCTCAATGACTTCAGTGCAAGATGAATAATTTCAGGGGCCACTTTATCTTGACTATGCTGTTTAGTAACTAGTGTGATTGTTTGTACTGAAAAGAGAGAATGAAGAATATAAAAAATGAGAAACAAAGCCAGAAACAGGGAAAGGGCTATTAACGCATTTGAAAATACCTGTAAGATTTAGCCATGCGCTAAAGTTTTAATAGGTTGGGATACATTTTATTCAGGGAAGTAGTGAGGAGCAAATTACCAAAACTTTATTTATTTTTGTATACATTATTTATTTGGGATTTGGGGCTTATTCTATGTCTTCTGTATAAAATTATAATATATCTATGTTATACCTATATCTTCTGATACAAAATTATAATAATGTGACTCTCACTACTGTTGTTATACAAATACTCATTGCTGTTCTTCAAGGGAACCTCAAAGAATTCAAATATGCTACTTAATGTATGCACTAATATATGTTCACCATTTGAGTGTATGCTCAAATATTATCGTGGCTTATCTTCTCCAAAAAATGGGTAGGTCTCCACTTTTCTAACATGTATGATGAATTATTTAGTGTTTGTCTTTCTTGATGCAATTCCATGCTTGTCACAGTAGTTGGTACATTAGGAATTGAATCAGATAACAATTCTCAAATATTCCTTTATATTTATTTGAAAAAATTTATCCACATTTGTTAGTTGCATTGGAGAAAACCGACACAAAGAGATTAAGATTTGCTCATGATCTCCTGAATCTCTAGAATCCTCATTTACTGAATTTTATTCTAATACTCTTCTTAAGGTAATACTATAATCCTCAAAGTTAATAGTAGCCTATGGCTAATGAAAGCTGAAAGCTAAGACGCACATCTAAGCACAGCTCTAGAATTAAGAAAATGCTAGGTCTTACACTAATCCTACCACTAATAAGTTCAAAGAAGTTACTTGTATAAGTATGTATATGAATTATCTCCTGAAAAGTTGTTTTCTTGTTTTTTCATTCTAACAATGTTTACTGAAGCTGTTTTAAAGTATATTTCCAAGAGATGTGGTACAATATGTTGTTTGAGAATGTGACACATTCCTTTTTCCTCTTTTCCTCATAGCACTTATCACTACCTTAAGTTTATCTATCTGTCTATCTATCTATCTATCTATCTATCCATCTATCCATCTATCTCTCTCTCTATCTATCCATCCATCTATTGAGGAGTTCCCCCCTCCTTTGCTTCATCTAAAATGGAAGCCTCATGATAGCATGAGAAGAAAGACTTTGTCTATATTTTTCACTACTGTATCCCACCTCTAAGAACAGTGCCTGGATCAGCAGTGGTGCATAGATAGCATTGGGTTTGTCAGCAAGTGAATGAACCATAAATGTATGTCATCAGTACCAGCTTTATAGCTTAGCCTCAGTCTTAGTGAACTCTATGACCTAACTTAAGTGACCCTATTGATACCCTTGAATCACAACTTTGATAACAGTTCTGGTCATTATCTTCATTCTGCTTTCAGCTTTGATTGTTTCTTCACTTTCGTCTTTTGTCCAAATGAATTAGCTATTTGAATGTATTGTTGCTAAACATTAATGTAGAATCTCCTTCCACATTTATTGTAGGATTTTAAGGTTGTGGGATTTGTTGTTTATAGGTATAAGTCTTTGTAGAGTAGACAAATCAATGATGATGACTTCTTAAGATGCAGTATTCAAGTTCAGAAATCTATACTCAGATGAGCTTGCACAGGTCATCTGCTTCTGAGGTTTATCTCGCCAGTGGTAACTGAAATGGTATGAATATATATTACTTCAGATAAAATAATAGTGTAATGAACTAACTAGTCTCTGAGAAAGATAAACTATTTTGTGGAACAGCAATCACTCAAATATAAGCGAATAGCTTACTCTAAGGTGTAATTATTACTTATTACTGTAATTTGATTTTGACTTCAAATCCCAAACCTGAGCATCTTACCCATCCTGGATCTTTTAATAGCATTAGAAGTTTCTTAGTTTCCTAAAAATTAAGACTTTTTTCCACATGTAGATATTGAAAATTTACTTAATAGGCCAAGCGACTGAAGTGTTAATTTCTATGTTTTGAAATATCACAACAATCATGTAAATATGGCATGTTTTTAAGAAGTGAATTTGGAATAGATTTTATTGAACAAAATCTATTCATAGCATGTGGCTGCTCTGTAAACCCTGGCCCATTGTAGTATAATGTGTGTTGGTTTGTAGATGTATGGAAAAAAAGTAATTCACGGCTATGCTATGGTAGTAATAAGTTCTTAGAGGGAGAACAGGCTAAAAATAATTTATTGAAAATGCCCTCGATTTCTAAAGACATTTCTGAATTCTATTTAGAACATAGCCATTGATTACAAAGTGTGATTTGAGAAGGCAAAAGAGACCAACTTTCCTGCAAACAAATTAAGAGATGCATATTGACTGTGGGGAAGTATGTCATCACTGAGAAATCGAAAGCAATGGGACTTTAGGAAATCAATCAGCAGCCAAGTCAAATTACATTTTTTTCCCCCTCATACTTGCTGAAACTCTACGTAAAATGTATATATTTTCAGCTGATACAAACTTTTTTTTTTTTTAGTAAACTCAGTTCAACCAAATAAATGGAGGACAGTTACAGGTTCTAGTTCATTCATATTGCATATTTTCAGAGCCCGAATAGAACACAGAAGTCCCCTGGAATCCTATGTAGGTGTATATCATCTTATAACAATTTTGTCCCAGTAACCCATTTTTTTTAATGGTCTAGTTTTAATTCCTTTTGGGAAGACATGACTCTAATCTGAGGCCAATAACCAGCTTGCCACATTTATTTTGACCCCTCTTGGGGGCCTAAAAATATGTGCGTATCTTTTCGATATATAAAAAGACAATAGCACTACATGCTAGTCAGTTCTACTTGATGCTCTATGCTTATGAGGTCAAGGACATTCTCCTTTCTGAAATGATGATAGGAAAATATTCCTAAAATAAGAAGTCAAATAATGTATTCAGTCAGATCTCAAGTATGTGATCATTCATGGAAGCATATGTATATCCTCACAGAGCGTGGTGTTACTGGATGCTACTTGTTAAGATAATAAACCAGAGAGTCCCTATTTTTTTTATTTTCAACATAATGATATGGAATATTTTTCAGACATCTTTAAAACATTTTTAGAGAATTAAAAACCTATCCTCTAAATATATCAAACTAGGATTTGGTTGATAAAATGGGGCTGAAGTGAATCTTAAGTCAGTCTTAACTACTTGTGCATTTCATTGTGTACTTGTGTAAGGCTCCGTGCTAGCTGCAATGAAGGATATCAAAATGCATTTGGCACAGTGTTTATTCTCAAAGAGATTATCCTTTAATACTGTGTTCAGTTAATACAATCTCTGAATTTTTTTTTCTAAGAGCTGAAAACATATTCTATACATATATTAATATATCCTCTACATATATTAGCTGACTTATTGTCCACCTGAATTCCATTTTATCAGCGTAAGATAGCTGATAAAATGGAATTCAGGTGGACAGTAAGTCAGTCTCAAATACTTGGGTTTAATTCAAACTTGTTTAAGTGTATTTCTAACTAGAAAATGTCCATTTTCTTTCTATAAGCGACCTAAGACAATAAAAGTGAAAGTATTTAAAAAATACTTTTTTTCACTTTACCAGATATTATTAGGGATACTATAAACAGAAACAAATATTATAGATTTTATGATTATAAAAACAATATATGCCAAGAGTGAAAAATTTGGATAACATGGATTTACTCAAAAATAAATAAATAAATAAATAAATAAATAAATGATAGAAAATAAAAAACATTTACAGTTCCACCACCCAGTCATGAACACTGTAATCACAGATATAAGTCAGTCATGACAGCCATTGCCAAAATTTCTCCAGTTTTGCTTCAAGATTGCAGAGTAAATGCATACTGTATCTTTCCTTTCCAGCTTCAAAATCTCAGCAATAGAAGATATTATAAAATTAGTAAGTGCATACGTATTGGTAAAAGCAGTGGGAAAAAGTTATAATTATTGCCTTGAAAAAATTATAAACAACCAGATTGAAGAAAAATACATGAACACAGCAATACATGGGAGGGGTGAGTTATGAAACGTGGAGGTTGATCAGGGAGTGTTCCTCAAACAAGATCGTGAAATAGCCCTCTTTGTTCCTATCTTGGGAGATTTATCTGCCTGTAGGGAGAAGCAGTGAGAGTTTCAGACTTTTTTTTCTATATATAAAAATATATATAACTATATTTCCAGAGTATTTTCAAAATAAAAATCATTATTGTAACATACATACCATTTTGTCACTTATCTAACAATTTATTGTATTAAAAAAAACTTGCTTACAAAATCATAAACTTCAGATGCAGTGTAATTAATTTATTTCAATAATTACATTTTTCTTTATTTTGAACAATGCTGCATTGAACATCCTTGTAAAATCTCTTAATTTAACTTATTTGCCTTTTTAAATACATGTTTTGATAAATTTTGGTATTATTTTGTTAGTAAAAAAATTGAATTTTGATTAGATTTGCTTTAAATCTAAAAATTGATTCACAGAAATGTCTTAAATCTTTACAACATTTATACTTATATATGGTAAGGTCTCTTTATTCAAGTGCTTATATTATTTAATACTTCTGAAGTTTTCTTCACTTTAATCTTAAATATTCTGGAGAAAGTTTATTCATAAGTATTTTCATGTTGTTCGTAATTATAGTTCTTTCTAATTTTCTACGATATTTACATGTATATATATATATAAACTACTGAGTTTTGAATATTTATTTTTAACTATTTAAAAAATTGTCTTGTTAGTTTTAATAATTTTTTAATTTGACTATGTTCATTATAATTCTTCATGTACTTTCAGGGTTTTTTCTGATTGCCAATGTTCTTTTCCCCCCCAACAAGCATCCTGACTCAAGCTGTATACATTTGCAATATCTGATTTTTAACCACACACTCTTCATCCTATTGACCCAGAGTGAAAATTGATACTCTTAGCTGAAGGACTGTTCCCTTGAGTATATTTAAACCAGACCAATCTCTGTGTTTAATCTGGGTTCATCAGGAACCATTAGCCTTGATTGGTTTGTTTTTCTCCCCCCTCCATCTCAGAACTTGATTCTATTGAGTTAACAACTATTCTCCCCAGAGAACAGCTACTGCAAGCCTGTTTCAAGTAATTCCAATATCTGGCTCATAGAAATTGAACTGATCTTTTTTTCTTTAGTTTTATGTGAAGAACTGCTGTAATGAATTCTGCATTTGTTCAGATCATTGAAGATCTGTGAAGACAAAACAGTTACTCAAATCTCTATCATGTTAGCATGTTATTTATCATTGCTCTGTTCTTCATTGTTGAATAATGCAATTCAGTTAAAAAGAATAAAAATATTTACTGATGACTCATATGTTGATATTCAATAAATCCTCATTAATCACAATTTGACAAGCTTGCAATTTCTGGTACTTCAGGAAAGAAGTAGGTATATATTTATCTTTGCAAAATATCAAAAAAATGCATTAGTAAGCATTTTAGTAATGTAAATAAGACTGTGGAAGAATTATTAGAGCAAACTATATTTTGTTTAAAATATTATGGCATAACACATAACTCAGAAAATAATATAATCTATTGAAGTCTTACAATTCCAATATGTGAAGCCCATCATAACTTTTATAAGAATGCTTAATTACATTGTGCTGCTGATATGCAGAACTCACATTTAAATACAGTTAAAACTTTCATCTGAATTTTTGAACATGATTTTGAGGGGGAATACTAAGTAGAAAAACTATTGGATTATTTTTCAGATCCTATAGTTCTATCTCTACTTTTGAATATCTGTGACTCATGACCACAAGTAAATATTTTTGCCTCTTCTGAATCTAACTGCTTATCATTTAAACAAAAATACATCATTGTGCATATTTTGTAGAGTTGCTAGCGAGCATAATGAGCTTGAATCTGAAAGCTATCTTGAATATTATAAGTCAACAATACACTAAATACTCATTAACATGTTCTGGATTCCTCTTATAAATTTAAAATAATTTTGTCTTCAATTTTTGAATTCTCTATGGCAAGGAGCACAATGGCTTGTGCTAGCTTGTCTATAAAATTGTAATTGGTATGAAACAGCTTTGATAATTGCCTCAGCTTCAATATTCTGGAAATTTTCAGTTTCACTTAAAATATTAGAACAAGTGGTTATTCATGAATACATATTACTGATATGTTGAAAAAATAACAAGATTTCTTCTTTAAGATCTCACACTCTTTCCCTTCTATAAATTAAACACATCAGTAATAGTTAAGAGTGAATTCTGATACACTGTCATTTACCGTTATATTACTATAGCACAACTTTTGGATGTGACACATTTCTAATTAGTAGATACTATTTTCCCAAACAAACACAAGGAGAATCTAATACGGAGCAAATTCAAACTACATCTTTATAAGACGTTTTATAGACACATAACATAAAGGCTAATGATTAGTTAAATGATTAAGTTCACATAACTTATTCTTGATGACTAATATTGCAAAATATTAAAGTATTAAACATTACAGCTCCTTGTGTCATTAGGTACTTTTCTTCCTTATTCCAGGCAGTGACACAAGAAAGCATTCATTATTTTCAGGTTGGACAGTTTCAGGAAAACAGCAGAACAAAAGCATAGACTTAAAATTCTTGCCTTTTGCATTTGAAATGGTTCTCAGGTATAAGACAACAAGATTTGAGGAAAACAAGCAAACAAACATGATCACACACAAGTAGTTCTTTCCCAAACTATGCTAGACCAGAGACTGGAGAAAGATCATTACATCTGAAGGAAGGAGTTCAGCAATCAAGAGACTGGTATGGGTTTCTTATCCTTTCCTCTCTTATTTGAGTTAATTCTAAACTGATGGGGGCAAAGTGGGAATCCCTTAATAATTTTAGGGATCTGAAGTTAGATAAAATCTGTGCTGCCAAGGTTCTATGTTCCTTCTTGGCAATAGAGGATAAAATGAAGTGGCTAAATCGGTTCTCCATGCACCAAAAAGACTTTCAGTATAAACAGATAGTTTTTCTGGATAAGGGTGGCATAGCTTTGCCAGTCAAATTGGAGGAGAGTTGCAATAGCATATGTGGCATGAATCATATAAGAGACCACATGAGAACTGTACACCTCCATTGATACCATCGTGAAGGTATTAATTCCAGAAACTAGATGGAGGATGTATTTTAGTGGATGTCATAATAGGCAGGTAGTGTTGGAGGACAAGATGCCATCTTTCACCTCATGTCACATTACATCTTAGTGACCCTGGCATTTATACACAATACCAGGAAGAAAGGGAAAGGGAAGAGGAATCCTCTTGACTGCTTTGAAGTGGCAAATTATGTTTCTGTTCTGAGAAGAATAGAGTTAGGGTTAAATTATATTGAGTTATAGAAAATAAAAACTACAATTTTTCATAATTGAGTTTGAAGTTATTGTACCAGGTACACTTAGTCTTCCTGTTATGATGATTGTGTTCTCTTGCTAACATGGCATTCACCTTAGTAAACTCATTGTTATAAACATAAAACATAAATCAGAAAGATGAGGAAACTGGTAAATTGCATCCACCTAACAAGTTTCCTCCTTGTTTTCATTTGACATATACTGAAGTTATCTGCAAGTGATGTCTCTGTTCTCTCTACCTTCTCTAGTTTTAATGTCAAGAACAATTTATCTTCTTTCTGTCTTCTTATTCACTTGAAGTGGTAGAAAGTAACTTTATTCATAAACACAATCTCCCTAGGTAATAATTTTTTGGTTATAAATTATGTTTAACCATTGGCAACTCCTAAATATCTCTCAAAAAGGAGCTTAGGGGCAGCAATCTGGCTGCAAGTGGTGAAGAGGGTTGCATTTGTAGAGATGGCACACTGGCATATTATGCATTATTTGGAGAGAGTTAACAAGGTGTACTAATCACCTCCCCAGAGCCCCACAGATATGATCTTGGTGATACAAACTTTACTGATAAGCCCTCCTTTGTATGTCACCTTCTGCTTATTGCTTGCATATTTTATTTAATTGCTTGTTCATTTGCTTTAAAATTTGGTCAAAAATTATACATGATGATTCTCAGTGGTTTTATGTTCAGAAATCGGCTGATGAAAAAAATTCATACACAATTCTTAGATGTGTTAGATTGTGGCTTCTATGGCTAGAAGCCACAATAGCAGAAATAAGAATTTAAATCTTTTTTGATCTTTCATTTTTATTTTCAAGCTGTCTTAAATTATGTCCCAAGAGGAATTTTGGGATCTACCTTTCCTGCTTTTCAGTGCTTTGTGCATTTCTGAATCCAGCTCACACCCTAATTCTTCACTTGACTGAAACACAAGCATACCAGTGCATTTAATTTTAACATGGAAAGATATTCCCCTATTTCTGTGCTTGTCTTCTATAATTCCAAATTCTAGGCAAGGATATATAGTAAGTTCTGGAAACCATGTGACTTAGTAAAACTGATTTAACTCTTTAAATGGAAATACTGAGGATTATGGTCCAAGTAGTAGACGTTCACCAAACTGTAAAACCAAAAGTATTCATATAATAAATATCTATTAAACACATGCTCTCAAAAGAGCACTGTCTTAGACATAAAGATGTGATGGTAAAAAACACCAACTCTCTCTTAAGATATTCAGATTCTAGTAGAGTGAACAGACAGCAGATAACTGATCATTAAGATTGATGGTCAACAAATGTTCTTCTGAGAGGTCAGCATTTAAGCTTATTATTTAAATAATAAGGTCCTTTGGCAAAGCTCTTCCACGCAATCTTCACACGGCTATATTCTGGTAATTAGATGACCAGAAATTTCAGTGTTTCAGGGCCTATTGGATGAATGTAATAGCAGCATGAGAGAAAAGGGTTTAGAGAGGTAGATGTGGGCCAATATTATGGGTCTCAGAGAAATTAGACTTCATTCCAGCAGCAAATTGTAGGGTATCAAGAGCATATAGTGATTTGTTTGATGATTTTAAAATATTGCTCTCTTTATAGTATAATACCAAAGATGAAATGATGTGATATTTGGAATTTGTTAAAAGGCATTTGGGGAGCTGTTGGGGAGGTAAAGTGAGTGAGGTTTAGTGAAGCAAGATTAGCCATGAGTTTGATAGTTGTTAAAGTTGGGCACATAGAATTCATTATACGATTCCCTCTACTTTATGTATAATTGAAAATTTTCATAATACAAAAATTTAAAATTATATAAAAACATGACTTTCCTCCAGTATAATAAGCAATCAAGTGCCCAGATTTGAGTCTGTAAATACTAGCCCTTATGGATAGATACACTGCTGGGGAATAGTGCTTGGGAACATAGACTAATAGTGTCATTTACTGAGATAGGAAAGACAGGTCAGTGAATTGCAGCTTGGAGGGGGTATTGCAAATCAAAGGTTCAATTTTGGACATGCTAAGGGAAAAAAGTTTGTTAAATATCCAGGTGAAGTAATCAAGCATCTCTAATGTCCATATGAACCTTGAGCTCAGAAAAAGGATAGTGCTGCAACTGGCATTATTTGTTCACAAGTATTTGTCCCCCTCCCCTCCCTTGCCATCTTTATATGCAGAACATACTTCCTATCCCACATGAATGGCTTTGGGTAATATAACATGAGCAAACTTGATATTTGCTGTGTGCAACAAAAAGCTTTAAATTTACTTGCGTGTTTTTTTTAGTTTGGCCCTTTGCCTTGCCCTCCACCATGAAAATGATATGTCCCAGTGATTCTCTGATCCTTAAGCCTAGCATCTGGGCTGAGAAGACACATGACATCAAGCTGTTCCACTCAAGGCCATTGGAGTTGTAGCACTGGAGTTCTGTGCACAAGAAATGCATGTTGAAATCCACTATGCTACATTTATTTGTTATCCTACAAAAGCAGACTTACACAGTCAAGGAGGCAGATAGAGGTTTGGAAGTCATTGGCTTATTGGTTGTGTTTAAAGCCATTGGACTAGATGAGATGATCTAAGTGAGATGATAATCCATTTTTTTTATGTTGACAAATGAGCTCAACAGAACAAAACAAATCAGCAAACAAAAATTGCCCTAAATTAAGAAGTTCTTGAAAATATATGGGTAAAAATAACATTAGTTTTTATTTCCATAATAGTTGAGTTATAGTTCAAAAATTGGCAAATGAGTACTTTAAATAAGCACTTAAGAAATATTGCTTCTTGATTTATATGCCAATCAAACAAAATGTGAAAGTCCCTACTCAAATTAAATATCACCATGAGAGAGAAATTTCTGATAATTTTTCAAGTTTTGACCATGTAGCTGAAATTGGAGAAAGTTATCACTTGGAATGAGTTGACCTATCCTATCCTAAAATCAGTCACTTGCTTTAACACATAATAAATATGATTTTAAATTGTATTGTTTCCTGGTATAAATTTCTGTAACAAAATGTATTAAGCTCTGTTTTAATTAGATGAAATAAGGCATTTCTAAATTGATGATAAATGCTGCTTTAAAGTGCATATGGCATTGCACTGCTGGTAATTTGTTAAATTATTATGAAAATTGTATACTTCTACAATAATTTGTTTTTTATTTAGGGTAAGGGTTCTGTCATAAACTACTCACTTGATCTCTATACCCACTCTTTCTTCTCTCAGCACTTGCACGAACATTTACACACACTTGTGTTTTCCCTAATCATGAAGGTCCCAAGCAACTCATAGTCAAGGTAGGTTGGTGGGGTTAGCAGAAACTGCTCTTGAACCAAACACATCTCTTTAGAATTTTCATGCTGCATTATTTCCCTTTGAGTGGGTTTTCAACTATGGTTTTAAATTTTATTGTTATTAATTAATATGCCTCTTTAAGGAATTCCCTCCCTTTAATCATTTTTATAACATAGATTGGATTCTTTTCATTTCTTTGTTTCCATGCAGTTTATTAAAGTCCCAGGCAACATACTAAAATGTGGTTTTTATACGGCTCTATGCATCCTGTCCAAATCTATTTGAATAATGTCATGGCTTGCCTTAATCCTTGTTTTCACATTAAAAAACTATCATAAATATTTCATTAAGGTAAGGACAGATTTGGGAGTGACTCTTAGGAATTGTATATTTTCAGCTATTCAACTAGTTAGCAACAATTATAACTGCTATTTTTAGGCTTTTACTATGCTTCATATGTTATTGTAAAAACAACATATTATTTAATCTTCATATAACCCTATTATGTAGGTTCTGGTAATATTTTCTTTTAATAGGTAAAGGGGATGGCTAAGTAACTGGCCCAATGTTATGTAGTTAGAATATGGAGCCAGCATTGAAACCTTTTTCTGTTGCATGCTAAAGCCTGAATGCTTAACTCTATTAATTACAGTCCCTTGTTAGTTGGAGTAGTCTAACGGTTCCATGAAAACAACCTCCAAATCTCAGTTACTTAGCAAAGTAAAATTTCATTTCTAGTTCATATCACAGTTCAGTTAAATGATTGGCATGCAGTCTTTCAGGCTCTATCTATCTAATGTCTTTGCCTTTCCCTAGAATTGCACAGTTCAACATGGTAGTTACTAGCCATATGCAGATATTAATTAAAATTAAAAGTTCAGTTCCTCAGTTGCAGAAGCCACATTTCAAGTATTCAGAAGACTCATTTGCCTAATAACTATTTTATTGGTGTGTGAAGATATAAAACATTTCCATCATCACAAAAATCCAGCTGGGCACTCTGAACTAGAGCCTCTTCCACTAGGACCTCTGTTTCAAGCTTGCAGATGAGAAAGAGAAAGCATGGGAGATTGCTAGAGGGATTTTCGCGAGCTAGACTGAGGCCAGTATATCATGTCTATTCACTTTCCATTGGCCCGAACTCTAAGAAATGGTTGCATCTAAATAAAAGAGAAACTGGGAAATGCAATCAAGCTATGTGTACAAGAGCAAAACAGAAATGGCTGGTGAAAGACCAACGAGGTTCTGTCTCATAGTTACTCTAAATATCTCTCTTTTTAAAGCATTCACTGAATACTCATTACATATCCTTCTCTAAGCATTTGAGGTGCAGTTTAAATCCCTCACAAGACATTGGTAAAGGTTAGATTATTGTTTAGATAATGATCACTGTCTTTCCCCCTCACCACCTCTTGAGGAGGAGTTTCCTTCACATCTCCTTGATGTTGAGCTTGGCATATGACTTGGTTTGATGAATAAAATGTGACCTGACATGACATTGCTGTATTGAACTTGAGTCATTTAAAAAGAGTACGATTCACTCTTCAAGCCCCCAGAAGCTTAAAAACTCTACCAAGAGGAAAACATGTCTCCAGGTAATCATTGTCCTTCTAAACCAGGTTCCAGAAGGTGGCACATGGAACTGACCTGGACTTAATCTACAAGATAGATACCACCAGCTAACGTGCAAACTCAGAGTGATGAATCAGAAAGTAATGCTGCTTATTCTATGCCTATGTGATTTAGTGGTTTCTGCTATGCAACAAAAATTAATGTAATTTTTTAAAGCAGAAGCTATTGTAAAGAAACTGATAGACTGGACAGGGAAAATGTGGCACATATACACCATGGAATATTATGCAGCCATCAAAAACGATGAGTTCGTGTCCTTTGTAGGGACATGGATGAACCTGGAACCATCATTCTCAGCAAACTGACACAAGAACAAAAATCAAACACCGCATGTTCTCGCTCATAGGCGGGTGTTGAACAATGCGAACACATGGACACAGGGAGGGGGAGTATCACACACTGGGGTCTGTCGGGGAAAAAGGGGAGGGATAGTGGGGGGTGGGGGAGTTGGGGAGGGATAGCATGGGGAGAAATGCCAGATATAGGTGATGGGGAGGAAGGCAGCAAATCACACTGCCATGTGTGTACCTATGCAACAATCTTCCATGTTCTTCACATGTACCCCCAAACCTAAAATGCAATAAAAAAAAAAATTATAAAAAAAAAAAAAAAAAAAAAAAAAAAAAGAAACTGAGACCCAGAATGGTTAAGTAAAGCATCCTAAGTTATATGATTATAGAACAAAAAAACTAGTACTCAGACTAGGGCCCTCTGATTTAAATACACATATTTTCAACTGTTATGCCATGCTGCTTCCAAGTAAGCATATTGTTAATATTATTATCAGGCACAAGAACATATTACATAGAAAATGCCATGGTTGTTCAATGCTTCTTTTCAACGTTTCTGTTATTAATAGTTTAATTTTCTCACTGTGCTATTTAAGCTCTCTATCTATAAAACTATTTTATATGTGTGTGTCTGTACATGTACATGCAGGTAACAATGAATACAATTTTGAAATTTTACAAATAACATAATTTCTTCTGGTGAATTATTAGACTGGTCTTCAGTAAGTTCTCTTTTTGATAAGTCATTTCTTCAATCAGTGCTCTTTATGGATAACATTGTGGCAAAGATGAATGAATACACTGCAGGAGATTGGGAGAATATTCCTCCAAGTTAGGTTTGAACAATGAACTCAAAAAATTGGCCCCTTTTGGTGAAACCCCAAGAGAGATACTTCTGAAAACGCTCACGTTTCCATGTGTGCAAGCAAACTTTGCTATTACTTATGCAGCATATGGCTGTGAAATGAGAGATCAGCTCTTGCTAAGCTGCCAAGAGTATGTGTGGACACTGAAAATATGAAAAATCAACAAATGAGCATGATACAAGGAAATCTTGTGGTTGAGTGTTATCATAGTTTGTGAAGTGCTAGTATAGTTGAGAAGTGCTGGCTATTGAACTAGTTTGTTGCACAGTTACAATACGCAAAACATGTTCAAAGATTACAAAAGGGGTTTAACACCCCTAAAATTATCCTATTTTTGTGTGCACTTCCCTTTGTGTGATTTTTTTTTTCTTTTTGAATATTGTTGTCATTTCGGGTTAATAGTATATGGCTTTATAGTTATTGAAGCTAGTATGAATTTATAAAATGAAAATTGAACATTTGCCTGATGTGACTGCAATTTGCTATTCAAAGTCTGGTCCATGGGCCAGCAGCTTTGACATCACCTTGGAGGCTATTAGAATGTATAATGACTAGCCCCACCCAAATGTGACTGAACTAAAATATTTGTTTTAACAAGGTTTTAAGTTTTAATGAGAGAAATTACAGAGAAAATGTAAAGTTTTTGTCTAGAGGCCAACAAATTACAATCTTATTAACTAGGTTGATTTTTTAATATAGTCATAAGGAAATAGATTATTTGCTAAAATAAAATGGAAAATAAGATGAGAGAAAACCAGATATCAGCTATGTTATCATTTAATATATGCCTGACTTGCAGTTAATATTAAGAGCAGTGTGAAGAGAGATTAGTTTTTAATGGTCAAAATAGATGAGAAAATGTAGTAAACCCACCATTATTTTCCAGTTGATAATCCTATTCTCAAATTAACATATTTTTAAAGTAGAGTTTAATGCATTAAAAAGGGAAGTATTATAAACTTAGACTAGAACCTTTAATCAAAGCATAATTGACAAATAAAATAGCTTTGGAAATAAAAAGAGAATGAACATTAATAGCAATAAGTGCTAATTGTCTTTCCTTTCTGTTGACTTTAGGAAGATTTGGGCCATAATCTATTTATAAGATTGAGACTTAGTGCTGCTATTTGATGCCTTAATTTCATATCGTTACAATAAGCCAAAAAATATATTTGTTCAAATAACATTCAATTTAAAGTTGATATTAATTTACATAAATGTTGATAGGATTCATGTCTGGTGAGATATCTATGGTGAATATGCTGCCAAAAATGCTAAGTGTAATAGAGACTATGATGAAGTTCTTGAAGCATTTTCTTTTAGAGAGGATTTTTATGAAACTAGTTGTCACATCTGTGTTCAAATTTATTTGTTTAATTAAATATGATTAATTACAATTCAGTAATTAATTACTAAATTAATTAATTACAATTGAGTCAAAGAATCCTCTGTCAAATAACTTCTTAATTTATGTTGTCTTTTTTTCTTTTATTTTGATGGGCTGTTATAAGGGACATGAGTCTTGTTATTCTAAATTTGTGTGTGTGTGTGCAAAAAGCTTTGTATTTGATATCACATCATGCTCAGTGTTGTTCTTCAGTATTGCCACTTCTGATATATACTTTTTTCTGTGTTTTGATATCTATGATCATTGATATTCAGTGACTAAAGAAGTTATCCTTTGTGGACACACTGTGAAGAAACAGTGTGACCTGCTGATCTTTCTAAAATGAGCATGTAGTTGGAAGCTTGGCAACTTTTCACAAAGCCATTCACTACTTGATATGATTTGTACAAAGTTGGAGACTGCCTGGGCAACTGTGTTTCTCAATATCTCATTCCTAGTGTCAGAGACCACTTTTCATCTTCTTCTGTGGCATCGGCCTCCTGACATCATGATTTTAAGGATAGAGGAAAGCCTCCTTACTTTCAGGAAGCTTATCTACTGCTTACCAATAGATAGAAGATTTTTTCTTTCAATTATTTGACATTTTGTCTTTTATAATTTATTTAAATATGACACTTTATATAATTAAGAAAGAACCTTAAAATGACAAATGTAATTATTAACATTTACATGTATAACATCTAAAGTCATTTTGGTTACTACAATTTGTGAAACATTGACTTCTGTTTTGAAGAGCTATTTTTCTGAGGAAAAAAAGTTATATAGAATAGCTTGAGAGCTCAATTGATTGAACAAGCTAAATGCTCCTAGTGAGTTGAATCATGGACCCCAAATCCCATGATGAGCGTATTGGGAAAAGCGTCCAATGACAAGTGTTATCTAGAAAAGCAGAGGAATATTTGAGACGCACACGCAGAAACAGAGAAGAAGTCCATGTGAAAAAGGTGGAAGAGATTGGACAGATGCATCTGCAAGCCAGCAAATGCCAAGAATTGGTAGCAGCCACCAGAAACTGAGAGGCAAGGAAGGACACTTCCCTAGAGTGTCCCTCTTTGGAGGGACCATGATGCTGCCAAACCCCTTCGTTTTTGCAGAGGGGAAACCCCGCAAGTGCCATGGCAAGGGTCTGAAGCCTCAGCCTGTTTCCATATAAATATTGATTTAGAAAAGAAGTAGAAATGTAGGCACATAGTTATTCCTTTATATAATCATATATAATCTTATAGTTACTTATAATCATAAAGATATATACTCAATATTACCATTAATTTTATTAATGATTATCGGGTCATGAAGCATGGAACTGAGGTGACATTGTGAACAAAGTGATCCTAAGGCAAGATGCTCTAAACCCTCTGTTACGCCCGCAGAAGGGCTGCTGGAGGGCGCCTCGGCTGTGTGGCAGTGCCAGCACTGTGAAAGCGCCCGCTGTTTAGCCAGCTAGGGAAGGAGATGTCCAAAATGGCCAAGATGTCTCCTTCCTGGGGAAGTTAGGCGAAAACTCTGCTTCTCCAAGCTCTTGTGGCAAGGCCTGAGGCTGTCAGGGAAGCACACAGACATCCAGGGGCTTAACTGTCTCTATGTGATGCTGTGCTTCAGTGGTCATGTTCCATATCTATTCTCATGCCCTGCTTCTGCACCTGGTTTCTCTTTTCTTAAAAGATAAGAATTAATAATAGTAACCTAATCTTAGTGTCCTTGATATTTCTGACAAATACGCAAAGAGCGCTGATGCATTAGCTTGTATCCTCGCCTCAGCTGCTTGAAAGTCTTGGGCCCCCTTTCTTCAAGACACGTAATTTACCTGATCCTATCGCTGCCAACCATTACCTCACCCTACCTTCCCTGCCGCCTGCTTTGTACTCAATAAAAGTCAGAGTGTCCAGGCACTCGGTGCCACTGTAGGTCTCCTTGCTTTGGTTGGCAGTGGACCCCTGAGCCCGAACTCTCTTTTCTCTATCTCTGTGTCTGTATGTTTTATTTCTACAGTTTCTCGTCTCCACACCAACAGGGAGGGGCTCATAGAACCCTATAGGGCTGGACCCTATAAGGTTTTAGATTTCAAACCTCCAGATCTGTGATAGACTAAATTTCTTTTTTTTTTTTAAGCCACTAAGTTTGTGGTCATTTATCATGTCAGTTCTAAGAAACTAATACATTGTTGTACCAATTGATTCCCAAATCTAATGGGTTAACAAAATATATGTTTCTTACTTACTCACATCATAATCTCATGTTTTGACAGGTAGGACACTGCTCCATGCAGTCATTCACTGACCCAGGTTATGTCCGTCAGGTGGCCCTGCCATTCTCAAGAACTGGCTTCTAACATCTCTGCAAAGGGACAAAGAGAATAGATGATCATACAGATGTTTTTTGACCATGTGTGAAAGTGGCATACATCACTTTTACTCACAGGCACACTCAGATCACTAGGATTTAATTATATGACCCCAAACTAATCAAAATGGTGTATGAAAAATGTACTCTTCTTGAAAGCCAAGAAAGGTGCTTTTGGTGAACACATAGCACTTTCTCTGCCAAAGTCTGACTTCCAATATGAAATATCTGCTTCACTCTTACTTCTACACATAGAAAACACTAATGACCTCTCCAATGAGGTGAACAAAATTCATTTAGTCACTGCCTCTGACTTGAGTTCTGAAATCTTCAGACAATGTGTTGTCTTTTTCATTGGGTTAGCATCCTATAACCTGAAAAGACTTTTTATCTGGTTCTATCCTGAAAACCCAATAGTATGACAACATTGTCATGTGACAAGGTAATGAATAGGCTCCACGTAGCATATGCTGGTATAGAAAAAGTCTAAAACTTGCTTGGTGAACACTGAAAGGACTATGTATTTTGGAAGAGGGAGAAGTTTATTGATTAGATGCTAATTCCACTCTCTGTAAGAAACTCTCCTAGGGGTACCTGGCTCTGCCTTCTGTGAGGACTGCACAGGTTTTGCAGCCTGCCTCTTAGCCTGCTAATTATTAAAACTACCCCCAAATCCTCCAATGTTTCAGACTAAGCTCATATTTTCCTTTATTAAAAAAATAGTTTTGTAACAAACAGCATCTTCTAATCTATCTGTTTCTTGTCATTTACATGGGCTAGTAGCCATACCTAAAGTTCTTTCTGTGATGTGATTCACATATATACTCATTCTTTTAATTCCTCACTCAAGTCTCTGAGTCTATGCTTAATACCAGCTCTTCTGAGGCTATCAGGAATTTTAGGAAGGATGGATTCCTGATCTGAATTTGAGCACTAAGCTGAATTACTTTGTTCAACTGAAAAGTTTCACTGGATGAGAGTCTTTCCTTAATTTTATTTCTTACTTTTTGGGATCTAGAAGACGTTAGCAAGAAAAATTCTAGATTCTCATTTTCATTTTTTCTGCTTGCAAAGTTAACCACTTTTTTCTTAGTCTATCTCTTTCTTACAACACATTGCCAAACTCAACAGAGGCAACTAACACATACATTGATGGCTTTGTTTTCTAATCTTTTCACTAAGATCAAGTTTAGCAGGCACAGGATATAGGCAATAGTATACCAAATGTGTTCAATGCACACTGTGATGCCTGTCATAAGTCATGCCACAGTCAATGCAAGCTGCCCCACCTAATCAATTCAAGATTTAGGCTTCTTCCATCTTCAGCATGTAGCTCCAGGAGACTGCAGGAGAGCAGTAGTGAGAATGCAGGATCGTGGAAGAAGCTTTCTGGCTGAGTCTGGGAATAGTATACACCAATTATACCCAAATTCCACTAGCCAGAATGCAGAGATATCTACCCAACATAAAAACAGGAGAGGCTAGGCATTATAGTCTTCTTGTATGGCTGGGAAAATGAAATGGTTTGGAGAAACACATAGCATTGTTTCAAACCTAGGCTCCAGAAATCCCTTTTCTTTTTCTCTGTAGCCAAACAGTCTAAGGTAGTTCCAGTTCAGAGACTGGAGCTAGAAAAGGGTCATGATCAATTCATTCAGCCATTCAGAGATCAGGCTGTCAGAAGCTATGTTATCCTCCAGGATACCCCAGGTTTTGATATTCAGCCAATAGATAGTAAAAGAGAAGGGAGAAGGCATGCTCATTTTTCAAATATCTGGAGCATTAAATAATATACTTTGCTTCCAGCCATTTTATCCCATTAAAAACTAGTCATACAGCCCCATTTTTGTGGCAAATGATGCCTAGAAATGAAGTCCTGGAATGAGTGCCTGCTTCCTAGCAATTATTCCATATGATGGAAAGAGGAGTATTTCAGGAGGGACAGACAAAGGGCCAAAAGTGCCTAAACATGAGTGAAGTTTCAAGAAGAAGACAGCAAGGCTGATAGGCTTGCTCACTTAATATTTTTGGCTAGGATTTGTGATTGCGTCATTAAAAAGTAATATATTTTAGTCATTAATTAAGGCTGTGATTGCATGGATTAATGACATCAATACATTTAATTTGATTATATATTTAATTTGCTAACCTTTTTATAATCACATCACCTCAGTGTTTAGATGAATGAGTGCCTTGCCTCCAGTGACCTGGATGTAAGTGCACATGGCCATAGCGTATGTAGCCTTTTTAGATCACACAGCAAATCATTTTTTCTTTGCATTTTATTTTGTAAAATGTAAATAATGATGAACCTTTTCTGGGACTGAGAATAAGATTCCCTGCAGCAGTAAATACCAGCAACAGTGGCAATTTCCACTTTAAAAAAATCCCACAAGGTTGGCCCGTGGTCTTAACTTCATTAGTAAACAGAGCACCTAATATCCAAGGCAAGCAGAAATCTAGATGATTCATCTGCCTTTGCCACCCTACCAGCTAAATTGTGTGTTTACCAAGAGCCATATCTATTTTTAAGAAATTATTTTGTATACAGCTGAAATATTGCAGGATGTAATAAAGTTGTTGTTTGAGTTGTTAGGAAGATTTATTATAGAACATTTCCAAAAAGCATTCTGTAGAATTAGTTGAGGATAAAATGATTGTAAAAATTTGGGAAAGTAGATAAAAGTATGAAAAATAAATCACCTAAAGGATTCTGCACTTTTCTTTCCAACTATCTTTAACTTCTTACTTCATTTTAAAGGAACTTAAAGTTGTATCTATCAAAAAAGGGAAGAGTTGTGGGTTAAGCAATATAAATGATGAGAAATTTCAAACAGGAACTTGCCTCTACTGCCCATAATAGTAGCAGACATTGTTGATGCTTCATGTTCCATCCATAGCTTTTCTGTGTTCACCTGTGCTTTCAGTAGACAATGCCCGGCAGCTTTATACTATTCCATGTCACATGGCTGCATTCCTTTGACTCTCTGCCTGAGGGTTTCCCTTAGAGATACAGAACCTTGCTCAGTCCAGAGCCAAGGCCACCTAAAGTGCTAGGGGTTTTATGCTCCCAGGTAAAACTCTCATTCAATGAAGCATAGAAATCAATGAATAAATATATAGTCAGCTTTCTATCTTTTTTTAAGGATAGTTTTGAAATACCACACAGTTCCTCAGAGAATTTCAGATGTGATTGAATTTCAGTTTCCACAGCTAAACCTATCCCTTGATCACTTTTCTCCCCTTCTCTAAACCATCTTCCCTATATTATTCATTGTGCTTTCTGGGACCACTTTTAAATAAGCTATTTGCCCTTCATCCTTATCTCTATTGAAGGAAAAGTTTGGCCATATATGAAAATATCTATAAATATATCTGTTAACATATCCATTTCTTTCTTCTTGTGTCAATGATGTTGGACAAGGTTTTTTCCAAAGGCTTTGTGAGATTCAGATGAGCAAAGTGACTAAATACTTAGGCTCTAAATTCACATCCCAGCCCTGCTATTCTTAGGAAATATACTTATCCTTTATTCTTAGGACAAATTACTTATCCTTTCTGGACCCAATTTATATTTGTAAAATGGAAAATAACTAACGATTCTAGTTATTAGCTTAAGTTATCATGAAGGTTAAATTGGCCAATGCATGCAAACATACCAGCAATATTTAGTTTGTAAACTGCAAATAGTAGATTGTTAGTTTTGACTTTTGAAGATGCCTTGAGCCTTCCAAAATGCATATTGACTTGTGTATACCAGATGGATCTTTCAGAGCCTGTGGTACATGTCATACTATTTTAGGACAGCAATGAGCTTTACATTCTAGAAAGATATTTGATAAAAAACACCTGATTAAATGAACTTCTGTGGGCAATTAATTATATTCTCTTTTTGAAATCTAACAGAATATTGTGGGATGGCCCCTGGAAGGACTAAAAATCATTCTCCTTTCCTCCTCCTCCTTCTTCTTCTCCTTCCTCCTTTTTTTAAAACAAACCCTGTTATTCTATATTTTATTTTTTGGTCAGTGTGAGAATAAATACATTTGACTTCCTTTTCAACTTCTAGATTTTATAATTTACTGACATAGAACTTGATAAGTATATTTGTCGTAGGTTTTTTTTTTTTAACTATGCATTAACAATATGAGGCATTCACTTAGTTTGGCTGGTGAATCTCTGCTGTTGGTTTAAACCAAGTATAATCACCAGCACAACCAATATAGCTCTAAGTCTTTGCAAACTTTTGGATATTGTGCTGAGCAGATTTCATGCAAATTCTATAGCATGCTGTTTTTATGTTACATGGATATTTTCTATGGGATCCACAGAATTATTTCAAAATGATAATGTCCTTCATCTCAAGGTATCTCAAATGAAGAGAACTTTTATGGATTAACATATAAAAGAACGTGGTTATATAAAGCCTACAAAGTCACCATCTATTTTGGATGAAGCATTTATAGCTCATTTTATGCAAGCACTGATAGGAAAGTGCTAAAGTACAAGCACTAATCCAGGAGTGGTTTTGCTGTATAGTAGAAATGTGCTAGTGAGAAAAAAATTAGGGGCAGAAAGATTAGCTTTCTTTCTTTTGTATTTCTTAGTCATAGAAATCTGTATTAAGAAAAGAGATTTCAAATGCCTTTGAACAAGAAGAGAGAGGAAGAATGACATAACTGAACAACAGAGATGGAGAGCAGGGTTTCCTGAATGCTATGAGCAGAACAACTGGAGAGATGAAGGAAGTCTGTGTCAATCCAGTGGAATCACACTGTGTGTTTAAGTAAAGCTTCCTCTGCTCAAAATAAATTTCAAAAGGAATTTAAATTCTAACCACGTCTTTGGCATAAAATGACTCTATTTTCTCATCTATACTCATTCTCTGAAGGTATACAAGAATGTTTCAGGTACCTGCAAAACTGGAAGTATCGGCTATACTTTCCTTGTCTATTACATGTTGATTTTTATATAAAAATAAGAGAAAAAAGCCTTCAAATTATCACAACATTTCAGTTAGTAGATTTTGATAGTCCTTGGATGGGATATTTGGGAACAGAAAATAGACAGTTTGTTGTTTTTATTTATTTGTTTATTTTTACAGAAAGATTACAGCCCAGAGCAGCTAAGTTCTTTTCAAAATTTCAAAATGCTGGATTGCTTTAGGTAAGTTACCTAAGCTACCAATTATGCTTTAAATGTAATAAAAGCCAATCCTTCCACTCTTGGAGGCAGTGATGCTATAGCTTGTTTAAAAGTTCTTGCCTTATTAACAAATGCTAATTATGAGTAATGGCAGTCAAATTAGTTTTCATTTCTCAAATAGCTGTACTGTATTTGCAAAGAATTTTAGAGAAATTGAATTAATTTAAATTTGTTTTAATTATAATTTGTTTTCATAACAGCCAACTGACAGGTGATACTTGCACTTGCTTGAATTACATCCAGAATTAATGTTTTCATGTTTGTAGCTGTATAAATTATTTTAGCTCAATGATAATATTTAGTCATAAAATAAAACATATAAATACTTTTAAAACAGACTGAAGTTGTTTTTTTCCCTAAGTAGATTATTACCTATTGGGCATGCACTTAACATCTGTGATATCTAATATAAAACCCAAATTACCTTGAATACTACTGCTACATAAAGAGCTTACATGTACCTCTTGTGAATCAAATTGCCTCATTTACAAATAAAAATGAAGAATACCACTATGGTTTTTCCCTACCTCACTGCTGCTTCAGTTGTTATGCTATCTATATTTACTTTCAAAAGTGATAGAACTTTAGAAAAAAAAAAGGAAATTTACTTTTCTGGTCATCTTACCATAAAGCTACCCAGGGGCAGGTGTGACTAATCCTAGATTTAAAAATAGATTCTCTCTTTGGGAGGCCCAAGTGGGAGGATGGCTTCAGCCCAGGAGTCTGAGGTTATAATGAGCTATGAGTGCACCTCTGTACTCCAGCCTGGGTGACAAAATTAATTAAAATAATAATAAAGAGTCTCTCACTGGATACACTATGAATGCTTATAGATCTAGTTCCAGCTCTATTCAGGTGAAATGCAGTGAAGAAAGTAGAGAGAAGTGTAATTATCATAAGGGCATATTACATGCTTAGAACTAGGAATCTGAAAGGTTATTTGCTTCTTTTAAACTTCCCTGGAAGTAGTGTCCCATGAAAAGAGAAAATAGTCTTAGAATATAGGAATTAGGGGGATACCTGGTTAGAAATTGTGAAATAAATCATAACTCATCCTTCTTGAAGTTTAAGTAGTGTTTCTGGGGTTTCTAGGTATTTTTGTCAATCAGTATTTAATGATTTACCCATTTATTTGCCAAACTGGAAGATGCTTATGAAGACTCAATCTTCATCAGGGGACTCTACTTGATTTCCAATTCTAGTGCTGTATAATAAAACCTCACTTCTGCCATATATTAACTGTATGACCTTGGGTGGGCCTTGATTTACTAATCTGTGATACTAGACTGGACTAATTTATTTTTAACTAGACTTAACACTTCTTGCTGAATTAGATTCTCAATACAGATGAGTTTTTAGATGAATTACACTGACATTTATATCAACTTATCTTTGGGTTTTCTTTTGCTTTCATGTCATTGTTTCATCTACCTACTTTGAGTTTACCTTGATTAGATGTGTGAATACAGAATTAATCAAAAATATTGTGAAATTTGCTTTTCCCATAAAGTAGATATTTGACATATAATAGCTCTAATAAGCAATACTGAAAATTTTGTCCTCCTCCACCTTCTTCTTTTCCTCCTTCATCTTCTCTTGTTTGTTTAACCTCATACTCCTAAATAAGGGATTACCAGCAGGTCAGTTGATTTTATTATTTTGCTAAATGTTTTATTTACTTATACATTTTTTGTTAGTTTTCCCTGACAAGTAGGAAAGGAGCTCAAATGAAGCTCCTGCTATAGAAGTTTTCTCTTTTGCTTATTGGATCTTTCTTTTGAAAACATTTCATTTCAATCCTTAAATACCTTTCAAAATAATACTACATAAAAGAAATTGCAAACCATTAACTGGATAGACACGTAATACATTGTATAAAGGCACTACCTATAGACCTGATATAGTGTAGTGGTCTATAATACTTTGACTCCAGGTGTATACATAATTGCTTAGTAATTTGGACATAAACCATTTTTGGAATACTTATAATAGCCAAATAAAAGACATTTCTTATTTCTATGGTTTCGTTAATTTAAACAGATGGTATATGTAGCATGAAATTATTTTTTCTAGGAGTGCTACTTTCCAATCTCAAATGGCTGTTAACAAAATATTCCTTACTATTCCTTAGAAGATAATTTAAGTCTCATTCTCCCTGAAGTTTGCTTCTGGCACCTGCCGTGAACATCAAGAATATGTGTTTTTTGAAGACAAGAAATTGATCTCTTTAGTCTATGCTGTAGCTCACTGCAGGGTCCTCACTTACAGGGTTGGCTAGATGCATTCCCTATCCATGTGAACACCAGGATTCAAGAACTCATATCTGAGCAGCACTTGCCATTCTTCAGAAGAAGGAATGGGTAATGTTTAAGGATAAGAATAACTGAATCATGATTAATAGTGGATTACTTTAATGAATGAAAATAAAACTTCCCTGGAGAAAAGATTGTAATAATCTTTTCATTTCTAAGTTTCTAAGGCATTTCAAAACTATTAGTGCCACAGCCACTTCCTAATGAGAATTGTCTTCCCAATAAATGCTCTCTATTCTCTCCATGAAGGCATAGCCCACGGGGTTTATTATCGACTTAATTTCGTGAGATATAACAATGTTAAAGATAGTTTTTCTGTCCACATGTTTTTCCAGGTCTTTATCAGAATCTTATTTCATCTGAGACAAAAATATGTCTCAAATATATGGCTGCTTTATTAGGGAAAAAAGGCAATATGATATCATTTTTGGATTTCTTTATGATTGCAAAATTGAATGGAAAGCTGAAATTATAATCTGGGAATTCTACCAAAATCCTATTCTTGAGACAAATATTTGGGACCTGAGCAATTAGTTGCCTGTATTGCTCACAATCATTTCACAATTACTTTTCTGCCATATCATTTTTCTTGAATTGACATGTATTTAAATACACTCTTATGAGAGATAAATGTTACTTTCTTAGTAGCCATCTTTCAGACATAGTACCATGTGCTTATACATTTACCTTACAGTCTATTAATGAAAACAGGCATTTGTAATGCACTGGACTCTCAGGTTTTTGTTTTATTTTTTTAATGCTCCTTCATGGCAATAGGATATTTACTTGGCTGGAAAAGGTTCTTGAATGCTATTGAAGATTTATCAGTTTCTGTCTGACAAGAAATAGCTTGGGTTGCCTATGAATGGAATGGGCCAATAACCTAGATAAAGATCAGATAATATGCGAGCCCTTAAGGCACTTTTGAGATATGATAAAAGATGTCAAGGTATGAAGGGAAACTATCTCAGTAACCTTGGAACCACAGAGTATTCTTTTTGAAAGATTAATCTTAATAGATTTTGAATCAATTTATGTCATTCGAACACAGGATGAGACAGCAAGGCAAGGTGCTTCTGTATTCTATGTATACTTCCTGAAGGTTAACTTCTCAAATGTATGTGTACTTTGCATTTGGAGAGCTGTCAGATGATTTTTAAGACTAAAAACCAGATTAGATTTTGAGATTATATTTCCTATCCCCCACAGAGAATTTACATTTGAGCAGAAAGTTCAGTTTTATATGTAAAAATGAAAGAAATTTTATGTTTTTATTTAATGGTTTTTGGAAAGGTAAGTAACACAGAGATTGCATTAGCTAAGCCACAGGTAGAAAAAAAATTCTTTAAAGTATTTAAATACATCTTAAAAATGCTATGCTCCCACATTACATTGGGTGTACAATTTAAAATACATGATTTTTAAGTCGTGAAAAATATTCTGGGGCACATATTTTTACAGAAATTCTTGAGTTCAGTTTGTATGTTTTATGCATGAACACTTGCAGTGGCAAGCCAAAATGACTTATTAGAAAGGGTGAATTTTCTGTAAGCACCTGAGCATTTGGGTGATCTATGTTTTTGGAACAGCACTAGCTTAACTAGATGTGAGAGGGTTAGATATTTTGGGAAGTAGGGTCATTAGCATAATGTGGGTTCTTCTGAAGCAGGGGGAATGTAGGTGATCTAAACGCAATCAAGGTCAGGAAGCAGCAGCTGATGTTCAAGTCAGCTAACATTCTTTTTGATTTAGGCCACCTTGATAGAAGGATTTTTTTTTTTTCAAAATGTGTGTAATGATGCTACGTCCATTACCAGATTATATAAGGAAAGTGATCATTGTACTAGCAAATATGCCTCTGTAGAGCCTATCCTGTGAATGTTTGTGATTTCACACATATGCAATTAAGATAGCAAATAGCCAGTTTAAAGAAAAAGCAACTTCACTGTCACATTATGAAGTCTATCTTCCTAGTTCCTAAAATTCCTTTCTAAGCAATGATCCTTAATGACAGTGGATTACATATTGTCTTTCCTAAGAGAGAAGCAATGACAAGATAAGATGGCTATGGTATGATTTGTGATATTTCTTTCAGGAGCTTTCATAGTTAATAAAGAAAACTAATTATAACTCAATCACAAGAAATTCTGAAAATACAAAGTTGACGACTGCTAAAACTCAGCAGGTTTGTGGTGTTTTCCAGCAGCTATTTTGGGCTACTTTATGAAGGGTATGAAATGAAGATCAGTCAATCAAATCAGGATGACATTCATTTATAAGACTTGTGAGAAGACTAAAGATAAGGTTTAAAGTGCAGTTCAATTATAAAACTGATTTAGAGAAACGATGTGGGCTAGCCTATTCATTTTCACTCCTTGTCCTCTAGGTCAGACATGGTTTGATGTGTAAGTCCAAAGCTGCAATGTGCGATTTAAAGAATTGCTGATAGAAAATCACAAAGAGTGGAAAAGCCTAGTTTTGCACCTCTGCCCTCTGACATCATCGTGAGAAAAACATAAGTTCTGCCATTACCTTAGGATAATATTGCATGATTACATCCCAGGCTCACACAAAAATTAAAGATTGATGTGGACATAATATTTGAGAGAGGGGTTCAAACGTTCCCTGAAGCCTGTCTCAGGTTTATAAAATTTGCCTTAGAGAAAACAGTTGTAGGCTATTCTCTATTTTTTTTTTGTTACCTGAAATAGTTTATCTGTAATTCTACACAATTTTATTTCTATGCCCATATCAATTATTTTAGTCTTTTCTCGTAGATCCTCTTTCCCAATCATTTCCATTGCTCTACTTTGTATATGTTCCAAGGTTTCCACAACTCTCTTAGTAGTGGAGGCACAAGCGTCAATAAGGATCTTTTTATGAGCAAAGCTGAATGGAATCCCACTTGTTTTTCCCTCTGTTGCAATAACTCTGTGGGACTGTCAAGGAGAAAATAAATATTTGTTACTTTTGGTAATGAAAAAAGTATGTGTGACTCAGTAACACATGGGGAGCAGATGTGTTGAGTAAGAGCCCACTCCTGCACAACAGACCTGTCACTAAGTGAGGCTATAAATAGAGAAAAATTAGAAGAGAATAAACTTCATCCCTGATTCTGCTTAATTGCATTTAAACTAGAATTACTAAAGTTTTTGTTTCTGATGTAAGAACAATTCTTCTCTATACAGTGTCTGGTCAACATATGCTTAAATGAGCCAGGTAGCTGGAAAATAACTGTCCCTCCACCCCTACCACCACATGCACAGGCAGTCTGAACAATGGGAGTCCTGGGGATGTTGAAACACATAGAAGTTAAAGGATAGATATTCTGCTCCAGAAATTGCTGGATTGGCAGGATTATGTTGACCATCTATGCCTTTTTTTGTTCTAGCAGGTGAGAGCTAAAATTTTACCTTGAACTTGTCTGGGTGTTTTTCGTAGGGGAGGGTACTGAGCTCCCCGTTGGTGAAGTAAATGCTTGTAAAAGACATATTCTACTGGATCAAAGTCAGCTCTAGAAAGTTGGCCACATCTCATCGTAGATAAAATTGTTCAGCCTGGGGGCTGGCAAGAAAGCTGGATTTGGATTAATAAATAACTCCAAGAATTCAAATGTGTAGACTTTACTAAACAGCTGCCACTTAGGCAGCAAGTATCCTTTTTGCAAGTGTGAATTTCCCAGAAATAATTCACTTGTGATTTTGCAATAGGACTTTTTCAAGCTCATATTGATACTTTGCTACTTCAATCAGGGCATTTTTTTAACACTTATAAAAATTCAATGGAAAAGATCTGCTTCCATCTCTTATAATTTGCCAGATAAATTATCTGTACCTATAACAATGGACTAAAAGAAGGCAGGACAATTTGAAAGGTCCTATGACAAAGCTAACTATATTATCATCTCTTGAAGTCTAGAAGCCAGTCTTAGTCATCTTTGTATGTGACAAAACAATGTAATATTGCCTAGAATATAATCTATGCTCACCGTACATTTGTAGGATGACATGAACAATTCTCTCATAGCTGCCTACTATTAGGATGAGATTTTGACACTCTCTACTAAAACCTAATTCTGGAATGTTCTGGTCTCAAGACAATTCTTGGTTGCTTCACAAGGAAGTTCTCCTTAGTCAGAACTATAGCTTGAAAGGAAACAAACTGACAAGGCTGAATATTAAAATGACATTTTGTTATGGTATCCCATAAGGTATGTTCTTTTATTTCAAAATAAAAAATAGTATTAAGTGAATTAGCTGTGGTGACTACATTGTGATGGAACACATTCACTGTATGAAGCCAACCAGTAATGGAAACATTACTTTGATATCTGTACTTCAATAAAAATTGACAATTTTTTTCTACATACCACATACAAAATGAGATTAACTCTCATATTATTTAGGTAGAAGTCTCTGCTCTGAGGCAGAATTGATTAGAGTAGCATTCTTTGCTTCTGCCCTCCCCTCTCATCCTGCTTTTTTCCTCTTTACTTGATTGGCAAGACTGCTTATTCACTGAAAATTACACTTGTTTGAGAATGCCTTACTGATAGACATAGCAGGAACAGATAATTTGCAGAATCACTTAACTAGACTGCATTGCAAAGAAATCTAGCAGCCAACTTTTGTCAATAGCAGACACCTGAGTTATTATCCTAGGAAGAATTCTTGCTCCTCAGGCCTGTGAATGATAGGCATTTTATAAGCTCTTTATCCAAATGCTGTAAAGCTAAGGTCAATAAACCTTTGGGTGAACTACAGTCAAGAATAATTCTATTTTCAGGTACTTCATGGAAATCAAAACAACAAAAATACTCATTCTTTAAAGAGCAAGTTTTCTTCTTATATTTTACCAGTTTTATGGTCCCCAACTTTTCAATCCCCTTTCAATATCTTGAGTTAACTTTCAGTCTCCCAGAACCTCACTCCTCTTTCCTCTCTCTTCTCCACATATCACAGGCACCAAACTCTCCTAAAAGAATATCTATTTCTCATAATTTAATATACCATTCTACTGACCTTACTACAAATACCCTGTTTTCTTATTACATGGAAAAGTAATAGGCCTCTCACTGTTTAATAACACAAAATAATTATCCATGTACAAATTACATGCATATGGAAATGCACTCCACCATAATTACTGCTTATTGTCATAAAATGTCAGTTCCAATTCCAAAGTTTCACCTGCAATTTTAGTGGTTGTTTTATTTTCCTCTTAAGAATAAATACCCTGTTTCCTCACTGCTTCATTCTTTTTTTAAATTAATTAAATTTTTTATTGTACTTTAGGTTCTGGAATACATGTGTAGATCATGCAGGATTGTTGCATAGGTATATATATGGCAATGTGGTTTGCTGCCTCCATCCCCCCCATTTTCATTCTTAGCTCAGTTTTATTTCCAGGCATTGATCTATTACTGAACCTTGCTGACATATACACATGTGCTCTCTGACACCCCAATATTCTGTGGTACATAATATGTGACATCACCATCTGTCTTCTGTCTTGTCCCAAATCAAGTCATGCTCATGTTAAAAATTCTATAACTGCCATCATCTTGGAAATGTCATGACATTCATGGATCAATAAAATCTTTTCCCAGGGAGGATGAGAAATATATGAAAAGAGCTTACTAAATACAAACAATTTCTTTTTAAAGTTTCAATGAATGGGTAAGAAATTTGCGTGAGAGTAATTTCAGGAAGGGGGTGTTGGATGACTGCAGAAGGGGGACTGACAATGGGGCTTAGAGGAGTGTGAGTATGGGGGAGAAAAGAGTTCAATTTGAGATGCCTGCAAGACTTCGTCTTAGAGGTTATTTTCCTTAAAGAACTGCAGGTGAAAGGAGGAAGAAAGTGCAGAGGCTCTTTCTTCATTAGGGACTGTGAAGTGCAGAGGCTCCTCAGTGGCCACCACGTCTCTGCACTTTACTAGGCCATACCAAGATATAATGAGGTGCTTCGTATGCGCTGTGCATGAGAGAGAAAATGAGCTCACCAAATGACTTTTTTTGTGGGTAATGACTTACAGTCAGGGGGCAGTTTTGTGAATTTGAGGAAACATAAGGATTCTGGAAGGAGTGCTATGTGTCCAGGGAATGGAATAGAAAACAAAAAAAGGATTTTGATGTTTGTACTCTCAATGTCACCCTAGAGCAAATAAAGAAGGGGAAGAATTGTGTTATAAAGGCTGTGACATCAGAAGAATGAGCAAAGCAATTTTACAGTTATAGTTAGAAAATCATTAAACTCTGATGTTTAATAGGTAGCTGAAATGAAGAAGGTAAGCAGAATGTCAAGGTCCTTTTAAAGAGCTTAAAGATTACAAAACAAATAAAATTCTGGCGGCTCTCAGACGCTTGCAGGCTGGAGAATTCACAGAGCAACAAGGTATACGGGTTTTTCTCTTTTCCTTTCCTTGAACACAAACAAAATGTGAACAAAAGGGGTACTAAGTGTGTGCAGCAACAATGTGTCAGGTGTGCCTGATGAGATCTTTTAAATTGACCCATTTCTGGAATTCAATTAAAGTATTTTAGCTTATTAATTTCTGTGGATTTCAATATAAACAGTTCAGTTAGATGTGTTTTGTTTAAGAAGTAAAAAAGAGTTAAGGTCAATCAAAGTCATAATATAGTTCTAAAATTCAACAAGATTTTCTCCAAGAGCTAAATTAATATAGTTATGTGCTAAATATTACTAAACACATGCTCTCCTACTTATATATTATTCATTAATGATATACAACAAATTAATTTCTGGAGTAAGAAAGAAGTTACAAAACTAATAATCAAACTAAAAACTTTGATTTTCTCAGGGTAACACAACTATAGATAAAAAGTTTGCTTTTCTATCATATGGTAAGTGGAAGTATTTTTATTTTGGAAGAGGTTCTAAAATTTTTAAATTTTGAAATTTACATCATTGGAAGGGCTATATCCTATCCTTTGTTTATTTGTTAAAAACAAAACTGTGAGAAATTATTGCTTAATTTTATTTGAAGCAGTAATATAAATTATAAATGAGAATATGTTTATAATTTTATATAAGACAGAGGCACTTAACTTTCATAGGTACTTTGGTATATTTGCCTCTTGATTAATCTGGAAACTACATTTCCAGAATCCCCTTCTGCTTACGAGTCTGGTTGAGAGTAGGCAAAAAAGGAACTTATGCAAAGTTGAGAAGGTGGAGGTGAAACTCTGAAGGTGGATGTGAAACTCTCTGAAGGTCATTCTGTGGTTGATGTCATTGCAGACAGACTCAGAGGGGGCCCTGGTAGGTTGTCATTTGTCTTTTCTTTCTTCTGCTAACAGAGCAGGTCTTTTCAACTATAGTCTCTATTGACTAACAGGTTAGGCCCACAGCTACCACCAGATGGCTGGGGACTCATGGAGGTGGTAGCTATAAACATACACAATTTCTCATATATTTCCCCATAACTTTCCTCTTGGTGGACTCACACATGCTTAAAAGTACTTGGCTTAGCAGACTGTTTGGTTGGTGACTCTTCCTCTGAACCTCTGTCTCCCATATCCTGTCTTTACTTCTCCAGATTCTCCCGCAATTGTGGATTCAATATTTGAAAATAATGTGACTAACGTTTGCTTTATTTGAGTCTGAATAAACATAGGCATTTTATTAGCATGTAGATATTTTCTGTTAGTCCATATTTTAATTTCTCCATCTATTTCAAACAAAGTACTTTGTGATTCTAAATGGCTATACACCAAGACCTTCTTACAGATAGTTTTGTTCATCAAGTTTGTGGTTTTTACTGCAATATATGTAGAATTGGATATTTAGAATATCATTCTACACAGACAAATTGTATAGAGGTCAGAATTGCTTTGAAGTGAATTGGTGTCACCCTGTAATCCAGGTACTTGGGTCGGTAAATTGGAGCCTACTATTATTTTTTTTAAAACAACAAATGAAGCAATTAGGCAATACTGATCAAAATTCTTAAAAATGTATTTGTGCACTAGAAATTCTTCCCTTTTACAAATATGCCATTTGTCTCAAAAGGGGGACATATCTGGGTCATACACAGTCATTTTACTTAAATTTTGCTAAATTTATTATTGTTTGTCACATGTATGTTTTATGAACTACATGAAATCTATACCCTCTAATGTGGTAAATTGTGCATAGGTTTTACAATACACATGGAGCACTAACAATACCTAAACTAGAGCATCTTTGTTGAATAGAATTTTCTCTCATTCATGTAGAAACATACACTATGGATACAACATCACTAGGGTTGGCATTTGAATCCTTGTGGTAGTAAGTATCAATGATTTTACAACTCTAATAGAATTTCCAAGCTCAAAGTTAATGAGATTATTGTATATGTCTGAAAGGCATTTAATAGATTTCATCACATATCTTAACCACTCTTTTAAAGATACAAAACAGTACATTTTATCTACGTATGTTGAAATGAATGAAAATTTGCTTATTTATGGCTGTAAGTGCTTTCAAGTTACTTTTCTGTGAATGACCAGTGGTGGTGAATTCTCTCCTTTGTGGAGTTGAGCTACTTCCCTGAGAAACTGGAGAACTAGGAGAAAGATTTGCATTATATTAAAAATAAGAATAAAATTTAGATGCTAGAAACAGACCTACATATGATCTAGATATAAAAGTTGACAAATACTTTTAAGCTAATTGTGATGGAAAATTAAAGATTGAGAAATATATTAACAAAATCATTGTAAAACAGAAATAATTTCAATAAGAATCACAATCAATAAGATAAAAATCAAATAATTCATAATTGTAGAAATATTATATAGAACTGAAGAACTCAAGAGATGAGTTTAATAGTCAATTGCACAAAACAAAAGACAGGATGAATTAATTCAAAGATAAGTCAACAGAAAATACTAAATGCAGAGAAAAAAGAATAAAAAGCAAAATGAAAAAAGAGAATAGCATAAGAGATACATGGGCATATTAAAAGCTTTAATATAATTATAATTCCGGTAAGAGAGATTAATCTCTTTCTGTGTCAGAGGCAATATTCAGAGTACAAATAATGAAGAATTTTCAAGATTTGGTGAAATATATTAACCTATTCCAAAAACTTAGCAAATCCCAGGCAATGACAAATACAAAGAAAACCACATCAAGAATCCTCATAGTAAAGTTATTGAGAATCAAAAGCACAGAAGAAACACTCAGAAAAACAAACAAAAAAAGGACACATGGCTTCCAAAGGAACACTAGATGTCTTCGAATAAACAGACGCTTTACAAAAGAAGACATACATGAAGCCAACAAACATATGAAAAAATGCTCATCATCACTGGTCATTAGAGAAATGCAAATCAAAACTACATTGAGATACCATCTCACGCCAGTTAGAACGGCGATCATTAAAAAATCTGGAGGCAACAGATGCTGGAGAGGATGTGGAGAAATAGGAACGCTTTTACACTGTTGGTGGGAGTGTAAATTAGTTCAACCATTGTGGAAGACGGTGTGGCGATTCCTCAAGGACCTAGAAATAGAAATTCCATTTGATCCAGCAATCCCATTACTGGGTATATATCCAAAAGACTATAAATCGTTCTACTATAAGGACACATGCACACGAATGTTCATTGCAGCACAGTTTACAATAGCAAAGACCTGGAACCAACCCAAATGCCCATCGATGATAGACTGGACAGGGAAAATGTGGCACATATACACCATGTAATATTATGCAGCCATCAAAAACGATGAGTTCGTGTCCTTTGTAGGGACATGGATGAACCTGGAAACCATCATTCTCAGCAAACTGACACAAGAACAGAAAATCAAACACCGCATGTTCTCACTCATAGGCGGGTGTTGAACAATGCGAACACATGGACACAGGGAGGGGAGTATCACACACTGGGGTCTGTCAGGGGGAAAAAGGGGAGGGATAGTGGGGGGTGGGGGAGTTGGGGAGGGATAGCATGGGGGAGAAATGCCAGATATAGGTGATGGGGGAGGAAGGCAGCAAATCACACTGCCATGTGTGTACCTATGTTCCATGTTCTTTACATGTACCCCCAAACCTAAAATGCAATAAAAAAATAAAAAATAAAAAGAAATAAAAAAAATAAAAAAAAAAATTATTCAAATCAGAAAACATTAAATAATATTTCTAGAAAAAACTGTCAGCTAAGGTTTCTAAATATGTTCCAAATATTGGTCCAAAATGTGTTCCTCGATAAACAGGGTAAAATAAATTTTGAAACAAATAAAACAGGCAACCTATTATTAGCAGACTAGCACAAGTAGACACACTTTTCAAGGGAGAAATGATCTAGATGGAAATGTGAAAGTGCTGCAGAGAATGAAAAACACAGGCAAGAGAAATATATAGGCAAATATTAAATTCTACAGACTACCAAAAGATAATAGTAATATCTTGTGAGTTAAATTATATGCAGAACTAAAAAGTATGATTCTAATAATATAAAAGGTAAGAAAGGTCAATGTAATTTACAGGTTCTATGTTTCCAGGCAGGAAAATAGTAGGAGTACAAATTTTATTAGATTATAATAAGTCAATGATTTATGTTGTAACCACTATAAGAATAGTAAAAAAAAAAAAAAAAAAATCAAATAAATAATCACAGTACTTAAAAGAAACAAAAGAACACATAGAAATATTTGATTTTATCTGAAAGAAGAAAGCAAAAGGAAACATAAAATAGTTGAACTAAACACAAAACAAGTAATAAGTGGGTAGATATGGATCAACATGTAATTATATTTTATGTAAATAGATGACATACTCTAAATAAAGACTCTTCAGGTTGGATTTTTTTAAAAAACACAATGACTGTATTATTATTATAATAGAAACTTTTTTTTTTTCATCAGCTTTTATTTTAAGTTTCGGGGTTTATGTGCAGGATGTGCAGGTTTGTTACATAGGTTAACATGTGCCATGGTGATTTGTGGCACAGATCAACCCATCCTCTAGGTATTAAGCCCAGCATCAGTTAGTTATGCTTCCTGATGCTCTTCCTCCTCCATCCCCACCCAGACAAACCCTAGTTTATGTTGTTCCCCCCCGATGTGTCCATGTGTTCTTATCCTTCAGCTCCCATTTATAAGTGAGAACATGTGGTGTTTGCTTTTCAGTTCCCGCATTAGTTTGCTGATGATAACTGCTTCCAGCTCCATCCATGTCCCTGCAAAGGATAATGATCTCCTATCTTTTTATGGCTATGTAGTATTCCATGGTGCACATATACCACATTTTCTTTATCCAGCCTACTACTGATGGGTATTTAGGTTGATTCCATGTCTTCGCTATTGGGAATAGTGTTGCAATGAATACAATGCATGTATGTATCTTTATAATAGAATGATTTATATTCCTTTGGTTATATACCTAGTAATAGGATTGCTGGGTCAAATGGTATTTCTGCCTCTAGAGCTTTGATTTTTGAGGAATCACCACACTGTCTTCCACAATGGTTAAACTAATTTACATTCCTACCAATAGCGTAAAAGCGTTCCTTTTTCTCCACAACCTTGCCAGCATCTGTTATTTCTTGACTTTTTAATAGTCACCATTCTGACTGGCGTGAGAAGGTATCTTATTGTAGTTTTGATTTGCATTAAGTTAAACATTCTTAATATAGGAACACAGAGAAGTTAAAATAATCATGTGCAAAAAAAAAAAAAATGTATCACAAAAATCCTAAACAAAATCAAGCTGGCCCAACAATACTATCAGACAATCTTAAAAGCAAGAGTTGGTAGAGCTGAGGAGAGACAGTTCGTAATGATATAGGGTCTAATCCAACAAGAAGATATCACAGTCTTAAATCTGTACATTACCAAAAACATATTTTCAAAATATTCAAACCAAAAACTGACAAAACTAATAGGATAAATTGGCAAATCTACTATTAAATTGAGAGATGTTAACATACCTCTCTCAAAGGCAAATAAGGCAAAAAAATTAAGCATATTAGTATGCTGAGCAATACAATTAACAAATTTATCCTAATTGATAAACATATATAAATAGCTGCAACAAATGATGACGGAATTCACATTTTTTCAAGCACACATGAAACATTTACCCAAATTCTCCATTTGCTGCCACAAACAAAACCTCAACAAATTTGAAAAGATTAAGATAACACAGATGTTATCTCACCATGATCATATTACTGGAATACATAACAAGAAGATAATTAGAAAAACTCCCTGGAAATCATACAATATACTTGTAAATAATTCATGAGTCCAAGAGAACTGAAATTCAGAAATGTAAGGTATTCCGAACTGAATATGAATGATGACACAGCATCATAAAACTTATGAGATGTAGATAAAAGAGAACTCAGAGGTAAATATATAGCCTTACAGTTAGGAAAGCAATAGCACTTCAAAGGTAAGGAAAGACCTAATAAATGTAAAAGCAGAGGACAATAAAATTTCTCACGCCCTTTCTGTTTCACTATCCACTACCTGCATCTGCCAAAAATCACTTCACTTCTAACTTTATATGCTAGTTTTGTCTGTTCTTGAAATTTGTACAATGGGATACCATACTTGTTATTTGTTTATCTGTTTATAACTTCTTTGCTCAATATTATGTCCATTAGATTCATCCATGCTTCTGTATGTATCTGTAGCATTATCAATATGGTAAATTAAAATCATATTCTTTTCTAATGTTCATTCTTGAATTCCTAGGATTCTCTCAATTCAGTTGTGATGTACTCTTTTGTACATTGAAAGAATCAATTTTTTTCCCAAATTTTATTTTAGTTTTGGGGGTACATGTGCAGGTTGTCAAATTGCATGTTTTTAGGGTAAATTACATGTCACTGGGGTTTGGTGATTTCGTCGCTCAGGTAGTGAGCATGGCACCCGATAGGTAGTTTTTTGATCTTTGCCCTACTCTCACCCTCCACCCTCAAGTAGTCCCATTATTTATTGTTCCCTTCTTTGTCTCATGTGTATTCAATGTTTAGCTACCACTTATAAGGGACAACTTGAGGGATTTGTTTTCTGTTCCCATGTTAATTTGCTTAGGATAATAGCCACCAACTGCATCTATGTTGCTGCAAATGACATGATTTCATTTTTTGTATAGCTGCTTAGTATACCATAGTGAATATGTACTATATTTTCTATGACCAGTCCACCATTGATGGGCAGGTTGAGTCTATGTCTTTGCTATTGTGAATAGTGCTGCAATGAACATACGTGTGCATGTGTCTTTACAGTAGAACAATTTATATTCCTTTGGTATATACCCAGTAATGGGATTGCTGGTCGAATGGTAGTTTTGTTCTAAGTTCTTTGAGAAATCTCCACACTACTCTCCATAGTGCCTGAAGTAATTTACATTCCCACTAGGAGTGTATAAGCATTAAAAGAATTAGTTTTGTAATATGAAGAATTTTTCATCCATTTTAAGAAATCACACCTACTTGTCATTCTGCCCTTATGTAATTTTCACATTAATGTGAGACCCATTGCATAAAATAAATTCTTGAGTCTCAGGGAAATCTTTTAAAGGAGGAGATTATTTGTTAATTTGTGGTTCTGGAGAACTTGTACAGGCACACTTCAAAGATATTGTGAGTTTGATACCAGACCACCACAGTAGACCAAATACCACAATAAAGTGAGTCACAAGAGTTTTTTGGCTTCCAAGTATATATAAAAGTTCTGATTACACTATACTATAGTCTAAGTGTGTAATAACATGTCTCAAAAAACAATGTACATAGGAAAAAGTGCCAAAAATCATCTGAACCTTATTCAAGTTGTAATCTTTTTGCTGGTGGAGGTTCCTACCTCAACGTTGATGGTTGCTGACTAATCAGGGTAGTGATTGCTGAAGTATGGGGTGGCTGTGGCCATTTATTAAAATAACCCAGCAATGAAGTTTCCCATGTCAATGGACTCTACCTTTCACAAAATATTTCTCCATAGCATATGATGCTGTTTGAAAGCATTTTACTCAGAGTAGAACTTTTTTCCAAACGGAAGTAAATCCTTTCAAACCCTGCTGCTGGTCTATCAACTAAGTTTATGAAATATTCTAAATCCTTTCCGGTCATTTAAACAATGTTCATAGTGTCTTCACCAAGAGAAGATTTCTTCTCAAGAAGCAACGTTCACTGCTTATCTAAAAGAAGCAACTCTTCATTCATGTTTGACCATGAGATTGCAGCAATTCAGTCCCATCTTTAGGCTCCACTTCTAATTCATTTCTCTTGCTATCTCCATAACATCTGTAGGTACTTCCGCCACTGAAGTCTTGAACCCCTGAGTCATTCATGAGAATTAGAGACAAAATTACCACAACTGTAAGGTTGCTACAGGTATCTACTGAATAGGGACCAGTTACACTGCTCAATATCCCAAAATGTACAGGGCAGCTTCTGAAAACAAATAATTATTAGTCCAAGAAATCAGTGGTGACAAAGTTGAAAAACACTGGAGTAGACCAATTTAATTTCTTGAATGGTTGTAGGTCTTTTGTGAAATATATTTGCAGGTTGTCTTTTCCTAGTAAGCCTTCTATTTAAATGTTTATATCCATTGGTTAACTTTGTTCTTAGTTAGTTTTTTCCTAGTATTTTAAATCTCTGGTATAATTGTTTCACTGTTGCTATTTGTTGTTAGTATTGTTCATTTGTAGGTGTCTGCATTGGCTTATGCCATGTGCTAAAGGTATTGTAATCAAACTGGTGCTGTGTTTTCATATTAATTTTGTACTTTAAGCACCACAGAGTTTGATATTTTGATTTTGAACTTCAAATCCATGTTAGGTTCAGCACTATTTTAGATTCTCAGATTAATTCTTTATTCACCTAAATTCCAGGGAAAAGCCTAAGTTTAATTAGAGTCCCTTTTTACCTACAGGTATCTACCCTTTTATTGAGGGTGAGTGTCTTAGCTTTATGAGAGGCTATCACTAATAATCCCTTCCTTTCTCAGACACAGAGTATTAGCTATATCTGGGCATTAAAATCCAAGATCCTTTGTTAAGGAGAGGAGTTAACTGTAGCCCACTCCATCCCAGCAAAAACTATCAGCTCATGTAGTTCTCCCCTACTTTTAGTTACTTTTCCAATTTTGGTTTCTGAGGATTTCTCACAAGTATAATTTAAATATTGGCTATGAAGTTAAAATATGCAATAAAATTTTATTCCATATTTCTGGCTGTTTGGTAGCAGCTGATTTTTTGAATTATTTTGATCATCATATGGCTAGAAATGAGAATTATAATTTAAAATAAATATTTGCATTTTATGAGTTATTTAAAGTAAATTTGTAATATTTCTGACTCAATTTATATTTGGCATGTTACATGCCATTTAAAGAGGGTTCTTTGATTTTATAATATATAGCTTCTGTAATAAAGTAAGAATAACATCTATAAAGTGTATGTTGGTAGAATTACTTTTATTAATATTCTAAAACAAAAAGAGTCATCATCATGTCCCATTCATTTTCCTATGTCAAATTAAATATATGTATGTTACCTGATGTTGAAGCATTTTTTTTTAACTTGTCTGGAGAAGTTCCCATTGTAGTAGACAACTCCCTTCTCATTGTAAATTGCAGTCAGTCCTGAAAAATACAAACAATGATAAGATATTTTGCTATTTAATGAATTTATTTAGAGATTGAAAAACAAAGTCCTTATATCATTAAGGTTTTTGAGTTACTAGTAACAGAAAACTAGTCACTAACTTAAAGAACAAATGAATGAATTTAACTAATGTGTGCTAGCTCAACAGAATAAAGAAAAACCTGAAGTCTTGGAAAGGTCAACATCTTTGGCTGTTTTAGAAATTTGGGTTTTAAAGCATTTTAAAAAAGTATTGCACAATCTCTGCAGAATTCCCAGGTTGAAACAGCTTCAATTGTTTTCTGTGTTTTTCACTCAGGTCGATTGAAATTTTTAGGAGAGAGTCAGATTGACCTAGCTTTGATCATATGCCCATCTCTTTTTAGTGGAAGAAGATAATACTGAAAATCTCACTAGAATTAGTAAGGGTAAGAATTTGTTATCACTCAGATATAGTGTCAATGATATTGAATAATAAAGAACTATAAACTATTATTGTCACAGAACAACAAGCAATTATTGCTTCCTCATATTTCTGTGGGTTTGCTGGAGTTTGGCTGATTTTGGCTGAACTCACCCTGGCTTGGCTACAGGAGAGGTGTTGTTTTAGCTCATCTCTACATGTTTCTCATTATTCTGGGGCCTGTGTGCCACCAGGGGTATCTTCTGTTCATGGCAATAGCTAGACTCCAGGGGACACTGGTACAAGTACATTGGTACATGAAGCCTCCTTGTCATGTCTACTCACACTCCCATTGATTAAAGCAAGTAACACAGACTATCAATGAGGCAGGGAAGTATAATCTGCTACTGTTGGAAGAACTGTAAAAGAAATAAAATGCAATAAAAATAAATAAATAAAAATTTAAAAAAAGATATAAACATAGAGATGAGAAAAGATTGGGAATAAAAACATAATGTACTCCAGTTTCCTGAAGGGAAATCTGTGTGCTTTAACAAAAGATGGACAAAAAGGTATATCACTGAAAAAAAAAAAACACCTCATATGTACACTGCAGTGTCTAAGAAATGACTTAATAAGTACCTTTGATTAAAAAGTGAGTATGGACAAAATTGGAAAAATCAATTTTTATTAACTGTATTTTAGAAAAGAAAAACATTTTTCTTTTTAGTCACACATAATTTAATTGTACAACACATACAGATTCCAGTTAAGCCTCTTTGAGTAGGAGAATCTGGTAATAGAATTATCAAAGAACAACTTGTCACAGATAGAGCTGAACCTAGAAGGCATCAGAATATTTTCTCCTTTGTTTTATCAACAGGAATTCCTTTCTTTTGGAAACATTTATACTGAAGAAATCAGATTAAAATATGTGTGATTTCAGTTATAATGGGGAAAAGGGATGTTATTTATTTTAGGAATCTCTGTGATACAGTCTTGGAATTTCTTCAATCACTGACTTTATCAACCAATTCTCCACTCTGCTTTAGTTTTCTAATTCATAATAATACACAGAAAAATCATGGGACCATTCTAAAGAAAATACTTGTGAAAAATGGCAGGTTACATTTAAAATAATATATAGATACTTATCCCTCAAGGGAAGAATTTCAATTAAATAAGGAGAAGGGAAGTAATCTAAGAGTTTAGGTAGGGAGGGATGAACCAGTCAGAAACGTGTAGACTAGCACTGAAGAGTATACCCCTTTAATGAGAAAGCAAAAATCTTACATTATTATACATTTATATTCTTCTAAATTCACTTACATGCTTATAAATTAAACCATGTAAGTTCACTGAACGGTGCCTTAACTGCCTAACTTCTGCATATTTGAGGTGTGTTACCCTTATTAGAATTTTTCTCTGTTGGATTTCTTGTTCACCTACCATTTCCAAAGTGATGCGGTTCTTCCTAAAACAATTTCTTAGGTGTCTTCTCCTCTTAGTCCACCAATTTCTGGAATCTAGACCTAATGTCTAGGAAAATGCCTAGCACAATAAGTGTGCTCTTTAAATTTTAGAAAAAGCAGCAAAGCAGAAAGGAAAGTATCCATTTACAGTGTACTGTGAAGGGAAAATAGATGCCACAAGTGCCCATCTGTGGAGAACCTGAGTTTTCCCAGGAGTTCACAGCACTGTACACTGTTAGATGAGAGGACTTGGCAGTAGATTCTCATTTCAGAGATCCAGAGTTCTTGTTTGTTGTGACTATCTCCTCTTGGGCTTGCCTGCCTTTTCCTTCTCCTAAGCATGACAGTGATATCAGCTGAATTTCATTCCAACTCTTCTGAAACTGGACAGCTTTCTATTTCCCCCTTGGCTCCAAGGATCAAATTTAAATGCTATTTTAACCTCTTGCTGCATAGGGAGCCTGCAGGATATATTCTGCCTTTGCCATAGAGAACAGGCCTTTCATGCATGTGGTAGAAAACCTAAGGGGGTTGGTTGAGCAGTGGTTGGCCAGTGTAGCCAGCAGCTTGCCCTTGCCGCGAACATGTTAATTCAGGCTTAGTTATGCTGAACCTCAAAGGCTTGTTGTTTAAAAATTAAACTGGTACTTCCACACAATTATTGGCTGAATGTAGTTTACACTGAGGTCCTAACTGAAGCTTTGCTATAGTGGTGAGAATAGTTAAACACAGACCAGCTATCTTAGTCTGAAAAACTGCCCTGGGCATGGGAGAAACAGAACTTTTGTTCACATGTATTTTGCTTTGCCATGTGTGAAACTGCTGTTATGGCAAAGGACTGTTTCCTGAGTAATATTTTAGAGCTCTGGGCTACTGTCTTTTGGGAATGTCCTACCTGCGAACTGCCTTATCAACTTTGGTCAGAGAACTTGTGTGGGTCAAAACTTGTATTTTACATAATCCAGTGTTATTGGTATGTTTGAATTCTCATTATTTTGGTCTCCTATGTTTGGATTGGTGTTAACAACCATATTAAGTTAAACCACACTAAATTGTCACTATTCAAACATTTTGATCTAAAAAGATGACATTTTCACATGGTTCAACCTAACAGCTTTGATTTCTAAAACTAAGTCCTACTTTATTATAGCAATCTCAGTATCATAAACACTAAATTATCAATCAGCAGGTGAATATGAGTAGTGAGAAAACTGGTTCATCTTGAATTTTCCCTTGTTGAAGCCCTAGAGCTTTAGGACACATTTTTGTTTTGACTGCTGAAGTCCTTCAGAGAAAAAGGGGGTTTTCATACTCATGTTTTTGTTGTTGTTGTTTTTCTCTGTATTTCCAAGGCAGGAACCCTGAGAGTTAAAGACTCCTTTCCTCTCCCTTTCTCTGGCTCTCTCTTTCAAAGTTCCCCTTCTGTTCTGTCTTTTTTTTTATTGCATTTTAGGTTTGGGGGTACATGTGAAGAACATGGAAGATTGTTGCATAGGTACATACATGGCAGTGTGATTTGCTGCCTTCCTCCCCATCACCTAGATCTGGCATTTCTCCCCATGCTATCCCTCCCCAACTCCCCACCCCCCCACTATCCCTCCCCTTTTCTCCCCCGACAGACCCCAGTGTGTGATACTCCCCCTCCCTGTCTTTTAATTGATAGTTTTGAAATGGATTTAAAAAATGACTCTTCAAGACTGAGTTCTGAAGAAGAACCTCGGTTTCTCTTTTCATAAGGACAGAAGCCAGAATAAGCCCAAGCAGATGGCTCTTGCTCAAGAGCCAGTCTACTTCAGTGGCAAAGGCTGCCACTGAGTCAGACAGAGCCTTCTTTTTACTGACAGTGTGATCTTGAAATGTTACCTAACCTTTCTGAGTGTCAGTTTCATCATTGGTAAGATGGGATAAGTACCACCTACCTCACAGGACTAGTGCAAAGATAAAATATATGATGTATAAGCTATGGAATGTTGTGTTTTGTTTGTAATGTACACTCAGTAAATGTCATCTCCTTTTTATTCCCCCTCGGTTCTTTAGACTCAAAACAAATCTCAAGAGGAGGACTATGTAACTCCAGACGTTGTCTTCTTTTCTATTACTAATGGGGGAAATTACAAGAAGTCTTATCTTCTGCACTCTTTGGATGAACAAGTTCATTGCCCTAGTGGTGGAATTGTGTTCTAAGACGGTTATATTTTGTGCCCTTGTTGTTTTCCAGGGACTTCCCTGAAAAATTTGAAGTAGATTGTGGAGTGTGAAGGAAAGGGGACTGCTGATTCTCCTTTCAAAAATCAGGTCCAAAATTCAATAAAGAGTATTTGTGAATATGCACACTCCCTATTTTAAAACACTTTGCAAAGTAATACTATATACTGTAAGTTAAAACTGGTAGTTGTAAATATTAACATTTTCCAATGCCTGGGGTTGCACACAAGTGCTGATTTGCATGGAGATGGTTGTGGGTATGTCTAGTTTCTAAATTTGAATGTCTTCTTGCAAATTGTTAAGGACAAGGAGAGGTGAAAACTCCTAAATCAGTGACTCCGATTATAGGATGTATAAGATGTGGAATTTTTAATATTAATTAATTTCATATTTTTTGAATAGCTTTTAAGAGACCAGTACAATGCTAAGAGCACTTTTTCTCTTTTGCTGTTCCTTGTCCTGGTCTGCAATTACCTGTGCTTCCTTACCCAATCTCTTTTGGAAAAGCCCTGAGAGACCACTGTTGGCTATCTGGAAAGTCTTTGCTAAGAAACAAGGAATGCCCTGTGTTATACCTCTAGGGAACAGAAATGTGATGGATGATGGATGAACGGGGTGCAAACACAGCTATAGAGCTGAGTGAACTGTCAACTGGAAATAGATCCTTCCTAATTCTAATGAACTTCTTTATTTGTGGAATATTGCCTCAACTACCAGTATTGCTTTGGGAAAATTCTATTCTCTCTGGCAATACAAAGGATCCTCAGAGTACAAAATGTAGGGATGGAAATTCCAAAAATCTATTATGTTTATTGTTCAAGTCATACTTTTTTTTTCCTGCAGACTTTTATTTTCTCAGGCCACAAGAAGAGCTGAAGAGAAGCAAATTTTTCAATTCAAGGCTTGAGAATACAATTTACACATGTTATATATAACATTGCCAGAGGCAGGATTTAAACACTGTTGGATTTCTGTTACTGGTGTCATGGTAACATAGTGGAGGGCTTCTGTGTAGTGTCAGGTGTTTTACTTGTATTTGCTTTTATTTTTATTTTCCTCACAATGGTAGAATCTTGTGAGAAGTCCCCTTGTTAAATGAAGTTTGGTATAGTATTAAATTTACTACCCAGTTCTTCCCCTACAAAATACAGCAATTTTGTCTCTATGTGAGTACTGTTGCCAGGATATAACTGTTAGTTTGTTGATGGCTCATTTTTAAAAGATTCTGTAATATACATTTCATTATTGCTATTGAATATAATACTGTGTCTCTTACATTTTACATGAATGACTTGAGAACATCCACTTTGGTGCAATTATTTTACTAGCACAATTAACTACAATATATGAAATAGAAATCATTTTTTTACATAAAATCAAGAGTGTATTTTCAATCAAAATCCTTTCTATGTTTAGAGAAATGTACTCTAACCAAAACATAACAAAAAAATTGTACTCTTCCCTAATTCACCAAATTATATTCTTCAGATTGATCATTTTATGTTTAAAAACTGAAAACATTCCTCTGTAGACATTTTCATTAGTTGTTGTTTTGCAGAAACTCTTGTTACTATTGTTGATCTCGTTTTGTTACCAGTGCATTAAATAAATATAGAGATTTGTGTGTTAACTAAATGTTGCTCAGTGAATTTGTGAGGGTCAGGTATTAGAATATGCACGCATACCCTTCATAGGGAAACATTAATATAGTCTACTTCATTCTTTTCAGAGTACTTATAGTTATTGTATATTGAACAAAATAAAAATAATTGACTATTATAAATGGTTTTAGTAAAATTGCATTCCTATGTCTTCAGTGTCTCTGTAGCTTTTAGTGTGTAACAGTGGTATTCTCAGGAATCGGGATATGAAGGTCAAGGTGATGAGAAAGAAAAGAAGTCACAATGATTTGTGGAATGATTTTGTTCTGAGAGAAGAGATAACAAGGGGGCTATTTCACTATGGATGCAAATGAGAACAAATTTTGTATTTTCTATGGACAGATATTTGGGAATGATGAATCATAGAACATTAATTAAGTAGAGCAATGGGACTCAAAAGAAATGGAAATATTGGAGAGAAATGAGCAGATATGTGTGGTTCCCTGGTCTCTTCTCTACTTTGTTATGATTGCTTACAATGATTCCATTAAATCCCACTGAGAAATGAAGATGGAAAAAAATTAGGTCATTTTGTACTCTAATAATACTCATTTTATTTTGGTATCTAGTACTCTAGATCTAGGTCTTGGACCAATTCCCGATGGACATTCTACATACTTTCGTAAACTCTACATCATTCAGCAAGAATAGCCTTCGTGTAGCTAAGGCCGAGGACAAAATCACAAAGGTATATGATAAAAATATATGTTGGGCTTGTGAGGCAGAATCCTTTGCCATTACTAATTTCATTTAGAATAGTAATTCCTCCAAAGAGCTCAGTCTCAATATTTGGGAAGCAGAGTCAAATTTAAACCGTAAGTACTTGAAAAGGTTCTATTAAGCATGATATTTATAAATAAAACAAAAAATTGCATGGAAATAGCTGAGCACATTATAAGAAATAGTCTACATGTCGATTCTAATGTTTATTACTAGGCTTTCTTTAGAAGAATATTGCTTAAGTCCCTGTCTAAGTGTAGCTGAGACATTAGTATATGGGAACCTGGCTCCTTATTTGGTTAACTCTGATACAAATTGTCTCTTACCATCCCATACTATTCTAAGCTTGTTTTTGTCATTCCTCAGTATAGTGCTAAATTATCTATCAGAGAGAGCCTAACACCTTTAAGTGCCATCTTTATAGGCATTTTGACGTATCATCAGAGATTTCATAAATTCTATTAATATAGTTTAAGGTTTACCAATGCCATTTGCTATTTCATAAATTCATACAGTGCAAGAAATGCTGGAATTATGGAGGACTATCTCTCTTTACCAGAAAATAGACTAATGCTTACTGTAAAACATCCTTTAAAAATACTTAGTGCTTGTGGTTGTAGTCTGAAGCAGGAGTTTTAAGAAACTTTCCTGATTTTTTTTAACACAATGGAAGATTATTTCTCATTCACATGAAGTCCCACCTCATGTTACCTAGGAAGCTTTCCATGATGTGTTTTGCAGAGACAAAAGACCTTTCTTTAGTGTCTCTACCTGAATTTTTGTGGCAGAAAAAATAGCTCCTAGTTGTTGTATATCTCTAAAGGTTCGCATTTATTCAGATATACATTATGTTGTTTTTCTTTGCCTTCTAGTTTAAGCTATCATTGAAACAATAAGGATTAGGGTTAAAAATGCTCTTTTTACAGCCCAGTAGTGTGTTATTTGGCTTTTATTACAGAACTATTTTATTTAAGCTTAATTAAAAATATTTATTAATGATTTACCTATGTGCCATTTGATGGTCAAAGGTACATTGAGGATTAATATGAATTGTGTAATATAGCAGCTAGAAATGAAGCATGGTAGTGAGACATATCAAAAAGAGTATAGCAGAAATAGACTGGAATTTGTTTGTAGTCTCATTAGAAAAGCATGTGTTTGAATCTTCTAAGACTTCTGTGTTCAATGTGGAGTGTCACAAATGAAGAAGTGATACCAGGAGCTTGTAAAGCACAAGAGAAAAACCATTAAGATGATAAGCTTAAAATATAACACTTGAGTAAAATGAACATATAAATAGAGTTAGGATATCTAGATTTATATTATTTTATTAGGCAGTAATTTAGTTAGGCAATAATACAAGAGACTGAGTAGCCATATCTTGAAAGAGACGTGTGTTTTATAGTAGAACTCTCAAAGATTCTCATAATACTGTGAAAAATGTGTGATTTTTTTTCTAAGTTTGTAGGATGGCAAAATCAGTAAGTTCAAATGACTAAAATTGTTGTTGTAATCCTAATATTTGCAGTTGTTCTAAATGAAGCTGAAAGAGAGGCCAAAAGACTCACATCTTGTTTCCTCTTCCCCGTGGTCTACTTCCTTGTTCCCACCCACCTGAGAAAGTACAGTTGATCATATCTGTAGCAAAGAGAGCCCGCCTAATGTTTTGTTCACAATGGCTTCTTAGTAAAGAGTTGCTGATGATAAAAATGAGCTCTGTTAATGCAATGCAAATTGCATGGAAGGCCTGCGTTCTTGGTGGCATTTATTTTGGCAATGATTGTTCAAGCATTGCTGTTACAATTAATTAAATCTCCATTCAGAAATATTTATTACAAGTTTTGCTGCCAACAACTTTTTATTATGATAATTTCAGTTAAATAAAGAGGGCTTATGGTCTAAGATCACATATTTTGAAATCACTTTTATAAATTAATTTTATAAATACATACTGACCACGTGTTCTAATTTGTAAATAGGTCAAACAATTCTTATCTCCTGAAAGCTTGGATTCACTATTCTTGATTGTAAGTTTTCATTATTTTGTGTTTTATAGCAGCTATCAGATGAACTCAATTATTTTCTTTTACTGGATATTTGAAAAGAAAATTGTTGGTTTTCTCTTCAAGTAAAGTAAACAAGGTCGGTATCATTTAGTATTTGTAAACTTCTACATGAGGTTGAGAGTTGCACAATAGTGTTCTGAAATCATGACTTCTGCAGCATGTCGTCATCATAATCATTTATATTTAAGTGCTTCTAATGTAAAAAGCTATCAATCTGTCTTCACGGCTATATCTATCTATCTAAAACCAGAGTTTATATAACCACAAATTAGATAGAGAAGTGATAGAAAAAATCATCCTAGGAAGTGATGAGTAATAGCAGAGTGGTTGATATTGTGGTCAGTCTTAATGATTCAGTTTCCTCTCTGGGGCCTTTGAGGTCTGTGGGCACGTGAACATGCATTTTTACTTTCCACATTCTCAGTTTATCACTATAATGGGAACAACACTTAAAATTATGTCAATCAGCCAGGTGCGGTGGCTCACGCCTGTAATCCCAACACTGTGGCAGGCTGAGGTGGGCGGATCACTTGAGGTCAGGAGTTTGAGACCATCCTGGATACCATGGCGAAACCTTGTCTCTACTAAAAATACAAAAATTAGCCAGGCTTTGTGGCACACGCCTGTAATCCCAACTATTCCAGAGTCTGAGGTGGGAGAATCACTTGAGCCTGAAAGGCTGAGTTTGCAGTGAGTGGAGATCATGCCACTGCACTCCAGCCTGGGCGGCAGAGGGACTCCGTTTCACACAAATAAACCAACAAACAAAAAACCATGGCATTATTTTTCTACAAAATAAACTTACTCAAAAAACAGAATAAACATTTGAAAAAAATTTTTTAAAAAACCTATGTTTGTAAAAAGTTAAAAGAGAAGGAAACGACATGGGATAAGAGTGTACACTGCATAAAATGGAATCAAAATTATTACATAAAAACAATGGGAGCAATAAGTAACAAGGATGACAATGCTGAAAAGTCCGTGAAGAAGATGAAAAACTGGAGAGTTTCTTCTAACTGAAAGGGAAAAAATGTGATGTGGAGGACAGACACAATATATAAGATTTAAATATATATTTTTTAAAGTGTGTGAAAACACAGAACTGATGAAGGAGTAGTGATCAATTCTAAACTTCAGAAGACTTAAAACTTTGGATTGAAAAGGTTTACTGAACAGGAGTGATAATCTACTTGAGGAAGACATATTTATGCCTGTGCTAAATTTTTATTTTACATTTAAAAATAGGTTTAAAATGTTTTTCAACCTTCTAGCTCAGATTAAAAAGTAGGTTAACATAAAAAGTAAAAGATAATCATGCTGATTTCAGATTTCTCATATCAAAGATATTGGATTAACATCCAAAGAATTTCCTCAGATCTAAGTACTCTATATCTGTGTTTGCGGACAAAAGAAGCACATTCTGTGATTACTCACATTTTCTGGAGATAAAGGTATAAAAACCATAACTTGACAAAGAAACAAGTTATGCAGTTGAAGTACATTAAAGGCAATTACATAGAGAACTATGCTTGAATTAATGCAATTTTAAAAGAAATTCCTGAACTTGAAAACAGATCATTCTAGAAAATAAATTATAAGATGCTAATATTTAACATTTTTTAAAAATGAGAGTGAGAGGAGGCTATAAGGATGGGTGTCCTAAATATTAGGTGCTCTACTTAGAGATTTAACAGATTATTACAAGGGAAATAAAAGCAAACACAATTGGAAAAAGTTATAAAATGATATAAGGAGTCACCTCAATTTTACAGAAACATTTTATGCAATTATAAATATAAATTATGTTGTATGTATTTTTAGCATATTCCAGTGAAAGAGATATTTAGATGTTGGATGACAGATTATTATAGTTTCTTCATGCATTTTTATTTTACATATTTTCAACCATGACTATCAACTATGTAACAGAACACAAAATAATAAAATAATGATTTTGTATTAATATAATATTTAAAATATTTTCACATACACACAATGACATTAGTCTATCTAGAGAATTTTAGCTAATAGAGTATATTCAGTGACAAACTTGAAGAGATAAATTAAACCCAATAATTTTTGAATGACTTAATTATTTTATCTATATAATGAAAGTAGCATTTATTAAGGAGAGATTTAGTTGTGTATTTCTTACACATTTAAATTAACAAAAAATGGATATTGAGAGTTGCTAACATGGCAAGTGAGAGAAATAATAGCCAAGGTGAGCCTTAAAATAAGTGCCATGATAGAAATGCATGTGTTCAACTTTATCTTAGACAAAGATCTCAAAGAACAAAACCTTTGGGAATAAGCATATGTGGCTTTTTAAAATTTTTAATAATTTTCATCCATAGATTAATGATTGAGATATGATGCTAAAAATTTGTACTGCTGTTGCAATTTTAATGTGAGGAATTAAAGAAGAGATAACAGATGTCTTTGCACATTTGGCAGGGAAGAACTTATTTCAAATTCTGGGCTGATTTAAGGCCTGTTTAAAGCTGATTTGTCACCTGGATGATGATTTTTTACTAAAAAGTAGAAAGCTCATCTTGGGAGAAAAGTTAATCTGATGTACTGACTGTAATTGAAAATCAGAATATGTTTGTATTTTGAAGTTATGTTGCAATAGAAACTAGTATTATATCTCAATTTTTGTGAAAGTATATTTTATTAAAAGAAAACTTTGTATGGTAAACATGTTTTATTTCAAAATTTCCTCAGAAGTTAAATAGAAAAAAATCTTAGGAGCTAAATGTGCCAGAACCTATTTTCATCCATGGAAATTGCATTTGTCACCCACTTTTCCCTTTCCAGCACCCACCCACCACAAGGCTGACTCAATAGGTGGAGCAGGTGTCACGAATTCCAGCGAGCTCATGAAGTGTTGAATGTGATCCTGTTGCAAGTCACTTACTATGCTATTATTCCTCAACCCCTGTGGGAGCTCGTCTTCTGTGTTTACTTGCTTTAATGTATTTGACTTACAGAATAATTAAAACAAAACTCATTTCACTTGGTTTATCTTGACTTTTTCTGATTACTAAGGCAAATACATGGGAGGTTAAGAGACATGGTGGCTCTTTTTGACCAAACTTCGGATACAGAAAGTCTCTTGGAATTTACGCTGTGTTACATTGGCTAAATAAATATATTCCACTTACTAAACTTAATAGTTTCTAAAATTGGAATCTGTTTTCTTCAAAATTGTATCATTTATGTTTCCCTTTTCCCTCGTGTGATAGAAAAAAATTAGGAGAAATTTTTTTTGGATATCTTCTTATATTTCTTTATAACAAGTTGTAGTGAATTCAGGGCTTGAAATTAGTTGATTTTTATTCTACAAATGACTCTCTACTTTTGTTAAACTACATTTATTAATTATTTTATCTTAGGTGGGCTAAACATTATTGTCAAATTTTATTGCAAGATCTAGAATATAAAGCCAAACTACAAGTATCTGTATTGTTGGTAACGTACTTTTCTTATTCATTCCTAAACTTACTTTTAGCCTCTGTTTTATTAACTAAAGTTTCTGCATTTACATTAATTGTGGAGACAGTCTGGTGTAGTTGATGAAATGTGAACTTTAGAGAAAGATTCCTTCAGTTTTAAGCTGAGCCCTTCAACTCATAATACATTAGCATAATACAACATTAAAAATTTAGGAAAAATTAAAAGGATCAGATTCTTCATCTGTAAATGGGGGACAAGTATAAATAATGAATAGAAATATTTTGAGGATTTTTATGGGGCAGTATATTTTAAATGCCTAATATTATCTAGTTCATGATTGGTGTAAAAAACATCTCTGCTTCTGATCATCCTGTGTTAAAATTTCTAACCAGCTGTGAAATAAATGTTGTACTGCAGGCATCAAGGGAAGAAACCTAAATAATTTACAGACACAAAGAAATGAGTCTTTGGATGATCATCTACAGTTATAGTAGTTGAATAGATGCTGTGTTTCTCGGTCTTTTACAAATGACTTTTGGAGAATTATTAACCTCTCAAAAATATATTCAGTTTTAAAATGAGCATTTTATGGCACTTAAGAACATTAAGTAATTATTCAAGAGAATACTTGAAAAATGTGATAAAACAACAACTTGTTATTCAGTTTATAGTTCATAGTGTTAACTCATTTTGTACTACCTAATTTTAAGAGATTTCACAATTTTCTCAATATTTATCCAAAAGTGTTCCTATGCAGGTAAAATATTCTTTTAAAAATGATGTACAGTGAGGTCCTTTGAAATTATAATTGCTCACAGACACTAGCGGTAGCAGAGACTGTTATGTGCCTGAATCAGTTAGCTACTGCTACAGTAACAATATTTAACAAACTGTGTCTTTTTCCCTCAATTCTGCATCCTACAGCAGCAAGTTGATTCTCACCTACCAGGCTAGCAAATCATTTATGGTTTAGCTGATCTAAGATGGGCTACACTGAGTGGCTCTGTCTCAAAATGTCGGTTCACTGGATGTAGCTTCAAACTCATATCTGCACAAGTTTTGGTCTGTGTCACCTGTCTTTCATCCCTCCTGAGGCATGTTCTTTTCAAAGTTAAGGGAATAAATTGCAAGGGAAGGTGAAACTTGCTGAGGACATTTAAAACTTTTGCTATTGTTGATTCTGCTAACTTTCCATTGAGGAAGCAAATTTTATAGCCAAAGCCAATATCAATGAGGTGGGGGAAATAGCTATTGCTCACTCTCCTGAGAAGTACTGCAAAGTCACATGGCAAAGGTGCGGATGCATGGAGAGAATGAAGAAATTAGAAGAGTCTGATCTACTATGGTGTTCACTGAACTTTCCTTTCTGAGAAAATACTTAAATTACATTTCTCTTGTTGCTAGGCTGTCACGTGGGAAGGGGTGATGCCAATGAAATGTAGTTGGAAGTGACAAACACCAATTCCATGCTTGGCTCCTAAAACCTCTCACATTATGCTTCATGCTCTCCTTTTATTAATTTGCTGGCTGAATATGGAGGACTCTTGGACATAGAATAATATATCCAAGCTGCACAATCACAGTGGAAGGAATCTGGACCCTAATTTTATTCAGCAGAGCCTCTAAATAGTCTCACATTGATGTGTGACATTGGGGCTAAATAAACTTTTGTTGCATTTGAATCTTTTCAGATCTTTGGTGCTATTTGTTATAGTAGCTAACCTACCATACTGTACTCCTAAATATTCAAGTGTCTAAAATAATTCTGCTGAAAAATCAAATAAGTTTTCTGGATAAGAGAGCATTCTCAATACTTCCATCAGGACCCAGATGGATCTAAGTAGGTCATACCTATCAAGGCACCTCCTTTGGAATATGGAGGGGAATATTATACTTCTGAACACAGAAGGCTGTTATTTAAAATGGTAGGATTTCAGTGGATGTGTATGAATAGTTATATGTACTTTCAAACTGAGGTATTTGAGAGAAATTATTGAGAAAAAATTGAAAAGCTGTGGGCAAATTTAATTTTTATTGCTTAATTACTACTAACAAAGCTAATACATGCATATGTAAATAAATTCAAATTGTATAAAAGGATATAAAATTAAAAACTAAATCTCTCTTTCTCTCTCCAGATATAACTAAATTAATGGTTCCCTATGTAAATCCTCAAGCATTTTTTTCTGTGTATATATCCTACATAGGAGCTGTCTTGTGCTGCTTCTTGATGCTGGTATGAGTACTGATTCTCCCACTTTTAAGAATTTGGTGCTAGGCCTACACCTTTTCTATCTACTGCTGTATAACTAATGCCAGATGGTACCTTGACAATATCTGAGGTGATGCTGTGTGACAGTACCTATTGTGATGATCAGAATTTATGCTTCAAAGATTTTTATGACTTGCAGAGATGCCAAATTTCTATCTAACCAAAAATATTATGTTCATACTAAATGCAATGTAAAATATTATAGTTCAATTTATTTCAACTTGGGATTGCAATCTGGAATTTAGGAGTTTATGTTTTTGGTAGCAAAATGATGCATGGTGTCAGGTCAAATTATGTAATTTCTCTCAATAGAGGAACAAAGGTGTACAATCTGCATCTAAGCTATTCTATTCACCTTTCTGTAAGTACCTTGGATTACAGCATGTTTTTTCTTGAAGTGATGGAGAATTTTGTGTACCTTTACCTCTGCCCTTAGTAATTGTGATTTTGTGGGGCCCTGAGAGTCCGATTTCCTGAAGCTGAACAAAACCACACTTTGTATGAGGAGGGATATTGAGAGGTCATTTGTACCAACTGTGGCCAGATGGCTTTGAAATTTTGAAGAAGCTCGGTGTGGGGGCTGTTTGGAATCAAGGGCAGATTTGAAACCATATGGGACTGTTTTAGTCCAGAAAAGTTAAAATTTATAAAGAAGAATGGCTAAAAATAAATCCAGTCTTAGGCAATGGCTAGAGGACGAGCAATTTCTCAGAGTTGGTTGGAAATACTGGGTTCTTGGTTTCTTGCTGTGAACGTGTGAATCCCTTCTCTCTCCTCCCCATGCTTTGCCTCCTGTGACCCTCCATCACTTTGTTTCCTGTTTGCTTTTTTCTCAATGGAGACTTTATAATTTTGTTGTTTACTGTCTGTGGTGCAGGGACTGTTACTGTCAGGTCTGTTGAAAGGCTGCCATGGAAAGGGTCAGCCTCGTCATTTGTTTTTTATGGAACCTCCTGCTCGAAGCTAGCAAAGCCCTAAATCATACCCTTGTTCTGGGAGACAGAGTAATAGACGAAATGGTTACTTAAAACAGGGGAAATAAAATGTCACTCAAATATCCCTAACAGAATTGTTTATTTTACTCTCACCTTTAATCACAAGTAGAATTATTCTTTATTCACAAATACAGTGAATCTAAGCTTTTAGCTGAGCATTTAGTGGAACATCTACCCAGTAAGCCTTGCTTATGTTGCAGACAGCTACCCTGAGGAGTGATTTGAATTTAAATGTGATTCCCTTATTAGTTTCTGCTAACTGCAAATATCCCAGGCACTTAATTAAGTGGCTGAGTAATGTATGAATGCTCACTTCTGCTTGTCATGCAGAACAAAGTGATGTATTTATATTCCATGCACAATATGAAATTTAATGACACGGGCAACAGTAATTTAGAAAACCTTTGTTTTATTGTCCTTGTTTTTGCTTAAGCAATTTCTTCGCTTTGTCATAGTTTGGCCAGGACAGTGATATAAGGCTTGGTCTAAATGTTAGCTTCTGGCAGGTGACATTTCCTAATAAACCATAGGTTCTCCTGTGCCATCTAATGACTGCAAACATCGGTGGGTTTTTGTTAACTCTGTTACTTTGACTTTTGTTTCTGACTTTAATTTTGATCTAATAGCAGAGAACAATTAGCTTATGTGGCTGGTTAGCCACTGAAACAAAAAGAAAACGTAGAGTCTGATGGGATTGGAACAAATGAATTGCGTAGCAAAGTAAACAAATATAGAAGCAAGCAGTACTTCTTTTTGGAACACTAGATCATGGTGAGCAATAATATTGAGGCCAACTCTCCTGATAAGTAATTCACGGGACAGGTTTCATGTTTGCTGTTTTTCTAATGTTGATATTTATTTTTTACTTCAGGAATGCAAAAATCCAAGATATTTTTGTTTGTTATTCAAGGTGAATCCCAAAGCTTTGGAACCAGTTTTCCTCTATCCCAGTCTCTCTGGATTTCCCTTAGGCTCACATAATACTTCAGATAACCTCTAAATTAAGTGTTTATGTCTTGTCATTTTAAACTGGGATGTGCATATGTTTGGTCATTTGGACAGATGTTTGACTTGTCAGATGGTGCTATTGTGCACAACAGAAGGAATCCATGTCCTTTCTGTTTCAGCTCCTTTGCTCCACGTGCAGGGTTAGGAGGCTTCTTTAATTAGTCTCAACTGTTTCTATTCCGGAAATCCTAACCTAATTAGTCTAGTCTCTTTATTTAGACTGTTTCACTCCTAATGGATTTAGGTGGCTGATGAATTAGATCAAAGTTGCAACATACTACTTCCTGGTATAAAACATATTTTATATGCTGAATTCTGTGCCACAAGAAAGCTGCAACCTTCATCTGAGCCATAATTTCCGACTCCATGGGGAACTGTGTGTAAATTATGTACTCTTACTTTCACATACCTGCATAATCTCCTGTCAGCTCTAGCCACACTCAGTCCAATCTCACCCGAACCAATGCAGAATGACGTTAGGCTGCTGGGAGAACATTGCTGCGCAGTTCCTGTCAGAGAAGCCCTACTGCTCAGTAAATTCTTGGCAGTGCTATTCCTTGGTGCCTTGATAATCATAAACTGCTGTTCTGTTTAAAACAATTATTGCATCCTGCAAAATTCTCAGTTGTATTTGAAAATATTTCAGTCTTACTTTTCTGCTCCTCTCTTGTCACATCCTCAATTCTAGGTGTGCTGACATGACATTGAGCAAGAGAATGGGAAAATACTGGAAATGTAGCAAGAAATGCAAGGAGCTGTTCTGATCTCCTAATTTCTGTGCACCTGCATTTGATGGGATTACTCTCTCTGGCTCTGAAATCAATCGTCTTCTGTCTCATCCCCTTCAGCCATTGTGACCTCACCATATGCCCCAGACTGGAGAGAAGCCCAGGTTGGCTGCCTACAATCAGAGTCCACATATGTTCAGGGGAGGGACCTCAGAAGACCAGAAGATGGCTGACAGTATTCCTTTAGCCAGAAATCCCTTCAGGGAAGAGAAAGGTGCTCCCTTTTGCCTGCTTTTATGCTACAGACTGTTTTCAACTCCAAATAGAAGTGACTATTGCCAATTATGGTAACTTACCTTTACCCTCCAGCTGTAGAGCTCAGCTGGTGGATCTTATCCATCTTGGCAAAGAAATATCCTCCTTTATTTCTCTTATTTTTTTTTCTTTATTTTCAACTAATCAGCAGTGACAAGCTGCCTTTGACTGCTCACTTCTCCAGTGAGACTTCAAGCTTCTAGGCATCAAGATTAGTGAGGCTTTTTTCTGGGTGGGCCAGTTTGTTTCTCAGTGACATGAGAACATTGCCTGGGGTGTGCACTGGGTGAGGCTTGTCAGTCAAGATATAATTTTGCACTTCTGGTGGCTTTTCCAACTAGACCCTACAAGTTAAATATACTAGAAATATACATTTCCCTATATTGCTTCTCCTAACCACATTGATTTTTTTTAAATTTGAACAGTTGAATGTAGCATGACAGCAGAATATTAGGGTTCGGAATACACTTAAGTGTTGTCTATACATCCAGCTGGTGCTTAAATCCTAACCACAGTTCCCGACTTTCATCCAGCCTAGATCTGAATGTTTCAGAAACAGGAGACTCACATTCTTCCAAAGCAACTAATTCTGTCCAGCACAGGAACATGCACACACGTAGTTTTACCTACACATTCATATACACAGACTGAGCCCTTGCCACTAAATTGCCTCTGTCCTTTCCTTGAGTTGTGTGGTTGAAGTTTGGAGCATAGATGTAGAATAGGATAATTACTGATTCTTGGTGAGTTCCAGCTCCCCTCTTCCATACCAAGCTATCAAGGTATTTGTTCTCCTGACAGATTTGACATTGGCAAGTTTAATATTAGTGAGAGACAGTATAGACTATTACTTAAGTGACATTATTGTAAGATGTACCAGGATTCCAAGCCTAAAAACAGCATAACTAATTGTTAAGATTTGGAAGTTGTTACTAAACCTCTCTGAGCATAAATTCTTTATCTCTAAGAAATAAAGATAATAGTACCTATTCCACAGAGTGGTTATCAGTAGCACAGAGATAATATAGAAAAGATACTTTGCAAAGTGCTGTAGCACATAGCTGAGAGTTAATAAATGCTACTATTATTGCTATTATTACTTCTTAACCTATATTCAAATTGATGGCCAAAATGTTTATTAGAAGTGAAGCAAGGCCAGATTCTCTTAATATATATGCCTTGATAGTTTTTATATTGGTGTGGATCAATTTAATAACAACTTATCTGGGTATAATTTTTTTAATAGTGAAGAACACAGCTAATTGTACTAATGTCCAGATTTTTTTTCCTCCATTTTGCTCATGCAGTTATTCTGAGAGTTTTCAATATATAGTGAGGATTTATAAGTGAATACAGTTATTGTTTGCTCTTTATGAACCTAGATTATTAGAACTCATATATTTTTTCATCTAAGTATTCCTTTTATTAATTTCCTTACAGCATTTTCCAGAAAATATTTCAAGCAGAATATACTTATTTTCCAGTTTTGAAAATAATAACTAGACTGCCCATCTCCACTTCTCGCTATCATCTACTGTATTATTCTATGGACAACTACCACCTTAATAAGCTATTTTGCAAGTCTTCACCATATTCTTGTAAGCATTTTTAAAGCTTATCCTTCATGAATGTTATTTCAGAATTCTGATAGAGAGTTGTTAAACTAATTTGACTTTGTTAATTGATAAGAAGATAGATGCAACAATTCTATCTCAAGATCCAGACTGTATCTCTTCAGAACCTGAGATTTAGAGAAGAAATTGAGTTAAATAAATGCTCAGAAATAAAAAATAATTTTATGCTAGCCCAAGACGTACAAGTACAAGCACTATTGTCAAGTACCTACATTAAACTATTGGCATATGAAGCAAGTATGGAAAATGGGTTGTGTACTGTATGCCATGTATTACTTGAGCTAATTTTATAGACCTTATTTGGTTTGCTTTTCAAAACAACCTCATGTTGTAGAATGACATTATTGACATTTTATACACAAACAAACTGAAATTCAGAGCAATTAAGCAACTTGCCCAAGACATTTATGTAAGTCAGTAGCAGAGTCTGGATTCAAACTAAGGTATCACATATTTCATTTGGTATTACTCCATGAAAGATAATGTGAAACTTATAAATAAGTCAAATACAACATACATATGGATTTGATATTTCATATGTTCCTATCTACAGTTAATTTCATTTTTACTAAATCCTCTGGGGGAAGCATATATGCATGCCAACTTCTTTAGGTAGAAGCTACTTAGAATCACACAATATATATATGCCATCAATTTAGGCTAGTGGCTCTTTTTTCCTGACCTTTTTGTGATAACTCTGGGTTAGGAAATTAAAATAGTGTTGGCAATGGTAGTGTATGTGATGGCAAATATTTTAGAAGAAAACGATGCTTATATAGCATAGTGTATTAGTGTAAATACAGTTTTTGTTTACTGAAACATTCCAGATTAAACATTATAAAAGTAAGACTGATTAGTGTTGTGCTGAATCACAAGGTGCTTGATAGTAGTCTACCTAATTTTGATCTTCTTCTCTGAAGAACTTCATAGGGCAGACTAAATTCAGAATTGTGAATGCCCATTGGACTAAGTACAGAAAGTATTTTATCCAAGAAGACTGCACCTTCACTAATCTAAACTTTCTGTTTATTGGAGAGAGAAAAGTGGTATAAAACAAAATTTTTAAAAAAGGCATCCTATCTCCTAGGCCAAATGTACTCTACACTCCTGAGATGTCTCTGCAGAAATATTACTAATCACATGTTGGTGAAAGAAAAAGTAATCCTGGCAACATTGCTTTTCCCCCTTCTCATGATGCAATACTTCTTCATTTTGAGTAGCCTATGGGGGTATAACACAAATGCCTGGTCTTATTTAACATTTACATAGATATATTTTGATATACCATATTGAAATTGCTAAAGCATTTCCAATGTCAAAAAATTGGCATGATCCTGTTGCATATTTATATTTGATGATCCAAGAAGAACCTCACATTTCTATAGAGAAACAAGAGATTGCTCCTCAAGATGTGGAAAGGGCTGAAGATTTTTAAAAAGGTTTGATTGCTCCCCTTATTACAGGTACCTCTGACGTTGTAAGCACAGTTAAGTTGCAACTTAAGAGTTCAGTGTGAGTCTTAACTTGGAAAACTCACAGCCTCATTTCTGTTTCTCATAGCTGTCTTCCTCCATTAAGAACAAAGGGATGAAGCCAGTCAAGCTATACATTTTACTGAACACGATTTCTTCATAAGGATTTTGAAGTTAGTTGAACTCCAGTTTAACAGAAATATACTGTAGAAGTGTCTTAGTCACTATGTCTGCCCAAACTCCAACTTTTGTACTCCTATCTCATTAGCAAAGATCTGAGGTTGAGGACCAGTCTTATCCTCCAAATGAATTTGGAATTTGGAACTCTGATCCAGTAATATTACTACCTAATCTAATGGGTACAAATCTGGAATATTAAAACACCTGTGAATCTTTCTTTTAAAAACTACTCAGATTCCTAATTCTGTGGATTCTATTCTGGTGATCTGTACCTTTAAGAAGCATATCAGGCCATTCACATGAGTAGCTACATTTTCAACCAATAGTTTAGCCTGAGCTGGACAATTTTATCCCTACTCTCTAAGGGATTTATCTCTCTCTCCTCTCTCTCTGTCTCTCTCCTTTCCCCTCCATAAACATATTTTAAAGACTTAGTGTACACAAGGTACAAGGATGTAAAACTAATAAGAACCTCTTTTGATCCTCAAAAACATTATAGCCTTTTAAAAAATATGCATTATCAACTTCAGAAAGAATTTCCATTCTGCCATTCTGAATAAAACTGCTTTAGTCTTTATGAAGAGGGACAAATTAGACATATAGCTTTTGTGTCAATCAGATCATTCTGCATCCTAGTTTCTCGGTCACCGACCACAAGAGAAAACAAAACAAAAGAGCTCTACTGAAAATTTCTATATGAACTATTTCTTAGCCCTGTAATCATCTTTTTGGTTTTCTTCATGACCTGTTCCATATGCTACAGATGATTACATGGCTGATAATTAGATCCAATATGTATATTTATAATCATATTTTAAGTATGTTAATTGTCATTACGCAGCTAAACAATGAGAGCAGTGTTACTGTATTGACTTCAGCTCAGTTGCTTCATATCTGCTTTCTACTTTTTTTTTTCAAAATATTTCTAAGTTGTTCATTCTGCAATCAAAGTGTCTTTGTAAGCTCACATCTATTCCTCCACACAATAATTGCTCTCATTACTGAAAGGTCCACTACCTGTCAGGTACTCAATGGGGGCATCTCACAAATAAGTGGAGGAAAGGATTGAGGAGATGATACATGTACATCATAGACTGAAGTGCCTCAAACATGAAGTACAGGTTATGGATTAATACCACTAATTAGTGGCTATGATAGTTAAGGACATTATATTTTATACTTAAAATAAAGGACTATAAATTAGTTTTAGTACCAATATTATGGCTGAGCAAGTTGATTGTCAGAGAATGTTATTTGTCTATTGACTCATGGCTGATAATTGTTGTCTTGTACTGGAACCCAGGTCTTAGCAATTCCAGGGTCTGTGTTGCAAAATGATGTACAATATCACTTGTCATAGGACTAATAATCATGACGAATATCTGCTTTTAGAGTCTTCAAATTTACAGCAGGCTTTTTTGTTTTGTTTTGTTTTTAGACAGGATCTCACTCTGTCTCCCAGGCTGGAGTGCAGTGGCACAATCTAGGCTCACTGCAATCTCCACCTGCTGGGTTCAAGCGATTCTCCTGCCTCAGTCTCCCAAGTAACTGGGATTACAGGCACATGCCACCATGTCCAGCTAATTTTTGCGTTTTTAGTAGAGACAGGGTTTCACCATGTTGGCCAGACTGCTCGCAAACTCCTGATCTCCAGTGATCCATCCGCCTCAGCCTTCCAAAGAGCTGGGATTACAGGCATGAGCCACCATGCCCAGTCTACAATGGCCTTTGAATATCTAGAATTACTTTTATAAATCTTTGCATTTTATTAAAGAAAAACACAACTTAGGGTCTAACCACACATATACCTACCCTAACACATATAGTAATGATTTCATAAAGAAACAGGGAAAGTTATGTAAAGGTGAGAGATGCATTTCCATCTTTGATGCTGTTCATCACTCATTTATACATTTATTTAAAAATATGTCTCAAATTCTTACAATGAAGAATAAACTACTATACAATTAAGTTGATAAAATTATTTTTGCATAGGAAATAGGTGAACTCAAACTATTTTGACTTAACTCTCACTGTACTCACTATTTAATCATACTGAAAGCATTCAGCACATACTTGACTACCAGGTGTTGCATACATAAAATATACACTTCTTCAGATCTCTGCCCTCTTTTCAATGATCTTGTTAACTTTGCATAGTGAACAGATGCCTAAATATATTTTATTTCATTTGAAATGGCAAAGAATGGCCAAATAATATTTTTCCCAAAAAACTTTTTAAAAGGATGGCAGAATGATCTTCATTTGTTAATTTAAGAGCAGACTTCCCTACAAAAAGGAGAGGAAGTTAAATGTTTGCTGACATCTTTTCCAGCCCTGATATTGTATTGCTGGGTGTACTAGAGATACCTTTCTATAAAGTTCGACAGATAACCACATACAGAGTTCTGCCTGAAGATAAAGATACTAAGCTTGCATGATCTGACTATCCACTTGCCCTCAGGGTCAAAAACAGTCTCTCTCATTTCACATTCTTCTCCTATCTCCTCATTGTGTAAAATAACTTGCAACATAACTCTTCAAAGAGTGATGAAGTTCACATTGCATAGATTTTACAGGAATATTTTATGCATAGCTAAATGTTTGTTCTTAACCAATCAAGGTTGTTCTTAACCAATACTTTCTCTACTTCCTAAGTTTTTCTCAAAGAAGTCTAGGACCAATATCCTGGAAAGCATTTATTTTTAACATGCTTCACTTTGCTACTCTATCTTATCAAGGCGTGACTACTACTGTGGCTGATGTACAGCACCAGGTATGATATTGCTCATAGTTTTGTCCTTGCTGCTTCACTGTTGTGTACATTTTAGATGTGATATCATTGGTATGCCTTTAGAAATCAAACTGTGGCTCTGTAATATTTCTTTTGTTTCATAAGAAATTAACAATTTCTTAGCATTGGCTCATAACAAACTTGACAATTTCCCTGCTCTCTTTCACTCCCTCACTCTCTCTCCTTCCCTACCTTCTAATACTGAGTTATGTAATTTATTTTTGACAAAGACTTCATCAGTCAAAATATGCTTCAGTTTGACATCAAAATATTAAAGATGCCCTGGCACGGTGGCTCCCGCCTGTAATCCCAGCACTTTGGGAGGCCAAGGTGGGCGGATCACAAGGTCAGGAGTTAGAGACCAGCCTGGCCAACATGGTGAAACCCTGTCTCTACTAAAGATACAAAAAATTAGCCGGGCATGGTGGTGTGCACCTGTAATCTCAGCTACGAGGGAGGCTGAGGCAAGAGAATTGCTTAAACCCAGGAAGCAGAGGTTGCAATGAGCTGAGACTGTGCCATTGCACTCCAGCCTGGGCCACAGGGTGAGACTCTGTCTCAAAAAATATATATATAAATAAATAAAGATATGATTAGAAGGACATTACTGATAATTTTAAGCTGCCCTCCCTAAATGAATAAAATAAATATATGGCTTTTAACTGAAACGAAACAGAATAATACAAAACAACTTCATGCCCAAAGACCGTTCCATATCTATTCAAGTTTTCAAAAACACATGCGAAAGTCATAGTTTCAAATTATTATTTTTAAGAATACAGTTTTTTCATTTTTTGGTCTCAAAATAACCATGAGTTTAAAATGTAAGTTTTTTCACCCTGCGATCCTTATAGAGAAATAAATATAAACTTTAAGAATAATTTTAAACAAATGGGTTATTTCCCTTTACAATAATATATTATTTGTTTTTTTTCTATTTAATTCATAGCTCAAAGGAAATCATGAGAGGGTGCCTAACTAGACTTCTTGCTTTTTGCTTTCCTGGACCCAAGAGCAAGAATGAGGAGTTTTTTCCTGGTAATTTTACTATAGAGCAATCAATGGGCTTGCTTCCTCATGTACATGGAATCCAACACCATGGCAAAGGCTTTTGAGAAAAGAAAAGGTTTATGGAGAGCTGACTAGCAAGGAGACAGAAGGAAATGCTCATTTCTGTCTCTCTGAGCTGGGGTCTGGACCAGATTTTATATGCATAGCGTAAAGAGGCATTAACTGATTGTATAATTGGGCAGGGTCTAGAACCCAATCACAAATAGCCCTGGTGTCACCTGAAAGCTTTTCAATCCAGAATCCAGCGGTGACATCAGAGGTTTATGTGATTGGATTCTGGATCCTGTCATATGGTGTTCACTTTTAAAATCAGTCCTTGCACCTCAGTCTCAGCATCTGAGTTCCTTCACTGATTGCATGCTTTGTTCATCTGGGTTTGTTCATTAAGCCATAAGTACAACAATGCTCAGGTTATGAGTCCTTTTACCTGGACCATGGCAACCAAGAAGGGCTCACTTTGTTACTTAAATGTTGAGGCAGATTAGTCTGGTGCAGTTATAGTTTCCTACTGGATATTTGAGTTCTTATGAAGAAATATTCTATATTAATTTTCTTTTAGCTTAGAAATAGTTTAGTATAACTTTTCCCAAGCCTTCCAGGCAAAGCAGCCATTTTCTCATACTATTTTCAATGATTGTTTTCCATAATTAAATACACGTTTTTCTTCTCCTGCGGAGAGATTTTATAAAATAAGAAGCAGCCTCTATAAATATTTATCGCTTTTATTTCATGTTAGCAAACACGAACTTACGCATTTAAATACACTTCACTCCCTAGATTTTACTCCTTACATTTTCTGTGCTTGTGCTTTTCATACGCTATTTTACATATTCAGTAGATGGTTTTGGTTTTATTTTATTTTTCCAAAATTGAATCTTAGTACCCTAATATCCTGTATTCTGCCTATCCAGGTTTGTGGACACCAATCTCTGACAGTAAATATTTCTTAGTCAGGTTGCCCCACTCAGTGAGTCTGAAACTTTGCAGCTCTATCCCTCTCACCTGGCTGTGTCCTCTCATCCTTCAAGATCACTTTCAAGGCTACCCCTGAGAAGTATCTCTTCCCATTTTAATTTTCTTAGTCTCTCTATTCCTCCTTTGGATCCCTTTTGTACTTAGGACTCTGAAGCACAGAATTTAATTCTTTTGTATCTTTGGTTTAACTTCAAGTAGATAGTATAATTCTGAAGGACCAACTAAATCTCTCAATGTGTTTTGTGATTAGAGTTGCAACTGCAATGAAGTGTAAACATACTAATACTGATTGGGATGTTACTACTTTAAAAAATTCAGACTACCATAGCATATTATATTGCCAAATACATGGAAATTTTTGTTATTTTACATTCTAAAGATTATTTAGAATATAACTTTTTTGTGTTCATAGAGAAGGAATAATTTAGCCATTGAAAAATTAAATGATTTGAGCAAGAACTCATTGTAGATCATCATATTTGGGATTGTAAGTTGCAACTTCGTTGCAAGCATTTTAAAATAAAAATAATCTCTCCACTTTTCTTAGGTTAAAACATACTTACTCTCTAACACAAAACAAAAAGGAAAAACAGAAAAATGACAAGACAATAAAAAATCAACATGCTCAGTTATTCAATATTTGCTATGGTCTGAATATTTCTGTTCTCCCGAAGTTCATATGTTGACAACTAATATCCAACGCAATAGTATTAAAGAGGTGAAACTTTTGAGAGGTCATTAGGGCTCAGCCCTCATGAATGGGATTAGTGGCCTTATAAAAGAAGCCTGCAGTGGTTTGTTTACCTCTTCTACCATGTGTAGACACAGTTAGAAGGTGCCATGTATGAGAAACAGTCCCCCAGATACCAAATATGCTAGTGCCCTGATCTGTGAGCAACAAAATTTTATTGTTTATAAATTACCCAGCCTAAGGTATTTTATTATGGCAGTTGGGACAGGCTAACATAATACTCATATTTCACTGAAGGAAAGAGTATTTCTTAACCACACAGTGTATTGATCATTAAAATTCCTTACTTAATCTGATAGTAGTCATATTTCATAAAATATATCTATTTTGAAATTGTATATTGAAATATATCAGTACTAATATACCTAAATTACCTTCTATTTTTTAAAGTAGCTGTCACCTAGTCATAACTAAAAAAATTATTATTTTTAAAAATAAAATTATATAGCAACTACAAGTTTATTATATTATAATAAATCTTGAGCATCTTCTTGACTTGGATTCAGCACAAAAACACACAATTTGAACTACATCATTTGGAGCTGGGACACAGTTAAAAAAATTAGCGTCATCTATGGCAGATAATATTTCATGGAAAAAGTCCTAGGTTAGATAACCTTTGTTAACTTCACCTGGACTCTCACTTTTCAGGAGGAATGGGAAATTTGACACTGATATGTACAGAAGGAAAACCATGTGAAGACCCAGGGAGAAGATGGCTGTTACAAGTCAAGGAATGAGGCGTCAGAAGAATTTAACTCTACTGACATCTTGATTTCAAACTTGTATCCTCCAAAATAAATTTCTCTTGTTTAGGCCATCGAGTTTGTGGTACTTTGTGATGAAAATCCCAATAAACTTATACACAAGGTATATATATATATATATATATATATATATACATGTGTATATATATATTTAAGTTTTATTTGTCTATGTATGTTTAAACTGGTAAGCAATAGAGAATTTGACAGGTGATATATATGGTAGGCAATATAGAGTTGGTTTTTGCTTTGGTATCTAGTCTGACAATCTCTGCTGTTTATTGGATGTTTAGTCCATTTATATTTAAGGTGAATTTTTATATGGTTAAGCTTAAGATCATACATAATCTTATTATTTTTATAAATGTTCCTTTTTTTCTTGGTTCTCTTTTCCCTTTTGAACTAATAATTTTTTATTATTTCATTTAATATTTTTTATTGGCTTATTACACATGACTTGTTATTTTAGTGGTTGCTTAAGAGTTTATAATACATACCATTGTTATATCAAAATATGTAGCTTCAACTGATATATCAATTCACATAAAGTATAAGACCTTTACAGGAGTAAATGTCCATTTCTTACCTCCTGGCCTTTATGGTACTACTGTCATATATTTTGCTTTTACATATTATATGAGATCCACATCACACTGTTATTTTTGTAAAGTTATATTTTAAAGAGCTATATATGTAATAAATTGTTTTATATTTACCCATGCAGTTAGCATTTTCAGTGCTTTTTATTCTTTTGTGTAGATCCATATTTTTATTGGCTATCATTTTCCTTCAGCACAAAAGATTTCTTTAACATGTGGCTTGTTTGAGATGAATTCTTTTACCTTTCATAGGCCTGAAATATTATTTTTCCACCTTCATTTTTTGAAAGACATTTTTTATTCAGTATATAATTATTTCACTATTTTGAGATGTTGCTTTGTCTTTTTACCAGCATTGTTTTAGCAAGAAATATGCTGTCATTTATTTTTTACTCTGTATGCTTCTTTGGCTGCATTTAAGATTTTTCTCTTTTTTGTATTATGGTAAAATATATACAATGTAAAAATAACCATTTTAATTATCTTAAGAGTACAGATCTATGGCATTAAATACATTCACACTTGTTTTATAACCATAAACACTATCTCTAGAACTTTTTCATTTTCCTCTACTGGAATTCTGTTACTATTAAACACTAACTTCCTATTCCACCCTACATTTATTTATTCCCTGGTAACCACTGTTCTGCTTTCAGTAAGGACTACTCTAGAAATCTCATATAAGTGGAATCATACAATATTTGTCCTTTAGTGGTTTAAGTGAATTTTATTTCACTTGGCACAATATCTTCCAGGTTTATTCCTGTTTAGCAAGTGTCAAAATGTATTTCCTTTTCACAACTGAATTATATTCCCATGTATGCGTATATCATATTTTGTTTGTTCATTCATTCTTCAGTGGGCAGTTTTGCCGCTTCCTCATTGTAGCTATTGTGAGTTATGCTGCTGTAAATGTGGGTGTACAAATATCTGTTTGCATCCTTGCTTTCATTTCTTTTGGCTATATACTCAGGAGTAGAATAGCTGAATCAAATAGTAATTCTATATTTAAGTTTTTGATGAATTATCATACTATTTTCTGAAGGAGTAGCACCATTTTACTTTATAACAAGCAATGCGCAAAAGTTTCAGTTTCTCCACATCCTCACAAACATTTGTGGTTTTTTGTCATTTATTTATTTATTTATTTATTTATTTATTTATTTTTATAATAGCCATCCTAATGGGTGTGAAGTAGTATTTCATTGTGGTTTTGACTTGCATTTCTCTAATAACTAATGATATTGAGCATCTTTTCATATGCTTATTGGCCATTTGTACATCTTCTTTGCAGAAAGATTTATTCAAATTCTTAGCCTATTTTTAAAAAATCAGGTTGCTTGCTTTTGTTGTTTAGTGGTAGGAGTTCCATATATATTATGGATATCAATTCCTTATCAGATATAATATTAATTTTTTTTTTCATTTTAGCGATTGCCTTATGACTGTGTTGGTATTCTTTGATACACAAAATTTTCAGTTTTCATAATGTCCGGCTTACGTCTTTTTCCTTTTGTTGTTTGTGCTTTTGGTGCCATATTCAATAAATCATTGCCAAATCCAATGTCATGAAGCTCTGTTATTTTTTTTCTAAAAGATTTGTAGTTTTAGCTCTTACATTTATATCTTTGATCTATTTTGAGTTAAAGTTTTTATGTAAGTTTCTAACTTCATTAGTTTAATATGTGAATCTCCAATTTTCCCAACACTATTTTTAAAAATGTATTTGTTTATTTATTTTGAGACGGAGTTTCACTCTGGTTGCCCAGGCTGAAATCCAGTGCTGTGATCTCAGTTTACTGCAGCCTCTGCCTCCCAGGTTCAAGCAATTCTCCCGCCTCAGTCTCCTGAGCTGGGATTACAGGCACCTGCCACCACGCTTGGCTAATTTTTTTGTATTTTTAGCAGAGACAGGGTTTCGCTACGTTTAACTCCTGGCATCAGGTGATCTGCCCACCTGGGCTACCAAAATGCTGAGACTACAGGCGTGAGCCACCACACCCGCCCCAACACCATTTGTTGAAAAGACTGTCCTTTTTGCACTACATGGTCTTAGTATCCTTGTTGAAAATCATTTGGCCATACCTGTGAGGGTTTATTTCTGGGCTCTTCATTCTATTCCACTGGTCTGTATGTCTGCCTATATGTCAGTACCATAATATTTTGATTACTGTATACTTTGAATTTTGTTATTTTTCTTTTTTTATTATTTTTTTATTACTGCATAATTTTAGTAAGGTTTAAAAAAGGCAATGTAAGAGCTACAATTTTGTTATTTTGATTGTTTTTGTTTTCTTTGCAATTTCAGGTACCTTATATGTTATATTAATTTTAGGATGAATTTTTCTGCTTCTGTTAAATATGTTACTTGGCTTTTTACAGGGATTTCACTGAGTCAGTTGATTGCTTTGGGTATATTGACATCTTAATGATAGTAAGCTTTTTAATGCACAGACATTTTTCCATTTATTTGCACCCTTAATTTCTTGCAACAATTTTTTGTAGTTTTCAGTATATACATCTTTCATATTCTTTTTCAAGTTTACTTCTAAATATTTTATTCTTTCAGATGCTATTGTAAATAGAATATTCTCTAGGTTTCCCTTTTAGATTGTTCATTGTGATTGTGTAGAAATGTAACTGATTTTACATATTAATTCTATATCCTGGAACTTTGCTGAATTTGTTTATTAGTTCTAGTAGTTGTGTGTGTGTGTTGGTGTGTGTGTGTAGTCTTTAGGGTTTTTTACATACAAGATCATGTCTCCTGCAAACAGAAAATTTTACTTCCTTCCCTTTTTTCAATTTGGTGGCATTTTATTTTTTTTCCTGCCAAATTTTTCTCTGATAATTTTCTTACTATTTTAAATAGAAATTTCAAAAGCAAGCATCCATATCTTGTTATTGATCCTAGAAGAAAAGCTTTAAATCTTTCATCACTGAGCGGAATGTTGTCTGTGGTTTTAAATGCGTATGTATTTGCATGGACATATAGATGTATATGTATGTGTTTTCATTATTTTTTGGTAGTTTTCTTTTCCTTCTTACTGAATTTTTTTAATAATGAAAAGGTGTTGAATTATGTCAAATGCTTTTTACATATCAGTTGAGACTATATGTGTGTTTTCATTCATTCTGTTAACTTGGTATATCACAATAATTGATTTTCACATGTGGAACCACCCTTGTATTTCAGGAGAAACTTCCACTTGGTGGATAATCCTTTTAATATATTGTTGAATTCGATTTGCCAGTGTATTGCTCTAGTTGAGGTTGCTCTAACAAAATACTTTAGACTGGGCAATTTATAAATAACAGCAATTTATTGCTCACAGTTCCAGAGGTCCAAGAACTGTTGCACTTTTGAGTAGTTCAAGCATCAACTCAAAAGTCTAAAGTCCAGAGTCTCATCTAAATATTATACAAATCAGATATGAATGTGAATCGAGTATATTTCATTCTGAGGCAAATTCCCCTCTAGCTGTGAGCCTGTGTAATCAGACAAGTTATGAATTTTCAAAATGTTGTGGTGGGATAGGTGTAGGACAGATATTCCCATTTTATAAGGGAGAAATAGAAAAGAAGAAAGGGATAATAAGTTCCAACCAAATCTATAACTCCAACAGGGTAAACAATATTAAATATTAACAATTGAAAACATTTTTTTTTTGAACTCCATGTTTTATTTTCTGGACACACAGGGGAGAGTATTGGGTTCCCAAGACTCAGATCAACACTGCCTCTGTGGGTTTGCTGGCCACAGCCCACATAACAACTCTCATTGGTTGGAGTCATGTGCCTGAGGATCTCCCAGAATGGTGTTGCACGCCGATGGCTTTCCAGTTCTGGGCTCTAAGGGCAGCCCCACCTCCATGTCTCCATTAGATACATGGCAGCCCTGCTCTTATGATTCCACTAGGCACTGCCCTGTTGGAAGCTTTCTGCAGTGGTTCCATCCCTGTGGCAATTCTATGCCTAGGTTGTGAGTTACTCTGAGGCGTTCTTTGATATCTAGGTAGAGGTAGCCATGTCCACTTAGATCATGTATTCAGCACACCTGTGAGGATGGCACTGCATGGACACCACCAAGGTTTACACCTTGTGCCTTCCAGAGGGGTGGGTGGCCCAAGCTGCAATCTGGACCCACTGAGCAATGGCTGAAGCAGCCAAGGAGTGATGCACTAGAAGGTGGGGGAGGAAAGCCTTGAAATAGTTCTGTCTCCAAGGTCCTGGCTTTCTGGGTCTGTGATGGGTGGAGCAGCCTGGAAGATGTCTGGAATGCCTTTGAGTTCATTATTCCATTGACTTGATGAATAGCATCTGGTTTCCTTCTATTCATACGAATCTCCATCAACTGTTTCCTTGGCTGCATCCTTGGTATTCTCTTTCAGATATGCCTTTCATTCTTTATAATACAATCAGCCTAATGATTTTCCAAATCTCTAATGATTTTCCAAATGCTTTCTGTGAATTGTAAATTTTATATTTATTTTGTTTCTTCTCCCAGATTACCATATGCAATCAATAGAAGCCATACCATAACCAGAATAATTTGCTTAGGTATTTTTTCTGCCAAATATTCTATTTTATTACTCAGAGGTTGTACCTTCCACAAAACACTAGGAGATGAGCACAATTCAGGCAAATTCTTTGCCACTTTACAGCAAAGATCACTTCTCTAGTTTTCAATAATATGTTCCTCATTTCCATTAGGAATTTCATCAAAATGGTCTTTACCATCCATATTTTTACCAACATTCTGTTCAAGACATTTTTGGTAATCTCCAAGAAGATTGAGACTTTTTCTATGACTTTCTTCTTCCGAGTCTTTACCAGATTGTCCTTCATACTCCAGGCACAGAAATGTAAGCTTTTTCTTCTAGAGTAAAGTTCCAAATTATTCCAGCCCCTCCCCATTACTCAATCCAAAACTGCTTTCACATTTTTAGGCATTTCTTACAACGTAATCTCACTTCTCAGTACCAGTGTCTGTCTTAGTTCATTCAGCTGCTATAAAAAAAAAAAAAAATACCTTTGGGTAATTTATTAACAACAGAAATTTATTGCTTACAGTTCTGGAAGTAGGGAAATCCCAGATCCAGACACCAGAAGACTTGGTGTCTGGTGAGGGCCTGTTTCCCAAGATTGCGTTCTTGCTGGGTCCTCATATGGTGAAAGGGCAACGAGGCAAAATACTTCCTCAGACTTGGGACACTAATCTCATTCACGAGGGTTCTCACCCCATGATCTTGTCACCTACAAAACGCCCCACCTTTCTGTTAAAATATTATGAATTAGATTTCAACATATGAATTTTGGAGGTGCACAATCAGATCCTAACAAATAGCATTTTATTGAGATTTTTTTGCGTCAATATTCATAGGCCATTTTGTCCACAGTTTTCTTTTCTTGTAGTGCCTTTGGCTTTCACATCACAGGGTAATGGTGGCCTTATAGAATGAGTTAAAGTACTCTTCTTCTTCAGGGTTTCTGGAAGAGTTTGAGAAAGATTTGTGTTAATTTTTTAAATGTTTGATAGAATTCATCATTAATGCCATCTGGTCCTGGACATTTTTAAAATGTTTTCCTTGGATGTTTTGTATTACCGATCCAAATCCCTTACTATTTTTGTTCTGTTCAGATTTTGTATGTCTTTATGACTCAGTCTTGATAGATTGCATATTTCTAGAAATTTGTCATATGATCTGCATTACCCAGTTTGTTGACATGTGGTTTTTCATAGTGCTTCCTTATAATCCTTTTCATTTCTATAAAATTCATAGTAATTGTCCCCTTTCATTTGTGATTCTAGTTATTTTATTTTCTCTTTATTTCTGAGTCAATCTAGCTAAAAGTTTGTCACTTTTTTCAAAAGACTAATTTATGATTTCATTGATTTTCTCTATTTTTTCTATTTTTAAGTTTATATCTGCTCTAAATTTTACTATTTCCTTTTTGCGTGCTTGATTTTAGTATTCTATTCTGCCTTCCATATCTCAATTTAACTTTTAGATTATATATAATGTAGCTATAAAAACTGTTTTGATATTCTTACCTTCCTATTATTTGGCGTGTCTGGCTGTTGATTGGGTGCCTGCTATTGTAATTTTTACTTTTAGAACGACAGATGTTTTCTTCTCAGTACCCTTGAGCTTTGTTCTGTATTGCAGTTAAGTTGCTTGTAAATAATTTTTTATTTTATGTCTTCCTTTTAAGATTTGTTGGGCAAGAGCAGAACAGTGTTTAGTCTATGCCCAATTATTTTTCACTATGGAGGCAAGGCTCATGTAGAATCCACCCAATGACCTGTGATTTATAAGGTTTTCTAGTCTGGCTGGTGGAAGCAGACATTTTTCTGGCCGTGTGTAAGTGCGGGGAAGTGCTACTTCTAATCGTTTTGGCTGGTCCTTGTCTTAGCTATCCTCACATAGTTTCCTACCACGTATCCACTGATTAGTGTTCTGCTAAATATGTAAAAAGTACCCACCCAATGCAGAGCTCAAAGATTCTCTGTGCAGATCTCTCCTCTCTAGCATTATCTCCTGTGAATTGTACCTGCTTTGGTTGGCCTGGATTTGTCTGTTATATCTCCTCAGATAAAGAAATCTATAGGTACAGATTCCCACCTCTCTTTGTTATATGTGAATGCTCTCTTAAGGTAGTAAGCTTGGTCAATCAAAGGTCACATCACATTTGTGTTCTGTATCTCAGGGATTATTGTCCTCTGTTACCTGATATCTAGTATCTTGAAAACCATTATTTTAGCTATTCTGTCCAATTTTTTTGGTTGTGTGATGCAGGAGGAATATCTACTCCCTGTTATTTTACCTTAACCAGAAGAATTGCTAACTTCTTGTGATTAATCTCTCAGCCAACAGAGATACTCTTTTAGTTTTTGCAAGGGAAAGGTACATGATTTATTTATTTATTTATTTTTATTTATTTTTTTTTTTTTGAGACAGAGTCTCACTCAGTCACCAGGCGCCAGGCTGGAGTGCAGTGGCGCGACCTTGGCTCACTGCAACCTCCGCTGCCCGAGTTCAAGCATTCTCCTGCCTCAGCCTCCCGAGTAGCTGGGACTACAGGCGCGCGCCACCATGCCCAGCTAATTTTTTTGTATTTTTAGTAGAGACGGGGTTTCACCATGTTGACCAGGACGGTCTCGATCTCTTGACCTCGTGATCCGCCCGCCTCGGCCTCCCAAAGTGCTGGGATTACAGGCGTGAGCCACCGCGCCCGGCCACATGATTTATTTTATAAGCATTTGCCTTCATGAGCAGGTCTCTAAAAGCTGCCTTCACTCATAAAAAAAAGAATTACTTGACTGGGCATAAAATGTTTGTATCACATATTTTTGTACTAAGTGTTTATTTGAGTATTATTATATTGTCTTTTGCCAGAGTATTTAAAAAAATTCTGAGTCTATTTTTCCCAATGTTTAGACATTTTAATTTTGTTAGAATACCTCCACCTGTACATGTCCCATTTTAATAGGCAATTTATTTCAGTTCTCTTAACTCTGTCTTTCAATATAAGCTCTAAATCATTTGCTGATATTTTGATACATTAGGCTGAGAGATGATCTATTTACTCTTAAAGAAGTTGATATAATTCTCTCCATTCCTTACTCTAAGCAAAACATATGCAATTCCCATGTCTCTACCCTCTCAATATTGTAATATTCTATATCTATTATTCCAGTATTAAGTGTTTATTGTGACTTTATAAACTTCATCTACAGCTGAGCCATGTAAAGTACTATAATTAATTTTCTTTTTCTTTCTTGCAAGACTGTTTTTGTCTTCCTGCAACATAATCTTTTTTATTTATATGCTTATTTGTTTACTTTTAAGTACTTATCACCAGTTTAGCCATAACCTCTCCCCAAGCAGTGAAAATATTTACTTACCATATTTAAAATGATCAGAGATTCTATTAATTTTAACTAATTATAACTTTCCTGGAAACTTCTGATATATGCCAATCTCTTTGGTCTCTTTTTAAATTATTATTATTTTGTGATTTATGCTTTTGAAATAGGGTTTTGCCCTATCACCCAGGCTGGAGTGTAGTTGTGAGATCATAGCTTACTGCAGCCTCAAATTCCTAGGCTCAAGTGATCCTGCTGCCCCTGCAGCCTCAAATTCCTGGGCTCAAGTGATCCTCCTGCCCCAGCCTCCCGAGTAGCTGAACACATGGGTGCATACTACCAAGCTCACATAATTTTTTTTTTAAATGTTTTGTAGGATGGAGTTTTGCTATGATGCTCAGGCTGATTGTGAACTCCCAGCCTCAAGCAATCCTCTTGCCTTGGCCTTCCAAACTGCTGGGATTATACACTTTGTTTTTCTCAGCAGCTCCTTAGACGTAATAAAATATTCTTTCAAGTTTTTAATACTTTTTGTCATCTCAGTTTTGAGAGTGAATGCTTTTATTTATTTATTTATTGCTGATTTTTCAAAGTTTGTTTGTTTGTTTTACAATGCCAGGAGATGTCTCTTAAGCTGACTAGTCCTTATTTAAAAAAGAATCTGTTGTTAATATGTCTTCATTTCATCTTTGGTAATGATATACTTACATTTATCCACAATTAGAATTGTATATACAAAGAATATATGTATCAAAAATCATTCTATGTTCTATAGTAACTAATTCCTTTTTTCTGTAATTATTTTATCTTTTCAATTGTATAAATTATGAAAGGACAAATGTGTAAAGCATTATTTCTTATTCTCATATTTAGGACAAGTATTTACATATTTTTGAAGTATTGTGTCTGAAATATTTCCTAATTCAATATTTGAGCATGGGAGAAATGAATTTCACTCCCAGGCTAGCTAGGGAGCTTTGTGTTAGTACCTTCTGCTATTGGGTTTATGATGTAGGCAAGGAAAGCTTTGCAGAGATTAATGAGGGATGATGGCTCACAGCTATTTTGAAAGAAATTATTTTGCTTATTTATATTCAACAAAATCACATCAATCAGCAAATAGAATTAGGGAGTCAGCCTTTCCTAGTGTTTAAATATCTGCATTACAGTGTCATTTACTAAAATGACCATTTACATGGAACTGGGCAAAAAAATTCTTACATAATCACAGAGATAAGAAGTAAATTTGGCAGATTTCCTTTGTTCCTTTTAACTGAATATTATAATGAGCATTTTTATTTTAGAGAGACAAATAGCTGTGATGAACAATTACTAGGCAAATAGAAGGTGAATGCTTAATTTCTGTCTGAAACATTAAGTACACAAATCAACAGGTGTTGATAAAGTTCCTAAAACTGTCAATTTATGAAAATATCTTTTTTATGAGTTTAAATTGAATTGTTTTCTCCATTAAAATGCTAATGCCTCAATTTATCTCTTAAAACCTTAAACAAGAAAAGAAAATTCTATTTTGGGGGAGAAGAGAAGAAGAAACATGGCTATCCATGAGAAATATAAAGGTTTTTGTCTCATTTGCAAGCTAGGTATGGCCTTGGTACTAAATTCTGACCAGTTATTTGGAATTTCCAGTACATGTCTTGATATGAAAAAGATGTACCACGTTCATTTCTTTCTCATTTTTGCTTATTGAAATAACAAATGCTTGGAGTTCACATTGCTAATTGGAGCAGAAGGTGGAAAGCATGTGTTGAGGGTCATGGAGAACCAAGTAAGAAGGACTGGCTCAGCTGTAGGCCACCTTTAGATTTCATTTATATGTGAGAGAAATATATTCTTTCTCTCTCTTTTTTTTCTTTTTTTTTGGCACTTACATCCAAACTCCTTTCTGAATGATGCAAAGTGTTTCAGCCTTCTTCCTATTTTTTAAGCCTTATCTTTTTCTGTATTACTACAGTCCAGCTAGATTAGATGTTCAAATGTTCCTTCAGTAAGCATTATGCCTTTTCAGGTTTGACCTTTTGTTCAATCTGTTCTTTCTGCACAATACAAGATATTCCCCAGGCTATAAGTTTGGAATTCTCTTCAAGCACATTCTGACTTTGTTAGATAACCCTAGGATGATCTTTTTCTCAATTCCTATATTATTATTCTATGTAATTTACCATAAGTGTATTATATAATGAATGTTTTGAGGGCCAGAACCAATTTCCCATATTCAGCACCTATTGTGTGTCACTCATTATGCAAGAAATGACTCAGGTAAGAAGGATGATAGCAACAGTACCCATTTCCACAAATATTTTATAATTTAGTGAAGTAAAGGTATACATACAAGTAATACTAAAATAAGAAGTCAGCATAATGAACAACACATTATAGAATTACAGAACAGGAAGTAATTAGTTCTTCTGGAGATGGTATGAGCAGGAAGCTCTAAATAATTTCTCAAAGGAGAAGATATTTAGGCTAACCTCAAAGGATAAATATGCATTTACTTAGAAGGCAATGTCTGAGGAAACTTAAGCGAGCTCTGGATATCCAGCTGGAGCAAGGTATTGACTTTGTCTTAAAGAGTTGGAAGAAATAAATGCTATTCTTCATTACAAAATGTGGCACTGTCAATGAATATAAGCATGGGACAAAGGAGAAATGTTTAGCTATGTGACATTTGTATGCTTTTTGTTCAAAAAAAGAAGAAAGCTTTGATGAAAAGATGAGAAACAGATTAAATAGGGGATAATTGATGTGGGTAGACTGAAAAAATGAATCTAACAAATTGGTCAATGGAGCAACAAATGAAACCCAGGCAATAGAAATATACCACTAGGTAAGAAGTATTGAATGAAAGAAATGTAAGAAGAAAGACTACTCTGCGCTCTTCATAAAATTGTGCGTATACATAGTTTCTAGGAGAAAGTTCCTTATGTGATTGCTGACTTGGATATTAAGGTAAAGATGGAGAACAGCAACTGTGGAGACTGGGAAAGAGAGCAATGGAGGGGGCTAGTGTGAGTGTGCATTTAAAGCAAAAGGCAACGTGTTCACACCCATATTAGGAAGGAGGCCAAGAGGTGACTAATGGAATGAAGAAAAAAGTGGAAGTTAAGAAACTAGAGATTTCCTAAGAACTGATGTGGTAGGAGTGTTATACTTCTTTGCTTCCCTTCACAGTGTATAACACAGAGCCTTCTACTCAGTCATCATAAATACTTATTGCATTAATACACTTCAATTCATCCCAAATCATCTTCTTATATTGTTATCGAAACCTAATGAGTTTTTAGGGAATAAAATAAAAAGAAATTATTCTGGAGAAAGCTGTGGGGAAGATATTTAGACTAACCTCAAAGGATAAGTGTACCTGTGGCATAGGTTGCTGTATCTCCCTTTATGGGTGTTCACTAAGACCTCAAGAGATAAATTTACTGAATATTCCTGATTGTAGGTTTCTAATGGGGTTGACTATGTCTCCTTTTTAGGCTTTTTAAAATATAAATATCTAGAATATAGTTTTTTACTTATGTTTTGAACAAATTGAGCTATACAAGGGAAACATAGATATGGATAAGAATATAGTCTAAGTTCAGCATTGGATAAACAGCCCAGAGGCCCAAAGATTTGTCACAGTATGTGAGGTTTCTACAAGATCACAGGATTGCTTCTTATTAGAAAAGATGTAGCATTTATAGAAACTGCCATTTAAAGGATTCTGTAGCTCAGAGGGGTAAAAAGCAATATTCTGGTAGGCTGCCTTTTGAAGCAGTAAACACCTTTTGTGTCATCTAACGATGGCTTAGATAGGTTTGAAGAACTATGTGTCAAGTATTCCGAACACAAGGAATGTAAGTTTGGTGAACTCTTTCAGTCATTTGAATCTTAAATCAACAAGTCACAGAATCTTAAAACAGCTTGCTTGATTCATTTAAGCTTGTGGTTGCAGTAGGGATAAGATTCTCAGGCCTACTGTTGTTTCATCTGTAGCTGTTATAGAAGAAAAATATACAATTTTCTCCTTTCTAGGGTACATATCAAACTGATACATGGTTTTAAGTAAAAGAGAAAAAAATGGCTCATGATTTCCTTGTTTATAACAAAAAAATCAAGCCATTTCTAAATAATATATAGATCATGACCCAAACTGAGCTTAAGGCCAGACACTGGTGATTTCTTGTTTGAGTCACAAATGGTTGAATAGTCTGTAGTGAATGTTTAGACTATGTGATTTAACTTTCAATCTACAAAGGCTAGTCAGAAAGGAAAATATTTCGTTTCAACATTTTTTGTTTGTTTCTCATATTTGAGTGGTGTTGACTTATTTGAGGAATTATTTCTGCTAAATTCTTCCTAGATTGAAAGTAGGAAATTATATTTATCTAACCCATCTTCTAGTGGTTTTAGGTTGCTTCATTATAAACTGGTCAACTCCTCCCTTCCCATACCAACCTGCCCTTCATTTTCTTCATATTTCTTTAATATATTTGAAATAATCTCATGATATAGATTCTTTGGGGGAAAGATAGGTAGGTAGATAGATAAATAGATATCAAGATTTACATAACAGTAATGTTATACATCAATCATTTCATCAACTATATTAGTTTTAATATGCTTTTCACTAAAATAATCAAACTAATTATATTTAAAAATATTCAGGCTGTTCTGAAATTCAGGCTGGAGGCAAAAAATCTGGCTGCATGAGATTTTTATTTGGTTTACAGGTTAACTGCTGTCATTGGGAATACTGAGATAACATTGCTTAGTTAATAACCTCACTGGGTTAAACAGAACACCAAAGACAATCTTACAGGAAAAAAGTAAATGGTTAGAATTTTGTTTTATTTACGAGGATTATAGATATATTTGCAGTGTTCTTTTAACAAAACAGGTCAATATTAAACACTTAGCTCATTCACTTTACCACAATGTTAATCAGAGAGAATTCATTTAGCATTCATGTGGATTAAATAAATTCTATCACTAACGTTGGTCTTATCTTTGATTATTCCCACCCCCCTTTTTCTGTTTTAAACCTGTGTACAAGATGTTGTCCAATTACAATAGGGTTAAGAATGACTGGTCTATAAGTGAAAACTCCAGGTATGCGTCGTACATAAGGAAAATAAAAATTTATGAACCTGAAATTTTGAAAAATAATAAAGGTAGTGTGTGTATGTTTTTGAAACATGTTATTAATAAATTTCCAACTATAGTTCTACATCTGTATATGTTTTCATAAGGCTAGAAGGACTTTAAAATGTTATCTGATTTATCATTGTGGATTGCATGTGCTTGAGCACATCTAGACTACCATATATTTTCCTTGGATAAGAGTCCAGTGGGCTTTAGATGAGATTACCTGGATTTCCGCCACTTATTAGTTATGGGCCTGAATAATTTTGTAATAGTTCTGTACCTGTTTTATCATAGGTGAAAAGGACATAGTTATAAGACAGTTGGGAAGATTATGTAAAATAATCCATTTAAATGGTCTGACCTCCAAGGTCTACTCAGTTAGTAATAGCTATTATTGTTTGATGGTAGCATACCTAACAACTTTGGTAGAGTTTCCCTAACACGGCTCCTACTTCCTCAAGCTAAAATCTTTTGTGAAGCCTGACCTAAATCATTTCTACACAGTTTAAGTCAATATTCACCACATGCCAAAATTAAAACACACACAAAAACAACTTTTATATGAACTTACTGTTTCATCTTTTTATATAAAAGTTATCACTATCCATATACTGTAGATTTTACTCTTCTACTACTATATACCTCACAAAACTTGCAATTTGAGTTTTCTGCAAACAAAACTTAATTAAATATCATGACCCTCAATATAAGTAGAGCAGAAAAAGCGTTGGACTCTATCCCCGTATTCAACAAATTAGATGATTTGGACACAACTTTTCATCAATACATCTAAAAATGAATGAAATACTTTAAGTTTTGTTTTTCAAACCATTGAAATGGTTTCAAAAATTACCAGGCAATACTCAAAAACAAAGCAGTAACTAATAGAGCTAAAAGGACCACTGAAAATTTGGTGGATCTTATGAAACCAACTTCAGCTTTTGATTGCAATTCAGGTCAAAGATTACAAGGATCAAAGTTTAAAGATTAAAATCTAACAAGCTACACCTTACCCCTGAAACTGCGGCCCTAAAAGACCATATTTTCATAACAAGAATGACAATAAACAAACCTGGCTTCCTTACATTGAAGTTGAACAGTACATCCTAGAAATTTCAATCACAAACCTTGTATTTTACAAATGTAGTCAAGTTAGTATTTCCCTAATGTACTCAAAATTCTTAAACTAGAAATTCAGTTCAAATGATCCCAGAAACACGTCTTCCCAGGTCCTCAGCAGAAGCAACATAAATCATCCCTAGAAAAATAGAGATCATCTTTGACCTTAAGGAATTTGCATGAATAAATTCCTGAGAAAAATGATAATATATTAAAATAATAAATACACAGGGCAAGAAGGCATAATGAGTTAGAAATAGGCAAAAGCAGCAGAAGAAATAGATTCCTGCATCTTCAAATTCTGAAATAAGCAGGCACTGATTAAAAACTAACAAGAGTTGTATATTTAAAGGGAATGAAATCAAAATTTGAAATTATTTCTAGGATAATGAACTATAAAATATGACCTGAAAACAATAATAAAAATTAAACACCCAATGGACATGAATTGGAAGGCAAATCAGAAGAAATTATTCAAAAGAAGTACAGAGAAGTGAAAATAAGAAAAAACATGAGAAAAGATAAAAACATGGAGGATAGAGATAAAAGATTTAATAAATAATGTAGAAAGAGACAGCAGTAAAAATATGGCACAAAACAAGACTTAATTGCATAATATCGAAAAATGTCATAGAACTAACAAAAGTCACGAATGCACAGATATACAATTCTAGAGAACCCCAAGCATGAGCTATATAAAGAGAAATCTACACCTAGACGTACTGTTGTGAAACTACAGGTAGATAAGAGCTGGGGTGGGTTGGGGAAGGAAATATAAATTAACTTTAGAAAATAGCAGCTGAATTCTCAGCAGAGAAAGCTAAAAGACAGAGAAAGTAACTTCATTAGTGTTATGAGAGAAAATAATTATTAATGTATCATTCTATTCCCAGAAAATGTATCTTTCTTTTAGCATGAAGATGAAATAAATTAATTCTAAACCACCATTTCCTATCACCACCACCACACACACACAATAAAAAAGCCAAATGGTTGTTTTCTTGTTCACGTAACGTTTATCTACATTGTTCCTGTGGTTTGACTGTGTCTTCCAAGGTTCATGTGTTAGAAACTTGAGATGATATCTTAAAGAAATGATTAGATTGTGAGGGTTCTGCCCTCATGATTGCACTGATGTCTTTATCGCAGGAATGACATTGTTAGAACAGTGAGATTGGCTCGCCCCTCTGTTCTTCCTCCTTCCATTATGGGATGATGCAGCAATAAGGTCCTCACCAGATGCCAGATACCAGTTCCATACTCCACAACTATGAGTGAATCCGTCTCCATTCTTTATGAATTATCTAGTCTCAGATATTCTATACATTTGGCAGCACGGAATGAAGTAAGACAGGTGTATTTTTTTTTTAATTAGGAATGTATTTAAATTCCACTTTATTTAAATTCTGATATTACTCAAAGATTGTGGAAGTCTTTCTTTTATCATAGAAATGAGTAGGATATATAGAATTATAAGTTGAGTCAGTTAATGTTCTTTTCTAAGGAAAGCAAGATTCTCGAACAGAATCCTAAAGATTTGTTACTTTTCATGACACTTCTGTATCCCCATGGAGTGTTTCTCTGGTTCCTCTGGTCAGTTTGATAAGCTATTTTAAGAATGGTGGCAATTGAGTGAAGATCATGTTCATCCCCATGACAGCCAGTAAACTTAGTGCTTTTCATGGCCATAGGCCATCACTCAATAATAGCCAAAACTTATTGCCCAACAGAGAGCAAGGAATGGAAATGTAAACAGATCAGAATGAACATGTAACTTATCCACTATAGCAAAATCTTCTTAAAGAGCTTAAAGTGCTGATGGTAAAGAAGCACTTATACTATTTTAGACCAAGGGACCATGAGGTATATGCCAGCACCACAGTATAAGTTAGAAGACCAAGCTTTTTCTGATGTTAGATGGTTTTTGGACACATTTGTCTTCAGTTTTCCCATTCAGCAATCCAAAATTGACTCATAAAGAGCAACTCTTCTGCAGCACCTTCAGATTACTTCAGATGGGAATTTCCAGTGCTATACACAGTATTAAATGCATCTTACAGAGTTTGAAAGTGAATCAAATACAGTAATAAGGAAAGGGGGGAAGTCTATGAGTTTCAGAGGTTTCCTCTGAGACTTGTAAAATATGCATTAGAAGTGAGCAATTTAAGCACCATGAATTTTATTACTAGCCCAAAAGTTACCCTGAGTCTTATATTTTAGCTGATTTACATTCATGCTGTCTTCAGGGTACAATAATGAGTTCAGTCTTGCTTATATCTGGGTTCAGTTTGTAAGGCAAACTCAGGAAAAGTGCTTAGTTAAAGTAATATAAGCAGAACACTAAATTACTATTTTGTAATTTGTCCTCTACTTCTAAAGAAAAATAGTTGGCTAAAAGTAATATTTTTATATACTTTTCCCAAACTGTTATCTTCCTATTAAACTTTAAATTTTTAAAATTTAGGTTTGTTCTCCTTTTCATTTTTATCACATATATTTTTTCCAACTTTTACTTTCCCACATAATCAAATGATACCTATTGGTAATGCTGCATTTATTTATTTTTATTTTATCTATATGTTTATCTGTATGTGTACCTATTCTATCTATGTATCTATCTATCATCTATCTATCATTTATCTTCCTTAAGATACCTTTATAATACCATTACTTAAAGGAAAGAGTATATAAAACATTCAAACATAATCATTGTTGTTATATTGTGAAAAGTTTAAAGTAGTGCCTTGGTGAATCATATGCATTATTTATGTTTTTTCACTTATTTCTAAGAAGAATATCAAACAAAACAAGAATGTCAGTACTGCTGAGAGTAAACTCTAATTTACTCTCAGAAATATTTTATTCTATTTTACCAAATTCCTCTTCTATGGCCAACATTTATTCCAATTACATGCAAAGTAAAAAAAAAAAAGCAAAACAAAAATCTCTGCAAAACTGTCTTCATTTTCCTTACAAGAATATTTAATAAATACTGTTGATGTTATGTGGAGCCTCCAATTTGTAATTGTCACACTTCTTTTTTACTCAGCTATTAAAAAACCTCAATTGTTACACTTCTTTTTCACTCAGCTATTAAAATTAATAGCTTACTTTTTCAACCTCAAATCCTATAATAAACAATAATACGATTTACATTGCGGTGCATCTCAAGTTGTTTTAAAATGCGAATTAAAATTACCTGGAATATTTTGTGTTGGACTTCTATTACTAGCTATGCATTACTATTCTAAATATCTGGGGGGTAGACCAGGAGAACAGGCCCAAGAGGAGTCATTTAAATATCAATGGCAAGACAGAAGCACAATTCAAATAATTCATAATTAAGGCAGAATTTTCTTTCTGATATATGTATATTGGCATGATGTTGTTTTGAATTTTATTGGAAAAATTTGAAAATAATTCATAAAGTATGTAATGTCAGTCTATCTAAAACTTGTATCTTTTGTGGTATATCCTTCAATCTGATTTTTTCAACTTATTTGATAATGTCCAAGAGGCCAACATTTAAGATTCTGTTTCCCCAAAGAATATAAATAATAATGTCGTTATAATCTCACAAAAGTAGTAGAAATAATGTGTACAATGATTTAATGAAATCTCTCCTGTGACTGATGTTCAACATTAAAATTTCAATATTACTTGAATGCTTACCCTTACCAAATATTCTGGCAAGCAATTTATATGGATTATCTTATTTATTATCAATCATTCCAATAGTATCATTAATATATTTTTTGTGTTAATAAGAAAAGTTCTATTTAGTGTGGTTAAAGACCTTGTGTCAGCTGCTTGGAGACTCTAAGTTCACTGGAATGAACTTGATTTTGTTTGATTCCAGAGTCTATGTTCTTACCCTATAAATCGTTCTCTCTTTCAAGATGCTATTGGAGATCCTGGAATAGGTTTATATATTTGATCTGAATAGGACAATATGAGTTTTTAAGGTCATTTAATATTAAGTATAAAGTGAATTTTATTCTACACAACTGTGATTTCTCAAAGTGCATTCTGTTCTTCTTCTCTGAAGTTATGCAGTGCTCACCCCATCTCTAATCATGATATCTTTGGTTGGCTTCTTAGTAATTGTCAGCATCTTTGCCACATGGTTGGAGGCCTGATATCAGTTTGTCACCATATAATATATTTTTCCTATCTGGTTGGGAACAGAGAGCAGGTGCTTAGAAATCCTGCTGTCATCCATTCTCCACACATGACTGGTCTATGTTCAGCTGAATTATGGTGAATATCGCTTAAGAACTGCTGTAGTAACTGTACTCTAAGACCTGGCTGTAATCTCATCCAATTATTTGATATTCATTAAGCAGAGCACAGAAATGAAATTATTGAAACCATTTAAGGAATTAGATATGCTCATATCATCTTCAAGACTTATCATCTTATTATAATACATAAGAAATCAACATAATTCTGAAAAAGTTAAGATTGACCTAGAGTTTAGAACACAATTGAAATGCCTAATTGATGGTTTGTTGTTAAACTAGCAATTATAAGCATTTTTACATTTAATTTTCAATGGTTTTGATTTGCTGTTTTACAACTGGGAAACTCACTTGAAAGATAAATGAAATTCAAAACAATAATGATCTGTCATCTTACACTAGTTAAAATAGCTTTTATCAAAGAGACAGGTAATAATGGATGCTGGCCAGGATATTGAGAAAGGAGAATTTTGTACACTGTTGGTGGGGATGTAAATTAATATAGCCACTATGGAGAATTGTATGGAGGTTTCTTATAAAACTAAAAATAATACTGTCATATAATCCAGCAATGCCGCTGTTGGGTATGTATCCATAATAAAGAAAATTATTATATTGAAGAGATATCTGCACTCCCATGTTTATTGCAGCACTGTTCACAAGAGCCAACATGTGGAATACCCTAAGTGTTTACCAACAGGTGAATAGATAAAGAAAATGTGGTACATATACACAGTGAAATATTATTCAACCATAAAAAAGAATGAAATCCTGCCATTTGCAACTTAGATTGAAATTGAAAACAAAGGTATATGTAAACAAATGCTCATGTAAGCAACTATCAAAAGACCATTTTCATTAATGCAAATATTTACATTAAACCAATCAAGAATAAAAGTTTGCCTTGCTTTAGCAAATGTTTTAAACAAAAATTAAGATGTACAAATACAAATAAGAAAAGGCCTAATCACTCTGAAAAATAATTCTGTGTAAAATTCTTAAAGATACATGTGAACACTTAAATTACTTGGTTGAAATAGATTTGCAACTGTCTTGTATTACTTACCTATTTTATACCACAAGTGTACCTATATGTACACTGGAAACCTCATGCCAAGGTAGAGATTTTAAGATTAATAGTGAGGCTCCAGATATAGGTAGATTTTCATATATTTGAAAAGCAAGTGTGTTCTGAAACAAAATATGTTATTAGTGGAAAGCTTGCTTTAACTGTATAAGACAGAAGCTTTTCTTGTTTCTAAGCACAGGTTTGAATTTTCTTCTGTTCATTTGTTTCCCAGCAGGTGTCTCTATACAGCAGCAATACTTAGAAAGCACAAGAAGACAAGAACTAATTATATAAAAAAGAAAGTGTAGCAAGGAGAGAAATGAACTGGTCATAGAGTATATCTATGTTACAGTATGAAGTCAAACACTTTAAAGATATATACTCTCCATCATAGTTACATGGCATTTTTTTCTTCTTGATTTTATTTGTTTAAACAGTTTTTGAAAAGAGTCCTAGGACAAGCCTTTAAAACACTTTGTACTATATAGGTTGGTTGTCTCTTGTCTCTCTCTCTCTCTTATATATATATATATATGTATATATATCTTTGTATCTGTCTTTATATATATATATATCTTTATGTATACGTATATAGATATATATACACATATATATACACACACATATACATATACAGAGAGATAATTATATATATATATATAATTATCTCTAACAGGGTATCAATTTCCTCATTGCCATCTTGATCTGATAACTTCATCATTTTGGATGAAACTTTAAGAAAGTAGAACTGTTCTTTGCTATGATCATAATCAGTGATTTAGAGGTTATACTAGACAGTAAGAAATTAAAAAGCAGAAAGACAGGGTAAAATAATATCACTCAAGCATGTAATTTATCCAGCTTTCTTTGATCAATGTATCACAAAAGTCACTGTTTTTATATAGAATGAGATGCAAAAGACTGAACATTTTTAATGCTTAATTGTCAATATGTAAGCTTTTTAATCAAACAAAATTCATGCTTTGATGGATCCTGGTTGGATTTCTACCCTAATCTAGGTGAAATAAAGCATTTCAACTTTACATATTAAAGGAATTAAAGTCATACCTATTTTATTGTAATTGCAGATTTAATGCATCATAACATTCTGAAATGAAAACATGAAAATATGAAATCAATATGTGCTTGAAACTGAATGGCATTAACTAAATGGTTTCTAAGTTAAACTTAAGTTTAGCATGTGGAGTTCTTATTTCCCATACAATAAACATTCACATATTTTAAAAAGACATGAAAACTATAAATATGCAACATATGATAAAATATAAACATAGGAATATATTCCACAAAATGGTTAAAGACGGAAAAAACTTCTAACTGGATGAGTCTCAAAGACAGTTTGCTAAACTTTTACATTTACTGGATTTTTTCGTACATGAATAGAAATTTGTAACTCCTTAGAACTAAGTATGTCACAAAAATATATGTGTATTTTGGCCAATTATAGAGAAGCTATAGAATAATTGTACTCTATGAGGTCCCAATTTTCCTCTCATTCTGATGTTATAGTTCTTTTATCTTATATTTATTTTAAAAAAGTAATATATTAATTTGAAGGACCACTAAAGAAATCATGCAGGTTTCCATCATACTTTAAGAAATGGATAGAACTTTTTAAATTCATTCTATTTAGATTAACAATCTGATTTGAAATTATCATGTAATATTTGCTGGTTTAAGATGACGAACAGAAAATACATTTGCCAACATTTTCTCCCAAAGTCTTTTTTAAGTAATAAAAACAAAATTATCAGAACAAATTAATGATAAAAAACAAGAAAGTGGGTAGTGAGAAGACCAAAAAAATTGAAAATTCCTGGTAAAGGAGAATGAGTACATCTTTAAAGAGGAATCATAGTGGACAAGGTATATCCCAAGAATAAACATGGTTTTGTCCAAGGAGCCAAGAAGAAGCTCCAGGTTCTAAATCAACAAATTAAAAGAAAAGGAGTGGGTCATAGGGCAACAAAATGGGTCACTGAAATGTAAATCCTGAGAGCAGGGGTTTCATTGGTTTTGTTTGCTGCTGGAACTCTGACACAAAGAATTTTGCCTGGCAATAAAGAGTTCAGAACAACATATAGAAATTTCTGACAGGTAGAGTAAGGAGATCTGTCATTTTTTTATAGTTATTCTTTCCTCTTTATGGCTAACCAAGATATGGAGTTAGAATAAACTTGGCTTTGTTGCACTCTCAGGCTTTATTTCTCTCTCTGGGAACCTTCCAAAAGCATAAGACCAGAGATGGGCTGGAGCTGCCTTCCATGGTTTATTAAAAGTCAACTGTTAATTTTTTAGGAACTTTGCAAGACAGGTTTTAAATGCAAATATTATTTTAAAAAATCTACAAAATACATCTATACTTCCATATATTATAATAATAAATACATGCAACAAATACTCAATATTCATTACTTTCTAATTATTCCACTACATTTTAACAATATTTATGATCTTGTGGTTAATTACATCTGTGTGGATGGTGGAAAAACTATCCAGTTGTCCCTCAGTATCCCTGGAGATAATTGGTTCCAGGACCACTCCCCCTAAAACAGAATCCATGAATCCTCAAGTCCCTGATTTAAAATGATATGTTATTTACATGCAACTTATCTATATCCTCCTGTATACTCTACATCCTCTCTAGATTACTTATAATACTTAATACAATGTACATGCTATGGAAACAATTGTTATGCTCTATTATCATTTTAGTTGTATTATTTTTACTGCATTTAATTGGGATTTTTAGAATATTTTTGATCAGCAGAGGGCTTTTCTGTTGTTGTTCTTTCTGGATATGCATGTGTATATACATGGTTTTCCACCTGCTCTGCCATGTGGAAAAACTTTGCTGACATTCTTCTGTATAACCCCAACTTTCAATCAATAAATTAAGCCCATATTCTATACAGCAGAAAACAACAGAATTTATCTGTGCTTACAGCACACATATACATGGAAGGACTCAATGATGAGTAAGTCAAAAGAAATAATTAGAATTTGGAGCTTATATATAATAGAATTTTAATAGGTGAAAGGGACAGAGAGAAAGGAACCTAGGGAAAATAAATGACTTTCTGAGTTTCCAGGAGAAAAAAATAGGAGATAACATTTTTTATAGATAATATATATAGATAATAGATATTATGTTTGTCTATACAGTTATATTATATTTATATAGATACAGTCTATTATATTTATATAGATAATAGATAATATGTTTGTCTATACAGTTATGAATGTTTTTTTCCTATTTCTTTCAGGGCCTTAAAATGACCTTAGAGAAAGAGTTTGAGTAGGTTTTATTTACATTTTTTTCTTCTGGGATTAGGTCTGTCCTGAAGTGGAATTTATAGCAGCCTTCTTTCCGGTAAGTTTCTACTTTTCTCAGATAAAGAAAGCTCTTGGAAGACTTTTTTTTCTGCATTTGTTGAAAAGTTTTCAATAGTTTACTGAGATATATATATTTATTTGAATGAAAAGGTTGCTGTACTTTACTTTTCAAAGTATGCCAATTTTATGATTCTTTCTTCTTTATAGTAAACCTCATTTCTGGCAAGTGGTTGGCTGTCTTAGCTTGACTTGAGATATGAAAATATAGGTAGAACATTTTTCTAGCATTCATCTATAAAGATGAAAATTTCCCTCTCAGAGAGGCACTTGGACTTTTTCTTAATACTTGGTAGAAATAAGTAATTTATTGGAGAGTATGCGAACCCTCTTTCTCAATAGTCTAGTTAAAGATATTTTTAAGAGATGCAATAAATATAACAACAAAAGAACTCAAGAAACCTTGATAAATTGTATTGTATAAAAACACAAATATTTGTTCTGCAAACACAATGTTAAGACAAAGCACAGACTGCAATAGTATTTGCAAAACACATAACTAAGAGACTTATATTTACAATACAAAAAGAATCTGAAATATTTAATAAGAATATATATATATTTTTGAGAAAGAGTCTCATATTGTTACCCAGACTGGAGTACAATGGCATCATTTGCTCACTGCAGCCTCAACTTCTGTGGTGCAGGTGATCCTCCTACCTCAGCCTCTCAAGCATATGGGACCGAAGGCATGTGCCACCATGAACAGCTAACTTTTGTATTTTTTCTAGAGACGAAATTTCGCCGTGTTCCCCAGGCTGGTGCAGAATTCCTGAGCTGAATTGATTTGCCCACCTTGACCTCTTAAAGTGCTGGGATTATAGGTCTGAGCCACCACACCCACTCTTAATAAGACTAATTTTTTTAATAAACAAGAATAGAAATTTCAAAATTAATATTTAAAGAGATATTTTTATGCAGTTGTAATTTTTATTATTGCACTTTAGGTTCTGGGGTACATGTGCAGATCATGCTGGATTGTTGCATAGGTACATACATGGCAAGGTGGTTTATTGCTTCCATCCCCCAGTCACCTATATCTGGCATTTCTCCCCATGTTCTCTCTCACCGACCTCCCCAACCCCCATTGTCCCTCCCATAGCTGCCCTAACAGATCCCAGTATGTGATGCTCCCCTCCTTGTGTCCATGTGCTCTCATTGTTCAAAACCCACCTATGAGTGAGAACACGTGGTGTTTGATTTTCTGTTCTTGTTTTTATTTGTTGAGAATGATGGTTTCCAGATTCATCCATGTCCCTACAAAGGACAGGGAACTCATTGTTTTTTTTATGGTTGCATAGTACTCCATGGTATATATGTGCCACATTTTCCTTGTCCAGTCTATCATCGACGGGCATTTGGGTTGGTTCTAGGTCTTTGCTATTGCAAACAGTGCTGCAATGAACATACTTGTGCATGTGTGCATATGTCTTTATAATAGAATGATTTATAATCCTTTGAGTATACATCCAGTAATGGAATTGCCAGGTTAAATGGAATTTCTATTTCCTAATCCTTGAGGAATCGCCACACTGTCTTCCACAATGGCTGAACTAATTTACACTCCCACCAACAGTGTAAAAGTGTTCCTATTTCTCCACATCAGACAAATTTTAAGTAAACAAAAAACCAAATAGAAAATGAGGAAAGGATTTGACAGGTATTTCACTAAAGATATATGGATGATAAATATGCATAATAAGAGTCTCAAAATCAGTAATCATTGGAGAAATACTAATTGAAACCATGAGATACCATGACACATCTATTAGGATGTGTAATAATTTAGGATGGCTAAAACAAACATCTGACAATACCAACCGCTTTCAAAGATGCAGAAATACAGTAACTCTCATAGGTTGTTGGCAAGAATGAACGTGGTATAGCCACTTTTGAAAATAGATTAGAAATGTTTTATAAAGTTAAACATAAGCATATGACTCAGTAATCCTACTGATAATATTTGACCAAAAAAAATGAAGACTTAAGTTCACACAAAAACCTGTATGGAAAGGTTTATAATGGTTTTATTTGTTATTGTCAAAAACTGGGAAAACCTTAATGTCCTTTATAGATTAACAGATAAATAGTGATTATACATACAATGAAACACTAGTCAGAAATAGGAAAATCTAATTAATAATTTACGCACAACATGGATGAATCTCAAATGCATGTGCTAAGTGACGGAAGGCAGAGAGTAAAAATATATATGATATGATTCTATCCAATGACATTCTAGAAAAGTAAAATTATAGGAACAGAAAACACATTAGTGTTTGCCATGGGCTGGGCTGGTGGGAAGTGCTGACTATAAAGTACAGCAACAGGGATTATCTGGGGGGGTGAGGAACTATTTTGCATTTTGATTGTCGTCACGGTTTTATATGACTGTAAGCATTTATCAAATTTGACAGGATGGTACATTAAAAAGTAAAATATATTCTATGTAAATTTGAGAAGTGAATAATAGTAATAACAATGACACCATTAATCATAAAATCCCAGATGAGTAACAATGCCAAAAACGTGACATATAGACAGGAAGAACTTACAGCATTAGCACAAAACCATTTTAAAAAGAAAATATTAGATCTCAGCTTCAATGTTGTCTTCTCAGAAAAGTTTTCCCTGACCATTGAGTATGAAGTATCCACTTGTCATTCTTAATCACATCTTAATTTAATTATCTCCCTTGCACTTAATTATAATTCAAAGTTTTCTCATTTATTTAAGTTTTTATTATTTTTTGTTATTTGTATTCTTATGTTAAAATGTAAGTTTGTGTTCTGTAATGCTTACAACTTTGAACTGAGAACTTCAAATTCCTGGCATGAAGGAATTGGTGCAAATTTGTTAAATGACTAAATGGAGATAATGCCATTATTCTTTGAACTTCAATATGGGAGTTCCAAATTTTTTAATAAGATTAACATGTAATATAATTAAAAATATGGATCAAAATTGAAATAAACAGAATTCTCTAAAAAGCAATAAGTATTCAATAAATATCAATTTCTTACTAATATGAGTTAGGAAGTAAAATAAGGGCTAAAATTGACTAAAATATTTATGTAGTATCTTTAGAAAATATAGGTAGAAACATATAAAGTATAAAAAGTTTTGAACTAAAAATAGAGAACACTGTTCAATTTAAAACCATACGTAAGATGAGAGAAAGGAAAGGCTATGATTTGTTGTATAATTTGGATAAGAAACTCATCATATGGTTTTCACACACTTGGAAGAAAAGTGAATCGCTTCAAGATGGTCACTAAGAAAGAACTGTACAGATGCCAATTATGTAGTTTAGAACACAATCAACTCCCTGCATTAAAATGACACGCCATCGTAAGCTGGTTGTAAATTCCTGATTTGGGAAAAAGACTGAATGACAATGTAGAATCTCCTAGTTATGAGTTACTCATTAATTTATTTGCTTGTGAGATTAAAAAAAAAACAGGACTAAAATATGTTGCGTTTTTTTGTCTTAGTATACAAATTTAAGCTTGCTTGAGAACATTTGTTGTTTTATACATGGACATTTTTTCTCAATTACCTATCTGTATCAGCCTAACTGTGAATACATTGTAGAGAACAGATTGATGTTGCTTTGACCTCTTTACCTATCAGTATAACTGCAAAGATTAATTGTTAGATGGAAAAGCTGACAGTTTATTCTCTGGAAGTGCTGGTGATTGGGATTGTAGTGATCTTGAAGGATATTGTTGCAACTTTGCCACTTCCACTATTCTTACTATTCTTTTTTGTCTCAGATGAGATTACTCTGAGATAGGAGTTAACAGTAGGGAGGTGTTAACATAATTATTATTAGTCACTTAGCTGAATACGAAAAATGACTCCTTGAGGATTTTTGTATCTTCTTAGATCTGAGTGAGCCAAAAGGCAATCAAGAACACCCTGCACTGATGTAGAATGTGGCCTGCTTTAAGTCCACTTTAAATAGCTGTTCATTTTCTTATCTTTTCATTTATCCAGAGACACATATGGAATATCTGTGGTATAACTGTCCTTGTTCTGGGTACTTGTTCCCTGTCTTGAGACATTTATTGAAGACCAAGGTCTATGAAAATGTGCCATGGCTCTTACCACTTTAGTGTTCTATTCTTGATATGACATTTTTGACAAAATATCTATTCCTAAAAGATATAATAATTTTGTAGCAAATAAAAATAATATGAAAGCCTTTGCAAAATACTGAGATCAGTGGTTTTATAGATGAAAAATAAAATCATATCTTAGGAGTGATATAGACAAGGTTCCCCAACAAAAGTACACATGCTGAACTGTTAAGATGTTAGACAATGAACAATATCTCAACTACAATTCTACGTCTTTATATATATACATATAAAACAATTTTATCTATACATATTGCAATTTTGCATGTTTAGAGGTATGCAAATATATATATTTAAAATATGGTTATATATGTATATATATACTACAAAAAGGTAGAATTCACTTCAGAACACAGGCAAATTTCTTATGACATTGAACACAAATTTGAAGCAAAAAAGTATCATTCAAAAAAAATTTGAGCTTATTAACAAGAAAAAAATACAAAAACAAAACAAGATTAATACTCAATACATTTCCCAACCAAACAATAATATATTTATGAGATAAATATTCCTTTCATATAAAAAAAGTAAAAATTAATCATGGGACAAAAATTTAAAAAATAACACCTAATAATTATTTCAATAGGATTTTTATTGTCGGAATTATAGAAAGAAATAGGAAAACTTTGGGCTACTTAATAAGCAGGATATAGACATGATTATAATCACTATATACATAATGTGAGTTCAATTATTTCTATCTCTAATATTATCAACCTCATTTCATGATGCTAGCAATTGTTATAGTAGCTAACATTTATTTCTATTTACTATGTGTATGTTCTTTAAATAGTACACACCACATGCCAAATATTCAAATAGCAAAGCCACTTTGGCAACTCTGTGATTAAATCTGAGTTTCTTTACTAAGGGTCAGAAGCGCTGGTACATTCACAGATGATATACTGTGCCTTATATCCTTACAGATGATTAATAAGCATGTTCTACTAAATGAAACAGAATAAAAAGAAATAATTTTAAAATTTGAGTCAAGTATATTTATGCATAAAGTAATTTATATGCAATTTCTCCTGAAAACTAAGCACTGCTCTTAACTTACTTTATTTTCCTCTTTCCTTGACTCTCTCTTTGCTAGATGATCCATAAAACTAAGAAAACATATGCATCAGCATATCTTACAACCAGTGGATACTAAGAGTTAATTTATTGGCACATTTCATGCAAAATTAATAAGAATGGAGGAAAAATAAGAGCCTGAGTGTATTAAATTTTCCTGTTAGACTACTACCTGATTTTTGTAGGCCTAGTCATATATCTCTTGGGAATAGAGCAGGGTATAGGGCATGTTTATAGCTATTAAATATTTATAGTTAAAAAGAGAAAGTAAGTACATAAGATTACTGTTAGAACTGTTAGAAATTTTAGAATTTGTAAGTTTAAAAAAGTGAAGAAACTTTAAGAAGCAGCTGTTTTTGTTTATGATTTCATTCTCCCAGGAGATAAATCACATTTAGTGTGGATCTGTGAAAACAGCATTGGAAGTGGAATCAGCAGGCTTCAGTAGGAGCTCTAAATCCTTCAGGAAATCACTGAAAGTTTAGTCAGGGCACTTTACTTCTCTAAGCCTCAGTTTTCTTGTATTTTATATAGAAATTATTATTTTTGTTCTGAGAATCTTAGCTAGTTATTGTGAATAATGATAATAATATAAATGAATAATAGAAATGGAAACTCTTCATGCATTATAAAATACTACAGTATATTCAGAGAAAATTAAATAATAAAGCTGATTGTGAAGTTTTGCTGAGAGTGTAGGCTTCCTGGTCCAGAATACACTAGCTCAGAGAAGCTATCGACAGAGTAACTAAAAGGGTATATATCATTCTTAGGTCAAGAAGGGAAGCCAGAAGTCAAGGCCACAGAAGACACAGGAAACATTATTTCCAAAGTGGGAGACAAAGCTGTTAACAGGAAATTATTTGTAGAGTCAAGAGCCAAGAAAAACAGAAAAAGGACATAAAATCTATCACCTATGGGGATGAATGGTTCTGGGGAAGTCTGTTGACAATTGGAGGGCCTCAAAGGCGCTTTATAGTACTTATGTTATGACCCTCAGTCTGGAATCTGATGAATTAAAGAGGAAATTCTGCTCTAGGCAACATTTAAGAGAGAGTATCTCCAGGCAGTAACTTTTGTTACTCATAAGACTGATGCCATTCTGTTATCTGAAGTGTAGACAAAAAATATTATTAAAGCAAAATGAAAGGATGTACTAAACTTTACATAGTTAATATACAGCAATGTGGTCTTTCAATCTATGGTTTTTTGTTTGTTTGTTTGTTTGTTTGTTTTTGGTCTCCTTGGAAAAGCATTGTCATGCAGAGGCATGGTCTCCAAAATTTGGCACCAGGGACTGGTTTTGTGAAAGGAAACTTTTCCACATTTTGGGGTGGGAGTGGGAGTTGGTTTCAGGATTCAAATGCATTACATTTATTGTGTACTTTCTTTCTATCATTATTAAATTGTAATATATAGTGAAATAATTATGCAAATCCCTATAAGTGGGACCCCTGAGCTTGTTTTCCTGCAAGTAGATGGTCCCATCTAGCGTGATGGGAGACAGTGACAGATCATCAGGCATTAGATTCTCATAAGGAGCAGGCAACCTAGATTCCTCACATGCAGAATTGACAATGGGGTTCATGCTTCAATGAGCATCGAGTGCTGCCACTGATCTGACAGGAGGTGGAGCTCAGGTGGTAATGCCAGTGATGCCAGTGATGGGGAGCTGCTGTAAATACAGATGAAGCTTTGCTCACTCATCCACTGCTCACCTCCTGCTGTGCAACTTGGTTCCTAATGGGCTATGCACCAGTACTGGTCTATGGCCCCAGTGTTGGGAAACCTTGATGCAGAATTACTTGCAGAGTTAAAAGTAAACTATACCCCACAATTTTATTTTAAAACGAATTCTTCAAGATTACAAGTCAATTAATTTAGCCACATAGGGCACTTATTATAGTAAGGCCAAAAAAAAAAAAAATTGACAACATGGAAACCCCAAACTCCTTTTATTTTCAGAATCCAATAACTATAAATTTAAGCACACAGATGAGTTTTATAGTTTTATCCAGTAAGAAAGCAAGTTCATGATGTTGGCTCTGAGATATTAAAATTATTGGTTGTTACCAATCACATAAAATAAAAATAATATCAACAAATATATAATGAGCTAAAGAATTATACTTTATTAGGTACTAAAGGCCATATAAAGGTCAATGCAATAGTTCTGCTTCTCATATTAAAAAAATAATAAAAACAATTAAAATGTAACTTCAAGCTAAAAGACAAAAAGCACAGGACTGCACATCATCAATTACTTTGTAAAAAGGTACTCAAAATATTTTGCATTTCCAGCAGCAAATTATGAGAGTTTCAATTGCTTTTCATTGTCATCAGCATTTAATACTATCAGTATTTTTTACTTTAGTCATTCTTATAAATCTAGTAGTGGAATCTCATTTCAGTTATAATTTGTATTTCCCCAGTGATATTAAATTGATGTTCTTACATTGAGCATTTTTTTATGTGTTTATATTCTATCCATATATTCCTTTTAGTGACATGTCTGTTCAAGTCTTTTCCCATTTTTTTTAGTCAATTGTTTTCTTCCAATGAAAAGTGTAGTGAGTATACATATTTTCTGAGTTCTAACATGTTCTTGGTTAGATAAAAGCTTTCAAAGTATATTCTTCTATTTTACAGCTTGTCTTTTAATTTTCTTACTAGTGCCTTTAACGAAGGAAACATATTTAATTTTCATAAACCCATTTATCAATTCTTTTTCTTTTATGTGATGTGTTTTTGTGTCATCTTTAAGAGCTCTTTGCCTAACCACAGATTATAATGATTTTATTCTACGACTTCCCCTAAAAGTTTGAAGTATTACATTTTGTATTTAGATCTGATCCATTTTGAGTTATTTTTTGTATATGGAGAGAACTTTAGGTTGAGATTCTTTTTTTGCAAATGGTTGTTCAATTGTTCTAACATTATTTACTGACAAAACTCACCATTTTCTGTTGAATTGCTTTTGCATCTTTGTCAGAAATCAGTTGGACATGTTCGTTCTTGTAGGTCTGTTTCCTGACTTTTGTTTCATTGATCTCTATGTCTATACTTTCACCAATGCCACAAGGTCTTGATTACTATACATTATGTTAAGTCCTAAAATCAGATATCATCATTCCTCCCACTTCATTTTTCCTTTCCAACATGGTTCTTGCTGTTCTATTTCTTGTGTCTTTTCAAAGAGATTTTAGAATCAGATTCAGAGATGCATTTCCCTTTGAGCTTCTAATCTACCTTTTTTTTTTCATTCTAAATTTCTAGGATATACATTAGGTGAATTGACTACAAAATGGACTGCATTGAAAACACATCACATGATTTCAACAAGGAGATGCACTGAATCCTTACTAATGGGATAGAAGTTAAGTTATATTAATAAAACTAATAATATATTAAAGTGATTTTTAAATATTGCACTTAAGTATTAAGATTTATCACAGGAGATATACTACAGAATAGTTTCCTGAAATATAAGAGTTGTTTTTTAAGAAGGGAAATTATGAAACACTCGTATGTTAAAATAAAGAGTTCTGTTAATAACAGAACAAAATGAACATTGAAAAAATGTTTGAAAGTACTGTGAACCCCTAGGGAGCTTATGTGTATGAGGAGAGGGGAAGGAGTAAGAAAGGGAGGGGGCTTCCAGTAAATTGGCTGAAGGAAAACTACTAGCCATTTAATCTGCCAAATTAAACAGGCTTCTGATGTTCAACAGCTTTGGAAACATTGATCCCATTACTGCACTGGAGACCTTGAGTAACTTGCAGAGGGGATTTGATGTCTTGCTTTGATTGCCCCCTGGAGATCTCTAAATAGAACAACAAGTGCTTTCTCTGAGATTATTATTAAGGGAAGTGAAGGGTATTTTTGAAAAAGATAAGCATAGAAATAATAAAGGCCAGATTACTTTATATATTTTTTAACCATTCCACCTTGTTAGCTGTCATTTTGCTTGGTCCATGTGATGTTTTACTACATAGCCTAGGACATATAAGCAGAAATAGTTTAAAGAAATATGCAAATGAATCTTTTCTGGAGAATCAAAAGTTTAAAAAAAAGTAAACGCTAAGGGTACTTTAAATTTTCAAGTACTGTAAAGTCCCTGTTACATAATGTCTTAGAATCATATACCCACATAAATTTTTCTGAAAATCAATGGAGGCATGATTTTGTGATTAGATTTTTTTCCCACAGGAAGTAGAAAGTATATAGTTTGTTTTTCCATTTAGTAAGTACTGTTATACACATACCAACATTTTCAGGCAACGGTAACGTTCATCCTTGTTTTTCTAACCCTCTTCTCCTTTGCTTTGCAGAGATTAGTTAGAAATAAAAAACATACAGCCAGCTACATTACATTCCTAGAAGCCTGAGTTTCTATCAGTAGTGCAATTTTTTGATGAAACAAATAACAAATATCAACACGGCATACTCTGAGATGTCACCTGGCACCCTTCCACCAAAAAGGATTTCTGCCTCCTTTTCAAGACTGATTCATCTTTAATTCACAAACAATCTAGCATTGAAATATTTCAGTTTTCCACTCCTCTGAGGTCACTGTAAAGGCAAAGAATGAGACAACACCATATGAAAGAAAATTGTGTCACCTTTTCAGCAAAATAAAAAGTTCAGTCTCAATTTCGTGCTGAAGTATGAAGCACAGTCCCTGAAGAGACAGCCAGTTTGGTGTGTTATAGCAGGATTTGTAACTGTGGAGGTGGAAAACTTTTTCAATCTTGAAAGATATTGTGAAACATTTACTGTGAAAAAGCTGGAATAATACCAACCAAAAGCTATAAAAATAAGAGGGGGGAAGCTTATTTGAGAAGCTTTACACTCTTTTATAAGAACTGCTCCATTATTCTTAATACAGACAAAGGTTGAGTCAAGTTTGTGATGCAGTAAATGAAAAGTTAACAGTTCAGCTCATCACTTCAAGTGAATCCATACAGATTCACTGCATTCGTTTCTCTCCCTGTTCTTCCTTGCCTTGCACTTCTTCATTTTGATTAGCTCGTTCCCTTAACTGGTGAAGCAAGCATTTGTCCTTCAAGTCCAATAAGTTCTAACTGTCATTAATCACAAGTTTCTTTGGTTAGTGCTTTAAAAGTCTAATCAAAAAGGGAGAGTGCTAAAGAGAAAATACGTGGCACTCTCCAGAAGAGAATCAGGGGCAAAAACTAGATAGCTAAGTTTAGAAGTCTCAGATAATTAAAAAACAGGAGAACAACAATCAAGCTATAGATATCATAATTTTGTTTTCAAATAGGTGTATACATTAAAAAATCGCTTAAGTTCTTTCTTGTGTAGATTAATTTGGGTAAACTGATTGAGGTTATAAATTGAACTCAGTCCTGTTGTGTAGCCTGCACATCATCTTTAATGGTAGTAAAGATGTATGAGGCATTAAACAAGAGGCAATAGTTTTAGAGAAGAAATCAAATGTCAGAGATTTCAAGAATTAAAATGCCAAACACAAATAAACATTTACAGTTTTTCTGTATCTTCACACACAGATCATTATTTAGTAGTTATAATTCTATTAGTGCCTAAGTGTTAGGCTCTAACGGAGACATAGTATAATTAGGCTCTAAGGGAGACATAGTATAATTAGAGTCATGAACTAGTAGAGTTAGGATTACTTCTACTTTAGCTGGAATCTCTTCACGATGTATGAATCACCAGAATAACATTCATGACAAATAGTTGAAAAGGTACAAGAGGGATTTGAGTATCCAAATGTATTAAAATATTTCCTGTGGAGGCATATTTCTAACCCCTTTACAAGGCAACCCATGAAAGCTTCTATTTCTTTTCCTATTCATTTCAGCCATCATTTGCTGAAGTCTATTAGGCATCAGGCAAATATTAGGCTGTGTTCATACAAAGAAGAAAACAAATTCTTTTAAGGAATCTCTGTTATTAGGAGAAAGGAGTATAAAGAGAGAGGGACATAAAGTAGTATTTATTGCAATATTCAAAATGTCGTTAAAGGGTTATATAGGGTATCATGAAAACTAGCTGAATTGTAGTTAACCTTATAAAGGAGAGGTGTTAGAAGACTCTCTGGAGGAGATGACATATGGTGCTGAGTCTTAAAAGACATGGTGTTGATTACCAGGGGAAGAGAGAATGGCATGAGTTTGTCTATTTAAGGCAGATGGAACAGTCTGGATAAAGGCATGTAATCATGGCTTAGTATGACGTGTTTAGTGCTTTCTAAATAGTTGTTACAGCTAAAGTGCAAGGTACATGGGAGGAGGCAAAATTAAAAAGCACATGAGATGAGGCCATGCAAATCATCAAATGCACATTAAAAATTTTAGGTTTTTAGATAAGTTGAAAGTTTTGAAGGATTTTAAGCAAATGAGTAACATCAGGTCTATGTTTCAGATAAATCAATCAATTGGTAAAGTCGAGGATGAATTTTACTGAATTTCAGGTTTTGTGGATTTTCATTTAGTTGAATTTTTTTTTAACATGCAACTTTATGAATCCCTTGGCTTCCTTGAGGTCTGTTTCTTTTGAAATATGTTTCCCTTTCTATTTTCCTCTTCTGGTCAGGAAGTGTTAACTCTTATGGGCTATTTACCCTTTTCTGAGAAAAAGACAAACATATAGGTGATATCAATTTGGAATCAGGGCATGTTTGGTTTTCTGTAAATCTTTTCTCTAGCAAATAGAAACTTTGAGAATTGCTATTTTTATTATTTTTAAAACTTTTAACAATGTTTTATTACCAAACTCTGCACAGAGCCAACACTAACCTGGCTAACAGCAAAAACAGCATCACTAACAAGATCGAGGATGGAGGTGCAAACCCAATAAAGATTGTCTCTTAAAGAAAGGATTGGGGGAAAAAAATGTGTGTGTATATATATATATGCATGAGTGCTTTTTAAAAAGCTAAATATTTCCAGTGTTGTAGAAAAATAGATCCCAAAACGATTTCAGTTGGTAAAAAACAGCATTTGACAGTCTGTGCTGCCTTAAAAAAACTCGAGATAACCCTAGGAAAAAAATCACCCCCTCCCTATAAAGACAAAATTCCCTTTTCTCTTCTTCCATGTTCAAATTCCACTGCTGATTCTACCAACACCCAAAGAATAACAAGACCCAGCTTACTTCTCTCAGCCCCTATCTGGTAAGGCTCACAGCAAGGGGTATTCCTTAGGAATCTCCACCTCTACTACAATCAGGAAATTAAGCCCTGGCTTCTGGGCCAGATTCTGGAAACTTGCAAAACATCCTTAGTCTTTGAGGGGCCTGAGGACTCCAAAGATCAAGGGGGCAGTAGACCTGGCAGAGACTGGCATGCCTGCCCTGCAGTGCTGGGACAAGGGAATTTTTTTTTTTTTTTTTTTTTTTGAGACATACTTTCCCTCTGTCGCCAGGCTGGAGTGCAGTGGCGCGATCTTAGCCCACTGAAACCTCTGCCTCCTGGGTTCAAGCGATTCTCCTGCCTCAGCCTCCCGAGTAGCTGAGACTACAGGCGTGCGCTACCACACCCAGCTAATTTTTGTATTTTTAGTAGATATGAGGTTTCATCATGTTGGCCAAGATGGTCTCACTCTCTTGACCTCATGATCCACTCACGTCGGCCTCCTAGTGCTGCGGTTATAGGCATGAACCACCGCGCCCGGCCACAAGGGGACTTTTCTAAGCAAAAACACCTCAACACCTGTCACTGAAAGTCTAACCGGGCAAAACCAGGGAGTAGCAGGCACCAAACTAGCGCTGTGCCTAAAAGGTGCACATCTCCCCCACTTTAGCCATAAAGGTAAAGCGAGACAAAGAGAGATAGGTAATTTTACCTCATTGTTACTTTTAATTCTATAAATCTGAGGGGGATTCCTAAGAAAGTATTCCTTGCTAAGAAGGCTCTCAAATAATCCGATTCTCTACATCACAAATGTACAATCTGGAATATTCATGTGCCTAGTGAAGTCAGAAGGTGCCCACTCCTTCCTATCAATATTCTCTGACATAGATTAGAAAGAGCAAGATTTCAGTTCTTTGAGCTACCTTGAATTTTTTGTCTTATGGAAGCCGACTGTGACTGTGAGAATGTTCTGAGTCATCTCTAATCCATGAATCATGGGAAGATATTTTTCTTGTTCTTTTAAGCATTTTTTTCTTAAAAAATATGCTTTCTTGTTTCTTTTCTTTGCTGTTTTCATCTAAAATTTTCAAATCTGTGAATTATATCCTGACAATATCATAAATATGTAAATAGGTTTATAGACTGTCTCAGCATTCTAAATTGTCAGGAATAAAATACCACTGACAGATTTAGCATCCCACACAGGCAAAAGCATTCTTTAGTAACAAGGAAGAATTTTACCATATGGCACCCTGCTATGTGGTAAGAATACAAAGGTCTTCCAAAGTATGTATCTACCATGAGAAGCTGACTAATGTTTTATTTTCTTTTTAATCAGAGATCTACTCACTGTCATGCCTTTCTTCAGGCCTGGATCTTCTAACTTTGGACATAAACTTCCTAGCAAGCACCATTACAAATCTTTTCTCAGTTGCAAAAAGAAAATATAATAGGAGTCCTGGACCAGTTAAGAGGACATCATGAGTAGAAGAGAAAGAAATTTATAAGATAGATGGAGATTGCCCCAGAATGTTAACAGCCACTAGAAGACAAAAGATAAAGAGCAAAAAGGTCACTGAACAAATGTTTTAATAATGCTTTATTTGAAATTCCATCAGTTACACATTATTACCTTTACTATGCTGTAGAAACTCAGGAGGGATAATGTGAACACTATTATTTATAATACAACAAACCTCAACACCTCTAGGACACACATTCTTTACTAAGCATTTTACCATGTATTGCCTTATTTTCTGACTTTTAAAGTTGCTTTTCTTCAACCAAAGGAATCTATGAATAGAATCAAACTAATATTAATGTAATAAAGAGTGTTATTGTCAGCTCAGTAGAATGAATTTCAGATTATTAGAATTATTTAATGCCTTCTATGCACAGAGATTATATTAAATGATTTACATGTTTTTATTTATTTCATCCTCACAGCCAAATGTGATGTAAATGTCACGTAAATGTCACTAATTTTTCAGTTTTAAAGAAGAAAAACAACTTAAAACATACAGAGTTGAAATAACTCGACTAATGTTATGTATGCAGTAAGTAAGCTTCTGGGATTTAAATGTAATGTCATACTCTTAAACACTGCTATACTATTACGCTGGTGCAAAAGTAAAACAGTATGGCAAAAAACACAATTACTTTTGCACCAACCTAATACCTCTTTAATTTACCAATATTTAATTTAATTTTTATAAAAGAATGGTGGGATGATACACCAAAGCCATTTCAAAATGGCACAATTCTACATTATACTATAGACTTTATATTAAATGTAGGAGCATATATATTATTGAAATCATTTGCTCTAGTTAAGGCTGTACATTATCTCATTGTGAAAAGAGTATTCAGTTGTGAGAAAGAATGAAAAACCAGGAATTGAGGATTCTCACTGTTACAAACTGTGTGATCCAGGGTAGATTATTTATCCTTTACCTCTTTTCATCTGAAAAATGGGATGTGCAGAACATATATAGGTAATTAATTTGAAACATAAAGAGCTTTATTATTTTTTCTAATGTAACCAATTTCCACAACACTGTAGTGTCATATTAGGTGTTTGCTACACAGATTGGCATGGGAAGCCGCAGAAATATACAATAATGAAAGCCTACTGATGTCTGTTTTATGGAATCAGGACTCTTCAAGCACAAATGCTTTCATTTCTTACCCCTGTCAGATCCAAATTGCTCACTGTAATTCAGGAAGTAGAAAGGTGGACAGAGATAGATACAAGAAAATGTTTCTTCCACAGTTATAGTAGAAGTTTTATATCCTTTGAGATCTAATACAGGTCTATACATTTGAGCCATGATTTATTTTATATTTTCAAAGTCTTTAACACTGAGAAATGCAGATAATTGTGTATACAACTAAATAATATGATATTCCTACTGGGAAATGCACTTTCATATCAATTTGCAATCCTTTGAGGATCCCCTTCAGATCTTTTCTGTGTCATTAGGCTTCTTCCATGGTTATTAGATGTGAGTTACTGCTTCACAGTGCTATGCTGGCAAACAGATTTTTTTTTCATTGTTGTGCTGTGTGTGGATGGGGGTGGGTGGGAGGGGAGGTGGGGTGATGGAACCAACTAATACATAAGACTCATCACATAAAACCTCAATGACTGCAGGAAAAGTGTGAACAACATCTGGAATCCCGAATGTTGCCTTTGCATTATTTTTGAATGTAAATTGATAATTTGTTCAACCTAATGGTCTGTTGTATAAAGTGGAAGCAAGAAAAAGGTAAAAGGGACCTACTTTCAAAGCATAGACAATTCTGAAAACTCTTTTATTTCTGTATACAGAATCTGACCACTTTCTATCTCTTTACCTTCATCTGGGTGAATTTTTTATTACCTTTGACTTGTAATACTAAAGCCAATCAAGCAACCAGAGTGAGCTTGGTGAGGTGTAAATCTCACCATATCACTCCCCCTCCTCAAAATTTTGATGGCTGACATTAAGTATATGTGGTATCTAAAAAAGTTGAACTCACAGAAGCAGAGAGTAAAATGGTGGTTATCAGAGGCTGGAGTGGGGGTGGAGTCTTTAGTCAAGAGTATTAAATTTCAGTTAGATTGGAGGGGAAATGTTCAAGAGATCTATTGTACAACACGGTAACTACAGTAAACAATTACTGTATTCTTGAAAATTGCCAAAGAAGTATATTTTAAATATTTTAATCACAAAAATAAATATGTTAAATAATGCATATGTTAATGAGCACAGTTAAGCCAATTTACTATAAATGCATCTTTCAAATTATTACGTTTTATAAGATAAATATTTATAATTATTTTCAATGAAAAACAATTTAAAAAATAAACTGTGATGGTGTCCCAAGCTACTGGACTAAAAAAAAAAAAAAGGCAAAGTTCATTCAATCTGCAAAGACAAAGTATTCATTTGCTGACTTCAGTGCCTACTCATGTCCCCTAGGTTTTGGCTCCAGCCATACTGGCCTCTCCATTGTTTCTCAAATCTTTTAACTTCCTCCCACTTCAGCAACTATACTTGCTGGTCTTTCTGCCAGGAACAGTTTTCTCTTGGATACCTGAAATGAACTAGACTCTTACCCTATTCAGAATAGGAGCGTCTCTTTGCTTGCTATGCCTTTATCATCTAATTTTAAAAATTTTCCCTACCATTACATATATTAGTATATACGTATTTACATTCTCAAAAATGTATAAGCACCATGAGTTTGTGGTATTGACATTGGGGTAGATACATTCTATTATCTATTTTAAATATACCAGCACTATTTATTGTCTTCTTTATGACTAGTAAATTAGATAAGATGTAATTGGTATCTATTGATTTTTTCCATGTTAAATGTGATACAAAGTAAATTTAAACATATATGGAAATATTTCCTTGCAAGAAATAGTCATTGTCTCTTGGTTGTGGGATTCGGAGTGACTTTTGTTTCCCTCTTTAATTTTTTTCTGGGTTTTTTAAGTTTATGACAGACTACATATTTATTATGTTTATTATTATATTAACAATTTATTTGTTTTTGTTTTAATAAAGAAATGATCATTTTTTGAAAAATCAAATTGTACTAATGGTTTGTATAAAATAAATAGATACATTATTTTCCTTTTGGCCCCATCCTTAAGGTTGCACCTCAGGAGTCATGGCTTTATTCTTTTTGTCTTGTTTTCTTTTATCTCCATTGTACAAAATAATATGCATATCCTAACATTTACTTTTTTTAGAGAGAGAGAAACCGGAGAAGGAGAGAGAAAGGAACAACTAACTCACACTGAGTGAGATAATCCAGAAAGATGGAATCCAGGAGAGGAAAGCAGCTTCCACACTGAGTGGAAGGGAATAGAGAGAGAGAGAGATGGAGATTAGGAGGGGAAGATAGGCTTCCATGAGAGAGTGTGGAAGGGGACTCCAGAGGGGGAAATCCAGGAAAGAGAAAGATGGCTTCCACCAAGGGAGTGTTCATGGAAGGGGACCCAAACATGGAGTCCTATGTCCTGACATTTCCTGATGCAGTCATTTAAATCACTGTTTATTGATTTCCTTTAAAATCCTATAAAACACATTTCCCTTTGTTTTATAACACCCTTCCAAAGTGCCACCTACCTTTTTTAAAAAGTTCAATAAAATTTTTTGATTAACTTGATTGCAAATTTGTATATTATAGAATAATATAAATATTTTCCAGTGGTAAGAAAGTTGCATACAATGTAGAAGTTTTATTACCTATATAACTTATTTTCTCTGAAATTATTATTTGCCTCATGTTTTATTTGCTTAGTTTCCTATGTACCCATATTTATGCATTATGAACCTGTCAACAACATTATTTTCCAAAAGCTCAATTCCACTAGAGAGTTTATCATTTCCACCTTTTTCTGAACTCCATATTTCATCCTATCCTGCTATCCTGAGGCATTTGTTTTTCTAAGACTGCTCTGTCTATAACTGCATAACTGGGTCTGCTCTGCTTTTTGGAGTTTCCTGTACTTTGGAGACTTCTCCTTCTTCCCTCTTCTTGCTAAATCTTGTTACCCATTTCAGTTTATCCTCTTGTTTTTTGGATGATATGTACTAGTAGCTCTGTAAAAATCAGAAAACTGGGCAATATGTTACTTAAACTTTACATATCCAAACATAAATTAATTTTACTCTTCCAATTAACAAGCTAAATGCAGAATTCTATTGAAAATCATGTTCTTTAGAGTTGTGAGAAGAATGCATTAATCCATTGTTTTCTGGCTGTTATTGAGAATTTCTGAAATACTGTGATTCCAATTCTTTTGTGTGAGATCTTTTCACTCTAAAGATTTTAGGAATTTTTGCTATCCTTGATATGGTGAAAAATTTAAATACTATGATTAAATCCAAGATTTCCTTATTGTGCGGGACCATCAGTCAGCTCTTCATAGTCAGAGACACGTGTCCATCATTTATAGGTAATATTGTTATATTATTTACTTGATAGTTTTCTTCCACTTGTTTTTATGAGTCTGATTTTATTTCATTTCTATTATTGAAATATTGAAAATTTTGAATAGCCTTTTCAATTTTTCAAGATTATGTTTTTGATTTTTAATTTCCATAGTTTTATTTAATTTTTGATCATTTTATTGACTTCATCCTCCTTTCCTATCTTATTTCAGTGTTGCATTTTTAATTCCCAAGTATTTTATGTTATCTAATTGCCCTTTATTCTTCTTATTTTACTAATGTAATTTTTCTTTTTCTCTTCTTTTGCTGTAGTTTGGAAAGTTTCTACACGAGCTGGCATTAGCTTTTTAGATAGCTCAGTCCTTGCCATACTTCAGGTCTTAGCTTAAAAGACATTTCTTCAGTTTCTTTACAAATATTTAAATTTGAATTTTCTATTACTCATTTTTTTTTACTTGTTTATTATCTCTCTACCACTGCTAGGATGTTTTATGATGACAAAAACTATCTTTTGCTTATAACTGTAACTGTGTGCCCTCAGTCATGTATAATGCCTGGTGCATGATAAATATTGGTTAGGGTTGATGAGGAAGGAAATAAAAATGATGTACAGCTGGAAAGAATATGTTGGGTAAAGCAATAAGTACATAAAATGAATGCTATAATAATAGAATTTAAATGTGCTAAATTAGTGGATATAGAAAAACCTATGGTGGCAAGTCAGATATTATAGAAAATTAGAAAATGTAAGAAAGTAGAAATTCAAAGAGTGCTTATATTCTTAACAACATAGAATAAGAATCCAAAACATAGCCAGAGTTTGATAAAGTGGGGAGAGGGCCCATGTGAGATGGATGAGCTGCTAGGTACAATTAGAGTTGGCCTGGCCATAAGACCCAACCCTCAGAATAATGACATTAGGATGAAAAACACTTCATTCATTTAATAAATAGTACTAAGGTATGTAATAACATTGGCTCATGTCTGCTTCACCTTGGAATAACCTTTTGTAAAGAAATTATTGGAGGTTTCTTCAGAGCATAAGAAAATGTCTTTGGTTGTAAATAAAATACACTGTACTGATTTTAAAATGCAGAAAGCTTCCTGGTGCCTTAAACCTTAAACTCACCATAACTCCTGTAGATGCTTTTGTAATCAGTATAAGAAACTACATTATTTCATCTTTTCTCCTTGGTTCCATTTTTTTTTTTTAATGAGGAAGGAAATCCCTAAGCTGAAAGAGAATGTGACTCACTGAACCCATTCTTCTGATAGTTTTGTGAAATAGCTTGGGGTAAAAGCAGTTGTAAAAGCTTGTTGTTTTCTTAGTTCCTCTCCACCGTGGTGGAGAGTAAATCCCATGTATAAAGCTAAAACAGGTAGGAGTGGGGAAACTACCAAAAAGGTATGTTGAATGAATTCAACATATCCTTATGCATTTTCCAGCAGGAATGTGAGTGACCTTGTGAAAGTCATTTAGCTCTGAGTGCTCCCTGAGAACTGTAGCATCTGCAGTGTGCTCTGTAGGCCTTTTGCAGAAAAAGTGTCATGAGGAACAATCAAGTAGGATGAATCCTTGCCTAGACAGAATATAAAAAACACTCTTGAAGTTGAACTGAATGGGTGGTAGAAGGAAGTGGCGGTATTTCCACATTTTGGTTATCATCAGGACCTGATACACAGTGAGAGGCTCAATAATCACTTCGGATATAAAGACATTTTAATGTTAAATTTGGAGAAATGCTGACGTCATTTTGACATGGGGGCAGCCCAGGCTCAGGGGTGTTCCACTGTGGGAAATTGCACTACAAGGAGAATAAAATTGTATGAAGAAATTGTATGAAGGAGAGAAACAAAGTTCCAAAAACAAACTTCTGACAGGCATGAAAAACTGTAACGAAGTTATAAGTAGAAAATCAGTCAAGGGATAGGTCTGAATCATTAATCTGAATAAAAGCTGCAAATAAATGATTACTTAGACATTTTGAAAAAGAAGAATTACCACCACTAGGGACTTTTTGAGGTTAAAGTTTTTTCAAATAGAACTATTTATTTAGGAAGTAATATAAGTTTCATTTTTTCAGAGGGCCACTGGCAGACACATTGGGTCAAAGCATTTATTCTGACAGAGTGGTTCTTTATTCTGACTCATTCATTTCATTAACCATTTGTCTCTTGGGGAATTGTTTAAATATTTAATACTTCTTAATATTTATTATGCAGCAGGCCAAAGACTGCTATGTTTTTAAAGAAACTACAGTATAATATCATTCTGATGGTCTGCAAATTTATATTTGCATCCAAGAATTCTTCCTACTTCTCTGAGAAGTCATCCTTTGTTTTATTACTCTTTATGGGAATAAGGAAACAGCTGTGCAGTATACATTACGTGTTCTTTCTTTTCTTCTTGACAACTATTATCAACTCATTCTTGTCCAAAAAAATGACTTAATAAACTTCTCTCTTCTAGCCTCTTTAAAAGATTCTTGTTTCCAAAACTCTTAAACCCTGTAGGAACTTTTTCAAAGCCTACTTCAAATTGAGGTCTGTATCAGATGTAATAATCTTTGGAAAACCTGGTCAAAATTATTTAGAAATGATACCCTTCTCATTTCTAATTATCAAATGTTTTATTTTTTCTTTGTTTTCAACATGAGCACTTCATCTACCCTTTGCTCCATACCCCAACAAATCTAAGAAAATAAATTATTGGCCAAGACATTTATTGATTTTAAAATTACTTATTCATCCATGAAAAGCCTAAAATAAGAAAGGTAAAAAGGTTATAATATATAGGTTATAAAGAAGCAGGAAAGACTGCAAAACAAACATCTGGAACACCAAACTGGGAAGGAAGTGGTGATTTATTCAGCTGGGAGCTGTGGTGACATAGTTGCCTAACAGCCAAGGTGCCCAACAAAGAAAATCCTTGCCCTTTTAAAGGCTTACAACTCTAGAAATTACATGTGAAAGGGTCCTGGGCTTACAACTCTATAAATTACATGTGAAAGTGTCTTGATCCGTGAAGTAGGCGTTGGGTATGTGACTTAGGTAGGGTTTGATCATGTTTAAGTAAAAACAATGCCTTCTGGAAAGATTCCTCCATACCATATCCATGATCTATAGATGGGACTGTGGTTAGCAGTAGGGGTCTTATCCTTAACATGGCTGGCAGTACCAACTTGTCCCTCCTCTGGTTGACTTCTAACTTCTCCTTTTGAGATGCAATGTAGAAGGCTGAAGAGGATTAAAGGTCTCCTTCCCCAATAATATATTCCAGAAATTCCTCTTAATAAAATATCACATATTTTGTTTGACGGACTCCATGTTTCTAAGGAAAAGAAACACCCATTTTTCCCACTTAATTATAATATTAAGAAAAAAATTTAGGGGAGAATATTGTCTATGGGAAAAAAATGCCAAATTGCAAGGGTTTGAAAATGTTTGATTCCCGAAGGCATTATAAGTCTACTCTGAGATGTGCTCAGAGTTATCCCTGAGCTGTCTGTAGCCTGACCTTTCCATTGCTGATACCAGTTGTTTGTGTCCTTGTTTGATTGTTCCTTTTCCCAGCCTACCACTTTCAGCATAAGTTACATTGTTCTAATCCTAGGATTTTATCTTGATTATGTGCCATTCCACTAAATCGCAACATTTTTTGCTAGGGATTTTGATACTTTGAACTCCCAACTTAAAAATTCTGTAATTTTTGTCAGTCCTTTATTGTTTCTTGTTATATGCTGTTATTTAGAGACCATAGGTTCTAACAAGAATTCAGGATTAAAATTGTGGGTCTGAAACTAATAAGCTGTTTGAACTTTGGCAAATTCCTTGACCTTGTTGAACTTTAGTTTCTTCATCTGTAAAATGGGAAAATCAATACCTATCTCATAATATTGGCGTGAGTAGCAAGTGAAATAATGTATATAAAGGAATACGAATGGTGCTGGCATTGTTAAAGCTAAAAATACTAGTTATCCTCTCATTCCTCATTGATTTCCTTTTTCAAACTAAAACTGAATTTCACTTTGTGAGAAGCAACTAGAATATAATGTGCAAAAAAATATGGCTAATGCAGCTTAAATTTGTTGTTGTTATCATTGTATTAAATGATCTAAATCTGTTTCAAATGGTGTACAATGAGTTTTCTTATAAAGGAAGACTCCTAAATTTAGTTGGTCATTCATTTTTGGCCATTTTTTAAAAAAGTTCCTGCAAAACTTTTGAATTGACATTATTTAACCAGAAATAGCATCAGCTATAACAGAAAGCAGTTATAAGGTAAATGAGTATTAGGAGATCATTATTATGTCAACATATACATAAATAAAAACATCACACACATACACACACACACACACACACACACACACACACACACACACACACACAGTAAAGAACAAAGCCCCAATGGAAAAAAAACTAGTAATGACTTGGCACATAGTCATCTAATTAAAAGCACAGTTTTTATACCTCCTTACTTTGGAAAAACATTAAGTCTGTTTTCCACTGGATTGTTAAGAGACTATTAGTAGTCAGGACTGAATCTATTGAACAGGACATGTATTTATGCATCACAGATTGAACAAAATAATGGTGACAGAAACAGCCTCTGCCTCCTATCTAGTGCTGCAGAGACATCTTAATAGAGGTGAAAGAAATACTTTTATTTTTTAAAGCCATTTTATGAAATAGTTATAGACCTCCAGGGCAGAGCAGAGAGGCAGATCAGGAAATATTTATGCAGAGGGGGGGATACCTATAAAAATTGTAGAACATTGATCATAAGGGATTGCAGAATTACCCTGACACTAATTCAAATTGGAGCACGACAGTGGCCACCAAAGGTGTTTGTTTTCAAGACAGCACAGGCAAGTGGCATATAGGCAACTGTTGGAACAGAAAACAAAGTCATTGTCTTGAGATTTGATCTTGTAATCATGCAACCTTCATTTCTAAATAATAATGAGAGTTCTAAGGAGACTTAAAAATTATAGCCTAATTCTCTCCCTCCCTTGCCTTAGTCAGTCTCTGGGACAAGTCATAAGAGGGTACTCAAAGAAGCTCATTCACACTTGGAGGCTAAGAGGACACTGAAGCAGTAATATGCTAAGTGCTCCCCTAGTGGGATAAAAACCTGAATATGCTTCCCTGAGTATAAAATGTTATCAACAAAGACCTTGGCACTAGAAGGATAAAAACCTCATTGAACACACTGATATGTTTTCTTTGACTCTGATTTATAGCAAGTATGTCTGACAGACAAAATCATAAAATTTGACTTCTATACTTTTGTACTAGGCTTAGCTTGACACCAGATTTTCTGACAGTAGCTCTACATCTCTTCCTCCTTTACCATCAAAACAGACTTTGAGCTAGCCATCACGTAAAATGGAAGATCATAAAATAAACCAAATCAAATTAAGGATTTAATTATACAGTGGCTTAATTTGCCCTTTCTCTCCAAAAGGGGAATTTCACGCATTAGACATAGGCTATGGGGAAAATTTATTTGAAGGTAGCCCTGAGTCACTCTGCCAAAGTACCTGCCTAGAATCTTGTCAGGTAGTTGCAAATTTGAGTTAACTTGTCACAGTATCCTATTGAGACTAGTAAGGAAGAACTTTATGGAGGCAAACTTAAATTTGAATTTGACTGCATGACCTTAAAAAAAAGGAATGTGCAACACGGAATAGGAAAGAACTTTGAGATCCCCCCTCCTCCATAGTGTACTAGTAATACGTTTGCTAAACTTATGTAATCAAACGGAAGTTGGTTAACTATTGAGAGATCGAATCCACAGTTTCTTGTTTTATTATTAATTGGAAAGGAGGGAAATAGAAACGATTTGATAAAAGCAGTGTGGTTTGATTAATCAGGAGTGGTACCTCCAATTTTGGTAAATAATACAGTTACTCTAGGGCATAGATTCTTGAACACATTTTCTTTTCCTTGTCCTTTGTTTTTTTATACCAGAATCTGTTTATATGCTATCACATAGTTTAGAACCATTACTCAAGCATGACAACAATAGGTCTCATTATTTAAGTAGGAACCAACTCTTTGGAGTTATTCATTACTTAAGAAAGCCTTAATGTGAACAAATATAACTGTATTTACAACACAAAAACACATACACAAACAGAAAGAAGGCCACTATACAAAAATTTCCTTTCTGGTTAGCTATTGCTGCATACCCAAGAATCTTCAAACCTCATGACTTGAAACAATAATCATTTGCTTGGCTTCTGGGTCTGCAATTTGGGCAGATGTTAGGGGAAGGCTCCCCTCTGCTCCATGAGGGTGGAAAATTCACTATCAAGAGGGCACACACACATTGCTAGAAAATTCGGCCCTCTCTGAGGCTAGTAGCTCAGCTGGGAGCAAAGGTCAAAACACTCAGTTCATTTTCTCCTGGTTCTCTCTAGGTGATGCATGGTTGACTGGTGGCATAGTGGATGTGTCTCTAAAGTGAACATCCTAAGAGGCTCAGCAACTAGATACTGCCAGTTTACTGAAGTTTGAATTCAGAATTTGTCACCATGAAACTTTTTTAATATTTTTTTGGTCAAGCAGTCACAGGTTCCAAGTTCAAGAAGATGGAACATATGATCTATGTTTTGATGGGAAAGGTACCAAGATTGTTGAGACCATATTTTAAAATATTACATAGCTCTTTTAAAACCTCTCATGGTAGACTCTACTACTTGATTTGAAAAAGGATTGAATAGAGGGCAATTTGGTGTTCATACAACTTTTCGGAAACTATTCATTGTAAAAAAACTGGTATGACTTCTTTTGAAAATATTTATATTATTGTTTATTTATAATTACTGACACTACATTACTACTAAGTAGCATCAGTGTCACTCTTGTGATTTCTATCTGATTTACGAAAACGCAAATTAATTCACTATTCTGTGACCAATCATTCATCCTAGTGTAAAACAAAAATAAAATTCTAAGTCCCCTAACAACTGAATGGATCCCCCTCTTGGTCAAAAGAATCCCAAAGAAACCTAAAAAACTAGTTCAGACCATGACAGAGAAGGGGTCTGAAATGTCTCATTACACCTTCCACCCTTTGGAGTTTAAACACAACTGACCAGCATTAAGATTGAAAGAGAGAACTTACAACTCACAAAACAGACTATTCGTAGCAATAAGATATGAAATTCCAACTCTACCTTGGTGTAGCATCACATTGTTGACCAAAAAAAAGCCAAACTCTGTAAAATATTTAAGGAGGTTTATTCTGAGTCAATATGAGTGACCATGGCCCAAGACACAGTCCCACAGAGTTCTGAGAGCCTGTGTCCAAGGTGGTTAAGTTACAGCTTGGTTTTAAAAACCTGAGGGAGAGATAAGACATCAATCAGTACATGTGAAGTATACATTAGTTTGGTCTGGAAAGACGGAGCAACTCAACGCAGGGGCCTACAGGTCATAGGTGGATCCAAAGGTCTTCTGATTGACAATTGGTTCAAAGAGTTAAGTTATTATCTAAAGACCTGGAATCAATAGAAGGGAAGCTCAGGGTTATAATAAGGGGTTATGGAGAACAAAGTTCTTATTAGGTAGACGAAGTTTCATAGGTGGCGTTCCTAATAAATGGCAAATGTTTCCTGTTTAGACATTTAAAAGGTGCTAGACTTTCATTTCATCTCTTCAGGATTGGGAGGACCTGAAACGGGAAAGATCTAGTTATATTAATAGAGATTCTCCATAGATGCAGATATTTCCTCACAAAAGATGTCTTTGTAGGTCCATTTCCAAATATGGAAGATATTTTGGGGTAAAAATATATTGATTTTGTTCTTTCTGTGTCACGTTATGTTATACTAGAGTCAGATTGAAATTTGACATCTTATTGCTATAAAGAGTCTGTTTTGTCAATCTTAAGATCTCTGTTTTAATGTTAATGCTGGTCAGTTGTGTCTAAACTCGAAAGGGAGAAGGGTTTAATGAAGCATATCTGACCTTATAATTACTGATATACTGAATTACTGTCAAGGCCTGAACTAGTTTTTCAGGTTGCTTTGGGATCACCTTAGGCAAGAAGGGGGTTCGTTCATTCTGATGGAGGGCTTAGAGTTTTATTTTTGGTTTACAACATGGCAGATAGCAGGCTTTGAAGGAAATCAAAGTATTTTACCCCAAATATATATTTCTTTGACCTATTTTAAAGTGGCACTACAAAGCTGTCACTTGTGGGGGAAATTTGCACTCTGTAGAGACTCTCCTTCCCTTATTAGGTCTTTTGGGGGGAGTCTGACACATTTTAAGGTCTGCAAAGAAACATTCACCATCTATTTTCTCTGAAGCCTGCTGCCTGGAGGGTTCATCTAGATGACCAGAACCTTAGCTTCCACCCTCTTCTTACTTTAATTTAAGCTGACTTCAATTCATCATGCAGAGCTTAACTCTTTCAACCAATCGCCAATCAGAAAATTTCTGAATCCACCTACGACCTGGAAGATACTCCACTTCAAGATGCCCCACCTTTCCAGGCCAAACCAGTATATACCTAACATGTATTGATTTATGTCTTTGCTGCAACTTCTATCTCCCCAAAATGTATAAAACTAAGCAGTAAACCAATCACCTTGGGCACATGTTCTCAGGACATCCTAAGGCTGTGTTATGGGCCATGGTACTTAACCTTGGCAAAATAAACCTTTAAATTGATTGAGACCTGTCTTAGATACTTTTTGATATACACAAGTGATTTCACTCTGGCAAATCACTTTAGCAATATTTCATATTCTATTGCCATTAACTTGAAAGAGTTAATATACTACCTGAAAAGCTAACAAATACAACCATCAGGAAGGGACTTAAGTGCTGAAAGAATTGGATTCATTATGTAAAATGGTGCATGAACTCTCACTTTTTCTAACCCCTGGAGGACTTTTTGAAGCAAACGGAAATTTTGTGGTTGCATTAAGTCTACCATATAGATTACTGCAGATGAATTTAAAATCCTGACCAAATGACTTAACCAAAAAACAAAAAAACAAAAAACTCTCGCACAGATGCCTCCAATTTGAAAATACAACATAAGCATATCTATTTTTTCACTGCCATTTATAGGTTTTCCAATAATTTGAAAATAAACAAAACCTTCTGGCTTTACATGTCTGTGGGGACTTTGGGACTTTAGGTACACATATTTGAGAATCTTTTGCATAAATCTACATATGTTTACATGCAATGACAGACATACTGCTGCTTCCCAAATGTGGCTAGGGTAATTTAATCTTCTGCAACATTTTGCATAGCATATGTAGGTGTAATATGCTCAGAAACTTTACCTGAATATATGCAAAGTACACATAGCTCATGCTTACATAGTTCTCATATCAAAAGATGTAGTTAGATCTGAGATAACACTACAACTTTACATCCATACATGTAAAGAACACAAATTTAAACTCCAACTCTTCTGCACAGCAAAAGAAACAATCATTAGAGTGAACCAGCAACCAATAGAATGGGAAAAAATTTTTACAATCTACCCATCTGACAAAGGACTTATATCCAAAATCTACAAAGAACTAAAACAGATTTACAAGAAAAAAACAAACAAACTCATTCAAAAAATGGGTAAAGGATATGAACAGACACTTTTCAAAAGAAGACATATGAGGCCAACAAACATATGAAAAAATGCTCATCATCACTGGTAATTAGAGAAACGCAAATCAAAACTACATTGAGATACCACCTCGCACCAGTTAGAATGGCGATCATTAAAAAGTCTGGAGACAACAGAGGCTGGAGAGGATGTGGAGAAATAGAAACACTTTTACACTGTTGATGAGAGTGTAAATTAGATCAACCATTGTGGAAGACAGTGTGGCAATTCCTCAAGGACCTAGAAATAGAAATTCCATTTGACCCAGCAATCCCATTACTGGGTATATATCCAAAGGATTATAAATCATTCTATTATAAGGACACACACACACACATATGTTCATTGCAGCACTGTTTACAATAGCAAAGACTTGGAACAAACCCAAATGCCCATCGATGATAGACTGGACAGGGAAAATGTGGCACATATACACCATGATACTATGCAGCCGTAAAAAAACGATGAGTCTGTGTCCTTTGTAGGGACATGGATGAACCTGGAAACCATCATTCTTAGCAAACTGACACAGGAGCAGAAAATCAAACACCGCATGTTCTCACTCATGGGTGAGTGTTGAACAATAAGAACACATGGACACAGGATGGGGAGCATTGCACACTGAGGTCTGTGGAGGGGGGGTGACTAGGAGAGGGACAGTGGGAGATAGGGAGTTGGGGGAGGGGATAACATGGGGAGAAATGCCAGATATATGTGATGGGCATGGAGGCAGCAAACCACATTGCCATGTATGTACCTATACAACAATCCTGCATGTTCTTTACATGTACCCCAGAACTTAAAATGCAATAAAATATATATTTATAAAAAAAAGAACTAAAATTAAACCAAATTATCCATAGCAAGAAATTAGCTTTTTAAAAATTTAAATTTATAGTACTCCTAGATTTGCTTATTGTACATTCTTTGAATTGATTTGTCTTTCTTTAGCTATTTTCTTGGTTTAACTTTTTGACTATTAACGTTTGTTTTTCTAAGTTATTCAACAATTTTAAATTGGGCTTTTGAAAATTGTTATAACAATGATTGGAAGACCATTTACTCCGAAACAGTAAAACTACAAACAGTAAAAATAATAAAAATTAATATTGGCATAAGCATAAAGCACCTATATATTTTCAAAAGGGGTAATATTACAAAATTCATAAAACTTATTAAATCATATAAAATATTATATTTTTACTTTTGTGTTGTTAGAAACACACTTTCTTTTCTCATGAGCCTTTGATTTCATAGATTAGCTCTTTGTTACAATTCCTGAATTTGAATAAACATCTAACGTTTTGTTTACCTGGAAAATATGTCTGTTATAATATATAAAAATACAAGTAAGCAAAAAGAAAAAAAGTACCTATAATCCTCTCATCTAAAACACTATTAACAGTTCATCCAGATATTTTCTTCTATCATACTTATTTGTATAAAGTTTATCATATAGATTTTTTTAACAAATTATGAATTTTTATATATATTAAATATTTTTCATTCTATTTGAATATTATTCTTCTATAACATTTCCTTAGTGGCTACATAGTTTCTAATCATCACAGTTTTCAAAGCAACTTTCCTGAATTATCTCTTTTATGTATTATAGTTAGAGATAATCTTCAAATGAAAAATTATCTTTTCGAATAAAGACTTTTTTTTTAATCTTATTTTCTGAAAAAAGTTAAAAACAGCTTATCACCTGCTCACTAGTGGCTCCCTTTCAGTCATCTTCTCCTCTTCATGATTGGAATGTTCTATAACTAGTGCCTCCCATTCATACATTTAATTTGTCTACATCTATATCACAGTTATTTGGAACAGCAGCTATGAAAGAAGGGAGTATCATTTTCCTGCGTTAAAAGAACAGAGCTGCATTTTTTAGGCATATTATTGACAACAACTAATGAGCCTTATATTCATGCATGATGGCAAAATCGAAAACTCCTACCATTTCATTTTATAATTATGTTCTAAACTTTCAAAAAGTTAACAAAGATTTTTTTTTTTTTGATACCTATTAAACCTGATTAGGTCATGACACAGCTTAAAGCACCTGAACCAGTCCTGTTTCTTTTGGAACTAAACTAAAATCCTAAATGAAGCACAGCAGCTCTTCCATTACCAGTCCCTGCCTTGCTATCTAGCTTCTCATTCCATCACTACCTCACCCCAAATTCTCCATTCATATTGAACTAACTCACAGAGAGACACTGCTTTTTTTCTGGTTGAAATGTTTGTGTTTTCACTTGATCTTCTCTTCCTCCAAGGTTTAGCTCAGGCTTGTTCTCGCTAAGAAGCAGTCCTTGAACTCCCTATTTTGAGTCAGTTTCCCTTTCTCTGTACTCATAAAGAACTGTAATGCTATCTTTTGATATTCCTTCAGCTGTGAGCTCCTTGAAGACAGGAATGAATGAAGGAAATTAGTTTACTTGTGCCTTTGAAAATGATCTTCAGATGTGTGCTTATGTAGGTGGCCCTGCAGATGGCCTTTAGGATGCTCTCTTGATTCCTTCCAAAAATAAATTGTGCATGTGCAAATCTGTTCTTTCTGCATATTGCAGAGCATATGAATTCCAGAGCCCAGTGCCTTGCTGCTGCTGGCCATAATCTAGCCTGGGTAATAAGTACGCTCTGTGTTATATAAAGAACCTTCACATTTTTTTGTCTCTGCCTCAAATCTATGGCTGAAAGAATATATATGTGACATTTGTTAGTGTCCCTCATTCATTCATTTCCCCATCCATACCCTAACTTACTAGGCACAGTTATAAGCATCCAGGAAAAAATGATGTCACTATTGATGAGAGCTACCAATTCAGTCACAGTTTTTCTTTAGATTTCTAATACATGCCTTTGCCCTACCACATTTTTCCTTTTGTTGCTCTCTCATTAAGCACTCAGACATTAGGAGCCACAGAATATAGTTAAAAACATGATTCCTTATCTTGAGAGCCCTTCAAAATACATGGGGGTGACAGTGAAAAAGGATAACGTGTATATGGGGCACAAGAGATATAAACATTTTAGAGATCCTAGTAATGTAAGCAACAATGTCAACTAGTATTTAATACCTACCTCATAAATATGATGATTAAATATGTAGAACACTTGGAGGGTGTCTGGAAGTATTAAGCATTTTATAAGTATTTGCTATTATTATTATTTACTAATTAAATGATAGATGCTGTTGTGAGCATTTTACAAATATAACCTTATATAACTCCCATTTAAATCTTCATAGTAGCTTATGAAATTGATTGCATTATCATCCCATTTTATATGCGAAGAAACTGAGGCTCAGAGACATAAGAAATTCGACATATGCCATCTAAAATTCAGACCCCTTCTCTCTAAACTTAATGACTTTCCACTGCAGACAGCTGCCTCAAATTTATCTAGCAATTAGAATCCCTTTTATTGTGCTGCTCTGAAGTTATCTCCAAAATGATTGTACTTCATATTTATTGGAAGTACTAAGTGCCTCTTCGTTACAGATAAATAGAGGGTAATGGTGTCAGTGAGGACTAAGAAAAATGGTAGAACATTTTCCTTTTAATTTTCTACTCAATTTTTTTTAACATCATATGACTCTAGTATAGGTCACATAGAGTTTACTTTTCAAGGTAATGGTTATTTTAAAATACTTTACTCCAGTCTCCTTTAACTCAACATACAATTAATTTTAGATTTTGTATTGATAATTTTCCTCTGCAAAGATAAATTAACTCTTTAAATCAAAGCTGTAGAAGTTGAGTATTGACTGTAGTGAATAATAAGGCCTCTTTAATTATTTCCAGCATGACCTAAAGACATAAATTTTCAAATCTCTGCTTCTGTTGGTGGGGAGTTCAGTTATTTTCAAGCATAAATTGCAAATCTATAACTAGCTTTTAAAGACAAATTTTAAAATGACTTCATTCTTATTTGTGTTTTCCTAGTTATATTTTCCTCCCTTAAAGGTTAATTTCAACTGTAATTTTAAGTGTTAACTCTCATGGTATTTTGCAAGTCTCTAAAGGGACTAATTATTCGCATCTGCTTTCTCTGAATTTTAACCCAATTGAAAGATGAGCTTAAGAGCCAAATACAGAATGAACTATTACCATCATTACCAGTGAAATGGGCCTATAGCTTGGATTTAAAGCTAAATTTGGTTTAGCTCTGGATTTACTTTTCTCATGTCATTGCACATGAGAAACTTAGCAACTCAACCTCATCTCTTTGAAAGGCAGCTCTTGTCCCAGTGGGTATGAACTAGGGCAAGAAGGGGTGGTACCTTAATTCCAGGAAGGCAGGCTCTGCAAGAGACTCTGCTATCCATCTATGCTCAGGCCTTCTTCCTAATGCTCTAATTAGATTATCCCAAGGCTCTTCCATTTGAGGTAGTGGGCATAGGGTAGAGGTGAGGTAAGTGATGGGGTGGAAAGATTGGATAGTGGAAGAAGGAGCAAAAACTGTGTCCCAATATTTCTTAGGAACTCTACTTTAATCTGAGGTAAAAACATTAACAAGGTTAAGATATGTTCTTTTACATATTTACATATTTATAAATTCTGAAAAGAGCTAAAGATAATAAAACCAAAAATTATGTCATATAATAATAGCTTAGTGGGAAAGACAGACTTTGTAAGAACCTATAACCCATAACAATGGAGCATATTAAATACAATAAATACAATGGAACACAAAAGCACAGGATACTATGGGAAACAGTGGAGAAACCCTCACTCAGCTTAAAAAGGAAAAGGGGAGGGATAGTGGGGGGGGGGGGGATTTGAGGAGGGGATAGCATGGGGAGAAATGCCAGATATAGGTGATGGGGGAGGAAGGCAGCAAATCACACTGCCATGTGTGTACCTATGCAACAATCTTCCATGTTCTTCACATGTACCCCCAAACCTAAAATGCAAAAAAAAAAAAAAAAAAAAAGATGGGAATCTTGGGAAGAATTCCCAGAAGAGGCACTATAATATCAGAATTATCAACATAGAAGATTACTATGTAATGAAGAATTGTAGTGGTGGTGATGCTTAATGGGGAAGAGTGTCTTCTATAGCATTTTGGGCCCAGGGAAACCTTGAAATTCAAAGAAGTGTAAGAACAAAGATTATTCAGAGAAAATCATATAGTTCAGTAATGGAACATGATGAAAATGAAATTAGAGATGCAGGTAGAAGCCAGATGATGGAGGTCCTGTAACTTATGTTAAGAAATTCATATTTTACTGCAATGGTAGCTGGGAGTTATCACTAGACTTAGTGAAGGGTTTGATATGGTCATACATGAGATCTCTTGGTATCTCTGTGGGGGACAGAGTATAGGACCATGAGTCCAGAATCTGGAATAGGCTTAAGAGTTATAATAATCTAGATGAGAGCAAATGAAGTTGTGGGAAGGATTGTTTTTGAGAAATATTGAGACAGTCCAATCCATCAAGTAAGTAGACAGGTAGATATGGTAAATTATGAAGTGTGGAGTTAAGGCACAGAAAGAGTTAAAAGGGTGTCTACATCCATTATGCACCATGAAGTTCAATAGTTTGTACTTATTTCTAACATAACATTGAATATAATAATTTGTTCCTTATATGATTACTCTCTGAACTCTCGTAAGTATAATATTACCATTTTTTTTCTGGAGTACAAAGAACTAAGAGATTTTACTGATAAAACATTGTAAAAATTACTAATCGAACAATCTATCTGGATCAATTTTAGCCAATATGAATGAGGTTGAGTCCCTGAGGAAACTGTAAGATAATTTTCATGATTTGTTTTAATCTCAAAATCCTAAAACTATATTTGACAGATGAGAATTTTTTAGTAGTTGATAAATATGTCTAACCATTAGTAAAATAAGTATTTTTGCACAGTAAGGGGAACATCACACTGGGACCTTTCAGGGGGTGGGAGGCTAGGAGAGGGACAGCAATGAGAGGGATAGCATTAGGATAAATACCTAATGTAAATGATGGGTTGATGGCACGTGTATACCTATGTAATAAACTGGCATGTTCTGCACATGAATCTCAGACTCAAAGTATAATAATAATAATAATAAGTACTTTTGTTTCAGCAGCAGGATTTATATTTACAGCATTTACATTGCATAAAACCCAATATATTCCTATATCCTCAAAGGTTATATTCCAAAGGCAATTTCTGGCTTTATACTTTTGGGATATGTGTATTTATGATTGTGTGTGTGTGTGTGTGTGTGTGTGTGTACTTATACAATTTGACTTCAGCATATATTTTAAATATACTTTTAAAATGTTTTCCTTATTCTAATGATGGAAACATTTTGAGTTATTTATGTTATTGTGTCGTCTCCTTTGAAGAGCAAAGGCAAGTTAAAACATAATAAAACAAACACAGAAACAAACAAATATTCAAATACTTCATCGTACAGTAGGGTGCTCAGCAGATTTGTTTTTCTGGGCACCCTTTCTCCACCCCTTTTACATCCTTAGTCTAGGAGTTCCTTTAGAACCTTCTTCATCTGCTGGGTGCAGTGGCTCATGCCTGTAATCCTAGCACTTTGGGAGACTGAGGTGGGCAGATCATGAAGTCGGGAGATCCAGACCATCCTGGCTAACATGATGAAACCCTGTCTCTATTAATAAACACAAAAAATTAGCCAGGCCTGGTAGCAGGAGCCTGTAATCCCAGCTACTTGGGAGGCTGAGGCAGGAGAATCACTTGAACCCGAGAGGTGGAGGTTACACTGAGCCCAAATCACGCCACTGCACTCCAGCCTGGGCGACAGAGCGAGACTCTGTCTCAAAACAAACAAACAAACAAACAAACGAAAAAACAAACCAAAACAAGAAGAACACCCTTCTTTATACAATATGATATTAATAAAACAAAGATGCATAAGTTACTGTGATAAACAGTTGTAGGGGCACCCCACTCAGCCCAGTGGGAGGTGAACGTAGGAAAGTTTACTTGAAGAGATACTGTAATACCTGAATAGTGATGTGGGAGACAGAGTTAAATACTTTTCTGAAGGTGATTAGTATACTCATACTGAGTTCATTTAATTTCTTCCTTTAGGACAGATAATACAGGATAACAAATTCCATGTCCTTCCGAACACTCTTTTTGAGCAGAGGAGTAGGGACGTGGGAAATGGTGCCAGGAAACATTTATTTCAGGTAGCTTAGGAATTGGAGAAAACTTGCCCAAATTTAGTGGAAGAATACAGTACATCCATGAAAAGAATCAGAGATTAGAAAGAAAGAGAGTGTTTTACAGTGTACTCAACTCTGATTTTAATGCATTTTTAAGATTCAGCTGCATCCCTGCTCTTGGGTTTCTTAACACACTAAACATGCCTGGTATGTATACACTGTAGCTCAAAAAGTTTTCTATTATTCCAAAACGGAAAGGTTCTATATACAATGGAAATTTGCTTTTTCAGTTGTTGCTTAGGCTGCCAGGAAAGACAAAACAACAACAAAAAACCAAATATGTTTTATGATAATGTGGTCCATCTTCAAAGTTTATTCCTACATTTTTTTCATTTGACAATACTTTTACCAAAGTATTATAACTTCCAAGGTATAATATTTTTCAGTGGTTGTGCTTAAGAATGCATCCAGGATTTTAGAAGAGGTAGGAAGAGTATCTCAACAAAATCATTATAAATCTACATTGTTAAGCAAAAATCTAACCACTCAATCAAAGTAAAATTTACTACAGTGAGAGATAACTGTGGGAAGGGAGAGAAGGACAAGAAAAAAATATACTGTTGCCCAGGTCATTCTATGGAGTTCAGAGAAATATGGCAAAACAAGATCACTTGCTTGGGATGGATGTAGACAAGACAAACACTGGGGTAAATGCGAGTTTTTTTTTTTTGGAGAGATGGAGAAGATAGGTGAATCATCTCTCCCCAGTTGAAAAATGCCCACTTTTTCTTAATTTTTGTTTCTGAGATAACAATGATGGTTCCACTAAACTAATTACCATCAAGGAGATTGAATGCAGTGGCTGTTTGGAACAGTGTAATGCAGTGACTACAATTGCTTGAATATATAAAACCTTAATTCAGAATCATTGTTAGAGTGGTGATAATTTGATGTTGTAAAGAACTGATGATTGTTGGGTTTATGAGATCTTAAACATGATGCCAGACACAATGTGTGATTCTTGAGAAGAGAACAGAGATAATGGTTTGATATCATCATAGCCCTAGAAACTAGTTTGGTATCTGGCTCAAGATAGGCCCTTAGTAAATGTTTAGTAAATGAATGAATGTGATTGTTCATTTCTCCTTCCTATTTAGTAGGTTCTGTGTTGGTCAGATGGTTACGGCAAACAGCAGAATTAAATTCGATCTGATTTAGGCAGAAAAATAACTTACTGCATTCACTTTGGGTTATTCCAAGTATTGATTGCAAGGCTAGGAAACCAGTTCCGAGATGACAGAATCAAGAACAAAGCCAAAAATAATAAAGCAGAACTGGCACTATGAGAACATCTTATGCCACTACAGTTGAGCATTGCTTGTTGAAACTTACCTCTCAATACATCTGATAAGAGAAATTGAATACCAGTTTTACCACTTATTCTTATTACCCAGAGACCAGTTACAAAGACCATGGAGGAAGGGCAGTTTTCTTAGCTCCCATTTAAAGTCTGGAGCAGACTTGTCTGATTGGAAGAGTCAAAGACACTCTCCCTGGGCAGAAAAATGGCTACAAAAATGTTTATCTGCCTCTTTCAGATTTTAGGGTGAGAGGTGGCCTATACTTCCCACCAGGAATGCTATAACAGAGGATTTCTCAAATATAAAACAAGATTTAGAATATGAACATGAAAAAAAAATGCCTATCCTCAAGTGTTCTCTAGAGATGGATTTGAAAGGTTTATGCATACAAGATGTCATGCCCATCCTAGTTCCTGATTCTGTAGATAATACAGAATAAACTGAATATTCTTTAAGGAGCTCATTCAAACTTCTCCACATAACACCGTGATTAGTGGCTCACGATCAATTCCTACTTCCCCTTTCCCGTTTTACATATCCACTACCAGAATGACTCAAATATTTTTCAAGTTTTAAGCATATGACTGAACACATAAGATATTTGTCATTCTTTTAGTAGTTAAATCAATATTCAGCAACATAAGGTTATTGACTAGAACTTCAGTACAATAGAGAATTATAAAATTTTAACTACAAGATTTAAATGGAAGAACAATTCCACAAGGAAATGGGAAAAACACAAAATAAACAATAATTATCAGAAACATTTTAGATAATCAATGACTAAAGTGAACAGAATGACTGGATTCTAATCCCAGGTTCAACATTTAAAATTGTGTGACTCTGTATTATTTATTTAACCTTTTCATGCCTCAGTTTCTTCATTATTATCTAACTCAGAGGATTGTTATGAGGATTAAATAAGTTAATGAAAATAAAGTGCTCATACTGTGCTTGTCGTGTAGAAGGCATTTATGTGTTTGCTTTTAATTTTTGTACTAATATTAAATCATTATTATTTAAAATATGCACTTCCTTAATATGTTCATCCGTAAAGGAGCTTGATCTGCCTCTTTGATGGACTGTTCCCTGTGGATTTTCTTCTTCACTGCTCACCTTGCAGTTGAGGACAGTGGCAAGAGCTTTGACACTGGCATTGGGAAGAAGCCAGGGAAGTGAAGATAAGCTACTGCTCTGAGTGGCCCTCAGTAAAATTGTGACATTTGTTTTCTGACATTTTCTGACTTTTTCTACTTGGTGACTCTGCTACCTCTTTCTTCAGCGGCCAATGGCCTCCATTCTTTTTCCATTTGGACTTCTATCAAAAATGATGTTTATAATTATTCCCTACCTTTGTATTATACTTCCAATTTACAAGGCGCTTACATATATATGTTTGGTTCTAGTAAAAACTATGTGACAGGTTAGACAATTTAAAGATGAGCTGAGCTTAAAGAGTTTGAGTGATTTGCTCAGGGTCATGCCAATGGTATCTGGTAGCATTAGGATCAAAGCCCAGAAATTCTGATGCTTAGTCAAGTATGTTATCAAGTTTTCGTGATAGTCATGTCCTTTTTAAGTGGAAAATTCCCTAATCTCAGGCATATTTATACAGGTGATAATAGGCATCACTCAAGATTGGTGGATTTCTGCATAGGAAATTTGAAGCAGCTTCAAGTGCCAAAGGAAGAACAGAGAAAAAGCTTTCTAAAGAGCCTCAAATTACTTCAGGTAGCATGGTCTATAAAGAAGACAAGTACCACTGTGCTTGAATTTTCTGAAGAGTTATAAATGTGATTCATAGTATCTAATGGTCAAGATCAAGATTACAACTGAGAAATTTCAGATTCCTGTTAGTGGTGGCATCACATGTGCTTATCACTCTCTTAATAAAGAGCAGTTATGGAAATAAAGACATATTTAGCTTATACTCTAAATGAGAATGGGTATAGGCTACTTTAACTGCATGATACATATATATATTTGACTTCCATAATATTTTATTTGAATGAAGATTATTTGTAAATGGTATAGAGCAGAATGTATAGTATACTACTATGTATAAAATGGAAAGGATAATTTACACTAATTCTATTGTATGTACATAAATAAATTCTAGAATGGCACAAAAAACAGCAATAGTTACTATGAAGATGGGGAAATAATTGAGGATAGGATACATAGCAATTAATGCATTTTTAAAAATTACACATAAATGTATTACCTAGTTTTAAACTATATGTTATTTTTTTTAAAATACAGAGAACTTAAAAATATGAAATATAGCTAGGAACACTCTGACAAGAAGAAACATGAGAAAGAACCAGCCTAATAGATATTTATATACGTTATAAAATTTGAAAATTAAAACGGTGTGGTAATACTGCATGAACAGAGAGGTATATTAAAAAAAGAGTAGACATTTCAGAAATAGACAAATACATATGCGGATTAAGTATACATTAAAGTAAGCATCTAAAATCAACTGGAGACAAGATGGACTATTTAGTAAGTGGTATTAGGATAACTGAGAAGATATCTAAAAAATTAATTTGAACTAATGTCACAATGCTTATTAGGATGTATTTCAAATAGGAAAAATATTTAAATATAAGTAATAAACTATAGAAGTGCTAGGAGAGAACATGGGATAATTGATGTGGAGTGAAAAGAAATTTTAGGATTGGATTCAAAACAAAGGGCATAAAGCATTGTTAAATAAAGAGAAGAGAGAGAGAGACAGACAGAGAGAGAAAGAGACAGAGAGAGAAATATACCAAAAGTCAAAGGGCAAACAATTTGAGAAGAAATATTTACCTCTCCTAACACAGATTGTGCTAATCTTTTTAACATAAAATAATATGAAAATCAATAAGGAAAGTTCCAAAAAATACTAGAAGGAAAAAGGGAAAATATTTTGAAAATAGAGCTCACCACAGAGGAAATGAAAGCTGGTTCACATACACAAGGAGATGCTCAACATCATTTATGGTAAGAGAAAAGTAAATTAAAATAATTACCTTAGCAAATTTTCCAAAGTTTAACAATACACTGAAGGAGACTCTATACAGAGATAGGCCCTCATATATGCTATTAAGAACTTAAATTTGTGTAATCTTTATGGTGGGTAAATTGACAAAATATGTTAAAATTGTGTACACACATTCTTTGACCTAGTACTTTTACTTCTTTCTGGGAATTTATACTAGAATTATACCTACTTCTGTGCAAAATTGCAAATGTATAAGGCAATTTATTCCAGCATTGCTTATATTAGGTTGTGCTATATAAAACTGACATTGATGTGGATCAAAAATGATTGAATTATAGCAGTTTCATATGGTCCAGCCTGTAATAGCAAAAGTTGGAAAAAAGTCCATTAATAACATGCGGTTCAAAAATTTTTGTTGTATCAAAGTAAAATAGTAGCCTAAAAGAGTTAAGATAGACTTTGTATATATCTATGAAAAGATTGCCAATATATGTTGTCATATGGATAAAAGCAGAAGAAAACAAAAAGATTTTTAATAATAGAGATTACATAATGCATTTTGTGTAAAATTAAGGGAAGCTAATAATATATGTTGTATTTAATTTCATAAGCATAAAGAAACCCTAATATTTATAGTAGTGTTTAGCTTTTGGAAGGAGGTGGGCCTGGGCTTCTGCATATGATCATAACTTCTGGAGGTGATAGTCACATGGAACTTTAAAACGTATGGCCATCATGAGGAAAGGCAATTGTGTGGATAGGCCCAAGAATTTAATGGGAGAGGGAATTTGTGCATTGTATATGTTTTAATACGATTTGATATTCAAACTACAAAAATGGTCTACCTATTTACAGATAAAATATATCCAGTATTTACTGTACAAACAGAATTTCTTCATGCTGTGGGCCAGATGATTTTTCCTTATTCATATAAGACTGTAATCTCATAACAACATTAACAAAATATTCTGATGTAGAGTTATTTTATAGGCATTATTAATCTTAAATGGATTAGAATTAAAAATATGTTTAGCAAGTAGTTAACTTTTAGAAAATATTTCAGGCAAGCTGCTTTGGTGTAATGATAAAAGGATTTGGAATCTCAGCTCTGCCACATATGTACCTCCTTTGTGGGCTTTAGATAATCGACACTTCTCAACCTCCATTCTTCTTAGTTGCAAAAGTGGAATAATAGTTAAAACCACCAGTAAATAAAATGCTTTTTTTGTAAAATGCTTTGTGTATCAACATTTTTATGAAGTCAACATTTTAAAAAGTTTCTTTTGAAGCATAAGTATTCATAATAATAGCAGTTATTGGGTTTTGCTATGTGGATGAAGTGTCCAAAAGAGTTATGCTATGTGAACTGCTATATCCATACAAAATAGAATCTTACACATCTACAAGGAACTAGTCAATGGGGAGAAAATGGGATAAATATGGGTGTTACAGAATGCATAATGAGCCACAGTACACTCCAGGCTGGGCAGATCCTATGAGTGTGTATTTAGCATCACCACCACCAGCACCAATTATACCACAAGAGAGGTTATTATTTTTTAAGTCCTGAATATTTGCTAGATTCTGTGTGGCACATTTAATTATTCTATCCCACTTAGCTGTTATAAAAACCCTGTAAAATAAGTATTACTATTTCTATTGTACAGTTACCTAACAGTGAATAGCCAATTAAATGTGTAAACAGGGTATTTGAAGACAGGTCTTTGACCCCAAATCTCAAATCCTTATTAATATTCCACTTTGTTTCAGACTTTAGTGGGCATTAAAATATAATTGAAATGCAGATTTCTGGACTTTTTCCCAGAGATTCTGCTTTGCTTGGTCTGTACTGTACCATCTCTACACCAGGGCTCTGATGCTTTTGGACAGTATTGTTACTGAAAGTAACACCATGCTATCCTGAGCTCCTCTTGGTTTTCTTCTATAGCAAATAATCTGTAAATAGCTCTGGTTGACAAACCACTGTGTTTACAGGAAACACAGCAACCAAGGAGCCATTGTTTCTTTATGCTTTGCTTTTGGACTCTGGGTATTCAATGTCAGCCTCTCAGATGATAATGTGAAGAAAGAGAAGGGGTTGTAGAATCCACCTTCTTTGTTGGAATGGAGGCAGAGAGGTTAGAAATAATCTGGGCATCTGGGTTCTAAATTCATCCTGGAGATTAAACTTCAGGTATGCAATAGGATATTACAATGTTTAGCTTCGAAAAAACATAGTTTGGATAATTAGTCAGGTTTGCAAACAACTGGGATAAATGCTTTCAAACATTTTCTTCTGTTACATGATTAAATAATTTTGGAAGTCCTGTGCAGAAAACCACATGGCAAATGTTTCCCAACACTGTCTTATTGGGATAGCCTTTCTTCATATTCTCAATAAGTAATTTTTGAATCCTTGTTTGTACAGGCAGAGAAAAGTGCATGGATAGCTGCAAATCTGGATCAGGCACATGGAAGATGAGGCATAGCCACAAATGCTGTGCACCATTAAGTAGAAAATTTGCTGAGAACTAAGAGACAGTGCAGATGGGTGCTATAAGAAATTGGAAGAAGGAGCAGATGAGTGAAAGGATCAGGGAGACCTTCACAGAAGAAATGATATTTGACCCAAGCGTTAAAAGATGGATATGATTTTATCGAGCCAATTTAACATAGAAAGTAACACCAGGCTAAAAGAGTTGCATGAACATATACAATAAATGTGTTCAGATTTGGCCAAAAATGCTTTAGAATAAAGACAATAAAGTAATGAATTTCTATATATAAATGCCACATGTAAAAATATAAAGAAAATAATTTATATCATAATAACTTAGCACTGGTAAACTCTGCAAATTAGACATATTAAAGAATCTAGAAATGTAATAATAAAACAAGGTCCTACACATATACAGGCCATTGTCTAATAGAATGCAATGTAGAAACTGCTATTTAGTAGAGGTATGTGTCAACTACTCAGGGACTGTTTTCAAAACTGTATAACACAATGTATATATACTTCAAAACATCACACTATATACAATACATATATATATATATATAATTTATCTATCAATTTAAATAATAATAATTTAAAAACAAACAAACAAAATACAACACAGGGTGCCTGAGAATGGGCCTGGGAATTGTTTACATGTAATTTAAAAAAATTACCTCTGGTCAATAACTATGGGAATTGTTGGTTTAAACAAATTCAGTCAACTGTTTTTTCTGTGGGACTTTCCAGAGTCATTAATATTCTAAATATATTATGCAACATTTCTCCAACTTCCTTCAACATGGTCTCCTTTTTATTTTACTTCTTTATTATTATTGCTATTACTATACAGCACCTATTAGACATCTTTAGCATTAAAATTCTGTTGAACACAGATTGGGAAGCTAAGTACTGGAAAACACAGCAAAGGAGCCAGCAGATATTCTCCAGGAGAGAGGAAAGAGTTATTTCATGGAAAGGCTTTAGCTTTTTCCTATGAAAACTAAGGAAAGTTAATAGTTGGCAAGTTCGGTTGTAAATATGCATCGTAATAATGGCATATCATTTTATTTTATTCACAAGTTCTATATTATTTAGTAATGTCATACATTACATTTATTAAATGAAAATTATTCTGGTTTCTGTGGAATATCCTTTCTTTATATTCGAAGTATGTTTGAGAAGGGGTAAAAAAAAAGTCTATTTACTGTGGTAGTAATGTAGTTTCTACTGTCAAAATGTAAGCATTTATTTCTCCAAAAAGCAGTATGTCAAGATGTCCTGAAACCATCTGTGCAACAAACATCTATGACACAATTTTCCCCTGTGTAACACACCTATACATGTGCTCCTGAACTTAAAATAAAAGTTAAAAAGTAGAAGCATTGCATTACAGATATGTATTAAGTTTTCAAAAAATATATGTACTCATTATGAAAAGTAAAAAGTCTTAAATATGGAAAATAAGAACTACTATAGCTCTGATATTATTTTGAGCCTTTTCCCTGTGGATGAATGTCCTCAAATATTTCTAGACTACTAAGTTAAAGGAAGACTATATTAAAAGTACTTTTAAAATTTTAATTAGATTATTCTTTTATTATTTATTAAATGACAGAACCCATACAGTATTTTCAAAATTTTTTTTAAGTACATACAGATGAAAATATTCATAGAACTTTTCTTCAATCACTATAGAAATCTCCTCCCTCCTGGAATCCTCGGTTACTTACACATTGTCATTGATGGTTGGAGTTAATTTTGTCCCCATGAAATGGCCAACAAAGGTGTAAAAACATATATAAGCTAAGGGTTCTCTACTTACCATGTAACTAAGGAGGTTGATATGCAAGAAAAATATTTCATTAATGACATATGGTCCAGATAAAGGAGTTTCTGAAATGGGTATTAATATTGCCAAATAAAATAAAGTAAACTTGCAAATAACAAACAAAAAAAACAGGTGATTTTGAAAACTAAGTGGTCAAGAAAATAAGGCTAATTTCCTTTTAGGTCAGAGGATACTAAGAGTGTGCAGCTTTTCTGAGCAGATGTTACTGAAAACCAGAGAAATGAGGGTATTGTCCTAAGGTTATACAACATGTTTGTGAAAGAGCCAGATCTCACAGGCAAATTCCCTGTCCACTACTTTTTCTATTACATATATTCTCTCATCTTTTCTAATTCTCTAGTTTTAGGCAGTTTATTAAATTGTGTCCTCTAAATTCTCTTTAGCACTATGTTGTGTCAAAGGCTGAGTTGTTGTCATTTTCTTATGCTGCCTATCAAAAGAAAATAAAAACAAAATAGTCAGTGTTTAGCACCTACTTTGGTCGTATCAGTATTTGAGGGTAGAATAGTGTAATGTATTCATGCACATGGTTTTTTCTAATGGTAGTACATATTCAAGTCAAAAATAGTTTGGCCATGTCTTGACTGTTATAAAGTAAATCATTATTTTTAAATAGTTATAAATGCATTATAGCTTTCCTTTAAATTTTGCTAATTTTGATGCTTTTAAAATTAGCAGAATTTAAAGGAAAGCTATAATCAGAATTTAGACACATAAACAATGTCCTAAAACTTGAACTGTGGCTCATATATCCAACTGCATAGTTGACATCTCTACCTGAATGTTCAATAGCCATAACAAAATTAATATGTCCAAACTTAAATCTTCATCAACTTGTCCCTCTCCCAATTTCCCATGCTTTACTAAATGATACTATCATTCAACCAGTTGCTCACACCCAAAACCTTGGAGTCATCTTTTATTTCCTTTCTCTTTTACCCCACATCCAAACCATCAGTATGTTCTGTTGGCCCTATTGTCAGAAATTATTCCAAATCTAACTGATGACTTATCATTTTTGTCATTATCCTCTTTGTTCAGGCAGGTGCCGTCGCTGTCCATACTAGTGCAATAGATGCTAACTGGGCCCTTTGCTTCCACTTTTTCTTTCCTCCACATGTTAGCTACTGTGAACCTTTTAAAACTAAAATTGAATTATTCTATTCTTCTTTTTAAACAGCTTCCTAGAACATTTGGAATAAAATCCAAATTGCAAACCTTTTTCGGCCTATAATATCCCATAAAATCTCAAGCACTTTGTGTCTGTTCTCATCTCACTTTCCCTGTGCTCACTCACTTCCAGCCCCACTAGTGATCTTGCTGGATTTTGATCCTATAAGGCATACTACTACCTCAAGTCCTTTGCTTTGCTCTTTCCTCTGCTTGTAGTTGTAATACTTTTTCCTTTACTTTATTCTGTTCTTTTTTCAAATATCTCTAAGTAAAAAATAATTTTCCTGACCACCTTACCTAACCACTTACCCTATTTTATTTTTCTTTCTCTTCGTAACACTTAACATTATAATATATGTTATATTGGCTATTATCTGGCTTCTTTACTTTTGTCTAGAACAGTAAATAATTGCAATTGTTTACTTTTCGATTTCAAGTTTCTATTAAGTGCATGAGCCACAGGCGACATCTAATAAGAATTTGCTAATTACTTGTAAATGTGAACAAAACTAGATACATGCAAACATTGAACTGTAGTTCTAATTCCTGTAAAGAACACTTGACTGAATCAAGGTGATCACACAAGTCTTCCCTGAGAAGAGCATCTCTACACCAAGATCTAAGGGGACAATGTAGTTAGGTAAGTGAAGAGAGGAAGCGGAATCTTCTGAGTAGTGCAGGGTCATGCCAAGTATGAGAGCCTAAGGCAACAAGACCAGTGTGGTTGCAGCAGAGAGATCAAGAGTATGCATGAGTAGAGGAGTGTTATCCACTGAGGGATGGTGAGGGAAGTAGGAGCTGGATCATGCAAAGCTTTTGTTATCTGTGATAATCATGTTTTATTGTAACAACAATAGGAAGTCTTGATGTTTTCAGTAGGGTGTTGACATGATCAGATACATATTTTTTAAAAGGTGCACGTGACCACAGTTTGAAGTTTGAAATTTAAAAAAGTGAGTGCAAATAAACTAATTCATTGGTGACAGAAATCGTTTAGGAAAAAACTATTAAAAATTTACCGGGAGGTGGTGGGTACTGTTTGCCTTAGTTCTGGGTAATACAGAGATGCATTGTTTGTTGAAAATTTAAAAAGAATAATATAACCAATTAAAAGCCAGTCCATTTTTTTATTATCAGAAAGCGCCAGTAATTCTAAACAATGCTAGTGACTAAATTAGTCTATTAACTTCGTATGCCCTGGAAATAATAGATGATCATAGCTTGGACCAAAGATTCAGTCATTTACTCATTCAAAAATATGTTTAAGTACCATCTATGTGACAGATCCTGTTGTAAACATGGGAATGTAGCAGTGAAAAAAATTCTTTCCTTCAAGGAGCCTATATTTTTGCACGGGGAAGACAGACAATATTAAATACATGTTTAGCATCTCCACTGGTGATAATTTTTCTAAGATCCCCAAGAGGAAATTTTAATTAAGCAGTTGGCTATAAGCTCCAAGTGCTCAGAAGCAATAGCTGTTCTGAAGATATAGTTTTGTATGTCATCTGTTGGTAGGTAGCTATGATAATCATGCTTGTAAAAAAAAAAGGTGGGGGGAGCTTAGGAAGGACCTTTGGAAAGGAGTTTGCAGCCAAGAAGGAAGTCTAAACCCTAGCATGTAGGAGATGCTTTAACGTTTAATATTCAGGTGAAGAAAGATGAGCTTGCAAAGGAGACAGAGAAGGACAGTTAATTAGATATAAGAGCATATCAAGGACTGATGTAGTCATTATAAAATAATTACAAGATCAATAGCTCAAAGAAATGTGGCCATAGTCCCAGTGCTTTCAGGGTGTGTTGCTTCTCACTTGGAAAATTTTGAAATTGCCTCTATGAAAGATTTCTATGTTTCCACTAGAAAGATGGAGATGACTCTTGGATAGATAGGCTAATCTCTCCAAGACACTCATTTCCATATCACTGTCTTGCCAAAACATCTTTCAGGGGCATCTTTCTCATGAAACTGATTAGAAGTTCAAAGTTCTGACATTCAAGATGCCCCATGGTTTGGTCTCAACTTCTCTTTCCTCTGTGGCTTCCACTTATCCCCTTACATAAACCTTCTGTTCTGGATCATCTAATTCTTTTCATTCCTGTTCTAGAAATTCTTCCCATTTTTATTCTGGAAATCATGAGAACATTTTGTCAAAACCCTGATATGATCAAGGATGAAGGCTGTTAATTATGTGTTTGTGTCTACCACAACATCTAGTTCACATTTCTATTTGTTCAGTATTAAATAGATATTTATTGAGTGCATGTTTTATGCCAGGCACTGGAAAGAGCCAAACAAATAGCTGCTGGATGAACAACTGTAGTTCTTCTCTTTAAAGTGCCAGCTGGCCAGGCACAGTGGCTCATGCCTGTAATCCCAGCTCTTTGGGAGGCCGAGGCAGGTGGATCACCAGAGGTCAGGAGTTCCAGATTAGCCTGGCCAAATGGTGAAACCCCGTCTCTACTAAAAATACAAAAAAATTAGCCAGGTGTGGTGGCAGTCGCCTGTAATCCCAGCTACTCCGGAGGCTGAGGCAGGAGAATTGCTGGAAGCTGGGAGGCGGAGGTTGCAGTGAGCCAAGATCGTGTCACTGCACTCCAACCTGGGCGACAGAGCAAGACTCCACCCCAAAATAAACAAATACATACATAAATAAATTAAATAAAATAAAGTACCAGAATGAGCCTATCTTACAGAGCAGAGAGCTCTGGGATTCAAGGTGATGCGCAGTGACAGAGATGATTCCTAAGCTTATTTGGCTAATTTCATGCTTTTTCTTGTTACTTACATAGTTCAGGTTAGTTTCAACAGTATCACTGTTTTAAAGAAAAGAACAATTCCTCTTTTCCTTTTAAAATAATTAAACCTTAATATTTAAAAACCTCTCTGTGCAAGCTGTTGGTATGAAATATCACAACATCACGTCTGATAGTTCAATTTAAATATTAATGAAAATCTTAAGCTTTATCTGGAACAGTTAATTTGGAATTTCAATTCATATTCAAACCCTTGTGCAAAAAGAAGAGACAGAGAAGAAGGTGGAGGCTGTGTGTTTTAAAGGATTTGTGAATAAGATTCCTCACAGACACACTGTTTGCAGACAAAGCAGCACAGATGTTACTTGTCTGTCATGAGGAACGCCAGCCTATAATTAGGCTCACCTGACTTAATGTGCTTGTGTAACTGTGTGTTTGTATGTGTGCATGAACATATGTATGACAAAGCTAACCTACTGCAAAACCAAATAACAAGTGCTTGCCAATCTGCCGTACTCATACCATGTTGCATAGGAGAACACAGTAAAGAAAGAGAAAGCAAGAAAATGAGGCTCAGGTCTGAAATCCTGTTTAAAATGGAGCAAAGCAAGTGTGACTTTCAGATCATCTAAAATCCGTGAAATTATTTTCTGATTAATAAAGTCCTCCAAAGTTTAATTATATACATATAATTGTAAACATTCACAAAGTGAAATTGTCTAAAATAAGTTTAAAAATTATAGGTGAATAGCCATTTAGCAAATGTATTTCTGTGTCCCTGTGAATCCAGACATAGAAACAGCCTACTGCTCTTCAATCTTTTTATGAATGCCCCCAAGAAAACACTCTTGAATTTGGTTCATTGTGTTGTATGAACGGTGATTGATCTTGTCAGGTGAAAGTCAACCACACTTAGCCCCTTGCAAAGCAAACAGCACAGGCAATATCTCAGTCAAGTTCTCTTTGCTGCTGCTTCAGCTGTCAAAGTCACTGGTGCAATGCAGCATTCAAGGTAATTTCCATTTAGTGGTGAAAGCTGTTTTCTTCAATTTCTTGGCTTCTTTGTCTTTTCACTTGCCCCCTATCCATCTAATACCATTCTCGTGTCATTGGCACACTTACATTTACCTCACCTCGCTGAGTTCTCCCCACCTGCGTGACATGCCTAGAGCCCCAGTGCTGCTGATGCATTATCCATCCAGGGCTTTTTTGTGTGGTGACATTCCAGAGCAGAGCTCAGCCCACGGGCATCTGCCAGTGCACAGGAACTCTCCTTTCCGGCAATTATTCAGTTTGATTACACACGATAATAAGCTATTAAGAGGCACTCAGGCACGGCCCTTTATTTACCAACAGTGGAAATCTCCCCGTTTGCTTCCACTGTGTAAGAAACTAATTGTAGTGAAGTAAACAAAAGGGAAGAGCAGTCACCTGTGGTGGGAACAGTGCTACAGGGTAGTGAGTTTAAGTCTCCCAAATAACAAAGGTGTCAACACACCAGTTGCATCAATATTCCAAACTATCATACAGATAGAGAAACTGGAAAAGAGGTATATCTAGTGTATATGACCCCATAATCTAGTTTTCAGTAACCCTATTCCTGCTAGAAGTGGACGGTTTTATATATATTCATATCTTGTGAACAAAATGCATATTAGGGTATTGAAGAATGCTTGCACAAAGCAAGTTACCTGTAACAAACGCTTTAACAACTATCTAAAATTCCATGTTTCCATTAATAATCCATAGACTTCTCCTGTAATCATTCGGTCACAAGTGTATTTTCTGTCAATATTCACAGCAAATAATGCTTTGCATAGAAGTTCCTATTATTATCATTACCAAACTCTAGAAAGAGTGCCAGTGTGGACTGATGTGTGACCTACATGTAAGTACCAGTTGTTTCTGGGTCTCTTTCCACTGTTAAATTTAAACAAGTAGTTTAAATTCCAAGTGGAATCATTTATCTGAGCAGAAAGTAACTTTAGCAAGATACCCTTAATTCTCTCAGCTGTAGTCACCTTAATTCTCTCAGCTGTATACAAACATCCAGTATAGAGAATTCCATCTTGTCCCTAATTCCCTTTTTTCTCCTATCTGCAATCCTATCATCCCTACCCCCTACACAGGCATTTTGGAGCCTGGAGGAAGAAAAAGGAAAATAATTTGTTTATCAGGTAGGCTTGATAAATAAATGACTTTCCTTTGAGGGTCCCTTTCCTTCCTTTTACCACATTGAATTTTGCGCCCTTCTTCCCGAACTTTTCCCCCCCCCACTTATTAATGCATTGCCTCCTCCCAGGGCAGCATCAATAAAGAGACTCTGAGATGCTGTTTTGTGTTTGTTTACCCTCAGCCACAACTTGGAACATGATTTCCAGCTGCATACAGTGAAATCTTGCTATTGTAGGGGGAAAGCAGGAAGATGAAACTGTGATGCTTACGGAGTTCAATGCAATAAGAATAGATTGAGCCCATGTGAATACACACTTCTTCTATGTATATATTTATAAACTATTCTCTGTATGTCCATATGGGAAGTTGGTTGAATTACATGCATAACCGATGCACTGTACAGCGGGAAAACTGTGAGAAGAACAACACTAATTTTTGTTTATACACTCAGAAGTACACATAAGTACTAAGCTGGCATATCTATTTTCTAAGCATGTTTTCCAGCATCACTTTCTCAGAAAGTCAGCAGGTGAGATAAATGTTTCGATATAAATACAACTAGCTCTTAGAAGCCCATTTAGCTCCTGGAAAAAGATCTCTAAACACACCGAGTATCTTCTCTAAGTAAGGCCATCATCAAATCACAACTATAATTGGGTGAATACAAAAAGATAGGAATCTGATTGGTAGTTACAGAATGTTTGAGGTGCCTACGTGAAGTTTTTAGTCTGAACTGCCCAGCTCCACAAACAAATACATGAAAAATCTAACCATTTCTCAGAGAACTAAAGTTAAATTGCTATTATTTTGGAAATGCAAACATTATTAACCTAGCAAGTCATTTCTGAAAATCTATAAAACATTAATATATGAGTACTGCAAAATTTGATACTGGAAATCATCTTGGAAACTAGAGAAGGATCCAAAATTACTCTGATGTTTGCAATTTCTAACATGATATAAAAATATTACCACATATTATTTAATTCCTTCTAAATCAAGATAAAGAAGATATTCCATTGTCCAAATTCCTCCCATCCCAATCTTGTGGTATTACATGTCCATAAATGTTATTCACAGTGAGCAGAATTTCTTGTCTCTGAATATAATTTTGTTGTTGTTGTTGTTGTTATTATTTTGGTTTGTTTGAGAAGGAGTCTCACTCTATCGCCCAAGCTGGAGTACAGTGGCACTATCTCAGCTCACTGCAACCTCCACTTCCTGGGTTCAAGCAGTTCTTTTGCCTCAGCCTCCCTAGTAGCTGGGAGTACAGGCATGCGCCACCACACCTGGCTAATTTTTGTATTTTTAGTAGAGACGAGGTTTTACCATGTTGGCCAGGCTGGTCTCGAACTCCTGACCTCAGGCTCTCTGCCTTCAGCCTCCCAAAGTGCTGAGATTATAGGCATGAACCACCGTTGCCTGGCCTGAATGTTATGTTTTATTATTAGAAATGACCTCAATTTATTTTAAAATGCTTTTTACACTTAAACATTCCAAAATTAGCTTTAAAATGAAATTAACAGCTTTATTTCAATGTTAAAAGAAAAATATAAGTTCATAAATTCTATATTGACTAAAATTCACAGAAACAAACCAATCCAGACATTCTCCAAGTATTTTAAGAAATACACCAATATTCAGAGACAAAAATCTGCATATATGACATCAAACAGTGTTTTTGTTTGTGATTGTTATGCGAACTTCAATTTCCCCTCATTTCTGACTAATAGAATATTCTTCTAAGTTTCATTCCAAATAGAAATTTCCCTTGGTGGCGTCATTTAATAAAGACCAAATGTCATCACTCAACCTAAAAGAACATTAAGTCATACTTTCTGTGTCCTAAATCATAGACAATTTTTTCAAATTGCAACGTTCTCACAATGTAATGGAAAATTTTAGTTGTTTAGCTTTGTAGGCTATTCAACAGTTTTCTAGGGAAGTAATCAGGGAGAATATTCTTTTATGGATTTGTGGATACATCATTTCAGCAGTGTAGCTCTAAAGCAACTAAAACCAGGGGGAGAATAGTGCATTTAACAAAGCCAAAAAAGCAATTGGTATTGGTATTGCTATCAGCTTGTCTATTACAAAGATCACCTTATTAATATTCTTCTGTGGTGAAAACATTTAGTATTGTGAGAAATGGGATTGTCACCAGTTATAGAAACCCAAGAGAAATGATTTTTTTTGCTTTATCCTCTGGAGGTTTCTGTTATAATACTTTGTCCATTAAATTAAGATTCAATCACAACAGCCACACTGATTTAAACATATATTCTAAGAAGAGTTTCTGCCTTTCCCATGCAATGCAATTCCTTTTTCTAATAATGTCCTCTCCCTGTTGGTCTACTTGACATAGCTTACTCATCTTTCAAGAAGACTCAGCTCTTTGTGGTCTGTTGTATAAAACTACTGTTTTCCTATGCAGTTTAGCCCTCTCACTCATTAGGCTCCCACAGACCTTTGTCCCAATTCTGCGAGAGCCCCGGCTCTGCTGCATAAGAACTGCTTATCTTCCAGTCTCTGTTTCTGACTGGAATATGAGCTTCATAAGGGCATGGATTATACCTTTTTCTGCCACATAACCTCAAGCCATAACTGATGTACAATAAAGAGCTCCAGTGCAATAGAGACAAGTGCTAGGGAAGTTTCTATTTAAATGTGCACAACAAAAAAAATATGAGTATATTTCCTTCTCGTTATCTTTAAGCTCTTTTTGTTTGTCTATTTTGTTCAGAGGACAGTATTGTTTCCCAGCAAGGTTTAGAATAAATTGCAAGCTCCTACAGGATAGGGAAATTGCTTGATTTGTTTCTTCTTGGAGCCCCCCAAATACAAGTGAGCAGTGAGTGTTGAATGAACACTCCAACACTCATCGCTCATCTTTAAAGTAGGTCATAAGGTCAACTGAAAATAATATTGGTTTATCAATTTGTGTTATAACACAAAAAAGATTCTCTTTATAAGTAAATTCTCCATCTGATGGTAGAAAATAATTGAAGTTTATTTTAAAATGCTTTTGCAGTGATAAGCCACATTTAAGGCAAAGCAAATAGATACACTAACAAAAGCAAATGCATTCCTTGTCTCTTTCTTGTCTTTCAGGCATTCACTTACTAGTTCATAAGTTCATTAATTTATTTCCTCATTCCTTTAGTGATAATAATAATTATTATAAGTTATTATGTATACATAATTGTACATATTTAGGGTATATGTGAAATTTTGATACACACATACAACATGTAATGATCAAATTAGGGTTGTTGGGATATTCATCACCTCAAGCATTTGTTATGGAAAATTTATTATTTATAGGAGACCTATTGTGTATGGACAGTTCCAGCTTTCATGTGGTTTTCAGTATAGTGATGTAGACAGACATTAAAGGGATGAACAGACAAATGATAATAAAAACACAACCACAAAAAGTTCTGATTGCTGCTGGAGAAAGTGTAAGGGAACCCTCATCTTGTCAGGGATGGCAGAGGATTGAAAGACTGCTGTAGAACAAGGAAGAAGTCCTTGAGAAAGTGTCACAGAAGCTGAATCCAGAGGCAGGAGGAGAGTTTGTCAGTCAAAGGGCTCAAGGGAAGGAAGAGAAAATGATGAAGCAATGTTCTAATGCATGATGTGATTTTCATACAGCACAAGAGCAAGGTGGGTGGGTGTGACAATGGAGAGATCAGGAAATGTAAATTGAGGATACATTGAGATAGGAGTCAAAAAAAATGCTTCATGAAGCATTCACGAAGTTTTTGATTTTTTTTAAATCAACATTTATATTGTTAGTATTCCGAAAATATTTTAGCCAAGTACAAAAAATTCCTAATTTTGATCCAAAGAACTTTAAATTTATTATAATTATTTACATGGATTGCTAAATAATTTATTTTCCAAGGCTTATAAAAATTTGTGACTAAGAAGACCTGGCTCTCATGAATGCGAAGAGGTCAGTGAGTACAGTGAATGTTTAAAGGGATGGAACCTAAGCTAAATAGTGGCTACTCTCAGTGTACTCAAGTTTCCAAACAAAAACCATGTCTTAGATTTGCTGTCACACACACGAAAAGGATAGCTCAACATCTACAGGCAAGTGGTGTTGAAAAACTGACCGTATTAGAAGAATTGTGAAGTTGGGTAGGAAATAGGAGCCCTCAGTGTAAACTCCTGAACTTAACTTCTCTATGTAGAACGCATAAGACAAGTTGCTGTCTTTTGCCATAGTGAAATGCAAAGCCTTTGTGTATCAACAAAGTCTAAAACAAGGTATATCACCACGGCAACCATAACTCCAATCTCAAGCCAGAAAATGGACATTTTATTATGCACAGATTTTTATTGAGATTGTGATCTCCAGCAGTTCCCAGAGGTCTGGTATCAGAGACAGGATAGGAGTAAGTCAGAAGTCAGTATATACTGTTTATCAGACTGTTAGGTTGGTTTTAAGCATCATCTCTGCACAGCTCATTTCCTTTACTTTATTCAGAGATGGCTATCTGTCTGACAATCATAGTTTTGGCATTATAGGGAAATAGTTAACTACTGACATGTTTCCTCATGATTTTGACTTTCTATATTATCCTGAATTAATTGTAGGTGATTCAGTAAGATTCCTAGGCATTATCATGTATTTTTCCAATGTTATTTTTGAACACTTTAGGTAAAACGTAAATACCAAATTTTTCATCTGTTGATGTTTGCATAATTATTTAAATAAACATTTATATTGTTAGTATTCTGAAAATATTTTAGCCAAGTACCAAAATTCCTAATTTTTGATCTCAAAGAACTGTAAATTTATTGTAATTATTCCACCCTTTATTTACATGGATTGCTAATAATTTATTTTCCAAGGCTTACGAAAATTTGTGACTAAGAAGGCCTGGATCTCATAAATAACAAACTGTAGGAATCTTAACATACCTGGAAGCTAGTTCATGGAATATCTCCATCACATATTAATGCATTCACTCTGCTGGATTATTAATATAGAAATAATCAATATGAAAATAATATTTGTGAGTTATGTTACTAAAAACCTTATGGATAAAGAAAGAATTAATTAATAGCTATGTTGCTGATTATGCAGCCTTCTGAAGAAATTAACTTTCTTCCCACATCTTTTGTTAAATGCAAATAAATATTTTGCCAAAAAATAATTTTTCACTTTGAATTAACGATATGCATGTATCAGGAGACTCACAGAAAAAGCATATTATTTTAAATCTTTCTTATTAGAAAATTTCAGATTATTTTTCTTTGGGTAGCTTCTAAGTTAAAAAAAAGGACTACTTTTAAATTCATGAAAACCAGTTTTTCATTATGAAAAACCTGGAAATACTGGTTAAACATATTGAACAGCAAATGAGGATATTAACAACTTTTATATTAACAATTTAAACAGTTTTGCTTCTTTTTTCACATATGCATAGACATAAATTATCTTAAATATCAATGATTTATATTTTCAACAACTCTGTTGGGGGAATAAAGAAAGAATAATATGAGCAAGTAATTCTGAGGAAAAGGCAGAGGAAGAGAAATCACTTTCAAATATTTTTTCATGACTAGAAGTTCTTCCTTTTATTTATATTCAATTTGCACTTGATTCCTCACTAACATATGCCCTTATTCATCTTTTCATTAGGAGGGGAATCATAGCAACCTAGGAAGAGACAAAAAGACATTTGTAAGTTTCCTTGCACAATAGATTGGAGGACAGAGTTGTCTTGTTTGTATAACTTTAGCCTTTTTTTATATTACTGAGGAGTCATAGAGCACTCTCACAGAGATCAACCCTGAATTAATGACCTTAGGATGATGAATGAGTAATTCATCTAAAGCTTCCTTTGGATAGGCAAACAGTCTTAGACGTGTGTGAACTACTCTTCAGGCAGCTGGGGAATAGGTCAAGTCAATGCCATTCTTTCCCTCAAAGTACTTTCTGTTCTAGGCATGGGGTCTTTTCAAGGCAGCAAGAAGTATCACATAGATGACTCAGCGTCATGCACAGGTGCTGGTTGGATTCAGTTCTTGGACCTGGGATCATAGCCTATTCAGATTATCAGTGAGATGTTAAAGAATTCCTGTCCAGGATCAAAAACAAAGGAGGCATTCTCTCTCTTTTACAGTTAGTTTTCCATGATCCTTTTAAAGTGTAAAGTCTCTATTTGCCTAAAGTTATAGTTAAATCACTGCCTTAGATTTTGACTTATTAACTGTGTTTTTCTCTTTGTGACATTACTAAACTGTCTTACATAAGCTTGACTGTCTTCGTCTAGAAAAATAAAGATCAGATAATCTAAGTCACAGTGATATTTCCAGAGTTAAAAAGATAACACATGCAAAATTATTGCAAAATCTTTGGGACATAGACAGTTAGTACTCTTCCAAATACATAAATCAGAAATTTAGCTCTTCTGAGTATTTTGTTTTTATTCTTTAACTGCTTCTGCTAGATAAATTATTAAAGATAAAAATGTAAAATTGTGACAACTAAAATGTCTATATGAAAAATTGGAACTCCATTAAATAGTTTTAGATTAAATATTTTATGGTCTGCACCAGCAATTTCCTAATTCTATTATATTTTATGACCCTGCTTTAGATGGGTGAAGGATGTATATCTTCACAAGAGTATAGCAGAAGTTGGAGAAGTCAGAGTCTAAGTAGCATCTCTGGTTCTTTAACATCAGATCACTCACTTGACACCTCTTTTTGTCCTTGTAGAGTTAATTAGATTTCCCTTATTTCTTTTGAGTTATTGAAGATAAATAATAATTGTAAATTGAAGAAGCACTTCCAGATCCCTTCATGGTGATGGATAATCATTCAGAGTATAAACTAAGTGTTTAGCCATGTGTAAACTCATAGTGCTTTTTAGAAATAAGTAGAAGAAAACTAAAACAAATGCTCTGATGAGATAAAAGCTGAAATGTATTTTGTATCTTAAATGATTATTTTTCATTATTTTTATTCTTTGTATAGTTAGACATTTAATATAACCAAACTTATGTAACATGAGGCAGCGTGTGGTCTGAAATTTTATTTCAAAGTTATTTTGAAAAAAAAAAATAGAGCCAGAAATGTCATTTTGAGGTAGGAGCAATCCTTTAAGTGCTATTATTATGTTAGCTTAATACTTCCTAAAATTCTACTGTATCAGAACACCCAGAATAACTTAATGCTCTCTTATGGTGGCTTGGAGTCTTGTACAACTAAATGAAATTTAACAGCATCTAAAAATATCTTATTGTAATAAAGAAGGTAAGATCATAATTTTAGTCCGTATCATTCTAAGATATGGCTAATGTTACCCAAATTGAAGGAGCCAATAATATGCATTTCTATGAAAGTATCACAAACTTATATTGCAAGGAACTGTAGAAACAAATCTTACATCCATATTCTAGTGGCAGCTGACCTGAATGTACTTATAAATAAAATTCTGTTCCTTTTTGTAATTTTGTTGTAAGCATTAAAAATCTTACAATTAATTGTTAAGTTACTGTCAAGATTGACTATGGTCATGAAATTATGAATCTTGGGGAGAACAAAATAAAATCTTGTTTTCATTTCTTCTCTTGTAATAGTCTCAGTTTCTGAGTACCACATATTTTGGGGGAAAACTCTAGAGTGTCCACGATAACTTACTTTAAGGTTGGTTTAGGGTGAATCTGATTGTAATTTAACCACTTCAACTTCTCTTAAAATACAAAGGCAAAGAAAGGAATAATTGAGAAAATAAAATATTCTGAAAATAGTATTTCAAGGTGACCTCTTACAAGATCTTGCTAAATGTCAACGGTCAAGGAAGAACTAGTCAACAAAACGAATACAATATTAACTGGATGTTTCTTTAATGTGTAATTTACTATCTCAGTAACTTTTACTTCTTTATTGATTTGACATATATTCACCAAGCATTATAAGACACACATACTTAGCTAAAATTTTAAAGTAACTAATAGTTTTAGAGAGGCGGAATAAAGTTAAATTAAAACTTAGGGATATTTTATATAAATAATTCAAATCAAATGAAAATCAAAACAACTGGTAATAACATAGGAGTCTGGAGAAAAGGGAAAGGGATTTCTGAAGAAAAGCCAATTCAGGATGTATCAGATAAGTAAGACTTTGAGAGAATGAGCATGGTTTGTATAGGTAGAAGAGAAATATCATTCTAAAAAAAAATGAATAACAAAGTCAAAGCCTGATAACAGAGAGAGAATGAATAACAAAGTCGAAGCCTGATAACAAAAGAGACTGTGCTGTATTTAAGTGAGAGTCAGGAAAACATGATAGTCTTGATAAAATATGTATAGTAGTGTGAAATAGGGTTAGATAGAGTTTTGAAAGCCAGGCTGAGGTTTTAAAATTTATACAATAAGCACAAAGGAATTGGGAAAGGTTTAGGAGAAACCTTACCCTGCTGATGCTTGTAAAAATTTGTTCTATATTTCTGAAAATTTTTATACCCTTTGACTCAAAATTGCCACTTTAAGGAATTTGTCCTAGAGGAAAATATGCAAAGTGATTTAAAAATGAATGCCCTACAACATTATTAATAATATTTGAGAAACTGGACTTCAATAAATGTCCAATAATAGTGATATAGTTAAATGAATTAGAATACAGCTTGGAACATGAAATGCTCATGAAACCTCATGTTTTAGAAGATTATTTATCACACAAAGTGTAATACTCTTTAGAAAATTAGGCTGAAAGCAGATACTCGTACTATTAAAAATAGTAACTGGTTGATGAGGGAATATTCGGGGTGATTCTTTTCTTCTTTTCTTGATTTATAAAATTTATACAAAAGGTATTTATTATTTTGTAGTACACATTTTTTTCAACAAAATACACAACGATGAAATAATTTTCAACAAGATATTGTCATAAGAGCTCTGTATTTTAGGAAGACCACCCAGTGAGAGTATAGAGTTGAAATGAAGGGAGGCAGGAGCCATATCTTATAGAACTTATATTGAGAAGTTCTTGGAACTCAAGGAATACATGGGCGAAAGAAATATGATTGGGAGTTTATATTTAGATGGACATAGGTGTGAAGAAAAAGACTGTCAAAATTTCGAGCCTACAAATTTGATTGTAATAAAAGTCAGTTCTTTCAGTGCTAAAAGCAGTAATGATTTTAGTATTGAATTATTAAATTTTAACATGATGACAGATGCCCAAAATATGGAGACAGAGCTTATGCAAAAAAAAGTAGACACTAAAATACACATTTAAGGATCATCAAGTATTATGTTAAGCTATTAGAGATGATCAGTTACATAATGAAAAGAATAGATTGCAGAAAGAACAAATGCCAAAACATGAGCCTTAGAGAATAATTAAAATCCAGAAATGAAGGATAATAAACAGTAAATAACCCAATGGAAAATGGTTAATTTGCAGTGGGTGGGAGAAAAGAGTAATTCTCAATGTCATTGGAAAGAAAAATATGAGTAAGGCAGCATTTCAAGGTGACAATTGTTAGTGTTGTCAACTATTGTAATGTTTTGAAAAATATGTACCAAAAAAGTCATTGAAATAGAATATTAATAAGGCTATGAACATGGGAGGAGCTCAGGTACTTCCCTGGTAACTGTAGACTTCTAGTTGGATTAAACACTACTGTTTAAAATTTGGATGCAACAAGCTGTGAATATTTGGAAATTGACTTCCACTACCTACCTATAGTCAATTTGCACAATGGCATCAATGAATAAACTGTATAATAAATGCTTTCTGTATTTTTTTTCTGGAAAATAACTGAGATGTAATCAAGAATTTCACAAAGTGTTCTGCAAAAGACTCCAGCTCCATGGAACATTACTAGTGTGAGAGTTACATAAACAAAATATTCTGGAATAAAATGAAACTGATTTATACAAAGTTGAGAAAATCCTCTGTTCTTTAAAGAAAGACTTTATGTGAAATTAATTATTTTTATATACACTGTAGATTTCAGATAATCAGCCTTTGGAACAAAGCGATCCCTAAAATTAACTGTGGCCAAACTCATTTTTCAGGCAGTACCTGTCAGACTAGTTTTCTGTCGACTGGACGGTGGGAAATGATGACAGACTACTGTTGTGAGAAGACTGGCCTTCCCCCCTCGACCCAAGGATTTCCTATTCTATAGCTTCAGTTTTTATCTATGCTTAGAACAATGAAAATGCTAATTTATTGTTTATTATAGGATAACCTCTTCACCTTTCTTCACACATTTTATTTGCAATCACTTGGTAAAATATTCTTCAGAAGAGATACCTGTAGCCAATGTAAGACTGGACAGATGCTATCCTTTTCTTCAAAACTAAAACATGACTTTTAATCTTTGACTATGTTTAACATTTCAGTGCTTTCCTTGTAGAATAGCTATCATTCCACTGTAGTACATTTTTAAACTATGATGTAAGAAAATTATTTTTAAGTCTTAGATATTAACCTGATATTTAATATTTCCTTTCTTTTTATGCATAAGGATGAGCTATTTTTCAGCCATATACCTGAATTGAATTACCCTTTTCCTCTTTTTCTATTGACTTTTGTTCCTTAAGCATCATTTTATCAAAAAGACTTGTCTGATTTCTAAGCGGAAAATTCCTGTATACTTTGTGCCTACTGTTGTCAAATAATTTACCACTGTGCATTGTAGTCTTTTCCATTGAAAGTGTTTTGAACTACTAAGTGCAGTGACTAACATTTAGTTATTACTTAATAATTGGTAAATGAATGAGTTAATAACTGAATGAAGTCTTCTATATATTATGAATTCTGCGAATTCATATAAAATGTTTAATTACAAGATGTTTTAAAGCTGAAATTATGTAGTAATACAGTATGTATTTTTTCCTTCTTGACCAATTTCTCTGGAATTTTCTCTACACTAAAAACTGTTCTAGAATACAAGGATTTTATTTAAAGCTACAACTTACAAATATGAAACAAGAAATGTCTCTCAGTATCTCATCTCCCTTCCCCCATTTTTCCCCCTAATTGTCTTCCTTTTCTTCATTCTCTAAATTGAACAGATGGGCTGTTTCAAAGTTTTTACAAATCTACTTGCTGAACATTCTTACAGACTAAGCAACAATTGAAAATGAAATCCAACAGTTGTTTTACTGCTCTCCCATCAAATGGAGCAATAAAATGATTCCATGAGAGAATTGTTGCCACTAGAAAATGTGATAATGCCATTTTCTATTTCCATTTACTTTCATAAGTGATTGTAGATAATTTCTTCCTGTTTCTCCTCCTATCTCTTTCTGCATGTAACAATGATTTCAAATTCTTTCAGTCACAGAAACTTTTTTCAAAAATTATTTTCTGTATATTTCTAGTTACACAGAAGTAGAACTCCTCTGTGTGGCAACCCAGGGCAATATAGTGAAGGGTCAACTCCCAGTATCTTGTCTTAAGCCTCTAGAGTGGTCTTTGAGATATATCCATGGAAAATAGTTGCAAAACTACTGAACTGGAAGCTTTGCCTTTCCCGAATGAGCACATGACTTTATAGTTGACATTTTAAGCCAAAGTTTACCTTCCTATGGCAGGACTTATGAGGTTTCACAGTTATGGCCAATTTGTTAATACTAAAACAATTAAATTATATAATTTTTAAAGTTATTTGATGCAGTGAAAGCCTGGTATCGTATATACTGTGGCTTGTTTCTCAGAACATCTATAAACTTTGTTTTGTTCTGAAAATAACTATAGAGATTTAGAAAATAAAATAATAGGAGTCTAAATAATTTGGAGGATTAATATAAATGAGACCTAAAGAAATATATCTTTAGGCTAGTAATCTGAATTCTTGACAGAATAATAACCAAAATTGTCAGCTCCTGACAGCTGTTTGATAGAAGACAGAAAATGTGGTAGGACTTCCCATCTAGTTCACATTATGCAGGTGTCCACATTTTTAAAAAAATCATAATTGGCACTAATTAAAAGCATTGCTGGCAGCTTCAGCAAAAAGGCCAGACACAGAGTGGGCAGGAAGATCTGCTTGGCCTCTAAGCCCCTGAGTTCCCGGCAGGTCACCACTGAATTGGATTAACAAAGCTACTCTTACACTTTAATTCTGTGGAAAGAGAAAGTCAATTTTCTGGTGCCAGCAAAATAAGCAATTTCAGTGCGTTTATTCTTATACATTTATTAAATGCATTGAAAGGCCCAACCTCAGGAACATCTTTGATAATATGAATGGATGCAAATATTTTCTATCTTGTTTGTCTCCTATGAGAAGGCAAAGTAGCAGAATCACTAGCACAAATTCTGCAGTTAACAGTCACACCATTGGCAGGAAACATAATTAAGTGTGTGATGAACCTGCACCAACTGATAACCATAAATTTTGCTTTTAGGACTTGATGCAAGTTCCTATTTTATGGCCTTTGTGTTTCAATTGTAATGTGTTGGTAGTCTTTGCTACCAGATCCATCTGTGATTTTAATTTTGTTTGCACATGAAAAGAAAGTTGGCAATTAAACTTACTGTCTTGGGATTTCCATCCTGAATAGTATTTTAAAATATTTTTTAGTAATAACTACATTATACGCCTAAAGAGTCTTTGGCTGGAGAGAATAAGGATGTGTCTATGTAAGCCAATCAATGCGAAAAAGGTGTTCGAGGTTGGTTTTCAATGGATTTACAAATTATTCAGCCTTACAGACCCACATTCAGTTTTACATTCAGATGCAGTCCTGAGTTGGGGGGTGGGAGGAAAATAAAGCTCTGAAGTGGGGTACCTAATCATATGAAGGTTTGCAATTTTGTTAGGAATAATAGAGAAGCAATATTGAGAGAGCTGTGGGGTTAATGAACACGGATGTGGCTTTCATGTGCAAATTTCTTTTGATTAGATGAAACAACAATTCCCAGAGTTGGGACTGGTGTCCACGCACTCAGGCCTGCATCTGCATGTAAATGGCTTCATTAGAGGCCAAATCTGTGTGCACAGATGAACTGTGTAAGGCACTCAGAGAGTCGCTGCTTCATGAGCCACTTTCTTGCTGTGTCTTTTTCCTGCTCAGAAAATTAGTGGTAAATTTTCCCTTTTTGCCAAAGCTGTTGAAAAAAAGGGACAGGAAGCAGTGAACTATTAACATATTTGTCCTCTTTTTCTTATTCTTACAACTTGCAGATTGAAAACATAACTTTTTCTACTTTCAAGTAAAATTAAACTTTCTTGACTTTATCTTACAATTATTGAGGTTAGTGTTTTGTGGTTTACCATTTATTAAACACTGACAGAAGAATGATCCTGACGTCAATCAAGGACATCACCTAATATACAAAGAAATTGCCTCTCTGCTCATTCTTCCTAGGTTGAGTTGGACCTCTAAAACTCCCTGGCCTTTTTATGATTGAAGGCTACCAGGAGAGCAGTCTTTTCTGTGAGAGAAAAGAGTGAAACATGTTCTCTATATGTGCTTAATGATATTCTGAGCATCATTTTCATTTGAGATATTTCTGGGAAATTTTATCCATAATCAATTAGTTTATTAATCAAACTGGTTTGCTATCAGTTGTAGCCCACTTAGTTTAGGTGGAGCATATAGTTGCTAAATTTGGGGCCCTGAAGTAACAATACTTATATTGTATAAAAGAGATCTGATGTAATGTTATTTCCGCTCTAATATTTTAAAGCTGCAGTTTTAACTTCGTTTTACTTACAAGCTATAAAATGCATAGATGCATGGTAGGATAGCGTGTATTCTTTTGTATCTGGCTTTTTTCACTTAGTTTAATGTTTTAAAGTTTCATTCACATCAGTGTATTACTAGCTTGCCCCTTCTTAGCTCAGTAATATTCCAATAAATACACTGCAATTTGCTTATCTATTTATCTATTGATGTTCTTTTGGGCTGTTTCCAGATATGGGCTATTATGAATAAAGCTACTATGAACATTATGTGTAAATATTTGGATTTATGTCCTTGTTTATTTTGAGAAAATACCTTAAGTTGTAGTTGCTGGTTTATATGGTAAGGTCATGCTAAACTTTCTTAGAAATTCCCAAGCTATTTTCTAATGTTTTTGTAGCATTTTGCATTCTCACTAACAGCATATAAGATTTGCAGTTGTTTCATATCCTAGCCAACAATATTAATCTTCCAATGAGCTATATTTGAGGGTTAATAACAGTGAGCATCTGTTCCTGTGTACACTGGCCACTAGTGCATTTTGTTTTATGACATCCTGTTCTCAATTTTGCCCATTTTTAATATTTTTGTCTTATTGAAACACAAGATTTCTTTATATATTTGGATACATGCCCAGTTTTAGAGATATTTATTGCAAATACTTTCTCCAGGTCTGTGTTATGCCTTTTCATTCTTCTATTAGTGTCATTCAGGAAGAATTTTAAAAAATGGTTGAAGCTCAATTTGTTCATTGTTTCTCTTATGTTTTTGCTCTTTATGGACTCTCTAAGAAATATTTTCTTTCCCAAAGTCACTTATTTTCGCCTCAAAGTATTACAGTCTTAGCTTCTATATTTAGGTCTATATCCATTTCAAGTATTTAAGTCTAAATACATTTCAAGTGTGTGGTGTGAGGTAAGATTTAAGTGGTTATAGATATATATATACACACACATATATATATACACACACACACACAGATAGATAGATCTTTAGTTATCCTAACACCATTTATTTTTCAAAAACACTATCTTTTTTTCATTTTATTGTTTTCAGATGTTATCAAAAATTAAGTAAATATTTTTGGAGGTTTATTTTTGGAGTTGTCCTTCTATTCCATTAATCTCTGTCTTTAAGCTACTATCACATTGTCTGGATTATTGTACCTTTGGAATAATCTTGAAATCAAATGACATAATTCTTTCATCTTTGTTCTTCTTTTGTAAACCTTTTAATTATTTCTTATTTTTTACATTATGTTAATTTTAAAGTACCTTATTCATTTCTTTTTCTTTTTTTTTTAATTGTACTTTAGGTTCCGGGTACATGTGCAGATCATGAAGGATTTTTGCATAGGTACACACATGGCAATGTGGTTTGCTGCCTCCATCCCCCATCACCTACATCTGGCATTTCTCCCCGTGTTATCCTTCCCTGAACTCCCCCCGCCACTGTCCCTCCCTTGGCACCCCAAACGGACCCCAGTGTGTGATGCTTCTCTCCCTGTGTCCCTGTATTCTCATTATTCAACACCCACCTGTGAGTGAGAACATGCTGTGTTTGATTTTCTGTTCTTGTGTCAGTTTGCTGAGAATGATGGTTTCCAGGTTCATCTATGTCCCTATAAAGGACACAAACTCATCATTTTTTATGGCTGCATAGTATTCCATAGTGTATATGTGCACATTTTCCTTGTCTAGTCTGAACTGAGACGTTTATTCTGCTCCTGCGTTTCTGGAAGGCATCATGTACTTGAAAAATTTCTAAAGACTTGTTAAATCAGAGTGACCTATTTCTTCATTTTTCTCCCCTTTTTCATGAGGACCATGGAAAGCGATGGCTTAGGAGGAAAGATAGAGTGCTGGGAGAGGGTTTGAAGGCAGGAGAAATCCCTGAGGCAAAAAAAAAAAAAGAAAATATTCTGATAAAAATTGTCTTGTACTGTATGTCTACATATTTTATATCCAAAATGTTTTTTTGTTGTTGTTGTTGTTCAAAATTAGATGACTAATTTTAACACAATGTTGGGAAGCTTTTCTTGTTCTGTTTATGATGAGTTGTTTTATTTTCAATTGTTTACTTTTTACTCTTTTATGGAAGGCAAGTGGGAAATAACATGTTTCCAAGACTTGTTTTGTTTACTTTTCACAAATCATAATTTAAGACATTCTTTCCAAAACAAATGGTCTTCAGTTACTTTTATCAATAGGAGATGAAAGATGACAGACATATTTATTGCTCAACATATCTAAATGCTTTGTTTCATATTCATTTTTTCTCTGTTACAAGGGCAAAACATCTAGTCTCACCTAAATTCTTTAAAGACAATATGTTTGGGTTGGGTTTGGTGGTTCATTCCTGTAATCTTGGCACTTTGGCAGGTTAGGTGGGAGGATCACTTGAGTTCAGGAGTCTGAGACCAAGACGGGTAACATAGCAAGACCCCAACTCTAAAAGAAATTAAAAAAAAAAAATAGCTGAGCATGATGGCTCATGCCTATAGATCCAATTACTCAGGAGGCTGAAGCAGGAGGATCTTTTAAGCCCAGGAGTTTGAGGCTGCAGTGAGCAACGATCTCACCATAGCACGCAGCCTGAATGACAGAGTAAGACTCTATCACTAGAAAAAATAAAATAAAATAAATAACATGTCTGTATCAGTTAAATACTTTTTAATTAAATAATTGTGCATGAATTAATACTATTGCATTTTTTCAGTTTTAAAATTGAATTACCATAAAAGTAAGTTCTTTTAACATTCTAAGACGTCAACTTGACGCTTAGAAATATCTTCTTTTCAATGTCTCATTGATGGCTGCATTCAACACTATTTTAGAGGTTTTATTTGCTACAGAGGAGTGCTTTTGATGAAACAGATCAAGCCATATAGGAATGTTCTTCCCTCTCTGTGAATGTAAGCTGTCAGGATCCTTTCAGAACTTTATATCTCAGTGAATCATAACATGAGAGGTAGGTAAGCTTTCTCTGCAACTTCATCAAAGCATATTAATTTCATTTGATGTGCTTATCAAAAATTCAAATCTTTTATATTGTTTAACTTTCATGTCTCATAATTCAGTAAATCATTCTATTTGTAAAAAACCTGTAATTAGCAGGGTCATAGCGAGATAAAAAGACGAAGAACCCACTTGATGCTTAGCTTAAGTAGGAGAGTAACAACACAAATATGGAAAATGCAATGGTTTTCATAAGAGCTTTGAGGGCAGAAGAGAAAGCTTTTGGATTGTAGTTGAACATAATACTAATGATGAGCAGGCTTTTTCATGGACTCTTTCAATAGGAATAACAGTTTAGACAGAAAGGGCAGAATGACTACAAGCATGCTGATTAGAAATACAGCCCCTATTCTAGGAATGACCAGTAGTTTGTTCATGTCAGTGACATTGAGGATAGAAAAAAAGAGATTAGGGTTGAAAAGATACACTCATGAAATATTGGCCTTTAGAAGGTGACCTCAAGATTAGCTGGTCTAATCTAATTTTATAAATAAGGAAAATGAGGAGCACAATTGTTTGGAGTCCAGTGCATGGCTCAGAATTCCATTTTGTCTCTTCAAAGTGTGCTGTCTATGTGTCATACTCCAGAGAGACCTAATCACATTGTCATGTGTTCACATTTGATTTGGTATTAAAAAAAAGGTCGTTACTGAAGATTTTTGAGGAGAGAAGTAACATGATGAGAGTCACGCTTAGGAAGATTTCTCTGACAGCCCTCTAGAAGATGGATTAGAGAGGAAAGAGACTGAAGGGTGGGAAATAAGTTACAATTTGATTTAATGCCCCAGAAGAGTCATAAGAGTCTACACTATAATGATGACAACAATAATAAGAAAGAGGAGATGGTGAAATATATATAGACGTGTGTGCGTGTGTATCTGTATGTTACATATATAACCTATGTAGTTATATATATATATAAAACACATATACATATAGTTATATATGAAACATAGCTATAGATGTAGATATAGCTTAGGGTAGAAGTGGTTGGAATTTTTAGCTAACTGAATGTGGGATTCCAGAGTGAAGGAAAAGTGATCTCTGAACTGAAAGTTTGGAATCATGGTAATTTAGAGTAAGGCAGCATTATTAACACAAATAGGCCAATCCACTGACCTAACAAGAATCAGGCACACACACACATGCAGACACAAAATCATGATGAAAAGCTTTATTTCTTCTATGCGGAAAGCATTTTTCAAAGAGTCGGATCACCTAGATGGGCTAGAAATTGTGACATGGAGACAATTCTTCTGGAACCGTCACCCCAGAGGGCCTGGTTGTGTGACCAAGCATTTTCTCTCTCCCAGGGTATACCACAGGACAAAAGGAATGAGTAAAAATAGCCTGAGATACACTCACATGGCTGGACTATAATTATTTAGGAAATAGAACCAGAAGAGACCATATTTCCCAACCCAATATTTTTATATATTGGAAAGCCACATATAGATAATTTTATGTAAAAAGAATGGGTTTGACTAGCTGGGTCTACAGGGTGAAAAACCTTGCCCTAGAATTTGTCTATCCTGACTCTCAGTTCAATTCTTTTTCCATTGCTTTTAGGATTTTGGCTGAAAATACATCAAAGGCAAAACTGTAAAGAAAAATTGTATAAAAATTTGAAACTACATGGAAATTGTAATAGGATTGAAAATTATGTTAGATACTTGTGAGCTAAGTTCTCAAGTTACATTGTGAGACATGCAACCCTCCTCTTCTCTGGCTGAAGCAACTACTTTCATTCATTCATTCTAGTAGCCGCTAGTCATTTTTGCTGAACTTCCAATCCTATTCTAATTAAAAGGGGTGAAAAGAAGCCACTGTTATATTCAAAGCAGCTTGTGTGTTCTCCACATGCTCCAGCCTTTTACAAAAGGCTGGTTTTGCAGTAAGGTTTTCCATGTTCTAGTTGTACAACTTTAGGCAAGTTACTTCACTCTTCTGGTCTTATTTTCAACTCTAAAATTGATATGGTAATAATAAGATCAAATTATAGAGCTGCTTTTAAGACTAAAATGAGTAATAGATGTAAAGCGCTTAGAAGAGTACCTGGCATGTAATAAATGTTCATTATTTTCCTCAGAGTTAGAAAGTGTTCTTACTTGAACAAAGCACTACTCTCCCCTCATAGTGGTCTATGAGCTATTTATAGCTCCAGGTATTGTACAGTTTCTTCATGAAACCTTTTCACCACTTCGATACCCCACCTTTGATCATTTTCCTGCTTATAGCCAAGAATACCTGATAGAAAAACAGGTGTAAACAAGAGGATACAACCCCATTTTGTTGTAAATAAAACTTCCATTCCTTTTTAAAGCTTCAAAAATAACCGATCAAGGAACCAGTATAAATTGAGTGTATCCCAAATGCATGTTGTTGTGTATCAGTATAATTGTTGGTGTATAGCTCTCAGTATAAGACATATTAAAAACATTTTTTTCTTTTTCTTTTCTTGTACTTTGGAGGCCAGAAAATTGAGACCTGGGCAAATATCCAGTATGCCAAATAATATTGAGACCTGGATGTCTGATACAATTCTAAGAAGTGAAGAGGTAGACCCGTTCTGAGATTCACAATCCCGGACTCTACACTAGATGAGGACTGATGCTTCTTGTGTGACCTCCTAAGAATTTATTTACATAACACCTATTGAATGAAGACGTGTCAAGATGTAAGGATGAAAGAAAGATTCCTCCCTTTAACAGTCTCCATTCACTATATATAATGCTAGGTATCCATTTAAGCCTGGATGTAATTGAAATCTAATTCAATATTACTCAGGCAAAAATGAGGGAGAAAAGGGGGTAGTTTAATGGTAGATTAATTGTGTGGGGGAAGCGAACTAGTCAATTATTTTACGTGTGTTCTTGTGTTCCTTGGAAAGAGCTGTGAGCAATTAATTAGTATGCAGACCTTGTGTTCCCTAGTGGTATCTTGTCTATAACTAAAGAATAATCTTTGGCAAGAAATGACTTAAAAAAATCAAACATAAAATTTGGAAAAGTGAACTTTCTGGTTCCTGAAATAGGTCTGTGGGACACAGTGGCAGAGCCGGGTGGATTATTCTCCTTGATTTTCTAAATCAGTGTTTTAATGGGGGGGACTAATTACATAGAAGAGAAGAAATGATGGTATGCAAGAAAAACAAATTGTACATATAAGAGCTCTTTTTGTGTGTGGCAGGGAAGAGATTTACATATTTTGGAGGTAGAGTTGGACAGAACTAGAATTTCCATGTATTTTGGCCTTGGGCAGCAGAGCAGCTGAAGTCTTAGTAAAACATACATAGAAACACAGATGTGCACACAGGCACACATGCATACAAGCATGCCTTACACAGCATTCCTATTTTTAAAAAACTCTTAAAACATGCCTGTGCTTCTCTCTCTTATCCTTCATGGTATCTCTTTCTTCCTTTTTTTCTTTCTTTCTCCTTTCCTTTCTTTTTCCCATTTAGGCTGGAAACTGCTCTTTCTCTATTGAGAAACCTTCATAACTGCGGTCATTCCCCATGCAACTCAATTCATTAGTTTCAGACCATCTGCTGCCCTCTTGTGGCCATACAATCTACCTACCTATGCCCCAACTCTAAGCCCCTGATGGTTTTTTTAAGTTGAAATGTTTTTTCACAAATGAAACCGACATCTCAAACTATAAATAACCTATATTTACTGTCATATATTACACCATTATCTTCTAATAAACTGCTCTGAAAAATGTAAAAATTATATAATCTTTGTAATTATTTTAAAGACAATATATTCCTATACATCACGGGGTGATTGTTGTATCTTCAGGGATATGTGAAAGTAATGTGTTTAACTCATTCATGTGGAGTCTTCAGTAAGCCATAAGCCATTTTATATCAGTAGATAATGTTCTAACATAGAATGAGCCATCACTCATCATATAGTAAAATTATACCATGTTAGAAATACTCTAGGGAAGGTATCAGGTAATGATAAATTCTTGATCAAAATGATTTGTTTCAAGCATGTCTCATATAATACTTGTAATAATTGCAAGAAAGAAATGGTTTCAGGTAGAATTCTTAATTATATCTTTTTATAGATTTGAGAAATGTCTTTTCTAAGGGATTCTCAATTTCAATACCAAATATACCTAAACTAATACATTTATCTCTAAAGTCATTACATTTCAATTTATAATCTTCCTTTTTCACACCACGATTCCAATGTTCTTTTTTGGTCAAAAGAGTAAAGTCAAAGTTAAAGCAAGGATAAAAATAATCCTTTTATTAATGTTGATGTGCATGTCCTTGATATTCCTTATTGCACTGCTTTTTTACTTTGAGCTTCTCATTACCATTTTAAATTAAGAACAAAGATATTTAACTTATTCAATATAATGCTTTAATGAAAACTTAAAGAGCTAATTTCAAGTAGCACCATATACTCAGCTACTATGAATGCTTAGCAAAGCTGACAATTCCATTTAAGGGGAATTTTGTTTTTCTTTATTTGGGCTGTGGTTTAAAGACTATATTAGGTAATTCAAATGTTTCTATTACAGTAATAATCACTCAAAATATTCAAGGAGATGGGGGAATAAGAAACAGAGATGAAATGTTAGAATCTTGGTACTACTGGAGTGTTAATATTTGAGACATTGTCAAACTGGCACAGGTTATGCTTAGGGCCCAGCAAGAAAGAACATCAAATAATTTTAGAAAATTATTTCATGCTCTATGTTTAAAACAAAATCAAATTCACTAAGGTAAAAGTCAGAAATCTGTTGTAATTCCTAATACTTAATGGTTAGCTGGTCATGGTTTGCATTAAAAATGTATGGTACATGTACATTCTTTATCATATTTAGGGTCTCTAAAGATCCTAAACCAGCTCTTAGCATCATCAAACCATATGCTTAAACTGATTCTTTGGAGACAGAGAGTACAGAATAATGATTAAATGACCAGAGTACAGGCTATTGAAAATATTTCTAAGCTGATGACTATGATGTTTCCTTAAGCATGAATCACTGATTATTGATCACTGAACACGACTCTTTACCAAAAATAAATGCCATTTATCTATGGTCCTTACTATCCTCATCTCTGGAATGGAAAATAGAATTGTGAAAGAATCTGAAAGTATCATTATTTAATTTATATCTGAATAAACCTAAATATTCTTCTTTTTCAGCACTGAATAAAGAAGAGATTTTCACCTGAATTAAAGCTATTTAACTATTCAATTACAATTTTAAGCTCTCCTGTAACCACTCTTTTTTACTATCTGAAAACAATCTAACTTGGATGATAGAGCCAAAGGCGGTTGTCTTAGGTTGTTTTGGAGATGATTAGACTATATAGTATATACAACCTGTTTCTATTGTTTAAACAATATAAAAATAAATCATAGATAACTATTTCTTTCTAGAAGATCATCTTAGTTTATTACTTTAGCATTCAGATTCACACTAACTGAACCTAGATCCACGCGCAACCTAAAAGAGAATATTTTCTTTGCAAATATATGTCTGGTGGAAACTAATAAACAAATAAAAAGACTTTTGTTGCTGTTAAGCAGGGAAAATTCTGGCTTGCAACTCCATTCTTCTGTCAATAGGTACCCCCAGTTCAAATATGCACATGATGCAAGAAAAGGCCAGCTTCATATTTTGAAAATGTGCTGTAGATACTTTTCTCCATTATAAAGAAAAGATGTTCTAATCGCTATTCCTCAGTGTTTTATGGAACAAGAAAACAAGCAATTAAAATACAATCACATGTGTAAAGTAGCGTGTTATATGAGTTGTCCCAAAGGCTAAGCAAGAAACTAAATCGTTAAAAGTTAGAACATGGTTAAATTGTAAGTCTAGAAAACATTCTCACACTGAATACTGATTGTTTATAAAATTTATAAAGTAAGAATGGGGGCCTGAACTGCACTTCAAATTTAGTGTGATTATTTAGAAATAAAAAAATTAAATTATAAATCATATGAAATCCCTCAAATGCAAATTATTTCAAAATTGCAGTATTGGAGGGTACAGCATGCTGCAAATCAGAAAGAACATGTCTCAAAAGCAAGATTTTAAAAAAATCACTTTAGATTGATTGGAAATAGTTTCTGTAAAAATCTTGGACATGTTTATTATTTAGTATGCATTAGAGCTTACTATTTTAAATTTATTATTAAGTATGGCATTTATTTAATAATATTGTTATTTTTATGTTAAACAGATTTTTTTTCTCTGAATGAGCCTTGCCTTATCTGAAAGATTTAGCTGCAACTTTGCTATTTTCAGAAAACTAACAAGATCATATTCCTGCCTTTCTCCTTTTCCGTTTTCTTTCTTCCTCCTTCTCTCTCTGTCTCCCTTCCTTTCCTCCCTTTTTCCTTTCTTGCCTTGTCTCATCCTACCTCTCTCCTTTCCTTTCTTTTCTTTAACTTATGAAATGCCCATGTGCACAAGCCTGATGGATGCCTCGTTCTGTGAATAAACTGGCAGTGTTGATCTACAGCTGTATGCAGACCACATCTTTCTTCAAAAGCTGCAAGGCACACATTTAAACTCAAATCTCAGAGACTGCAGCACCTAGATTGCAGTACAAATTGGTATGACCAACCAGACCCAGCAACCATCGATCTTCATTCTTCCTGCCACCCTGGAAACTGATACCTTTTGTAGCAAGAGGTAACTAAAATTCTGAAGTCTGCTTGCAATAAAGGGAAGCAACAACTTTAAGACTTGGAAGGAAATATCTGACAGTTCTCTGAAACAAACCAAAAACAAAATGTACCCAGGTTTCAGTTACGCTCTATTTAGTTTCTTTTCTTGTTAAATAAGTGCTGGCATATAACTCATTAGACACCTTGTGGGCTGCCTCACAAAGATGTGGGCAGTTCAATTTAGAGTAAGTAGGAGGTGTATAATTCAGAGTTTACACTTCTAGATAAATCAGCCTTCAGCATGAGATTTTTGCCATATACTTCAGATAATCTTATTTCCCTAGCTGCTTGCTCAAATTTGACTTTAAACAGAAATACAAACAATACATAGTGAGGGAAAGTTTTTCAATAATGATTTTCATTAATAATGAAAAGTAGTTTGAAGAAGTAAACACCTAGAACTCATTTTCCTGGTTCATTTCTTCAGTTTGGAGTAGAGAAGAAAACTGTGTTCTATCTAGGAGGCTGAAGACCAAATCATCTGTTTGGTCTATTCTCAAGTGGTTCTAGTAACCTTTTTACCTAGCCTTGGAGACATGTTTAACTGTTGGTCAGAGAAGGTGCTTTTACTAGAAAGAGCTTCAGCAGATTCTCTCTGCTTGGTGTCCGGTGATTTCTGCCCTGCCTTGGTCTTTGCTGGGACAGTGTGTGCTTAAACTGGATGATCACATGTCTCCAAGTATAGCCTGACCTAAGTCTGTTAAATGGATAGATAGGGCATCAGAAGTGGTTATGGATTTTTCTTCTATCAGAAAAATATATATTAAAAACAAAACAACAACAATGAAAAGTATAATACAAAAGCAAGCAAACAAACAGAAAATTGCAGTATCTCTTATTTGAGAATCATCCCTTCTCACTCAAGAAGATTAGAATTCCGTGGCATGTAGTTTCCATAATTATCAAGATGAGGTTTACTATTAGGCATCAACAGACAAAATAACATCACAACACACTGCTATTTGCCAACTATATGGCCAAAGATTTACAAATGAATAACTAATTCACTCAATGCTAATTATGGTATGATGGTACTGGCATTCTCCTTCACAGCTGTTGCTAGTTGTGGTAGACTATTCACAAGAAATGAGAGAAGTTTTCTTACATGAAAGAACCTACCTTGCCATGTAACGTTGCAAATCCCCTCATCAACAGATGGAGTATTGTTGCGTTCTCTTCAATCTTGGCTGGCCCGGTGACTTTCTTGGAACAACAGAGCATGGTGGAGGTGATTGTTGAGTCAGACATAAAGATGATTTTATGTCTGCATATAAAATCATGGGAAGCTTTCTCTGTCTTCTTCTGCCCTTGTCTGTGGTGGAGAATCACCTGTCATTGCTGTTTGAGATCACAAGTCATTACCTTCCTGAGAAATGGATTCTTATTAAATTCACTCTCATCTTTCTGATTTAGGTTAGAAATACTGGTTTCTCCCAAGCTTCCCTCAGAAAGACTGATTTCTACTGCTTAATTCTAGGCACAGCTTATTTTAGAATACATATTTTGACCCAAACTCTTCATAACTGTGTAGAACCAGACAAGGGTGGGGTAAGTAAATCGAACAAGGCACTTACCTTGGATGCAAAATTTAAGGGGGCACCAAAACCACAATAATCAAGAGAAATAATAGCTCAATGCTGTATTATAAAAAGTCATAATCAATGCAAAAGTTCATAATGAACACACTATCAGAATTTTAAACAAAGACATGATCAGTATGGAACCATGTAACATGGATTTGGGGTAAATATATCTAAGTTAAATGTCTTTGTGTTTTTACAGTTTTTACTTGTGAGGCCTCAGAAAATTTATTTATATTCTCCAAATCTCTGTTTTGTCATTTGTATAATGGAACTATTATCTTCCGTGGGTCATTTAAAAGAGTAACTAAAATAAGGCATAAAGTACTTAGCCTGTTCTTACCACATATTACTACCCAGTGTCATTCTATATTCTATGTGTGTATTTTTTCCTTTTGAAGTTTGTCATTCATTCAACAAATATGTTTGAATTCTCATCAAAGATTTAATTGGTCTCAGCAATGGATATAGAATTATGATTTTAACGGTCAGCAAACATAAGCGTCGGCCTTCACAATCCAGGAGTTTACATTACCATAGGAAAGATAGACATTAATCAGTTCATCACAACACACATTTTAAAATACAATTTAGATAACTATATAAGGATTATACTTAATCAGACAATGCTTCCTTGTGTAAGTACAAAGCTGTGATATGTGCATTAATAATTAGGTGAATCCAGAGAAAGATAACATTCTTGAATAGAGAAGGTATAGTAATACCTTGTAAATAGTTGAATAAAAAGAATGTTTGAGGAGAGGTCAATGATGACAATTGTTCTACAAATGTCCATTGGATTTTGTGACATAGAGGTCATTGATCACTTTAAGGAGGGTTGTGACTCCAGGTTTGGGTTAAATGAAGAAAGGGGAGATGACAAATGAACCCATGAAGTAGCAGTACATCTATTAATGAGCATTTCCCCTGCAAGGCACCAGGCAGAGATAGAACAGGGAAAAGAAGGAAGGTTTTTTCTTTTCTGTTTTTTAATTGCTTCCTTATAGAAAAACCTTGACCATGGTTCAATATCAATTAGGAAGTTTCCATTTCAGAGAGAAGAATTACATATACAATCAAGAAAAAATGAGTAATCAGATCAGTGGAATGTCCCTGAAAGTAGAAGAGAAAGGGTTTCAAACGATCATTTATAGATAGATGTAGAGGCAGTAGATCACCAATTATGAAGCAGAGAAGGGTAAGACGGATATAAATATAGGTGGTTTGCATGTTGTGTAGTGGAGAGACAAGAGCAAAATACAACATTTAAAATTAGAGAGGTCCTTTCTCACTATGATTACCCTGTGATAATGTGGTGTAGTGAACTCAGTTTCACCCCCAAGTGTAAGTATGGGATATTCTGTCTATCACTCTATTAAATGACTAGGGACTTCTTTTGGTCTTCTGAGTTGTGCTGTGGAAAAAAAAAAAACTCTCCATGAAGTTGTCATGGTAGCAAAAGTGGAAAAAAAAACACAAAACTTGGCATTGGTACTTGTATTATTTTTTCATTGCTGCTCTAACAAATTACCATAATGTAATGGCTTAAACAACACAAATTTATGATGTTACTGTTCTGTGGATTAGAAGTCTAACACAGATCTCACACTGCGTTGGGGCTGTGTTCCTTTCTGGAAGGAATGCAGGGAAGATTTTGTTTCCTTGCCTTTTTCTGATTTTTAGAGGCTGTCTGCTTTTTGGGGCTTATGATTCCCTTCTCCCTTCTTCAAAACCTGCACCATTAGCCTGAGTCCTTCTTGCGCTGCCATCTCATTGTCCTCTAATTCTTTCATTCACTTTTAGGAACTCATAGGATTATGTTGGGCCTGTTTGGGTAATCCGGTATAATCTGCCTATTTTAAGGTGAGCTGATGAGCACATTTAATTCTTTCTGCAACCTTAATTTCTGTTTTCTATGTAACATAATTTATTCACAGGTTGTGAGGATTAATATATGAACATCCTTGTGGGGTGGGCGGGGGGCTTATCTTACCTACTCCAGTAATGCAGTAGTAGATTGTCTGAGATTAAGGTTCAGACTCTTCAATATTCCCTTTGGCAAGGTTCTTGATGAAGAATGATCAGGAGCCCTAAACTCTTATCTAATATTTCTGGACAAATAAATGACACCAAATGCAAGCTCCTTTTGGATACTCACATAGCATTCCTGACTAGTATTCACCTTCTAAATCCACTCTTCTAACTTAGGTTCTAATCTTCTCTTCCATTACTTTTAGAATTTCTAGAGCCTCTGTTTTACTCCAGAAGAACTACAATATGTAATGATATCCATAGATTGCAAATCACACTAAATAGATAGCTAGATATTTAGAAAAATTGTTTCTTGTTTTTTGTTTTTTGTCGTGAAACCAAGAAAGGCACTGTCTCTTCACATCCATTGACTTGGGTGTCCACATCTGTAAAGAATGATTAGCGGTAAAACATTGGCATTCTGGTTCTGTCCTGCTGAGGTCACCGTTCTTTATATCCATACCCAGAATAAATTGAATAGAATGGGTCAAGTGACTTTTAATACAGCAAGACAAACCAACAAAGAAAAACAACAACAACAACAAAAAAAAGTGTAGTTTGATTGATCTGCTAAGGATTTTTATTTTGTTTGTGGTTTATGACATATATGTAGTTTGTATTAGTCAGCTCATGATGCCAGAACAAAATACCATAGATTTGGCGGTATTTTATTTTAAGTAGTAGAGTCAGGGTTCATCGTGTTGGCCAAGCTGATCACAGACTCCTGACCTCAAGTGATCTGCCCGCCTTGGTCTCCCAAAGTGCTGGGATTACAGGTGTCTACTACATATTATTTATTCCCTTTGTCTTTAGCAAACATCTCAGCTGGTAATGGTTCATTACCTGCTAGAATGACCCAAATCTTCATTCCTGAAGGGTCTTAGCCATTAATAGTTCTGCCTGGATTGCACTGTTTTAGTTTTCCATTGGCCTTAATCATAGGAAATGGTAATACTAGGAGCTACTCTAAGGGATTCCCTGTATTACAGATATAGTTTTCTTTACTTTTATAGGGACAGAGCAGTCCAATTTCCCCTTGGCAGTGGGATCAATTAGCACATTCAGCACTGTAACTCCCTTCTTTGCTGTTGATTCAGAGGGATGAGGATTCCAAAGAGGACAGTCAGCAGTTCTAACTTCCACTTTGATGGATCTTTGTTTCTCCTAGGAAAGAAATTCTTCCTCTGGAACTAAGACTTCTCAGTCAGCAGAGCATAAACTTACAGGAATAAGAAGCAAATATTTTGCTAGACGGTCACTGGGGTGTTAGTGAGTGGTGTCACTCCCATTTCCATCCCTTGAATCTATGAATTTGGGGTATGGGAAAAACAGCACTATATGTTGGATATTTATGAGCAGCACATGAAGCCTACTGGAGAACTTTGCAGCATCCATGCAAGGTATTGCCTCCTAGATGGCACCATCACGGAGTCTTCAGAAGGTCATTCCACTGTTCTATTAAACTAGTTGCATCAGGATGGAGGAGGACATGATAGGTCAGTGATTCCATAAGGATGGGCCCATTGCCATTCTTCTTTGCTGTGATATGAGTTTCTTGATCAGAAGTAATGCTATGTCATATAGCATGATGGTGGATAAGGCATTCTGTTTTTGGCATATTTGTTTGTAGTGTTGGCAAACCCATATCCACAGTATCTGTTATAAGAAGAAGAAAAGGCTATCTCTTCCATGATGGAAGTGATCCCATATATCAACCTCTCACCAAGTAGCTGGCTGATCACCCCAGGGAATGGTGTCATATCATAGACTCAGTGTTGGCTTCTGCTGCTGGCAGATTGGGTCATCAGCAGTGGGTGTAGCTAGGTCAGCCTTGATGAGTGAAAGTCCATGTTTCTAAGCCCTTGCATAACCTCCTTCTTGCTACCGTGGATAGTTTGGTCATTAGCTCATCAGATAACGACAGGGGTGGCTGAGGAAAGAGACTGACTGGTATCCATAGAAAGTGTCAATCTATCCACTAGATTATTAAACTCCTCCCCTGCTTAGGTCACCATTTGGTTAGCATTGAAATGGTACATAAATATCATCAGATTTCTTGTGCATTGCATTCTGAGAGGTCTATGCAACATCTTTCTCACAAACATCCTTGTCACCAACTTTCAAATCATGTTCTTTCCAGTCTTTCCCTAACTGTATACCAGTAACATGCCTGGCCTATTTCTTCTTGCATGCAAAGAGGTAATGCTGAAAGTTCTGCCCATTGGGGAGGATTTCCCTTCCCCACTGTTCTTCAGAGATGTTCCAAAAGAGGCTGTTGTGTTACAGCTGTCCATTTCCAGGCAGTACCTGCATATAGTGCAGAGCCATCTATAAACCAGGCCCCAGTCTTCTCTTCCTCCGCCAATAATCATAAGGGGACTCTCCATAAAACCAGAGGCGCAGGATGGGGAGAGAGAAGGTCGTGTAACTAGAGTGGAAGCCATGGGCATTTGGGCTACCTCTTCATAGTACTTGACACAGGTACTTGCATCTCCAGAGCCTGCTCCAGACTAATTGTGTACAAACCACTTCCATTTGATGATGGAGTTCTGCTGTGCATGCCACGCTTTTTGGCTTAGTGGGTTGGACAACACTCTGCTTACTATGGGCAACTCAGATTCCATGGTAACTTAGTGGCATTTGGTTAAGCACTCAGTCTCAACTGAGCTCCAGCATCAGGCCAAGAACTGTTTCTCAGAAGAAAAGTAGTTATCTGCAGAGGATGGCAGAACTTTGCTCCAAAATTCTAAGGATTTGCATTGTGATTCATCTTTAAGGGCCTGCCAAAGGCGGCAAATGGCATCCCTGTCTGACACTGCCACTCCAAACAGTTGGATCTGATGGCTTGTGTAGTCCAATTGGCAGAGCAGCTTGCACAGCAGCCTGGACCTGTTGCAGAACCTTTTCTACTTCTGAACCACTTGCAAAACCAGCAGCTTTTGAGGTCACTCAGTAAATGAGTCAGAATAACTAAGGAATATGTTGCCAATTCCTTACCCAACTAAAGAATATGATGCCTCCAAAAGGTAAGTAGGCCCACTAGGCATTGTACCTCTCTTTTGGTTGTTAGAGGATCATATGCAACAACTTATTTTTCACCTTAGATGGGGTAGTTTGACAAGCCCTATATCACTGAACCAGTAGAAATTTCACTGAGGTAGAAGGCTCTTGACTTTTTGTCAGATGCATTTTTCACCTTCTGACACACAGATTTGGTAATAATAAGTCTCGAATTGGTGATATTTTGTGCTCACCTGGTTCCATCAGCATAATGTCATCGATGGAATGGACCAGTGTGATGTCCAGTTAAAGTTAAAGGTAATACAAGATCCCTGAGAACTAAACCATCACATTGTATTAATATAAAGAACTTTTAGGAAATATTACATATATCAGGAAGCTATTCAAGGTCATGTTCAGACTGAAACTGCCTGGCTTTGAATGCCAAAGACTAATTATAAGTAATTTATGCAATGCTGCGTGCTAAAACCTACAATTCTCTTCCAGGAAACAGAACCACTGGCAAATACTCCAAACCTTTGTGGAGCGTTAGACTAAATTATCCTTACAAATCTTTCCCACAGCATGGTGACAGGGGAAGGGGCATTTGCTCATCTACCTATTAAGCCACAGGACTTGGAAGAATGTCCCCTACATCCTGTGATGCAGGACAGGAGGTTTGATGTACTTTAATTTTAAATTAAAGAGATTCTTTAAAAATAGAGAATATGTAAGAGAAAGCAGTTAGAATTGAGAATAGGCCATAAAGATGAGCTGTTGGTTTCTGGATGCAACATCTGGAGACTGTTAGTGCTCAGGATTTGTATAGAACTCTGTTTAGAATTTGAGAAGCAAGCATGGCCCACAGAAACTTTGGATGGGGTTGCTATCCAAGCAAGAAAGACAAAGTTTGCTTATATCTCTAACATATTAAACATTGATTTGTGTTATAGAGAAAACAGTCACTCATTCAAACAGCATTTGTGAGGTTCATACTCTGATTCAGGTTTTGTGCAAGTGCTACAAATTGAAAAAGACTGAAGCATGTGTTGGAACATTAAGAACTTGAGAGTATAACGGTGGAAATTTAAAACATCATTGTAGTAAGACATTTTCTGATGAATTTTAAAACAAGAGGAAACATCTCTCAGGCAGATAAGTGGGGGATGCAATAGTGGTGGTAGAGGAGTTAATTCTAAACAGAGTAACTAGCATGGGAAAAGGCAAGTGGAGTGCAACACAGCAAGTGTGCAAGAAATTATAACATGAGTGAAGCATAAGATTCAAGCAGAGTTAGAGACAGTAAGCACTGAAGATGAAAAGGTAGGAGGGGCCGGCGTGTGGAGGATATTCTACAGCTGTGACAGAGTTTACAACTTTGGCCATTTGTGCATCAAATTTACAACTCTAACTTAGATACACACTGTGCATGATTGTTTGCTTTGATATTTTCTTTAAATAAACCCATTATTTAAAGATCGTATAACCTTAATCTTATATCATAAATAGAAAATTAGTACCATTTGCTATAAATTATAAGTGAAAAGTAACTTCTCAAACTTCAAAAAATGTTATTAATGTTGAATCAGAGGAAATTATCTGTCAATTATAGACTTATGATTATAGAGGTTATTCGCTGAATTGGTCCAAGACAGTAAAGAAATCCAATATTGTAGACAAGATACTAAGGTACATTTTTGGTATAATATCTTTGCAATGCCAGCATTTGGGCACATAGAATCAAGTTCAGAAATAATGTTAGTGCTGGAAGTTTAGCTCAGGGCCATATCAACCTACAGGTAGGTGGGAGTTCACACTTCAGGAGTAAATGGCTCTAAACGTGTGTGAGGTTCTTAGTTAATGAGAAGAATAGTAGTAGGTTAGACTATGTACTAACCATTACCTGGAAAAGACTAAGGATATTGTTTCTTTTTTTTTTCTTTCCTTTCCTCCTCCTTTTCCTCTTCCTTCTTCTCTTATGCTACGGTTCAACTGTGACAAAAATTGTTTTTCATCACTCATGTGCATAAAGGCAATTTTTTTTCTTTGTGGCATGTCCTCTTGATGGCAAATTTCTAATCTATGGTGATATGTATATTTTCATTTTTTTCTTTCTTGGTGTTCCGATGTCCAAGACTGGACTTTGACTTGACTCTTTCAGGGTTAGGCTGTTACTGAGTTGCCTAAACTTACCTCTATGCTGAAATAGCCAGGTGTGTGCAGATTTGCTATGATATGGATGCTCATGTTCTCCCAAAATTCACATATTGAAATCCTAACTCCCCAAGGTGATAGTATTAGGACGTGGAGCCTTTGGGAAGTAATTAGGTTATGAGAATGGAACCCACATAAGTGGGGGTTGGCGCCCTTATGAAAGAGACTCCAGAGAGCTAGCTGTCCCCTTTCAATATGTGAGGACACAATGAGAAGTCACCATCTGTGAACGAGGAAACAGGTTTTTATTAGACACCGAATCTGATCTTGGACTTCCCAGACTTTAGAACTGTGAGAAATGAATTTCTGTTGTGTATAAACTACTTAATTTATGGTATTTTGTTATTGCAGCCTGAATGGACTAAGACATGATTCTATCCCATGGGTTCCTGTAGGAAATGCCATATATAATCCTTGAAATGACCTTTGCCTTTGTGTGACATTTATATTACATTTTCTTAATTCTTTACTCCCTCTGATTAATAAACAGGTAGATTGCAATACATTTTAAAATACTGTGTTAATATGATAATATAGTAGTGTAAAATGTATTTCCCAGATTAGTAAAGACAAGAATATTTAAATAATGACTTACCACAGGCAGTATCTTTACTCTTCTGATGGAATCTAACATTGACACTAAATTCTAGTGAGCTTCAGAACAAATGTATGAGAATTCAGGTTCTGCTCTTTCATCCCATGTTGACAGAGAATCTTATTCCAATTTGATACCCATCTGAGGTATAAGATTTTTCCTTTTAACAAAGAAAGGAGTTAATGAGTGTGCTGGATCTGCTTGTGATAACCATCAACAACATGAAACTCACAACAAAACAATGGCAATGAGAAATGAAAACTTGCTAGATTGAGAAGGACATTTTAGGGGATGAATGTAACAGGATAAATTCAAGACTGACAGAGAATGTAGAAGCAGTATTGTCTAGCAGTCCAGCTGTTTTACAGCAAGGTAGGCATGCAGTACACAACAGCATATAATAAAACACAGGCAACTTTCATGATAATAGAAGAGCTTGATGCTGGTGGAATTAGCCAACTAAAAATGAAATAGTATGCAAACTCTCATCCACACTATGTCCCTCCTACATCATGCACTGTTTTAATTTTGAATTTGACTTGTCATCATTTATAGGTTACACACAATCATTCCTTCAAAGCCTTTTCCTCATTGGAATACCTTTCCCTCACATTCTAAGGTACTCTTTCCAAAGGCATAAAAATGGCACCTTCTCTGGTGTTTTTCCTGCAGTATCTGCAGGTTTTGTCACTGTTGCCCAGGCTGGACTAAACTTTCGGGCTCAAGGGATCCTCACCTTGACCTCTCAAAGCACTGGAATTACAGGTATGAACCACCATGCCCAGTAAAAGAAACTTTTAGGTTTTGAGGAGACAATTCAATAGCAAATTAAGTCATATTTTTAAATTTCCCAGAGTCTTATTAATTTTGAAAAATGTGTTTTATTACTTGAAAATGCATCGTATGTAGGCAATTAATAATAAAGTAATTTTTTTCAAAAACCAGAAGAATTTTTGTTTTTGAAGAAATTTTGAAGATTATGGTGGAAGCACAGTAGAGAAATCAGTTACTAATGATGCTCATGTCATGGAAATTTTATTTCAGACCAACACTATGCAAGTATAGAAAAAATTTGTTCTGTAACCCTAAGAGATGTTCTAGATCCATGGCTGACTAATAGTTATAGCACTCACAAACCTTGGAGAAAGCTTATACTTTACAAAGATACACAAACTGTTTACAGGGCCCTTTAAAATGTATAATGCGCTTTCATTGCGTTCTTGCATCAGAACTTCATAAAATTCTGAAGGAATGCATTATCATACTTGCTACAGCAATAGAGAAACTGTTGCTCACCAATTTATTTAATTGATTTATTTCAAGTCATACCGAATTGCAGATACTAGACTCTGGGTTTCAACTCCCAAGCATTATTTTCTTTCTCTCACAATAGCCTGCATCCATATCTCATGGGGCAAAAAATATTGTAGAAGTGAGGTAAACTGTTATGGAAGAGCATGCCAACAATATTTTAGACTTTATAAATTATCTGACCAACATCACTTTTTGGGGTTCTCTATTTGTACTCACAGAACACAACTGTGCTAACCATGGGTGGTAACTAATTACTAACTAACTAGATGATTTGTTTGTGTGTGTATGTATTATATTCTTAGCATTCATAGATCCTGGGAATACATGCATGATGCAAATGAAATTTGTACAGTATTGAAAACTAAAATGTTAAATATGAGAAAAAGTTACATGTATAAATCTAGAAGTCAACATTGCAATGATCTTTAGGTGGTGCTGTGTACACCACAGGACGTGGAAAGAAAGCATGAGGGGGATTCCTGGGGTTATGATTACATAGAGATTTTCAGTTTGTGAAATCCCATCAAAATGCATACATTTTCTGAATGTATGTTACAATGCAATACAAATTTTAAAATTTACTGTTTATTATTTTGAAAAGAAATTGGCTGTTTATAAGTACTGTATTATACATATTTCTTGGTTGGTTATTTAATATTTGAATATATTTAAAATGCTACATACTTTACAAGTGACACCCATACACATACACACAGAAAAGAGCAAAATATAATGAAAGCTTTCTACATAATATTTAAAAGACTTAGAAGTGTTTTGGAGGGAACATATTAACTATACATCATAGATAAACCAAGAACTAAATGGCAAGGAAATTGATGTTAGATAACAAATTCCCATGTTGAGCTACAAATGCTAGTTCAAGGGCCAATGCTAAATTTCTAATCTGAAACATGACATAAAACATTCTAAAAAAATGCCTTGAATGTTGTAATGGGCACAGTTGTTTCATACCTCCAGGAATGATTTAAAATTCATTCACATCTTGCTATGATATTATCTATCATTTACAAGAAGCTTAAGCCAAAAATGCCTTACTTACCAAAAAAACACCTTTTGTGACAAATGTGAAACCAATGTGAAAATTCAAGGTCTCAAGAAGATAGTGCTTAGTAATTAGAGTGTTTGATAGCATGTATTGAAAAAAATTATAAAAAGATAGAAAAAGAAATGGCTTTGAGTATTGAAGGCTGATCTTGTTCAGAAATGTACACACACATGCACATACACACCCACAGACAAATTAGATGGGCAAAAGTTTTGTTAATTGTAGTACGGATCCAAGATTTGACATTATAAATTTAATGGAAACTTAGGTCTACACCAAAACTGCCTTGCCTGTATATTAGTTTTGACATAAATGTGATACTTGGATTGAGATTTTAACACATGTGGTAAAACATGGAGCATTTTGTTTTACATAAGAATCGGTGTATTCACAGAAGGTATTTTAAGCATAAAGCAAAACTTTGTGCATTTATAAGAAAAAGATTGTAGTCTTTTTGGTTATCCTGTTTTGCTTTTTTTGAAAAACAATATTCTTCTTGAAATCATCTCCTGTTAGTTAGTATAAACAAGCAATAAACAAAGAGACATTATAAACGATATGGAAATATAGATCTTATTTATCTTCAGTCTTTTTGATGAATTTGAGGGGGAGTAAGCCATTTTCTGAGCTGCATAGATAAAAGAGCACTGGAAAGAAAATGCGAAAACCTGATTATAGCTCTTGGGACTTTTCTTAGCTATTTGATGAATAAAGGTAACACATCCCTTCATTAGGTTGTCCTTTTCTATCTAAAACACAGAGGCTGAGGAGAAAAGGAATCACAAAGTTGAAAGGGACTTGATCACTTATTTTGTTCACTCTTACGAACTGATCAATTCCTTCTGAGAAAAGTAGTAAAATCACTTGAAAACTGTTTAAAATTAAAGTTAAGATGTGATTACTTTTATTGTTGTTAGGTGGAATTGGGTGCAAAATATCTGAATTCTTCAAAATACCAGCATCCAGGATAACTATATGGCAAACACTTTAAGTTCACTATCAAGAATCTGATAGTGTTTGGATCTTATTTTAATGTTCATGTTTTCTGTATCACTAATTATTAAAAAGTGATACTTATTCATGTTAAGTGGTTAAAAACAGGAGAAATTGGCTTCAGGGTGTAGGAAAACTCTGCACTAGCTTCTCAAGTTCTCTATAAGTTTAAAACTGTTCTAAAATTAAGTTTCTTAGAAAAAGTGATTGCAAAACACATATCTGATAAAGGACTTGTAACAAAAATGTGCATAAAAGGCAACAAAAGGAAACAAATCACTTAAGTTTTTTAAAAGGCATAAGATCTGAACAGATATCTCACCAAAGAAGACACACAGATGGCAAGGCCTGGAGTGGTGGCTCATGCGTGTAATCCCAGCACTTTGGGATTCTGAGGTGGGAAGATCCCATGAGCTCAGGAGTTTGAGACCAGCTTAGGCAACATAGTAAGACTTCATCTCTACAGAAAAGAAAAAATTAGCTGGGTATAGTGGCGCAGCTGTAGTCCAAGCTATTTGGGAGGCTAAGCTGGGAGGATTGCTTGAACCTGGGAGGTTGAGGCTGCAGTGAGACATTATTGTACTACTGCATTACAGCCTGGTCAACAAAGTAGATATTGTCTCAGAAAGAAGAGGAAGAAGAAGAAGAAGAGGAAGAAAAGAAGAAGAGGAGGAAGAAGAAGAGGAGTGCAGTTTATTGATATTAACTAAGTGAGTTGGAAACTTATGTCTACCCTAAAACCTGCACACAAATATGTATAACAGCCTTATTCATAGGTGCCAAAATTTGGAATCCACCAAGATATCCTTCAATAGTGAATGAATTTAAAAACCTGTGGTATGTCCATATAGTGAAATATTCTTCAGCAATGAAAATAAATAAAACCACAAAAAGATATGGACTGATCTTAAGTGCATCTTACTAGGTGAAGGAAGTCAATCTGAAAAGGCCACTGTGTGAGTCCTTCTACATGTGGTATTTTGGAAAAGGTAAAACTATGGTGTCAGTAAAAAGATCAGGATTTGCCAGGAATTTCTAGAGGAGGAGGGATGAGTAGATGGAGATGGAACACGGAGGATTTTGAGGACAGTGCAACTATTTTCTCTGATACTATATTGATGGAAACATTTTATTACACCTTTGTACAAACACAGAATGCACAACACAAAGAGCGAGCCCTAATGTAAACTGTGGACTTTAGTTAATAATAATGCATCAATATTGACTCATCAATTGTAGAAGTGTTGGTTATCAACCACCTCAAGATCTTGATAACAGGAGAAACTGTGTATGTGTGAAGGGGAGGGAATATACAGGAATTCTCTGTACTTTTTGCTCTATTTATAAAACTCTAAAAAAAATTAATATTTTAAAAAAGTAGTTTGTTATCAGTAAGTTCTTTTTCTTCCCCACAATCCACTTCCCCTTCAAATATAGTTGAATTCACATTTGCACAGTGAACAAATTCTTTGGGAACTATTAAGAAATATTAAGTAGAAACTTTGGCTGAATTTATTAAATAAATGCATAAAATATGAAATGCTAAAGACAATACCCTAAGTTTTGAAGAATTTTTTTAATTAACAAAAGTTAAAGAAATGTCATCTCTCTTTTTGGTTGAACTCTCTTAATCATTTATTTCAGGGAAAATTCGCATTGCCTTATGATTCGTGTTAAGCTTGTATGAGGAAGAGAGCTTTTTTATTTATCTAGAAATCATGCATCATGTATTATCGGTATTTTTATGTTTAGCCTCAAGTTAATGATACCATTTGTACTAACCATTTAATTATAATCCTGGGGCTGGAAACATGCTTAATTCCCTCTGACACCTTCCTATTGCCAACATTCCTAATCAGAAATTTCATACATAGCGATGAAGCTATATAGTCCAATTTTTAATATGTTATATAAAGATTATTCCAACATGAAAAATATAAGAATGCTTTATATTTATGATAATATAAGGGAAGAATAAAAACACCCAGTTGACAAATGTAAATGAATATACACAGATATTTCTGTAAAAGGACAATTTACTATCTTCAAATTTTTCAAAAGTTTGAGTGTGTGACATAGAACATACAGATTTAAGAAATTTAGAATAATGAAAATACATTGAAGCTCACAATTTTCCAGTATAGGTTTTATACGAAAAGCAATTGTTGAGCAAGAGCAGGACATAGAAACAATAATAATGCAAAATAGAATTTAAAACAAAATAGTAATCATGGTACTAGCAGCTACCACTTGTTATTCAGTTATCATTTACTAAGCTCTTTACATATATTTAAAAAAATTATCCTGAAACTTTATGGAGCAGATAATAACTGTTCCCTTGTTTTATAGATGAGTACGTAAGCAAGAAGCTATTTACAGGCATAGGCAAGAAGTTAAATTATCTGCTCAAGATGCTACAACTATTGAGTGATGATATCAGAATTGGTACTAAAGAGAGTCCTTAGTGGTGTGTTGTCAGGGAGGAGGAGTTGAACCTTTCCAGAGAGTACATGAAAAGAATATATAGAAATGATCTCACATTTTTAACTAAGTGCATACAAAGGGACTGAGTATATTCCTGGTTGGGAGTAGAGATAGGATTTTTTTCAAAGAAGAGCAAGTCTAACTTAAATGAGCATTAGAAGACCATGTTAGCATCTGAAAGCTAATATTTCTTCTTAAGCCCCATTAGGCTGTTAAGAATATACACAGTAGCCCTCACTTAACATCATCAATAGATTCTTGAAAACTGTGACTTTAAGCCAAATGACATATCAGAAAACCAATTTTTTCTCATCAATGTTATAATCAAACTTTCAGGTCTGACCTGTAGACCCTGACCTTGCAACAGATGAACAAATGCACTCAGGCACAGATAATCTAGTGAAAGAGTAGGCTTGGTGGTCTAGGCCACTCACAGACACCAAGGAGGGAACTGTAAAGAGTCAGCTGCTGCGGCCCTTACCAGCTGGTGCTGTGGGCATTTTATTCTGTATAGATTTAATGACAGAAGCTTTGAGTCAACATGCTTGTGAATAATTAACATGGTTGCCTTCCCCAGAGAGAACAGTCCTACGAATGATTAAAGGCCAGGTTCCAATGTCTAAAGCAAACACCATTTGTGAGTAATAACATTGTTGACCCTCCAGTAGACAGCAGTCATGCGCCCATGGATGTTCAAAGGTAGGTCTTAGGACCACATGCGTAAATAAGCTCTTTAAATAAACTCCCCCACATTTCCTTGTACCTACTCCTGCGTAATTGTCTCTGGGTAAGAACCACTGCCTTCAGCTCATTCTTCCCTGAGGCTTTTGCAAAAACCTCCCAGCCTTCCAATAAGGCGTGTGTCCTTTTCTCTATTATTTTTATCTTATAATTTCTCCCACCACCCCGACTGAGCCCCTACATCAAACAATATTAAATGAAATGATGTCATTTTGCTTAAAGTCAGTTTTCGAGAGCCTATCAATAATATTTAGTGATGACTTGCTGTATTTTATTTTCCTTTTCTGTTAGCTCTTAGGGATGAAGCAAATAAAAAGAAAAATAGACAGGAACTGTTAGAACCCTTTCCAAACTCTTCCCCCTTCTCTCATAGATCCTTTCCACATGTCTATACCAAACTCTTCAAAATCTACATTCAAATGAATATTCTCATGGTAAGTAAGAAGCATTGATTCTTGTTTCCTTGTATGACATCATTACTGCTGATATTGTTTCAATTATCTAGGAAGGGCAGGGGTCCCTAACACAGGAGTCCCTAACCCTGAGGCCAGTGACTAATACCTATCCATGGACTGTTAGGAACCAGACCACACAGCAGGAGGTGAATGGCCTGCAAACAAGCATTACAGCCTGAGCTCTGCCTCCTGTCAGATCAGCAGAAGCATTAGATTCTCACATGAGCACCAACCCTATTGTGAACTGGGCATGTGAGGGATCTTGGTTGTGCACTCCTTATGAGAATCTAAATGCCTGGTGATCTGAGGTAGAACAGTTTCATCCCCATACCATCACCCCGCCACAGCACCCCCATTTCCCCCCCTCACCCCATCTGTGGGAAAAAATGTCTTCCACAACACTGGTCCCTTGTGCCAAAAAGTTAGGGGACTGCTGAGGAAGGCCCCCCATGCACAAAAACCTCGGTGCATTGGAGTCATTCCATAGGAGTAACAACAAGTTAACGTTTATTGAACACTTAGAATCTGCTAGAATGTCTAAGAGATTTTTACATGGACAGTCTCATTTAATTTTCTTACCTCTTATTCTCGTCATTTAACATGTGAAGTAAATAAGGCATAAAATGGTTAAATCTCTTGAGGAAGTCACACAAGTAAGTAGTAAGTAGAACTAGGATGCAAATTCAGGTTGCTTACCTCAAGAATTCACATGCTTAACTGAAAACCAAATTTCCCTATACAGATTGTTTTGTTTTTAATTTGCCTCTTCTGTTTCATTTGCCTGCAAAAGCTTGCTCCATTATGCCTGCCAGTGCTGAATCAGTTAAACCAGTGTTATCAAGTCACCTAACTATGAATGCAGAAGAAAAATCTTAGGAGGGAACCTGCATTAGCTTTATTGATCTGCTTTTGCAGAACTGAAAACAAAAAGCCATCCTGAAGTACATCAATAGAATTATGGTTTCACCTGTGAGAATTTACTGTGTTGTCGTTCTGATTTGTTCTCTTCTAAAGAAGGAGCAGAGAAAAAAATTATTAGGTGCTAAAATAGGTTGGCCCCGATAAATTACTGACACCTCCACATATCTTTCTAGGGTTTTGTTTTCCTTGGCTCATGCTAACATTACTCATGCTGCACTTTAACAAATTATAAAAGGTTTATTCAGATTTACTATTTTTTTTAAAGACTGAGGTTGTAAGATATCAAAGCATCATAGAAATTACAATTCATTAAATGAGGTTCTAGGATTAACATGTATTTTAGTGTATAGCTTTTCTTTATTTCTTCTCTGCCTTAAATCCATCTCTCTTCATGAGACAATATATTGACTATAATCTATTATGCATCCTAGTTAAGCAATGATGATATTGTGACTCAGATGGTGAAATATTACTGTTTTTGGGAAGACTTTCTGAATGTAAAGGTACACATATGTGTATAACACATTATATATATGTGATTTAAGTATATATTGCACATATATGCAATATGTTTATATAAATATATGCACACAGACATAAACACACATGAGAGAGATTTCAGAGCCTAATGTAATGCTTGCTGCAAGTCAAATGTCTTTGTACCAATCAGTTTTAGTGAATTTTTTTCTGAGAAATATGTTCGGGAAGGGTGGCAATTCAAATTCCCACATGTTTAAGTCAATCCAATTCTCTCTAAAATTAATGTTTCTCTAAGCATTTGGAGAAGAATTAGTTCCTATACTGAAAGCAAAAGAAAAAAATAATGTTCAATCCTAACTGTTTTTCTCTGCCATCATCTGCTCTATCAAGGACACTTTGCCACTTTGTTACCTTGTCCTGTGAAAGAAAATTAGAAAACTTGTTTGCAGGCACAGTTTGGTGACTCCTAAGTCACTTGGCTTCAATGGTCAAACTCCTTACATGCCCCGTACACACCTTGCCCAGCTCTCACTGCTATCTTGGAGCATTATTTTCACTAGATTTTAGAAGTCATCATTTCCAACGGGAACAAAATATCAGGCCGAAGGGGCAATGCAGCCAGTTCAATGCCCTTGTTCTGACTTGATGGGGCTTAATATGCCAAAGAGAAATGGAAGAACATCATTGCTTAGTTGGAAAATATTGAGAGACATGAGATTTTGAAAATTTTGTATTATGTAATTTCTTTAAAGTTTTGATATTTTATCGGAAATATATTTATTCTTTGATGTCAAGTCAACCACTCCATTTTAAGCATTAGGATAAAACTAAAAATCGGTCCTCGCTTAACTTTTGCTTTATTCAAAAGAGTCTCATTGAATATGGTCAGAGGGTAATTGTGAGAAGAGGCTACGAAACTGCTAATCTTTCCAAGTTGGCATTTCTGGTGGAGCAGTGATCTGATGTCACCAGAGACGAGTAAAACAGTTTATGCTTTGTGCTTTTAAAATGGGTTATAAAAGACAAGAGTTTGACTTTATTAAATTACCTTTTCTTTTTTAACAAACACCATCTGTTTAAGCTTGGCAAGTCTTCCACAGGAAAAAATTTAAAAAATATATATCTTGAAGTAGAAAAGAAAATATAACAGCTCTTTCCTTCATAATTGGCCTTGGTAAGGTTATGCCAGTTCAGAAATAGCTTGTAAATTTGTAGAACTAATTTAGTTATTTCATGCAAAAGTTTGTAAAGATTTAGGAATTTTATTTGAAAAGTCATTTCATGTCTATTACCTTCTTTAATTTTCCCAACAAAGGTGAAATATTAATGACTTGAGCATTCCTTCCTCCTATTTTATAGACTAGCAAATAGAGGAAGAGATGTTGGAGCTTTTATAAAGATGATATAGGGAGCAATGATAGAGGTGAGTCTTAAATTCAAATTTTCTGGCTACCAATCCCATATTATCTCCATTCTACTACAGTCCCTAGGCAAGTGAAAATGACATGAGCTTTTCTGTACACCATAAAGATATGACCTTTAGTATCCTGGAATGCAGAGTTGGATTAAGAAGTATTAACTGCTCTGCAACCAAGACCTGTGCAGCACTTTTTGCACTGTACTAAGGATCAGGTAGAAATGGTGAAAGGATAATGGCTGAGCAAGCTGCCCTCACATAGAAACTTGCTGAGACTACTTGATGGAAATAGTCCAACCATTTTTGAAATGTTTTGACCAGTAGCCTGGATAATAACAAACACAAAAGAGTCAGCAAATGTAAAATCTACAGCTGCTCAGGATTTTGATGAAATGACTTCTTTCAGCATCATCAATTATTGGGGATGATCAGACTCCACTTCTGAGAGAAATGATGCTTAAACTAAATGAAACTAGGAGCAGGCAAAAGGACAGTACAGATGAAAGAAGTAATCCGTGGTGCTATCATAATCTTAGTGACTGCTTGCTTGATGTATTTTACTTTGTGAACAGTATAAAGTAATTGATGGCTTTGCTTGAGGTGCTTATGACAATAAAGTTATACTTGGCCAGAGTTCAATATTACCAACATTGGAGAGTTTTTGTCTCTGAGTCCTAAAAATCTGGATAAAGGGGGGACCAAACTCAGGCCAGTGATTCTTTATCTGTCTGTGATACATATTGGAAATCTGATTGGGGTAGGACTAAAAACCTCAAAGATCTATTGACACCCAAACTGGCACTTTGCTGATTCCTAAGAAAGTATTTTCAAATTAAAGCTGTTCCAATATTTGATGTTAAATGTTCCATTTGCCTTTCTGAGTGCTGCTTCTGGAAGAATTGAAACATAATATATAGAAGATCCTGGGTTCCCAGGATATGAAGCATTCATATCTTGGGTTTTTATCTGAATCAGCTGAACATTCACATCTAGCTCTGTTTCTAATTCTCTAGAGCATCCATAAAGTAATCTTTCTTTAAGTCCTTTGCTCCTCTTTCTAAATTCCTGAATGAGCAACATAGAGCCCTATAAGTGTCTAAAATAGCCCAAGAGGAAGTAAAATGGTTATAAGGGTACATTCTCAGCTTCAAGGACAAAAGAATATTAATTAATAGGAGAATATTTCAAAGTTCACTTCTAAAGCTTGCATTTCATTACTGTCTTGGCCAAAGTACAAAATGATGATGGTCTTTATTATTCAACTACATTGAAACAGCCATAAAATGTTACTGATATTAAGAAAAAAAGTAGATTCACCTGCATTTTTCCCCTCAGCTCCTTGAAAAACAAAGGGCTCCCATTTCTTCCTTTTTGCTCTCCATTCTCTGGTTCTTTTTTTTTTTCTATTCCCACTCCTCCTCCTTTTTCTTTTTTGCTCCATCCCCCTCATTATTCTAACTCCCCGTCTAGTTTCACCTCTCTGGACTTCCCTTTATTCTTTATATCTTTGTAATATTCACTATGTAGGATCTAGAAAGGAGATTTCATATTTTTAAATAATTATTATATAAACCAAGTAATAAAAGAAAAGCACAGATAGAATGCAATGGATGTTCAGAGATGAGGGGAGAAGGCCGTTTTAGCTTAGTGGTGGGGGAAAGGAAAGGTCAGTATAAGTTTGATGGATGGAGATTCTCCAAATTGAATGTTAGAGTAGAGGGTAGGATTTGGCCATGTGGGCATATCAGGGCAGAGGAATTGCATACACATAGACATGGAGGTAGGAAAAAGATTCAATAGCAGCAATTAAGTTTGTTCACTTGAATATAAATTAAATGGAAAGAATGGGAAATTAAGATATAAGGTAGACCACACACAATCAGATCATGAAGGGTTTCAAATCCAACATGGAGTAATTTGACATTTATTCATTAGGTAAGAGAATCTTGATTTTTCTTGAGATCTGTTTTGTGTCTCATGACGATTAATAAGGCAGTGATGTTTGGGATGGTTTGAAGGTAGCTTCCATAATAATTAATTAATTAATTATATTTGAGACTGTGTTTCACTCTATTGCCCAGGCTGAAGTGCAGTGGCACTATCTCAGCTCACTGCAATCTCCACCTCCCGGGTTCAAGTGATTTTCCTGCCTCAGCCTCTGGAGTAGCTGGCATTATAGGTGCCCACCACCATGCCCAGCTAATTTTGTATTTTTAGTAGAGATGCAGTTTTATCATGTTGGCTAAGCTGGTCTCGAACTGCTGACCTCAAATGATCTCCCCACTTTGGCCTCCCAAAGTGCTGAGATTACAGGCGTGAGCCATGAGGCCTGGCCTGTAATAGCCAATGATAAGGTTTGGTTCTGTGACCTCACCGAAATCTCATCTCAAATTGTACTCCCGTAATTCCCACGTGTTGTGGGAAGGACCCCTGTGGGAGAGAATTGAACCATGGGGGTGGATTTACCCATACTGTTCTCGTGGTCGTGAATAAGTCTCACGAGATCTGGTGGTTTTATCAGGGGTTTCCGCTTTTGCCTCTTCCTCATTCTCTCTTTGCCTGCTGCCATCCACATCAGAAGGGACTTTCTCTTCCTTACCTTCTGCCATAATTGTGAGGCTTCCCCAGCCAGGTGGAACTGTAAGTCCAATTAAAACTCTTTCTTTTATATATTGCCCAGTCTCAGATATGTCTTTAGCAGCAGCTTGAAAATGGATTAATACAGTTATTGATAGATCGGTGAAGTACTCTTTTGCATTTATGACATGCATTTTGAGTTTCCTCAGAAGTAGATTCAGTAATAAATATCAGCACACAGAGGTTTATTAGTGAGTGCTCCTGGGATCCACACCTGTGGAAGGAAAGTGAAGAAAATACAATCAGATGGAAAGAGAAATCTCCAGGAAAAAAAAAAAAAAAAAACCCTCAGGTGATCCTAAGGGGAACTCCAAAGCTGATATAGCTCTTCAGAATTGGGACGGTCCTTGAATATGAGCTGCCCCAGGAAGGAGTCATGGGCTTAGGCAAGGTGATTCTTTAGTGGCATAACTCCTGAAAAAGCTTGACAGCTGAGTGTCATCTAGCAATAACACTTCCCATAGCCAAAGCAATATTTCCTGTGGTCTTGGTGGGAAATCTGAAAAACACGTCACAGTATCCACTACAATGTTTCTTTTATCTCTTAATGTTTAAGATATGTCCCAATATGATCTTGACTTCTTCTCTCTCAGAGTACTTACCACACACACTCCATAGTTATTATAGAATTACTGTATCTTTGTAACTAGGAGGTAATCTTTGTGTGGGTCAAAATTTTATCCTATTAATTTTTGTCTTAATATCATCTAAGACTGTAGGAAATAGGTGTTCAACAGACCATTTTGAATAAAATAATGTTTTAAAAATTTGCTTTAATAAAATCTAGCTTTCTCCAAATTTAGAATGATAGATTGTTTGTAAAATAGTAAAACTATGTAATGATGCTATATCTCAAACTATGCTATATGTCAAGGTTGAAACACTCAGCCATGACTGTTTCAAATCAGTGGAAATTTTTCCTTAAACAATGACTGATAGATTCCAACCCTTCTGTTCTGTGTCTGCATTCATTTTGGGCATGTGATAGGAGCAAATGGAAATTATCTGATTCCAAAACTGATAGCCTCTTTAGTTTCTTTATGAATTACAAACCCTTGTCCTGTTATCAAAAGCTATCTTTCCATTTTTAACCTTTTTAGGGGGATTCTTGGTTTAATCAGGCTGTCCTGAGTGTATACTTGTATCTACCACGTGTTTCGTAATCTCTGACACTAGTATTCTTTTGTAAAGTTGCTAACCATTATTGCCAATGCATATGCATTTTTGTAAGACACTGCTAAATATTTAAGTATATTGAATAAATCTTTCATGTGTAAGGGGAGTCCAATGCTGGGAATTATTTGAAGATACACATCAAAAGAAGATGTGATGATGTACTATAAAATTACTATATTCTTATAACATTTTACAAAGTCTTAATAAACTCCAGAATAACTATAAAGCAATATATAATGAGTATTAAGTAATTCTGAATAATTAAGGAATAAGGAAGCACTAAAAGAAGGAATGGTCAACGTGAGGATATGGAGAATATATGTGGCATTTTAAAATATGGCCTCAAAATTCTTTAACTCTATTTGCAAAGAGAGATGAGGCCTATGCCTTCTCTCTTTGAGGCTGGGTGGTTTATGACTGCCTTTACCCAAAAGAGTACAGCTGAAGGGACCACCAAGTGACACAGGAGGCTCGGTCAGGAAAAGGCCATGCCACTTCCACCTAGCTCCTTTGGAACACTAGCTCCATGAAAGTTCCCTTTCAGGAAATTCCAGATCAGAACCCAGCCCCCATGCTGTGAAGAGCCCAAGCCATATGTAGAGGGCATGTTACATTACTCTGTTCAACAGCCTCAACTGAGCCACAATTAAATGTGGAAGATGCCTTAGAAGTGATTCCTCCAGAACAGCTGTTAAAGTCCTGGATCATTTGAGTCCCAGACATTGTGAATCAAAGGAACCAATCCTGTTGTGTACTTTCTTACCCACTGATCTGACCCACTGATTTTGTAAGTTATGGTTATTTTTTTCTGCCACTAAGTTTGGAGTGATTTGTTGAGTGGTAGAGATGAAGATTAAAAAGACTTTTTGAAAAATTGCATTTAAAAAATTCTTGAATCTCACTGTGTTCTTAAACTATTTAAGTTGCTTTAACTATTCTGGAAATGTCATGCATTTTTAATTTCTGTTGTTTAGAGGAGAAAGTGACTATAATAAGGTAAGTTACTCAGGCACAACTTTCTCATACTAGTAGACAACAGATCTAGCAGTTTTTATATTTAATTAAAAATATAATGACATATTTTAGGAGCCTCTGCATGTCAAATATTGTGCTAGCTGCATTATATGAACTATTAATTTATTTTTAATAAGTTAAATTCACCTAAATTCTTTAAGGTAGGAACTATCATTATATTTTACACATGAATATAATGGGGTTTAAATATTACATGAACAATTGGCCCAAGGACAATCATTCTTTCCATTCAAAGAAATCTGGGAAATGAATCTAGGTTGTGTTGACACCCAAATCTATATTCTTTACTGCAATGAACTAGAGTTTTTATTTTTGAGACAGAGTAGAAAACTTTATGAGGGGAAAATAGTATCAAATGGTTTCTGGCATAGTAATTTCCTCTTCTGTATGGAAAAATAATGAGTGTGTCATAATATTGTAGTAACTTTTTACACATTAATACAAAACTCGGTGCAAAAGATTCTGGCTTAGTCTCTCTACAATATTTAGAGTAAGAGGAGAGTATTGAGTTGCTATGTGTGCTGCGTATATTCCAGAAGACAATTGGAAAAGAATTCACTCAAGCAGTTGCTCTTGAAAATAAAGATTTTCTCATAAAGTAAAATGAATTATTGTCCTTGCCCATTACACTAAAACTCTAATATGACAGTAACCAGAAAGCTGAAAAAATCATTTCAAGTAGGTCCTGTTTTGTGGCTCTGGCCCCCACAGATTGATTTTATATGCAGGTTTAGCACTCAGCAGCTGCCAAAAGCCATCAGTGCAATAGCCCATTCAGAGGAAAACAAAATTTGAAAAGAGGTCAGCCAGCAAGGACATGCTGTAAAGGTAAAGGACAGATATTAAAAAGATGTGCTGGTCCATGCTCTCAATCTGGACATTTACAATAACTAAGAATAGAGAGAAGACTCCTCGAGGAAAGCCTAATATCATGTTGAAACATTTGAAATAATGATCAGTTGCTCATTAAATCTTATGTTTTTCCATGAGAGTGGGACTAAAAAGAACTAGCTGAAATAATTTCATTTCAAGCAAGAAATCCCATTTAGTGTGGATATTGAGCCTGGGAAATAAATACATATGAGAAGTAATGAAATCCCATGACAACTGGAACATAGCCCTCTTTTAGAGATGGCTTGAGGTTATGGGAGAGTTGGGAGGAATTAGATGATTGAGATTTATCTGTGCATAATTTTAACACCTTTATCTTATGTAAAGGTGTTACAAAGTTATGGTATGTAAGTGATCAAGAATGATGAACTACATGTATTGAGAGAATGTTGTGATCTTAACTTGGAATCTAACAGGGTGTTTACAACATGAATTATTAAATACAGCATCCTTGGGTAGCTTTATATTTCCTGACTAACACAGCTTCTCAAGGTAACTCAGCATGTAGCTTCAGAAAGGATCCTTTGGTTTTACAGAATCTACTGTGAGATAACATTGATTTAGATGCAAGATTTGGAAAGAAAATGGAAATTTGAACAAATATTATTTATACTTTTATTTCCTTAAACTAGAGGAATTTCCCCTAACATTGCTGGTTTTATTTAACAAGTCATCAGTAATAGCTTTGAGAAGAGATAATTCAATGTAACTGAAGCTCAAGACAACAGTGGACTTCACAGTGTGTAACTGTGTTGAGTACTAGTGTACTGGTCAGGGTAATGTGATGCTGGAACAGGGACCAATTTCTGTAACAGGTCTGATGTTTAACAATGTGTCTTCCTGGTTGTATATCCAAGTGGTATTAGTAAAGTGACTGTGGAACCTCTGATACAGCTTGTATCCACCGTGCTCTGCAGGCTTCCAGCAAAGCTTGACAAAGCATGCTGTCTGCATGCAGGTTCAGATGTGCTTAGAGACCTAAGTAATGTGAGCTCTGGAGTGACTCTATTGCAAAGTGGAGTGCAAGCTACAGATTTCCTTTTAGTGATTCCTTGTTTGAATTATTTTACGATATGTAATCTGCTTGCTGCCAGTCAGTTGAAACTCAACTTGAAGATCGGTCAGTAAGTTGTTCAAATGTTTGAACCAATATAGCATATTAATTGAATAATCACAGTACTTTCCAAATAAGGTGAACAATATGGATTTTGAGTGGTAAATAATGGCTGGTGTTGACTTTAAATGAAAGACAGTACTTTCAAGGTTGTGGTGGGATATTGTAATAGGGAAGCCTCTAGCAAAAATATTGACCTAAGCACATTTCTTTTTTTAATTGCAATTCTAGATCAAGGCTAGAGAAAAACGTGACATCTAAGTAACACATTCTAAGACTTAGTTTACCAAATATGTGCCCATCTGGATACTGGTAATGGTTCTTTTAAACATTTGACCACAGGTGGAACTGTTTTCCTTCAGAGCTTTCTTAATTTTAGTTTGGCAATAAGCAAAACAAAAATATCCTTGCCCAGTGTCTGACAACTCTGAGTTGATAAGCTAAATGATTTCTTGTCTTTGGTAATGTTATAAATAATTGGAGTGTTAACCCCTATTCAACTGAACTGAAGTTATATTAACGCGATATAACCGACTATGCACTGTATTGTCAATGGAGCTATATTGTAGCATTGAACAAGGAACACGTTTTTAACACCCTCATGGATTCCCTTTGGGAAAGTTTGAGTTCACAGGGATTCCAGTTTAAGTAGTTATTTTAATCACTCCTTGTTTGTAGTCAGTGTTTTAGAAATAGAGCTCAATATTTCCTAAAACATTTAGGAGTTCATTATTCCCCTTAGTCATCTTTACTTCTGTGCTAAAACTCAATAGGCAAGACACTTATCTAAAAAATATTTGCCTGAAATTTCAGTCCTTTCCTCTTATTTCCACAGAAAGAGAGAAAAATATGTTCACCGTTTATACAAAAATCACATACTTTATCTGAAGAGAGAATATACTTTCCAGACTATAAAAGCTGAGTTAGAGGTTTATTTCATAAAATTATTTCTCAACCGATGTACACTTTCACTTTCCATATTATCTGTTTTCATACTTAAATTATGAGATCCTTGGCAAAATATATACTGCTTAAAGGACCAATCAACATCGAAGAATATGTTTAGAAAACATGTATTTACAATTTATTTGCATGTGCACCCACATTTATATCCAGAGATGAAAAATACTAAAAAAGTCTCGGTCTTAAAAATATCTATGTGCTGACTAGGATTATCATAAATAAATTCTGATGCTACATGGGGCAAGAGTTCCCAGCTCATGTTTCAGGACCATCTGCTCACTTACAATTCTACATATTCATTCTCTCTACATATCTCTGTTCATGCCATTCTTATCTACAGTGTTCTGGACATTTCTTTTTGCCTGCACAAATTCCACCCAGACCAATGGGCTGCTCTCTAGTTCACCTCTCCCTAGGGTTCTTTTCTAATTATCAAAGCCTCTATTAAATCTCCCCCTCCTCTGCAATTCTTTGTCACATTAGTAAGTCTTCAATATGCAAGATATTATCTTGTGTTCTTAAGATGTTTATATGGTATAAATTTCCTCTTAAACTGTTCGAGAGGTAAGACTATATCTAAAAGTTCTCTTGTATATTCATAGCAACTGAGCATAATATTAAGCACACCAAATTTGTAGTCCTAGGTATTTTATTCTCTTTGTAGCAATTGTGAATGGCAGTTCGTTCTTGGTTTCGCTCTCTTTAAGTCTGTTATTGGTCTATATGAATGCTTGTGATTTCTGCACATTGATTTTGTATTCTGAGACTTTGCTGAAGTTGCTTATCAGTGTAAGGAGATTTTGGGCTGAGATGATGGGGTCTTCTAAATATACAATCATGTTGTCTTCAAATAGAGACAATTTGAGTTCCTTCTTTCCTAATTGAATACGCTTTATTTCTTTTTCTTGATTACCCTGGCTAGAACTTCCAAAACTATATTGAATAAGAGTGGTGAGAGAGGGCATCCTTGTCTAGTGCCAGATTTCAAAGGTAATGCTTCCAGTTTTGCCCATTTATTATGATATTGGCAGTGGGTTTGTAGTAAATAGCTTTTATTATTTTGAGATACTTTCCATCAATACCAGTTTATTGAGAGTTTTTAGCGTAATGAGCTGTTGAATTTTGTCGAAGGCCTTCTCTGCATCTATTGAGATAATCATGTGGTTTTTGTCTTTGGTTCTGTTTATGTGGTGGATTACATTTATAGACTTGCATATGTTGAAACAGCCTTGCATCCCCTGGATGAAGGCTACTTGATCGTGATGGATAAGCTTTTTGATGTGCTGTTGCAATCGATTTGCCAGTATTTTATTGAAGATTTTTGCATCTATGTTCATGATATGGGCCTGAAGTTTCATTTTTTTGTTGAGTCTCTGCTGGGTTTTGGTATCAGGATGATGTTGGTCTCGTAAAATGATTTGGGAAGGATTCCCTCTTTTTGGATTTTTTGGAGTAGTGTCAGAAGGAGTTTGTATGTCTGGTATGTCTCTTTGTATGTCTGGTAGAATTGGGCTGCGAACCCATCTGGACCTGGGCTTTTTTGGTTTGTAAGCTATTAATTGCTGCCTCAACTTCAGCCCTTCTTATTGGTCTATTCAGGGTTTCAACTTCTTCCTGGTTTAGTCTTGGGAAGGTTCAAATGTCCAGGATTTTATCCATTTCTTCCAGGTTTACTGGTTTATGTACATAGAGTTATTTGTAGTAATCTGTGATGGTAGTTTGTATTTCTGTGGAATTGCTGGTGATATCCCTTTTATTGTTTTTTATTGCATCTATTTGATTCTTCTCTCTTTTCTTTTTATTAATCTGGTTAGCGGTCTATTTTTTTTATCTTTTCATAAAACCAGATCCTGGATTTATTGATTTTTTGAAGAGTTTTTTTTGTGTCTCTAGCTCCTTCAGTTCTGCTCTGATCTTAGTTATTTCTTGTCTTCTGCTAGCTTTTGAGTTTTTTTGATCTCGCTCCTCTAGCTCTTTCAATTTTGATGATAGGGTGTCAATTTTAGATCTTTCCTTGCCTCTCATACGGGCATTTATTACTATAAATTTCCCCCTAGACACTGCTTTAAATGTGTCCCAGAGATTCTGGTACATTGTATCTTTGTTCTCATTGGTTTCAAAGAACATCTTTATTTCTGCCTTTATTTCATTGTTTATCCAGTCAACATTCAAGAGGCAGTTGTTCAGTTTCCATGAAGTTGTGTGGTTCTGAGTTAGTTTCTTTATCTTGAGTTCTAATTTGATTGCACTGTGGTCTGAGAGACTGTTTGCTATGATTTCCATACTTTCGCATTTGCTAAGGAGTGATTTACCTCCAATTATGTGGTTAATTTTAGAGTATGTGTGATCTGCTGCTGAGAATAATGCATATTCTGTGGATTTGGGGTGAAGAGTTCTGTAGATGCCTATTTGGTTTGCTTGGTCCAGATCTGAGTTCAAGTCCTGGATATCCTTGTTAATTTTCTGTCTTGTTGATCTGTCTAATATTGAAAATGGGGTGTTAAAGTCTCCCACTATTATTGTGTGGGAGTCTAAGTCAGTTTGTAAGTCATTAAGAACTTGCTTTATGTATCTGGGTGCTCCTGTGTTGGGTGCATATATAGGATCATTAGGTCTTCTTGTTGCATTGATCCTTTTACCATTATGTAATGTCCTTCTTTGTCTCTTTTGATCTTTGTTGGTTTAAAGTCTATTTTATCAGAGACTAGGATTGCAACTCCTGCTTTTTTTTTTTCTTTTTGCTCTCCATTTGCTTGGTAAATCTTCCTCCATCCCTTTATTTTGAGCTTATGTGTGTCCTTGCACATGTGATGGGTTTCCTGGATACAGCACACCAAAGTCAAAAAAAGTTTTGACTTTTTTTAATCCAGTTTGCCAGTCTGTGTCTTTTGATTGTTTCAATAGCTGAATCGACCAAATAGAAGAAAGGATATCAGAGATTGAAGATCAAGTCAATGAAGTAAAATTGAGAAGGCAAGATTAGAGAAAAAGAGTGAAAAGAATTGAACAAAACCTCCAAGAAATATGAGATTATGTGAAAAGACCTAAACTATGTCTGATAGGTGTACCTGAATGTGACGGAAAGAATGAATCCAAGCTGGAAAACACTCTTCAGGATATTATCCAGGAGAACTTCCCCAACCTAGCAAGGCAAGCCAATATTCAAATCCAGGAAATACAGAGAACATCACAAAGATATTCCTCAAGAAGAGCAACCCCAAGGCATATAATCATCAGATTCACCAGGGTTGAAATGTAGGAAAAAATGCTAAGGGCAGCCAGAGAGAAAGGTCAGGTTTCCCACAAAGGGCAGCCCATCAGACTCAGAGCAGATCTCTCGGCAGAAACCCTACAAGCCAGAAGAGAGTGGAGGCCAATATTCAACATCCTTAAAGAAAAGCATTTTCAACCCAGAATTGCATATCCAGCCAAACTAAGCTTCACAAGAGAAGGAGAAATAAAATCCTTTACCAACAAGCAATTGCTGAGAAATTTTGTCACCACCAGGCCTGCCTTACAAGAGCCCCTGAAAGAAGCACTAAACATAGAAAGGAACAACCAGTACAAGCCCCTCCAAAAATGTACCAAATCGTAAAGAGCATGGACACAATGAAGAAACTGCATCAACTAATGAACAAAACAACCAGCTAGCATCAAAATGGCAGGATCAAACTCACACATAACAATATTAACCCTAATTGTAAATGGGCTAAATGCCCCGATCAAAAGCACATCTTAATAGATGCTTATAAACCCTTGTTGATTGGGTCACACAACCAATTGATGACCTGACTCTCATGGTTAATTCTGCAGTTAAATATTGTGATACAGAAAACACTACAGTGACTTTGAGTTTTAGAAACTCTTTGTCAGAATTCAAATTCTAGGCCTTCTTAAGACCAAGTTGAGTAATGATTTGAAAAATAGATTCTATTAACTTCGAAATGTTGCTCTATATTTTAAAAGAGCAAACAAGCAAGAAAGCCAGCAAATACACAAACACACAAAAGTCCCTGCTATTTTTTCAAGCTTTCATATTCAAATTCCCGCTCAAAAATGTTAGCAGCCCAAACTTTCTAAACAATTCTATAAAATAATTTTTAAAATTCCATTATTAAATTAGCATCTGTGATCTTTGGGAATGATATTCTTTTTAATAAAATAATAAGCTTAAATCCTAAATTCTTTTGTACCTTATAACTGGAAGATTGTAAAGACTCATTATTGCTAGTTAAAAATCTTGGTGCCCAAAGAGTTCATGTGAAATAATTTGTTTCATTTACTTTTTGTGATTGCTGATAATTCATGGCTGAACAAAGCATAAGTATTGCTTAAAGTCTGTCTATTCAACTTCCTAAATACTAGTTTAGAAATTTCTGGCACTTCATGTTTTGATGACTGAATGTAAAGCTTAGAAGGGCAGGACTCTTAGGTTTTACACTGTTCCTTTTCCAGTGCTTAAACAGTCCCCAATACAACGTAAATATTTGCTTCATGAATGTGTTTAAACTTTTCTGAAATTCCAGTGATATTCTAACTTTGTGGTTTTGTTAGGCAAAGGTAGAGCCAATGACTCTTGAGAGGAAATAACTTAACATCCTCTCCTGTTTAAAGATGACCTTAAAATGATCTGTAGTATTATCTTTGATCAACTAATACTTTTAAAATAATGTAATTTTTTAGAATATTTTGAATCTCATAGAAGTCATTTTATATTTTTGTGTAGAAAATTGAAATTGTTTATTGAGTTTGTGTTGGAGAATGTAATCTTCCACCAATTTTACTTTCCTCTTTGTTAACACCTATACTGTTGACTGATGCCATTAAAGGCCAACATATACTCTAATAAAGGTCAACATACTCCAAATATTGTATTAAACAGTAATGAAACCAGTAGGCAATTAACAAATTGTCTTCAATGTTTTTGGTAGAACTTAGTAGAACCTAGCAGCCAAGCTTTAACTTGTTCTTTTTCGGAATTAATGACTGCGTATTTAAAAGATCACGTATTTTTTCTTCTGCTTCAAACTTCTGAGTAGGAAATTCATTGCACCCAGAGGATAATTGTGCCATGTCAATGAAAGAAAAGCAGTACTCCTCATATTCTCCATTACCCATTCTGCACAAGATATATCACATAAAAATATACTCTCAGTAGAAAATGTGCACTCATTATGCAGCTACAGTTTCAAAGCACGTTTACTAAAATTCCGCTTGGAAACAGACTTCTTTACCTGAGCTCTAGTTTAGAAATTACGAAGTTTCCCAGTGGGCAGTATGTACATGGACAGTTCTGTCTGTCATTGATTTGTAATAATAATAATAATTAAATTTTTGTGATTTATGCAGAGCAGCTAGTATAAATGATCATGTTTTAATATCTACAGTGGCCTTTAAAGATGTGTTATTTTTTCCATTTTTAATTGTATAAACCAAGGCTTAAAAAGGGAAAGTAACTTGTGTTAACTTAGAATTATTGTGATACAACTACTAGCTGGGATTGGAGCCCAGTGTGTTTTACAGTTAATCTGTGTGTTCTGCTCTTAATAGCAATACCATATTTCCTCTCTCTGCTCTTGGCAATTATTTTACACATCACCAGCTGGGGAATGCAAAAGGAATTTTTGCTGAGTTTACTTGTTTGGAGAAGGAAATTTGATAGACAAAATTGCTAAAAGATGAGAGGTTTTTAAAACTTTTATCTCTGGAAAAGAAAATTTATGCAAGTTAAAATGAAAGGTGATTTGCCTAGTAGCATAGATTTAAGAGATTTTAGAAATTGGGAAACATTACAATCATCTATTCGTCATTCAGTTGGTAGATATTTTGAACATCTACTAGAAGCCACCATTGAAAGTAGGCACTGAACATAAGGTAGGATATACTTGAAGCAAAGCTTTCTTTAGTGAAAATTATACAGAAATTATATAATGTGACACATCACAGATGAAAGTTGTACGGACTGATGGAAACATATATTAAAGATTTCATTGCCATTTTACACAATATTATGGAATTATGTATTGCTAATGAAGAACAACACATTAAGTATATATGATGCCATTCAGCTTATGTCTTGCAAAGTAATATCAATAAGTAATTTGTTATGTGATTTGTCTGTGTTTTTAGATTTTATGACCAATCTTCGCATTTAGCAGTCGTGTTAAATTCTTTTATTAATTCTGATAGTTTGCAGATTTGTCTGTATTTTAACATATACCTTCATGTTGCCTAAAATGGAGAATTTTCAGCCTTACATTTAAAATTCTTATAACTTTTATTCATTTTTTGTATTTCCACAGTGAATAGAGCATTCAGTGTTATGTTCAATAAAAAGGATAAGACGGACATCCTAGACTAATAGCTGATCTCAGAAGTAGAACTTTCAGTGTCTCACCACTAGCTAAAATGTTTGTTGTGGGATATTTGTAGATACCACTCACCAAATGCAGAAAGTTTTCACCTATTTCTAGTTTGTGGAGATTTAGTCATGAGCCATTTTTAACTTTATCAGTTTTTTCCATGTCTGTTGCATTGATTTTGTTTTACGTTTTATATTTTTTTCTTTATTTTGTTAACGTGAATGATGACAAGCAATTGATTTTATGTACTTGGAACAAATTGAGCTTGTTTGTGGTTTAATTTCTTATTTATTTCTCTGAATTCAGTTTGCAAATATTTAAATTAGAATTACTATATCTGTGTTTATGAAGGATCTTATGTTAAATTTCCTGGTATTGTTTAGCATCAAGAGTATTATGACTTCATAGAAAGGGTTAGGAGGTGTTTTCACTTATAAAACAGGTTGTGTAAGGCTGGTGTTATTTCTTTTAAATATTTGCAGGAATTTTCTTGAAGCCATTCTCTTTCCCTGAAGGGGTAGGTGTGTGTGTGTGTGTGTGTGTGTGTGTGTGTGTGTGTGTGTGTGTGTGTTTGATATGGGTGATAAATTACGAATTAATGACTTCAATAGCTATATAATTATGCATTGGCAAAAAGTTATTCAGAACTTCTTATTCCTTTTTTCATGTTTGTAAAACTTTTATTAATATTCCTTATAAATTCTCAATATTTGTAATATATTGTCTTCCTTTTGTCTTGTTTCTCTTTAGTAGAGGTTTCTAAATTGTACTCGTCTTTTCAAATAAACAACTTTTAAATTTGTTGATTTTTTTCTTCAACATTTATTTTATATTTTATTGATTTCTGCTCTTATTTTTAGAATTTTGAGCAATTAATTAAAAAGTTTCTAGAATCTTCAGATGAATACTTGATCGACGATTTTTTGTCTTTGTTTTCTAATCTATGCATTTAAACTCTGCATCTCTGTATATGCTTATTGTTAGTTGCATCTCTCCAAGTTTTGATATGTAATGCTTTAATTTCATTCAATTCATGTATTTCTAATTTTCATTATTACCTCTCTTTTGACTCATGGGTTACTTAGAAGCATATTGCTTAATTTTTAACATTTAGGATTTTCTATTCAATTATTTGTTATTGACTCCTACCTTAATTCTTCTGAAGTCAGAGAACATGAACTTCATGATTGTAAAAGTTTGCATTTTGCTGAGAAAATATTGATAATCCAGCATATGGCTTACTTTGCTAAATCATCCATGTGCAGTTGTAAATAATGTCTGCTATGAAGCTAATGGGTTTAATAAATTATATATGGTTAATTGCTTACCTTTATGAATGGTATAGCTCACATTACTTGTATATATAATGTTTTGTTGGATTGTTCTTTCATCTATGAAGATAGCTTGTTAGCATGTTAAAGCCTTTAAATACTTCTCTGTTTAGTTGTGTGATATTATGGAGTGTTTCTTTCTCTATAGTGCCACTTCTTGCTTAAAATTCTGTGTTGCTTAATAAAGTATAAACTTAATTTTGATTATTATACATGGCACATATTTTCCATCCTTTAACATTCACATTTTCTATGTTTTTATATACAAAATATAACTATAATACACAGCAAATAGTTAAATTTTAAAAAATCTGGTGTGAAATTTTTGTGTTTTAATTAGATGACTTTGCATTTTCAAAAGTAATATATTTAAGTTTAAATCTAACTTCTTTATATTTACTCACTGTTCATTATCTGTCATATCTCTTTTTCCTCCTAATATTGTTTCGTATTTTTGGCATTTTAGGAAATAGACAAAAATATATTTTACGGTTTAAACTGCGTTTATTTTCATACATATATTTCCACTATATACACTATATACATTTCATGGAGAAGACATAATTTTATCAAGACAGTCTTAAAAATGGTGAACAATTTTCTAGACTGAATAATGTGAATAAATTTTTCTGAGATGTAGCAATAAAAGTTAATGTTATATTTAACTATGATAAAGATTTATGCATAATAATTGTAGATATATTTAAAAATATAAATAATTCCAAATAGATTCATAACTAATATAAAGTTATGGAAGCTTCAATCATCTATTTTTCACACACACACACACAGCAGAATGATCATAAAATATAATGTTGAGAGACTTGATTCATTTGCCTACAATATATTATTAATGCTTTTACCTGGCAATGTATGTATTAATAGTGCATTATTTAAAATTCTGCATAAGCCTGAGTGCTTACTTTGAGGCGTATCCTGATTATTTTAAATTAGAGGAGATTCTGAGAATCAGTGAATAGCTTCTTATCAATCAGTAAAGGTAATGGAGGTGAATTCTATTATTCTTTATATTTTTGAAATAATGCCAACGCTTCTGCAACTGAATATTGTAGATTTATATATGTGGTTGGGCATGGTGGCTCATGCCTGTAATCCCAGCTACTGGAGAGGCTGATGTGGGAGGATTGCTTGAGCTTGGAAGGTGGAGGTTGCAGTGAGCAGAGATCGGGCCACTGCACTCTAGCCTGGGCAAGAGAGTGACACTATCTCAGAAAAAAAAAAAAAAAAACAATTAATTTAAAAGGAAGAAATAATATGTCAATAGTAGTGGGTCAAATTCCTTCTCAGGAAATTTTTAGAAAATGGACATATTCTTTTTGCTTCTTATCAATCAGTAAAGTAATGGAGGTGAATTCTATGATTCTTTATATTTCTGAAATAATGCTAATATTTCTGCAACTGAATATTATAGTTTTATACATTTTCTTGTTCTTCCCAGAAATTATAACACACACTTTCTATGCTTTATGATTTCCATTATTTCATTCAAAGAAAAGACTTCAAATCCCAAAATATGATTCTGTAAAAACTTTAGAGAAGTTTATAAAAGTATGCTGGTTTGTTCAAAATTTAATTTCAAACATAAAGTTGCTGTTAAATAATAATTTTCTAAATTAAATAAAAGCACACGGAATTTAAAAATAAAAAGAGATTATTGTTACAAAGAATGGTTGATTGATTTAACACCATTTAATCACTCACTAAATTATGGTATCTGAAGAGAAGAGGACCTAGATTCCGGCATCCTTGAAGTGATTTTTTTATATTTAAACAGAGATTGGTGGAAGCGATGAGAATGATCCTAGCCTTTAAAAAAAAAAGTGGTAAAACTATAAACAAGAAAGGTAAAACTAACTCTTAAAATATTTGACAACAGTGATTTTTAAATATTTATTTATCTATTTATATTTCAGAAACAGGTCTTGTCATCCAGCAGGAGTGCAGTGGCACAATCATAGCTCACCACAGCCTCAAACATTTTGGCTCAAGCAATCTTCTCACCTTAGCTTCTCCGGTAGCTAGGACCACAAGTGCACACCACCACACTTAGCTAATTTTATTTTATTTTTTTGCAGAGGCAGGGTCTTGCTATGTTGTCGAAGCTAGTCTTGAACTCATGGGCTCAAGTGATTCTTCAGCCACAGCCCCCCAAGTCCTGGGATTATAGGTGGGAACTATTTCAAAATAAATATAAAAATAATATTTGAAATTTTCATTCTTCATGCAAAGAGATAAACATGCATTGGCTCATCCATAAATTCATCTATTCATTCATTCTTTCATTTATTAGTGTTTAGGCACCTATTAGGTACTGTGAATACAGTAGCTAAAAAGACATACGGATTGTATTCCAAATTAGAAGCAAGAGGCTAATTAAGTTCCGTTAAAATGACATTATTACTTAATTGAATTACTTTAAATAGAAAGTTTAGGGGCAAAAGATAAATGAAGAAACGATAAAGATGTTGAAGAAAAGGTAATTAAAAGCTATTATGTACAACTTTATTAAATTAAGTTTGAAAATTTAAACAGGCCTATTCCTGGAATTCCAAGAAAAAATATAATTTTACAAAATAAAAAGGAAGAAAAATAAAATTTAAATAATCTTATAACTATTAAATACATTGCAACTGGCTTTAAAAGAGCTGTAGCTGGCTGGGTGCAGTAGCTCACCCCTGTAATCGCAGCACTTTGGGAAGCCAAGGCAGGCAGATCACCTAAGTCAGGAGTTCAAGACCAGCCTGGCCAACGTGGTGAAACCCTGTCTCTACTAAAAATACAAAAATTAACTGGGTGTGGTGGTGGACGCCTGTAATCTCAGCTACTTTGGAGGTTAAGGCAGGAGAATCGCTTGAACCCTGGAGGCAGATGTGGTGAGTCAAGATCACACCACTGCACACCTGCCTGGGTGACAGAGTGAGACTCTGTCTCAAAAAAAAAAAAAGAAAAAAAACAAACCTTACCACAGAAAGGAAAAAAATAAGTTATAACTTACTACATTCCATGAAAGACAAATAAATATATATTTACTTTCAGGAAATGAGATGCAGAAAACTTTTCAAACAAAATGCCAATAAACCAAATGAAATATTATATGAAAGGCTAGAATCTTGATCAAAATTATTACCACTGAGTGTGATGGGATAGCATGCAGCAGACCAACATTCTTATTCAGAACAAGTAGCAAAAAAACAGATAAAACACAAATCACATTTTCTCAAAGACATTGGTGAGAGAGCAACTAGGCTTGGAGGAAAAGGACTGCAAATTTACGAAGCAGGTAAAACTAAAGAAGGGTGAACTGACAGTCTACAGCCATCTTTTTCTTGGGGGCATTTGCTTACTCTAAAAGCAAGACAGGAGACTGAGAATCCAGGCCTCATTTTCACAGGGCCATACTGATAACAGAGAAAACAGAAAGCTAAGCAAACAACACTAACAGCAACAACAACAAGAAAAACAGCTTAAGCATTTATGGGTCATCATACTAGGTTACAGTAATGGAGACTAAACAATACTGTTCCAGATATAAGGCTGATATTTCTTCTAACATGTTTGCCAAAATCTGATGATGTAAAGAATGTAAGGCTAAGAAACTGTAAGTAAAACAGTTGTTCCAATTATTTATTACTTTATTTTATATTTTTGTGGGTTACTCAGAAATTACAATGTCCAGAGTTTAGAAATAAACAGAAGTAGAGCTCCAGTGAATACACCAAGCTTTCAATTCAAAGCCCAGGAAAGCTTCACCCTAACTACTTTACCCAAGGGTTGAGGCTTTTGAAACTTTAATACAGTACATGCATGGATCAAGGTCATATGCATGTTCTATTTGCCTAGTAGATCAGAAGTTGAACCTTCCCCAGTTGAAAAATAGCATCAGCTGGAGCCCTAATAATTATTTTTTATACAATACAAACATTTGACAGGAAATTACACAGCATTCCAAAATACAGGGTCATATAATTGAAAACAAAGAATATAGTCAACAGAAACTATCAAAGATCTTCCAGATATTAGAGTAAGAAGACAAAGACTTCTTTGTCTTTTTTTTTATCATGTTCACCAAAAAGATGATCACTGATGAAAACTGGAGAATTTTATCGAACATTTAAATAATATGAAAAACAGCATTAAATGGGAAATCTGGAAAGGGAAACCAAAAGTACTGAAAATGAAGTTTCAGTGGATGATTTTATCAACAAATAGAGGAGAAAACATAATTAGTAAACTGTAAGACAGAAAAGTAAAATATCTTAATTTAAAACAGAGAGAAAAAATAAGAAAAAGAGCAGATATATGTGGGACTTCAACTGTTCAAAATTAATGTAATTAGAATTTTAGAAGAGGAGAATACAGAGACGGATGAAAAACAGTATTTGAGATTATAAAAATTTTTCAAAACTGAGAATGAATATCAATTTGAAATATCACAAAGTTTCTATAAACTAAACAAAGGGAATACATGGAAAATTATAGTTAGAGATACCAAGGTCAAATGTAAACTAGTAAGATAAATATAATAGTTTGTATTTCAAAAATTAGTATCAGTAACAGCAATTGACCTTTTAAAAATAAAACTGAAATACTTTTTAAATTACTTAAAAAAAAGCAGAAAATAAAAGGTCACGTAAAATATGGAACCAGATATAAGTGATGGGGAGGAAGGCAGCAAATCACACTGCCATGTGTGTACCTATGCAACAATCTTCCATGTTCTTCACATGTACCCCCAAACCTAAAATGCAATAAAAAAAAATAAATAAATAAATAAATAAAATATGGAAACTTGAATTCTATACCCTACAAAGCTATTCTTTAAAAATAAATTAATTTTCCAACAAAAAAAAATCACCGGAAATTATGCATTAACCAATAATAAATGAATTTCATTAGTTAAGAGAAGATGATATGAAACAGAAACACAAAAAATCAGGTAAAAAAGAAGAGTATTGGAAATAAAAATATATGATTAAATATAAATCAGTATTAATTACTTTGGATGTGTGCATATATATAGAGAGAGAGACTTATGCAATATATAGTTAGTGCAAAAGTCAAAAGATAATTAAATAGCTTAAAGAGTCCTAAAGTTCCAGCATTATTTGAAAAATGGTAAAACAAATAATTTCCACTGGACTGTAATAAATCAAGGATGTATAAAACATCTAGGGTAACCATTAAAAGAAAAATAAAGATAAGTAACAGAAAAAATAACATGATCAAAAATATTTGACTAATCCAGGTAAAGGTCATAAAACATAAAATATGCAAGTAAAATGCAAAAACACTCCCACATTTTATACATATACATATTGTGTATAAAATCTTATGAAGTGTATGTATATATGTATATTGCACACATATGCATCTTTCATTTGCATTAAATATAATTACATAATTGTGTTTAAGCCTATTATACTGCTGTCAGTTTTCATTTTTTAATTTTTACTTTCTGATTTTTTTTTTTTAGAGATAGAGTTTCGTTCTTGTTGCCCAGGCTGGAGTGCAATGGAGTGATCTCGGCTCACTGCAAACTCTGCCTCCCAGGAACAAGCAATTATCCCGTCTTAGCCTCCCAAGTAGCTGGGATTACAAGTATGCGTCACTATGCCTGACTGATTTCGTATTTTTAGTAGAGATGGGGTTTCTCCATGTTGGTCAGGCTGGTCTCAGACCTCAGGTGACCTGCCTGTCTTGGCCTGCCAAAGTGCTGGGATTACAGGTGTGAGCCACCATGCCCAGCATACTTTTTGATTTTTATATGTAAATAGTAAGTGTATATATTAATGGGGTATATGAGATATTTTTATATAGGCATTCAATGTGTAGTAGTAGTAACATCAGGTTAAATGGCATATTCATCACCTCAAGCAATTATCATTTCTTTGTGTTATAAACATTCCTATTATTCTCTTTTATTTTTAAATGTACAATATCATTGACTCTATCATTCTGTTGTGCTATCAAACCTTAAACATGATTCATTCTCTTTAACTGTATTTTTGTACCCATTTACCAACCCGAGTCCCTCTCTCCCACCCCACCACTACGCTTTCCACCCTCAGGTATCCATCATACTACTATCTCCATAAGTTCAATGGTTTTATTTATTTATTTATTTACTTACTTACTTATTTGAGACAGGGTCTCTGCTGCACTGCCTTGGGTTGCGGGAGGTGTCACATAAGTACTTCCTTGGCCACCGTAGCTGGTCTCCCACTAGGTTTTGTGCACCTCCAGTTCACTTGCTCCAAGCCTGGCACAGCACCAAGACTTGCCTAGATATGACAGTCTTTATGGCTTAGACTGCTTTTAAAATTTGTTTAGAACCTTAGAGCACTTTAGCCATGGTGGTGGGGCTAGCTGAACTTTGTTTCTAACCACTGAGATTCTCCTGTGGATAGGGGTGGTCTAAATGTTCCCACTGTGAGCACAGGCTGAATTCTGCCCTGTGTTGCTTTCTACTGTGATAGTGCAGTACTGAGTTCCAAAGTTAATTTTCAGTATTACTGTGCTCCCCCTCCTGGAAGCTCACAGATTCTCTTGCTGTGTCAGGCAGCCACTTCTAAAACATAGGGGATGGGTGGTGTAGATGATTCAAGACTGTCTTTCCTATCCTTTTCAGTGCCTCTCTCCTTGATATAATGTTAAAACTAGATACTATGATTGCTCACCTAATTTTTGGTTCTTATGAAGGTCCTTTCTTGTGTGGATAGTTGTTCAATTTGGTGTTTCTGTGGAAGGGATGATCACTGGAGGGTTCTGTTTGGCCATGTCACTCTTGTCTCCTTCCTCTCCCTGCTTTTTTTTATTCTATGATTCCTTATGGCTTCTTTCTTTCATTCTTTTGCTTTAATCAAGTATTTTAAAATCCTCTTTATCTTGTATTCTTATTTCACATTTAGTATCATTATTTTATTATTATTTTAGTAATTACAGTAGATCTTAAAATATTTTATGTATATATATATGTAAAGATTTATGCATACACATGCATGCATACAATTTAAAGAAATGTAAAAATAATAAATTAAGAATGAACTTATAATAGCAACTAAAATAATTACACTCCTAGAGGAAAAATACAGGAAAATATATTTCAGTGTTCTACACTGGAAACTATGAAAGCTAATTAAGAACAATTAGAGGAACATACATAATGAAGAGATATTCTGTGTTTATGCCTTGGAGGACTAAATTTTACAAATTTGTATATAGTTTTATTATAATCACAGTCACAGATTTTTTCCTTTGCTCTACATTTAAAATGTATCGAGTCCAACTTATCACACCTCTACTACTAGAATTTCCTAGTTGAGTCTACAATCTTATTTTTCTTAGACACTTGCATTGACCCCTTAGCTGGTCTTACTGCTTCTGCTCTGGTTGTCTTATAGCGTATTGTCATCATAGGCACTACAGGGTTAAAAAATATATATATTTTTACTTGTACGAAACACTCCAATTCTTGCCAAATTGTAGAGTAAAAACCAGTGTTCATAGTATCCCACTTCAGTGCCTCTTTTAATCTCTCCTTCCGCTAACACCTGTGATCTCATCTCCTACTACCCTCTCCCTGTTCAGACTGTTGCAGCCTAATTTTCCTCCTTCAATACCTTGAACATCCTCAGGACAGCCCACACCAGGGTCTTTCCATTGCCTTAACCTCTGCCTACATGTTTTTTTTCCCAGTTAGCAACATGTTGCCCCCTTCAGGAATTTACTGACTTCAAGTCTTTGGGATGACCACATTTAAAAATGCAATCCATAGGCCGGGTGTGGCGGCTCATGCCTGTAATCCCAGCATTTTGGGAGGCCGAGGCGGGCAGATCATGAGGTCAGGACATTGAGACCATCCTGGCTAACACAGTGAAACCCCGTCTCTACCAAAAATACAAAAATTAGCGGACATGGTGGCATGTGCCTGCAGTCCCAGCTACTAGTGAGACTGAGGCAGGAGAATCTTTTCAACCCGGGAGGCGGAGGTTGTGGTGAGCCGAGATAGTGCCACTGCACTCCAGCCTGCATGACAGAGCAAGATTCCATCTCTCAATCAATCAATCAATCAATCAATGCAACCCATTGACACCAGGATCAGTGCCTGACACAATGTCTTCAATAACGTATATCCATTTCTGTATTCAGTAAATGATTGGTGAACACATCTAATATACCTGTACTATGGCTTGAAGGATGCCAATGTAGATAAGATTTAATATTTACTTTAAAGCAGAGGTGTGCACTCTTTTGGCTTGTCTGGGCCACACGGGAAGAAGAATTGTCTTGAGCTACTCATAAAATACACTAACACTAGTGACAGCTGATGAGCTAAGAAAAAAAAATTATGAAATAATCTCATAATATTTTAAGAAAGTTTACAAATTTGTGTTGGGCCACATTCAAGTTTACAAATTTATGTTGGTCCACATTCAAGTTTACAAATTTGTGTTGAGCCTCATGTGGTGGGGGATATAAACATAACAACTATCATCTATATGATTTGCAATTTATGCAACACATTCACATACATTTTTCACTTGAGCTTCAGTAATAAGCTCAAGTACATTGTAGAGAAAGCAGATGTTTTACAGATGTAAAATTGGAGAGGTTTAATAATTTGCCAAAATGGAAAAGCTGTGTCTTAAAGCCTGATTTTCTGACTTTGCAACTTTCTTTTTTTAATCATATAAGACACATTTTGTTTAGAGTTTGGAGAATTTGACAGAAGAGCAAAATAAAGTCTATGCCCACTATAAACTTAAAATGATTTGTGGGTCATAGCTGTGGCATGAGAAACAAAATGGAAAACTATGATACCCAGTTCTCTCAGGCCAGTTTATGTTCTGTAAAATGGAAATAATGCATATGTAATTACCTTAGAGGACACTGAGAAAATTAATGAGGCTATGTTTGGAAAAATCCTTTTACATTATATAGAGAAAAGAATTACCTTCAGAAAAGAAACTATCAATAATCCATATTTCCTTTAACATAAGCTAAGCATATGGATTTTGACAGGAAATCTGTGAATGTTTAAATCTAACTTTGAAACTTAATATTGTTTATTTAAAAAGTTTGTGGTTTCATAACTAAAACATTAAAACATTTATTAAATTCTTTAGTTAAAAAGGGAAGACAAACTTACCTTCCAATGGGGTTCCAATCTGTAGACGATTCATTCTACACTTAGGAGATTAAATAATTAAGGACTTTGAAGTTATTAACTTGATAGCCATGGAATTTTAAAAGAACATAAAGGTTCCCCCCCCAAAATTTAAAATAATGCTAAACAAAATAACTAAAAGATAATTATTTTATATCTAAACTGAGTTGCAGAGATTGTAATATTAGAAAGACTAATAAATAAATGGCATCTAATTGATAACTATAAAATAACTACAAAATAATCTCCTTGCTAGCATTATTATAACTTTTTATTATTAAGTAGATTTATAAAATGTGATAAAGCAGTTATTTATATAAAAAAAGAAAATATATATATATATATTTTGAGATGGAGCCTCACTCTGTCACCCAGGCTGGAGCGCAGTGGCACTATCTTAACTCACTGCAACTTCTGCTTTCCAGGTTCAAGCACTTCTCCTGCCTCAGCCTCCCAGGTAACTGGGACTACAGGTGTGTGCCACAAAGCTCAGCTAATTTTTGTATTTTTAGTAGACAGGGTTTTGTCATGTTGTCCAGGCTGATCTCGAACTCCTGACCTCAGGTGATCTGCCCGCCTCAGCCTCCCAAAGTGGTGGGATTACAGGTGTGAGCCACCACAATTGGAAAAAAATATTTTCTAAACTAAAATGCTAACATATAACAGAAACATCCATAAAGTGAAGTAATGATTAACAAGTTTTTAAAAAAATAATAATTGCAGTATAAGCATTGGTTTGTAAGCTTACTAAAATATGCATATAGTAAAATAAAATATTGATTGTTACCCATTCAAAATTGATACTTTTATATATATATATATATATAGCCACTAAAGTTTACTTTTGTAAAATCTATGAAAAATTAGGATAATGTAAAATAAATTATTTAAAAATTTCAGTATTAACAATTTTTTATAAATTTCAGTTTATGGCTTCAGGGAATTTTATAATAAATATGAGTTGAATTATCTGTCCTACAGGAATTTTGCTGAATTTTCTGCTTGGGAAATACTGCCCGTTATTTTTCATTTTGATTAATTTACTTAAAGCTTAATTGAATAATATATTCTGAATGCATGGTCCCCAAGTATTTCATATCACTTCATTTTTACAGTGGATAATGATGCAATACAATTCAAATGAAAAAAAAAATTTTATCATGTGAAAAAGCAAAGAATGAAACTGTGGTAAAGAAAAATGTGATGGTTTAGTTGATGTGTCAACTAAGCTAGGGTACAGTACCCAACTATTTAGTCAAAAGCCAGTCCAGATATTGTAGTGATGTCATTTTTTAGAAGTCATTAACATTTAAATCTGTTGACTTTGAATACAGCAGATGATTCTCTATAATGTAGGTGGGCCTCAACCAGTCAGTTGGAAACGATAAGAAAAAAGGCTTAAGTCCCCAAAAGAGTAAGGGATACTGCTGCTAGACTACCTCTGGCCTCAAGACTGTAGCATGAACTCTTGCCAGAATTTTCAGCCTGAGGGGCTGCCCTAAAACTTTCACTTTCTTATTGCTACAATTGCCTGACCCAATTCCTAAGAATCAAGAAATCTCTATTTTTAGTTTTTTCAGAAACCTCTAGACTGTTTTCCATAGCGGATATACCACTTCACATTCCTGCCAATAGTGTACAAGCATTGCCATTTCTCCACATCCCCATGAGCATCTGTTAATTTTTTTTTCAATAGTAGCCATTTGAACTGGGATGAGATAATATTTCATTTCAGTTTTGATTTGAAGTTCCCTGATAGTGATGTTGAACATTTTTTCATATACCTGTTAGCCATTTGCATATCTGCTTTGGAGAAATGTCTGTTCAGATCTTCTGCCCATTTTAAATCAGACTGTTTTTTTTCGCTATTGAGTTGTCTGAGTTCTTATATATTCTAGTTATTAATCTCTTGTCAGATGAGTAGTTTGAAAATATTTCCTTCCATCCTTTAGGGTAACTCTTCAGTTTGTTGGTTGTTTTCTTTGCTGTGCAGAAGCTTTTTAGATTGATGTAGTCTTATTTGTCTAATTTTCCTTTTGTTGCCTGTGCTTTTGAGGTCTTACACAAAAAAATCTTGCTCAAATCAATGTTCTATAGAGTTCTCAAAAATTTTCTTTTAGTAGGTTCATAGTTTCAGATCTTACATTTAATTCTTTAATCCATTTTGAGTTGATTTTTATATATGGTGGAAGATAGGGATCCGGTTTTCATTCTTCTGCATATGGATACTCAATTTTTCCAGAACTGTTTATTAGGGAGGCTGCCATCTCCCCATTGTGTGTTCTTGGTGTCCTTGTCAAAACTACACCATCAATGTGTGGATTGAATTCTGGGTTTTCTATTCTTTTCCATTGTTCCATGTGTTTTTATACCAGTGCCATCTTGTTGGCTTTGCAGTATAGTTTTCTGTGAGATAATGTGATGCCTCCAGCTTTGTACTTTTTGCTCAGGATTGCTTTAACAATGAATAAATGGATAAAGAAAATGTGGTATATGTGTATACAAGGGAATATTATTCAATTACAAAAACAATAAAATTCTGTCATTTGTAGCAACATGAATGAAACTGGAATTCATTATGTTAAGTCAGGTAAGCCAGGCACAGAAAGGCAGATATCACATGTTCTCACTTACATGTGGGAGCTAAGTGCGTATTTCATCAATGTAGAGAGTAGAATAGTGGTTACCAGAGGCTGAGAAGGGTAAAGGATAGGGGGCAAAGAACAGAAGATGGCTAATGGCTACAAAAGTTATGTAAGATAGAAGCAATAAGTTCTATTATTCCATTGTATGGAAGAGAGATTATACATAATAATAATTTACTGTATATTTCAAACTAGCTAGAATAATCTGAATGTTCCTGACACAAAGAAAAGATAAATTTTTGAGGTGATGTATATTTCATTTACCTTGATTTTATTATTACACATTTTATTCACTATAAAAATATCACATGAACCTCAAAAATATGTACAATTCTATGTAAATAAAAAAATTAATAAATCTCAGTCTCTATGAACATGCATAATATACATCCTATTATGTACTATATATGTATATATACAATGCACAATATGTATATATAGTACTTTGAATATATACATATATAAAATAGAAAGGAAGCAGATGCATGTATGTGTGTGAGTGTGTGTGTGTGTATACAGTCTTAGAGTATATATATATATTACAGTATATATATGTATAGTTTTAAACACATTTTTACATGGGTAAGATTTGGTATTACCTTCCAGGAAAGGAAGTGATAAATCTTTTCAATGTGATTTCAGAGACAGATAGTTAGGACCCTAGCAATATTTATACAAAATGGAAGGTGATATTTTAAGCAGAAAGGATATAAATCAGATTATATGACTTGAAGTTATTATATGAGAACAGCTTTGATTAACTAAATACTCCTTTCTCCTCAAGACTAAAGAGAAACATCAAAGTCTAGAGTGCTTAAGAAATACTTAAAGTAGATGGAACTATACGTTTTCTAAGCTTCTGCCATGGTATCTCTATATGTCTTTCTGTTCATTCTTGAAGATAACCACTCAGCAATGAGCTTCAGTAATATTTAGCTTTTATATCTAATCAAATAAAATAATCATTAAGGTCACCAAATAACTTTACAAGTGAAAAGCTATGGAAAAGAATGATAACCAGATAAATGAACATTAGAAAATGTGATCAGACTACAGAAGTTCTGTATTTGTCAGCACCATTTCTGGCTATGAGCACTTTAGGGTAAGTAAGAGAGTGGATGATCTGATATGTAGGAATTATTAAATTTTTCTTTTTAAAAAGTCTTTTAAGTTCAGGGATGCATGTACAGGTTTGTTACACAGGTAAACGTGTGCTATGGAAGTTTGTTCTATGAATTATTTCATCATACAGGTTTTAATCCTGGTACCCATTAGCTATTTTTTCATTTCTCATAATTTATATGCTGGTTACTTACCTGCTTGGTTGCTGGTCTATTTCTCACATTCCTTTTGTTTAGCTCTGTATCATAAATTCTCATAACAATTGAATTCTAGTTACATTCAGCACATGGTAGGCATTGGTAGGTTTGAGTAGGAGGCAAGTCAGGGTATCACCCCACTCCTGTTCTGCCTACAGTGGCATTTCTGGCAGTGCCTGTTCATCCATATTGGTTTTAGCTCATGGAAAGCTCTTTGTCATGGCCTAAATATTTTGTACTTCTTTATCCCTACCCTCAAATTCATATTTTAAAACCTAATTACCAGTGTGATGCTATTAGGGTGGGGCCTCTGGTAGGTGAATGATTATTGCCCTTATCAAAGATGCTCACAGAACTGCCTTGCCCTTTCCAACATGTGAGGACACCATGAGAATGTGCCACCTATAAACCAGGAAATGGTTTTTTACCAGATTCTGAATCTGCAGGCAACTTGGTCTTGGATTTCCAGCTTCCAGAACTGTGAGAAGTAAATTTCTGTTGTCTCATACCTACCTAGTCTATGGTACTTTGTTACAGCAGCCCCAGACCAAGTGAACAAAGACACTCCTATTTTATGGTCCCTGGTTTGCCTGCCAAGAAATGGGCCTTAATATCTCTTAGACAGTCTTACCTTCCTGCTATGGTAACACCATCATCTCTCATTGATCTTTTGTCCTAAGGATGGTGGTGTCTTCCTATAGTTGCTAATTTTTCCGTTGCTTCACAGTACTCACTTATACTACCCAATTGCTTAACTAATTATCAATCTCATATTTTTTTACAAAAAATTTAGATTTCTGTTTTTTCTAACTTCATATTGTTTTTAAAAGTAGTCATATAATTCTCTAGTAAGAGAACAGAATTTCTCTTATATGGTAATGAGTTTAGATATGAACCCATGTGCATGTTAGGTTTTCTGGTTAGTCGACATCACTCCAAGAATGTTCATGACATGTTGCACTTTTGGTTGTTAAATGCAATTGAAAGTACTCATATTCTTACTGTTTTTTATGGAATTTTGCATTTCATCACTTTTGTAACAGATGCCTCAGCACTAGTCACCAAAAAAAGAAAAAAACCTTTAATATTATTTTGGTTCTGAATTGGGGATTTTACAGCATCACATTGTTGTTGATGAAGTGCAGTTGCAATAGGAACTTTTCAATTTTTGCTATGGATTTTAACTATTTTAAAACAAATTGTGTGTTTTTTTTCTTGGTATAACAAATCACTTTAGAAATATCTCTAGGCTGAGTGTAAATATCAGTGTTAGGAGGGAATTTATGAAGACATTGTAAGTCCCAATTAAACAATTAAACAATATTTCATTAGACACTAAGTGAACAAAGCACAGGTTCCTTATTGCACTCACTGCCTTTGGGATCCTTGCCATGGTCCCACCTAATAGGTAAGATTGAAAAATAATAATACCATTCTAATAATTAAGTAACTTGAATTATCTCAAATTATTTTAATGGTTAACTTAGAGGACAAATTGAGAGAGGCTCTTTAAAATAGTGAAATTCTAGGATTTATTTCGCTAATCTATATGTGGTTCACCATTTTACCCACATATTCAAACATTAATGTAGTTCACAATATCCTCAAGGGTATCAGAAATCTGGCTACTGTGCTAAGCTGGACTTCGAGTGTAACCCAGTTAGACCCTAGGGAGAGAGTGAATATTAAAAGCAGCATGCACTAAAAAGGAAGTCCATTGGGAGAAGAGCAATATTCTGTTCTGCCTGGATCAGAGCTCAATGACCCAGATGCAGCAGAGTGACCTAAGAGCTCCCAGAACAATTCTCTAGTTTCCAGAGTTAGTGGCATCTGGAACTTAAAACTCAGAAATTCAGAGTTTACATGTAAGAAAAATGCTGAAATGATATCAAATTATATTTTTAAAAATCTGTCTATTGAGTGTTCTTATGCATGTGAAAATTTAAGTAAAAACAAATTTATATATGGTAAGAAAAGTAAGCATACATGTATGAGTATATATATATGTATTTTAATGTTTTCATATCAACTTATCTTTGAGTTAATTAATAGTATATGCTCGACATTTCAGACTACTTATGACATATATACTCAGATTCTACAATCAAATATACTATATGCCATGATGTTATAAATTACTTCAACTTCAAATTCAAAGTAAATGAAACATCCCTCTTTATATATCTCTCCAAGTAGTTAGAGTTCTTCTTTTGGTACTTACTGACTCTATTCAACACTAGAATTCTTCTCAGCAAAGTAGCTGAGAATCTCCAGACTTTTATTATAAAAAGTATTTCAGATGTGATATTTCTTTTATAACACAAAAGTAATCAATAAGAGTCAGCCCTTTAGGATGAGAAGACTCACCAAATACTGGAGGGATTTGAAGGAAAGATTTTGTTCCATTCTCACTGCCAGAAGGTCAGATTCAATTTGATGCCACACTGTTGTTTTTGTTGTTGTGGTTATCTTAAAGCTCTCACATAGTTGTAACTCTGAAGTGGAATTCTAAACAGCAAAGAAGAAAAAAAAGTTTCACAAGAGTTCTAAAGGTTTTTATGAAGAAAGATTTCTTAAAGGAAAATAAAAAATAAAAAGTGAAACTAGGGCAAGGCAGTCTTAGAAGTTTTGGCTTTGAGTTATAAGCACCACAGGAAAAAATAGTTTGTCAATTTAGGTCTAAATTTAACAGGTGATAGGCAGATGGTAAAGCATTTTGTCAACTATCTATGGGTAATGAGGCTTCTCTTGACTTCATATAAGTTTGCAGATCTCTAATTATATACTAGAAATTTCATACCTACATTGGAACTAGTAGCTGTTATGTTACTGATTATCAGTGATAGTTTGATAACTAAACCCTAAGGAGAAGTTCGATAACTAAACCCAAAGGAGAAATTTCTTTGCATTTTAAAAATCTAAGACATTTGTTAAGTATGAAGGCCAAGTAATGTATAATCAGAAAATTTCCGTATTACAGGGATTTACTTAGTGTTCTATTTACTCCTTAGGAATTATACTTAGTATAGTATAACAGACATCAATAGCACTGCTCAGACTAGGTGTTTAAAACTATATCTTTGTAACAGCCATAGGTCATTATTGTCTCTAGGGAAGTAGTTCTCTCTCTAATATTTTTTATGAATTGCTATAGTTTAGTGCTAATGAAATAATATTACAGTTTCTCAGCACATTCTGCAAAAGTCAAGATGTCCTGTTGACTCAAACAGTAACAATGGTATCTGGATTTATCTTATGTCAGGGTCAACTTTGTTCCACAAGGCAGCAATGTTCTGAGATCATTCTGTAATGATAGCAAAGAGTAACACAGAATTATTGGGCTTAACTTGCCTCAAATGAAACAGAAAGAAACCAAAATGTCCAAACCGAAAGTTGCTATCTTTCTCTAAAGAACTTCTCCATCCTCTGCAGCATAGTTGCTAGACTATGGGCCCCAGAGCCACATTGCCTGAATTTGATTCCTGACCCTGTTAATAGCTAACTGAGTGACGCAGGCAAATTACTTAGCTTCAGTTTCCTCATCAGCCAATCTGAAATAATGATACAAGTCACCTCTTCGGGTTGTTACAAGGATTAAATATGTTAATGTATTCAAACTGGTGGCTTTACTCAGTGAATAGTGGCAGCATTATTCATCTTGTCTTTCAAGACAGGAATTTTTTTATTTGCCTTGACTTTTAAGACAGGAATCTAGGGTCATGCCATCTCCCTCCCTTTTCTCATCATGCTCAAGTCCTACCATTTCTATTAGTTTAAAATTTATCATATTTTTCTCTTTCACTTCTTCCTCATTAACTTTTAACTTGGTTCATTGCAACTGTTGCCTTTTTTTTTTTTTTTTTTACATTCCTGGCAAAGTATTCATGAAATTTTCAAGCTTAAATGTGTTCAGTGGTTTCCTATTGCTTGTTGCAGTGGTGTCAAGTTTTGTGAAAAGGGTTTACATTTTTATTACAAAGAAAACTTTCATGAGAGTCTCGTATGTACAAAAATATCAGCACTGAAATTCTGTAGTTGCAGTGGCAAGTGAGGGTTAGGAATCTTTCCATTCACTCTGCAGTTTACCTTGTCTAAGTGGTAGGCCTTGTCTTTTACCTCTGTACATTCCTATGCTTACTACCATTTTTTGGTCAGATACTTCCAATGTTGACTCAGAGAACTCATTTATAGTTTATAGTATTTGAATATGCTATATTCCTATGATTATCACATTTACATGCTGCTGTCCTGTATTGCTATTGTCCTTCTTTAACTGGACTCCACAAATAACAAAATGCATTGAGTTGACCTGTCTTGTGTTCCTTAAAACTTCTGTTGTACCATTATGTGTGTTACAGATGCTTAATAATGTGTGAACAATAGATCAGTTATGCTTCATGACTATTTTCTGTTCTTTCCTAACTTAAGACAAGAGCCACCCTGCTCCTTTCACGCCCCAGACTCTTCCTTGTGTTTCTTGGCCGTCTAGTAACTCTCTAGAGCAGTTTCCCACCAGGTCTACCTTTCATTCTTCGAGGATGAGTTTGTAGGAATTACTTCATTTTGACATCAAAAATCTTAGTGCCTATCATATTAGTTTTCCATTGCTACTATGACAAATTACCACAAACTTAGTGACTTAAAATAACACATATTGACAAATTATTCTACATTTCTGCAGGTTAAAAGTACAACGTGGGTATCACTGGGCTAAAATCAAGGTATCAGAAAGTCTTCCTTCATGGAGGTCTAGAGGAAAATCTATTTCTATCTTCTCTAGCTTCTAGAAGCCATCTGTAATTTTTGGCTTGTGGTCCCCTTTCTGCCTCTCAAAAGCTAGTATGGGTGGGTTGAGTCCTCACATCTCATCATGCTCATCTCCTCTTCCTTTTCCACTGTGAGGGAGTCTTATGATTATATTAGATTCACACAGATAATCCAGGGTAATCTCTCTATTCCAAGCTCTTTAATTTAGTCATATCTACAGAGTCCCCTTTTTTCATGCATGTAACATATTCACAGATCCCGGGGGATTATTAGGCTATGGATAACTTTTGAGGGCATAATTCTGCCTGTCAGGTCTGGGACTATTTATTAGGATGATGTTGATGATGATACTTTGCAATTGCATAATATGTGTATAGTTTTCGAATTCCTTTCTTCTCATTCAGTCAACTCTAAATAACATTTGGCAAGGGTATTTGTCACATCATTTTTCTCACACTAATCTTACAAACTTTCATTTATATATCTAGGGTCATATAGGTAGTCCTAATTGCATATCTGAGTATCCACTTGATCAGAACTTGAAGGTGTTGATTATATCTTATTTCTGCACAAACTATAGCTTCTAATTAGTTTTATTTATTTGGCCAAATCAGTAACTAAACAAGCCATGTTTTAAAGGAAATTATGTGACTTATCCAAACCAATATTTAAAATTGTTGAAACTACAGTTAGAACTCAGATCTTTTGAACCAAAGTTTGGTTAGTTTAGTTTATGAACCAAAATTCTTTCCAACATACCCCAGTGCTGAGAATACACTATAATCATATTCTTTATAGGGTTAGTGTAAGGATGATGAAAAACTATGTTTACCAACATACTGGAAAATTTATAGTGCTATAGGTTGCATACCACTATTTATTATGTAATGTAAATTCTCCAGGGTCGAATTTCCCAGAAAGAAATTAGAGTGTTTAAAAGCAAGAAATATAGTGAAATTCTCAGTAGAAAAATAATCTGTGACCGGGTGTGGTGGCTCACCCCTTTAAGCCCAGAAGAAAGAAAGAAAAAGAAAGAAAGAAAGAAAGAAAGATCATCTGTAGTTTGTTTTAGAGTAAATCCTGTTGTTATTAGCATCAAATGTACTGAAATATTATTCATTAAGGTATATAAACCTGTGATGTAAGTAAATGAGAAATCAAGAAAAGGATTCAAAAGTGTTTTTTTTCTCTTTAATAAGTTGATAATATTCAAAAATAATTATTTTCTTGTTGGGGAAATTTGTGCTTTTAAAGAAGAATGTAGATTTAGAAAAACGGGATAGAATGCTTTCAATAATTCTACAAAAGCTGACAATTAAAAAGCAAGAAACCTTTATATTAAAGATATTCTTTGCATATAATCTTTGTTTGTATATGTTAATTAATTATGGGCTAGAAAAAGCATAATTTGAAGTAGGAAACCTCTGGCAGAAGTACTAGATTGAAATCCCAACACCTTTGGTATTGGTGATTTGAATGTCACTTGCTGGAACCTGTTAGTGATCTCTGTTCTATTCTCTCTTTGGCTCAATTTTAATCACACAGAACAATCAGACTATAGAGAAGTGTGTGCTTTTTCTGTAGTCAAATAAGACTGACTTTTATTCTAGAAAGCATTCTCCCTGGAGCTCCATTTAACCTGTGTTCTTCATCAGGATGCTATGAAGACCTATTAGGACGTAGGATGCAACAAATTGGGTATAATCACCTCAGGCTCTACCACTTATAGAAAGGAGATACCTCCTTGTTAGCCTGTTGGAAAGGATTAATGTTTCTGGTGTTTAAGAGAAAAAAAAAATCTATTAACGTTGCATAATATGCCACTATGCCACCAAGACAAAATGAGTGGAATATCTTCAATCTTCTATACCCATGTTCTTTTCCTGAATTTTATTGACTTTTTACTTTCAAGATTATAATTTAAGTTCAATTTAACTTGCTACCTAATTATTCCAGTACAAAAAAATTAATTCTTATGGAAGTATGTGCTGAGGTTTCCTGAGTCCTCAAAATTCTTGAGAAATTTTACATCTAATAACTAAAAATATCCCTTAAAATGTTTTACAAATATCTATATTTGAGTACAATACTTAAAGCACAGTTACAGTTTTTTTTTCCTTATTGGGAGTGATCCAACATTGGCTCAGGATTAATCTTCAGGAAAGTTCTAGAAGAGTAGTAGAGGACTTCATTCAGGATAATATGTGGTAAGGGTATTAATAGAAAAAACAGTGAAATGTTATTGTCTCAATAGAGCCTAGAAAAAAACCAAAGCATTACAAGCTTCTTTCTTTTTATTTTTCACTTGTGCCTAGAGAGGGCATATAAATCTGCAGTTCTCTGCAGACTAGTTTCAAGAGAAACTTAACATGGAGGGATGCATATCAAGCAGAATTTAAGATCAAGAATGCAATTTTTATAAAGTCAATAATGCCATCATTTTTTTGAAACCAAGTTGCTTATTTTCTGCTGCATAGACTTCATTCTGAACTTAATAAGAAAATAGCATGTTCTTGTATGTATGTGTGTTTTCTTCTCTGAAGCTGTAATATAAAAAAAAAACATAAATCAAAGCTGTTTTGACAGATGAACAACACGATTTTGTAAGAGGATGGAAATTTTAAAAAGAAAAGAAAGACTGAAGAGCTGATAAAAGGTGAGTTGGACTGGGAGGTTTGATGTTAGAGCTGAAGGCAGCATTAGAGATTAGACGTGCATTGGCTTTTCAGCAAGGCTGGTGACTCATTCTACAAAAATGCAGTTTGTGATATGTAATGAAAAGCTTTCTATCTTCACTGCAAGCAAATTAGCAGGTATTTTGTGGCAGGAATGTCAATGTTATCTTGCATTTGTTTCTGAGCAGGAGCACATTAACAGAGCAGGTTTGAAAAGAATTTCACTTTTGTAACATCAGGTGCCAAAGGTATTAGAACAAGGTCACCTCCGTAAAGTAATGAGGGAAAATTAGGTTATAAACATGCAGTGCCTAAAAATATATTCAGTCTGCTCTGCAGAGTGAATGCAATATAAGATCGCCACAAATTGCTAATTTTCTTTTACTCTGAGTGACACTCAGACCCCAAGCTGAATTTGAAAAGTTAAATAATAAAGCTTGACAGGGAAGAGGAGGGTTACTGAGGTTCATAATAGACAACTAATTCAAATCAATAGCATCCAAATATCTGTACACAGATACAAACTGCTTCATAATTTATAAATCAGAAAGCTTGGAATGCTTTATGCAACAAGCCTCAGAGATCCATATTATCTGCTTGGGAGAAATACTATGGCAGAGAGAGGCAACTGAAAGAGAAAGGTAAAACATTGCTCATGTCGAATAATATTGAAATGTAGGAGAAAGCTGAGTGGTTGTCGGGATTGAGAGATGAGGTAGAATATAAAATGACAATAAAGTTTTGAAAAGTAAGATAATAGAATTGTGAATAATCATTTACCTTCTGTGACTAATATAAAGATACAAAATGGGTAATGTGTATGTAGAAGGTCTACCAGATCTGAGTAATCAGTTCTTGGACCATTAAGTATCAGTGACCGACTTTCAGAATCGGAGTATTCATATCAGCAGCTTTCCCTGGACCAGAAACAGACATGCTGATATAAGTCTCTCATCTTGTCCTAAATATCATCAGCCCACTTGCCTGACCGCCTATCTCCTAGGTCATGGTTTCTGCCTCACTATTAATTCCTACACTAAATTAAGCTTTTTGTTATCTACTTCAGCCTGTCCAAATATGCTAAGAATATATGTGGTGGCTAAAAATATGAGAAATGAACCCTGATCTCCATCTACAAAATTTCTTCAAGCAATATGACAATTTAATTACTTGATTAAGCAATTAATTAAAGTAGAATGGTGAAATAAAAGAATGTTGGGAAAAACAGTCAATAAGGTTTGTATTGAACTGGAAGTTTACTTTAGTAAGAATCGAATTGCAAATGAAAATGCATGCTCACTTACTTATAAAAGCCACTTAGAAAACTATCAACCATAAGCATTGTCAGATTCATTTCGGTTGTATTCCAAACTGAAGTTAGTGTGCCTAGAACTTAGTAGGTAATACAGACTTTTTAAAAATTTTCTTTTGCCTAACAAAGGATTAAATTATCTCATCCAAACTTTTTATTTTATAGGTGAAAATCTGACACCTGGAGAGATAAAATAATTTGCCAAAATTCACAAGGTAATTACTGATAGAGTCATGAAGGACTAGAACCTAGGTCTTTAGATTCTTGTTTTGTTAAAAAACACAAGAAAACAAAACAAGACTATGTATTTTATTGACTGCTGCAGCACTTCTCAAACCTGTCTGATTATTGGTATTGATGTCTAGGCACTCCTTACTCCAGGTTGATTAAATTCAGAGTCTCAGTGGGTAAGCTGCATCATAAATATTTTTCAAACTCTTTTCAATTGATGTTATGCAGAGCCAGGAATGAGAAACATTTGGGCATTAAGAGATTTCATTAGAAAATGTTGCAATTCCTTTAGCCCAGGACTAGAGCACTATTTTACCCAAGGTAATCTTGAGGAGAAAATCATTTTAGGATCAATGTAATGATTAGCATAGAAAGTGGTCTGTGTATGTTTGCAATGATCCTGACATGTATTCAGTTAACAGTAGGACATGTCTCAAGGAAAGAGCCAGTGTTAAGATAACATGAGCCTCATTTTTGAAGCTGTCTTTAAAATGAGAGATCTGGCATGACAAAACTCAGAAAATAAATAAATGCTTGTCTAAAGGTTATAGAGTAATGTGGGAACTATTTGAGCTCTAGTGATTACAAGATCAGAAGATTAAAAAAAAACCTAAGAGTGTGCTTAAGGTTCCATTTTCTCTGAAGATATATGGGAGATTTATGAATGAGTTCAAATTATTTTGATTTGAAATAACTCCAATCCAGAAAGAACATTAAGATAAAGTAAAAATGGTGGGAGGAACAGTGTCAGAGAGAATATGCTATTTGTCCACATTTTAAAGGCTAATAATTTACTCCTGAAAGAATAAGAAAGATCTAATAAATTAATGCAAAAACTAACAGGAAGCCCAACAACTAAGCAAATTCTTACTATAGTCAAGATAGTGCAAGGGATGAGATGAGATTACAAAGAAGGCCAAGGTAGTACTGGAACTCCAAAAAACAAATATTAACTACATTTGACAAATATTTAAAAAGTTAAATAACGAAACAAGGGATACTTTTCAATCCGATGCTATAATATATGGTCAATTAAAAGCCTTTTGTATAGTCAAATGAATATGTAGAAAATAATTTTGATAGTTCAGTGGCAAAAGGAAGAAAGGCTCCCAAATGACTATCTTCCAGACAAAATCTAAATAGTTGGACATGGAACATGTGTGCTGGGGGTGGAGGAAGAAAAGGGAACATTAAAGGTTAAAACTAGTTTTTCTTAACAAGCTTTAGCAGATGTACACAATAGAAAAGACTCGTATGGTTGCCTCTCTATTCACTCCAGAAAAATAAATTCACCAATATTGTTTTCTGGCCCCTTCCTGTCTGATTAAAAACTTCTCTCTAAAAGGGCGATACATAATTGCAATTAATCATAAATCTGATCACATTTTAAAAGTATTTATTACAAAGTCTCAGAGCTTGGTCTTTGAAAGAGGATTTCTAGAGAAGACAAGGGTGAACAAAATAGAATAAAATGTGGTAGTATATGTATAGGCCCTGCAACACTTGGTTCCTTGCTTATTCATTAGGTTGGTCTAAAAGTAATCACTTTTAATGGCAAAAACTGTGATTACTTTTGTACCAACCTAATATTTGGTTAGTTATTCCAAAAAAGTGGGCTGAGAACAATAAATACTACTAAGATCTAAACATGGTGACTCTAAAATAAAGATGAAATCTTAAGCATTGATCGCTCATTGAATGGAGCAATAAAAATTATGATTGGTAATAATTTAAACCCAGAATTAAGTAGATTGCAAGATATATTAGTCATAGGAGAAGTTAAAAAATGTTCAGTGTTGCTTAAGCTGGTCCTTCTTCAATGTTCTTTATTAGAGAAAATGGAAACAAATCGTTCAGTTTTTGCATGATAGTTATATGAGGTAATGTTAATGTTCCATTGTACCTCATCCTCAATTCTTATTTATTGGCAAGTTATTCATAATAGTTATTCATAATTCACATTCAAATTTTCTTTCTATCTTTGCCACTTTACATCATCTCACCTTTCTCTTGTCAAGTTAAACTTAGGTTCATTCCTCTCCTACACTATTTAAGTAGCCACCTGATTAGTCTCCCTATATGTGCTCCTGGAACTACTACAATATCTTCTCTAAAATTAATGAGAGTGATGTTTTTGAAAAGCAAATCTGGTCATATCACCACCTGACTTAATTTTCCTGAGAGCATGGCTTCTGTTTTTGCAGAACCTATACTATCCTATGCTATAGGACCTATAGAATATTTAGTGGCTAATGTAGTTTCAGGCACAAAATAGATCCCTAATACATATTTTTAATAAATAAATAACAGAATTATGAAATTGGGAGAAATATTTTGATATTCCCTAATGTCATGAAACTTTAAGCAAACTATGAAAGCCTTTTCTGCCCATTCTAGATGTCACCAACCACATGGAAACGTCTAGAGTTTAGAAAGTTGACAAAATACCTCTAATGCCCCATAATATGTACTAAATATATATATTTTATATATATGCAATCCTAACATTTATACAATAATTGTTCATATGTGTGTATTATATGTATATCTTTAGAATCTATTATATATTGTTAAATGTAATATTTATATGTAATTATTATAATCATATAATATTCATATCCCCTTAGACTATGATTTATATAGTTATATATAATTATTTTATATGAATATTTAGTGTAGGTTATATATATAATTATATACTAATATAGAATTATTTTTATTACTATGAGAATTTGTAAATAAGATGGTTAGGACAATCTTTTCTATATAAACATGTGTGCAAATTCTATCTAAAGTCTACCTAAAGGGAAATAGATGAATATTATGTTACAAAGAATGTCATTGATATTGCAGCAAACTTCTAGTAGAACAAGGAAGAAGTTACCCTATTTGTGATGTAACAGTCATACCATTTTGGCCATTATAATATACCTTCCCTTTGCCTCCTAAATAGGACTCCAACTTTCTCCAGAGAACGACCCTTCTGCTACTTTCAACCCTGGCTAACTTGATGTTTTATTTATCTATTTTTTTGCCCAATTTGGAAATTAGGTATTGCATTCTCTTGGCCACAGTAATTGTTTCAGATAGGAGCACCTGAAATAGTCAGAGCTAATGAGTTGTAATCAGATATCTCCTGGGACTATAGAACTTGAAGGTCAAAGAAGATAAAGCTGAAGCTGTTGCATTCATCCTGGCACCATGAAAAGAATGCCCATCAAAGAATGGAGGCAACACAAAGAACACAGAGTTAAGTGCTTGAGAATAATCAGGTCCTGGTGGCATCATATGAGCACCAGGAGCAAGACAAGCCTTAACCAGAACTCTTCCGTGTGTGAGCTAATAAAGTCCCTTCTGAATATATCTGTTTGAGTTGGTTTCTGCCCCTGGCTGACTGGGATAAAACGGTTCATCCCAGGCAACTGGAGTCAGCCTTGAAATCTGATAGGTTGACTTATGGCCTAGGACAGCATATCTCGGTGAGTTAAGACAGGCTAATGAAGTGCAGACTGCAACCACAGAGATAAAACTAGGCTCTGCCTTGCAGACTGCTTATGGAACCTATCTTGTTTTGCTTATAATAGGTTGCACCTGTTACGAGAAAAAGCCTCATGCCCAAGACACTTCCAAAGTGGGCACCTGCCCAAGGTAAAAAAAGTGACAGAAAAATTAATATTGATGACACATACTGCTGTTAAATAGAAACCACTCTTTTCATGACCTTTATTTAGTAAACACTTGAACAAGGGCCTCTGTGCACATTCAACAATTGTGTGAGAAGCAAAATACAGGTTTTAGAGCAAAGGACCATTAATCTTTTATGATGTGTGCTAGGTAAAAATCCAACTGCCCTTTTAAACTTTTTAATCCTTTCTTCCCTGTTGAATATTTTCCTTTTTCCTGTGGAAAAGAAGGGCCAGCTGGGGGCAGTCCATGCTGTGACATGAGGACCAGAGGAAGGCAAGAAATGATATGACAGCTGTTTAGCTAATCAGTCAGCTGCCTTTGATAAGCTGAAGACAGCAGTTATGGTATCATATCCTACAGTAAGTGCTTATTTATGTGTGAAATGGTTTCTAAAGAAGGCTTCTTGATCAAAGGAATTTTGAATGTGGCTGAGAGGAAGAAACCTCAGGCTCGTGAAAGACTAGAAGCAGAAGTGTGGCTGTTTGTTAACTGCTCCATCCTGGTTTAGAAATTTCTTGGATAAGTACAGAATACCTGTGACCTGCTTCTGCCAATGCCTCCTCCAGACTGGTATCTGCATGAGCTTTGGAAGCCATGAACCTCATCAAGCCACTTCCTGCCCAAAGTATTAGGAATACAAGGAAATGATAAGTATTATTACTAACGTCATGGATCTCATTCTCAAAATATAAATGATAATCAAAAATAATCTGATCTAAAGCTAAGTGACAAACACAAGAAATGTGATAAGAAATCAAGAAAGTGGGTGTTCAGTTGGTGAGTTTATCATAGAAGAGGTTAGATCTAAACTTTGGCATAAAGAAAGGGTACAGATTTAATACCTTGAGAAGAGAAGAAAATAATTTCTCTCTGGATCCCCCGTGTAAACAAAGCTCAGGGAAATGTAAGTAAAACATTTGTCAAATGGGGAAGGTAAAGAAAGGCATTTGTGAATAATACACAGAAGTATTTTCCCATTAAAAATCAACCTCATAGTAATCATTTCTTGTAAGTTAATTACCTGGGGGTAAATACATGTTTTAATTCACACTTGGAGATTTTTAGAAGTTTTAAAAACTAGAGAGTTAGCTTATCATTTCTGATGATTTGTAAAACTTACCAGGCCCAAAGGAATTCCAATTATTCTATTAAATTACTCTATAATTGAACTAACATCTCCACTCTCAATAAAAACAGGTTCTTATGTCCAAAGCAGTGTGTGAGCTATTGCTGAGTGTCTTAATGACTCCTATGTTTGCCTGTATACTCTTACACTAGTGTCTAACTAATTACTTTGTAAAGCACTTTGGGATAATTTGGTTGTGAACAGTATTGTATAAAGCAAACATATTTCTTTTCCAAAGCATTGGCTTACATTGGGAGCTGAAGAACTGCAAGTAGTTTCTTGTTTGTTCGTTTCTTTTTTTTTTCTTTTTTTTAATTAAGCAGTAGCCATTTTATGTTAGATATAAATATATTCTCAAGTCTTCTTTCAGAATGACATATTTTTAGGGACAGGCAAAAAGACCTTTCTAAGGAAGCTAGAGAATTTGGGGGATAATGATTATTAAACAAACAAAAATCCCACCTTATATAATATAATAAGTGAACCCATTTTGGCTGACATTGTCATGACACAAAATACTTGTTTTAAAGTGTTCTATTAACAAATATGATTGTATTAGCTATTCTAACAGTACTATAAATAATTTCCCTGAGACCAGGTAATTTATAAAGGAAAGAGGTTTAGTTGACTGCATGACTAGGGAGGCCTCAGGAAACTTACAGTCAGGGTGGAAGGGGGAAACAAGCATCTTCTTTACAGGGTGGCAGGAGAAAGAAGAGAGTGTGAAAGAGAAATTGTCAAACACTTAGAAAACCATCAGATCTCATGAGAACTCACAAGAACTCACTATCACAAGAACAGCATGGAGGAAACTGCCCCCATGATTCAACCACTTCCCACTGGGTCCCTCCCTCAACACGTGGGAATTACAGGGGTTACAATTCAAGATGAGATATAGTTGGGGACACAGCCAAACCATATCATTGGTGTATACATATTTCTCTTAAAATAATTGTCTTCTCAAAAAATAACTGAGATCAGAGCAGAACTGAAGGAGATAGAGACACAAAAAACCCTTCAAAAATCAGTGAACCCAGGAGTTGATTTTTGGAAAAGATAAACGAAACACATAGACTTCTAGCCAGACTAATAAAGAAGAAAAGAGAAAAATCAAATAGACACAAAAAAATGAAAATGGGGGATATCATCATTGATCCTACAGAAATAGAAACTACCATCAGAGAATACTATACACATTTTCTAGCAAAAAAACTAGAAAATCTAGATGAAATGGATAAATTGCTGGACACATACACCCTCCCAAGACTAAACCAGGAAGAAGTCAAATCCCTGAATAGACAACAAGTTCTGATACTGAAGCAGTAATTAATAGCCTACCAACCAAAAAAAGCCCAGGACCAGATGGATTCACAGCCAAATTCTACCAGAGGTGCAAAGAGTAGCTTGTATCATTCCTTCTGAAACTATTGTGAACAATAGAAAACAAGGGAATCCTCCCTAACTCATTTTATGATGCCAGCATCATTCTGATACCAAAACCTGGCAGAGACACAACAAAAAAAGAAAATTTCAGGCCAATATCCCTGATGAACATCAACTCAAAAATCCTCAATAAAATACTGGCAAACTGAAAATCTTCAATAAAATACTGACAAACTGAAAATCCTCAATAAAATACCAGCAAACTGAATTTGATGGGCTGAAGCAGCACATGAAAAAGCTTATCCAGTCATATCAAGTCAGCTTCATCTCTGGAATGCAAGGATGGTTCAACATATGCAAATCAATAAATGTAATCCATCACATAAACCAAACCAATGACAAAGCCACATGATTATCTCAATAGATGCAGAAAAGGCCTTTGATAAAATTCAACACTCCTTCACTCTAAAAACTCTCAATAACCTAGATATTTATGAAACATATCTCAAAATAATAAGAGCTACTTATGACAAACTCACAGTCAATATCATACTGTATGGGCAAAAACTGGAATCATTCTCCTTGAAAACCGGCACAAGACAAGGATGGCCTTTCTTACCACTCCTATACAACATAGTATTGTAAGTTCTGGCCAGGGAAACCAGCCAAGAGAAAGAAATAAAGGGTATTCAAATAGGAAGAGAGGAAGTCAAATTGTCTCTGTTTGTAGATGACATGATAGTATATTTACAAAATCTCATCATCTCAGCCCAAAATTTTCTTAAGCTGATAAGCAACTTCAACAAAGTCTCAGGATACAGAATCAACATGCAAAAATCACAAGCATTCCTATAAACTAATAATAGACTAACAGAGAGTAAAATCATAAGTGAACTCCCATTCACAATTGGTACAAAGAGAATAAAACACCTAGGAATACAACTTATAAGGGATGTGAAGGACCTCTTCAAGGAAAACTACAAACCACTTCTCAAGGAAATAAGAAAGGACACAAACAAATGGATAAACATTCCAAGCTCATGGTTAGGAAGAATCAATATTGTGAAAATGGCCATACTGACCAAAGTCATTTATAGATTCAACGCTATCCCCATCAAGCTACCACTGACTTTCTTCACAGAATTGGAAAAAAAAAACAACTTTAAATTTTATGTGGAACTAAAAAAGAGCCTGTAATTGCCAAGATAATCCTAAGCAAAAAGAACAAAGCTGAAGACATCATGCTACCTGACTTCAAACTATATTACAAGGCTACAGTAACAAAAACAGAATGGTACTGGTACCAAAACAGATATATAGACGAATGGAAGGGAACAGAGGCCTCAGAAATAACACCACACATCTACAATCATCTGATCTTTGACAAACCTGACAAAAACAAGCAATGGGGAAAGATACGCTATTTAATAAATGGTGTTGGGAAAACTGTCCAGCCATATGCAGAAAACTGAAACTGGAAACCTTCCTCACCCCTTCTACAAAAATTAACTCAAAATGGATTAAAGACTTAAATGTTAGACCTAAAACCATAAAAATCCTAGAAGAAAACCTAGGCAATACCATTCAGGACATAGGCGTGGGCTAAGACTTCATGACTAAAATACCAAAAGTAATGGCAACAAAAGCCAAATTGACAAATGGGATCTAAATAAACTTGTTTCTCTGCACAGAGAAACAAACTATCATCAGAATGACCAGGAAACTTAAAGAATGGGAGAAAATTTTTGCAGTCTATTCATCTGACCAAGGGATAATATCAGAATCTATGAAGAACTTCAACAAATTTACAAGAAAAAAACAACCCTATCAAAGACTGGGCAAAGGATATGAACAGATACTTCTCAAAAGAAGGCATTTATGCAGCCAAAAAACATGAATAAAAGCTCATCATCACTGGTCATTAGAGAAATGCAAATCAAAACCACATTGAGATACAATCTCATTCCAGTTAGAATGGTCATCATTAAAAAATCTGGAGACAACAGATGCTGGAGAGGATGTGGAGAAATAAGAACGCTTTTACACTGTTGGTGGGAGTGTAAATTAGTTCAACCATTGTGGAAGACAGGGTGGCGATTCCTCAAGGACCTAGAAATAGAAATTCCATTTGGCCCAGCAATCTCATTACTGGGTATATATCCAAAGGATTATAAATCGTTCTACTATAAGGACACATACACACGAATGTTCATTGCAGCACTGTTTACAATAGCAAAGACCTGGAACCAACCCAAATGCCCATCGATGATAGACTGGACAGGGAAAATGTGGCACATATACACCATGGAATATTATGCAGCCATCAAAAATGATGAGTTCGTGTCCTTTGTAGGGACATGGATGAACCTGGAAACCATCATTCTCAGCAAACTGACAGAAGAACAGAAAATCCAACACCGCATATTCTCACTCATAGGTGGGTTTTGAACAATGCGAACACATGGACACAGGGAGGGGAGCATCACACATTGGGGTCTGTTGGGGGGAAATAGGGAGGGACAGTGGGGGGTGGGGGAGTTGGGGGAGAGATAGTATGGGGAGAAATGCCAGATATAGGTGAAGGGGGAGGAAGGCAGCAAATCACACTGCCATGTGTGTACCTATGCAACAATCTTCCATGTTCTTCACATGTACCCCCAAACCTAAAATGCAATAAAAAAATATATATATATATAAAAGACACATGCACACATATGTTTATTGTAGCACTGCTCACAATAGTAAAGACTTGGAACTAACCCAAATGCCCATCAATGAGAGATTGGAGAGAGATAATGTGGGACATATACACCATGGAATACTATGCAGCCACAAGAAACGATGAGTTCATGTTCTTTGCAGAAACATGGATGAAGCTGGAAACCATCATTTGCAGCAAACTAACACAGGAACAGAAAACCAAACACCACATATTCTCACTCATAAATGAGAGTTGAACAATGAGAAGACATGGATACAGAGAGGAGAACATCACAAATCAGGGCTTGGAAGTGGGTGGGAGGCTAGGGGGAGGGATAGTATTAGGAGAAATACCTAATGTAGATGATGGGCTGATGCATGCAGCCACTACCATGGCACATGTGTACCTATGCAACAAACCTGCACATTCTGCACATGTATCCTGGAACTTAAAGTATAATTAAAAATAAAATAAAATAATTAAAAATTGTCCCTTTTGTATTTATCACTTTAAAGTGATAAATGCTTCCCTCACAAAATAAATGTAAGCAAAGTAAATTTTCTGACAATAATTTAAAAATTAATAGCTCTTAAACTGTGTCTCATCTGACATCCAAGTAGTGTTCAATGATCTGTGACATTAAAAAAAAATTATGGCCACTTCTTTGATAACCCTCTTCTTCAAGTGCTGCAAATGAGATTTAGAATGTGTGTCTGGAATTGGTTGTTGTGCACATACACAAGAAAACACTTATGTCCTTATAACTGTATGGCATCTATGGAACTGGTGCTGGTGCCAGTTTGTGGTCTGCTTCAATCTTCTTTGCAAGGTTGGTATCTCCTGAGACTGGAAAAAAGCCCCTTTACCACTCTTTTATTACAAGTATTCAGTATTGTGACTTCTACCTCAATTTTCTGTTATAAAAATGTTTCACAATTTCCAAGAAACTAGAGTGTTTCTTCATCTATACCTGTAATCAGAGCATTTGAAAAAATAACTTACACTCTTAAAATTTACAGATATTCCTGAGTGCATCACAATTTATTGATAAAGTCCTAATAATATTAACCCCTTATTAACAAACTGAAACTTTGAATATAAAGAAAAAAATAGCAGAATGGGAAATTGTGCCTTTTAAATGGAATGGTCATTACTAACACTGAACTATTAAAATGCATATGCATGCACATGTCTCTCTCATCTAGACAATGGATTTGTGGATTTGCAAATCTGCATGCCCAGTGAGTCCATTTGGAGATGGAATTAATGGTTTTGTCCCTTTGATAAGCCACTAACTGCCTTAAATTAAGTTTAATGATCCTTAGTGAGTTATTAGTGGATTGTTCCATGGTGTAATGGTTAAATTAGTGAAATCTAACAACAGTACACTAACTGTATCCAAAGGAATCTGGACATTGATGAATCTGTAGGAAAAGGAGTAATTTCTTTATTCTTCCCAAAGTGTCTCACTATATTCTTGCTTGTAAAATACAGTTAAGCATTATTGAAAGAATATGGGATATTATGTAATTATCAAATCAACTACTCCATGTGAACTGTTTCAATATATGTGCTTACACTATGCTGGTGCATATTTATATAAAATTCTCAAGTGTCTGTGTACTTAATTTTAAAACCCTTAAGAATAAAATTTTTAATGTATTTTCATTTTATAAGGTTTTACATTTGTGGAGGTAAGGGAATGCTCATTCTCAGTGAGGTTTCTCCTGTAGCAATTTGTATTGTGGCATAATACAAATATATAAAAATAGAATTGAGGGCTTTTTATTGACTTTAAATTGCCTGCAAACCAACTTCTGACATCAGTCAATAATCTATATACATAATTTGGGAGAAAACCATCTTCATGAGCCTGTGAAGTTGTATGCCACCACTAATTGCAGTACAGGTGATTCACTTAGAAGAACTATGGGTTTCTTTGAATATCTTGATTTGGAGACATAAAATTTCAAGGGATATTTTTATTGTTATACATTGTTATAAATTTGACTTTTGATAGATAACAAAATATGACATAAGTTAGAGAGGAGAACCAAAGTCATTGAATTAAAAAAGCAAGTACAAAAGTTCTCTCCTCTATTCATTTTCCAATAGCCTAGAGACTGAACTGCAGTGCTGAGAGGCAAGTTGGGATTTTTAACTCAGTAAGCCAATATGGCAAATGTCCAGAGCATGATCACAAAACAGCTGTTTTCTTCCATAACAGGGTGAATTATAGTGCATAGGGAGCCAACAAACCTCTTAGCATTTGTGCAAAAGGTTCTTTTGCCAGCCAGGGAGCAAGCATCAACAAGCATTGGCTTTGGAAAATTTGGCATCATTTAACTATTTGTCCATGACAAAAGTCTTACCTATGAGAGGTTTTGTTAAATATTTCCTTAAGGGTTTAATATAGTGATGAGGAAGAAGACATCATAAGTGAAAACCATTGTGGTATGTTCACAAAAATGGCTTTACAAAATACCATAGTTTTTGTGTTCTTATTTATAATCACAGAAAAGCAGTTCTCAAAGATAACATTATTAGTGCCTGGAACATTTATTATGCAGATCTATATTCCAGATCTATACAACCAAGAAACCATTGAGACCTATCACCATCAAAGTCAGAAAATCTGGAGGTTACACAAAGTTATACTTCATCCCTGAGTAGGAGACTTAATGGCCTTCTATAAAATATGGGTAAGAAACAGAGATTATGCTTATTATGCTTCAGATTTCTTAAAAAATTATGGTCAAATTGAATAAGAGTTTGGTTATTAATTGCAGTAAATTTCAAAAAATGAGAAGAACTGAAGACATTTGAGTATGGAAAGAATATTATTCTCTCTATAGAAAAATTTGTGGAGAAAAGCTAAAAATATAACCTCAAAATGTAGAGCATTATACTTTTCCTTTTGGCTAAATCTAGTCTGTGAGCCCCTGTAGCAGAGCCTGGGGCTTATATCTTTATATCTACAGTCACAGTAACTAGTGTTACTTAAGGTTACATTCCTAAGTGTGTACATTTCTCATAACTCTTTTCAATTCATGACACTGGCACATAATCCCAAGGCAAATACTCTAATAAAGACATGATTGATATAATGAGTATTTTTCTTAATTACTAACCTTTTTAATCTTAAAACTGTCATTATCTGTTCCTTCTGTGAAATTTTTCAAAAATATGTATAGCTGATTGTGGAGATTCTAATTCAGAAATCTGAGGGTAGAGTGATTATTTTTCAAAAGATAAATCTGATGTTCACAGAATTTTGAAAACTACTGCATTAAATTATTTATGAATTGTAAAGATCACGCATTTTCCTTTGAAAACTCAACCTCCTTAAGAGTAAAGATTGGTTTTGTGCACAAAAGTTTTGACCTCTGTAAGAGCATGCTGCAACTCCATTGAAGTCAAGCCACACATAGCAAAAAAACAAAACAAACAAACAAAAACGGAGTCTGTGCTTATTATGTCCCTTATGTACACTTAACCCAAATATACTTCAAAGTAGTCTCCATGGTTCCACTGAATTTTAGCATGATGGTTTGAATGTCTGTGTTCCCCAAAATTCATACATTGAAATCCTAACCCTCAGTGTGATTATATTAGAAAGTCAGGTCATTGGGAGGTAATTAGGTCACGAGGCTGGAGCCCTGATGAATGGGATTAGTGTCCTTATATAAAGAGATCATAGATGCTTTTTTTTTCTCTCTCTTTGCTCTGGGTCATGTGAGGATAAGATGAGAAGAGAGCATTTACCAACCAGAAAAAGTGTATCTTGCCAACTCTTTGATCTTGGATTTTCAGCCACCAGAACTGTGAGGAATAAATGTTTGTTGTTTAAGCTCCCAGTCTGTGGTATTTTGCTTTTACAGCCTGAACTAAGATGCTCTGCTCATTCATTAACTGGACAACTTGGACCCTTCAGCTCAGTGAAGTAATAATTTGCCTATCTTGGGTGCCTACTCTATTTTCCTCTTGCAGTCATAACGAGTTTTTCTTTCCTCATTAGATAACATTTAGAATGGTTTTTAGTTCCATTTTCTTGGGTGCTTATTAGAATAAGGACAAGGCTTTTCATCTCTTATTCATTATTATAGTTCTACTTCTAGAAAAGTTTAAGTGTAGTAGTGTGGCTTACATAGTATCCCCCCCCCAAATTTCAGATCAATCTGGAACATCAGAATGTGATCTTATTTTGAAATAGAATCGTAGAGATATAATTAGTAAAGAACCTGAGTATGATATCATCCTGAATTAAAGATGGGCTCTCAATTTGATGACTGGGGTTCTTATAAAGAGAACAGGACACAGACACAGAGAAGAAAATGTGACGATAGCAGCAGAGATTGGAGTGACGTATCTACAAGCTAACGTATGCTAGGAGCCATCAGAAAGTGGTAGAAGCAAAGAATGACTCTTTCCTAAAGCCTTCTGAGGTACAATGTAACTGTTGACCCCTTGATTTTAGACTTCTAGCCTTCAAACTGTAACAGAATACATTTCCATTGTGTTAAGCCACCAAGTTCATGGTACTTCATTAAAGTTGCTCTAGGAAATGAACACAGTGAGTGCTAAATAGCAATCTGTTGAATGTCTGTAAATGGATGAATACATTCTGTATCCTTGTTTACTGAAATAGTACACCTTCTTTTTGAGGACAGCTCTGGGAGCAACTTATAATACTTACTCTTTCTAATAACTTACAGATAGTTGTAACCCAACAGCAGATATCTTAATTGGTTTTAGCAGTAATTTAAGATATAATAGAATACAATATTACATAATTCAATGTAATAGAAAATATTCATTACAGTGTATCACACACTTTAAAGGTAAATATTGTGCGAAAATTTTGTCTCAGTTATGTGTGCTTATGTGTGTCTAGATGCACTGGGTTGTAACATAAGATATGTCTTACTTTGGGCTATAATAAAATAAAGATATTTGAAAACTACTGATCCAGAGACGTTACTCATGTTTAGTGGAGCCAGTATAGTGTATTTTATATTACAGATGCAAAATATATCATTTTATTCTGTCAGAGCATTGAAAATTTATTCTAATGTCTTCATAAATACCAGGAATGCATATTGAGAAGAAAGGAGTAAAACTTTGTGGAATGATCTTGTAAATAGAAATAAGGAAGCTTAAATAAAACAACTAGAAATAATGAGTTTGCAAGGTTGCAGAATGCAAGGTCAATGTACAGAGATAGACTGTATTTCCCTACTGACAAAAAGTTGAGAACTGAAACATTACAAAATACCATTTATAATAACCTCCAAAAACATTGTCAAGCAAAATATGTCAAGACCTTTTTACTGAATACTAAAATCATTGCTGATAGAAATTTTAAAATACCTAAAGTGATATGTGTTCATGAATTGAAAGAATAGCTTAACATGTCAATTTTCTGCTAATTGATCCATAAATTCAATACAATCCTAATAAACGTTTCACAGTCCTTTTGAGTGACATTTAGAAGTTAATATTCTAAAATGTATTTAGGAATGCAACAAATTTAAAATAGCCAAAACAATTTTGAAAAAGAACAAATTTGGAAGACTTTACCTGATTCCATATACTAACTGATTCCTCTCAGTAATTAAAAGAATGTGACTTTGCAGTGAGGGTTTTATTTTGAATGTGTGTTGATTTATGTAAAATGCTTTTCCTATACCTGTTGAAATTTTCATATTTTATCATAAATCTTTTGATGTGAATGATACTGACTTTTAGAATGTCATACCAACTTGCATTCATGATGTCTATTCCATATGGATTTGCTGTACTATTCTTTTGATAAGAAGGTAGATAGCTAAATACTTTTTTAAGAATTTTCACATCTAAGTTTCTGAGGAATACTGTTTTCTTCTTTTGTTATTTAGTATTTTTTTTGTTTGCTTTTTTATCAGGGTAATGCAGGACTCATATGATAGCTTTAGAAATGTTTCCTTCTCTTCTATTTTATATGTATATAGTATTGGAATTAATTTTTCCTTAATAATTAGATAGAAGTTATGAGAGTTTCAGATTTTCTTTATAGGAAAGTTGTAATCATAAATTTGGTTTTAAAAATAAATATAGGGTTGTAAATGTGTTTTATTTATTTTTGAATTGGTTCTGGCGACTTTCATCTTTTAAACAATTTTACCATTTAAATTGTTTATGATGTGTTATAATTTTTTTTAATATTTACAAGATCTGTAGTGATACTTTGTTTCAGCTGGGTAGTCACTGGTATTTTCATTAATTAAAGCCATTGGATTCACTGATTTTCTGTGTTGTTATTTTGTGTTGTGTTTCATTGATTTCTCTTGCTTTCTTGTATGTTTTTGTTTTTATTTTTATGTTTTATTAATTTCAAAGTGTTATCATTGGCTTGAGGCTTTTCTTATTTTTTTAACATTAGCATTTAATGATTTGTATTTTAAACACTGCATTATTTAGAAGTGTGCTGTTTAATATCGACATACTTTTGAATTTTCTAGATATCTTTCTGTTATTTTAGTTTATTCCATTGTTGTCACAGAACATTTTCTGATTTTAACATTCTTAATGTTATTGAGAATTGTTTTATTAATCAGAATTTCACAAATCTTGGTGATTATTCCACATATGCTTGAAAAATAATGTAAATGTTTGTGTGCGTTTTTGTAAATGTCAATAAAGTCTAGTTAATTGATAGTGTTGTACTCTTTGCATGTTGTTCTATCAATTAATGTGAGAAGTGTGTTTAAATATTCTATAATTGTAGAGTTTTCTATTCTTTCAGTTCTGTCCATTTTAATTCATGGCTTTTGAACCACTTTTGTTGTCTTCATACACATTTGAAATCTCTTTGATTTTTTGATGAACTGACCCCTTTCCTTATCATGAAATATTCTTCTTTGTAATAGTGTTTTTTTCTGAACCCTAGTTTACTTATGTTAGTATTATACCTGCTTAGTAAATTCAGTACACTCCTGTCACCTTCATCTCCTTGATCCCACCTCTCTCTCCTCAATTCAGTGATAATTCTAGACTCTGTTTGGGTCCTTCATCTTTGGTCTGCAGCTTAGAATATGTCTCCAAACAGAAAACCTGGAAAATTAGAAGGTTATTTAATTTTATTCTTTCAGGAAGGATCATGGTCCTATACTGGCAGAAAATAGTTGTTTACATATTCTGTCACATCTTCTAGGTGTTTACAGTGGGGGAGAGAATTTTAGTTCCTGTTACACACTATGACCTAAAGCAGAACTCAGGATATACTTTCTTTTGTATCAGTTTTTCATTATTCTAGCACTTTATTTAAAAGATTATTATTTTCTCACTATATTGTAATATCCCCTTGTCATAAATCAGTTGACTATATACGCGTTGGGCTGTTCCCAAAATGACTATTCTGCTCAATGGTTCAATTTGCTCATCCTTATACCAATATCATATGATCTTTCTATGGGTTTTTAATGGATCTTGATATATAGCAATGTAAGTTCTCAACAGAAATCTTCTTTAGGAATGTCTTATAGATACTTGACTATTTGCATTCCCTGTGAATTTTAAATTCACTTTATTTTTACAGAAATAACTAACATAATTTTTAGTAAACATACATTTAATCTATAAATTCTTTTGTATTGAACTTTTGAGATAATTGAGTATTCCAGTTTATGAATATAGCAAATTATTCCATTTATTCAGGAGTTCCTTAGTTTCTCACAATAACCTTTTATATGTTCTGGTGTTGAGGTTTGTTACATCATTTATTAAATTTATGGCTAGCTGTCAGACATTTTTCAGCATATTTTTTAAAATTTTAGTTTCTGTTTGTTTACTGCTGATATGTAGTTATTAAAATCATCTTGCATATTGAATCTGCATCCTGTAATTCAAAATATACTTATTTGTAAATTTTGTTCATAGAGTTCTTCGGCAGTTTTATTTATTTATTTATAGTTCTTGTATTACTTATTCTTTTCTTTTGCCTTAAATTGAGCTGGCTAGTATCCTCAATACAGTTTCAAATAGAAATGATGAGAGCACATTTATTTGTTCTCATTCCCCATCTCGGAGGGGTTACAGTTTAAAATTTCTCCATTAAGAATAATATTTGATTGTTTCTCAAATAATCTTGTCCATTTATAAGTGTATAATTTTTATTTTGTTCTACAGGCTATCAATTAAACAACACTGGTAACTGAGGATGGTACTATCTTTCAAGAGAAAAAGTCATTTCCTTTTTCAGACAGGGTGATGACCTGATCATCTCAATCCATTCAAGGATTGAGCTGAGTGGGGAGCTGAGTAACAGAGCAGGAATAACTCTACGTCTGAACTGCCCTTGTGTTTTTGTGTGTCTATTTTGATTGTGAGCTTTGTAAGTCTTTGTCTGCTCAGCTCTGAAATATTGACACAGCCCTGACCTTTAGAGCTTTTCAATCTCCCACTCTACAGGACTTCATAATTTGGGCAACATTTCGAGGTGAGACTGGCTGTGGGTTTGAGGTTATTGAAATTGTTCATTTGATCACTTCAGCCTCCAATGAATGCCAAAATTCCTGTTGCTCTCTTTGTCCCCAGCACTTGCCTCTGACAGGGCCAGCGTTGGTTCTCAGCCTCCCCCATGCATCCAGAGTTGGACCACACTGACATACGTGAAGAGGCTGTGCTAACTCAGGGGCAATCCAGCATCCCATCCGGGCTTTTCATGCCTTGACTATTTTGTTTCAGGTCCACTTCCTTTAGCAACTGTTTTCCCAATACCCCATGTTTAGAAGACATTATATTCTGACTTTTAAAATCTCTCAGCCAAACCTTTTTCCTCTTACCCAGCTTCTGAATTCAGTGTCCATCTTCAGAGGATGTCTGTCTGTGTTCTATAGGCTCTCCAAGCCTCCATTTCTACCACTCAAGGCCTTGGCAACTGTTGAATGGTTTGCCAGATGTTTCTTTCCCCAGAAGATGCCCTCTGCCTAGTGTAGGCATTGATCCACAGTCTGGATTCAGAATCATCAGATGCCTCCTCTGCGCATTCTGGAGCAGGGAAAATTTAAACAAAAACAGAAACAGCAGCAACGAAAGGTTGCTGAGTTATTAGCTTACTTCTGACCAGTTTTTCACTTTCTGGAAATTATTTAGCTATCATCACTTCACAGTACCCTAATGCCTTTAAAATGCTTTTTGTTTTGTTTTGCTTTGTCTGTAATTGATACATGCTTTACTAGCTCTTGCCAGCAAGAGCCATTGACCTGCCCAGACTTACTGAATCCTACCCTACTTTTTATTTGTAATGATAAGCTTCCCTTTGCAGGTAATGTTATGGCAATAATTAAACCTAGTACTTTAAGAGTGGGACAAATTTACATTATGTCTTTCTAATATGATGTGATACATAGTATTTTTGCCAAAAATATTTAACCTGAATCTAATTAAGACTTTCGATATAACCACAAGGAAACAATCAGAGAAATCTGTAACAGAGGACTTTCTACATAACTGGCCTTGAATCTTCACAAAAAAACTGTCATGAGTAAAAATTAGGAAACTACAAAGACATGGAAGATACATTACAAAGAAACATAATGTGTAAAACCTTTAGTCTTGGTTAAAAAAGAAATAAAAAACAAATTATTTTAAATGCAATGGAATTGCATTAAATTTATAGATCAATTCAGGGAGCGTGAAAAATCATTACAATATTACCATCTTCACCTGAACACAGTATTCACTATTTTTCTATGTATTTGAATATATCAATACTTCCAAATTACCTTTATATCCAACATGAATATTTCTTCATTTCTAGATATTTAAATATTTGTGTTGGTACTGTAAATGGGAGAACACCTTCTGGCACTTTTTTTTTACATGAGAAATATACATAAAAATAGTTATTTTGAAAAGGTAATGAATTATTAAATAAACCTCAATATACCTTAATTCAGATTAAAATGCATTATTAGCAGTATATTTAAGCCCTTCTTTTCCAGTTATCTATTGTTGCATATCAATCCACTTCAAAACTTAGGGTTTAAAAGAACAACATTTTACTCATGAATCTGCAATTTGGAAGGACTTGGCAGTGTCAACTTGAAAGTTAGGCGACAAATTCAGGTTAGGGTTCATTCATTTGCATGCCTGGCTGCAGCTTGAGTCTTTAGTTGGTCTGTCAGCAGAATCCCTATATGTGCCTTGAAGTACCCTAAATGGCTGAGTTTCAAAGGTGAGAATGCCAATGTAATTTTTCCTACTCTTATGTGTTCATTGATCCCTGTTACACAATTTACCTATGGTGTTATTGATGAAAATCTAGGTAATTTCCAATTTTGTGCTCTTATGAATAATACCCCTTTGTGTTTTGTTCTATGTATTTCTGGGCAGATATGCAAGCATTTTTTTCTATGGCAAATATCTATAAATCAAATTGTTGGCTTAAATCATCGTGTATACATGCTCAAGTTTGCTAAACAACCACAAATTGTTTTACTTAGTGGTGGTGTCACTTTATGTAACTACCAATAGTGTAAGACTTCATCTTTAGACCCCTACTTGCCAAGAAATGATATTGTCAGACTTTTAATCTTTGCTAATCTAGTGGGTATGAGTGGTGGCTCATCATTTATTCTCTGTTGGCTGATGATTTTGAGTTCAGTCTATGTGTGCATTTTTTTGTATGTTTCTTCTATATTGTTGATCTTTTTCTAATTGATATATGGAAATTTTAAAATAAATATTTCACTTATTAATATTTTTCAGCGTAAATGTGCCAAAAATCTTGTTATTGGGTTTTCTCATCATTTTCTTTATGTGTTCTTGACATATATAATTAGAGAATTCAAGTTAAGTAAAATAAATCACTCTTTGTACTGTAGTTTGTTATTTTTGTGCCCTTAAAAAAATTTCCCTGCACCCAATTCTTAAAGATATTCTCACATAATATCTTTTCAAAGTTTAAAATCTTTCCCTTTACATGTATCATTTTTTCTGTTACAATTATATTTTTAAAAAAATATGATGTCAGGAGAGAGGCAATATTCAGTTTTGTTCTGTTTGCTCCTCACAAATGTTCTTGAAAAGGATCCTGCACTCTTGGGAGCAGTATTTTTCTGTACAACCACTGGATTAAATTTGTTACTTTGTATCATTCTAATCATTTATGAATTTACAGATTCCTTGACTGATTAATTGTTAAAATAGGTTAAACTGTCTTTCTATGAAGATGAATTTCTCATTTGTTACTTTTAGTTTTGTCAATTTTTGTCTTATGTATTTGAAGTTATTAGGTGCAACATTAAATTTATTAAATCTTTCAAGTGAATGTAATTTTTCACCTAAATTGTACACACTATGTAAAGCATTTCTCTCTATATTTAATGTTCTTGCCTATCCTGATAACTAAATATCAACTCTTCCCAGGTTACTCCCTCATCTGTACCCTAAATCCTGACCTTTCTTCTACATGCATTTCCGCATGTCCACTTGCTAGGTGTTTTTCATCAGTATATTTAAATACAATCTGTTCCCAAATTAAATAATTATGTTTCTTCTTACATCTGCTTTTCTCTTTAATTTTTTCTGCTTTTTCAATAGAGTCATTTTGTGCAAGGCATCCATGCTTAAAACATGACTCATTTACTCTCCTGTGTCTTATATTTTCATGTGTAGTTTATTTTTTTAACTAGTATTGACTCTACCTCTACAGTGTAATCCTTGTCACTCCACACAGACAGCAGCGACAGTTGAAGTCCCTAGTACTCTTTTTAATCACTGTAAATCAACCTATTTTCCCCATTTCCATTCAATATTTTTTATACATTAGCTTATAGACCAAACTTCTGAAACAAATATTTAGATTATATAATGTTTCTTTTTAAACTGATTTATTTATTTTATTTATTTATTTTTTGAGACAGGGTCTCATTGTGTCACCCAGGCTGGAGTGCAATGGTGCCATCTCAGCTCACTGCAACCTCTCCCTTCCAGGTTCAAGTGATTCTCCTGTCTCAGCCTCCTGAGTAGCTGGGATTACAGGTGTGTGCCACCTTGCCTGGCTAATTTTTGAATTTTTAGTAGAGATGAGTTTCACCATGTTGGTCAGGGTGGCCTCGAACTCCTGACCTCGTGATCTACCTGCCTTGGCTCCCAAAGTGCTGGAATTACAGGCACAATGATTTAAAATAGGACTTTGGGAATCAATGGTCCTTTTCTACTGAATGTCGTTTACTTTGAATTCTATTCAGGTTCACCATTTCCTCATTTCCACCCTGCTTTTGTCTGCAGCAGAAGGCTCAAGTATCATGGACTACATTCACATCCTTCAGTTTCTTGTACATTGTTTATTCTCCCTGCCCTGTCCTTGCAGGCTTGGTCTGGTTGTGTTCCACTGCTGAAAATTTACAGCTCTTGACAATGTGGTTTTGTTTATGAGATGCTTTCCTTCCAATTTCCAGTAACATCTTCTCCTTATTCTTTCAGATGTAAAAGTTGAACTAGACCCGATGCCCTTACTATCTCTGGGGCATTGCACTAATCCTATATGATATTTTTATGGATTATCCCTTTATTAACTTGTCTTGAATTATACTAATTTTATTGCATCATCTTTTCCCTTACTGAAAATCTATTTCCAAATCTGGGCCCTGCCACTTACTACTGGGTAAACTTTGGAAATTTATTTAATGTTGTTATTTTTAATAATATATGTATTCATATATATTATATCTTTAAGTAATAGTTAATGTTATTTTGGTCATCTAAAATGTAGACTACATAAAAATACCTAGAAAAGTTGTTGTGGCATATGTAGTGCTTAATAAATACTATATATTATTTATAAAATGAAATTGAAATTCCTTAGCTTGATGTTAAAGATATGCTAGAAGAAGAGGAGGAGAGGTAAACATGTATTCTCCTTTCTCTATAACAGGCAGAGAATCCTCAGGAACATTCTGGGAAACATCCAGAGCATCCCTTGTAGAATTAAGTCACAGTTGTTGATGATGGAAATCAGCTTAATAAAGACACTTGCACTTGTGTTTCCTTTTTGTTTCATTATATTGTCTTCATACTTCTGTACTTTAGATGACTTTCCCAAACACTTTATGCTTGTCTTAGTCTATTTTGTTCTGCCATAACAAAAGATCACAGATTGGGTAATTTATAAAGAAAATAAATGTATTTCACACAGTTCAGGGGGCTGAGAAGTTCAAAATCAAGATCCAGGATCCTGTATCTGGTGAGGACCTTCTTGTTGTGTCATCCCATAGCAGAAGGTGGAATGACAAGAGGGCATGAGAGAGCAAGAAGAAAGAGCCAGCCAAACTCACTTTTATAACAAACCTACTCTCATGGTAATTAATCTCACTCCCCTTAAAACTACATGAATCCATTCATGAGGGCTGAGCCTCTCATGAGGCTTCATCTCTCAACACTGTTGCTTTGGAGAATAAATTACCAATGCATGAAATTTGGGGGCTATATTCAAACCAGAGCAATATTTGAAACCTTATATAAGGCTCTGTTTCCAACAATATCACAAGCTAAGACAAAATTACTGGGATTAACATTTGAATGCTGTGGTTAGAAGATGTTTTGGCTGTTAAGCAAAGTCTAAGCTCCAGTCACTGGCATATAGTGAGAACTGCTGAAGCTGATATATTAAACTGTTCAAAAATCATTTACTATTCCTTAAATATGTATTACCAACACTTTATCAGCATTTATCACCAACTTTTGGGACCAGGAGAAAACAACGGTATATATATATATATGAAATATATATATATATACACACACACAGACACACACACTATATATATATATATGTACACATACACATACACACATAGTGCTGTATGTGTGTGTGTGTGTATATATATATAGTGGTGTATAGTGGCATATGCATAGTGGTATATGTATAGTGTGCATGTGTATATATGTGTAGTGGTGTATGTGTGCGTGTATATATATGTGTGTATGTGGTATATATATACGTATATACCGTTATGCATACACCACTATATATATGTGTGTGTGTGTATGTGTATATGTATATATACACCACTATATATATACATACACATAAACTACTACATACACTACTACGCTATATATATACACACACACATACACACACTCATACATCACAACCCACAAACACATACACATATATATGTGTGTGTTTATATAGTGGTATCGATTTGGTAAAACTTGCAAAGGTGGCAAAAGTATAAAGCTCAGTAGGAAACTACACTAAAAATTTGGTATTGCCTGTTAATGCTTAATTTTGTTGATATAAACATAGGTGTTTCATTTGAAAATATCTCCCTGGTGATGGTATAAAACCAATTTTATCTGAGTGCATTCATTATGTGGTGCATATTTTTCTTACTGTATGAATTTTTATGCATACTAAAAAGCAGAGTGCCCTAAATCACATTAAAAATTCTATAGTAAAGTCATTACTCTTCTCAGCATTTTTACCTGATTTGTTTGCTAGTTTTGACTGCAGTGCACTATAATATAAATTTAATTTTACTTTAAACATATTACAAACTTATAGTACAATGTACATGGGTGCTCTTACTTTAAGATTCTTTATCCCTCAACCTAATTACTGGGTTGTGAACATTGAGCATTTAAAAATGTTATTGATTTAAAAATATTATTGAATGTCAGAAAAGCATAAAGCTGGGATATGCTTGGATAGCCCACAGCCCAGTATTTTAAAAGTTTGATGATATAGTCACAGGTGAATACCATTGTGATACAGCAAATTAAATTAATGTATCAGGTAGACCTTAACATGTTCCCCTTCTCAAGCCTAATGGTATAAACCACTCTGGTGTCCTTCATTATAGCAAATCTTTCGTTCTATACAGACTACATTCATCATCAAACAATTACCTCACCCTTTGAGCAACTAGACAGCCATTGACAAGCTGTATTTATTTACTCATTCATAGTTTCTGTAGTGTATCTTTTGCTGTTTGTTTGCTGGGTCAATAGCAAATCAGAATTAAAGCAATAAATAGTCATTCCTAGTTACCTTTGTGGTCTGACTTCACAAAGGTGATTATGTCTGTGTAAAGAGAGAGAAAAATATGATCATTGGGAGAAAAATGATTTGATGGTATCTAAAATATTTGTTTTGCTAAATAAAAAGATATGAAGCAAATGTGGTAAAGGTTAATGTTTAAAAATTCAATGTTGACTATATAGGGGCAAAAATTACTGTATAAGCTAATATGATATTTAAAAAAGACCCCAAATACAGAAGCTGAAAATACAATGGAAGCTTATTTCTATTTACATAGTATGCAGTGTAGAGGCAGGCAGTTCTGCTCCACAAGATCAAGATGGGTTCTGGCTTTCTTCTGCCTTAATGCTCTGCCTTTCAAATGGGTGTTTGTCTGACATGTGGTTGAGCTGCTGGTCAGCAGCACATCCTTTTCCGGCCTAGGGTAAGGGAGCAGAGAGGCAGGGAAGGCAAGCAATTTTCTCTTAGGGAAATGCCATGGAAGTTGTACATATCACTTCTATTCATACTCCCTTTTGCAAAGACTTAGACATATGTCCACATGCAGGTACAAAGAGACTGTGAAATATGATCTTTAACTGGGCAGCTGTGTGCACTGCTGATGCTCTGAGAACTGGAGTTGGTTTCTATTACAATAGAGTGCAGAATAAAATCTAGGGGAAATTAGTCACTGCACAATGCATGCTTATTATGTTGTGCTATGTTATTTATGTAATGTTGTGTTACGTTATGTTTAAAAGTTAAAAACAAAGGAAAAATTATTTGTTAATCACTTAGGGAGCTGAATACATTTAGCAAGGATAAATCTTTGCAAACCACATTTTTGGTTATTGCTTTTCATTATTAAAGTGATAGAAGGGGTGAGCAATGTAGATAAAATATATCTAATTTCTGTAAGTCATTAAATAGATTGTACTGTAGTATGTTTAAAACAATATGGAAGATGGTAGACTGATTGAATTATAGGTTGGCATGTTAATAGTTAATTAATCATCATTTCCAAATATATTTTTAATAGACCATGATTAATCTAGAGGAAAACTGGTGGTGGTATCTTATAGCTTCATCTTGAAGTCTTCACTAGGTGTAAGAGATAATGAAGAGTGGGGGAGAGGAAGGAACTAATAGCTATTGAGGGTCTGCTATGTAGACACTGCTCAAATTTAAATTAAACTATTATTAAAGACTTACAGATATTACAACTTTACAGATAAAAATTAGTACATAACTAGCATAGAAAGATATTTTGTTGAAGTTTCAAAGATGAAATTTGGAAGAATAGCCAAAATATTGGGTGCATAATCAGAATTATGGAACAAAATTAGCATATTAAATTAGAAAATTACATAAGGCACTACATTTATATAGAAATATTTAGACTAAAAATTGTTACTGCAAATAGCATTTTCAAAATATTTATTATGGGAACAAAAATGTAAAGTTTAAAATCAATTGGTAACAATTTTTGTTAACCAAGAGGCACATTTTCCAAACACAAACGATATTACAAATTTGATCAGTAGAAGCCCTGGTACTATCCAGAACATGGGTGGTGCCATCTCCGAAATACTCTTTGTTAATTACATAGTCTGGTCTATTGTGGTCACTTTGGTAATCTGCATATTAAGAGACAAATTGACTGCTTGCCATTTATCTGGAGAAAAGAGATCAGAATGGAGAAATATCTGGAAATGTTATAGGTGGGATAATGGAGGAACTGGGACTAATTAATAAATTAGAAAGTTTGCTGTTCCAAATTTTGAAGGATTTTCTTGGAAAAGGTAGACTATTGCATTCTATGTGACTCTAGATATCAAAATTAAAACTATTTGTTTATAAACAAGTAGATAATGAATTGTTTAAGAGAATATATCAAAAAATTTTAACAATTATAGTTGTTCAGAAGTATAAAGTTGCTCATTTCCTGTCAGGAAAAATTTCACACAGAGAATAGAGCCCTCTGTAAGGTGTATTTGAATTTACTGAGATGTGGGGAAAGTAGTAATCACGTTCACTGTTGACTTTTATATTCAATGACATATTTCTATCCCACTCCATGTATATGATGCATCAGTCAGTGTTAATTGTTATCATCTGCAATATATGTACATATGTAATATATATGATATATGATAAATATTAATTAGCCATTCTGGACAGTCATCTTTTAGCTAATTTTGCAGAAGGAAAAATTGAACAAGAATGATTAATGGAAACTCTGCCGCATTTTCCCAACAATATATCAAGACATAAAAGCAGACATTTTTCTTTTTTAGGAACATTATCCTTAGGAAACTAATGCAGAAACAGAAATCCAAAAATCGTGTCTTCTTACTTATAAGTGAGAGCTAAATAACAAAAACTCATGAACACTAAGGAAAAACAGACACTGGAGTCTAGTTGAGGGGAGAAGATGGGAGGAGGGGAGAGAAGCAGAAAAGATAACTATTGGATACTGGACTTAATACCTGGGTGACGAAATAATCTGTGCAGCAACCACAGTGACAAGAGTTTACCTATGTAACAACACTTTACATGTGCCCCTGAACCTAAAATAAAAGTATTTTGTTTGTTTGTTTTAAGAAACATTTGATAGAGGAAGATATCTCAGGCATTTCATTCTATTGGTCTAAACTATGGCATTTGCAGGTGTGAATTCGATATTTTTTCCTTGCAAACTGACCAAAAGACAATACTAGAATGTATTGGGCATCATCCAGGGATTTAAATACTCTGTTAATAGTGTCACCCAGCCTATTAAAAAACACTGTAGGGGAGGCTTCACTTTAGGAACTAGCTTTTGCTTCAGGAAAAATAACATTGACTAGTTTTGTTTCAGTCATGTGTTCTTATTAGTAAGTCCATAGCTAGTTCCCAGGACAGACATGTAATGAAGGTGGGGGTGGACTTGGGAACTGTATAAATATTCTTTGGCAATGTAAAAACTGGGCTTCTTCATGTCTAGTGGAAAGTGTCCTTTATGTGATTGGAATGCTTCCTTGGGGAACTTTGGAGGAACGGGGAAATTTGTACCAAAACCTGGTAATCTGCTACATAACCTCCTTGTTTATTTAATGATCTGCATTTCTTTATACTTTTCCTTAAACAATTATTTCTGATGGTGTCTTTCCATTATCATATCATTGTACATTTAGATGTACTGTGTAATTTATAGAATAAAATCCACCAGAAGCGATGTAGAGGCATTTTATTAGGCAAAATCTTCTTTGAAAAGTCAGGTTAATGTATGCAAAATTATTGCTAGAAATAACAATTTAGTAAATTCCAGGTATTTGTTCTATTATTCCTTGTAGTTCAGTGGAATAGAAACCAGGGCAGAGATTCAGGAAAGGTGTGTTCTACCACTGTCATTTTGATCTTTGGGAATTTATTGTGATGTCTCTTTGACTCAGTCATATTTGACAGTAAAAATAACTAATAATTGTTAATATTGTTTTCTTAAAATTAAAAACATTTTATAATGTAAGGCATTAAAAAAGCTATACAAAGGACTTGACTTTATTTTTGAAGACAGACAATTTAAGATTATTTAGTGTAAGTAAACAGATGCTTGGTAGTTTTGCTTTCTCATTTAAAAATGTCAAACTTATAAACAACTCCCCAGAATTATGCAGTTATCCCATAATCACTTCAGATATTGTTATATAAAAGACATATCTCTGATAATACACATAAACTAGTATAGTAAAACAAGTAAAGAATAATGAATGTTAAACCCACTAACCTTAGGCTTTCACCCCTCACACACAACACACACACACATCTTGGGACACTTCAAAACTTTCATTGAAATTCAGGTTACAATAGTAAACAGCAGAGAACAAACCAATGGAATCCATTCAGAGCACACAAAAACAAATAAACAAAAACACCAGGCTCCAGCATTGTCAAAACTGCACTGCTGAGTTAAGAAGCTAGACAAGAAAATCAATTTTCTCTAACACATGAACTAAATGAATGAAAACTCAATATGAAGACAGAGGAAAAATAATCCAGTATTCCTAAGCCAACCTGAAAATGCTCCTGTACAGGGAAGGAGAAACAGTGCTTTTCTGCATATATTTACTTATCTATTCAATAGACATTTACGAAGCAACTAGTAATTACCAAAAAAGAGTAATGGGCATTCAAAATACAGAAATATGAATTCACATTCCCTGCCTTTGTTAGGCAGTTTCTATTTTACTGCAAGTGCAAACACAGGAACAAATAGGAGTCACCTAACTCAGATTGAGAGGCCTGGGGAAGGATTCTTGAAAAGAGAACATCTCCCGTAAATTGTGAAAGGTAAGTACGTATTTGTCAGGTGTAGCCCTATAAGGACATTTCAGGCAGACAAGAGTTAAGGATATTTCAGGCAGACAAGATGGTAATTGCACAGGAAGGAGGTGAAAACCTGAAGCAGTTTGGAAAGCAAAACTGAAATAACTCAGTATGATCAAACATAAGTTGGAAGTCTGATAAGGAATGAGTGTGCCCATAGATCCTGATGTGTGCTTTCAGGGTATTGCAAAGGGGATGTTGAGTCAGACATTTAAGAAAATTTTTAGCAGGGAACTGATTTTGTTTGATAAGGCATTGGCCATCAACTCTGTACAGTTGACATGAGGATTTTCCAGGTATTGGATGTAAATCATATAGCAAGAAGAGTAGAAATGGAGAAATTGCAAGCTGTATTTTGGTAGTACACATGTTTTCGTTATAGGCATGATATAAAGTTGGAAATCAAGTTCTTCATAAATACTGATACTGCTACTGAATCGTGAGGTGATAGCAAATATTGTACTATGAATTACTCATCCTTTTATTCTAGACCATCTCACAGCCAGGGAAATTTGCAATTCCACATGTAAATTTTTTTAATTTATTTTGTTTTATATATATATATATTATTGTACTTTAGGTTCTGGGGTACATGTGAAGAACATACAAGATTGTTGCACATAGGTACATACATGGCAATGTGGTTTGCTGCCTCCATCCCCATCAACTGTATCTGGCATTTTTCCCCATGTTATCCCTCCTCAACTCCCTACCCCCTGCTGTCCCTCCCTTAGTCCCCCCCCCAACAGATCCCAATGTGTGATGCTCCCCTCCCTGGTCTGTGTGTTCTCATTGTTCAACACCCGCCTATGAGTGAGAACATGCGGTGTTTGATTTTCTGTTCTTGTGTCAGTTTGCTGAGAATGATGGTTTCTAGATTCATCCATTTCCCTACAAAGGACACGAACTCATCATTTTTTATGGCTATATAGTATTACATGATGTATATGTGCCACATTTTCCCTGTCTAGTCTATCACTGATGGACATTTGGGTTGGTTCCAGGTCTTTGCTATTGTAAACAGTGCCACAGTGAACATACATGTGCATGTGTCTTTACAATTGAATGATTTATAATCCTTTGGATATATACCCAGCAATTGGATTGCTGGGTCAAATGGAATTTCTATTTTTTTATTATACTTTAAGTTTTGGGGTACATGTACAGAACGTGCAGGTTTGTTACATATGTATACACGTGCCTTGGTGATTTGCTGCCTCCATCCCCGTCATCTACATTATGTATTTCTCCTAACGTTATCCCTCCCCAACTCCCCCCATCCCCCCGCCACAGGCCCCAGTGTGTGATGTTCCCCTTCCTGTGTCCATGTGTTCTCATTCTTCACACCCACTTATGAGTGAGAACATGCAGTGTTTGGTTTTCTGTTCCTGTATCAGTCCACTGAGAATGATGGTTTCCAGCTTCATTCATGTCCCTGCAATTATGACTTAAAATTTTTTTAAGTCATAATTGTTCTCTGTCAATTGAGAAAAGCATTAAGAGTAAGATGACTCAGCTAACTATCATAAATAGACATCTCAGAAAGTAAGGAAAATGTGTTCACTGACATAGATGTAGAATATTCATAACCTTAAAGCTGGCTGGAATGTACTAGGTATACAAATATAGCCAATCCTCCCACCTATTAGCTACAATGCATGGTGAAGCCTACATATGCCTGCTTGGGGGCCCACTGATCTACAATAAAAAACTTGCAAATGTTGCTTTGGAGTTCTCAATAAAAATTTCTAATCACTGTGTTTGTGACAAGATCTTTGTATGTAGAGTTAATTACTGAAACAGCATGCATATCTCAAAAAATAGAAAATATATTTAAAGAAATGTTTGGATGAGCTAAAAATAAACAAAAGAAAGCAAAATAAAAGTCTGTAAATTCACCTCAGCCTGCTGAATTCTTTGCAATTTTATGTTTTTTCTCACACCAAGACCTCTACTTTCTCCTTTCCATTACTCCAGGAAGCTTTGTTTGATCCTTCCAGGCATAGTTAGATGCCGTTTTCTTGACCCTGTCTTCTTAGAGGACCTATTTCTCCTCCCTGTCTAGGCCATACACTTCTTAAAAGGCATTATCTACTGTGAAAGAAGGCACGGCCAAGAATATGTACATGCTTCAAATATTTATGGTATTGAATTTGATTAAAATATATGTATCTCTTCATGAAAAATAGTATAACTAAGAATTACCAGCAATGTTTCTTCCTTTTCATGTCATTTTTCAAAGACAAACTACCACTTGTCAATGTCTAAGACACATAGTGGGAGACTCAAATCTCATGCATTCTAACTACTGTTTCATTAGTGTTAAGGAATATTTTGTGCTTTGAGACATGCCATGTGCAATAAATCATGGCTAACCAGAATATTTAAGGAAAATAATTTTAACTATTGGAGTCCCTGTTTCCTCAATCCTCCTCCAAATAATACACACAGTATTTTTGTTTAAAGTCTTATAGAGACATGCTTTGAGATGTTGACAATTTTTTCTGTTTCATTCTGTACAGGATAGGACGCTATAGTAAAGCATTTTCTTGACTATTCACTGTCTGATAGGACTCGTGATCTGGATATGAGAGATTGGGCTGAATCATGTTGAACCCAAGACATATAAATTCGTACTTGTATGGCAGGAACAACTGAATTTGTAGTCAATTGCCTGTCTTAATTTCACTTTCACTATTCTCTACAGAATTTGGTGCATTTATCTACAGTTTTTAGGTATATTTGTTGCTATAGCATATAGATTTGTTACTCAAAGTAGTAGACACAAAACTTGCCTGTCTTTATGTAAGGGATTCAAGGATAGCTTGGTAGTCTTATTGCAGAATTGCTGAGATATCTCTTAAAGTTAACAAAGTTTGCTTTTATAGTTTGCTAGTCATTAAGATATAAATCTGGACTAAATTGGTAAATTGTCTTTTCTTGAGCAGAAGAAAGAATACGTGTATGTTGTTTTTGTAGTAAAATGTATTATTTTGTCTTCTTTTAAAAGAATACTTTTAAAATCAGCTGCCAATCCCTCTTCAGTACCTCTTGCCTTGTTTTTGCTGCCATAGAACACAGAACATCTACATAGTTGCTTCCTGAGACTTTCTAAGGCGATATTGACTTCTGTATTTGAAAGCACTTTAGTTGAGTCTTTTTTCCATGAAAATGCAATTTATTTACAACCACAGAACTAGTTATATGACGTCTAAAACCATCTAATAATTCTTGTATGCATATTTTACTTTAGTTTTAATTCCGACCAGTAGGAATGAGATCACCTCATTGCACTAATACCTTACTATCACCTAATTATTTACCTTAAAAACGTGCAAAAGTATATGAAGGGAAAGAAAGAAAAGAATTTATGTCAATGAAACAGCAATATCCTGCAAAAGTCATCTTAAAATGCCAGTAGAGACTCTGAGAACAAATAAATTATTTTTTCTTTGCACACAACTGATAGCTTAAAAATGTAGCTAGATAGCCACATTCCCCATGCATCCTCGTCCCTTTTAAAAGATTATCCTTGTTACTTTGATATGTGGGAACTGGGGAAACTTATCCACAGATAGATAGAAAGTTCTCTCCTATAGTATTTCTTACATGCACAGGTACTAAATGATGCAGTGCCTTATGTCAAAAGATAACAATATAAATTTAGGGCTAAGCAGACATAATTTAAATAAGCAATCGAAGTTAGTAATTTTTTAAGGGAATGAGAACCATGCCTCTACCAGAAAACTAGTTCATCAAGAAAAATACGGGCTTTTTTACTGTACTCACATAAACAAATTTTATCATTCATAATAAAATATGCAGAAAATATATGACGAGTGCTGGTTCATTTTGAAAGAGCAATAAATAATTTAACATTGTGCAATAAAAAAATGAGGACAGTTCATCAAGAAGAGGTACTTTCAATGGCATATTCTGGAAAAAGAATAAACAAACTTATTTTCTAAAGCTACTCCACATGCTACAGACTAATTTATTATTACATTATTATTTCCCTCTAGAATTGAAATAGTGTGATTGAATAAGATTTTATACTTATCAGGAGTTCTAAATCCTTAAATTTTCAGTGCTTTGCATTTTCAATTTTTTATATACTAAGAGGAATAAAATGTTCCAAGCTCTCTCCTTATTTTTATTTCTGCTCAGAGATGTTGCAGAAGCTGTCAAAAGAGGATTATCTGAACATGTGCTGAATCTAAAGCGTGTATATGGATAAAGAGATATAAGATTCAAGAAGAAAGAACAATATATCCTGTATGAATGTGTTTTTATTACTATAAATGCCTTTATATAATCATTATTCTGCATATGTGTTGGAAACAGCTGAATATTGTGAGTATCCAGCACAGCATAATTAAACACATTGTCCTTTTTGTTTAAAGGGAAGGAGGTATAAAACTGCAGCTTTTGGCTGTTCTGCAGGACTGGTGGGCAACTGTGTTGAGGTATTTTTGTTCCTTGATGATTGAAAATTATAGTTGACAAATGATCTCATACACTAAAGCATGACTAAAAAAAAATGAGTCTGTGTATTTGTTTAAATTAGTTCTTCATTTAGCATTGTTATATTATTCCAATAATACTTGGTGAAATGTCTTATCTGTATAATGAGGTATGTTTGCAGTTGTCATACCATATTTTGGTATATGGCAAAACCACAGGGTAAGGGAGTGTCCAAATCAAAATTACTTATTAGTGTCTGAATGTGCAACAATTAGGACAAGGTATGAAATCAGATGAGAAGAGTTGAATGTGAAACTATGTTGGAAGCAGAAAGCAGACTACAAAGTGGAGAAAATTTAGTAGGGAGAGAGAAAATTTAAAATTCCAGGGAAAGTCCAACAGCATGACCAAAAAGTGTTCAGTCTTTAGATAAGGGGAAAGAAAAAACCTTCTAAATAATGGCCAGCTAGCCACATGAATATAAAATTGTTCTCAGTGATTTATGTGAAGACATGCAAAATGCAACATAAATCAAATAAGAATAACCTTGAGTACATGTAAATGGTAAATCTTTCACCCACTCTTTAATCTTCTTACAACTGTGGCTGCTTGGCCATTATTTTGAACAGAGTTTTTTAACCTTGGTGATATTGATATTTTAGGCCAGGTAATTATTTGTTGTGAGGGGCTGTCCTGTGCACTGGGAATTCCAGTAGCACTCCTGCCTAGTTATAAAAACAAAAATGGCTGCAGACATTGCTGGTTGTTTCTAGGGGGAAAGGTGACCTGCAGTTGAGACCACTGATTTAGTCTCTGTCTCAGATACTATAACGTTGCAGCAACGGACAGGATTGAGGTATTGAATGTCAGCATTATTTGTTTTAGCATCAAATTATCCTTCCTCATAGACTGATCTTGACCTTAAATCCAGGTTCATGAGAGCTAGACTCCAATTTGTGCTGCATTTTTCTAAAAAAGTAAACTTCTGCAGCATGCCATTTGCTTGTGCCTCTGTAAGGTTGGACCCTGGAAGAACAGCACTTTCAAACCCACAATTGAGAATGATGATGCAGAAACAAGTAGCAGTGACACATCAGATGACGATGATGTGTGAAAGAGTTCCTAACAGCTTTAGAAATCTTAATGTGATACATCTCTCATACAGTTTGGGGTGAACTGTAAAAATGAAGAACTATAATTTATGTGGTGAAATACCCCATTAGAAGAGGATTTTTTGGGGGACTTCAATATGAAGAAAACCAAGAATGTTTTGTTGGGCTGTGTTGAACATTATTTCTTTGTAAATGAATGTTGCAGGAATGAGGACTTTGGTTGGTCCAGCATTGACTTCCTTCATCACTGCAACATTTCTCTGACTAGCAATGTGATGATGTAACAAATGAGATTTTCTCATTTAATAATAAAAAACTGTGTAATGTTTTGCAAAAAAAAAAAAAAAAAGCTATTCCATCACTTTGATGGACAGATTACTCCATGTCTCTTGCCAGTGTCATTCTTCTTTCCTTCTATTCACATAGAAGCTTCACTTTTCCCCTTGCATTCCATTCTAATAGTTGTCATTTCTATATTCACAATAAATTCAGCTAAGCTGGCTTATCTACCTAGGATTCAAAGTAAGAAAAACAATCCACAGCTATGACTGGGAGTGGAGTTTTATGCTTTATCCAATGAGAAAATTGCAGAGCTTCATTGTCAAGAACACAGTGAAGGAAGGATAAACTATTACATCTGGCCCAGTCTAGGGATAGTTATAAGGCATTTAAGACAGAGATGGCATTATGTTGCACATACTCTGTTTTAAAACTAAAATTAAAATTATTGAGGCAATTTATGAATACAAATGTATGAGAAATAGTTTGCCACAAAATTTCCTTTTGGTAACTCCTATCCTCTTTATCAGAAAGACTATAGAAGAACAACACATATGTTATCTATGTTATCACCATGAGCCCTTAACAATTTTCATCTGCAGTTATTCCCTCTGTCCATTGACTCTACGTCTGCTAAAAGGACACCTAGAAGTAAAAGTCGACATCTAAAACATGTGCTACCTAATTTGAAAAAGAATGGGTTTAAGAAAAAGTTGTGTTTCACATATTTTATAGGATTTATAGCTTTTTGCTTTGTGTAAAACATTCAGCAGGTCTCAAGTCAACCACTGATATTATTTCTTTCTCCCACTTCTATTCCTGTCTTCTTCTTCAATATGGTCTTTACTGATGACCAAGCTTTGTACTTAATTGAGAAATCGGATTTAATCAGACATATTCTTTTACCTTCCCATTACCAACACTATCAACTCACCTGCATCTGTAACTACCTACACTAGTTTTCCATCTGTTACTGTGAAAGAAGTATCCCTCTTCCAATTGAACCGGTAAGTTGTGCCCTGAATTCAACCTCTCAAAGACGACCTATGAGATTACCCATCTCTTTCTTCTTTCCCTAGGGAAATGAGGACACCCTGAACTAAGATATCCATAGGATCACAAGGAGTATGCAAATGAATGATGGGATAGGGGAATATCAATAGGAGTCATTGATGGATCTTATCTGGACAATAAAGGAGGACACAGTGAAGATTATAGCACAATTTTAGAGCAAGTAGAGAGATGTTGTTAACTGGATCTGAGGAAACAGGAATCTTATGATCATTGATGGATTCACACACACACAACTCCTCCCTCCCTTTTCCAAGTGGGTTGTGGTTGTGGGTTCCAAGAACTTGTAATTGCTGGGACTGCAAGTGTGAGCCCTTGCACCCGGCCAGTCTTAAATTTTTGGCTCTTAGTTTGACATAAAAACTTCCTGTAATAAGTTCTCCCTAAAATATGAATCCCTTGGGATATTCCTTAAGTACAATGAATTATAAACAATAGCTTCAAATCTTGCTATAATTCAAAGAAGAGATGCTTTGAATTTTCTAGTGATACCATACACATATTTGATTATAACCTTATAGGATTCTGCTATAATATGTTAACAGAATAAAGGTATTTTAAGAAAGTTATTTTAATTACCCTTACTATATTAATTATACTTTTATTATTTATAAAGGTATTTATTAATATAGGTCAAAATTTAATTTTTCTATTTCTTTTGTAATTACTAACAGGCTGCAGTACTTAGTACTGATTGTTATACAAAGAATGTTTTGCATGCCTAACACAGCATTAAAATGTATCAAAAACGTAAATCCTACTCACCTTCAGCTGCTCAAGTAATCATGTCAAAATAACATAAACAATACCTACAGTTTTCTACTCGAGAATCATCAGGCACACTTATTGATATCAGCAAAACAACATGAGGAGTTAACATGAAGCAGTGATCTAGCAATTAGTAGAGATTTAATTTCTCCCAACATTACTTGTTCATTTTTTCACTTGGGTGTTACTCTGTCTCTACCAACCTGGAAATTTTATTTTCACAATTGTCTTGTTTGCTGGAACGTGCCCGTAGGATCTTCAGAAAATAATAAAAGATGATAGCTGGTAATGGTAAACCTTGCCTTTTACCTATTGACTACACAAACTGCTGTATGACTGAGTAAATGAAAGATTTTGAAATTGTGAATGAGACAAGGTCACACCATTGCACTCCAGCCTGGGCAACAAGAGCAAAACTCTGTCTCAAAAAAAAAAAACTAAGACTAAATATTTTGTTTTTTGTTTTCTCCTATTGCCATTCAGTACATTATTCTTTGTTTGATGATGGCATGAACCCAGAGGAAAATATACTGCTGTACACATCTGTATATTTCCCTGTTGCATTTACTACTTAAGGCAGTTTACTTATCTTTCCAACATTTCCTAATATTTTCTCAAGTTTATCAGCAACAGCAAATATAAAGTTAAATATATTGTTACTTCTCCTGTATTGTATGGTTATTCTGAGGTTGTCTTTCACTAATAATAATATCCTGAAAACTTTTGTACATTTTTAATTTTATTTATCTTCAGATATGCCTTAGATATTGCATGTTTTATGAATAGATTTTATTCATTAATTAATTTATTAATTTATTTATCACATTGCTCCATGGTAGACAAAATTGCATCCTAAATGGACTACACAGGTAATACTTCTTCCCAAAACAAGACTGAGCCCATACTCGATGAATATAACTGGCTTTTTCAGAAATAAAATAATTTTAAGGGTAAGTTGTTGGGAAAGCCCTTAAACTTAGCACCTCTGAGAAATTCTGCCCATGTTTTAAAATAAATGTATTCACTTTAGAGTCTGGAAATATTTAAATCTATTCAATTAACTTTCTAGAGAATTTTTAAAAAAGAAATAGTTCTGTTATTTTGCACTGTTTTATAACAAGCAATTCTTCAGCCTTACTTTACACTCTCAGTTTATCAAGACAATGGTTTCTTCTTCTTTTGTTATTTTAATATGTATTTTATTGCACTTTAGGTTCTGGGGTACATGTGCAAAACATGCAGAATTGTTGCATAGGTACATACAGGGCAATGTGGTTTGCTGCCTTCATCTCCCTGTCACCTATATCTGGCATTTCTCCCCCCCCTGTTATCCTTCTCCAACCTCCCTACCCCCACACTGTCCCTCACCTATTCCTCCCCAACAGACCCCAGTGTGTGATGCTCCCCCTCCTGGTGTCCACGTGTTCTCATTGTTCAACACCCACCAATGAGTGAGAACTTGCGGTGTTTGTTTTTCTATTCTTGTGTCAGTTTGCTGAGAATGATGGTTTCCAGATTCATCCATGGCCCTACAAAGCACACAAACTCATCGTTTTTTATGGCTGCATAGTATTTCATGGTGTATATGTGCCATATTTTCTTTATCCAGTCTATCATTCATGGACATTTCTGTTGGTTCCAAATCTTTGCTATTGTAAACAGTGCTGCAATGAACATACATGTGCATGTGTCTTATAATAGAATGATTTATAATCCTATGGATATGTACCCAGTGATGGGATTGCTGGGTCAAATGGAGTTTCTATTTCTAGATCCTTGAGGAATCAGTTTCTTCTTTTTAGTTTATTTCAATTCTTAACTTTTTTTTATCAGCGTTTTATTCATTTTTTTAACTTTTAGCTTCAGATTTTTTAATGATAACCATTCTAACTGGCATTAGATGGTATCTCAATGTGGTTTTGATTTGCATTTCTCTAATAATCAGTGATGATGAGCATTTTTTCATATGTTTGTTGGCCTCATAGATGTCGTCTTTTGTAAAGCATTTGTTCATATCTTTCTCCCACTTTTGAATGGGTTTGTTTGTTTTTTCTTGTAAATCTGCTTTAGTTCTTTGTAGATTCTGGATATTAGCCCTTTGTCAGATGGGCAAAAATATTTTCTCATTCTGTTGGTTGCCAGTTCTCTTCAGTGATTGTTTCCTTTGCTGTACAGAAGCTCTGGAGTTTAATTAGATCCCATTTGCCTATTTTGGCTTTTGGTGCCATTGCTTTTGGTGTTTTAGCCATGAAGTCCTTGCCTGTGCCTATGTCCTGAATGGTTTTGACTAGATTTTCTTCTAGAGTTTTTATGGTGTTAGGTCTTATGTTTAGCTCTTTAATGGATCTGGAGTTAGTTTTAGAGTAAGGTGTCAGGAAGGGGTCCAGTTTCTGCTTTCTGCACATTGCTAGCCAGGTTTCCCAACCCCATTTTTAAAAATTTATTTAAATTTTTAAATTTATTTATTTTACTTTAGGTGCATACTATATCTGGCATTTCTCCCCATGTTATCCCTCCCCAGCCCCCGCTGTCTCTCCCCTACCCACCCCAACTGCCCCCAGTGTGTGATGCTCCTCTCCCTGAGTCCATGTGTTCTCTTTGTTCAACACCACCTATGAGTGAGAACATATGGTGTTTGGCTTTCTGTTCTTGCCAACACCATTTATTAAACAGGGGAATCCTTTCCCCATTGCTTGTTTTTGTAAGGTTTGTTAAGATCAGATGATTGTAGATGTGTAGTGTTGCTTCTGAGGCCTCTGTTCTGTTCCATTGGTCTATGTCTCTGTTTTGGTACCAGTATCATGCTGTTTTGATTACTGTGGCCTTGTAGTATAGTTGAAGTCAGGCAACGTGATGCCTCCAGCTTTGTTCTTTTTGCTTAGGATTGTTTTGGCTGTGCGGGCTCTCTTTGGTTCCATATGAAGTTTGAAGTGGTTTTTTCCAGTTCTGTAAAGAAGGTCATTGGTAGCTTGATGCAGATAGTGTTGAATCTATAAATTACTTTGGGAAGTATGGCCATTTTCATGATATTGATTCTTCCCAACCATGAGCATGGAATGTTTTTCAATCTGTTTGTGTCCTCTCTTATTTCCTTGAGCAGTGGTTTGTAGTTCTCCTTGAAGAGGTCCTTTACGTCCTTTGTTAGTTGTATTTTTATGTATTTTATTCTCTTTGTAGCAATTGTGAATGGGAGTTCACTTTTGATTTGGCTCTGTGTTTGTCTGTTACTGGTGTATAGGAATGCTTGTGGTTTCTTCACATTGATTTTGTATCCTGAGACTTTGCTGAAGTTGCTTATCAGTGTAAGGAGATTTTGGGCTGAGACATTGGGGTCTTCTAAATATACAATCATGTCATCTGCAAATGGAGACAATTTGGCTTCCTCTATTCCTAATTGAATACGCTTTATTTCTTTTTCTTGCCTGATTGCTCTTGCTAGAACTTCCAGTACTATATTGAATAGGAGTGGTGAGAGATGGCATCCTTGTCTATGCCAGATTTCAAAGGGAATGCTTACAGTTTTTGCCCATTCAGTATGATACTGACTGTGGGTTTGTCGTAAATAGCTTTTATTTTGAGATACGTTCCATGGATACCTAGTTTATTGAGGGTTTTTAACATAAAGCGCTGTTGAATTTTGTCGACAGCCTTCTCTGCATCTATTGAGATAATCATGTGGTTTTGGTCTTTAGTTCTGTTTATGTGGTGGATTACGTTTATAGACTTGCGTATGTTGAATCAACCTTGCATCCCCGGGATGAAGCCTACTTGATCGTGTTGAACAAGCTTTTTGATTTGCTGTTGCATTCAGTTTGCCAGTATTTTATTGAAGATTTTTGTGTTGATGTTCATCATGGATATTGGCCTGAAGTTTTCTTTTTTAGTTAAGTCTTTGACTGGTTTTGGTATCAGGCAACAGCGGGGGAGTCATTCTTGATGAAAATGCAACTGTCTGATATTTATTGGGACAACATGTATTTCTGATATGAAGTATTCTTTGGTATCTAATAAAAAGAATCACTCTTCTGTCTCTTCTTTTTCCTTTTTGTGTTTTTTGCTGACTTTTGACTGTGAAATACAGTATGTTTTCTCATTTTATAATCAGTTTTGAAGTTTATTCACTGACCACTGATACTCATACACAGAAATAATAACACGTTGTAAGAAAATTCAGAACCTAGTGAAAAGATTGGAAAATCTTCCTGGAAAGTCAGTACCTGAAACTCAAAAATAGTTAGATCCTGTGTATAAGAGGCGCATTTTCCCTCTCCCACACTATCTGAGAGAGGATTTCATTTTGTATGCGTAGAACAAAGTCTATTGTATACATTAAGACCACTTTTTGACAACAGGGAATCTTTGTGGGCTTGAAAAATCAATAAAATATTTATAAGAAAAAATAGCTACTGAGAACATGAAGTCCCTGGTTATTATCTCATGTTATGGGTGATAGCTTCAGCTATCTTCAAGTTGCAAAATATAATTTATTACTATAAAATCATCCTTACTACAAAGCTGGGTTCTTTCAAATTGATACAGGTTATTGCCCTGGAAGGAGATAATGCCCATCCCCCACTCAGAGCTCAAACAGTTAACATTCAGCACTTGGAACCAATTTAGCTGACATGAAAGAACGCCTGGCGCAGTAATGGCTCTTTACTGGTGATCTGTATATCACTACACTTAAGTTCTAGAATGCCAGAAGGGCTTCAGATGTGGATTTATTTTGTTACTAGGCTTAATGCACCCACTTGAATATTTAGATGAGTCACTTTTCTGTCAAATTTATCTTTTGATCATCAAGCACTTTAAAATAATGCTGATAAATAGGCAATGGATAAACTGTGTCCTGTTTGATCAGAGGTTTTCTTTCTTCCATTTATGCTGGAATCACTAAGATTGAATAATGTTTCAAATCCATCTTGCAATGAAACAGGTATAGATAAATATGATTTATATAGGTTAGATAGAACAACGACCTTGGTTTTACATGGCTGGGTTTCCATAGCTGTCATGCCTGGCCGTGCAGAGCACTGGTCACATCTAGTCTTTGCAAAGGATGCTGCTCTGTGCCTGCATAGTGCACAATGGACTCAATTTTATAGAAAGAAATGGCACAAATATGGGAGGGAAGAAGTTTGGTTAAACTGTCACTGTGTACACAATTGGCACAACAGCACATGAGTTCACTGGTACAGGTAGATATGAAGCAAGTGAGAGTTTGATTAAACCAAAATTCTTATATTGTATAAAATTTTTGTAGTCAGTTTACTGAATAAATCATACTTTTGCCTGCTTTGAATTTATGACTTTTCCCCTAATGATATTTAAGAGCTAGAATTAACATAAGTGTTCCTCTAGTCCAAACTCCTTACAGTATAGGAGAAAACTAAATTTCCAATTCACCAAGGGGCGATAGTAAGCTACATAGTATAGTAGTGGTGTCAAAACTATATCTGAAGTAAAAGTATACAAATTTCCTTTGAAGTGATCCCTTTCCAAAATTCTATTCTAATTCTCTTTAGCTTATTAATGTGTTGACAGCCACCTCTCACCTGACGATTATAAGAAACATCATAGGGAAGTGACCTTACAATTATGGAGTTCTGGTTTTAGTCTCTCTTCAAGTCCATTCTACTATAGGGATTCCACAGTTTTGATCTTGGCTTGTTAACCTCATTAGCATTGATTCTCAACACCTGTGTCTGTGGTTCGTTAGGTACCTAAAGTGCTTGACTCCTTTGTACCAGGGACCACCACCAAAAACCATTTCTCTTATGAGTCAATGGAATACAACAAACAAGTGAATCTGGAATCAAGTATGATCGTTGAACAGGTTACTATAAATATTTTGTATAGTCTATATTTTATGATATTTCATGCAATAGAGGTTTGGACAACAGGAAAAGAAAAAGCAAATGAAGCTAATTTCTTTTGTCTGTTTCTTTTTTTCATAATGAGGTTGATGGGGTTTTGTTTTCTTTCCTAATGAGATGGTGATTTACATGTTTTGGAGAACTACTATCTCTGTGCCCTCCGTGCATGGTTTTAGTCTTGCAAATCTGAATCAGAGGCATGTGTGAGTCCAGAGCAGATGTGTGCAGCTGAGCAAACCTCTTTGCCATTGCTGTTCCTTGGAATGATAATCCACATGCTGAGATTTCAAATGAGTTTAATACACATTTTCTTGATTAATGGAAAATGGCAGAGTGTAGGAGACTGAAACAGTTCGTGCTTTGCTTGATTAATTAATAAGGGACTCTCTTTTCCCAGCTTCGACTCATTATGCTAATGAAGTGTCATCAATTAAGGCTTTCCCTTGATTATTGAATCTGTCAGGTAGTGCTCAGTGAAAATGTTGCATTCCTTTGCTGTCTGGGTGGAATTGCCATTACAGCTTTTTATGAACTGCTCCTGCCATTAGCTGCTATTTGTTCTATTTTCTCATTATTGTATCTTTTTCTTGACCTTGAGAGAAGTGACTGTGGAAAGCCTGGAATGAACTGAAAAATATTATATCTGGGAGTACAAGTCAAGAAAATATGTCAACAGAAAGATATACACCATTCTTAATTCAGAAACCACTGGTAATTATTAATGATAGAGTAAAAAAATGAATCAAAAGAATATGTTGAACTTTCTGAAGTTAAGTCTTTGGCATTGTCATTAGATTAGATAAGTAGTTCAGAAGTAAATTATCATTTAACATTTCTCATTCTGCTCTTCACATTATATTTTAAAAGGAAGGATTTTTCCTATGGGAAATATTCTGTGAACAAAAGACTGCATATTAATTTTGTTTTCTCTTCAGGTGAAGTTTTCCTTTTTTATTTTTAAAAAGTAAATACTACCTGGATATGGAACCAAGTAAAGGTGACAGAAATGTAAAAATAATAGAACATAACTTAGGAAAACTTGTGTGTTAGGCTTAGTAAACAATATTTTTATATGTCTTAGTAGCCTTTTCTCCCCAGCACTGAGGATGAGGTTTTGAGTATGAACCAATCTTGTCAACTCCTGTTGCTTAATACACCCATTAGGGGACATCTTACTTTAGGATTAAGTTGGGACTCATTAGTGAGAGACTCTTAAGCCATTTAAAAAAGTTGTAAGTAGTAGAACACCTGAGTAAGACACTTATAATCAACTATCCCATTCCCATTGTTATAACCGACATCTTAGAGGAACAATAATGAATTAATGTAATTTTTTTCTCTTTACCTAAAGAACAAAATAGTCCTATAGTTATATGGTATATACCTGGCCCTAAAAATAATTATTTGAAACTAGTGGGGTCGTTTGATTAATTAATTCATCAATGACTCAGTTTTCCTAACCAGAATGAGAATATAATGTTTATTCATGACTACTCTTCTGAATATTTTGGATATAAATCAATGAAGAAGTAAATGAGATAGTCTAGTACTTTCTTTTAGGAAAAAATTGTACTGTCTTGCTTGGTTTAAACTACAGAATAAAAACACTATGATGTTTATAGTGAGGGGATGCTACATCCAACATGGAATGCCATTGCCACATCACTTATTTTTCTTAAATAAATTCAGTATATAATAAAATCATTTTCTTGCAGATGCATCAGCTAGAAACAGATAATGTCATATACTCTAAGATTTGGTATCAAAAATACACTTTGTATATACTTTGTAGTCTAGTGTTCACTTTTCTTTCTACAACAAAACTTTAAATTATATCAGAAAAGCAAACATGACAACCTTAATAGAAATGAATTATATAGAAACAGAAAATCCCTCCTACTGTTAAAATATATTAGTTTTCTTAAAAAAGGAAAGTAGTATTTACTTTTGACTGACATAATTATAGCTGAGACACAGAGTATCGTAATTTCAAGTTTTATTGAACCTCAAAAGTTTACTCTATTTTCTACTAGCTTTTTTATTGCCAAAATAAATGTTACTCTTTCAAGCAAAATATAAAAACTTGGAGCCTAATTTAAAGCCTTTTTCAGTATAATAATAATCGTCATCATTATCTTCATTAAACAGATATACGTGAAGTGACAGGTAATGCATGTGTTCATTCAAATAACTGAACAAAGAAGTGTTTTATCTCAATGTATAAAATGCAAATTACGAAGTGACTGTAAAATCAGACGCTACTGTTGCTCTGTCCTTAGAACTTATTTTACTTTGACTATTCTTTTTCTTTACCAACTTTTGTATTTTCATAACATACTTGGTTTCTTATGAATTATGCAAGCACTTTTGACAAATTCAAAAGTGAAATAGACACTTGCCCACCTGCCCTTTTCGTCTGGGAACATAGCTAAGCCTATATTCTCAAATTACCCCAAAGATAGCTATTTCCATGTGACCAAGTATTCACCAGTGGAATGAGAGAGAAGATAATATGCACATTTCCAGGTCTATTCCATAAAAATCACTCATGAGCACTTTTTCACACTGCTTTTCCTTCCTTCTGCCTTAAATGGAACTCCCTAGAGTGCCTCAAGCTTGATCATTGACCTGAAAGTCATAGACAGTTACGTGAGAGTGCTATCGCCTTGAATTATTGTATGCTTAGCTCTAACGTCTATAGCCCAGCTCATCAAAACTAATAGAAGAAATATAATACTGAAATTGAACGCTGACTTAAAAAATAACGTGCTATAACAAAAGCAACATTTGTTCTAACAACAGCAACAACAAATTGGAGACTATGTAATATATATAGCAAGTTGCAAAGATATACATTTGGGCTATGTTTGAAAGCAACGCATTTCAGAAACTCATCTGTAGTTACTTGGAAATCAGACCAAGTGCCCCCTGAACATTAAGCTGGGGGAAAGATGAAAAATGTTAAGAAATATGTGACTGTTATTTGCTGCATTGAGCCATGAATTATAACAAAAAGGTGAATGTAGGCAAGAATTAACAGGTTTTAAACAAAGATTGAAGGGAAAAGAGAAAGCCAGAAATTAAAGCATCATAGGGCTGGAAAACTGAACTGCTCTGAACCCTGAATAAGGGGGAGATAAGACTAGAAAATGCTCTGAGAACCAAAGGCATATTAAGACAGTATAATCAAAGAGCTTCAATTTGTGCAAAAATCAGCTTAAGATGTTTTGTCTTCTCATCCAGTCCTATCATTTTATATGTTCTTAAAGAGAAAGAGAGAGAGGCCAGACATGTGGAGGGAGAGAAAAAGCAAAGAAAGCCAACTTGATAGAGTCAACTTAACAATTATATCTAGGAAAAATATTTGGCAGCATTTATTGAAACACAGAAAAAACTTGAACATGGGATTTATCAGAAGCATATACTTTTAATGGAGTTGTATGACTCAGCCCATAAAAATGATTAACAATTCAGAAATTTGAGTGATGTGGATATGAAAAATTTAATATTATTTTACAAATTTCTGTAAGTCCGAAGTTAAAAAAAAGCACTCCATCCCCCAATAAAGAGCAAGAATATGGACATAGAGTATGTTATAATAGATACTGGAGACTTGAAACCGTGGAAAGGAATTAAAGGCTAAAAAGTTATTTAGTTGGCACAATGTAAATTATTTCCAGGATGGTTACACTAAAAGTCCAAATTTCACCGCAAGGAAATATATCCACCTAACAAAACTGTACTTGTGCCTCTTAGATTTGTACAAATGAAACAAATAAAAATTTTAAAAAGAGCAAGGATAATAGTGAGAACAACAGTAAAAGTGTCTGTACATGTGTATGTGATGCACATGTGTGTGTATAGAGAGAATGTGGCATAGAACAAAACTCGGGTCACAGGAATTTCACCAAGAGGAACATGGCTGTCCAAATCATGACATTTCTAAGTAGGGCATTCTCTATATTACCCGCTTCAGATGAGTCCACTGAAAATAGTAATAAAGAGGACTTCCAAAGGGCAGAAAAAATGGCGCAAGATATATTGAAGAGAGGAATATGCCCCCAGAGAGCAGACAAAATTAAAAATCAAAAACAGACCCGACGTAGTGGCTCACACCTGTAATCCCAACACTTTGGGAGGCCGAGGGGGGACGGATCATGAGGTGAGGAGTTTGAGACCAGTCTGACCAACATGGTAAAACACCATCTCTACTAAAAATACAAAAATTAGCCGGGCGTGGTGGTATGTGCCTTTAGTCCCAGCTACTCAGGAGGCTGAGACAGGAGAATCGCTTCAACACAGGAGGCAGAGGTTGCAGTGAGCCAAGATCGCGCCATTGCACTCCAGCCTGGGTGACAGAGCGAGACTCCGTCTCAAATACACACACACACACAAACAACCAACAACAACAACAAAAACCTTTCTCCATGTCCCTGGGAAGTGGCTTTCCATGATGCTTGTTTTGTAGGACTTGTCTAGGAACTGAACTGTTGGATTTCTCCTTTTCCTGTTTCATAAATAGGAGTTTTCATCCTGCTCTTGCTGTGATGCTGAGCGTGGAGGGGAGAGAATCCATAACTGTTCTTTCGATTCATAGGTCATTAGAACAAGCGGAACTGAATTTAAACCTAATGGACTTTGAGCTGACTTCTGTAACTGGAGGACAGCTAAGTTGTCTCACTTGGCTAGGACTAAGTGTTTTCTCAATGGAAAATACTGCACACATGGGTGAAGGGGCCAACATGTGTGATGGTTACTTGCAGTTCTCTAAGGAACAGATTCTTCTTCTTCCTGGACTACATTTTCCAGCTTTCCTTTCAGATAGATATGTGTATATGACTGGACTCACTTTTAGCAAATATGTACCTCCCCTAGCCTTCATCTCCTAAATGTAGTCCTTCTGGCTCATTTCCCCTTCTGACTGACTTGGAATATGATCCCCAGGACAATCATGCAAACTTCACACTGACATTACAGAAGTTGCCCTCAGCCTTGATACTCACATGATTGTGTGAAGTAGACACTCCCTGCATCTTTGGAAATTCCCTGTACTACAGAAGCAATAAATATCTTTTCATTGTGTTGGTCTATTATGTATTTCTCCAGTTGTTTTCCTAGACTATCCTATGCTAATTACTACAAAGGATAAAATCCAACTGGAATTGTAAGGATCTAAGAAATTTATTAATCTAAATTTGTATAAATCAAATTGGTTTAGGGGTTATTTAAAAACCTCGACTTTCCTCCAAAATATTTCCAAATTTATGTAGTAAGTGAAAGATAAAATTAGGCTAAAACACCATTAGAAAATGATAGATGGTCTATGTTTCCTAACACTGTACTGATGGCACTTAAAATCATATTGAATTTATCTTTGTCCTAATGTAAAAAAGGAAAAGAAATGGTGAAAAATATCCCCAAATCATTTTGTGGCTATATCTAGAATGGGCAGACAATACTATTACTACTAAGATACTAAAGTGTTAGAAAAATGTCTGTCATCATGTCATTTGAAAATAAAATTTTTATACCATTAATTATTTATATCTCTGAAAGCTGAATTTTGTTACAGTGATTCTGAATGTATATTAGCATATTATATTTTTATATATTTTATGTATATTTTTGCAAACCAAAAAAAGAATAAAGAGTTTACTATTCACATTTGCTTCAATAGAAACATTTTTTCTTTACAAACCTCATAATAGAAAATCAGTAACATGGAAATAAAGTGACTGTATCTACATATTGGATGTTATTCTAATATAGAAATTAAAACTTTTAAAATTAATAGTTTTCTGTCAACAGCATAAATTCTAATTTGAATTTCTGATATGTTCACATTGTTTTTATTTTTATGGAAACTCTTTATATTTATTTTACTTTTGGGTGATCTAAATTGGAGTCTCAGATGCTGATTTTTTTTGTTTTTTTTTACTCGTTTTGTTTTTCTCGATACATCCAGGAAATTGAAAAGTGAAGTAGGAAACATAATGTTCTGATAAAAAACAACAGGGCTTCTTGTGCTGAGGTAAGTGCAAGCAGTAATTCTGCATTGCAGTTATTACTACGGAATCAATAAGTATAGAACTAGAAAACAAATGTGTCTCGCTGGAGGTTTAATCAACCAGCAATCTCCGGTAGTGCCCTTCTGTGAAGATAGTGTCGTTTTTATGAAGAATTTATTAACCTACGCTTTATTTTTGAATCAGGGCATGCAATTGCAATGTCATTATTTAATGGTCATGCAATACTCTGCTGATTTATGTATAGATCATGTTTTAAAGGCACATTCAGAAACAGGAGGACAAAATGGAGAATGGGCCAAATTCTCTTCAAATAAAATATGTATTAAAGTTTAAATTTGTGCTGTTACTCTTTTAAACAATGGTAACATGATAGATTATGTAGTAAAATGCATGTCCTACAGGTTTACAACATGTTCCTTTTTAAATAATAAAGCTAATACATGTTTATTACACAGGTTAAAAAGAAGAAAATAAAATATACCCATAATTCTACCAAAAAATAGTTACTTTTCTGTGTAACTACTTCCAATCTATCTACTAATCATCATTATCCTCTCTCTAGCTCTGTCATCTGTCCATTTAGAGTCTTTCAGCTGCTTTGCTTGTGTACATGGGATATATGTATTTCTTCATTCTTTTTACTTTTGCCAAATTGCATTATACCATTTATGAAATTTTATTTTCTCCTTTTTGCACTTTATATGTGTTTTTAGCATTTTCCATATCATTAAATATTCTTGTAAAATAGAATTTTAGATAGCCACATGAAATTCTTTATATAGATGTACTATTTATTCATTTACTTATAGTCAGACATTTGCTACTTCCAATTTTGCATCTAATTAATATCTTTTCTACAAACATCTTAACATCTCTTTTCCACAATTCTTGGGCTCAGGTTTTATTATTTTATTATTGTAGGTTCTTAGAGATATAATTTCCTGCTCACAAAAAGGAGTTTCTTTGAAAGACTCTTGCGTTAGCTGCCAAACGGTTTTAGAGTAGGTGTACTAATGTATATTGCAACCTGCAGTACACCAGAAGATCTGCTTACTAGTCAACATTAAGAATTATTTTTATTATTAAAATATTTGATATTTGACTAAACAATTGCATCTTATTACTCTTTAATTAAATTTCAACTCAGATTATATTTATTATATCTTTATTTGGTTAGTTATCAATTGCATTTCATTTTTACAATGTATATCTTTAATATAAGTGGTGCAAACCGTGATACAAATGGAAGAAATACTAGATATGTTTACTTTGTTTCTGAATTTAACGGACTGCCCTTACATTTTAACTATAAAGTATGGTGTTGAATAGAATCATGAGATTTTAAACATAGCCTTTAAGTGAAGAGCAAAGGGAAAATAATATGCTTATTTTTCATATTATTTTTTCCTTGTAGTTCTGCTCTGCTATGTCACTGACTCAATTATTTCAAAGAAAAATGGTTCAAAAGAATAATTTATATAGAAGTTAAAATTATCTTTTTCTGTACTATACAACCATATGAAGCAAACTGCCATCAGGAATATTTTTTCTCACTAAAAAATATGTCTTTGGTTTAATATAATAAAAATCATCTATGTTAGACCTCAATAAAATAGGATGTGGATTTAATTACTCATGTACAAGATGGACCACATTTAACATTTAATTATCAGTTTTTAAAGGTCTGGGTATGCAAATTGTTGTGAATTTTAAAGAGAGTAATCTTAACCTACCTAAAATAAACTATTTTTAAGAATTTTTAAAATACAATTTACATGCAAATATATTACGTGCTAAGTTCAGCTGTTTCTTGTCTGTGTAACAAGCAGGCTTGACAAAAGAGGCCTACTCAGCAATACTGTTGGCTGCTAGTTTGGTGTTATGCTATTGATTTCCCTTCTAGATCAATTATAGTTTTAAAAAAATGATGGAACATATCCAAGTAAGTATTACCGCCTTCAATATTGTAATTCTGAAAGTTTCTATTCTAACTTTAATGATACTGTCACTATTTAAAACCTATTTAAATGTTCTCCTTTGGAAATATTTTAACACCCTCTGCAAGACTCTAAATATCTTAACTACTTGCAACTTATTATTCATTTTTCAAAAACAAACCAGTGGAACCAAGTAGTTTACAGGGATATATGCACTATACAGTGTTGATCCAACACTGCTCATAAAAAGTCCCATGTGAGCAAATGATTTATTGGTAAAGCACACTGTCATTGAGCATTCACATACACTTCATTAATTTGAATCAAATATAATCTTTCAAGTGCCTCAGATTTTAAACATAATAAACTCGATTGATCATTTGACATTTTAAAATCAATATTAAATGACCACTATCAATTATATAAAGTCTTTGTTTCAGCTTTTGACATATGACCACTTTTACATCCTGGAAATGATAGAGTATTCCATGACATGCCAAATATTTTTGCAATTATTATTCTTTTTTTATCTAGCATGTCTTGAGCTTTGGACTTCCTGCTCTGCACTCAAAACATGTATGTCACCATCTTAGAACAAACTTTGCTTTTATTCAATTATTTTTCACATCAGAATTATTTCCCTACTTAATCAGAATCCAGATTTTAATTCCATATATTAAATGCTGGACATTTTCAACAATGCCTTCGTCCCTGGAAACTTTTTCCTTTGTTTGTTGTTGTTAGTTACTATTCCCGTAGCCACCAACTCTATTCCAATTCAAATCATTTTACAAGGTCTATCATGATAGCCATTTATACAGTACCAGATAAGCACTCACTGAATAAAATTCCAATATTATAGAGTGAAATCCAGACTTCTCCTTCTTTAAAATGCTTTCTTCCTAATCCTACCCCATATCTCCTACTTTTCCATTAAATAAGGTCTCTGCTCAAACTTACCCTGTTGAGTTCCTCATTGCCTATAATAACATGCATTCCCTTATTTGTGTTCATGCAATCTCAAAGAAGACCCTCCGTCTCACCTTTCACTTCCCCATGTTTACATCCTATCTTTTTTGTTAAACGTAGGTAAAAAATAAAACTGATCAAAGTTTGAAAAGTGAAATAAAATGGGGTTTAACTCTTGCTCCAGTGCATGTGAAACCATTTTGCTATATCTAAAGAGTTATGTAATTTAGTGGCTTTGGCAGCAATATTAAAAATATATTAATTTTAAAAATGATGGCATTAATTACCAGTTAATTACAATTACCTGCTCAGACATATAAGCAGGACTAAAGATTAAACAAGTGGACTGAGGAAGACACAGATTGGAAATTCTGGTAATTCAGTAATACCTTGCCTCTTAGATTGGGTACCCCTTGATATGATTGAGAAGATACATTTGTACTATGAATACAGGGCAGAGCAAATATTTAAATTGTTGTACTGTTATTTTCCTGACCTTGACCCTAATAAAATGTTTGGTACTAACACAGATAAAAGATGAAATCCTTGAAAGCCATTGATAATCTTGATAATACCACAGGAGTGAAATATTTAGTTAGAGAAGAGGTTAAAGTTATTTCCCTACACCAACCATTAAAATATCTGTATTTTCTAAAACTATTTCTTAGTCATACTGCTTTTTCTTTTTTCATTCTTCATTTCTTTCTTGGGTGATTTTATCCATGCCTAAGAATACATAATTTCTATTTAAATATTGTTGACTTTAAAGCTCATCTCTAGAGCTAGATTTTCTTGTGAACTGTATACTCTTCTTTTTTTCAAGTCAAACTTTCTACAGGATATCTTCACACGATTGTTCCACAAACACCTTAATTTCTGTGTGTTTCAAAATGTCTTCTTTTGTTACTGCCCCTGTTCCAGTCTAGATCCTTAGTTTATCTGTTATCCATTTCTCACCAGGATTATTACAATTGTTTCTTAACTGGTTGTCCTGTTTTTTGCTTACTAACCAATTTAATATCTTTACTAAGATAGGTTTCTGATACCCACATGAAATGATGCCACTTCTATGCTTTGATTGCTTAAGCAGCCCCTATCCCAATATGATAAATTATAAATCCATGACACTTTCGAGAAGACTACCTCAACTAGGGACTTGATACTCTCACCTTACCAAAACACCAAAATATTTGTTCTGCTCTAAGCATTTCACCTCTCTCATGCTGTTTGGCTTCTGCACATGCCTTTCTCCATGATTCAAGAACTCTCCAACTCTTGTCTGACTAATAATTTGATAAACATTTGTTAAGTCTCAGTCATGACTCATCAGTATAGTCATCTCTGACTCCTCAAGGTACACTTCTGCTTCCTTTCTGCTGTGCACCAAATGAATCTGCTACATTAGTTGCACTTTATAGCTATGACTATCTTGTACATTAATTTATTATCTTCTCACTAGAATATAAGCTCCCTTGAAGTAAAGGAGCATGTTTTGTTATTTTTTTTGTATCACTAAGTATAATGTTAAGCCTATAAAAGACTCTAGTGCAATAATATCCAGTCTCTTTGGGGACCACAGTGGTGTTGGATATTCAGACATATTCAGATCTGTAATGGACTCCAGTGCACCCATCATAGTTTCAACTTTAGAAATGACCCATTTATCTGATTTACATGTTGCTCTATAGCAAAATACATAAAGGCAAAAGTTTTTAGATGAAACAGATTTTTCCACTAATCCTTCTTTAGTTTTTTGTAACTAATTAACTTTATGCAAGTTACTGAATATTGAATTTTTGAAATAAGAGTCAATACCTCCACACTGAAGAATTGTTATGAAAAGTAAATTTAAATAAGATAATGGTTTTGAACTTTAGTTGTATAGTTGATTCATTGTTTTATGAAATAATCTTTAAAGCAGAACCAACTTCACAAATTGGATAAATCAATTATACCTAAAATATCTACACTTATAGGCACTAAGAATTATACCATAGTGTTTCTCAATGTTATCTTAAACCATCATGTCACTGGAGAAGTCTAAGAAAAGAGCTAAATGCTCGTTCTTTGTACTTTCCAGGATGCAAAGTTGAATGCTTTTTGCATCTTATTTTTATATGGTTTAGAAACACTAAATACTATGTTTTGGGGTCTGTTAATTAACATGAAAAATTGAATTTCAGGAAGCATACATTTCTGAAAGTTATAAAATGATGTTAATCTACAGAATGCAAGTTCACGATTGTTAGGGAGTAAAATTCTAATTAACATATGATAATTAAAACTAGAAATAATAAGGGTGCTTTGTCTTGGGACACAGAGGCCAAGAGATAGAGATATGCACAGAAAAACATGTGAGAATGAAAGTGTAAGTTTAAAACAAAAAAAAAAACCCGTAAGTAAGAGACAGATGTGAAGTAAGTAGAAACAACCCAAGAAAGACATTGGAAGAAAGAAGTGGGAGTACAGGAGCCAGGTCTGGATTGTCAGTGTTGGGGAATTTTTAGAAGGGCCAGCTTTTCACTCTGGTAGGGGCTATGGGAAGCTGAGTGACCAGAGGTGCTATGGCTAGTGCTTAAAACCCCTCTGAAGCCAATGAGCTCATATTGGCTGCTGTTGTTGCATTCTTTTCTCTTATATTCAAATATCAGGGTAATCATCTGTTCCCAGCCTCACACTCACCAAGGGCCAGTCTGCAGGATCAGTGGTAACACCTATCTGTTACCCCAGAAGTTTCCCAGGGTACTCAAGAGGGGCTTCAACACTATGCTTCACTGATCAAGCCCAATCAGGTAGCACTGGGAGGTGGTAAAAGCAAAATAAAACCAGAAAGACACAGTTCTGCAATCTGCAATGGAATGGTAGCCCATGACTTAATTCTGTTTCTCCCTTCCCCAACCTCCAGCATTGCATGGTTACATGACATCGATGATATCGTGTTAACCTCTGAAGATTTTTTTTTTCTCCTACAGACCACTCTAAACTCAACTTCTGGCTGGGTGGACAAAATGTTGCCATGAGCTATTAGACTTATGGATGAAAACCCAGTAGGCCCTATTGCTCCGCATGATAGGATAGATGAGCTACTACTAAATGTAAAACTATGGCAAACAAAGACAGACATGTTCTTGCCTCATTTGGCCTCTACTAAGTGCATTAGGGCAATGCATTCCTCTTGGGACATCCAGCCAGAAGACAGCTGTTGCAGTGGAGACTGGCACAGGAATACCCTGCCGGGCTGGATGGGATACTTTGTCTCACAGTGGAAGGAGGACTTCACCTTTCTGACCTGGTTTCCTGTCACCTACTAGATTCTGAGAGTGAGGGAAGGAGACACTAATGCGAGGGCACTCACACTTTGCATCAGGGAGAACTGATCAGGCTCCTGATCTGGGATTTAAGACTCCAGAAAGAGTAATCATGTGGGAGACACTCCTACCTCTCCCAGCAGTCAAGTACGATATGCTTCTCCTGGGAAGCCTTCCTAAACAGCTGCTATTTTGACCACTTGGGACAAATCCATTATCATAATCATCGCTGGAAAAGAGGATATACCTTTACAAGTACCTATTAGATTTTTATCTTTCCATTTCTAGCTGCCTCTTGTTGTATCACGTGGCAGCACAAATAAATGATTCCACCCTTTATAGGAACAGTTATTGTCACATCAGTTTTGAGATTGGGGAAATTGGTGGGAACATTTGTTAATATGCGTATTTCTTTTGTTTTGCATTTTCTCCTGCGTGTGTTTCTAATGTTGCTGTAGAGTCATCATGCCATGTGGCACCAAGTTTGTGAATAATGCATCCACTCTCCCTATAAAACCCCTCAGGGAAGCCAGGCACTCTCATGGAAGAAGGGGCTTGTAAGAATATAAGGTCAGTCAGGAGGGGGCAGAGTGTTGTGAAAATATATTCTGGGTACATGACCTCAAAGTGAGTTGTAGGATGCAGTCATCAGAAGACCAAATAACTGCTACTTCCCAGAACATACCTTCCTTTACCCTCCACTCCCCACTTAGGAATGTTGACCAGATTGTGGGAAACCCAAACAATCCCTTTAAGTAGAAAGTACATGATTAAGAAAGCAACCCTGTGACTTATGATCATCAGTGACTTTTTAGCACTTTTACTTGTGTTGGTTATTATAGTTTTACATTAAATTTACCACATGACATCAGAGAACTAAAACTTTCCTTGGAGAATCCCAGGGGCTCCAGACACATTCCTTTCTGCCTGTGCTATGTAGTTACAACCTAGTTTTCTCTTGATATTCAGAATCAATCACTACATCCAATACGTAAAGGGACTCAACTGGAAGCCTTTAGCCATCAGCACTCCCAGAAGATGAGGAAATGAGTATTTCAATCCCAACAGAGTAGTCTGAGCACCACATAAAACATTTATTATTGTTCAAATTTGATACTGCTCTAATCTACTTACTTGATGTCATATGTTTTGTGAGTAGTCCTACTATGATTCTCCTTGGTCTCTTTTCCTGGAAAGTAAGAGGAAGATTAGTGAGAACTACAGCCCCTACTGCAGCTGGTCTCAGGGCTAAAACTGATGCTCATTTCTTACTTACCATCTCTTTGGGTGATACGAAGACCTTATCTGTTATAGGTCTGAACATCTGGTTAGCGCACCCTTCTCAAGACATAGCTATTGCACTTGTCCATTTACCTTCCAAAGTGGGCAAATGAATACCAAAATATATGCAAAAATTGACCTGGGAACCAAACAATCTTTCTAGCTTCGATATCTAATAATAATTCCACCTTCTCTTGATGATCAGCGTCAATTATTCCTTCCAAACTGATTATTTCTTTCCTTGTTTGCCTGTCTCTTCACATCAGAAGCCCTAAGCGACCCTAAGGGATAGCATAGGTTGAAGTTTAGTGGGGCTTTTCCTACTACCCTCAGGGAAACTTTGTCTCTGAGAACCAGAAACTCTAAACTCATATTGCCCAGATCATGGGAATGGAAAGTACAAATTCCCCAGAGAAAGGCCACAGAGTTTGGAAGTAAGTTGGACCATTATTACTTTCGTCCTTGGTGACCAAACCCATGTTTTAGCATACTTATTGAAGATAGAAACATAAAATGGTCATTGCTTCAGTATAAACACGGAGTCTTGAAAAATGTCTTCTCATCTTTGCAAGTTATGGTATCTAAGCTGGTGTCTCAGTTATACCTTTGGAAGGTAGTTCCATCACTCTGTCCGGCCAACACCTTCTATGTGTGGTAAGATAGATAATAGGATCAAAAGGTCTTATGGTCATATGCAAAATCTCATACCTTCTTTACTCTAACATGACCTTAGGTTACATAAGGTCTCGGATGAGTGGATCAAGCAAGCTATGATTCTGTCTGAAGCTTTTCAGTCAGTAAAGCTTATCCTACTTAATGTGTGTATTGATTCCACTGGAGATGAAGCCCCCTGTCCATTGCAATATGGAAGGTATGCAATGTAATAAACTTACTGTCAGGTAACTGATCATAAAGGATAGTATATCAGAGGCTCAGAGTTAGTATCCATTGCTGATTTCATCAGCAGCAGTGGCTCCATAAGCTTTGGAAACTGGGAAGCCATACAGCTGGGTTCATACATGGTCTCTATTCCTGCCTCCATGGCTACTGCATTTATGAGCCCATTGTGCCAGTCTTGGGGTGGACAATGACAGAGGCTGGCTGCCATTGACTGACCTAGTTCAATGTTTTTTTAGTAGTAGATATTATTTGGATAGGTGTTTTCATCTCATAAGAAGCCTTTCATGCCTTGTGCCCTATTTTCATAGATCCTTCAATGTGCATCTTGCTCAGACTTCTTTGTTCCCTATTGTTCATTATTTCTCTTTCCAGGCTCCTGATCAACTAGCTAAGCCATCTGACATTGCCCTGCATTCATGTATTCATACCTTGACCTCTCTCTTTTCACATACAGTGGAAGCTCGTTTCCTTATCAATTGCATTTCCATTGGTTTGGTATGTAGGGGCAGTTCACTCACCTCTGCCTTTTGTAGCTATTTCAAGTGGCACTGTAGGACTTCAGCAGTCCGTTTTTGACTAGCATAAACATACAAGTTCATCCATCTCTAATTCAAACTTGGCCTCGATTTTCTAGTCCTAAATTACTGTTCTACTCTCAATTCCCCATGAGACTACAGGTATTATCTGAAAGAGAGGCCAGTGCAATAGTGTTGGCTGTCAATGGAACTCTGGACCACCTTCTTTTGCAGTCTGCTCCATGTCCTCTGTTGCTGCTTTTGCGCAATTAATTAAAATGCTGCTAGACCTGCTTACCCTTATGATTAGGTAGGCCTGAGAGAACTCAGCTAAGTATAGGAAGCTTTGCTCCATGATCTCTTAATGCTCATGATCAGGCTTTCCATCAATACTAGGGCTCATTAGCAAAACCTGTTTTTCAAATGTACAATTTTTGACTGAAAATAGCGTAAGCTTCATCCGGAAACCTAGGAGCCTTCATTCAGATTATTTTATTGGTGCTGGGTACAAATACTACGTGGCATCTTTCCTTAGCACCAATACCTTTAACACCATAGAGTGTGTGAGTCTGTGACCCAAACAGGAAAGCCATCAGGAGCACAGACTGAGTATCTTGTAGAACATTTTGTTGCTCTGTGTCTCATACAAAACTAGCAGCCTTTTATGACACCAAATAAACTTGCTGGAGTAATATTTCCAGATATGGAATTTGCTATGTATAGAACCTGAAAAGGCTTCTTTTCAAGCGATAGAATGCACAAATGGCAACAATTTATTTTTTCACTGTGAAGATATAATCTGGTCTGATTGACATGATAGCACTAATATAGTGGATAAACGTGACTTATTACAGTGTGAACCTTTGTTCAATTATAGAGTATTCACTTTTGTCCAGTGTATCTGAGTAAGTGGATGTAGGTCTCTTTGGGGGAAAGAGTGATAAATTCATTATTCTATTCACTTTCCATGGTATTTCAGGGTGCTTCTTTATAGAGACTCTGTCTTTCCTGTGGCAAATGGGTTTTAACTGTGGAACTGGCTCAAGTCAAAACCTTAGAGAAACACTGTGATATTTCTAGGGGCAGCTACCTTCAACAAACTGGCTTTCTATCGTTCCTGACCCCCAATTTTAGATTGTGCAGTTTTTATAATGGAAGCACATTAATTTGCAGATAGGAACATAATAACTTATTATTTCCATAGCTGTCAAAGAGTCAGGTTTCTTTGGCTGCCACTTTGACCTCCACACTCTAAAGCTCTGCTATCTGGCCTCTGTTACTCAGGAATTCTATCATCCTTATTGCTCTCAGGGATCCCTGTTCTGAAACAGCATCTCCTATTATGTCTTCCATCACTGAATCACCAGTGAGCTTCTCAGAAGTGGTGGTACCCCTTTCCCTAGAATGTTACTTGTTTTGGTTAAAAAAGAAACTGTCTCCTGACTCTCCCCATCACCCCTACCACACCTGTAGAACTTAGCCCAATTGGTGGGCTACCTGACCTTAGGTGGCATATCTGCTCAAGCATGTCCATTTTTCTGAGGCTTTTAATCTCTTATTTCACTGTCTTTTGTGGAAATTCTGGCATTTCTATTTATTAACTGTGAGCCATCACTTTCTTCAACTTCCAGGAACCATCCTAAAAAGGTGTTATTATCACATTCTAGAGGTCTTGCTAAGGTGATATATTTGTACCAAATGGGAGTGTCCCATAATTATAAGCTCTCCATTATCCAACTTTAAGTTTTGCTACTGTTGATGCAGCATCCTCATGTTTCAGGCCCTATGCATTCCCTAGGATCCTGCCAGTATGTGGTGGATGCATCTTGAAGCTTTCTTCAGTTATATGCCCTTTCCTGTCTTAGTAGGTCCAGCCTTTCCCTGGTCATGTTATGTTGTAGCTTAACTGTACTTATTGGCCTAGCAGCCCAGAGAAGTGGCGAGGGTAGTTTCTGGAGAAGAGGCATGCTTTCTTATAAGTCAGAGGTCTCTGTTTCATCCTTAGGCAAGAGACTGCACTCACCATTAATAACAGAAAGTAGTGGGTCATTTTGAGCACTTCCAGGTTTAGAAGAATCCCAAGATTCAATATGTTTGTATTAACCTAGATACCTCATTTCTCAATATCCCTCTCCCTCCCTATAAACAACCTGAACTTGGTAGCACATACTTAATGAGGTTGAGAATTCACACTTCTCCAGTAGCAACTCTTCTAGATAATGTTATAGATAATTCCTAGGTCAAATCTTTGTCTTTTCCTGCCCTCTGGCTGCTGAAGATGAGAGGCTATTTGCATGCTGCCAAGAAAAGCCTGTGAGCTTTCAAACTAAGCCTTTAATGTGTTAAGTAATCATTTTCAGTCTTTATCAACTTTCTACAATGTATTAGAAGCACCCAGAGAGCCATTCAGGTCCATAGATTCCATAATTTGTACTTATCTAAGCTTTTCAAATGCTTGGATATTGCCCTTACCAGTACCTTTCCTTCCCTGGTATACCATTTCAGTATATTATCAATGAGAATTTCTTTAAAATTGCATGACTACTGTATTCTGGTAACTCTTTAAATTTCATTCATTTCCAGGGATGGAGTCTTCCTTACTAGCTGGTCACATAGCACCAAAATCCAATTTTCATGTCTGTTTCTTCACATCACTCCTGGCACCAACTGTCTTATTTTGTCCTTCAGAGATTGAGACTGAATTTTTCTTTTAGTAAATTAATTGGATAGTGCCCCCAGGGGCATATGTTGGGGATGAAGGTAGTAGCATTGAATAAAAGAGAAATTGAACTGTGACAATTTCTCAACAAAGTCTATCTCAACAAAGGTCTTTGGGAATTTCTGGGGTTTTCCTAACTTATACCAAAGTTTATACTGCGGTAATTAACCAGCCCCATAGAATGCTCAGTAATTAACCAACCATTGAATGTGGCCATCAAGGATAGACAATGACCTTGGGAAAGGCTGTTTACTTTCACTGAGGGCAACTCCTGGAGAGTGACTCAGCTGAGAGCCTCCAGCCATGGAAATACTCAAGAAATAAGGAAAAAGCCTTAGTCCTCAAAAGGGTACCTGAGCAATACATCACAACATCCACTATAAAGTTTTTAGGACAACCAATAAATGCAAACAAAAGGTAGCAGATTTTTTTTAATACACATATTTTCTAATCCTCATGATGAAGCACCCCTTCCAGAGAAGGTGCACAAACATCATTTATACAAAATGACTTGTCAGATGGACAGAAGGTAGTCTGTCTTCTTAGCCACTATACTATTTGGATAATAAACCCATGAGCAGTGTGGCAATGGTGGATAGAGGCTATGCATATACCTAGTGGCCTATTCCTCTTATTAAAGCTGATTGAGATACTGTCTTTGATGAATATACACCCGGTCATCAGAGGAGAACCAAATTCACCTCTCGATATTGTACCATTTATTAGGGACGACCAGTTGGCTGCTTGTAGACAACTTAATTACGTAGGCCTCTGTATACCCTGGAGAGGATAGTAATTCAGCCTTACTAGAATATACTCTAACTCTGAATGTAGGTTATCTTCCTAGTATATAAAACTGCTGCCGACACTATTATCTTGGTACTAAAGAATGCTAGATTTACTTACATTAAATTCCCATATAAGTTGCCTCTATAAAGGGACCATTTTACTACAAAGACATGGAATAATGGTCATATAACCACATTATACACAGGTTTTATTATGCAAAGCACCATATAGAAGTTGTTAGTGTAATAAAGTAATAGAATGGCCTACAAAAGGATCAAAAAATGTGCCAACTTGGGAAGAGCAACCGACAAAGTGGAACACTCTATTCCAGAATATATGATGTTCATTGAAACAATGACAAATATATGGTGCTGCATCTCCAATTTCTAGAGTCAAAAAAAAAACTATAAATCAAAAGATAAAAGTAGTATTAATACTTCTCACCATCACTTCCAATAACCCACTTGTGTTGCATTTTTCATTCTTATACCTTTAAAGTTGAACTATCTAAAGCATCCTAGAATAGTTTTTAAAAGGGCTAAATATATAGTAAGATATACTTTCATCAATGAAGTGAAAAATGTATTTTTTAAAATTACTATTGAAAGTAAAATCATAGAGGTATCAGGCCTCAGTCCTCTTGAAAGGGACTTCCCAAGGACATTTGGTGCAAATATTGTGTGAGATGACCATCATCAAGGTAAAAGTGTTATTATTGGCTATTATTAATTCCTGTCACAAATGTATATCTAGATTAATGATCTTCTTCAATTAGAACAAATTACTTCCCTGTTCATAATGAAAAGGACCCAGTGATTTCAATCTGCCATCAGCTAACTGGAAGATTCCTTACTGTTGGTGCCATGGGGAGCTCAGCATTGGTGTCTGCTTGTAACAGAATGTAATGAGGGGGATTCTATGTTGAATTTTGCAATGAAGGGAATTATTGTCAATGGTAAGGGGAATTATATGTTGTTAAGCTTTTCCATAACCAACATTCCTGCCACCATGATATGTCAGTTACACTTTAGACCATTAATCTCCTGTTAAGTGGACACTATGTGACTGGTAAAAAAGCAGTAATGTATAAACTGTGTCATCTTTTTCACCTGATTATGGAAAAACTCCTCTGCTTTGGATATTCTCTGGTGAATATTTACATGAGAAACAAATATATTCACAAGCTAAGCCCACTTTGAGAGATGTACCTATCTGGCCTTACTCTAGTCTTGCTAGTCTTAATGTTTCAAACATATCATTTCCATTTCTCTGACTAAATGAAAAAAAAAAAACAAAACAAAACATTAAACACTACCATAAAGCAATGTATTATACTTTTATTTAAAGAGCCCTACAGCAGCAGTGGACAATCAAAAATATAACTTCACATTTGTCCATTTTTATAATCTTCCTTCACTACTGTCCTTCCTGATTATATGAAACCTGTACTGTCACAGCATATTATGTATAACCATCAATAAATCAGGCCTGATATTTTTCCTGAGTCCATCAACCTGTCATAGGGAACTCTTCACAAATCTATCAGTGTGAGTTGAAAGCAAGGTGGAAACACAGTAGAGTCTGAGCCATGTGCAACCTGGTTCTATCCTCTGGAACTACTCAAGTTTAATCTCACTTCTACTGTGTTCCCACAGTAATTGATTGCTTTTATACATTCCCAATGTTATATACTGGTGGGACAGAAAGCAAACAGTTTATGACGGATAGGTCATTTTTTAAAAAAACATAATCTATAATAAAATGATATTTCAATATGTGAATGCTGAAGCATGACTGTGCTGGAAGACATAACAAAGCAGAGATACTCTGTATGTGTCTGCTACAAATATAAACTAATGCAGGTGCATTCTGTTACTGACCAAATTATGAGCAACATTTCCATTGGTAAAAATCTTATCTGAAATAGTGAACAACTCTTACTACATTCAGAACAAAATAATGTACAGTCCTCATTATTTATTTTTGTTTTGTTTTATAAGATAAAATATAGATAAGTCTGTTCCTAGTTTTTTAATCTACAGTTGACTCTTGAAGGCTAAAAAGAAGTTCAAAATATAGACAACACTGGAGTGCAAAGAAGTTGAAGAAAAGAAAGGAAAAACTGTGTGTCAAGAAACATGAGTGCCTGAGAAACTTTCTGGACAGCATATGCTAATTTACTTGATGTGGAACTCTCCATTAAAAGGTCATGTGTTAATAAGACATTATAATATCTTCAGATCAAAAGGGAGTTTGTAATATTAGTTTACATTATTCATGGTAAACCAATTGTCATTGACAGTAATTAGTTTATGAAAGGGCATGTGATTAATATTGGCCAATGATAAAGTAGTTGAAATCTACTAAAGTTGGAGGTTTCCACTGGTATAAAAGTAGTCAAGAAGAAACATACCCTCTTCATTCATTGGATGTTGTTGGCTCTATATGTGTAATCATGATGAATAGGTCTACATGCTGAGGCTGACAGAACAAAAAAGATGAAAGAATCATGAGCCTTTGATACTGACAATGGCCATAAATTAACTAACATTTTAGTCTGCCTGCATTTGGATTTCTTGTTTCCTGAGATAATATATCCCATTGTTGTGTATGCCATTTGATTTATAATTTCTATGACTTGCAACTGAGATTATTTTAAATAGTACAGCAAGTATGAAAGAGCTGTTTTAGTGTTTCATTTATCTTCAATGTGTAGCATAGGATATAATATCAAAAAGTGATCAACAGATATATGTAAAGTAACCAGTAAGTAAAATATTCTCACCATCAAACCTAAGCAATCACTCTGTTTCATTAACAGACACATGGGAAGAGGCACATTTTTTTTTGCTCCCAGAAAATCTCAATCCACAGGGAATAAAAAAGAGTGGCTTATTCAATTTAGTGTCTCTAAGATTAAATACTTTTCTAGTAGAGAGATGATTGAAAAAAAATCAACTCTACATTATTCACAATTCATGTGTAATGCTATTTTTAGAGTGATTATTAATGAAGATGACATAGGATTTTATCTAAGGATTTGCATAACGTTAGATTTAATTCCTGGTGATAGTGAAGATTGGTTTTTCAGATTTTTAAGAGATTTTCTAAAAATATAAAATACAATAAAAGTTCACACATCTAACTGAATTTTCTTTTGTGCTGAAAAATAGACCTTATACACTTCTTAAAAAATTCTCTTGGATGGCCTTTTATTAATTTTTTTGTAGATGACCAATCTGAAAAAATATTGAAGAAAACATGATTAATAACAAAGAAATAAGAACTTTTTAATACTATATAGGAAATTATTTTTGTTCTTGTCTACTGCAGGATGATAATCAAATGTTTTTTTCAGAGAAATTAGATGAAGATTTACTCTAAATACAAAAGCCATTGTTCAATCTGCTTTTTAAATGAAAATCAATGGAAAGCAAAAAAAAATTCTTAGAAAGAACTCAACATATGTCCCCAAAAAAGTCTTTTCACAGAAATCCTTAGAAAAGGGGCCCTATCCTGAGTTCAATGACAAGATGCCCAAAGCATAAGAAAAGATGTTTTAGCATTGAATCGTTCAGTTCTACGTTTATTCAGAAGTAGTAAAGCACTAGAGACAAAACCTGTTTCATACTAAAATTATTAATGGCATGTATTAAGTGCCAACCCCCTGTCAAATTTGGCACTGCCCCTTATACTGGATGAATGTAGCTTATTTCCTGGATTCATTTCATGTGCTTTGTATTGGATGTCAATCTTCCCAGAAGTACTTGGAAAGATGTAATTTGTATGATGATTACGAGATAACATGAACATCAGAAGAATGATTTTTTCAGATTTTTGTTGTTGTTCTAAGTGTCAATTAGGCATTAAGTTTTAAATGCATGCTTGCTTAAAAATTGGGAATTACTTGTGAGAAACAACAACTACAAAATTATTCATCTTTTCTATAAGAAAATTGGTTTCTAAACCTGAACAGTGCAAGTTATTAACCGGCCTTCAAAAAAAATTATTCCTAAAGCTTTGTGGACCATCTTGTGTTAGAAATGAAGGATACTAATATATTATGTATCTTTTTGTTGTTGTTTTAAAAAATAATTTAATAATGTTTTCCTGAATTCTACTAAAGTCTTCTGTGTCTCTTCTGTTAAGGCAATATATACTTAAGAAAGATATTAACTGAGTTCTCATAAAACAAATGGGACACATCATAGATGAGGTTTTTACTTGTTTTCTGTTTTGCTTTGTTGTTAACAAATGACTTGTGATTTCTCATTGCTAAGTCAATTTAAAATAAGTAGATATTAACTTATCATACTGGCATTGCCTACATATTTACACATTATCATCACCAGTTATCAGTTCCAACAGGATGCTGCAAATTTTTATTTTTAATTGAAATCACTATATTTAATATAATTTAAAGCAATGAAAGGTGAAAAACTGTTACATATAGGACACCAGGAAACATGTTATCAATGAAAATAATATAGTTTAGGTTAAATGAACTGCAATCTTAAATATAATAATTTATAAATAATTTGTGTCTAAAAATATTTTTCTCAGTCAAAAGATAAATAAAATGTAAAATTTTATACATATAGCACATTTACACCATTCTTTTCATTGTCCATTTGGAATGAAAATGCTTAGAAGTTGAAATAATCAAATTAATCAAATTTCTCCCCACTTGATCCTACGTAATAATCTGAAATTTAATTTTAAAATTATAAAACTATATCACTGTATATCACATAGATAGTAAATAGTAACAAGGGAAGCCTTACTGAAAATAAATTTGAAAACTGGATGCAATGGACATATATCTTAAAAATACAGTTTACCAAAACTGACACAAGATGAAATAGAAAACCAGAATAGTGTCATATGTATAGAAATTTGAATAAATTATCAAAATGCTTTCCACACAGAAAACCTCAGGCCCAGATGCTTTCACTAACTAAGTCTACCAAACATTTAAGGGAAAAAATTATATCAATTTTACATAATGTTTTTAAGAAAACAGACCAGCAGACCCCAATACTAAAACTTGACAAAGGCCAGACAGGGTGGCTCACACCTGTAATCCCAGCACTTTGGGAGTCAGGCAGGCAGATCACCTGAGATCAGGACTTTGAGAACAGCCTGGCCAACATGGTGAAACCCCTTCTCTACTAAAAATACAAAAAATTAAGTGGGTATGGCAGCAGACACATATAATCCCAGTTACTCAGGAAGCTGAGGCAGGAGAATTGCTTGAACCTGGGAGGCAGAGGTTGCAGTGAGCCAAGATTGTGCCACTGCACTCCAGCCTGTGCAAGGATAGCAAAACTCCGTCTCAAAAACAAACAAACAAACAAACAAAAAATCCAACAAACAAAAATCTTGACAAAGACATTGCAAATTTAAGACTATACAAAAAAAAGTAGAATGCAGCAATTAATAACTTTATTTTGTTATTAAAATACTAAAATCAAGTTTTACTAAAGATACAATTCCTTGTTGTGTGGTATGAATTCAAATTATTTTTAAGATCTCCTAGAATTATATATTCAATTTGTGTCAAACTGATGAAGAAGCAAAATGAAAATTTTGATGGCCCTGTACAAAAATACAAATTATTTATATTTTTAGTTCTGCTGCTGCTGTTTTAAATGAGCATTGCACATTTGCAATTCTTACAAAAATGGACAAAAGACACACAAGACAATTATCAAACAATGTCATCTTTTTTTTCCCCCCTGTTTTAAAGTGTGTAATCACATTCTACTTATCTGGAAATTAAATTGCTGGTCACTTTCACGATTCTGAAAATAATTTTCACCTTGAAATATGGGAAAAATTTTATAGTAGAAAGTAGGTAGGATCATTTAATGTGGGTAAGAGCTAAGGAAAGCTTCCTAGAATACCATCTTCATAGAATGTAAATTGTTTATGTGACAGAAGAAATGTTTATTTCATATCCGTTATTTAATAAATACGTTGAGTACCTACTATATTTTACAAACATAAGTTTGGAGAATAGTTGTTATAAACAAGGATATCAGTATGTTTGCTTAAGACTTCTATATCTTTTTCTATGCTCTTGTGCATTGTGAATCACCAAGAGGGTTATTAGATAGGCAACTAAGCACAATATATGATTGTGCAATTTCAATGCACAAAATTTTCCAGCTGAGATTGTTTGTGGAAGCTAAAATTCAACTTTGCTGTACTCACAAATCTATTTCTATGCCCCACTGAAAAAGGTTCTATTCTAACTAAAGTCACCGCTTTGCCTGACTAGACTCGGGACATTTTTCTAATTGGCTTATCCTGAACTCTTATTTTCACCCATTCGGAACTTAGTAAGGCAAACATTAAAAATCAGAGAAACATACTTATGTGACAGTCTTTGGCATGGCAAATAAGTAAAGTATTTGGTTTCTAAATTGGCCCTCATTAATGTGTGTATGTGTGTAATATGCTTCCATGTATACTTTTATTTGTTTTATCAACATTAACTATCATAATGGTATTTGGGATAGTAATTTATTAAACTCAGCTCAAGTATCACTTGTATTAATCCCTAGCTTGAAAGGATCCTCAACTCGTATTAGGTACTGATGTTGTTTGGCTGTGTCCCCACCCAAATCTCACCTTGAATTGTAGCTCCCATAATTCATATGTGTCATAAGAGGAAACTGGAGGGAAGTGGTTCTATCATGGGGGCCAATTTTCCCATGCTGTTCTTGTGAGAGTGAAAGAGTCTCATGAGATCTGATGGTTTTATAAAAAGGCAGTTCCAGGGCACACGCTGTCTTGCCTGCCTCCATGTAAGACATGTCTTTGCATCTCCTTTGCCTTCTGCCATGATTTTGAGGCCTCCTCAGCCATGTGGAACTGTGAGGCCATTAAACCTCCTTCCTTCATAATTTACCCAGTCTTGGGTATGTCTTTATTGGTACCATGAGAAAGACTAATAAAGGTATGGTATTGTATTTATATTAATTTTTAATTCTCTAAGATTGCAGGTAATTTTACAAACAGATTAAGTGTTCATTTAAGCTGCATTAAAAGCATTCCGTATTAATCTTATATTCTAATGGTTGGTAGCTAAAAGATAATAGCTTTAGAAAGATTTTCATTATACTCCTTTGTTTGAAATTTCCCCATGCTTACTGAAAGATTCAAGTTTTTAGCAAAAATATTGAGTTTCTCCACCACATTCTGAACCTAGCTTTCTCAATTATTTTTAAGTCTCTAGTCTTTAACACACTTAGAAAAAATTTTATGTATTTGTGTGTACACATGCACACATATTTTATGTATACCTAGCTGATACTAATTCCTATTGTGTCTGGAATATATATATATGTCATATTATTCTTTTACATTTTATAAAAATTTTTTTCTAATCACTACAAACTATTAATCTCATGTTACTCAAACTTTATAATTTTTTAGTGCTTAATGGTATGCTATCTTATTGACATAGTATTATATAATTATATATAATACTTCTATGATATTATATAATTACACTAAGTATAATATATTTGCAATTAAAAAGTCCTGACATTGAAATATTTTACTAGGACAGAGGGTATACATAAGGATATGCAAAATATATGTAATATGTAAAGAGTAACAATTCAAAAACCACTCATGGATAGACACAATTTTTTAACAGAACAGAAAATTATATCTGAAGTCCACTAATAGCCTTTCCTAAGTGTAACATGAGATAAATACTCTCACAAATTTCGTATTTTTAATTCTCTTTTCTCATTTTATAACCCCCCACCCCAGATATACTGTTCTCAATCATAAAAGAAAAGCAGTTGGTATTTTCCCATTAAGTATGTTTTTGGTGCTGCAGGTTTGTTCTTGTGGGGGAGTGTTGTATTTTGTTTTGTAGATGCCCTTTATCAGGTTGAAGTTTACTTCAATTATTTCATCAATATTTATTTTTTCTTTTTGTTTTAAATTTTAAAATTCTCTCCATCTTGGATACCTAAACTGAGACTTATCAAGAAAGATGCTGGATTTAGTCAAATGATTTTTCTGTGTCTATTGAAAGGACTATATGGTTCTCTTTTATTTTGTTAATCTAGTGCACTACATTAAGTTTCAACTATGAAATCTGAGTTACAGTCTCATAAACTTTAAGATAGAATTTACATACAATAATATGCACTCACTTTAGGTGAGCAGTACAATGAATTTTGCTCCTTTTTAATTACAAACTGAATAAAATTTTAGAATATTTTATTTCCCCAAAACTACCTTCTAGATCCTTTGCAGTTAACTCTGTACACAGGAATCTCCTTCCCAGGTCAGCATCTTTTATGATTTCTATTAATATAGACTGATTTAATCTGTCCTAGAAATTCACTTAATCGGAATTATACAATTAATAGTCTTTTGTGTCTGATTTATTTCACTCCATATAATATTTTAGAATATTTTAATTTTGGGGATCATCTATAATTCCTTCATTTTATTGATGAATATCATTTCTTTGAATACTGTTATTTGTTTAACATTTCACCTGCTGATGGACATTTGTGTTATTTCCATTAGGGGAAAATAATGATTAAAATTGTTTATGCTACTCTTTATGTGGATATATATCTTCATTTTTCTTGGGTTGACACTTGAGAGTAAAATTTCCGAATTATATATGGTCTGAGCATAAAGTAGATGTGAATCTTTATAATAAAATGCTAAGCTGTTTTCAAAGTGGTTATCATTTAATTTTTTTCACCAGCAACGTATAAAATTCTAATTGTTTCACTTCTGCCTTAGATATTGCCAATCATTTTAATTCCTAGACATTCTAATGAAAATGTACAGCTATCTCATGATTTTAATTTTGATTTATTTGATATCTAGTAATGTTGAATATCTTGACATGTATTTATTGATCATTTATACATATATTAATTTCTGAATTATTTGTTTAAATATTGTGTCTCATCCCAGTGGGTGATTTATCCATTTGATATTTAGTAGAAAATGTCCTGTATATATTTTGAGTTCATGCCCTTTGTCAGGTATTTTGTATTGCAAATATTTTCTCCCAGTGTGTGGCTTACGTTTTTATTGTATTAATAGTGCCTTTTGAAGCACAAAATTTAAATATTAATTCCAATTCATCTTTTTGTCTTAGGATTTGTGGCTCTTTGTGTATTGTCTTAAAACTATTGTCATACCACAAAGTAATGATGAATTTCTATGTTTTCTTCTACATGTTTATTTTATAAATTCTAGAATCTGTATTCAATTTTTCTTATTGTTTCTAATTCTCTGCTGAGACTTCCAGTGTTTCTTTCTTTTTAATTTTGTTTTTGGTTTTGAGACAGAGTCTCACTCTAGTCTGGAGTGCAGTGGTGTGATCCGGGCTCACTACAACCTCCACTTCCCAGGCTCAGGTGGTCCTCCCGAGTAGCTGGAATTACACACATGTGCCACCACACCTGACTAATTTTTGCATTTTTTGTAGAGATGTGGTATCACCATGTTGCCTAGACTGATCTCAAATTCCTTGGCTCAAGTGATCTACCTGTCTCAGCACCCCAAAACGCTTGGATTACAGGTGTGAACCACTGAATCTTGCGTGGAGACTCTAAATATTTTTAAGTGAAATTTTCATTCACTAAATATATGGTCTATTTTATTTTTTTGAGGAAGCAGTAGCCACTTTTAAATTATTGTCTGTCAGTTATAACATTTGGGTTTTTTTTGTTTTGGATTCATCTGTTTTTCTTTTCTCTGTTGTTGTGTCCCATCTCCTCTTTTCCCTTTTTAAAAATAGGTTCAGAAGGTTTAGAAGGTACATGTACAGGTTGTTACATAGATATTCTGCATAACGGCAAAAACAAAAAATCAAGCATCACATGTCCTCACTTGTGTTAGGGAAGTAAACAATAAGTACACACGGATATACAGAGGGAAATAATAGACACTGTGTCCCATTTTCTTGATTTGTGATTTACTATAATTATTAGATTTATATCCTAGGGATTATGAATATTACATTATTCTCTTTTTTTCCAATTTTTCTGTTAGGTTCAGAGGGAACATGTGCCTGCCTATGATGCAGAACAACTGAAAACTGGGCCCTAGTCTTCTCTTCCTCTGTCAACTAATCATGGGAATGTCCCATAAGGCCATTGGTGCAGGCCGAGGGAGAGGCAGGGTGGCAGGAGTGGAGACCATGGACATTTGAGCCACGTCCTCATGTAACTTACCTTCATGACCTGCTCAAGCCAGATCGTGTATATATCACTTCCATTTGATGATAGAATGCTGCTGTGTATGACCCACTTTATGGCTAGACGGATCAAAAAGCACCCGGTTCATGATAGGTAGTTCAGGTCGCATGGTGACTTGATGACCCATAGTGAAATGCTCAATTTCCACCAAAGACAAATAACAGGCCAATAGCTGTCTCTCAAAAGGAGAGTAGTTATCTGCAGAACATGGCAGGGCCTTTCTACAAAATCCTAGAGGCCTCTGCTGTGATTCACCTATGGGGAACTGCCAGAGGCTCCAAATAGCATCCCTATTTGCCACTGACACATCAAGCATCATTGGATCTGCTGGGTCATATGGCCCAAGTGTCAGAACAGCTTGCATAGCAGCTTAGACCTGTTGCAGAGCCTTCTCCTGTTCTGGACCCAACTCAAAACTGTCAGCCTTTAGGGTCACTTGATAAATGGACTGGAGCAACACACCCAAATAAGGGATGCGTTGCCTCCAAAATCCAAATAGGCCCACTAGGCATTGTGCCTCTTGGTTGTAGGAGATGCCAAATGCAGCAACTTACCCTTCACCTTAGAAGGAATACCTTGGCAGGCCCACACCAGTGGATCCCTAGAAATTTTACTGAGGTAGAAGGTCCCTGAAATTTAGTCAGATGTGTTTCCTATCCCGTGGCATGCAAATGTATCACCAATAAGTCCAATGTGTTTACTACTTCTGATTCACTGGATCCAGTCAGCATAATGTCATCAGTACAATGGACCCGTGTGATATCTTCTGGAAGTGAAAAGCGATTAAGGTCTCTCTGAATAAGATTATAATACAAAGCCAGAGAGTTGATATACCCCTGAGGTAGGACAGTAAATATATATTCCTGGCCTTGCCAGCTGAAGGCAAATTGTTTCTGGTGGCATTATGAACAGAATGAAGAAAAAGTCATTTGTCAAGTCAATGGCTGCATACCAGGTATCAGGAGATATGTTAATTTGTTTAAACAATGGAAACACATCTGGTACAGCAGCTGTGGTTGGAGCCACCACTTGGTTAAGCTTACAATAATCCACTGATATTCCCCAAGATCCATTTGTCTTCTGCACAGGCCAAATGGGAGAGTTGAACAGAGATGTGGTGGGAATCACCACCCTTGCATTTTTCAAGTCCTTGATGATGGCACTAATCTCTGTGATCCCTCCAGGGATGCGATATTGTTTTTTATTTACTATTTTTCTAGGTAGAGGCAGCTCTAATGGCTTCCATTGGCCTTTCCCCACCATAATAGCACTCACTCTACCAGTCAGGGAGCCCATGTGGGGGTTCTGCCAGCTGTTTAGTATGTCTATGCCAATTATGCATTCTGGCACGGGGGAAATGACTACAGGATGAGTCCAGGGACCCACTGGACCCACTGTAAGTCAGACCTGTAAGTCAGACCTGTGCTAAAACTCCATTAATTACTTGACTCCCATAAACCCCTACTTTAATTGGAGTACCACAGTGACATTTTGGGTCCCCTAGAATTAACATCAGCTTGGAGCCAGTGTCCAGTAGTCACTGAAATGTCTGATCATTCCCCTTTCCCCAGTGCACAGTTACCCTGGTAAAAGGCCAGAGCTTTCCTCGGGGAAGGATGAGAGAAAGATTCACTGCAGAAACTATCCGTAATATAGTGGAGTCCTTCCTCAAGAGGACCCACCCTCCCCTTCATTCAAGGGTTTCTGGGTCTGTAAAATGACTCAAGTCTGGAAATTGAATGATGGGCTATGATTCTCTGTTTTTATAATTCAAATTAGTCTTTTGTCCATTTGACCTAGAAGTTTTCTGCTTATATAAATTAAGTAGGAAGCAGTAGGCTTCCTATCAATTTCACTTCTAGGAACACCATGATTAATTAGCCAATGCCAGAGCTCTACACAAGTTAGACTATTTTGATTGCTACTTTGTCTCTGCTGTCCATTATAGTAGCTATGTCTACCTTGCCTTTGATGGTTCAGTGCTGCTACTTGGCCCCTGACACCTCAGGATCCAACTATTCCCATTTTATTTAAATATTCTAGTTGAGTGACTGTGGTTACCAGTGTTAGATCTGACATACAAAAAAGATCAATTACAGGGCTCTTCACGGATGCAGGTAATGCTCTCACAAATCTATTTCACAAGGCATTGGTCTTCTGCACCCTCCCAGCTGGTATGAGTTAAGTTTAAAGTGACTAATCCACTCCACCATCTTTGGATCCCTTCCTCTACGTTAGACCAAGGGGAGATCAGCCATTTCCAGCTCAATTGCGGTGGGCCATCTTTTAACTTGTATTTAAGCTAACCAAGCAAATAAACTATTAGAATGTTTTTTAGACCCAAATCAATAAATTCAACCTGATCAACTCTACATTCCTTCCACCATTATCTCATACCCTTAATATCCATTCCCATGCCTGTTCTCTAGATTTCTATTTATACATATATTCCAGAACTCAAGCAGTTCTTTTCCAATGTAGCACACCTCCTTACGGGTCACACACTCAACTTTACCTCTAGGGACTCACTGTGACTTTAGTCTAGTTACCGGTCTAGAAGCAAACAGGTGTGTTGGGGGTTGCTCCTTAGGAGAATCAACATTGTCTTGCCTGGCAACTGCCTCAGAGGAGGCCATCACTGTTGCTTCAGGCAGCACAGGGTTTAACTCCTCAAACAAAGGTAGAAAGACTGATGGCAGCATGGGTTGGGGGGAGGGGATGTTGCCACTACCGAAGATGGGAAGCTGTTTATTCTGCCAAAAAAAAGTTCATCAGATTTTACAAACTTAGTGTCCCCAGCTTCATCAGGGTCCTCCCACATGTCCCCATTTCAAGTTGCAGGGTCCCATTCTTTTCAGAACAATGCTGTCACTTTAACCAAAGACACCTGGCAAGTCTGTGCATGTACCTTTTGTTGCAGTTCAGCCACTTGCATGATAAGAGCTTGTGTCTATTTTTCACAATTTCAGCTCTTTCTCTACAAGAGTTAAGACTGTCACTCAGGGCAATCTCAGCAGTTTTGAAGCTCAGTATCTGCTTCTCAAACCAGGAGTTAGAATCCCTGAGTTCATTATTTTATTCATCACTTTGTCCACTGAACTTAGGAGCAACCAACCAGCTTCATTATGCTCCTTGGTTCTCCATGTATCATCTAAAGATGTATAGAGTCACTAAACTTCTTGCCTCTCACAAGCTGTGAATCAGCAGTGTCAAATGTACTTATTTTGCATAACTATCTAAATAGTTCATACCAAGGACTATCAGTGTTCTCCATACTATTGGAAATTGAGTCTTTAACTTTTGGGGTTTAATCATATTAAGGAGCCAACTGCAGAAACCCCAAAATCAACAAAAGAATTCCATCCTAAATATTCTGTTCCTCTAGAACCAACCCATTTCTGGTACCAAAATTAGTCAGGGTTCTCTAGAGGGATGAAACTAATAAGGTAGATGAAAATACATAAAAGGGAAGTTTATTAAGTATTAACTTACATGATCACAAAGTTTCACAATAGGACATCTGCAAGCTGAGGAGCAAGGAGACCCAGTCTGAGTCCCAAACCTGAAGAACATGCAGTCCAATGATCAATGGCAGGAGGCATCCAGCATGGGAGAAAGATGTAGGCTGGGAGGCTAGGCCAGTCTAGCCTTTTCAAGACTCTTTTTTTTCTGCCTGCTTTATATCCTGATCACACTGGCAGCTGATTAGATGGTGCCTACCCAGATTAAGGGTGTGTCTGCCTTTCCCAGCCCACTGACTCAAATGTTAATTTCCTTTGGCAACACCCTCGAAGTCACACCCACAATCAATACTTTGCATCCTTCAATCCAATCAAGTTGCCACTCAGTTTTAACCTTCATGAGAGGAACATACACTTATATTTACATAAACAATTGTAATTTTCCTCTTTTTTACAAAACATGTTTTTAAACAGGGCAGACATCTTCATTAGCGCTCCCTTTTCATTTCTTGTATTTTCCCACTGTCATTCTTTTCATTTTCCATGTTAAATTGTGTGAATAATTAAAGTTGGACTTTTAATTTTCTTTTCTGGGCATGGTTCCATTGTTTCATTTTATGAAAATTCACAGTGGTTAATACAGCAAAAATATCCCTAGAGTCTAAAAATTAAAATCAAACAAATCCTATCCATCTTGTGCTCTAATCAAACATTGAACTCTAGCAATTGCTTCCTTCTAGCAGAGCCTAATGTATGTCAGGTGTGTTACAATTTTATTATCCTCCTTTTCAAACTCTGATGACTTCGTGTTTTGACAGATAACCGAACTTGGTATTATGTGTTCAGCAAATGATGTATTTGTTCATGGGAGACACTCACAAGTTGACAGTCAGTGTTGGGTCACATGATGATAATTTCTACCTAAATAGAAACACAATCCAACTATTTCAATAAAGTCAAACAATTTTATTCTATCTATGCCTTCTCAAAACACTGCTAAATATCACAACTGTAATAGTACCCAGTTTGAACTCACCAAAATGCTTTAAGCAGTACTGTTTGAATGTTAAAATTGATATCTCATTGTAAATGAGATAAATTTAAGATATTAGTTAAAAAGTCATAAAATTATCTACTGTAATATCTTTCACATGAAAATCATTGTAAGCCTCCAATGGGGCAGCAAAATATTGGAAATTCCACTGTGTCACACAGGTGAAACTATTAATCTGACCTGAACTGAAACAATAGTAAAAATATGGAACATTTTTCAATTAGTAAGTAGATAATTGGAGTGACAAATTATATATAAAAAACAAATTTTAAACACTTTTAAAAAAGATAATTTACTAAAGTCCTAGCAGCAAGATTATTCAATTATACCTAACAATCAGAAATATGATCATGATCATCATTATAATCAGTAAGATAATCACTTTTCTTATTTTTTCTTTGAGACAGAATCTCACTCTGTCATCCAGGCTGGATGCAGTGGAGCAAACTAGGCTCAATGCAACCTCTGCCTCCCTAGTTCAAATGAGTCTCCTGCCTCAGCCTCCCTAGTAGCTGGGACTACAGGCATGCACCACCATGCCCCAATAAGATTTTTTATATTTTTAGTAGAGACAGGCTTTCACCAGGTTGGCCAGGCTGGTCTCAAACTTCTGACCTCATGTAATCCACACCCTCGGCCTCCCAAAATGCGACTTTGGGTTTAAATGAGACTATAAGGGCAGTTCAAATCCAACACCTTCAAAGCCCATACATTTGTACTTTCTGTGTTATTTGTGAATATTATTGCCAGGAGTAAAGCCTCAATTTCTGGAACACTATTATTGGCTCTATCTTAAAATTGATTCTTTTTGAATTTTTGGGAAAAAGTACAAAACATTAAATTAGCTGATAGCATATATTTGTCTTTTAAAAATCAACCTTATTGGCTGGGCATGGTGGCTCACACCTGTAATCCCAGCACTTTAGGAGGCCGCAATGGGCAGATCATGAGGTCAGGAGATCGAGACCATCCTGGCCAACATGGTGAAACCCTGTCTTTACTAAAAATACAAAAAAATTAGCTGGGCCTGGTGGTGCACAGCTGTAATCCCATTAACTTGGGAAGTGGAGGCAGGAGAATCCCTTGTACCCGGGAGGCGGTGGTTGCAGTAAGCCGGGGTCACGCCACTGCACTGCAGCCTGGCAACAGAGCAAGACTCCATCTCAAAAATAAATAAATAAATAAAATAAACTTTATTGCAATAGTTTGCATATATATAATGTACCCATTTTTACTGTACAGGTCAATCAATGTTGATACATATATACATAATTTTAACCATCATTTTAAACTAGTTTTAGGTAATTTCCACCATCCCATAAAGCTTCCTATTGCCCCTTAACTGTCTTTTTCACCCCCTACCCTCATGCCTTTCTACCTTAAGTGACTACTCATTTGATTTTATTACTAGAGATTCGTTTTCTCTATCCTAGATATTCACATATGTGGGATCATAATTTTGTGATTTGTGTCTAACTACTTTTGCTTAGCGTAACATTTTAAAGATTCATTCATTTTTCTGCATTCACCAAATGTTTGTTGCCTTTAATTGCTGAGTAGTATAAATATATCACAATTTAGTTATCTATGTCTGTCTTCTGTTTCATATAGTTTTGTTTCTCAACTCCCTCACTTCTCTTTGGCATCCTAAACTGAACATGTTTTCAATTTGATTTCTAATCCTTCTGAAAGCTCAAAAATGTGTATCCAATTTTGTACTTGAATTTCCTCTTGAGTCTTCCTGCTCCTTCACCCTTCTGATGAATTACCAATAGTGCAGACTAAACCCCTTAAATCTATATCAAACATGTGCTCTATTTCTCAAATATCGATCAAGATGTTTCCAATTTTAGCTACCAGCATTTCTTACTAGGTATTTGGTAACTTACTTTTATAACCAGTCTCCTCAAATAGAGTCTTGGGACTATACTGGAGACCTAATCTATGATTTCCCCATCTACCAAGGTAAGTTTTTAGAAAGAAAATATTTCCCTGCTTACAGTCTTTCAATCACCTATTTTAATCATAGAAGAAAGTGAATATTATAAATAAGGTGTACATAGCTCTTGATTAATTCATTATCCTAGTGAACTGTCATCTTTCCTTAATAAATTTCAGCTTCGCTTCCTTCATTCAGTGCCTTCCTCCCACAGGACCACTGGAGAAGTTTCCTACCTTATTTGTATGCATAATTCCTTCTTACTTTTCAAATTTCAGCCAAAAATTACTTTGTCAGAGAGACCTTTCTTGAGATTACTGTTTACATGAGCCTCTTTTGGTAAAGGTCACATATCATCCTGCATCTTGTTTTTTCCTCATTCTGCCTTTTGTTCATAATGCAATTATTATTGCATTTGCTTAATGTCAATCTCTTTATATAAATGCTTTTTATCTATAAGGAGAGATGTCACGTTCATTTCATTTATTTCTATATATATTGCACTTAACAAAATAATACTGAAGTATTTTTGTTTCTTAACAATTGTTTGTTGAATGAATTGTGATGGAGATGGGTATTGGCAATTGGTTATATCACTGACCTGTGCTGAGGGATCATGGGGAAAAGAAAGAAGTTAAGACCTGAAGAAATATGGAAAGAAATACAGAGAGAACAGAACTTGTGGAGATGAAGAAAAAAATGTTCTTCTGCCTTTAAAGAGAGAAAACTCACATTCATTTGTTACTATCATCAAATGAGGGAATGCTCTAAAATATCTACATCAAAGCACCCCCCATCCTTAATAATGGTAAACTAATAATCTATGTTATTTAGAAAACAATGACATCAGACTTTATAGCTAAAATTATGAGATAATAGTTCATGTCTTAAATAGAGCATTAACATATTCTATTTTGAAAAATAAAATTAGAGGAGACCAGTGCATGGGCTAAACTATAAATTTTATATCTGATAAACAGTGTTATCTGTGAAACATCATGTTTTTACAGTGGCATTTGCTAGTTATGTGATCTAGGATTGTTATTAAACCTCTCCCAGACTGAGTTTCATGATTTGTGTAAGATAGTTTTCATTTTGTAACATTGTTTATGAGGTTTAGGTGAGGTAATATCCTTATTAAGACCGTGACATAGAAATTTTCACATATGGCGTTAGAATTGCAAGGCTACTATTGTCATTGGTATTAATATTGCTTAGATGTTCCTGTTCTGTCACTATCACTGCCATTATCACTAGAATAACACTTGCTAAGGATTAGGAAATTCTGTTCTTTTTCAAAAAATGGACAGATGGATTCTTGGGTAAATTCATTAACCTCAAATTCAGTGCTAAAATGCTACCATCTTTTTTTGAGATGGAGTCTCACTCTGTCACCCATGTTGGAGTGCAGTGGTACAATCTTGGCTCACTGCAACCTCCGCCTCCCTGGTTCAAGCAATTCTCTGCCTCAGCCTCCCAAGTAGCTTGGATTACAGGTGCCCACCACTATGACCATTTAATTTTTGTGTTTTGGTAGAGACGGGGTTTTACCATCTTGGCCAGGCTGGTCTTGAACTCCTGACCTCATGATCTACCAGCCTCAGCCTCCTAAAGTGCTGATATTACAGGTGTGAGTCACTGTGCCCAGCTCAATGCTATTATCTTTTTTAAAAAAGTGATTAGTATTATCGGCTTTGTCAAAACGAAAGGGTATTTTTGTGTGAATCAAATGAGTAAATGAATGTGAAGGCAATTTGAACACTGTACATTGCCATTGTTAGGATTAGACCACAGATTGGAATCACTAATTTAAAGCAAAGCTCTAGTAAGAACAAGTTCATACATTTAATTCATTTTGTCCAATGGCCTGGAAGGGTGTTCTTACCTGAGGACTAACCATTTTGCATGTTTTATTTAGATTACAGAGCAAAAGTGATACTTTTTTTAGAAAATGCATGTGTTTATTAGCAGAATCTACAAACTATTTTGGATGAAAACAATATCCTAATAGAGAGGTTCTAAAATAATTTAGTTACCTTGGTTTTAATGTGCTAATTTTACCACTTACATTACTTCGTGTACATTTCTTGTGTTGTCATCTACATTTATTTTTTTTGTAAAGGGATCCTCAAGTGTTTGCAGGTCTCACTCTGGTCTGTAAACCACTGCCTGGTTACCTCTTGGATTGATAGCTTTGAAAATGTGTCAACAGTCTTCGTGTTTTACATTTTATCATACTGCCAAGCATAATATAACATTTATACTCCCTGTACATACAGTTTTTTTCTTGTAGAAAATAAAACAAAATCTGGTTTAGGTAATTTTGCTCTTGCAGAATTTAATCAGTTTCACACAGAACTTCTTTACTTATTTATGAGAGACAATGTTTTGTAGTGGGAAAATCTGGACCTGAAGTTAATGGACCTTTTGTTTGAGTATTAGCTCTCCCACTTAATGATTTTGGACCTTAGGGAAGTTACCTATGCTTTTTAAACTTTTGAATTTTTTTTCTGTATTATTGAGATAATCATAATAGCCACTTTAGGCATGGATAATAGCCACCTTAAACATGGATATTAAAAATAAATAAGATACTACGAGACATTCAAATGTAAATGCCACATAGGAACTGAGACTACTTAGGGAACAAGAGATCTAGATTCAGTGGTATCTTTGCTTGTCAGGATATGCATACCAAAGGGAATGGTGGGCATAATGAACACACCCATTTACTTACAGAGCAGTCAAATGCTAGCACAGTAGGAATTGACTATTCAGTTCTAGAGATAAGGGAGTTACATGTCACTTTACAGAGCATACCTGCATCCACAGAGCAGGGAGAGAGAAGGTGTTAACTGATATACATAAAAGTCATCTGAATGCATGCCAGACAGTTGGAGTGCTTGACCTATGGAGAGCAATATATTTGTATAAAGATTACTAGCAGACATGTGGGGTCTTGTAGTTTGAATCTGCAATTTAAGATATACTGCAACTTACCGCTTTTAATGTGAAGAGGGTCTCATCATTTTTATAGTACTTCTTCAGTGTTGGGACAAGACTTATCTACCTGCTCACTGTACTTAGGCAGGTGTTAGAGAAAAATATCTGTCGACTGTAAGGGGAGGAGTGGAAAAGGATCCATTCTGTGGATCCATTCAAACAATCATGGCCAGAGCCATACATACTATTGGAGGATGTACTTAGAACTTCGTATGTAATGATGAATTTATCTTATGTTTCAGAAGGCTCCTGAAAGCAAAGGCATTAATATTCACACCTTATTTATAGAACACATAAAGCTTGCCAGGAAGTGTGGTAAATATTTTTCATGACTTTTATAATTTATAAAATTTGAGATATAATTATAGCATTTTTCAGAAATACTGATTCTTACATAAATTTATAATAATTTACATAAATTTCACATGGTGAAAGAAAACTGGTGGTGCCAAAATTTGAACTCAAGCAACCTGGTACAAGATCCTGTTCTCTTTTACTTGGCTGTCAAAGGATTAAAATAACCTGGAAAGGAACTTCACCATAAGGAAGAACACAGAAGCAGACTGGGCTTTAGTTGTTTCTGGACATATCATAAGCAAAAATTTAAATCAGTCAGAAAACATTTACATAATATTCTAACATACCAACTCCATATGCATTCATATGGATCAGTATGTAAACTGTATTTCAAGAAAAAAATACCAGATGTAGTTTCATGTTAAAATTTTTGTGAAATAACATTTGCGTATGCATACACTGTTTCTGGAAGTTCATACACGAAACTGATGTAGTTACCTGTGTGGAATAGTACTGGGTGGACGGTAGTAGGGGTGCGAAGAGGGGGTCCTGGCTTTTTTTTTTTCTTATTATCTATACTTAAAATACTTTAGTCTAAAATTGTTTAGTAAAGAAAACTGTATTTTATGATTGAGAGAGCACTTTAAACCTTATCTCAAAGTGGTCTACATTTTTCAAAAACCTTTGTGTTTTATGTATGAAAGAAGATTAGTAATATGGGTAGAGGCAGTATTGATTTATGCATACTGCTATCCCCTTAGTATTCTAGGTAATCTCTTGGTTTACTCTATCTTTGTCAGCAGAAAAGTATGATTAGCATTTAGTCAAGGTATTATTTTTCATCTGGAAATTGAAAATGTGAATTCTTTAAAAAAGAAAAGGAGAGACCATTCACCTGTTTTACCCAAGCAATTTACACTTTCAAAGCGGTAAAGATGCCAGATTGATAACATTGAACTTTCACATCAAATAATTAAGTTTTAATCTCCTATTCAAAGACTTCAGCTTAGGGGTCACAGGAATTAAGAAAACTTTTTCTTTTTAATCAATCTTGGATGATTAGTGACTTTGTTTGTGGAATGATCATTTTCCAAGTACAGCATTGCAGTGTTAAAGTAAAATAGGGGGAAAGATTAAGGAGTTTAATTTAGTTGGTATGTTATAACTATGTTTATTAAAATACTAAGAATTACAGCAAAACTTCACCATTTGTTAATATTACTTTTGCCTCAATGGGGGTTATATTGAGAAAGCAATATTCTAGACATAAAGGTCATTGCCAAGCAGTATTTTTCTTAAAATTTATTTTAATTATTCTTGTAAAATAACCCCCTGGGTACTTAAAATGAAATATATTTCTTTATTGAAATGTAATTCTTCTTTCACCCTCAATAAGCTTTCCATCTCTGGTTTATCATGGCAGTGTTGTTCTGAATAAAAAGATAAGTTTGGAACACTGATATACTAATCAGCATGCCTTACACAGTAAGAAATAGGATAAAGGGTACTGTGTATTATTTCTCAATAAATGCTATGTTTGTATAATGACACGCTTGGGGATCCTCCTTCTGGATTTATCATAAAATTAACTGAACCCAGCAAATATATGCAGAAACTGTACTAAATGTAGAAATCCATGTTAAATTATAAGAAAAAATTCCTTCCCTAAAATAGAAGTTTTTATAACAAAATCAATGATTTTACATCACCAGGTCTTGTAATGCTTGCCTTTTAGTGGTTTGTGCTATCTTTTAAAAAATCACTATGAAATCTTGGTTTCAAAGCATGAAAGTCAACAGAAAGTTGGTTTTAACAGGGTTGTAAAATAAATAACAAATAAATATAGAAAGTTTTCTAAGCTTTTGTCATAATGATGGTATATTACTTAATAGTGCCTTATGATATAAGCTGTCTTTGCTATGAGAAAAATAGTACTATATTTAAATAGGACAAGAATATATTTATGAGGCCCAGAATAATACTTGCTAGGGCTTCTTGAAAGTTTAAAAATGTACTAAACAGTCATTTTAGACAAAGATGTCTTCTATGCTTCCATGCAGCAGCTCGTATTACCAGCCTTCTCCTGAGATCCCTGCCCTGTCTAGTAGAATCCATAATATTTTTGCTGTATTGAGAACTTTATGTCATATAGTAAGTATATGAGACACATATCTTTTACCTGATTAATTACTGCTTGTTAGACTTCCCCAAGGTGACCAGATAGACTACTTTGCACTTTGGAAAAAAGCAGGGACCACACACTGATAGACACAGGACTAAAATATAGGTCTATAAGGACTATGGCTTCAACTGTCTGTTTGCTTTACTCACAATATTCATGAAGTCATTGTTATCTGGGGTCTAGCAGATACTGAAATAAACTTTAAACAAAAACAAGATAGTTTCTTTATCTTCACACATTGTGAAGACCTTAGAAGTATTATATAAAAATTACTAAAGTCACATCATTAAATAAGATCAATTTACTCTATGTTATCTACTCTTATATTAAGTCAATATAATCTTTGTAAACATATTTATAATATATAAACAGTACATAGTTCATTTTTACTAAAATATATATGCACATACTTTAAAAATTCTGTCACGACTGATGGGGTAAGTACAAAATTCTTCCCAAAATACATCAGGGAAAGCCATTTCTGTTTTTCAATTCTCTTGATTACTTCAATATTTCTAAATATATAGGTATACTTTTTTTAAGTTTTATTTTGGGCTCAAGGATCTATGTGATGGTTACTTATACAGGTAAATTGCGTGTCACAGGAGTTTGGTGTACAGATTACTTCGCCATCCAGGTAATAAGCATAGTACCCAATGGGTGAATGCTCCATCCTCACCTTCCTCCCTTCCTCAAGCAGGCCCCAGTGTGTATTGTTCCCTTCTTTTGTTCATATGTACTCAATGTTTAGCTACCACTTGTAGGTGAGAATACATGGTATTTGCTTCTCTGTTCCTGTGATAACCCTATTGACTTCTATTTCCACATCAGTTTTTTTCTCTCATCATTGATAACATTTAATCATTTATGTGCTATGCTTGATAATTTCCCTGTTACTCTTTAATTTTAATTTACATATTTTAAATTTACATGCATTAAAATTCACTCTTTTGGATATACAGTTCTATGAGTTTTGACAAAGGCATAGAGTTATGTATACCACAATAAGAAAAGTCTGAGGCAATCCATCAGCTAGAATATTCCCTAGTGCTGTCCCTTTGTAATCAACCCTTTTCCCTGTTTCTAAAGCCTGACATCTATCATTTGTTCTCATTTCCTACAGTTTTGCCTTTTTCAGTATGTTATACAAATGGAATTTTGCATCATGTAGCCTTTGAGCCTGGCTTCTTTCCTTTATCATAATTCATTTGATATTCATGTATAGTATTACTTGTATCAGTCATTTGTTCCTTCTTATTGCTGAGTAGCATTCACTGTATGGATTCACCAGGGTCTGTTTTTCCTTTCACTGGCTGAAAGGCATTTAGATTGTTTTTGTTTTGGAGCTTATAAATGAAGCTACTTAAAAAAATCCCTATAAAAATTTTAATGAATTAAAGTGTTATTTCTTTTGGGTAAACTCCTAGGGAGAAAACTCATGGCATCATAAGGTAAGTATATGTTTAGTTTAATAAGAAAATGCTAAGCTCTTGGCTGTGCCATTTTTGCATTCTTAACAGCAATGTATGAAATTTCTGGCTGCTCTGTAAACTTACCAGCAAATGTAGCTTTATCAGGTTGTTCTTTCAGCTATTGCTGTTTACCAATCTAATAGGTGTCTGGTATTATCGCTCTATGGTTTTAATTTGTATTGCTCCAATGACTAATCATATCAAACACCTTTTCATATGCTGATTTACCACTGATATATCTTGCTTGGTGAGTGTCTATTCAAAATCGTGCTCTTTTTTTTTATTGAGTTGTTTTCTTGAGTTTTAACAGGTCTTTTTGTACTATGGATAAAAAGTTTCTAGGAAGACACCACCTTTGTAAATATCTTTCTCTAGCATGTAGCTTGTCTTTTAATTCTAACAGTGTTTTTCAGAGAAAAAAAATTAATTTTGGTAAAATTCAATCTATCAATATTTTCTTTAGGGGAATCATGCCTTTGGTATCATATCTAAGAATACTTTTCTTGATTCAAAGTTCACTAAAACTATCACTTATGTTTTCCTTTAGAAGTTTTAGAGTTTTACATTTTACATTTAAATATGTCATCTGTTTTGAGTAAATTATTATATAAGATAAAAGGCCTACTCCAAGATATTTTAATTTTAATTTTTAAATTTGCATATGGATATTCAAATGCTCCAGCAACATTTGTTAAAAAGACTTGTTTTTTATTTTATTTTTGATTGTACATATTTATATAGTGTGATATTGTGATACATGGCTAACTTGTGTAATGATCAAATTGGGGTAATTAGCATTTCTATCACCTCAAACATATATAGCTCCTTATAGTAAGAACATTTAAATTTCTCTCTTCTAGCTTTTTTGAAACACACAATACATTACTGTAAATTATAGTCATCCTACTGTGCATTAGGACACCAAAAGTTTTTTCTCCTAACTGTAACATTGTACCTGCTATCCTACTTCTCCCATCCCCCCTTCTCCTTACCCTCCCCTGACTCAGATAACCTATATTTTACTCTCTTCTTCTATGAGTCAACTTTTAAAACTTCCACAAAGGAGTGAGATCATGTGGTATATCTACTTTTGTGCCTGACTTAGTCCAGTTAATTTAATGTTCTCTAGATTCATCTATGTTGTCACAAATGGCAGGATTTCATTATTTTTTATGAGTGAACATTATTTCATTATGTACATATAGCACATTTTCTTTAACCATTCATTTGCTAATTGGACAACATATATATCATTGATGACAGTGATACCACTGGCTAATGCATACTATATCACTACCAGTAGAATGACTTGTGGAGTTGTGGATGAATTGCTATATTACCCCAAGAATCACATATTAACAGATTTCTCAGATGAAGTAATTTAGGAGCTTCAGATGCTGAATGAAAAAAGAAAAAGACAAACAGACAAAAATTTTAAATATGTTAAGTTTTTCTAGATACCTTCTGTCTTGCCTCCAATGTAGACTGATTTTTCTGTGGGGCTGCCTACTTCCATCCAGGGATATTTTTTATGATGTGTAGAGATGATGCCCGCTGTTTCTTTGATAATATGTTGTACGCATTCATAGGTTACTTTAATGTTTGACTGAGGCACATCTCCAAGTATTTCATTATGCATGACTGATATTGGTTTTCTTTGTTTTTCTGTAGGTTAGCTTTCCCCAGTATTTTTCTTCTTTGGATAGGAGGACTAGCTCTCAGCATTTCCTCTAATGGAATATGAATATGAAGCAGACAGAAAAGCTAGTTTTCATTCCAGTTTCCAAAAGTAAAAAATTACATTAAAATTAATACATGGAAAAATTCTGACATGTGTAGTTCTTCCATGTACATTTTTCAGTTTCTTTGGGGAGCAGTTCTTCAGTTTTGGTCTGGAAGTAACCAGTATCCCTGTCAATGCTGGGCTTGCATATGAAGAGTGAAGACTGCCTAGTTGTATAATTGCATAGAAAGCTTTTAATAGTATTAACTAGTATTTATTAGTAATTGCATAGAAAGGCTTTCATAGTATTAAATTAATCATTATAGTTTAATATTATTGATAATATGATTAATAAAATGATTTATATTTCATCCAAACTCCCAGACCATGTAATCATTGTTGCTAGGCTTATAACCTTTTTGGACTTCTCTTTTTCCCACTGAAGGGAATTACTGTTATATCTACTATTATCTTACCTTGTGCCCTTTTGTGAACTTTGCTATGTTCATTCTGTTTCATCTGTTATTGGAAAATTAGATAGCACATGCAGAAGAATGAGGCTAGATTCATATCTCTCATCATATACAAAAGTGAACTCAAATGGAGTAAAGAATTAAATGTAAGACCTGAAATCATAAAAGTTCTAGAAGAAAACTTAGGAAAAATTCTTCTGGACATTGGCCTAGCCAGAGAATTGATGACTAAGATCCCAAAGTCAAATGCAACAAAACTAAAAATAATGGGAAGTAATTAAATGTAAAATCTTCTGCACATCAAAAGTAATAATCAATAGAATAAATAGAAAACTTATGGAATGAGAGAAAAAAATTCACAAACTATACATCTGACAAAGGGCTAATATCTACAAGGGGCTCAAACAAATCTGCAAGGAAATACAAATATTTCCATTAAAAAGTGAGCAAATGACATCAACAGACATTGCTTAAAAGAAGATTTTTAAATGGTCAAAAATATATTTTAAAATGTTCAACATCACTAATCATCAGGGAAATGCAAAATAAAACCATAATGAGATACCACCTTTCCCTAGTCAGAAATGCTATCACTGAAAAGTGAAAAAACAATATGTGTTGGCCTGTGTAAAGGGAATGCTTATACACTGTTGGTGGAAGTGTTATATACTGTTGTTTGGAATGTAAATTAGTACAACCTCTGTGAAAACAGTATGAAGATTTGTCAAATAACTAATAGTAGATCTACCATTCAATCTAGCAATCCTGCTACTGGGTATCTACCCAAAGGAAAAGAAAGTCATTTTGTAAAAAAGATATATGCACTCATATGCACAGTTCACAATTGCAAAGATATGGAGTCAATTCTAGTGCCAATCAACCAATGAATGGATAAACAAAATGTGATTAATATACATATATATATACACACACACATATATATGTGTGTGTGTGTGTGTGTGTGTGTGTATTTGTGTGTATACCATGGAATATAACTTAGTCATAAAAAAAGAATGAAATAATGTCTTTTACAGCAACTTGCCTGGAACTGGAAGCCATTTTCCTCACTACGGTAACTCAGGAATGGTAAACCAAATACTGCATGTTCTCACTTATAAGTGGGAGCTATGCTGTGGTTATGCAAAGGCATACAGAATGGTATAACAGACTTTGGAGACTCATAAGGGGAGAGAGTGAGAGGAGGTAAGAGATGAAAAATCACCTATTGGGTATTGGGTACAATGTATACAATTCAGGTGACAGGTACCCTATAGGCCCAAAGTTCACCACTATACAATTTATCCATGTAATGAAGAAACATTTGCACCCCTAAAGCTATTGAAACTTTAAAAAAATTATATTCACAGTCCTAATATCTATCTCTATCCTATTAGTTCTGTTTCTCTGGAGAATCCTGACTAACACAGTTAATTTGTCTTCCAAGCTGCCAGTTTACAACAGGACAATAGCTTACGGCCAGAGAGAACACGTATCAATCCATAAACTCCTCTTATTCCAAAACTAGAAAGTACCAAGTTGAAGCTGTAGCTCAGTCTCATCTTTTCACACCTGCTAAAGAGAAACCTAGAGGCTAACTGATGTGTTGGTGTGCTTAGTAAGTGGAAGAACTGCGACTAGGTCTGTTTTCTCTTTATCATCCTCATTGTTTTTCTAAGACTTCTATTTTCAATATTTGTCTACAGAAAAAAAACAGCAAACAACAATAAACCGTATGTTTTGCCTCATAAGTCTATTGCTGCACTCTATATGGATATACCAGTATCTTTGCTACTAGCTGTCTGTGAGCAGGTAACTAAATTCAGGCCCAGGTCTCGTGTATTTTGGCCAGGAGTGCATAAAATGCTAATTTATGTTTACATAAAATATTTCTGATCTAGTGGTTTTCTGAACAGCATTAGAATCTGTGTCAAGCTTACATGTTTTAGACTTTATGAATGTGTTATTTGCAAATGTTTGCACAATTAAATAATAAAATTATAAAATACCTTCTGTCAGGATGCTCAAAGCACTATGTATATATAATAATTACTATATTATAAAAATGTAATAAGCAATCACCCACGAAGATAAATTTAGGGGGGGGAAAAATTTCAGGATAGTGTTACATAAATGTAAAAAGGATTCATTGTAAATTCAAAAAATGACTGCAAACATGATTAAATGCAAAGACAAACACAAATCAAACTAAGCACATTTGTCTTTGGAAAAGGAATTATAAAAATGTTTGGCAATAAAATGAAACTGCTTATAAGTCATTTCAAAATAATGATACACCCTGGGTGATTTTATTGGTTCTATAACTTTAAAGTTGTGACCCAGTGGCTTGTATGTGATTTCTCGTAAAGTTATAACCTAATTATGAAGTGACCAGATATGAAAGAGTTGCTATGAATCTGCTGCAGCCTCCAAGTGTTACATTTGATGTTTAAAACTCTTCTAATGAAAATTGCATGGAATAACTATCAATAGAAAAAGCTTAGATACTATGGTGCAGTAAAGTGAAGCAGAAATTGGTTTTACTCCCTATCAAGGTTATAATTGGATTATCATGGACTCAATATTGGAACCAAAGAAAATTATTTCTTTCTTTAAATAAACAATTCAATAATGGAATAGGCAAGGTTATTCCTGTTAGTTAAGGATTTTTTTGAAATTATTAGAAATAATTATATATTGTATCTTTCCCTTTATTCGAAATGCCCACTTACTTCTATTGTTATTTTATGAAAAGACTTTACAGTGCTGCAAGAGAAAGAAACAAGTTCTCAACTCCAGAAACTCGCCAGGATATTGTCTTGTATTTCTGTTTAGACATTTCTGTGTGGAGTGGTGGATGGGGGAGAGGGTAGGGTAGATGTTTGAGTAATTGATAAAGGAGGGAGTCAATCAAAGATACAGTTAAGGTAGCTAGCTCAGTACTATAATTCCCAGCTTATAAGAAAGATGTTTTACTTTGGGAGGCCTAGGCGGGCAGATCACGAGGTCAGGAGTTCGAGACCAGCCTGGCCAATATGGTGAAACCCTGTCTCTACTAAAAATACAAAAATTAGCCAGGTGTGGTGATGAGCACCTGTAGTCCCAGCTACTCTGGAGGCTGAGACAGAAGAATCCCTTGAACCCAAGAGGCAGAGACTGCAGTGAGCCAAGATCTTGCCACTACACTCCAGCCAGGGTGACAGAGAGATATTTCATCAAAAAAAAAAAAGAAAGAAAGAAAGATGTTTTATGATTTGTTATATACTCTGCCCAATTCATTCTACTTTCTAGCACCCTTTCCAGAGTGCCACAATTAAGTATTCCACCCAGGGATCCCTATAATTTTCTACCAGGAAATTCTTGTCCATAGTATAAAATTACAGCATCACTTCATATTTTTGTCTCTACATTTCTCATTACTGAAGTGCAAATATAAATTGTTAAAAAATAATATTCTGAATATACAAATTCACACTGAAATATGTTAATAATGACCATATTGACATGTTTAGGAATATTTGTCTAATAAAAGATTGTACTTACATATTTTCATAAATATACCTTTGATGATGACATTTCAGACAAGTTGGATATGATAGGAGAATTACCTCTCCCAACAAGATTCTACATCTTAATTCCCATGCGTAAAATAACTTTCCAGATGTAATTAAACTTACTAATCAGTTGAATTTAAAACAGAAAGATTACGCTGGATTATCCAGCAGGGAGGAACCAATATGATCCCCACCTGAGACACAGAAGAGTAAGACATAAAGGGAAGTCAGAGAAATTTGAAGCACAAGGATTCAATGCTTTTTGTTTGCTTAAATATGAATAGGACAAAATGTAAAAACAAACAAACAAAAAAAACAAACAGGGACCTCAGACCTATAGTCACAAGAAACCAAATTCTCCCAGTAACCACCAACCTTGGAAGAAGCTGATACAGAGCCCTAGTAGAGAACTGTAGCACTGACCAGTACCTTAATACTTGAAAAGCACTGCTCTATTCATTCATTTTAAAATATTACTGATTAAATTATTGCAATTTAAAAAATAAAGCCTATAAGCTCCTGCCCGTAAGAAATTTCTATAGGAACTGAAGAGATAAGGTGCATAATGAATTACATGGAATGCTTAAAAGGCACTTTTTTTCATAAAGAGGTAGTGAATAAATTGTTCTGAGACATCAGAAAAGTGAAATGTCACTCACAGCTGATGATGATATGTTGGGAGGTTTCTTGGAGTAATTGGCATCTAGGCTGCTGAGTTGACTCAAATGTCACTATTTTATTTTGACAAGTTACTGAAAATGTTAATTTCTATATGATTGGCATGACCAAAAGAGGCTTTTTACTTGACTCTGAAATAGTTACATTTAATATTTGTCTTTCTGCATGTATTATAGTCTTTTATTTTGGTCCTAAAATAAGATTCCAAACCTATTGTTCTTACTAATATGTGTGTGTGTTTTTAGTAATACAAGGAACAGTGAAGTTTTGGGAAAAAGTAATAAGACACATGTGGATATATATGGTTAGTCTTGAGTTGAAAAAATAAGACATTTTAATATAGAATACATTATTCTATATTAATTCATACTAAAAATATTAGTGTTCAAGAAAAAGCAGCATTAGGAGCTAAGTAATATTAAGTTGAAAAAGGAAACTAGTTCATGGTATATCTGTAAGATTTTTTATTGATTAATCTTCTCTTCAAGGTAGATAGTATAATTCAAATTATTATTCAGTAACTGGCTACAGTAGCAATGAATTGAGAATGTGCACAGTAGACGTATTAGCCAATTCATAACTTCTATCCCTTTTTCTTTTTTAATAGAACAAATTTTCCATAGCATCTCAAGTGTGAAGGGAAGCAGAGCCAGGTGGATTTCCATGATAGTCCATACCTGTATCTTTAATTCCCATTTTATCTGCAGAGCAGTCAGTGTAGATAATTTTGTTTAGGTTTTCTGGATTTCTCTCTAGCATGTTTTCATGTGTATAATTTCATACTTGTGTCTCTTGTCCAATATTATCTTGGCCAATAGGTTTATTCAATTATGGAATATGTAAATGTTGAGCCCTTGCTTTTGCCGGTTCATGATTATTAATCTATTTATTTTCCAGCATTCTTTTATGCTTTTTTGCAACTTTGTTACTTTTCTATTTTAGCTGGAAAGACTTAACAAAATCAGAAGGCTGTTGTTTACAGAATACAGCGTTTTCATATGGGTAGTCTTCCTGGCAGCATGTTTTCAAATTTTATGCCTCATCTGCCAAAATCTCTCTCAGCATAAATCCCTACCGGGAAGCTGTATAAATCATGTGTTCCTGTGACCAGGTGTGCCAAGGATAACTGTGGGAGATACCTCTGTTAAGTAATCCTCCCTCTAGAAGAGATACTGATAACATTGATTTTCAGATGTTGACAGGCTGTCTGATTAGGAGTCAGTCAGTTCAAGACTGTTCCAGAATATTTTCATCTGAAGCATGATGGCTAACAGTGAGCTATCTGCTTAGGAACAGTGGGAGCACCTTTTCTGTGCTAAAAATTACTGGGAAGCACTGCCATATGCAGACTTCAGGAATCTTTAAAATGCTGATAATATTTTCGTTTTTCTTTCTGCTGTTGCCAAAGGAAGCCAAACCATAGTTTCTGCCTAACAAGCATCAACTACCGCATGCAATCAAAAGAAGATATTGATTGATTGTGGAGCTCCCTTGAAGCCATCAGTCATGCAAATTATTATCACTATTAATATCGTTTTGGTTTAGTTTTATAAAATGATGCTTGAGAAGTGGTTACTTTAAGTGTGCCTGTGATGGCCACACTGAAGAGAAGTAAGACCTCCTTGAGTTGAAAAGAAATAGCTGGCTTTTATTATGAAAGAACAATTTATGCTAGCTCTTCTTTCACTTAAAATCTAATATGAAAAGTGGCGTTATAGGTATATTTTAAATCACTGTCATAGAAAAGTACATATTATTCCACCAGTTTGATTTTTAGACATGTATTATATACTTGCCCTTCAAACGAATGGAGAGGTAATAAACGCCTTTTGTTTGGTTTTCTGGGTATTTTTAGCCAGTGAATTAGCACCTTTGTTCATGCCTTTTATGTAATGTTGTTTACTCTGAAGTCCTCAGAAATTAAAGAGAAATAATGTTTCCACTGGCAACTAATCATCTGTCCAAAAATAGCAGAATAACACCAGCAAAATGTGAAGTATTCAATGAATAGGAGAAGAAATTTCAAACATTAGGTTTTCATCAGTAATGCAAGCTAGGAAATAGATTAATAGTTAAAATTTGTGATTGCTTGGATTCTGGTTTTACTTCAGAAGTCACTGAATTTCTGTTTGAATTTTAGCAATTCTTATTGACTATTAAACAAAAATAATACCATCTATTTCCAATTCATATCAGAGAAACACTGTGAGGATTAATGCAATAGTTTCTATAAAGATATTTTGTACAAATAAAATGGGCTGGGTGAATACAATATAGTGCTATGGTTTGTTATTACATAGTGAGGGGGGGCATTCTGTTTATTTTGTTTTGTTTTTGTATTTGCTTAATGTATTCAATTTTTTAAATGCCCTAATTTCTCATTTTCTTAAGTTCTCCTTAACTCAGTGGTAGATGATTTTTCCTTATGCTTATTTCTGCTTTTCTACCTACCATTTCTTGCTGAAACAAGCCTTACTCTATAGTCAACAAAATGTTGCTTCTGTAGGCTTGGAAAAACCTTTGCAGGCTATCTTAATTCTTAATACACTAAAGAACATATAAAATCTTAATCATGTCCAACAATATAGTATATGAAAACTTGCAATTACACTTGTGTTACTGGAAGCTGTTGGTAATTTTAGAAAAGCATAATATTTCACGAATTTTATTATGTAATATAATTCCAGTATAATAGCTAAAGCCTATACTTCTTGTTTCCTTTTTATCAATCTTATCTATTTATAGTCTTTTTCATAATTCATGTTGAGAAAAAAATAAATTTTTGTTTTAACAATTGTTCTTACTGTTCATATGCTTAAAACTAAAATTACAAGCTACTTCCAGAAATGTAACTAGGCTATTTGTATTGTAATTAGTGAAAGTAAAACAATTTATTGTTTTCTATATCCATGTGTTTGTTTACTTGTTTTGAGAGTTGGTTAGGGGAAAATTACAATTTATTGTGTATATTCTTTCAATGAACAAAAGAGATAACATTCTATTAATTCTGTTGAAAATATTGAGTGATTTTACATAGCTTTTATATTTGATAAAAATAATTTTATTACCTATACATTAATATTTATATTCATATAAGAATTTATGTTATAGTAACCATTAATTTGTGGTTCTTTTCATTAAAACATTGGTTTCTAGGCAAAATCTTAAGAAATTGATTGATTATGTGGGTTCTCAATTAGTCTCAGAATAAAATTGTTTATAATTTTTATAAGCCAAATTTCCCTGATTGTTTCCCAATGCAGTGTCCTTCTGCCATAGCACTGTAACTACTCATTTTGTAAGGGATGTAATTATTGTGGAGGTGCTGATACTGGTGGTGTTTCCCTGAGTAGAGTAGGGGAGAGATTAACAGGAGATACTTAGCTACAATATGTGCCCTTTTCTTGTGAGAGATTCCTGTGTATCATATTAACTAAATAGAGGACAAACATGCAGCTTGCTAAACGATGTAACACATTAAAAATTCTGTTACCTAAACTTTATGTAAAAGTTAAGAATAATGTCCTTTGCCACCATTTATGTTCACCTGAGCTCTAGCTGACTTTAAAGCCTACACTTGTAGATATGTAATTAGATAGAACTGAAAGAAACAAACAAAAAAAAATGGACATTCAAATTTATTTAGCCTAAAGAGCCTATTCTGAAACTCAACAAAAGCAGTCTGAGTTTTCTTTCTACATTTGTATACATTAATTTTTATGTGAACATGGCATATAATAAATATCATTCTTCCTTATGATAATAAGAATGACAATTAGGACAATTTCTTAGCAATTGATAGTGCTAAAATTTGGAAGATACCTAAGAATTCATCTATTTCAACCTCTTAAACACTGGAAAGTATTTTTCTAACATGTCAGATAGCTTTTTCATAAAAGGTACACTTTCATAAACACTTTAATAAATAGAAAGCTCATTATCTGAAGAGAAAAAATATACTTTTAAAATATATTGTTAACTCATCCAGGTTTTTATACATTCCCATTACTTTAAAAAGTTCTCACTCAGGAAAATTTTGTAGAAGTGTTTGAACTGAAATGAACTTAAACTACCAGCATTAATATTTACCTGTCTCTTTCTACATTTCTATTTCACCTTAGGTCCAAAATGTAGTCCACAAAGATTCTCAGTAATTCTGCAATGATACTACTTTTCTTATTATCTCTCAGTTATTTATGTAGTCTTGGTATAAGTCTATAAACTAACATAAAATACCAAGGTAGTCTTTTATTATGCTCTTCTCTATGTTGGAATTGTCAATTTTTTTATGCCGATTTTGCTCTTTTCAGTGTAAAGCTCATTTAAAGAAGATACAGGTAATTTTATCCTCTCTGTTCTTATACTGGCAATAAGCTAAAGTGTGCCTTTTGGTTGTCTTAGCTTTTAAAATACTTGCTGACCTGTTCTGTTAACATAAAAAGCCATTCCAGCTTCTGCCTTTGTGCCTTGGAGTACATGATATGGACTTCAGAAGTTTTAGATTCTCCCTAAAATGTGCCCATACGTGGTACCAGTTGTGTAGAGCAAGGTACTTCTATTTATCTTTTCTATGACATTAGTTTTTATTTGTCAATAACTTAACCCAGATTTCTATTTGCAAACTTCAAGCTAAAATAAACTAGGCCACGGTCTGACAAAGTTGGTTAGAATATAGTTCAAAGTTGGTTAAAATATAGTTCAACTTTATGCACAGACGTTTTTATTGCCAAAGCAGAAATTACATAAGTAGAAAGCAACATAATGAGACCCCCATCACCTGTTATTATTCTAGATGTACCCAGTAATAACACTCTCTTGACCTAGGAGAAATTATTGGTTTTCATTGGCTACCAAACTTAAATGCCCTTCATTTTCCCTTCTTTAACAGATAGAGCAATCACAGTTGATACTGGATGATTAAGCCTCAGCCCCACTCATTCCTTTTTATGGGTGGTAATGGCTCCTTATCTTTATTCTTCATCTATACGTGACTTTAAGTTTGGCTAATATTCACTAATTTCATTTATTAAAATAACCATGGATTGGGTGCAGTGGCTCACAACTGTAATCCTAGTACTTTGGGAGGCCAAGGTGGGTTGATCACTTGAGGTCAGGAGTTTGAGACCAACCTGACCAATATGATGAAAACCTGTCTCTACTAAAAATACAAAAATTAGCTGGCGTTGTGGTGGGCGCCTGTAATTCCAGCTACTTGGGAGGTTGAGACAGAAGAATCACTTGAACCCGGGAGGTGGAGGTTGCAGTGAGCCGAGATGGTGTCACTGTGCTATAGCCAGGTGACAGAGCAAGACTCCAACTCAAAAATAAATAAACAAAATAAAAAATAAAATAGCCATTATTGGGTAATTACCTGTAACCCCTCTCCTGTTCATTTTACACGTTAAAAAAATTTCTTAACCATGTCTCCTAAAAAAGAAGGACTTTATTTTTTGTCAAAACTGTAAAAACTCCAACTTTCATTGCTTTTTTTTATCCTGGGAATATTTTTCAGCCTTTTGTGCAGAATTTCTTCTATCTTATTAGGATCTCTGCATCCTTTATAATAAATCAGAAAATAGAACATTGTATTTTAAACCTGTTTACCTCCCATATCAGAGTGACAAGCTTTTATTTATGGCAGACATCATTGATACCTGCCTGAGGCAGGAAAGACTGATGCAGTAGATATATTGAAGGTCAATGGAATAATAACCTCACTGTTTCCCTATGGATGACATCACTACAGTCCTCTGTGGCTTCCCCTGGAGTTCCCCAGGAAACATTTTCCTCTAAATCTTGACATAGCAACAACTTAATCACTTCAACTGCTTACTGGAGGCTTTTTAGGATGCTGCTTTTACTCTACCCTGATCATTTTTCTTTCCCTTCCTACTAACTCTGCTAACCTTTATGTTTTAGAGGTTTGTAGCCATTTGCCAATGCAGACATTATTAATCAGGTTTCTTCAATAGATACCAAAAACAAAGAGCATACAATCATGTGCTGCATAATGTTGTTTTGGTTAATGACGGGTTTTATATATGATAGTACTGTTATAAGATTATAACCATTTCATTTTTCTGTACTTTTTCAATGTTTAGATATGTCTAGATACACAAATATTTGCCACTGTATTACATTTGCCTACAGTATTCAGTAGAGTAACATACTGCACAAGTTTGCACCCTAAGAACAATAGGATACAACAAATACTCTAAATGTGTAGTAGGCTATGCCATTTAGGTTTATGTCAGTATGCTCTATGATGTTCACACAATGATGCAATCATTTAATGACACATTTCTCAGAACACACCTCTGTCATTAATACCACATGACTGTATAGACTAAATTATAATTCTCTTTCTTCGTACCAAAAAGTTCTGGATTAAAGTCCTGTATATGCTACCCTAGTCATGCCATTTCCCATTTATTTAGTCATGCCATTTCAACTTTTATTTTAGATTCAGGGTAAATGGGCAGTATACCTGGGTATGCTGCATAATGCTGAGGTTTGGTGTATAATTGATCCTGTCACCCAGGTTCTCAGCATAATATCTAATACTTAGTTTTTCAACCCTTCCCAACCCCCCTCCCACTTTCTACCTCTAGTAGTCTCCTGTTTCTATTGTCACCATCTTTATATACATGAATACCCAATGTTTATCTTCAACCTATATGTGAGAATATACAGTACCTGGTTTTCTGTTTGTACGTTAATTCACTTAGGATAATGACCTCCAGCTGCATCCACGTTGCTGCAAAGGACATGATTTCACTCCCTTTTATGGCTACATAGAATTTCATGGTGTATATGTACTACATTTTCTTCCTTCAATTCACTGTCGATGGGGGACCTAGGTTGATTCCATGTCTTTATGTCTTTGCTATTGTGAGTAGTGCCGTGATGAACATACAAGTGCAGGTGTCTTTTTTGGCAGAAAGATGTATTTTCCTTTGCATATACCCAATACTGGGATTGCTAGGTCAAATGATATAATGGTTCTCTTTCAAATTCTTTGATGACTCTCCAAATGGCTTTCCACAGTGGCTGAACTAGTTGACATTCATATCAACAGCGTATAAGCATTCCCTTCTTTCTACAACCTAGCCTGCATCCATTGTTTTTTCACTTTTTAATAATAACCATTATGACTAGTTTGAGATGACATCTCATTGTGGTTTTTATTCGCATTTCTCTAATAATTGGTGATGTTGAGTATTTTTTCATATGTGTTTTGGCTGCTTTTACATCTTCTTTTAAGTAGGATCTGTTAGTTTTGCCCACATTTTATTGGGCTTATTTATTTTTGCTTATTCAATTGTTTAAGTGCCTTATAGATTCTGGATATTAGACCTTTGTCAGAAACATAGTTTGTGAATATTTTCCCCCATTCTGTAGGTTGGCTGTTTACTCTGTTGATAGTTTCTTTTATTGTGTAGAACCTCTTTAGTTTAATTAGGTCTCATTGGTCAATTTTTATTTCTGTTGCAGTTGCTTTTGGGAACTTAGTCATAAATTCTTTTCCAAGGTTAAAATCCAGAATGGGGTTTCAAAGGTTTTCTTCTAACATTTTTATGTTTTGAGCTCTTACATTTAAAATTTTAATCCATCTTGAGTTAATTTTTGTATTTGGTGAAAGGTAGAGGTCCAATTTTATTCTTCTGTATATAGCTAGCCAGATATTCCCACACTGTTTATTGAGTAGAGTCCTTTCCTGGTTGCTTATTTTTGTTGACTTTGTTAAAGATCAGATGACTCTAAGTGTGTGGCTTTATTTTTGTGTTCTCTATTCTGTTCTGTTAGTCTTTATGTCTGTTTTGTACCAGTACCATGCTGTTTTGTTTACTGTAGCCTTATAGTATAATTTGATCTCAAGTAATGTGATGCCTCTAGCTTTGTTCTTTTTGCTTACGATTGCTTTGTCTATTCAGGCTCTTTTTGGTTCCATATAAATTTGAATAGATTTTTGTAGTTTTTTGAAAGACAACATTGGTAGTTTGATAGAAATAGCATTGAATCTGTATATACCTCTGAATGGTATGACCAATTTTACAATATTTATTTTTCTGATCCATGAGTATGGAATGTTTTTGCATTTGTTTGTGTCATCAGTGTTTACTTTTAGCAGTATTTTGTGGTTCTCCCTGTAAAAATCTTTCACCTCCTTGGTTAGATGTATTTCTAGATATTTTATTTGTGTGTGTGTGTCGCTATTGTTAATGGAATTGAGTTTTTGGTATAGATCTCAGTTTGAATGTTATTGCTGTATAGAAGTGCTACTAATTTTTTTATTGTATTAATCTATTTATTTAAAGTTCAAAAACAGGCAAATATTATTTATTGTATAAACAACCAGGACATAAGTTTCTCTTGGGGGAACAGTGATTGAAAAGGAGAATAAAGGAGGGAGAGTTTTCAGGTTCACACTCTTCCATCACTGGGTGCTGGGTTCACAGTACATGTATTCTGTAAAAATTTATCAAGCTGTTCTTTTATAATATATGTGCTTTTTAGGTGTGTAAAATTAAAAACACTTTTTTTCTTTTTTTTTTTTTTTGTACTTTAGATTCTGGGGTACATGTGCAGATCATGCAGGATTGTTGCATAGGTATATACATGGCAAGGTGGTTTGCTGCCTCCACCCCCCCGTCACCTATATCTGGCATTTCTCCCCATGTTATCCCTCCCCAATCTCCCCACCCTCTGCTGTCCCTCCCCTACCCCCGCCAACAGATCCCAGTGTGTGATGCTCCCCTACCTGTGTCCATGTGTTCTCATTGTTCAACACCCGTCTATGAGTGAGAACATGTGGTGTTTGATTTTCTGTTCTAGTGTCAGTTTGCAGAGAATGAGAGTTTCTAGATTCATCAATTTTTGTACATTGATTTTGTCTCCTGAAATCTTATTGAAATCATTCAACAGTTCCAGTAGCCTTTTGGCAGAGTCTTTAGCATTTTCAAGTATAGAATTAAATCATCCACAGAGAGAGATAGTTTGACTTCTTGTTTTCCTTTTTGGATGCTTTTTATTTCTCTCTCTTGCCTGATTTCTCTGGCTTGCACTAATAGTACTTTGTTGAATAAGGGTGGTTACGGTGGCATCCTTTTTTTAATTCTCAAGGGAAATCCTTCCAGTTTCTGTCCAGCCACTATGATATTGGCTGTGGTTTCATCATAGGTGGTGTGTTGAGAGTTTTTATCACAGTGGGATGTTGGGTTTTACTGAAAGATTTTTCCACATCTATTGAGATGATCATATGGTTTTTGTTTTTAATTACATTTATGTGGGTAATCACATTTATTGATTTTAGTATGTTAATCAACCTTGCATCCGAGGAATAAAATCTACTTAATAACTTTGGATGGGTGGCTGGATTTGACTTGCTACCATTTGTTGGGGGATAATTGCATCTATGTTAAAAAAGAAATATTGGCCTGTAGTTTTCTTTTTTCAATGTGTATCTGCCAGGTTTTAATATCAAGGTGATGCTGGCTTCATAGAATGATGAAGGGAAGAAGGGAAGAGTCCCTCCTCCTCAATTTTTTTGAATAGTTTCAATTGAACGAGTACAAGCTTTTCTTTTTGTGTCTGGTAGAATTTGGCTGTGAATCCATCTGGTCCAGGGGTTTTTGTGTTGGTAGGACTTTTATTACAAGTTCAATTTTGGGACTCTATATTGGTCTGTTTGGGGGTTTCAGTTTCCTTCTGTTTCAGTCGTGAGAGGTTTTATTTCCAGGAATTTATTCATTTCCTCTAGATTTTCTAGTTTGTGTGCATAGAGGTGTTCATAATATTTTTGTATTTCTGTGGGATTGGTTGTACTGTCACCTTTAACATTTCTGACTGTGCTTATTTGGATTTTCTCTCTTTTTTTTCTTTGTTAATCTAAATAATTGTTTTTGAATCTTGTTTATCTTTTCAAATGATCAATATTTTGCTTCTTTGAATCTCTGTATAGAATTTTGGGTCTCAGTGTTGTTCAGTTCTTGATTTTAGTTATTTCTTTTCTTCTGCTAGTTTTGGAGTTAGTTTGTTCTTTCATTTCTAGTTCCTGTAGGTGTGATGATGGATTATTAACGTGAGATCTTTCTAACTTTTTGAAGTAAGCATTTAGTGCACTAATCTATACTCTTAACAGTTCTTTTACTGCATCCCAGAGATTTTGGTATAGTGTGTCTCTGTTTTCATTTATTACAAATACTTTTTTGATTTCTGCCTTGATTTTGTTGTTTGCTCAAAAGTCATTCAGAAGCAAGTTGTTTAATTTTCATATAATTATATGGTTTTAGAAGACCTTCATGTTACTTTCTATTTTTATTCCACTGTGGTCTGAGAGTAGGTCAGATAAGATTTCATTTCTTTCTTTTTTTTAAATTTTATTAAGGCCTGCTTTCAATCTTGGAGTATGTTCTGTGTGTGAATGAGAAGAATGTGCATTGTGTGATTGATGGGGTAAGTGTTCTGTAGAAGCCTATTAGGTCAAATTGGTCAAGTGTCATATTTAAGTCCAGAAATTCTTCATGAGTGTTCCACTTGAATGATCTGTCTAATGCTGTCAGTGAGGTGTTGAAGTCTTCCCCCATTATGGTGTATCTGTCTATGTCTTTTCATAAGTCTGGAAGTACTTGTTTTATAAATCTGGGGTGCACCAGGGTTGAGTGAATATATATCTAGGATAGTTCAGTCTTCTTGTTGAATTGAAAGCTTTATCATTATATAATGACTTTTTGTGTCCTTTTTTACTATCATTGATTTAAAGTCTATTTCACTGGTATAAGAATATAATTCCTTGATCTTTTTTTGTGTTTTTGTTTTTCATTTTCATGGTAGAGTTTTCTCCAATCCTTTACTTTGAGCCTATAGACGTTATTACATGTGAGATGAATGTCTTGAAGATAGCAGACGGATGAATCTTATTTTTTTAATACAACTTGCCATTCTGTGCCTTTTAAGTGGAGCATTTAGATCATTTACATTCAAGATTAATATTGATATGTGAGATTATCAAGATTAATATTGATACTATCATGAAGTTGATAGCTGGTTGCTTTCCAGTTTCTGTTTTGTAATTGTTTTATGGTGTCTTTGGCTACGTACTTAAGTATGTTTTGTGGTATAAGATATTATTGTTTCATTTTCATGTTTAGAATCCTCTTAAGAATCTCTTGTAAGACTGATCTAGTGGTGATGAATTACCTTAGTATTTGCGTGTTTGGAAAAAATTTTATTTATTTTTTGTTTATGAAGCTTAGTTTGGTGTGATATCTAATTGTTGGTTGGAATTTCTTTTTTTTTTGTGGGTACTTATTAGGTATGTATTCATGGGACCTATGAGATGTTTTGATACAGGCATGCAATGCATAATAATCATATCATGAAGAATAGGTTATCCATCCCCTCTAGTATTTAGCCTTTGTGTTACAAATAATCCAATTGTACTCTTTATTTTAAAATGTATAATTAAATTATTATTGACTAATTCATTCTGTTGTGCTATCAAACTGTAGGCCTTATTTATTATTCCTAACAATTTTTTGTACCCATTAGCTAGCCCTACTTTCCCCAATCCCCCACAACCCTTCCCAGTCTCTAGTAATCATCCTTTTACTCTCTATGTTTTGACTTTTAGATGCTACAAATAAGTGAGAACATGCAATGTATGTCTTTCTATGCCTGGCTTATTTCACTTAACATAATGATCTCCAGTTCCATCCATTTTTTTGGAAATAACTAAATATCACTCTTCTTTATGGTTGAATAGTATTCCTTAGTATTCATGTATCATATTTTGTTTATTTGATCATCTGATGATGAGCATTTAGGTTGTTTCCAAATCTTGGCTATTGTGAACAGTGCTTCAACAAACATGAGAGTGCAAATATCTCTTCAATACACTAATTCTCCTTATTTAGGGTATATATCCAGCAGTGGAGTTGCTGGATCATATGGTAGCTCTATTTTTAGTTTTTTGAGGAACCTTCAAACTGTTCTCCATAGTGGTTGTACTAATTGACATTCCCACCAACAGCGTTTGAGGATTCTCCTTTGTCCACATCCTCGCCAGCATTCATTCTTGCCTGTCTTTGGTCTATACATCATTTTAACTGGGATGAGATGATATCTCATTGTAGTTTGCATTTCTCTGATGATCAGTGATGCTGAGGACCTTTTCATATGCCTGTTTGCCATTTGTGCTTCTTCTTTTGAGAAATATCATTTCCTGTTTTTGATTGGGTCATTAAACTTTTTTCCTATAGAGTTGGTTGAGATTCTTATGTGTCCTAATTATTAATCCTTTGACAGATGGATAGCTTTGGAATATTTTCTGCTATTCTGTGGGTTGTCATTGACTTTGCTCATTGTTTCCTTTGCTGTGCAGAAAGTTTTTAACTTAATGTGATTCCATTTGTTTATTTTTACTTTGGCTTTCTTGTTTGTGGGGTAATATTCAAAAATATTTTGCTCAGAGCAATGTCCTGGAGTTTCCTCAATGTCTTCTTATAGTAAGTACCTTCATAGTTTGAGGTCTTAGGTTTAGTCTTTAATCCATTTTGATTTGACTTTTGTATATGGCAAGAGATAGGGGTCTCGTTTCATTCTTCTGCATACAGATAACCAGTTTTCCCAGAACCATTTGTTGAAGAGATTGTCTTTTCCTCATGTATGTTATTGGCAACTTTGTTGAAAATCAGTTCACTGTAGGTGTGTGAATTTGTTTCTGGGTTCTCCATTCTGTTCCACTGGGCTTTGTGCCTTATGTATGCCAGTACCATACTGATTTGGTTAATATAGCTCTGTAGTATAATGTGAAGTCAGATAGTGTGATTCCTCCAATTTTGAAATTTTTCCATAGAATAGCTTTGACCATTTTGGGTCTTTTGTGGTTCTATATACATTTTAGGATTTTTTTTTCTATTTTTGTGAAAAATGACTTTGGTATTTTTATAGGGATTGACAATATCGATTCTTCCAATCCATGAACATGAAATATCTTTCCAATTTTTGGTGTTCTTTTCAATCTCTTTCATCAGTATTTTATGGTTGGAATTTCTTGTCTTTAAGAATTCTGAAAATAGGCCCACAATCTGTCCTGGCTTGTATGGTTTCTGCTAAGAAGTCTGCTGTTAGCTTGATTAGGTTCCCTTTGTGCATCATCTAACCTTTCTCTCTAGCTACCTTGAATATTTTTTCTTTAACATTGACCTTGGACAATCTGGTGACTAAATGCTTTGCTAATGTTGTATAATATTTGGCAGAAGTTCAGACTGCTGAACCAGGCAAGTAGGTACTCTGAATGCCTGGAGATCTACCTGGGTATGGAGTGGAGACGGCCTTGCTGCATCACAATCTATGCCCAGATGTGGGTTGACTCAGGCTGTTGATCAAGTTTAAAGGAGTGCGAAGGAGTGCTTAACACACACACACACACACACACACACACACACACACACACACATGAAACGATCTAAATGCCCATTGTCAGATGACTAAATAAAGAAAATATGATACGTGAACACAAAGGAGTACTATTCAACCAAATTCATATATATTTATGAACTTCTGCTTGGGTGTAAGGAAGATAGGACCCCACTACACCACAATCTCAGAGGTGCAGACTGGGACACCACAAATAGCACCAAAAGCCAAGTGTCAGGTTGCTAAGCTGGCCCTGGTTGCTAGTCTTGTTGTCTAGGAGAAACTGCAGCTGTAGCACCTCTCCTCTCACCCCAGGCCTGTGATCAGGGAGAACACAGTTCCAGCACCTATTGTTGAGGTGGTTTCCACAATTATGTCTGTGGAAGCCCTTACCCTACTGCAAAACAGGCACTCCAATCTCTAGCCTAAACAGCCACAACACAGGGTGGCCAAGAATGGCTGAGCTGTATGCACCTGGATTAAAAATGTTGTCTTGCTCTTGGTCCTGGGTCTGGAAAATGTCTGCAGCTTTTCCGAGTGTCTTTCCTATACAGCATTTCAAGTCCCTCCCCAAATTAGCTCCACAGCTTGAATGAAACAAAGTATTCTCCCTTGGCTAGAGTTGCTTGGCTCCTCAGTGGAAAGACAAATCACAGAAGGAGGCTCTCTGCCTCTCTCACATATTGGGGCTTCAGTCATTTTTATTAGCTAAATGCCATCATGAGGGATGTCTGCCCACATTCTCCTCCCTGGTATCTGAGGTTTCCTTCATGATTCTGGTATATTTCCTTTTCATTCTTGAAGTGAAGCTCACAGATTTGATCTTTATGTAGTGTCTTGCTATTTCCAAGTGACTGAGTCATGTTAAAAGCCACTAATCTGCCATTTTGGGGGGGGAAAAACCCAAGCATTTACGTTTCTAATTTTTGAATTTCTTTTCTGATAGGAAGTATTAGTGAAACTATACAATTTATAGGTTTGTAGTATAAAGGAAGTGCAAATTTTTGATATACAAAATAAAAATCACAACAGTTAGTGATTATTTTTCTTTAGATATTGTTTAGAGCTGATCTGAAATGAATAGCTGTACCTGAATTACAATCCATGAATTTTTTGCATTTGTTTTCTATCTCGTAGTGTAATTCATATTTTTAGCAGTAATCTCGACTTTTAAAAATATGTTCTACCTATGATTTTAGAACATGCCTCTATTTTAACATTTACTTTGAACTTTTTATCACCTCCAGCTGAATGTGCCCAATGTTAACCCTTTTTATAACTATCTTACAGAAATTTTAGTTTTTCTGTGTCATCACTGTTAAAACAATATATTATTAGAGTATTCTGCTTTACTTTATAAAAATATATGTACTTTATTTTTGTAGCAGACTGTACTCATGAGAATGTAACAGAGATTTCCCCTGTATCTTTTTCCCCTATTAATCTATACTTTACCTCTATAAGCAGCCCACATCGAAAGCATACATTAAAAAAATTCTGAACTACATAGACTCATCATATTCACAAATGTCCATAGTTTACATTAGGCTTCACTCTTGGTGTGTATTCTGTGAGTTTTCAGAAATGTATAATGACATGTATCTTCCATTACAGTATCATAGAAAGTAGTTTCTCTGTCCTAAGCACCATGTTTGTTGTGTCCATTCATCTCTCCCACCCTACCTCTGGCAACCGCTAATAATCTTTTTACTAGTTCCAGAATATCATGTTGAAATCATACAGTTATGCAGATTATTCAGGTTGGTTTCTGGCTTCTTTCACTAGTAATATTCATTTAAGTCTTCTTCTTATCTGTTCTTGGCTTGATAGGTTTTTTTTTTTTAAGGGTCGAATACTATTTCACTGCATGAATGTACCAAAATCTATCTATTCATTTATCTACTGAAGAGCATCTTAGTTGCTTCCAAGTTCTGGCAATTATAATTAAAGCTTCTATAAACATTGGTGTGCAGATTTTTGTAGGAACATACATTTTCAGCTTATTTGGTTAAATATCAAGGAGTGTGATTGCTGGGTTATATGGCAAGAGTATATTTAGTTTTATAAGAAACTGCACACTGTCTTCAAAGTGGCTGTACCATCATGCATTCCTATCCACAGTGAATGAGTTTCTATTGGTCCACACCCTGGCCAGTGTTTTGTGTTGTCAGTGGTTTGGAATTTTCTATTCTAATAGATGTGTGGTGGTATCTCATTGCTGCTTTAATTTGCAAATCCCTAATTACATGTGATGTTGAACAACATTTTATGTGTTCTTTTGCCACCTATGTATCATCTTTGGTGAAGTGTCTGTTTAAATATTTTGCCATTTTGTAATTGGGTTCTTCATTTTCTAATTATTGAGTTTGAAAGTTTCTTTATGCAGTTTGGATGACAGTCCTTTCTCGAATGTATCTTTTGAAAAATTTTCCCCCCAGTCAGTGGCTTGTCTTCTGATTCTCTTCTCAGTGTCTTTCTCAGAGCAGAAGTTTTAAATTTTACCAAAGTTCAACTTATTAGTTATTTCTTTTATGCATCATTTCTGTGATGTTGTATCTAAAAAGTCATTGCCAAACCCAAGGCCATCTACATTTTCTCCTATGGTATCTTCTAAAAGTTTTATATAGTTTATATTAGGTGCCTAATCTATTTTTAGTTAATCTTTGTGAAGGTTGTAAAGTCTGTGTGTACAAGCTTTCTTTAAAAAGTTATTTTTGTCTTTGATGTCCAGTTTTCCAGCATCATTTATTGAAAAGATTCTTTTCCTCACTGGTTTGCCTTTACTCCTTTGTCAAAGATCAGTGTTTCACTTTGAAGTGTTTCTTTTTATTTATTCTCTATATCCCAAATACTAGTGTTTTCTGTATATATTATTTTTTATAATTTTAACTTTAAAAGCTTGCTACTGTAGTAGCAGTAACTTTCCAAATAGCCACTTGCTCTTTGGATTTACTGTATTCCAAATTCATTTAGATTCATTAAGATCAAAACAGCAGCTAACTAGTGAAACAGGTGAATGGAAAAACCAGCCATGCCTAAAAGGAGAGGAGTCTTATTTTTGAATAAAGAGTCAAATATTGGTTACTGTCTTGTAATGTCTAAATATTTTTTAATTAAAACTGTATGCTATAATCTAAAATGACTGTAGTGTGTTCAAGAGTGAGGAGTGAACTGAAAACTATGGGGGTTGCTGAGTTTTCATACAGTGGCATGGGAAGCCTCTTTCATTGGATGCATTTTAAAGTGGCGTTGGAAAACCAAACAAATTTGCATTTGATATCATCCAAAAGAAAATACTTTTTCAGTGTTACAAGAGAAAACTAAATGTGGTAATTTTGTCATAATTAACATAAAGTCAGATAAGGTATCAGGAACAGATAATGTGTCCGAGATGGAACACATTTCCAAGATTATTAAAATTAAGGCATGTAAGTAGTAAAATGTGATGTAGAAAAAGAGTGGTCTGGGAGTCAGTAAACCTAGGATCTAGAACCAATTGTCTGTCACTTGGAGTCATCTCTCATTTATGTTATATTTCTCCAACCATTAAATAGGGAATGAATAAGTAGTTACTTTTTTAGTCTCCTTCAGTTCTAAAGTTCAAGGCTACTATTACAAGAAAAGTTAGAGTACTGAGTTAGTCTGGTTCAATCAGGTGTCTTAAGTGAATAAATTAAACACACGTTTACTTATAATTATAAGAACTATAATAAAATTATGTATAAAAAATGCAAATCTTAAGTGGATGATAGAAGCAGACTTTTCCCACTGTTTAATTTTTTTTTAAGTCAGTGGTAAACACACATGCAAGACATTGCATGATTTGAAAGTTTGCTTCTTATACAAATTTATTATTTTATATTCTACATTTATTTTTGAACTGTAACTCAATAACTTAGAATTATATGATTTAAAAATTGATAGAGGCTTTTTAAGTTCTGTGCCATCCCAAACGCAATTTAGGAAAGAGTAAACTAAGGCCCAGAAAACTTAAATGATTTGTACAGGGTCACATAGCTAATTTATGACAAGGCTAGAAGAACAAGCTGGATTTCCTGAACTTCAGCCCAGTGACTTTTCCACAATAAGTTTAAATTTCTCAGCAATTAGTATATTTTAATAAAGCATTGATAAAATATCTTGTTTTATTTTGTAGAAATAAGTTTTGACACCCATTGATTCATTTTATTTTAATATTTTTGAAAGGTTGTTATTATTATCGTCATCTTTATTATACATACACTAGAAGAGATTAAGTAATGTCCCCAAAGTCATGTAACTAATGAAGACTGAAGTGTGAATTTAAGCTCCACTTTTGCCTAATTCCAGGTTCCAACTTATTTCAAGACATGATGTTAACTTCTTGAAGATTCCATTGAGCATTAGAATGATAACATTCTGAGGATACCTTACTTACATCTTTGATATTAGTCTTTATCAAGATGTGGTATAAAGACCACCAAAATTTATGATTATTTTTGGTACTGCTTCATCATGAGGCTTATGCTAGGATATATACCATACTAAATGTTTGAAATACATATAGACAATTGATTAAGTTTATGCTTTGTATGATTGATAACTTCAGAAGTTATTCACTCAATTTTTCATACTGTGAACAGATTTTTATTGTATTTGTGTGTGCACACATATCAGAATTGTACTGATTACCTTTTTACCCTTTCAAAATGTCTTAAATGCCAATCCAAGGCCCAACGTATAACTTTTACTGGAATCTTACCATCAACTTTCAGAATTAAAAGTTTTCACTGGAGGTTTCTCAATGCCTATCTACTGCATTTCTAAATTAACAACACATGCAGATTTGTCTTTGATGGCTCTTTTATTGCTGCATGCAGCTGGAGAAAAACCAGCTGCCAAGGGGAACTCGATTTTCTTTATCATCAACTTGACATTCCTTAACAGATGGCTTCTGGATACCATGGTAGTCTTCTTAATTTGTCTCTTTATATAGTGCTGCAAACACCCTTGGTTAATTGCCTGATTATTACATTTAATTCTTTGTCAACAATATACATCCTTGTTTTGGAACATATCCTAGGAGATAAGGCAGGAATTTGAGGATAGAACTGCTACCAGGCTTTTGAAACATAAAGTGGCACACCTGAGGGTAAGCTAATATGTTAAAATATCCTCGACCTAAAATCCAGTAGGCTTACTCTGAAGTGTGCTATTTATCCAGAATATAGTAGATTAGCATGAGCTAATGTTATACAGGGGAATAGTAGAAAATAATAGGTTAATAAGTAAAAAAATAAATGCTTAAAACATTGTACGGCAAAACGTCTTTCCAATTGAACATAAACCTAAAGTTAACAGCAATTGAAGTCTCTTTCTTTTCTTTTTTAATATCTAAGCAAGTAAGTAGGATTTAAATACCACTCCAGGGAGAGTTAAAATTTCTCTAGTGTTTCAAAGGGGATGCAAAAATACAGTTTATAATTGATTGACTTTGACACCATTCTTTTAAGTGCAAACATACACCTTTTCTTGCTTTGGAAATCCAAAGAAATGAGCAAACTTAAAATCTGTATAGATTGAGAGCTCTGATTCAATTATAATACTATGCACATGTACATACTTTTATATACACAAGATGTAGAATTCAATATACAATAAGTGAGTACATTGGTCAATATAAAATCACCTCATGTTGTCAACCCTAACAGTAGCATATTGACCACACAAACATACCAATTAAAACTACTATTAATTTTGACTTTTAATCTTAGTTCTTTATTTTCATTTTTCATTGCTAAGTGGCATGGCTGTCTTGAAAAATGTTGTAAAATTATAGTCTTATTCTTTCAATAAAATAAATTACTCATGACTGTCCTATATTAAGGGTTTTAAATCGATTCAAAAAATGGACTCAGTGGAATTCGGAAAACCCTCAGAATAGTACTTTTGCTGTTATTATAGAAGAAGATCTGAGTTAATATTGCTAGTAATGAATATTCTATTGAAGTTTATGCTGCCACCTATGGGGAATGAAAATTCTTAGTAATTAATCTAAAACGTAGAAATTACTGTTGCCAATTATGAATGAAAATGGAAACATCTAAGTGAATTTTATTACTATTTAACTGTCAAAGAAAAACCTTTTTGGAGAAAGATGTAAGTTCTTTCATTGTTTCTTTTAAAACTCCAATTTGATGTGTGCCCATGGAAATTTATCTGTAAAATCAACAAGGATCATTTCTAAGAAATAACTTAAGTTCAAAGTTGAGTATTTGCAATCACGCAATTAAAAGTAATATAAACTGAATTACCTGTATTTATTGTGAAACCCTATGTGAGTTGATTTAATATCTCTGTTCATTTTTTTTCATATTCTTTTCATTTTTGCCTCTTTTAACATGTACTGTCTTTTTCAAACTGGGGAGTAAATGAACTAGTTTGTAACCCCCAGTCTATTAAGACAGCAATATAGTAAAATCGAAAGAGAAAAACCTTTGGATTAAGGAACATCATTGGTTGAAATTCATATCCCAGAAATTCAGTCTGTGTTTTCATTAGCAAGTAAAACTTCCACCACCCATTTTATAGGAATGTTGTAAGAAACATGAGCTTACCAGAATGCCAGACACAAAATAGATTCCAAATAAATATTTGCATTGCTGTCTTCCAAAATACAGTCTCTGTTCTATCATGAAGATCCAGAAAAACTGAGTCATAACTCACCTGGTAAGAGACAGGGTAAACCAGAGAGTAAGAAATCTGGATGAGTAGGATGAGAAATAGGAAAGATCTTGTTGAACCATGTCAATGGGTGCAGCAAACAGACTCTATGGTGGCCCACCCATGGTCCCATGCACATCTTTGTGTAACCCTCTCCCTTTGAGTGTAAAATAGGACCTATGACTTTCTTCTAATCAATAGAATATGATAAATATGATGAAACATAATGTTTGTCATTATGTTATATATGTAATACACCCTTTCTGCCTTTGGAGAAGTATGTGGCCATGTTGGGAGAACCAGATGGCGAGGAACCAAGGAACACCTATAGGAGCTGAAGGCAACTTCCAACCAACCTCCAGCAAGAAGTCAGTCTCTCAGTCTTACAATTACAAGGAAATGAATTATTCCATCTGGCTTTGGAGAAGTATGTAGCCATGTTGGGAGAACCAGATGGCATGGAACCAACGGACACTTATAGGAGCTGAAGGCAACTTCCAACCAACCTCCAGCAAGAAGTCAGGCTCTTAGTCTTAAACAATCACAAGGAAAGGAATTGTTCCAACAATGAGAGTGAGTCTAGAAGGTGACTCTTCCCCAGTTGACCCACCAGATGAGAATCCATCTTTGGCCAATACAGTACTTGAATTCTTGCAGCAGACCTAGCTAAGATGTACCTGGATTCCTAACCCACAGAAGCTATAAGTTGCTAAATGTATTAATTTTAACCTGCTAAACTTATGCTAGAGATTAGCAATGGAAAAGCTAATCTACTGGGAAGTTAATCTACTGGGTTTCTTGAATAAGTTAGATTTTCATTCCTTTATTATTCTGTACACTTTTAAAAATTTAAAAATTTAATTTATGAATCTGAATTTTTGAAAAAAATAAAATTACAAAACTTTACACAGTGTAAATGAAATATTCCTCCTACTCTACAAATCTATATTATGCTCATCAGAGGCAACTGCTATGTTCTGTATCATGTTTTCACCCTGGATAAAATGATTTTCCAAACTCATAAGTATACACAAAGATTTAAAAGTGATTTAATTTTATGCCTTTTCTAATATATATAAAATACAAAAGTGAAATTTTGATTGGCCCTTAAGTTTAAAGAAATTTTAGAGCTAATTTAACAAATGATTATGTTATGTAGCATTAAATCTTAAATGTTATTGTCTATCTGTGGAAACTGAAGGAAAAGGAAAGCATGAGCTCAGCTAATAAATACTATTTTTAGTAGATCTAGGTAATTATGCAATATTGCTACTAGCTGGCCATGTATCTTCACACAAACCACCTTCTCTGTTTAGATCCTTAATTTACACATTGCAGATTTCAAGTTATGTGTTTTTAGGCATCTGCATGTTATGTTTTGTGTGTATTTTGCCTTTCATAATGTTGACTAGTAATTTACAAACCTGACTGATTATAAAATCATACTCCAAGTTTGTTATTATTATTTATATTATTAATAAAGATAACTGGTCATCATGCCTCGGTATTCTTTGTCAGTGAATCTTGGATATGGTTACAGAATCTATATGTTAAGATATTTTGACAGGTGCTTCTGACTATCTTGTTTGGAAAAAAACAATTTAGATACATGTATGTTATCTAAATAATAAATATAAAAATAAACAATAAATTAATAATAATAAATATAAAATAAGTAAATTATAAAATATATCTTTCACTGTTATTAACATACATTGACATACATATAACACTGTTTGAAGGAGAGTGATCTGAAGTTCACTGTAAGCTACATGACAAGGACAGTCAGTAACCACTGCAGCTATGAGTTATAAGAGGCTATAACAACGGAGCACAGTGTAGGAAGTCTTTATTTAATTTCGACCCCCATTTTCCATTTGCCTTGTATTTTACTTCTTCTTGTTCCTGGTATACTTAACAAAGTACATCTTTTCTTTGTATCATATCCAGAAATCTTTCTGGTCCACTTGAAAGCCCTGGTACTGGGACGACATGAGAGTTCTTTGGAATTGTTTAGAGGATACAGTCTTCCTTCCTTGTCTTTGGCTTCTTTTCCCCTTGGTGGATCAAACCTAGGAGTTGACAGCTTCATCTGGTACACTAATGCAATCAAGTTCTTTAGCAGTATTTTTGCTCAAAAAGCTGTTTTTTGACTCATACGTTGTTAATATATGTTAATTTTATTTCACAAATACATTCTTCAGACAAAGTAAGAGTGTCTGCACTTTGTTATTAATATGCATTTTTTAATGTTTATGACCAAGAAATGAAAGAGGGAATGGCCTATTCCATAGCTGCAGAGACTGAAGCAATCATAGGAGCATCTCACCTGGAATGTTAGAGTCTGTAGCTGCCTTTCTCTCATCTTCCCAAATCTAATTTATTTAGTTAGATAGTCAGCTAGATAGCTAGCTAAATAAATATAATTCAAAAACTACAAAATTCTCTCTTTTAAGTGTAAAACTTTTTTATTTTTTAGTGTATTCACAGAGTTGTGTAATTATCACCACTCTAATTCTAGAACATTTTTGCAACTCCAAAATGAAACTCCATATAAACTTGTACTCAGTCTCCAACTCTCTCCCCCAGCCTCTGGCAACCACTCATATATACACTGTCTCTATAGGTTTACTTACTCTGTAAATTCTATATAAATTAAATCATACAGTATGTGGTGTTTCGTGAATGCCCTAATGCACTTAGGATGTTTTCAAGGTTTATCCACATTGTAGCATGTACTAGCACTTCGCTGCTTTTCATGGAAAAATAATACTGCATGTCATGGGTATATCACATTTTATTTATCCATTAATTAGTTAATAGGCTTTGGATTTTTGTCATGTTTTTACCATGATAAATAATGTCATGATGATTAGTCATGTGAAAGGTTTTGTATATGTCTTTATTTCTCTTGAATATATACCTAGGAATGGAATTGTTTGTGTAAATGGTAACTCTATGTCTAACATTTAGGAGAAATGCCAAACTGTTTTCCAAAGAAGCTGTACTATTTTGCATTCACAGAAGCATTGTACCAGGATTGTAAATTTTTCACACCCTGTCAAGACTTATTTATTGGCTTTTAAATATTAACCATTTTAGTGAGTGAAATTGGTATCTCATTGTGGTTTATACTTGCAATTATCTAATGACTAATGATACTTAAAATCTTTGCACATAGCCATTGATCATTTGTCTCTCTTTTTTGAAACTTATGGTGATATTTTTCTTCTTTGGAAAAACATCTATTCAAAGTATTTGTCCTTTTTAAATTATATTGCATTTTTATTGTTAATTTATGAGTTATTTAAATAATCTGGATATCATTCCCTTGTCTTTTCTCATTTTTGATGGTGCCCTTTGAATAAAAAAAATTTAATTTTGATAAAAGTCAATGTATTTGCCTTTTGTTGTATTACTTGTGCTTTTGGCTCCACATCTAAAAATTCTTTGGCCAATCCCAAATTATAAAAACTAATGGCTATGGTTTCTTCTCAGAGGTTTATAGTTTCAGCTCTTTCATGGAGGCCTCTGATCCATTTGGACTTAATATTTTATATGATATAAAGTAGAGGGTACAGGTTGATTCTTTGGCATATTTGTGTACATATCTCCCAGGGCAATTTATTGAAAAGATTATTCTTTCATAATTGAATTGTCTCAGAATCCATGTTGAAAGCCAACTGATCATAAATTTATATGCATATTATCCTTTCTATATTTACCACCTGTATGTTCCTTTCTATGTGTATCAAATTTTCTTGATTACTAGCTTTTAGTAAGTCTTATAATTGAAAAATGTGAGTCTTCAAACTGATAGAGGCAGGCAAGCGTGGGTACCTGGTGAAACCCCACCTTCAAGCCAAAAAGCCTGAAATCCTTGGCCCAACATGAGAACTTCTATCCCTCTTTGCCTACTCTTTCCCAGTTAGTTCTTTCTGAATAATGTCTTTTTACTAATCAAATGTTGCCTTTTCTAAAACTACCTATGGCCCGCCTCACCCCCATCCTGTGCCTATGAAAGACTGCAGACTCAGTCGGTAGAAGACAGAAGTGGCTTGAGTGGAGAGAGGTGACTGGACTTCACAGGGATGAATGGATTTTAGAAGAGAGATGGCTTAACTTCAGAGAAGAGCTGCCTGGAGATAGCTGAATTGCATGAAAGATTATCTGCCCATCCTGTCTCCTCTCCAGCTCCCTTCTCCTCTGACAGCCATTTCCACTGCTAAATAAAATTATCCTCTTCCACCATCCTTCAAGTGTCCACATTGCCTTATTCTTTTTGGATGCTGGACAAGAACTCAGGACCACCAAGTGCAGGTACCCAAAAAGGCTGTCACACTAGCCCTTTATGCTTGTGGAGGGCAGTTGCCCCACGTGATGAGGCAAGGGGCCCACTAAGTTGGTAACACTGCTGTCCATTCTTAAGGAGCTAAGACAGCACTGTAACATCACCTCTGAGGCTTCAGGGGTCACAGGCACCCCCACCTGGGTGCCACCACAGGGCCCACATGGAGCCTGCTCCTGCAGGCACCAAAAGTAGGCATCCAGATCCTGCACTTGCTCCCTGAAGCCCTCCTTGCTGCAAGAGGTTTAGTGTTGCAGGTCCAGTAAACAGGGCACCCTGTTGAAAGCCCGATGAAGGAGTTGAGAAAAAATCCTGCATCAAAACTTTTTTCTTCTTTATCAAGATGGTTTTGGTTATATTGGGTACCCTTGAATATCCATATAAATTTTAGGATAAGTTTGTCAATTTCAATTAAAAATGCAACTGAGATTTTAAAAATGATAGCTTTGAATATATAGATGAAGTTGAGAAGAATTGGCCTTATTTATCAATATTGAATTGTTCAACCCATGAATATGAATTATAGTTTTGTTTAGATATTTTTTATTTCTTTCTTCATTATTTTATAGATTTTTTTTTTGTCTACAGACATATTTTGTTAGATATGAAAGCCACAGAGTTTTGTACATGGACTTTGTATGCTGGGACCTGCCAATACTTAATAATGAGTTCCAAGTTATTTGCACATTTATTTGGAATTTTCTGCAAAGACAATCATATCATCTGCAAATAAACACTTTCTTTTTTTTACTTTTCAATATGTATATTGTTTCATTTCTTTTTATTGTTTAGACTTTTTGTTAATTTCCAGAGTTCTCAAAAAGTTGATTTTGACAATTTTTCCAGTGCTTTTATTAATTTTCACCAAGGAGCAGTTTTTTTGTAGATCTTTAGTAATTCATTCCAGATGTACTTTTCTCTTCCTAACCTAATTCTAAGGTAAAGAATAATAAGTCTCTCCTTACATGTAGGAATTTGAAATTATTGATTTCAAATTATTTTCAAATAATTATTTGAAATTATTGACCCCAAATTTTACCAATAGGAAAGAACTTGGTAGATGATTCAGAGTAATCCCTAATCACAAAACTGGGCAGCAAGGCAAACCTATTCATTTACTAGACTAGTCCAGGAACACTACCAGTGCTCTATGATTCACAACTCCACATAGTAAAGAACACCATAAAAATACTTCACTGAGTATTCAAAATTTATATATGGTAGCTCTGGCTCTTGCTGGTGTGATTTTTCAGGCCCATCATTTTACTGCTTTTAAAATATGCACTGTGCTTGTTTAAAAAATGAATTGCATTTATCTGTATTTTATTCTCATTGCTAATTAGTTTGATTAGTTCTCAGTATGAATAAGCCCCTCTATTAGACTGTACTTTCTTCCAGAGTTGTGCTTTCAATGTACTTTATTTTTAATGCTTCATGCCTCGTAGAGTGCATGGTACTTTTTCTTAATTAACCAATTAATGAAATATACCAAGAACTTAGTACATACTAGTCTGTGAATTATACCAGGGACATAAGATGAAAAGTCCACTCTTGATGACCTCATGTCCCTTAGAATTTTAGTGAATATTTTTCATTTATGTCATTAGCACATTATATTGCTGCATGAGGTGTTTAATTTTTCTGCATCCACTGGGTCCAAACGGTGGCCAGAGAGGCAAAGTGAGAGACTCTGACAGAGCCTTGAATGTATGGAATCATTGTCTAAGAAAGTATTAGAGTTAATCAAGCTTTACTTAATGTATGCGTTAATGAAAATTTATTCTTTGCTAAGAAATCCATAGAAAGATTTGTTCTAGGTATTGAAATTATTGCATTAAACTGAAATACATCAATTAATTGAAGATACATCTATAATAGTAGTTTGACTTCTAAAATAATGAGAATGTAAGTATGGATAAACAAAATAATATGGTAAGGAAATCAGATATAACGTTATAGTTATTAGATATAAATTAATAAAAATATTTTTGATGTCCTACACAAAGTTTTGTCATTAAAAATGTCCTTTCTTACATGTAAGTGACTATATTATGCAATTAAAAGAGAGAAAACATAACAACATTTTGTATTGATATTATTTTTTTCTTTGAGAGCAGAGTCAAGAATACAGTGTTAGAATGAGTATTTCCTAATAATTGTCATATTCCATATCATATTCCTACGGGTATTAGAAGGTAGCAGAGTACATGAAGTGGATGTCATTCATATGAAAAGCATACTGGTTAAAAAATTGATGACATTTAGGTATTAGGATCAATCACGTTATGGTCAGCATAAGCTGACTAATATCCACATGCAGGGAGGGGGCAAACACAAACATTCAGTCTATAACAAAGCACAAGGGACAGAAATATCTAGAGGATTATTCTTTAGCATCAGTATTTTGTAAGACATTAGGAAACTCAGAAAATAATCAGACAGCCAAGTAAATGAAAGACACCAGCTTGGTCCTTGAATTTAGTGTTCAATGTAGTGTTGAGATGAAAAGATGACAGAAATCAATCACAAAACACAGTATCATAAACAAACCACAATATTAATATTGTGATGCTTAGGTTGTGGATATACTAGAATTCATCTTGGAATTTACCATTGTTATGTTGCAGGAATCCTTTCTAACTATTCTGCTCTCTTCCTTTCCCTCCCCCCACATATCTCCTCTTAAAACCAAATTTCTCAGCCTACAGGAGAACGTATCTAAAATGAATTAGTAAATACTTTTCAAATATTAAAAGTAAAGTGTTTGCAGTCTTGTTTTATATGAGTTTGCTAAAATTTTTTATAACTTTACAGAATGTGTAATTTAACATTTTATTACTATAATATTTTCACATTATCTGAATAATGTGCTTAAATACAAAACTATATTCATGTATTAAATAAATTTCTCCTTCAGCCTATTATTTAATATATGCTTCATTATATATTTCTAATCATGTTTTCTCCTATATTTACTTTTACAAAACTTTAACATAAACAGAGTTTCTATGAGAACATTTGGAATATAGACTCTCTCAGCAAAATTCGTCATTCATTAAGTCCCTTCTGAGTTAATAGGAGACTACCTAACATAGGCAAAGCAGTTAAAACCTCACATATTGTACATATTAAGGTTTTCTGTGATGTGATACATCTACATTTGATATTTATGTAAATGAATATAAGCCAGGGATTGACAGTATGCCTGTGGATTTTCATGATGCAAATTCATATAATATTTAAGATCTTTAAGACTATACTTATTGTTTAACTAACTATTAGGTATATCTTTGGAAACCATTAGCTCTGAAATTTACAGATGTTTCTAAATATGGTCTTTCAACACTGAGGAATATCTGAGACTTGCTGTGAGAAACTTCATTTTACATGATTGGTTTGAAATGAACACTACAGGCATTTTTTAAATAGGAAATATGGAAAGAGAAGTTTCAAGAACTATACTGGGGGAAATAATGGAATTTGCTACTACGTCTTAACTGTTCTAGGTGAGGAATGTGAAACTTAATTTGTGCTAATCAATGTGAGGTGAAAAAAGCACAAATTAATTTGACATGCAGATTTCGTACTTCAGTAATGATGCTGAAAATATTTGGGGCCTAAACAAAGAGAACATATTCATCTCATGAGTCAGTGGAATGGATTATATCCTGCCTGTAGCAACATTGTACACATCTTCATTGAGGCTGAATTAAGTGAAATCTCTAATCTAGTCCTTTTGACATTTTTGATAATAAATTGATAAGGAAAAATTGATGTCTTGCTTCACAGCCATAATGACAAATCACATCACGTCATGGTGTGGGATGGAGGAAATGACACACTGAATACTAAGAAACTACAGAAACAGCTGCACCTTGTTGAGCAGTTGTCCTTAAATTAAAGAAAAGCTTGAGTCTTTTGTCACTACTTCCTGAGTTTTGGTGAAAGCAAAGATATCCTTGACTTCCAGATATCTCTCATCTGCAAATATGGCGTTTCAGAAAACTTATTTTTCCATAATGAACAGACTGTTACTTTAGTAATTATAGGTGTGTTTATGTTATTAAAAGTTACTGTGTCCAATGTTGAGTACCTTGCAAAATATTGCAAGTATTTTATTAATACTTCTGTTTTCCCTTTCAAAAAATATATTGAGTTAGAAAATAAATTGGGATGAAAACATAGCTGCCTAACATAACGCCTGTTCAGTTAAAAACTATTTACTGTAGTAGCTCTTGAAAATTTGTTTTATATTTTTGACAATGTCTCCTTTTGTTCCAGTATGATGACTTTTTCAGTTAAAGGCACAAGAAACTAATAATCTGTAAAAAGTGATACTTTGACATTTTAATTTCAGGCAAAGATACACTCAATAAATTACATGACAAAACAGTTCTTAGAAAAATTATGGAAAAATTTGAATTATGTTCCATGTTTGGATGAACCCAAACTGTTTTACTTCAGTATGTATGCCAAGTAAAAGGGATGAAAATAGAGCATCTTTTGTGACTGTATCTCTTGTGCCCATGAATTATTTCTATGTGTTTCAATGTGCCCTTGTGATTTATTAGCTTTTATTTTTCTCCAAATGTATTAAGTAAAGTTTGAGTGCAAAGTAACCCCAAAATCCAGGAAGACTGACAAATTGGAAATGAAAATGGGGCAGTAAAATAATACACCATCAAAATAATGGTTGCTCTCATATCTTTCCCATCTCTACTATTGAGTCTTTTCCTTCTTAAGATTAATAAACTTGTTTGCTCCTTATATAAACATGTCTTCTTGTCAATTGATACGTTTTTATACCTATGGACTTTTTTTTAGATATAAAATTTTCACATAGCTGTGGGGTTTCCAGCCATGAATTAACGCTATTAAAGGAATGAGCGAATTCCAATGCTCATAGTGGAAAGGTTTTTAAATTCCTTTTTATCTTGAATCATGCTCTGATTCAGTCTGAAGGAGCCCTTATGAAGAATTTGCCAATATATGGCCATGCTTTTTTGGCTTGAAATTATTGAGATACATACATTATTTTTGATTAGCCAAACAGAAGGAAGAATAGAACTTAAATATGCATTAGTTGATGCTTTACATCCTTTTGTCTTTTTAAAGTCAGGATGGCTTTCAAGTAGTTAAAGGGAAAGCTTAAAATAAAAAGCTGAATTAAGGCATCAATTGTTATGCTCACACTTTCCCTCTCCAGACTAACCCCTGTCCTCTCAATGCAACAGCACTTACGGAAGGTAATTTCAAGAGTCAGGACACTGTCTCCTTGCTTATAATGGCTAAGAGAATTCTGGAAAAGCTAATGGCACTATACCATGTCCCACAGGTGATGACGTCCATCAGAGCTAAAAGACACAGTTATTTCTTCAAAATGTTTTGTGAAATTGTGGTATAAATAAAGATTTACATAGATAGTGTCAGGACATTAATGGCTTTATAATGTGAAATTTATCTTTATGTACAATGTACAATTGGTTGTGCATATCAATTTCATTGCCATGAAAATTTTCTCCTTGATTCAAAGATTAAGTGGTACATTATGAATCTTCAGTAGGTACAATTATTTGACATTAAGAGCTAGCAGATTATGAAGCTTACTTGGAAATTTTTAATGTCTTGGTAAAATAATGTTACTGCATAAAAAAGGGGCATATATTCTATCACAGTAATTTGGGGAGCATTTAAAAATACCAAACATATAATGAACTGTCATATATGCCAGAAATAAGCAGATGTGCATTATAATCTAATTATGTCCTTGCAAAAATGTTACGAAGGTAGTGTTATGCCCTTTCTAGGAATGATAAAATGGAGGCTCACAATGATTAAGTTTATTGTATATTCTCCTATTGCTAATGTATTTTGGTGTCATTGCCAAATTTACTGTTTTAAATTTACTCTAGAGGCCTATTAACTAACTTACCATATTGTATCTTTTAAGACTTATCCAACTCTACCATTACCATTTCCCTTGTAATTCTCTCAGGTGAAGATTTTTATTTTTGTAAAACTGCTCATCTAGTTATCCACCACACAAAGGACCAAACCATTTATGAAATCAGATATTCAAAAATAACTATTAAACACTTACGATGTGCAAGTAACCATGCTATGTGGTGGGGTGGTAGGGATGCATCAATAAATGCACATGTACCCCAGAATTTGAAGTATACTTTAAAAAAAGAAAAAAAAATGAGAGGAGAGACTGTTAAATACATAGAGACTTAAGAAATAAAATAAAATAAGACAAACAAGTTTCCAGTCCAAGAAAATACCAATATTAGCTCTTTCTGTTTTTGTACCTTTTTCACTCCTTTATTTGATCACTTTGACTGTATCAGGATTTTTATTTCTTTTGTGTGTTCATTTTCACATGGTCTAGCCATACACTCTTTATCTAGTTTCACATTTCTTATCCAGTACAATTTCTATAATTTCACATGTTAACTACTTTCTACCTAACTTCTTCATTTCTTCTATTCTTTCCTTCTTTTTTTTTCCCCACTCATATCCATATTTGGGCAAAACAAACACCTGCTTTTAGAGAAGTATTATATAATACTGTTTAAGCCATTAAAATCTACTATCTCTACTCTCATTTGGGTTTTTAACATTCCTCAGTCATTTTTGCATTTCATATTTGTCTCTGACAGCTCTTTCTTCCATGTTTCCATTTAGCTGTTGAAAACATTATTGCTTTTCTTATAATCTATTCTCCTGATCATCAAAATAATTATTTCAGAAAACATAATGAATATAACGTATAAATTTTTCAACAGTGTGCTCCAACAGCAATGACATTTTCTATTTTTTCATTTCCTATTTTCTTCCTGCTCTGCAAATTTTAGAGGAAGCACTATCTTTCTTTCAATCTGCTTGTGCTAATAACTCTGTGAACTTCCTTCTGTCCATTGGACTTTACCCATCCATTATGTAACTTTTTCTTCTAAACAAGTACACGAGCCTGTGCCACTCTCGAAAAATAAATAATAATGATAATGAAATCCTCAACAATTATTCCAATCTCATTTTAGCCTTTTTTTTTCTTTGTTTTTCCTTGAAATTAAATATAATTGGGAAGGAGTATTGGTTGAGTGACCTTAGTGCCTGAGGCTATGGAGTGCTGCAAGCCAGATGCTTCTGTGGTCCCTGCAGGGTGGTGGCTGTTAGTTTCAGCAGAAACTTGTATCTGCTGGCAGGTGCCCACCTCCCCTGGGCAATGCTGGAGAAAAAATAGAGCAACACTTGCTTTTTGGCTGACCTTTTATAACGACACGCCTTCCTCACAGAACACACCCCTATATAGTTTCAAACTTCACTAAACTAACTTAGATGTTCCTAAATATCTAGGCTCATATATTCATAGATCATTGACTTATTTGCACTGACACATAACTATTCTTCTACATGAAAACATTTTCATTCACATTGGTAATGATTGTTCTAGATTATTCATTCGTATAGCTATCGACTGTGAGATTACTTGTATATACAAATATTTATTTAACAATTTCCTGACAGTCATTTCACATATTTAAGATCATAATCTACCTCTCACAAACTACCCAATTGTGAGATTCTTACTAATGAACGCTTGTATTAACTCTACTTTCGCTGTAGATTTTTATTTGTAGATACTCTACCCTCCGTTAGCTACTCTGAGTCCGCCTTTGCTTTACAGTAATAGTAGCCTAGGCATATATTCTACTCACCTGTGTGTGTTTCAAATCTAATATGTTATGTTTTTATTCAATTATGCAAAATTTCCAATAATTTTTCTATAAATAATTCTTTTGTTTCAGCCTTTCTTTTCTTCTTTAGAATCCTAAAAGCCTTTCTTTAGATCTTCTCATTATTTTCTTGAGGTCTCTTGATATCTCTTTAAACTTAATGATCAACGTCTCAATTCTAAATTTTAGAAAATGTTTCAGATGTATTATTCTCTCTAATTTTTATTTTCAATTGTATCTATTCTACAGTTATCTAGCTTTTAAACTTAGGATGTTTAAAGCAATATCTTTTCATGTCTAGATTTATATTTTGCTTATCTTGGAAGTTTGAAAATTGAAGGCCTCTATCTTGCTATCTTTTCTTCTCTAAACTATAAGGAATTTTGTTTCAAGAAATATTATCTTTATATCTAAAAAATTATGATATATCTTTGATTATGTTATTCTCTCAGCATCATGGATGGCAGATGGGATTTCTAGACCTATTCTCTGTAAATTTTGACTTTTCTTTTTCATTATGTTAATCATTGATTTTTTTCCATCTTGTTTTTCAGAAACTACCATTTAAATTTTCTAAGTTACTAATTCTGTTCAGCTGTACCAATGGTTTTTATATTAAAATGAATTCATATTTTTATACTCAAAGTTCGTAATCATTTTATAGCTACAATTTTATACATACAATGTTCTTTTTAAAGCCATTAGTTGTATTATATACAGATTTTTAAAATTTGTATTATTGTTCTAAAGAGTTTTTCCTCTGTTAGCACTTCTGACTATTGAGTTTCATGTAACTCTAATAATAATATTTCTAGAATTTTAGTTGTATAGTCATCTTGTTGTTTTGAGTTTTCCACTATCAATTCTCTAATGCCATACTAGTTTCTTGAACCTGTCTCAAAGGGTCATGGAGAATAGTGAGAGATGCTTCCATACTAGAAATCTGACTTCTGGGCTTAAAATCTCATTGCTTTTCCCAACTCTTGCTAGTAGCCTGTCCCTGCAGCAATGCTAAAACTATTGCTTCATCTTCAAAGGTAAGAGTTTCTGTTGCCAGTCCCTAAGAAACATGTTTAAAAGTGGCTAACATACCCTGCTTATCTGACTTTTTTACTCTCTAGTTTGCTGATATTATGTTTGCTTATTTGTATTTCAGGTTTATTATGGATTTACTTTTATTTTATATGATATATATATATATATATGTACATACATATAGTTTTGAAACTAGGGACTCGAATGAGAGTTATGCATTTGTAATCATTTTGCCATTTTGATCTGCTCTTTGTGTGTTTTCAAGATATTGCTAAGAACACTTAAAGAGTCATTTGTTGCTACAACATTATTTATTTTGTTTCTACTAAGGCCACTTAAGATGTCTCTTAATTTCTAAAGGTTCTTTAACCTGCATTTCTTTGCTTTGACCCATATGACTTTTGGATTCCTGTACCTCAATTATGTTTTAGTTTGTTTTGTATTTACTTCTAACTCTCTTGTGTCATCTATTTCTTTTTTCCTCAGAAATTTTTCTCATCATTTTCTCTATGTTAATAAATAATAAAAGTTCTCAGAATTTAATTATTCAATTGATCATTATTATTTTTTTTTCATGCTCAGTAATCACCTTTGGTGATCTCCTCCATAGATATGCATTTACATTTTAATGTAGATCTTATTCTATAGTACACCTAAAACTCAATATATCACAGTACTCTATATTATTATCCCTTAATTCTGAAAATTAATTTAAATTTAATTATGTAATTACATAAAAACTCTCCAATTCCTAAACTTCTGTGTATATTATAGACAGAAATTGTTAAAATTTCTCTATATAACAGCATATCATCAAAGTAACAAAAACAAAAAGCTATTAAGTATGGTGTTATGACATTTAGTATCTGAGGAGTTTATGATAAACTATGTTTTGTGTGGGGGATGAATACTGACTTACCTACAGACTAGGAAATTACTAAATATTTCTGTTCTTCAGTTTCCATAATGGAAATGGCTCATACAATACTTTAGGCAAAAATATCTACAACAACCATGGTTATCTATAATAAATATTATTTTAAATAGCAAAATCTAGGCCTTATTTTGATCTAACTGAACTTCACCAGAAGGAAACAGTAACTTGAAGACACAGGTGTAATAAACGTAATGCATTGCTACACATATTTGTGTATGACAGATGCCTCCTTGATGGTATTGTTCTCTTATCCAAAACACCATCAAAGGCATTCTTCACTAATGGCCCTGTATTCCTTGTATACAATCCCTGCAACTGAGCAGAATACTTTGGGTAGGATTTTCAGGGACAGAGCATTGGTATTCTTTTTATGAGGGACACTCTCCTTTCATTTCTGAGTCTCTGTGGTTTACTCTTCTCTCTCATCATAAGCTGTTTGCAATTTCTTTGGGCAGTGAGCCATTCTGATGTGGTGCATAATTTGTTTTCTTCAGTGGTTTCTTATTATGCATAGATGAAGTGCCTTTTTTATCACTCATTTAAATTATTGTTTTCCTCTGGTGATGGATTTTTGCAGCTTCTGTGTTTACTTTATTACTTGTGACTAAGGCACGCTTTCCTATCGGGAGCCCAGCAGAGGTTTGTGTTTAGTGTTACTTCATCATCATTCAGCACTACACTCCCAGCAACATCAGTACGCAAAGAAAGAGGCAAGTAGTCTATAGGTTAACTAGCTTCTGCGAAATAGCTCCTGCTTTCTTCATTGCCTCAGCCTGTACTACAAATGATTTTAGACCTTTACAACCTATATTAACATAGTTAATTTACTCCCTATGTCAAATATTTCATGTGGTTATGCTTTTGCATTGAACAAAAGAGGGGAAGCAATAAAATGACATGAGCATTTTCTTCCCATTTTTTCTTTCCAATTTCAAATATGGATGTAAAATATTTATGGAATGTAAAATTCATCCCTGAAGAATTAAGTGAGTCAATAAACTATAGCTAGACCTTGGAAATTTCTCTAAATTGACTGAATCTCTTGCATCACTCACAAAAATAGCAATAACAATATTTTTTTAAAGGCATAAAGAAAGAGAAAAAAGATAAAAAAGAAAAAAAAAATGCTCAGTTATGTTTTTGTAGCTTTAATTCTTCCCAAATTTCTTCTTAGTTAATTGCAGTGGGCCCAGATTTTATCACTCATTAATAAAATTAAAGAATTATAAATTAGTTTTAAGCAGTCTTGAATTTCATTCCTGTTCTTCAGATAGAACCACTTAGAAACTCTCATGAAAGATAAAAGCCTATCCTGCTTGCTCAGATACTCTGAGGGAAAAAGTCCACTTCTCTTCTTAGTAACAGTTTTACATCTATTATCTCTTACTAACTGTATTTTCTAAGACCTATGTAAAGTCCTGCTAATAATTTAAGTCTATTTCTTTTGGTCCTCCAAAAGCAAATATAACACAATTGTTTTCAGCAAGTCACATTTAAGTCAGACACTGATCTTGTCAACATAAAATATTTTATCCCTCTAAGAAATATTAACCAACTATTTAATCAATTGTGGAAGTAACCCATGGAAAACAATAAACACAAAGTCATATCCTTGTTCAGAGAAAATGTTCAATTTTGTTCAATCAGAGGAAAAAAACAGATTTGGGAGAAGAACTAAAGCTGAAGAAATAACCAGTGCTACAAACTTACATGAAATTCAGGGCACTGGAAGACATTAAGATTTTAGATGCCAGAAGAATGAGCCAAAGCTTGTTGGAATCCAAGTTCTTGTTAATCTACAGAAACATCTGTAAGTCTCAGTTTCTCATCTATAAAATAATGATACCAAAATATGGATTTCAACATACATGTGAGGGTAAAGAGAGAAAGAATATAAAAAGTTTTCACTATACCTCTTGGCACACATAAAATGCTCATTAAAATAAAGCTGATATTAGCCGGATGTGGTGGCCCACACCTGTAATTCCAGCACTTTGGGAGGCTGAGGCGGGTGGATCACAAGGCCAGGAGTTCAAGACCAACCTGGCCAATACGTTGAAATCCCATCTCTACTAAAAACACAAAACTTAGCTGGGCCTGGTGGCAGGCGCCTGCAGTCCCAGCTGTTTGGTAGGCTGAGGCAGAAAAATCACTTGAACTCATGAGGCAGATATTGCAGTGATCTGAGATCATGCCACTGCCCTACAGTCTGGGTGACAGAGAGCAAGACTCTGTCTCAATCAAACAACAAATAAAATTAAAAATAAATAAAAATTAAAAAATAAAGCTGATATCGATGATAACTATAATAATGTGTGATGCTGGCAATAGAAAAAGTCATTAAGAAATTTTGAACAGTGGCGCATAACTATAGCCACACTTCAAAAATTCTAATCCAGGGATAGTGTGTAAATGTAATTAATTAATGGAGACATAAGAAGTAAGAAGATTAGTTTTATGAAAAATGATATTTATTTAAATAAATATAAATGATAAACATTAAAACGTGGTTAGAAAATATTTATTTAAATCAACATAAATAATAAATAAAAAAACTGTCAACTCAACCAAGAATTGTAACAATGGTGAAGAACAGATGTGGAAAAGATTATGGAGACAATATTAGGTCATAGAGAAAAGTCATTTATTATTCTAAGCATAGTGATGTTTATATAATTAGTTTTTCATGCATTTAAAAAAATTCAATTCTTTTGCTTAATGCTCATTCTCACTCAACATTTGATAATTCTTGTAAACTCTTGCCATGTTTCTCTTGTGTTATGCATTGGAATATTTAAAAGGTTCATCTCAAAACATTTCCATAAGACTCTTCAAAGATTGGCAGATGGTAAGTAAAAACTGAGTAGCTGAGTTTTACAACATTTAATTAATTTAGAACACATATTACTATTAAACAAATGATAATACGTTATAATTTTACTATGCTTCCATTCTTTTAATAAATAGATATTTCTAGTATCTTCATGGCAAGAGGAATTCATCCTGGAAAATTCCTCTGCAAATGAGTATAGTAAACGTTGTGGATTTTGGTAAATTTATTTCATAGCAGTTGAGAATTTGTAGTCTGGAATAAAATGGAACTATCTTCAATTTAGAGACTGCCATTAACTGTATATATAACCTTGTATCACATACCTTGCCGTCTAAGTCCTACTTGATTAATCTGTAAATTAGAGGAAATGGAAGTACTGAACTTATAGGATTGGTGTGAGAATAAAGTAATATACAATTTGATCATATTGCCTGCTAAACAACAAGTATACAATATAATTATCATCAACACTAAGCTTCAAATGATAGTAGCTAATCTCCTTATGTTATATGGAATTGCTCAGGGTCTTATTTCCCCTCATTTACTTTACCACTAAGTTACAAAGGATGAGAAACAAATTAAGTTTTGTGTTGCCATTTTTTTTTTTTTTTTGTAAAAACTCAACTATAAGAGCATATGTTATGTGTTGTGAAGATCCAGGATTGTTAAAGAATTGTTCAGATATTCAGAGTTTATCTGTCAAATTTCTTCCATATTAGTGGCTAGGGAAGGAGTTAAGTTCCAAGTAATCTTGGATTCCACAGTAAAAAAAAAAAATGACATTTTCAGACATGAACTCAGCTAACTTTGAATTCAACTCTTATTCTGTGTCCTGAGGACAAAGTATGAAATCATTGTTATTGTTTTGAAATTTCTTGCTTTTCTTCGTTCTCTGACTGTTCATATCTTATTACCAGTTTGACTTCTAGTTAATCCCCCTCTTAAGAAATCTTGTGCCGAATGTTGTATGCAAATCATCGAGAGATATAAGGTGGGAGGGACCCATGAACAAATCTGTACCTAAACAATTTCAAGCAAATGGCAGCAACTTCATTATAACCTTTGGTGGTCTCATCTTGTAAACTCTTTTACAAGAGTTTCTTTGTACTCATCTTCCCTTGCTGTCTGAAAGTTATGTCTAGCCTTGATCTGTCTAGCTGCTCTTTAAGCTAATTTGATCTTATTATTTCCACTGTCGAGATCAGGAATATCTGGTTATCATACCCTCCTTACCCTTTACACGTTTGAAGACTATTAATAAATTACCACTAGATTTTCTCTCCCGCAGCTAAATTATTTCAAATCCTTCAATCTTACTGTTACTCAAATAAGCTATTTGCCAACTTCTTAATTATTTTTGTGCCTTGGGCATAGCCTCTTGTTTATTTCTCCAAACTCACTTAAAATTAGAAACTTTAAAAATATGTTGTTTCCTAACACGTTTTCTGAACATCTAAACACTGATGAACATGTAGAGAAATTAGCTTATACTCCAGAAAAAGTTTAAACTGTGACCTGAAATACGCTGTATCAACTCCAACATAATTCTTTTCTATATGTGATTTAAGAAAATACTTCCTACTTCTACTATTTCTTTAGTTTCTAATTCCATAGGCTTCAATCTCTACAGAGACTTAATAAATGACACATTTGAAGAAAAGAACTATTTAGCTGAAAATCTTAAATGTTCATACTAACATATAAGTGTTATAATATGCAATCCTAGACAAGATATAAAAAATGTGCACAGTAATTATAGGTTCTTATTAAAAAAAAGATGCTTGTATCAAGTATAAAAGGATTCATGAGTAAACCTCATTTTGTTCTTCTGCTCACCCCAAGTCTTACTTTAGAGATTATTCACAGAATCCCGTACTTTATAGAATTTAGCACAGTTTGGAATTTTGTGTTTCTTTATGTCATTAACATTTAATGTCCTACCACACTTTACGTTCCATGAGGGTAGATAGGGACCTTGTGTACTTTTTTTAGAATTAATGTCTGGCATATAGTAGATAATCTAGAAATGTTTATTAATTATGTAAATGAATAATATGTAATTTGTGATTGCACATGAATAAATGTGTAATTGCTACCTTCCTCTTAAGTCTGAAAGCACATGTGATTAAAGCGCATTATTTGATTAAAAATATGATTAAAAGGAAAATACTACCTAGGAGACAGAACATATTATATCATTTTTGAAATTACATGTATTAACTCAAATTTATTGATCTATTGTCGAGAAGAAAGCAAAGACCTAAGAATTGGGACATGGCAGAGGTCAGTTTTGATGCATCTGTGGTTGGCACAGAGGTTTGTGAAGATGGGAAATCAGTGGTGCTTTCTTATGTTAGATTCTGTAGCAGGAAAATACAGAGAGCTAGCCAGATATCTCACCTGTGAAACACTTTCTCTCTTTGGAGTAAATGAGTCTCGAGGGTATCAGAGATGGGGTGAGCACTATACAGCTGGTGAACACAGGTAAAACCTTAGTATATAAATGTTGTAAGAGTGAATGGCTTTTTGTCAAAGAGCCAACACCATGACTTTAAAAATAACTCATCTGGCTGGGCACTATGGCTCATGCCTCTAATCTCAGCTTTTTGGGAGGCTGATGCGGGTGGATCACCTGAGGTCAGGAGTTCGAGACCAGCCTGACCAACATGGTGAAACCCCAACTCTACTAAAAATACAAAAAAAATTAGCCAGGCGTGGTGGCATGCACCTGTAATCTCAGCTACTTGGGAGACTGAGGCAAGAAAATTGCTTGAACTCAGGAGACGGAGGTTGCAGCGAGAGAAGATTGTGCCCCTGCACTCCAGCCCCAGTGACAGTGCAATACTCCATCTCAAAAGATAAATAAATAAAAAATAAAAAGAAAATAAACACCCAAAAAGACTCTTCTATACCAGGTATTTGCTTATAGTAAGTTTTCTATGACACATATGCAAATGAAAAGTTCCAAGTGTATATCAGTACAGAGAATTTTCTTCACTTTCTAATATTTTAAAAAGAATCCTACAAATGTTATCTTGTTTATGTTTTGTTACTAAAGGCTATATATGCAATTTCCAGCAATGTCCTTATAATATAGTAACAAAAGTATGCTGTAAAAATTTTGTAATATAGGAGATATTAATAAAAAGAGCTAAAGGTATTAGACCCTAGATTCCTAATCTTTGTGCACTGCAATGAATGGGAATATTCTTACTAAATGTATAAAATATGCATTCTTATTAAAATATACATGCATACATTTATTTGCATATAGTTAGGTCAAAGCTGTCACTGATGCTTTGTTACATTGCCAACCTTTCTTGTTTTTGTTTTCTAATAAGAAAACTGGTTTTAGAAATATTTTTTAAAAAGTTTCACAAGTTGGAACATGCATGATTTTTACTTCTCCCTGTCTTTTAACACCTATGTAAAATGGCATTGTGTTCACTAGCTCCTTCCATGGGAATGTCTCCACTATTTTTATGTTTCTATTATCAGCACACAAGAATAGGCTCTTACATTATACATAAGACTGCAGCATTGTTGCTGGTCATTCTCCTCCCTCCTTCCATAATTGCCTCTCTCTATTCCATATCCACGGCCGCCAACTCAGTTTTATGACCCATTACTTCCCTTCCAAATTGCCTTGTTAAGGAACTTGTAATAGTCCATTACTACTATCACATTGCATCTCTTTTTTTTGTATTGAAACTTCTTTTGGAAGCAAATACTGCAAGTTACTTTTCCAATATACATTTTTCCTTTATTCCTTCTTCTGTGATGCATAAGTCTGCCAATGTAATCAGTTAAAAGTAAAATAAAACAGAACATGATGTCCCAGATCCCTTGCATGTGAATGGAGTCATGTGACATGATTTTGACTAGTGAGAGATCGATGAGTTTATTGCATGGAGCTTTCAGAAAATCTAGGTTTCTCTTTGCCCTTCATCTGCCTAGAGCAAAGATACTCTGCTTGCAGTGCAGGAACTCTGCTGTAGCAACAGTGCTAAAGATATAAGAATGGCAGAGCAGAAAGAGAGATGATACAGGTTCTCAGGCTGCTTTAAAAAGCTGTCATGACATCCCTGACTTGTCTAACTTCAGAATCCTTGATTTGTGAGAGAAACAATCTATTCTTTAGTTAAGCCACTTCAGTTGAGTCTCTGTTACATAAAGCTGAACATAGTACCAGGAAGATACATGCTTCACTAATTCAGTCTCATTTTTCACTAGCTCCACTTACTCAATTTCCAGTTACAACACTGGAATTCCCTTGTGTCCATTTCTGAGTTTGGGTTTATGTGCTTTTACCCCCAGTGCCCATTCTGAAGAAAGCTTCTTGTTCTTGACATCAGCCTTTCTATATCTTAAACATTCTCCTAGCCAATTCAAGCCTCATCTACTCCATGAAGCCTCCTCTTCCAACAAATAATTTTTGAATTTCTACAGCATATATCTTTTCCACTACACTGAACTAAACTGTCATTTTTTTCTGTAACTTTATATATTTTTGTTAAATTTAATGCTCTGATTAGTTTATGCATTCTTTAAAAACTGATATTATTTCTAAATTTATGGGAATATACATTCTTGAAAGTCAGAGGCAATTTTTACACATCCCAGCATTCACTGATTCTTCCTCAAGCACCTCTATGCATCACATAGATTAAGTTCTGAATGTTGGTATACCTCCAAAATCTGTATGTTAAAATCCTAATCCCCAAGTTGATATATTAGGAGGTGACACCTTTGGGTGATGACTACACCATTACGTTGGAATTCTCATGATATGGAAAGTATCATTATAAAGGAGGCTCCAGAGAGATAGCTGGTCTCTTCCTTCACATGAAGACAGCAAGAAGATGCCATCCTTGAACCAGAAAGTAAGTCCCTAATCTGCCAGGACATTGATCCTGGACTTCCCAAGCCCAAAACTATAAGAAATAAGTTTCTCTTGCATATAATCCACCCAATTTATGGGATGTTGTTATAGAAGCCTGAAAGAACTAAGACAACAAGTTATGAAAAATATACTTTGGGTATGTGTGCATCTACATTTTTTCAGTAGCATCCTTTATTTAGGATGTTTTCTCTCTGAAATATTTTGCATATGATTAAAATCAAACAAAAAATAAATGCTGTGTGTTCCATTTCCTCCTCTCCCACGTCTTATATTATACTGGAATTTTGTGAGGGACTACCTATGAGGTTGGAAAAATTAACATTTGTATCTAGTTACTGCCCAAACTCAGAAAATACATAATAAAATTTAATAAATTATATGTTTCTTTACAAATCTATCAAATTGCATTTGCATAAAAAGGTTCATTGAATATAAAGCTTTAGAGGGTAAAATTGCTGAAACTTAAAGAATTCCTGACAAGCTTAAATATTTCTAATAAAAAATATTGTACATTATTTTAAAACTCTAATCACTGTCTCTCCTATGTCTGGATGAACTGAATGTGTCAGTATTAAAATCACAGCAGTCATTCTAACATAAAAATCACCAAGGGAAAAATGAAGACATGAATGCAATAGGATTTTTTCACACACTATAAAGTTTTCCTCTTGTTAAGCTTTAAAGATTTTCTAGTGTTTTCTCATTTTAGCACTATTTCTAACATACCTGACAGTTGTTAGATTGCCGACAATAAAAGAAGCAGCATTGAAAATAAAAGATGTGCCTACATTAGCCATTTGAAATGAAATACTTCAGGCAAAGTGGAATTAATATCTATATGGGCATCTGTCTCATGTGCTTTGTATTATGCAAGTTTAGAATAGGTTATTTTTTTTTTATTTTTTATTTTTGAAAAAGAGAAAAAGAGGAAGAAGGAAGAAAAAAAGAATGAAATAAAGAGAAAAAGAAGAAAAAAAAAAGGGAGAGAGAACGGGAATCTTGCTCTATTGCCCAGGCTAGAATGCAGTCTACAAATGGATATTAAAAGCTTTTTTATACTAATAATTGTGTTATACAATGGAGACAGGAAGGAATAAGGGAGGAAATTAACAAACAAACAGCCAACCAATATTTCATTTAAACCTATGAAATGCTATGCAATTGCTAGGGAGTGATTTACTCCCAACCATGTGGTCACTTTTAGAATAAATGTGATGTATTACTGGAAAAAAAATGTATATTTTGTGGATTTGGAGTAGAGAGTTCCGCAAATGTTTATTAAGTTTACTTGTTTGAGGTTTAAGTTCAAGTCCCGGGTATCCTTCTTAACCTTCTGTCTCATTAATTTGTCCAATATTGACAATGTAATGTTAAAGTCTCCCACTATTATTGTGTGGGAGTCCAAGTCTCTTTGTAAGTCACCAAGAAGTTGCCCTATGTATCTGGGTGCTCCTATATTGGGTGCGCATAGACTTAGGGTTGTTAGCTCTTCCCGTTACATTGATCCCTCTACCATTATACAATGTCCTTCTTATCTCTTTCGGTTTCTATTACTTTAAAGTCTATTTTATCAGAGATGAGAATTGCAACTACTGCTTTTTTTTTTTCTCTCTCGATTTGGTTGGCAAATCTTCCTCCATCCCTTTGTTTTGAGTCTCTGTATATCCTTGCAGGTAAGATGGATCTGGATGCAGCTTACTGATGGGTCCTTTGAAGTGGCTGATACTGGTTGTTCCCCCTCTATACATAGTGCCTCCTTCAGAAGCTCTTGTAAAGCAGGCCTGGTGGTAATGAAATCTCTGAGTACTTGCTTGTTTGCAAAAAATTTTATTTTTCCTTCACTTATGAAACTTAGTTTGGCTGGATATGAAATTCTGGGTTGAAAGTTATTTTCTTTAAGGATGTTGAATATTGGCCCCCACTCTCTTCTGGCTTGTAGGGTTTCTGCTGAGAGATCAGCTGTGAGTCTGATAGGCTTCCCCTTGTGGGTAACCTGACCTTTCTCTCTGGCCGCCCGTAGTATTTTCTCCTTCATTTCAACCCTGATGAATCTAATGATTATGTGCCTTGGGGTTGCTCTTTTTGAGGAATATCTTTGTGGTGTTCTCTGTATTACCTGGAGTTGGGTATTGTCTTGCCTTGCTAGGTTAGGAAAGTTTTCCTGGATAATATCCTGAAAAATATTGTCCAGCTTGGATTCATTCTCTTTGTCACATTCAGGTACACCTATCAAACGTAGATTAGGTCTTTTCACATAGTCCCATATTTCTTGGAGACTTTGCTCATTCCTTTTTACCCTTTTTTCTCTAATCTTGTCTTCTCGTTTTATTTCGTTAAGTTGGTCTTCGACCTCTGAAATCCTTTCTTCTGCTTGATCAATTCGACTGTTAAAATTTGTGCATACTTCTCGAAGTTCTCGTATTGTGTTTTTCAGCTCCATTAATTCACTTATATTCCTCTTTAAATTGTCCATTCTCATGAACATTTCGTGAAACCTGTTTTCAAGGTTCTTAGTTTCCTTGCATTGGGCTAGAACATGTTCTTTTAGCTCACAGAAGTTTCTCATTATCCACCTTCTGAAGCCTGATTCTGTTGATTCCTCACATTCATTTTCTATCAGGCCTTGTTCAATTGGTGATGAGGCACTGCAATCCTCTGTAGGAGGAGAGGAATTCTGATTTCGGGTGTTTTCAGCCTTTCTGCGCTGGTTTCTTCCCATCTTCGTGGATTTATCCACCTGTCGTCTGTGTAATTGCTGACCTTCAGACTAGGTCTCTGAGTGGACGTCCAGCTTGCTGGTGATGAAGTTTCCTCTATTTCTTAATTTTCCTTTGGCGGATGCCCCCTCCCCCACAGAGCTTGACCTTCCCGGGTTCAGCTGCACTTGCTGTGAAACTCTCAACCTTCAGCAGTTCCAACCGCTGTTTTTATTTATTTTTTTGTGGAGGGGGGTACCAGCCTTCCCCTGCGGCGACCCACTATGCCGGCTGAAACAGCGGCGTTAAGATTCGTGGTGCTTTTCTGCCCGGGAATCTCCTGGTCTGGTTCCCCACTTCAGTCCGCTTTTTAATCAGCTGAATGGGAGACTCTGCTTTCCCGGAGCTCCAACGCCAACCAAAGGGCACTCAGTCCGTCCCGTATACTCCGGACTGAGAACCGCCGCGTCAGGGTGCCTGCAAAACGGCCGCGCCCTCCAAAAGGGTCGCGCTGGCGACCCGTGGGGCTCCTCCGCCAAGAATCTCTTGGTCCGTGGGCTATGAAAATTCGTCTGAAAATGTGGCGTCCACTCACTCTCTGCGCTTTCAGTGGGGAGCTACAATCCTGAGCTGCTGCTAATCGGCCATCTTGGATCTCTCTCCTAGAATAGGTTATTTTTATTTAGTACTCTTCTTGTTTTAAGCACACTCCGACTCCTTTTGGGGGGAGAGACTGGTATGAAGTTGATGGCTAATATAAGCCTACATCACTCTATATGGTCCTTATCTGGCCTCTTGGCTAATCACATGTGCACGCGACTCACTTTCCTTTCCCTACACCCACTGTCTTTTTTATCTTGCTTTTCATATTTTTCTGAATTTAAATCCACACAACACAGCTTTTACTGTTGCATTATTAGCTTGACATTAATCTGTATCTTTCTGGAAAGTGTCTTTCTGGTTCCATAGGTGAGTAGTGCACCAGGAAAATCCGTGAAGTTTTCCCTAGAATAATATACAAAGGGCAGGTGGACACAAAGATGAGAGTAAGTGTTGAACCTTCTTTCCTAAAGCTGGCCATCAAGGCACTTATGTGGCTCCAAGGCTTCATGGTCTTCATGGAAATCAGGAGATAGAACCGTCCAAATGGGCTTTATCAATTTGTGTAGCAGTTCTAACAGACTGAAGTTTCTTAAATGCCTTTACTTCAAAAACTGAAACAAAGCATTTATCTATTACTTCTACTTTAAACTGTACCCCCTTTTAAAGCAATCTACCTCTCCATAAAGTTAGAAAAGGAAAGCTTGTGTTGATAGTTTAAGAGCACCAATTTTGGTAATAATCTTTGGTTAGTTAAATTTCTTTTCTTTTTTTTCCAAGCCAAACCGTATCCAGCTTTATTAAAGATACTTTCCAGAAACAATCTTGGTATTTCAGGCAGGATATAGGCAGACAATCATTCACAGTATAGAAAAAGTTTCAAAACTCCCTTCTTTGATGGACTACCAAAAATCAGAAAGCCACTATAAAACCCAATGAAGTCTTCATCTGATGGTCTGAACAGGGAAAGTTTAGAGTTAGTTAAATTTCTTACATTTAAAATCTTCAAAATCCATACAATTTTCTTTTTTACCTTCACTATTGGTAATAAGTAATTAAGAGGCCATTAAGAATCTGATAGCACAATGAGATATCATCTTACCCTAGTCAGAATGGATACTACTAAAATCACACACACAAAAAACAGATTTTGGTGAGGATGTGGACAAAGGGAACTCATATACTATCAGTAAGAATGTGAACTAGAACAGCCACTATAAAACACAGTATGGAGATTTCCAGAAAATTTAAAAATAGAATTACCACTTCATCCAGCAATCTCACTGCTGGTATCTATCCAAAAGAAAATAAATCAATATGTCAAAGGGATACCTGTTCTTGAATGTTTATTGTATCACTGTTCACAATAGCAACAGTATGAAATCAACCTAAGTGTCCTTAAATGGAGGATAAAGAGAATGTGGTATATCAAACAGTGGAATACTATTCAACCACAAAAAAGAATGAAATAATGCTATTTGCAGCAACATGGATGGAGCTAGAGGTCATTATCTTAAGTAAAATAAGTCAGACACAAAAAGACTAATGTTGTATGTTCTCACTTATATGTCGGAGGTGAATCAATTGATCACATGAAGACAGTGGAAAACAGATAACAGAGACTGAGCAGGGTGAGCGGTAGGTGAGTGAATGAAGACAACTGCATTAAAGGGTACAAACAGTAACACAGAAGGAATAAACTGTGATAGCAGAGTAGAGTAACTATAGTTAATAAAAATGTATTATGTTTGGGTAATAAACACCTAAATACCTTGACTTGATCACTGCACATCATATACATGTAACAAAATGTCACGTGTACCTCACAAATTGTTAAAAAATTTAAAAATAATTCATGGCAAGTGGTAAAGATTAAGAATATTTAGTTATACCAAGTTTCTGTATGTATAAATACAGAAAAGAAGACAATGGGATTTGTCCTGAGGATAGGATTTTTGACTGAGATTTCACCAAAAGGCCATGTGATTATAAAACTGGTGAAAAAGGAAAACAGCAGTTCATTTGGCTTATTCTATTGCAGGACATCTTAGGAGCTTTCCCATTTACTACTCTTTAAGAGGGCTAGATATCTTAATGCCATAGAACTGGGATTTAGATGGAAGACTCCAATTCTTGAATGACCTTGTTCAAAGGACAAACACTCAGTTCCAGAAGGACTTGGTATAGTATTTGGTAGGTTAAGTCAGATATTCAGGCACAAGAACTTGAGATGCCAGAAGGACATTTATCAGTTATTGTGTTCCCAGAGCATAAATTCAGAGCCAGATTAGCAGCAAGGAGACAATTTTGAAATAGAGTTAAAATTGCCTCCATATATATAAACATGACTACTCTGTGAGTATGTATTAGGGGTCTAGATGATGAGAGATTCAATGGCTAAAACTAGGTGTATATATGTGAGTGTGTTTATGTCTATGTATGGACATATTACACATGCTTTGGCTTTTGAGCGCTTATATTCACCACCAAATAAGCAACTAGGATAATCCAAGTGTATTATACTAATAAATATACATTTTCTCATAATCTTTACAATTTAGAATTGTATTTTAAAATAACCTTAATTTTCTGAAAATACAAACTATTTGTGTGAAATTCATGTTTTTTTCTGATTTTCAATTATATGTAAATCATTCCTACTATCTCTAAAAGGTGGTCAAGTTCTGCCAGCAGAACAGCAACAGAGATAGAGTGCATGGTTAGTATGATTGCAATCCTAAAGCTGCACATATATTTAAAGCTCTTCTTTTGTACTCTTTTTTTGGAGACTAATATTGAGGGAAAGTAATTGCTTTCTTTCTTTTTTCAGTTTCTATTTGTGTGGTAAATTTTGCTTTCTTATCTTTGCTAATTTACTAACCACAATGAATTTAGCTGACTTGCTGATGATTGCACAATTTTCTTACTTTTAATAATGCCATCTATGATAACAGGAATAATCATGAAGATCTTAAGGTGCTTTCTGTAATTTGAAAACTAAGACAAATCCTTAGTTTCCCAGTTAATTTAGGGTTTTGCAACTCATCAAACTTTCTCCTGTTTTACTTCTTCCATATCTACATACTCTACACAATGTCATCCACATTGGTTTAAAGTTTTTAATGTTTATGTTTTACATATGAGGCTTGCTTTCTTCATTAAATTGTAAACATCTCAAGGGTAAAAAACAATATTTGTGGTATGGTAGGAAATATGAAAACTTCATACATTGGTGTTTTAAGATCTAGATCTACCCATCTTAAAGAGCAATGGGAAAAAAATCCTAAGATGTCCTGCAATAGAAAAAGCCAAATGAACTGTTGTTTTTCACCAATTTTACAATCACATTGCCTTTTGGTGAAATATCAGTAAAAAATCCTATCCTCAGCACAAATCCCATTGTCATCTTTTCTGGATTTGTATATAGAACGTCTACCTATAAATTGAGATTCACATATCACCTGTTGACAATACAAAATATAAATGACTACTCTGAAATCTAAATAAAAGCAATGATTAGTTGTCCCTTTTGTTTGTTTAACAAAGAGACAAAATTAAAAAGGAACGTTTATTAAATAAAAAGTTCATTAAAGAATAACTTAAGGATGTTTATTTATTTATTTATTTTATATATATATTTTATTGCATTTTAGGTTTTGGGGTACATGTGAAGAACATGCAAGATTGTTGCATAAGTACACACATGGCAGTGTGATTTGCTGCCTTCCTCCCCATCACCTATATCTGACATTACTCCCCATGCCATCCCTCCCCAACTCCCCACCCCCCGCTGTCCCTCCCCTTTCCCCCACCAACAGACCCCAGTGTGTGATGCTCCCCTCCCTGTGTCCATGTGTTCTCATTGTTCAACACCCACCTATGAGTGAGAATAATGATGTTTATTTTTAAAAGGGTACAAAGAAAAGTTATTCTAATATTGATTTGGTAAGAATATGTATTGAGACAATATGTTAAAGGCAAACAATCTATCAAAAACATTCAAAATTTATGACTTAATAGTAACAAACTGTTCTATAAAATTGATAGTACAAAAATAAAATACAGAAATATATGCATATTTTACATTATTATATTATTGTTTTAAATAAATATTAGAACTTGCTTAAATTGACTTTGATAGGAAAATGGTTGAACAAAAACTGTGGTGCACCGTGAAATATACTATTCTCATTAAAAGGAATGAATGTATGTGTACATACTAAGTTAGAAGATGTGCACCAAAAGTTTTTGTGCTTAAAAAACATTAAGGAATGTGTATGATTTGAGTCTATTATATTAAAAAACACTGAGGAAGAGTATATTAGGCAACTTAAACTTATGCTCCTGCCTTGCAATCCTGAAATATGGCCCAAATAAACACTCTGTTTATAAAAATAAATAAAAACTATATTTAAAAAATAATTTGAAAAAGTATATGTGTGTATATGCAAATATATGCCTATGTACATTTAATTACAAGTATACAAGAAATATAAATTCTGCAGACCTAGAGGGAAATGTGGAGTAAGATATATTAAAAACTCAGAAATTTTTTTTTTTGATGGAGAAATGCAAAGCAAATTTTATTTACTTCTTCTACTTACAAAGGGTAGTTTTTACTCTTGGAGGCATTTGAGTTTGTGAGGGGTGCCTTTTCAAGTAATAATAATAATAAATGTTATCAGCTTTGTTCCCTGTACAAATGGTATTTGTAAGAGTAAAAGCAATTATGTACGTAATATGTATGCTGTATATTTGGCTTTCTCATCCACAAACTGCATTATTCTTGGGCTGTTTTCAATTATTATTCTTATGAGGACTGTCTTATAATCAGTTTCCTGTTCAAAAAATTCACAGTCATTCTCAAGTACCTACAGTACAAAATTATTTTGCAATTCTTAAAATGATTATTAGAATGTTTCCTCATTTTTCTCAGAATTTTAGAAACTTTTAAAATCTATGATTCTTAAGAGTGTGTGTTGAGCACATACAGAAGAATAATAATGGATCTTTTCTGTTCCTTTGACCTTCTAGTTTCCACTAGCAACCTTCATACGCTGTCTATTAACTATCACAAGTTAAATTGACTTTAGAAATATCCAATTTGCAAGAATTGCTTAGTGAAATTTCAACTCTGTTTGTCTTGAACTTCATGTCTCAAAGAACTCGTGTGAGCACCAAAGGCTCATTTTGTTCATTCGGTTGTACATAGAATCATTCATTTTTTCATATTTTTATTCCTTCACTGATGAAAGATAAAGTATAAGTGCAAATGTAAGCTAAGTAGAGGATGATAATAGACTAAAAACATAATTCAAAGAAGAGGAATCAAGGTAAAGAAAAACCAAAAGAGTAAACTCAACATACGTACTCTATTTCTATATAAAAGTCATATTTTCTTAGAGCTTTTTTTTTTTTGAGATCTAGTATTTCTTCTTAAATAGAAGTAGTTCAGTAACATTAAAAAATTATTTTAATTGCTCTTTCAAACCCATAAATCAGATTTAGTCATCCCAATCAAATAGTCAATGTAGGCAGTTTTTGAGAGAGACGATTGAGCGCTGTTTCTTTGTTTATTCTGATTCTTTCTTTCTTTATTCTGATTCTTTCTTTCTTAATGTATTCTATACTTGTAGATCCAACATAGCACTTGTCCACCAAAATTATTAATAAAATATTATACAGTACTTAGTTTAACAATATGTTCATAAAATTTGAAAACTCTTTTAAACCATTGTTGATGGATGAAGTTTAACATGATAGCTGCCTTAAGGATCATAGTGTCAACTGAATAAGATTCCTTTCCCTGAGTGAGCTCCAAGTCATCATCCAGCTCCAGGTTTGGAATATTGTGGAACTCAACTATTTCCTGAGGTAGCCCATCTCATCCTTGGAATGAGCATACTATTCTCACTTCCTGGTACCACACTTTAAGATCATGCTGATAAGTTGAAATATGTGTAGAGAAACTTAACCAAGATGGTAAAGAATAAGAGCAAGAGCTGAAATGTTTTATATATATATGTGTGTGTATGTGTATATATATATATATATATGCATATATATAGAGAGATGTATTTTATGTGTACTTATGTGTATATATACAAATACATTTAATATATTCACACACATATATGAAAATACACATATATGAAGATATAGATGTATGAAGATTTTCATACATCTGTATCTTCATACATATATATTCTATATATGTGAGTATAATAAATCTGGAAGAGAGTGAATATACATTCTATCATACATATTCTTGGCCTGTTTTCAATTATTATTTTTATGGGGGACTATCTTACAATTAGATATATATCTTCATACATATATACACATAATGCATACATATGTACGCTTCATATAAACACACACATATGTGTGTGTGTGTATAATATATCTGGAAGAGAGTGAATATGAATATACCTTCCTTCAAATGTTTGAAGAAATGCAACATAGAAGTAATGTTGAAAGTATTCTTTATAGTTTCAAAGGATCCAAACTGGACCAAAAATAAAAGTTATACAAAAGATAATAGATTAGTCTCTTGATTAAAAAAAAATTCTTTCTTTCTAATAATGCTCTATTTCCTTCAGATATCATAGATGCTCTATCAATTATGTCTATATCATCATCTATATTCTTTCTTAATCCTGTAGAAGGGGGACAGAGCTCTATAGCACATTGCTTGAAATAACCTCTTAATTTGATATTATTACTAATTGACAATTATATATCTACATATCTTTACTATTCCCTAACACATATTTCCCCGAGGAAATATGTACAAGTATGCCATTATGTGAGTCTGAATGGGGAAATATTTGGGAATTTTCCTTGGCAATTTTACAACATGATTAAGATAGGAAAATAGTTAAATCTGGCAACACTTAACTATATGAACATATGCTAATTACTTGTGATTAATTTTTCTTGTACATGAAATATAATATATTCAGAAATGAATTCCATAATGTTTGTTGAGATTCATGTTCCATGTATTTATTTTTACTTTCCACAATTGAATAGATTTGTATTTGTCAAAACAGGTTTTTTTTTTTAACCTTTCATTTTCTGTCTACTTACCAGTTTTCTCCCTTATGATCATTGTACGGAAAGAATGCTAGTAGAGAATAATTCTAGAGAAACAATATTTCAGACTTAGCAAGTTTTTCTTAAGTGTTTTTTCTCTTTTACCCTTTCTTTTCTCCCTTTCTTCTTCCTTACTCCCTTCTTCCCTTTCTTTCTTTCTTTCTCCATCCCACACTTATTCTTTCCTCCCTCCCTTCCTTCCTTCTTTATTTTTTTTTCCTTTCATTCTTTTCATTTTTCTCTTACTTTTCTTTTTGTCAGCTTATAATATGGCTGGCTCCATCTTATCCTTGAGATCTCAGCTTAGAGGTCACTTCCTGAGAAAGTCTTCCCTAACTCTAAGCAAAGCATCTAATCAGCCCACCACTCCAATTTATTGCCTTTACTAAACTTATTGAAACCTGTGACTTTTTGGTCATTTCAAAATGTATCTGAATATAATTTTCCATCTTTACTAGAATATAATTTCCACAACACCAAAGACAATGTATACATAATTTTTTCTTTTTTGAGATGGGGTCTTGCTCTGTTGCACAGGCTGGAGTGCAATGGCATGATCTCAGCTCACTGCAACCTCTGCCTCCCAAGTGGAAGTAATTCTCCTACCTCGGCCTCCTCAGTAACTGGGATTACAGGTGTGCATCACCACACATGACCAATTTTTTTTTAAATTTTTAATAGATATGGGGTTTCACATGTTGGCCAGGCTGGTCTCGAACTCCTAGCCCCAAGTGATCTGCATGCCTCGGCCTCCTGAAATGCTGGGCTTGCAGGCATGAGACACCGGGCCTGGCCAACAATGTGTATCTTGTTTTCTCTGCATTTAGCACAGTTACTGATGTATATACATTTATATATTTGAGTGGGTGCAGATATCTGAATAAATGTTGCGTGAACACTTTAAAAATTCATTAATATTTTTATTTACTCATTAAACTTATGCTTCTTGAGAAGCCTTTTTCACCTGTCCTTATGTTTGGTACTGAAGATTCAAAATCTATACTAGATGCAACTAAATTGGCTAGCTAAATGTGGGTAAAAATTTGAGTTATCAATAGTTTATACCAAAGTTTAAACCGAATATTTTGCTAACTGATCCAACCCATTAATTCCCCCCCAAATATTTGAGGTATTTTAAAAAATTTTTAGCCTAATATTTAGTATAGAAATACCTAAAAGCTAAGTTGTAATTTCCTTTTCATTTTTGTTTTATTGCTCATGTATCTTATTTAGAAAATAGTGATACACTGTTAAATGCCCTGCTTGAAGGAAAGATAAACATCTATGAAATATTTGTAAGTAACATATCCCTTTTTTAATCCAAGAAAATTTTATATACTTCTCAAATCAGTTAATTACCTGTCTCAAATTCTTGTTTTAATTTAAAGCTTCAAACATGAAAGAAAATATCTGTTAGAAGGTGACTGACATGAGAAATTTTCTTGTTTCTGACATATATATATATATATATATATATGTAAACAGGTTATATATATATATACACACACACACACACGTAAACAAGTTTAGGGAACTGTCTTTTGCTACAATTAGAAAAATCTGACTTCTGTCTCTATTAGAGTAAATTAAGTAAATTAAAAAGAAACCCACCCATCTCACAAATATTTTAGGCACATATCTTACATGGCCTGAAATTTTCTTTCCTTCCAAAAGATCCTGAATTGAAAGGGAAATAGATGCCTACTGACTAATGCAGGAAGAGTACCTTAGGCATACATTTCATGTAATAATTGCTTTTCTTTTGCATTTAGGAACTACAAGCAAAATGAGAGTAGAGCTGGTATTTTTTACCTAGAGGAAAAGCAATCACTATGCTTGTCAGGTCTATGAACATTTCTCCCATCCTGGGAAATCTTTGAAAAATAAAATTATGTTGGTGGCTATCTTGCAGTGCACTCAATTAAAGTTAAGTTGTTAGATTTTTCCCTAAGAAATGTCTGCTACTGCCATTACCAAGTATCTGACCAGGTCACATGGAAAATAAAGGTGTTCACACTATACTGTATGCATTTGTCAGAGGCAGAGCTGAAAAGAAAGACTGATGAGCATCTCATGGATATTCCTTCTAGTTTCACTTGGGGCAAATTATATTCACCCTGAAAACTCTTTGACCAAAAACTATTCTCTTTTGCTGCTTCATTTCCCTCTGAAATTTAGCACAGTACAGAATTTTATAATTTAACAGTGTAGATCAAATGCAACTAGTTTGTACATAGGCTAGACGGAAATTTGAAGAAATCTGACTCATAAAACATGAATAGAGAATGGATACAATTAGTAACTGGCTGGTCTGCTGAGACTATAATGAAACCTGATTTCAGTGACTATAAAGAAGACAGTAGTAAAAAGAGTGAAAGAATGAGTGAATAAGATGGTAATTGGGTTTCTCATATTGTTCTATTTGGAAAATGTCACATTTCAGAGATTTTTCTGCCTTTCTTTTCAGGACAGAAGGTTAGATTCGAGAAAGTTTTTGTGAATATAGAAAGGGCAAATTGCCTCATCAGTCATTCACACCATCTTCAGCTCCTCTAATAACTCTCATTCCAGCACTCAGCTGAGGCACAGACCCAAGGCCAAAGTCTACTACTGAGATATATGAGGATGTGCATCTATATTTTAAACCCAAGAATTCAGAAAAAAAGAAACAAAAACAACTTTTCTAGCACAGTCTAGGATTTCAGAATGGGAGTATCATGATGCATTCTTAATCCTAATCTGTTCACCAATATTTATCCTTTGTGACTATGTTATCTCCCATTTCAGCTATTGTATATTACATTATTCTAGTTATTTCAAAAACTATGAATGTTATTCGCAGTCATCTGTCTCATTAGCTATGTAACTTTGCCATCCTGCCTCTTATTTTTTATTTAAGGGTGGTGACGCCACCTGAAAATGACTTCAATTCCAATACTTTTAAATGTAGATTTTTACTAAAAATGCCTCCTTGATTCCTAGAGAGATGCAATGATGATTAGCCTTGTAAATGCTTATGGAATATTTGTTATTTTACTTGTACATTCCTAAGAATTTATCTCCCAAGGAGTAACAATTCTATTATTATTTTGTCCATTCATGTATTCATAGGACTCCCAGCTCAAGGAATATCCAACATAATTAGTTTTATAATTATTCTGGCCCTATTTGATTTTTATACTATTTTAAGTTATTCTGACTATATTTTCTAGTTTTACAATATTTTGCTTACCATAAGTTTTTATTTATATGAAAGACTTAAAGAAGTGTGCACAAATTACGCCCTTTCAGATTATGTTAAATTCACTCAACAGAGGAAGCAATAGTGACCAATACAACATAGGATTAAGAAAAGGAAAACCTCATTATTTTATTATTTCCTCTCAAATGAGTAAGCTTATTTGTATTATTCTGATTTAATACTTGAGAGTTTTAGAGCACCATCTATGAATTCATTTTATATGGAGCCACTTATTTCATTGTGATTGGAAAAAAATAACAAGACAACATTTGTATTGATGCCAAGACAATATGAAAACATAGACTACTCAGGAAGGAATTCACTTGGCAAAGGAGTCTTACAATAATAAAGGCATGTGTATAAATTATTTAGCAAAACATAGAACTTGTTTAGCTCAAAATGTTCTCCATTGGAAAGCTTGAATATAAATCAATACAAGTATTTGGAGGAAGGAAGTGACACTGCGGACTACAAATAATTAGTGGAATCATTGCTTAGTAAAGACCAATTTCTTAACAGTAAAGGCTGAATTAGAAATATGGAGTAAGCAATTAAAATGTCCAATTATGAACTACATCTTAAACTTTAAAAGATTAACAACAAATGATTCTAGAATTTGATTATTACTCTTTGCTTATATATTTTTTCCTTTTGAAAAAATACGTAATCAAAGAACTATGGAAAGTTGAAGCTGAAATTATACTGAGATATCAAATCCAATGTGTTCATTCTAGAGGCAAACACACAGAAACTTCACCTGTGTTTACTTTTGTTCTACAAATGTCAAATCTGATTTCAGACACTTTTCAAATATATGTTTATTTGCCCTTTGAATATGCATAATTCTGTTTCAAACTTACATTACACATATCTTTGAACAATGTACAGTGTTTAGTAATTTGTTTAATCCTAAAGGTGATCTTCAAATATTTCCATTTCCCTTGTTAAATAAGGGCGTGAATTACATATGGGGAAACAGAGGGATGGAATGAGTAAGTGACTGTCCTTGAAGATAGGTAAATGCTAACTAACTTCCAGATCTCACATTGGGCCTATATTTCTCTTTAATTGATAAATAGTAGTATTAATTAGTATTGATATATCTAACCTTGGTATCATATATAATATTAGTATTGGTATATCAACCCATTTGTCTTATAGTGTAACTACAGAAGCTAAGATGGAGACCTGTAGAGATAACTGTCTATGCAAGCTGCCAGCTTGATGTAAAGCCATTGTGGTAACTGAGTATATGGAAGTGGTAAGAGCTGGGGATAAAACTTTATATTCTCACACAGGATTTAATTGTGGGTGGAGTTGTGCAAAGGGCAAAAAAAAAAAAAAAAAAAGGAGGTTGGTGAACAAAAGCATAAAAAATGCTTCAGATTGGAATATAGTTTTGTAACTTTTCCAAGCCTTTTTAAATTTCAGGCTACATCATAAAAAGATTGATCTGTATTTCATACCTGCATTGCATATACTAGGTAAAAAGTCTATGTTGCATAATATGTGCCTATAGTTGAAAAATTATATGGTTAAGAAATCCCCCTTTTACTCAAATACCTTATCAAGAAGTTTCCCCTGAAGGTTGATATTTAAACTGAATGAGGTTACTCCTTGTGAAAAGTCATGAAAAACAGATTTTAATTCCATAAATATATACCTACACCCAAACCCCTCTCAGACACCTTTAAAGGTGTTGGCAATCAGCATAGGTTTCTGCCAACTGGATTGTAAGAATCTCTTCCTTCAACAAAATTGCTGCTTCTCCCCCAACTACACACTTTCCAGTACTACCAAATATTTCACTGACCTATTTTATTTTTTCATATCCTATTCTACAGAAATTTCTAGTTTCTTCCTTATGAAAATTAAATTGGTACACAAATATTCAATTGCATGAATTAAGATAGAAGGGTTTACCAGCTTATCCAGGTATTTTTTCCCTTAGTACATGGCTTCTATCCCTGAGAACAAATGGTTAGGAAGATTTATTTTGAATACTATTGTATAGTCGTAGAATTCAATATAAAAAAAAAAAAAGTGAGTCACCACTGGTGATTCGGGATGTTAGGTAGAAATTGAGCAAGTTTATAATCACGAGGAAGACAAATGCCAACATAAATACCTTTTATTCCAGTGGGCCTGGAAACCTACTCTTTAATTAGAAGAATATGAAATCACCTATCCCCAGAACATTGTTTTTAAATTTAAGCAAGTCTATTAGAAACCTTGTTACTTTACCATTTTTGTATATTTCTGTGTATGCAGAAAACAAATAACAAAGAACTACCAGCATAAACACCAGTTTTTAGGGATTCTGAAATACTAGAATGTTTTTGTCTCTAAAATGTACTACTACTGAGGGTAACTACCTCTATGTTTTTTTTTTAAGTCACGTGGTAACTTAGTATAAAGAAATGCATAATAAAGGCTTAAGCCAACCTCACACATCTAAGTCTTTTTAATCCATGTAAAGACTGACATTTCCCCCTTTACTTTGAAGAAGGTTAATTTATGGAAATCTGTATACGACACTTTTAAACCTGCAGTTCTTGGAAAAGAATGACTTGTAGTCCTTTAAATATTAGAGCAGTGCACGAATGTCCATAAATAATTCTTACTCTCCCACAAGCAAGAGTGCAGGAAAATGTGCAGACATTGCAGATTTTTACTGTTTTCTCTGCTTGCATTTGTGTTACAATAAATGAGAACAGATTTCTAATATCCATTTCTATTACATGCATTAGCTGAAGCTGTGGGGGGTAAAATGAAATGTTTCCTATGCTTTGAGAGAGTGGGGGAAATTCATATGCCTACATGTGGGCAGAACATTGAGTATTTCCATTTTGTTTTGTTTTGTTTTTTCCATGGTTGCTTAAAATGTTCTAAGGATTGTTAATGTTTCAGAGCCTTTTAGCATCATTTCCACTAATTTTTTTGGAAGAATAAATCAGTTTCATTAAAAAAAAGCCTTAATCAAGGGAAAAATTACATCACATTAACGTGTGCACGAACAGGTTTAGAGTGTGCACTTCTTGTCCCTCTTTTCTTACCAATGTATAATTAACATGAAAACAGCAGTCTAAAAACTGAATTATAACAAAGGTGGTTTTTTTTTTCTTAGCCACTAGAAATAAAATTTAAGCTGATATTTAGGACAAATTTTTTTGTTTGTTTGTTTTTTGTAAGTGTTGATTTGCCTATTTCTGAGTTGATTTCTTTACTTGGGGCTTAAGATATAATTTCCCATAACATATTCTTTTTTAATGTAGTGTACACCTGTATACCCAGTCTTTGGCAATACACATTACAGACACTGGCCAAAAAGGAATTAGAAAATCAATGTCAAAGTTGGAGTGTGGTCCCTGGAGACTTAGATTAATGGAATTCTGTTAGAAACATAAAAGTTGTTTCCCTGCTGTTCATATCTGTTGCATCTTGGGGAAAAAAAAAAAAAAGAAAATGTTATGTGAAGAGCTGATGCTTGCATCACTGACTCTTCCTGATTTGTGCTGATGATAGCTGAAGCTGCAGTTTTGGCATCTTCTACTGCACATTGTCATCAGCAAGGTAGGAACACATCCCTGAATTAAATTATAATTCAATGAGAAAATGAGATTTATGTGACAGAAATTCACTTCTAGTCTAATCTGCATGAATGCAACTGTTTTAAAAGTTACAACAACAATGTTTGAAAATATTACTAAAGGTAATTCATCTATAAATAAAGTAACTTTAGAAAATCTTTATTCCAAGTAAATGAAATTATAAATATCATGTGATGAATTAAGGCCACAATCAAGGTGAGGAGTAAAAGCTTCATAAAGTGACATAAGTAAATATCCTGCAGACCCTCAGTTTAAAAGCAGTTCTAACTCATACTAATATTTTTCCTTCTTCTCATTGCTCTTTTTCATCTTACAAAGATCTTTGCTAGTTATCTACCTTTTATGAGTAAAATTAGTGACAAGAAATGTGCTAAAAATTTTTACATATATTATTAACACTTTAGGACTTAGACACTTCTGTTATCTCCATTTTATAGATAAGGAAACTGAGATTTAAAAATAGTAAATAATTTGGTTAATGTATCCTTCTAATGGGTGTAGAGCTGAAATACCAATTATAAGTCTTTCTCAGGACTGACCCTAAATCATCTGTTGTAGAAATGGAAAGGAGTGGATATAGAGAAAAGACAAGATTAAGTCTTGATAGGATGTATTAACCCTGTAATAAGGAATGTGAGAAAGAGTGAACAGACTAGAATGACTCCCAGGTCCAGGGGTCTCTGTAACAAGAAAGAGAATATAGAAGGACGATGATATGGTTTGTCTGTGTCCCTGTCCCAATCTCATCTTGAATTGAATCTCCCAGAATTCCTGTGTGTTATGGGAGGGACCCGGGGGGGAGGTAATTGAATCACGGGGGCAGGTTTTTGCAGTACTCTACTCCTGATAGTGAATAAGTCTCACGATATCTGATGGGTTTATCCTTTTGCTTCTTTCTCATTTTCCACTTTTGCTTCTTTTCATTTTTGCTTCTTTATCATTTTTCTCTTGTCACTGCTAGGTAAGAAGTGCCTTTTGTCTCCTGTCATAATTCTGAGGTCTCCCTCCCAAGCCATGTTCAATTAAACCTCTTTTATTTACCAGTTTCCAGTATGTCTTTATCAGCAGCATGAAAATGAACTAATACAGAAGAGAAGTTTGGGTAAAATGATGAACTGAGAATGAAGAGTCTGACAGCCAAATCTCCTGGAAATCATGAGAGAGCCTTGATCTTGAGATATCAAAGTATACATAAAATGTAGGTTGTAGTTAAAACTGTAAAGATAGGTAAGATTATTTCATGAAAGATAATGGTTAAGGTAAACTGAGAAAGAAGAAAAATAACCAACAACAATACTGAGAATATATAACCATGGTGGCAGGAAAATAATCAGTGTCTTGGAAATTATGCAGTGTGAATTTAAGGAAAAAGGTAATGGTTACCAATGTTAAAAGCCATAGAGAAGTTAAGCCAGGAACAGGTTAGGGTTGAAAAGTAGCTATAAGATTTGGATATTAACAGCTGATTAGATAATTTTTAGGGAACAAAGTGAATTAGAATAAGATTTTTGGAGAGACAGAAAAATAAATAAGTATTAATTGAGCAATTTAAAAGAGTGAGAAGAAATTCAGAATACTTGGACAAAGAGATGTAAATGTAAGGATAATTGACTGATAGAAACTCTTAATACGTCATGGTCTTTCATAGAAAGACCATAGATAACAGGATTTTAAATCTTGAACTTCAGGAAATATATTCACCAAGGTATTCATTTCAATGACTTGAAAAATAGTTGCTATGTTTTTATTAGTGCTTATTACTGTTTGTCATTATCGATTAGGTGGACTCTGGAAGGAAGTGTGTCTTGATAGAAAACAAATTTAAAATATTACAAGTAAGGTTTCTAGAATGAATACAGAAAATAATTCAGGATGAAAACTGGAAGGAATCATGAACATTTTATCCTAAAAATGTTCATGTTAATCCTTAGCAGCATGACAGATGAAAAATTTTGAGAAAGTATAGAAACAATAGCATCAAGGGGTGGTATAGGTTACTCATCACAAGTCATGGCAAGTTTCCAGAATTAAAAAACAAAACAAAACAAAGCTAGCTCCTCAATTTCTGATAGAACAATGACAAAGTTTGTAATCATAAGAAGGCTGAAAGAATTATGTTGTTAATCTCAGGAGAACAGAAAAGTAGTGGTGTTAGTTCCAAAGAAAGATGATATAGACACTTTCTCGGGGAGGAGGAGGGGTAAAAGTTGTGGGTATGTGCAAACAAGGCCATTCATCAACCCTCTTTTATTTCATTGTTTATTAGTTTTTATTGTTATCATAGATGTACATAACAGAAAATATCAAATATTTCTATAGGTTTACTTTGAAACAAAGCACCCCACTGTAATTCTTTCTCAATGGCAAGTGCTTCTGTTTCTTCTAACTGATTATTTTCAGAATTAACCCAGGTCTCGAGATAATCACCTTCTATTATTTGTTCTTGTTATTTTAGTTTTGAAATATTATCTTTTGAGGTCCAACTGTGAAAAATAAGAGCTTAGGTCTTTTTCCTTTCTTACTTTCTAATTCATTTTTCTTTTGGAGTTAATTTTGCTTTCTTGTTTGCTCAGTTTTCATATGTGCATTCTAATTTAATCCTAAACTTCTGCTGACTGCTTATGTTATTTCTCAAGGCATTCTGGGGCAGCAGGTATTCTACCAATTCCATTTTTATGAAAAAGTGTTTTTAGGATTCTCTCACTTATTGTAATCTAGGTGGTCTGCTGTCTGTACTTGAGCACAGCTATCACACTAGAATCTCTCTTCTGCATCATCCTGATTGTCTTTTAATCCCTCTCCTGTCTTGTCTTTCCCTTGTTCATCCATTATTTATTTTATCTAGTCATATTTGCTGTCTCTCTGTGTATGTCAGCGTCATTCCAGATGCTAGCTATTAATATATATCAGAGGAAAAAAAAAAGGAAAGAAACAACTAAGCTCATCAATCCCATTTGCCTTACATTCTTTTGATAGTTAAAAGAAAATCTTCAATTATCTTTTCCATTCTACATAGATTACTGATATCAAGTTTAAGAAAAAAATAAATAAAACTCATACTCCTGGAATAGTTGTAAATTAAGTGTTTTCCTTTCCTCAGGTCTTATTATGCACTCTCTAAAATCAATTTAGAAATCCAACAGACTTTCTTTGCTTCCATTAGACAGTTCTGTATTTTGCCTCACTGTCTAAATAGTGTTTGCAAGGCATTCAAAGGTGAAACTTTCTCAGAAACTTTGCAACCTATTTAGTAAGATCCTCCTACAAAAACATTAATGAACTTTTCTGTTTCTTAATACAGAGGGAGTTTTGTGAACTTTGAGGACTACAGAGAGGATAATTTCATTTCGATATGTATATATACACAATGTATATAATACACACACTGAAGTAAAATAAAGTTTACTAATAAGATAAATAGAAAAATCAAAACACACAAAAGAGTAATGTTTCCATTAATACTGTATTATTTTTCATTTTCCTTGAAATCAAAATAAAACTCCAAAAGTTAGATATAAATTTGGCTGTAAAAGAATGGTGGCCAGGCACGGTGGCTCAAGCTGGGCATGGTGACTCACACCTGTAATCCCAGCACTTTGAGAGGCTGATGCAGGTAGATCGTCTGAGGTTAGGAGTTCAAGACCAGCCTGGCCAACATGGTGAAACCTTATCTCTACTAAAAATACAAAAAAATTAGCTGGGTGTGGTGGTGGGTGCCTGTAATCCCAACAACTCGGGAAGGCTGAGGCAGGAGAATTGCTTGAACTCAGAAGGTGAAGGTTGCAGTGAGCCAAGATCGCTTCACTGCATTCCAGCCTGGGCAACAAGAGCAAAAAACTCTATCAAAAAAAAAAAAAATTGGCAATATATTTTATATGTTTACTTTTTTAAATAAATGTTCCAAAATATAATTTTATCATATGATTCATTTTCCATACAATTATCTTTATGAGAAAGATATTTTAGGTAAATTTTTAAGACTGAGTGCATATTAAAATCTTTATTTTTCCAAACATAATTGATAAGTTAGGTCACTATAGAGTTTCAGGTAGAGAATATTTTCTTTCAGAAATTATGCCCAGTGTTGTAGGGGAGCATTGCCATTTGAACCCGATCTTTTCCTGACCTATTTTCCCTCCCTAGAATCTGTCAAGAACTGCTCTTTGTCAGTAGTTTTCAGATATCCCAGAATGATGTGCCTTACTGGGGGTCTTTCTATGTTTAATGTGGAACTTATGCCCAAGAGTTCTGGAAAAATATCTTTTCAAATTTTAATGTTTCTTTTTTTTCCTTTGTTGTTTAGAAGTTCAGGTATTTGGATGTAGGGCCTTTTAATAAGTTCCTCTAATGTTTTGCGCTTTCCTCATTTACTATTCATCTGCTAGTCTCTTTGCCATAATATGTGGGAAATATCCTTAGCATTCTCTTTCAGCAGTTACTGAGTTTTCAGCCATGTCATCAAAATGTTATTGTACAAAAATACCTTTTAAATATTTTAAATATTTCTTTGACAAGGTATCTCATTCTTCTTCGTGGTTGCTGTGTCTTCTCTCATGTATTTCTGGTAGATTTTATTTGTGTTTATTTGTTTGTTTTTTCCTTTTCTCAATAGGTAGTGGCTTTTTTCCTAAAAATTTTCCTTTTTTTTTTCTTTCTTTCTTTTTTGGTTTTGGTTAGAATTTTTCATATTAGTACCTTTCTAATCTTTCTAGTCTTCTTTTGTTTTCTGCTTACATTTAAGACTGCAGGACTCAAGTTTGTCAAAAGCACTGAGCTGAGCATGTATGTGGGAAGTGGAGAAAATGCCCCTCACTGTGGGTGAACTAACTGAATATTTTAGCTGAGGTTGTTTCATCAAAGGTCTTTTTCTCTTGTTTTCTTTTTTCTTCCTTTTCTTTTACTTCTTCTTATTCTTTGTCTCTTCTCTTAGGTTACTAGGATTCCTGATGGAAGACTCTTTAAATATGTTTTTCTGGACAGTGTAAATTTAGCTTGAATCTTTTGGTAACCTACGAAACCCCAAGAAGGAAGAGTGCTGAGTACATCTCATAATACTCATTTATATGTCAATATGCCTACACGGTTCTTCTGTTTCAAGTAATGTGCTGAGTTTACCTGTAATAAAAATCTATGATTACTTTTTATTAACTTTCCATAGAGTAAGCCTCTAGTTTAAAAAAAAATAAAATTGGGGAGAAGAAATCACCTATTGAGCAAAACTGATGAAGGGATTTGAATACTGGAGTAATTCTTGAAAAGGTTTTCAACTGGTGCTCCTTAGATTGGCCTAAGGAGGTTAGGATGGCCTAGGATTGCCTAGTTATTTTCGTGATTCAACAGAAAAAAAATTGTTCTAAATTGTTCTTTTGTGAACTTAGATTAACATTTATTGGCTCTCTTAGCCATTTTTACTCATAAAAATGCTTTCCAGCTTTCACAGTTGTGATGCTATTGGCTTTGTCTTTTAACCTTTGTGAGTTAATTAATTAAAAAGTCATATTGCTGTTTGTTTGATCAGAGTTCAAGATAAGAAAACGTGTGTATTCAATCAACCATTCCTACCTTAATTTCTACTCTCCTACTTTTAAAAAAATATGTTTGGGAGAATTAAACTAATATCATTACAATGTGTGGCACAGGGTTAATGCTAAATGCACATTTGGTACATTAGCTAATTCATACAAAATAAATGAATAAAGAAAACTTGACTGCTTTCTAGCAATATTGATTAGCAAATTAGTCAACGGAATAGTAAATGCAAGTAGTTAGGAACATATGTGGAATATTCACCACTTCCAATTGAAAGTTAAAATTTGAAAGAACACGTATTTATGAGAAGTGAACAGATGGCTGTGGAAAAGTTAAAAATAGGATTTTAAAATTCTCATTGCCAAAGACATTAGATCTTGCAGTACTCAGAATAATGCAGTTAACAAAACATTTTCCTATGAGCAAAATAATTCTAAACTGAATTATCAGAGACAGGAATTCTCAAACAAAACACAAACTAGATTTTGTAAAAGAAAGATGTACGTCATGTAAAGAATTATTGTGGAAAGAATGCACCCAAAGAGCATATAGAGATATAGAGATGTTGATATATAGAACTTCAGTCACTATGTACTGAAATTGTGCGAATAAAGTAAGGACCTGGTATTTTAACAAAAATAGATATTTTCTCATTATTATTACTGGAAATTCAATGGTATAGTACTTATAATTGGAATATGGCTGCTGCTTTTAAGTAACAGTTCTAGTCAAAGGAGTTGGATGTAAGTATATAGGTGCAAAGTAATTCACAAACCAGGCAGAGACAATGTTGCTCATCAAATACCCCATTTGTATTTTAAATCTTGCAATTAGACAGGACAGGTGCCTGATTCTTGGATATGGACATGGGCAGAGTGATGTGTAGCACTTCTGAGAAAGAGCATAGAAGATATGCAAATGATTTTCTAGCTAGCACACAGTGAATTGTGACATTCCAGATAGTAGAGTTTCTATCAGCATGGGTCCCTAAAACTAGGTAGAGCAGAAGACTCTTACCACTACCAAGCCTAGATGAACATATATCGTGAGCAGTATGTTGTTGCTTTTAAGCAATTTAGATATTATGGTAAATTTATTACTGTAGCATAACCACTCAATCAAGATAAATACCTAAGTGAACTTAGTGATGAATATTAGGATGACAGTAAATACCATCTAGCTAAATTGTGTCAGTGAAAAAACACATACATATGAAATGAAAAAATCTGATCCATACTTTGCCTAGAAATTTTATCAAATTAAAACAGAAAGAATTGATCATTTTAGTGTATCTTTTGCTTTAAAGTCAAAAGGTTACAGATCTAATCTGGCTTATTCATAAAAAATTACTAAAAGATACTAAAATGCAGATAGTAAAAAATTATTAAATGATACGAAGTGATCATGATTAAAAACATACAAATAGGATATTAATCTCTACCATCAGATATGTGGACTTCAGTGTCACCAGTGGAGGGTGTGCAGGTTCTTGGCATCTTTAACGAAAATTGGACAAAATGTGCAAACAAAGCAAGGAAGGAATGACACTTATTGATGTCTTAATAATGCTCTTCAAGGCTCTGTTACAGTATTTTGGGGAGTTTATCCTCTAGATGATTCCTCTGGTAACTTTGGGTATGCTCCATGTAAATGAAGAAGATGAAGTAAAGTTACAAAGTCATTTACTCAGTGTATACCCTGTGGAGAGAATACTTCTTGTCATAGCTGAATTACAAATTGGCCTTAGGTTCCCTGCCTCCAAACTCTATTTTCTTGGCTCATTCCCTGCTGAGAGAATTGATCCCCATAAATCCTTATGGGAGGCAGAGGGACTGATGGCCTCTTTTCTGTAACTACTTCATGCTGGTTTGGTGCATAGTCCCTACCTATTAGGGATTATGGAACTCTCACCCTGCTCTGTCTGGTGGAAGTAGATTAGCTTCTTGATGGCCAGGGGTGGTGTGTTCACCCAGAATTGGCTGGAACCTTTGTTGCATGATCATCTGAAGCTTGATAGTCTCTAGGCAAGAGGAAATTAATTTGGCTGAAAGATTTAATGGGAACTTCAGGGGGTGGAGATATCTATGCTGTCAGAAATGTTCATCATGGAGATTTGCAGGAGAAAAAACAAACCTTGGTCAGTTCTGGAGCACAAACATCTCCCTTTTGGTTTGATTTGGTCTATTGGGACCTAGTGCATGAGCTTAGTTCAAAAAAATGGCCTCCCAGAATTTTATTAAAAAAAAAATTCCCTCATTTTGGCCAGGTTCTCACTTAGGTGAGAGTGTGACCAAAACTTAGGGCCTTAGCGCCACTCTCAGTTACCATCATTTTGGGTTTCTGGTCTCAGCACATCATTTGTAGGTTATGGTGTCCACATGGTTGCACATTTTTTTCAGCTCTTATTATTCCAGTTGAAGAGAGACCATATGATATTCTAGAGATGGCTGCATGCAAGCATTAAAACCTTTGAGAAAATACGGTGTACCAGGGAGACTATTATTATGTCTTTTGGGAGGATAATAGCAATAGTTTGGGTTATGCTTCTTATTCAAGGTCCCCATAAACTACACCTCCTAAAATAGATCAAAGAATAAGCTAGATAAAGAGCATACTTACTTAAGTAAGCAATCTCATTGTTAATCCCCTATCACTGAAATTCTATAATCTTCATTTGATGTATTTTTCCATAGGCCACAAGTGCCAGCAGCTACATAGATATTTCTTTTTCAGTCAATTGTATCATAACTTTCACAGGAGAATTTAAAATCTGTTATGTTACTGTAGCCTTACAGTAGAATTTTCTACAGTCTATCATGGGGGATACATTTTTATTCATTGCTTCTTTACTCTATACCGTACAAAAAGCACTTAAAAAATGATGCTCTTCTAAAAGAGTGAAGGCCTCCTGGCAATGTTTTCTTTAACCCTTGATGTGGGTTAAGAGGAGTGAACCAATGTTTTGTTTTTGACTGATTATGAGGCAATGTATATACTATTAAGGCTCTTACCTACATTGGGCCTTCATCTTGTATCTATCAAAGTATAAGGTTATCTATGTATAGGGCTGGCTGCAAACTTCTTCACAAATAAAAGTACATCCTATAAGTGCACATAATAGACCCTCTTCCACTTTTCTTGCTTATAGAGATGTAAGCAAGAGAAAATCTTCAAAGATAAGAGTTTCATGATAATAGAAGTTTTAATCTGTGAACTTGGGAAAAGCTGTTCACATCAAGAATGCCATCTTCTTCCTGGGAGAATTTTCCTTGGTTAGTTTTACCTTAAAAGTTCCAATGGGTATATTTAAAAGAGTGTGGAGGGACTCCTCTCAGTTGTGAGATTATGAACCCAAAGTTCAAGGTCCTGAAGTTTTGCTGTAGTGTGGATGGTAATGACAGTCTTTCTCTGATGTTCTCAGAAGATTTTTTTTTAAAAAGCTATTTGCCTGGTGAAAATACACTGTAGCATAATAATCTACTCTTATAACATCAGCCCTCTTACATGGTAAAGTTACAACCAGCAAACATGCATTAAAAATAACAATCAAATGAAATCCCTTTACAAAATATTTAAATGGCCCATCAGGTGACCAAATGTACCTGAAGCTTTAATTGTTTCCCAGGAATATGAGATTAAATATTGTTTATAAATTATTTTAGTAAGTTGTAAGTCACCACCCTAATTTATTTGATTTGGATTATTTTATCTTTCTATGATGAGTCATGGAATGCAAAAATTTTAATAATAAAAACTTTAAGGGCTCAGGAAAGAAAAGGTGGCCATCCTGGATCTCCATGAATTCATTTTTAATTAACATTACACTTATATCCTCTTGAATACCTCTTGTTTTTCCAAATTAGGTACATAGCTCTGATAACTGATGAGTTATCTGACAAAGTATTTTCTTGGTATTTAAAGATTTTTTGTTCTACTTGGGTAAGTAGCTTTGTATTAGGGAAGTCAGTTATTTCTGTGGTTTACAATGACAACATAATAAGCATAATTATAATTGATAGCACATACTTAGACATTCAAATTTTTTAAATCCCATATGATTTTGGAACATATATTAGTATTATTCACAAAAATATAACCTAAAGAAGACTCAACATCATTTTGGCAATCCCACGTACCTAAATACATGAAATAATACTGTTTACCCCTTTTCTGGATGGTTTCAGGGATCTTCTATTTATTCAAAAAGCTAGGCATTAGGAAAAACAATTTTTAAACCGAAGCTTGATTCTGGAAATCTAGATTACCATAAATTATTTATTTTGCCAAAATGATGACTCATAAATTTTAAAGAAGCAAAACCATCCTATAGCCTTTTACAAACACACACACACACACTCTCTCTATGTTTTTACACACCTTGCATGTAAAACTGTTTCTAGTAGCCTTAATTGCATGCTATGATGGTGACTCTTAGCAATTTTAATTTTAATGTAAAACCTGGTAAGTTACGTTCTGCTAAGATTTGACTATTTCCAGCATAGGTAGGGGTGTGGACAACTCCATATGTCCTCAGGCCTTACCTAGGTAGAAATCAGGCAAGTTAAACAATTTTCAAAAGCCAAAGAAGCAGTTTATGACCTTAAAACATTTAGAAAACGTAATATTTGAACATAATTTAGACCATATGTTTACATTTTGAAAACAATGGTATTTTATCAATTACCTTTAAAACTGTTTATTTCCCTAAGATTACTAAAGTCATGTGAACTAAAAGGCATTAAACTTTTTACTTTTCTGACAAAATATTTCATTTAAGCTTTTATTATTATTAATTAATTAATTTAAAACTTTACATAGGAGATAAACAGTGACTCTTACCTTTCATTTAATCAGTTCACATAGAAAGAAAGAGGCCAGAGACTGACTGGTAAGAAATTCTTATCCTTTCACCAGAATGCCAGGTTTCTGGGTTCTTTCTCCCTGAGCTGCCCTAGTGACCCTGCTTGACTGTGCACAAACAACCACATTGTTATAAATTAAGAATACTCACAAATAGTTTACAAATTTTGGAGAAATTAGGCAGAGACAGAAATATGACTCAATATCTATTTATGAGAGCATACTCAACACACTTAAATTATCACAAAGCCTAAAATCCAAAAAGTTAATTTAAGGATAAAAAGCTAGTGTGCTCCATTAATTCCTGCAGACCCAACAAAGGTGGCTTAGGAATTCTAGATAAATGGAACAAATGATTACTTGCTAGAAATGCATAGGACACAAAATAACTATTCATAGAACCAAATAAAACCCTTCCACCAGGAACTAGAAAGAATCATGGTTTTATTTATACACATATACAAGCAAAGCCAGAAGAGAATAAACAGCAAACATATAAAAACTTGAAGCAAAAATACACACACAGACACACACAAACAGAAAACCAACCCTAAATATTCCTACTCTATCCTGGAGGCTACAATGTTACTAGGGCTCCAAAAAACCCACATAATAAATACTACTGTCCTTATACACAATTAATAGCCTTAAGTTCTCCAATATCATCACGCATCCTGTGCAATCAAGAAATTCACTTTAGGCAAATGACCAATAAGTACTCTAGCACTATCCACACAAAACAGTAAACATAGTGTGAAGCAAGGCAAGCATGTATGAAATTTTGCTCCACACTAAATCCAGCTTCATTCTTAACTAGAGTTTTTTAAAAATTGCCAAACTGCTGATGCATTTCTTTACAATACTTTTTTATTTTATTTTAATCAAGAGTAAGGACTTTCACTGTGAAACTGTTAATTAGCTAAATGTCTCCAAATTTCTAAGAGGTTTTAAAGAATGTCTTATTATTTAAACCCTTTCCACATGTTTCTCCCCTACTTAATGATTCCTTACTACATCGTTTCATAAATAACCTTTCCAAATCTGTAATTTAAACTAACTTTTAGATAACTCCACATTAGAAAAAATTATTCTTTTTGTTTCACTAATAACATAACCTTTTCCAGCACATTTTATATACAGAATTACTAGTTAATTAGAATTTTTATTCTTAGAAACATAAAACTGTAGTGAAACCCTAAAGAGCAAGAAATGCTGAACTATCAGATATGGGCATTTACAGATAAGAACAATTCCACAATTTTAGAAAAATATTTCCCCATATCACAACCCTTTCTTAATTGGAAATGATCCAGTTATTGAATGAGTATCAAAAATAACTTAAGATTTTAATTTACATGAAAAGTTTATAAATAACATTTATGTTCAATTCTTTCACTTTTAATAAGGGAGACATGAGACATCAATTAACATATGTAAAATGAACATTGGTTCTATCCCAAAAGGCAGGGCAACTTGAAGTGAGGAGGGAGGTTGGGGCTTCCACATCTGTGTAGATGTTTGAGTTTCTGATTAGCCTTTCCAAAGGTGGTAATTAGATATGCATTTACCTCAGTGAGCAGAGGGGTGACTTTGAATAGACTGGGAGGTAGGTTTGCCCCAAGCATTCCCAGCTTGAATTTTCCCTTCACCTTAGTGATTTGGGGGGGGGGGGGGGGGGTGGGCAGATATATTTTCCTTTCATAAATTCTATAGTTTTATTATTCATCAAATAAAGCATACAAACCAAGATCATTTTGTCTTGGCTGGGTTTACAGTTTTATAGCCTTCCATGTCAAACACTGACATCTCAAAATATTTAGCAAAGAGAAACATAAAATCCAGACAAAATGTATACTGACAATTCTGAAAGCATTTCTATTTTTATTCCACCAATAATTTTAAAGCTAGCTTGTTCAGTAAAATTTTACTTATGTCACATGAACTTGAAAATTGCTGAGACTTATTTACTTAATTTATGAGTGTTCATTTACTTATAAGCCAATTTGGTAGATACAACATATAACAATAAGTTTACATACAAATAAACAGATCTGGAATGCATACACATACATAAACAAAGATCCAATAGCTTGGAACCTTAGCCATGAGATAGCAATACAAGCTTGCCCGTTTTACTTTGTTCACCCCAGTAGATAATCCAATGAAGGCTGTGAAACAAAATTTCGGGTAAAACAGTATCCATGGTAGTTTTATTTTTAAAAGTCAAACCATTAAAATGTTGGGTCCAAGCAGTATTGCAACTCCAAGAGAAAATTCTAAGGAGGGCCTAATACAAGACCTCAGAACTTGTGCCAAGAGCATTCTCTTTGGAGAGTCTGAGGTCTGGCAGACCCCCCAGAGCTCCTCTGATGGGGTCTAATCTTAGAGTGTCAGACGTTTCTGATCTTAGGTGTGCACCAGTGCCACATGCAGGTTTCCCTCCAGTACCTACTATGAGCTTTAGAAGAATAGCCATGAACTGTAATAAGAGGAACTGAATGCCATGTGGGTTTTTTGTCCATAGCCAGTTGAGTACAATAAGAGAAGAATTTAGCATAAGAAAAGAATGTTTAAGTCACTTGAAACATATGTGAGGTCAGGAGTTGAAGACCAGCCTGGCTAACATGGCGAAACCCCATCACTACTAAAAATACAAAAATTATCTGGGCCCATTGTGGGGGTGCCTGTAATCTCACCTACTCTGGAGGCTGAGACAGGAGAATAGCTTGAACCCAGAGGGCAGAGGTTGCAGTGAGCTGAGATTGTGCAACTGCATTCTAGCCTGGGTGACAGATCAAGACTGCATCTCAAAAATAAATAAATGAATAAAACAAAATTTAAAAAAAGAAGGAACAATAAACATGTAAGCAAGTAAGTAATAGAGCTCTAAACTTATAAGGATATTGACAATGAGATTAGAATTAGATGTAAACCAAGGGTACCAGAAACAGAATATGTGTTTGCATTTAGCTTTGATCATAAAAAAGGGAGACCCACAATTGGTGCAATGTTTATAAGAAAAATAAAATAAAATAAGCTGTCTTCTAATTTGCTGCATCATAAAAGATGTCTTGAAATTAAAAAACAAAAGAGAGAACATCTTGCCTTAGTAAGGAAAATAAGACAGGTAGGGGTATATAAAGAGGCCACATATAAAGTTTAATTTCCTCATAGATGCTATGCCCATATGAATTAACTAATGGAATCCTGTACAAAATGTATATTTTTCTCTAAATCATGGAGAACTGGGATAGAAGAAAACTTGAAGATTGGCCAATGTCATAGTTTTTCAAATCCACTTCCAAATATGAATTCTGAAAATTACAAACTAAGTGTTTATAACGAGTATCTCCAGAAATATTTTTAGGAAAGGATTATTGGACAAGGTATTAGAATATTAGGGGCAGTAGAAAACATCACTAATTCAGTAAAAGCAAGCTTTGCTGAACTAATTTTACTTTTTTGTTTGAATTATATTTCTGAATTTTAGAAAAAAATAAAATCTTCATATAATATATAGAGAAAGGCACAATGAAAAAGAAAACAACTTTAATGAATAGGTAAATTCAGGTGATTCAAGTGGGTTCTGAGCTCTTGGACAAGTACTACTGAAAAGATAGGAAATATATGTTTATTGCTTCATTGTTCTACAGTAGGTCCCTTCAACATTTTTGTTGTGATTTTGAAGGAGCATATACAGCATGTTTATAGAATTTGATAATGATACAGCTCAGAAATCATGCTGATGAACTGAAATACTGAATTCTTCATATAAATAAATTTTGAATGGCTGCAGTGAAATCAAGCAAGGATAAATCCAAGTGTTTTTTTCTTTTTAAGATAGCCCAAAACTCATACTATATAATAGAAGCATATGGAGCATACAAATGGGTTATTTAATTCCACTCTGCATGACCTAGGCCACAGCTGAAGAAGCTGTCATTTATCCAGCATATATTTGTTAACTGCCTACTATGTGCCAGGAACTTTGTCTACTGAAAATATGTCAAAAAAGAAACAAGAAATCTTAGGTCTACAGAAGGAAGAAATCTATACAAAATTTCAAATATTTCAGTAGCTGTCATTTAGAAGAGAGATTATACTATTCTGTTTACTCTCCAAGTTAAGAGCCAGTGGGTGAAGGCACAAAAAGTATTCGATATAAAAAAATACTTTTTATTTATTGAAACTGCTCATCAACAGAGTGGATACTTGGTGAGGTTTCAGCCCCATCTCTTCTGTATACAAGAGATCAGATTCTTATCTGGTATGGACGTTGATTTGGTGTGGATATTGATCTAGTGTAGAAGAGGTTGCTTGAGATTTGGACAAGATGATCTTCATTATTCCTTCCTAGATTCTATAGTTTCATTATTCTTAACAGGCATGTACTGAAATATATAGCATGAATGTTTTCACTGCTTTAAAAATATTGGCTCAAGTCTAGCAGAAAATTGGAGACACAGTGTACCGATGAATATAGCAAGTTTAAGAAACTTGGGTTTCATTTTTTTTAAAGGAGTTGTGAGAAATAAAGCAAGCAGTTGCATAAGAGTATTAAAATTGGCATAGCGTTATACAACACTGAAGTGTCATTGTCATGGTTTGCTTTTGCTACAGGATGTGCATTTAAAGAAAGATACATACTCAACTAGGCTCCAGGTACAAGATTTTCAATTTATGTATTTTCTAGGATAATACTTTATGTCTGAATGGGAGTCTATAGGGATGTGAATAAGTTACTTGTTTTAGTTAAGAAAGGAATCTGACATAGAAATGGAGTTAGACGTATGATTTTGATTCCCTGCAGGATAGAAAAGTTGAGTATTAAAAACTCATCAACACCCAGCGTGTTACTGAGGTTGTGGTTGGAAATGCTAAGTGTACTGACAAACAAATATTTTTGGGGTCATTTGCAGAAAGATTGTTTTAGACTAAAACTAGATAGTTTTAGACTTACTAAACAGAAACAGAATTTTTTTAAAAAATGGTTCAGTTTACACGAGTTTACAGAAGTATAGTTCCATTTGAAGGTCACAGTTAATGAATCAACACTAACTCTATGCCTGCACCCCCTGCCCTGTCATCCCATACCCAAACAGTGCAGAAGAGACATAAAATGTGTTAGCTGTTTATTCTTCTAAAAGTTTAGCCAATTGATTCCATAGAGATTTGGCTTAAAGCGTTAAGTGAATCTTGCTACTTCAATTCTTATCTTTCAGAGTGACCTAATCTGGAAAACTAGTGTAAAAATGTGATATTGAAAGAAAGAGCATAGAAAATTTGAAGAATAATTCCACTTTAATTAGACAAGTTTCTATTTGAAACAGAAAATCCAATGGGAAATTCAATTCAGTCTATAACAGTTTATATAATTTTTAAGATCATGATTGTAACTCCTTTATAAAACATACCAATAGTGACTTAATTAATTTAATTCTAGATGTTTTAAAGGCAAGAGTCTTAGAACAACATTTTGGATATTTTTACCATAATTTGTTAACAACTTATCTCTATACTTGCCTTCCAAATTTTCCAGCTCCCAAACTGCCTGTATCTCTCCTTGTTATGCCTCATTCATAAAAGATTAGGGAAGCTAAATGGAGCAAATTTTTGAAATCACTAACTGCCAACACCAATAAATAGCATTTATTACCCAAAAATGCAGAATAACAACTTACTTACTTGTGTTCATTTATTTGGTGACAAGAATAGCAAGTACTTGCCAAGTTATTTAATGTCTTTAAAGTTTGAAATTGAGGATTTATGACTGTACTTCTTAAGTTTCAAGCCATAAATACTATTTATTTTGACAATCACAAACTTTACAAATAAAAGGAAAAAAGAAAAGCTCTAAATAGCTCAGCAGTAAATTCATCAGCTTAGCTTCTCATTCTCTTTTCCTTTCTAAGCTAAGCCAGTAGCACCAAAGTTGCCATATTCTAAATGAAGAGAATAAAGAAAAAGTTAGACAAGCTAAAATGAATATATGTGATACATACATATATTCTGATTTCTGTCTTCTGTTTCTTCTGATGTCTAAAGGAGTGTTTTTTCTCAATCATTAATGTGCATAGGAGTCACCTTGGGATTCTGTTAAAGGGTAGATTCTGATTCAGTAAGTCTAGGCAGGGGCCTGGGAAATGCATTTCTAATCAACTCCCATGTTATGCTGATGCTGCTGGACCCAGGCTACACTTTTAATAATAAGAATCTGCAATCTCAATTTCTTTATTTTTCTCTTGATGTCTTTCTAACATCATAGTTTTAGTTGTTCTCATTTGACACTCTCACAATTGGATAGTTTACCTTGCTAATTCCACGTTAGATAGATTTAGATAGAGTCAGTTATCTTTTTGTAAAAAGTGATCCAAAATTAAAATTTTCGATGCTTTTATTATAGCATTGTTATATATAAATTTTTGGTGCCACAAAAGAAGTAGCGCTCAAATATAAATTTCCTCAGCAAGGCAATGCACGAAGAAGGGTACATCTCACAAGATGGAGCAATGGCAAGCACAAATCTGGACAAGGGAGGGGAAGGGGTTCTTATTCCTGACACAGGTAGCCCCTACTGCTGTGTCATTCCCCTGTTGGCTCGGGTTAGACCACACAGTCTAAGCTAATGCCAACTGGCTATTTTAAAGAGAGCAGGGGTACTAGCAGGAGTGGCAGAGTGGGTAGTTTGGCAGGAAGGATAGTTATGGGACAGGTCAGGGCAGGTGACTAGGGGTTACTCAGATCACAGCAGGTGACCAGGGCAGGTGACTGAGCAGGTGACCAGGATGAGTCAGGACAGAGGAGGGGACCAGAGAAACAGATGTGAACAACTGATTAGAACTGGTGGAAAAGGTTATTTAGTAAAACTACAAGGAAGTTAAACTTCAAAATGAAGAATTAAAGAATAAGAGAGCTGAATATACTGACATATTGATTCTTTGAAGAGAAACATGTAGTTCATTACATCTAACAGTATGGATTGGGTGGGGTAGAGAGTATGATAGAAGATGAAGGTTATTGTGGGTAAAACTTGTAAGTGGATGAGTCATAAAGACTGAAGAAAGTTCTACATTAGAGTGTGAAAGTGAAGGACACTGATGAGTTTTAGCTCTTTTCCTCTTTGGGGTATCAGATCAATATAAACAGCTCTGGATTATGTTTGTTGAGCAATTACTCTACTCCAGGTTCTAGATTAATACTTTTAAGAATATATGCTTTTAAATATTTTTATTAACATATAAGTTTATGATACTCATTGTACAGATTAAAAAAGATCATTAACCCCATTTAAAAGATCAATATTCAATGTCTGTAAAAGGTTAAATAAATACTTTGCAACTCAACTTTTGAAGTCATCCTTATTCTAATAATAAAACCAGATAAGAGAGCAAAAAAACCTATGGCCAATGTCTTTCATAAACCTAGACACAAAAAGGATCAACTAAACGTTAGCAAATCAAATGCAATAGTGTATAGAAAAAATAGTACACTGCAATGGAGTGAAATTTATTACAAGTATGCAAGACTGGTATAATGTGAAAATCAATAAATACAGTCAACCATATCAATAGAATGAAGAAGAAAATTGCACAGTTATATCAACTGATTAAGTAAAAGCATTTGACAAAAACCAATACTGTTCATATAAAAACTAGCAGCAAACCAGGAATAGAGGGAAACTTTCTGAACTTGATAAAGACATCTACAAACAAAGTCTACAGATGACATCTCACTTAATGGTGAAAGACTGAATGCCTTCTCCCTAATATTGTGAAAACTACAAGGATGGCCATGCTCACCATTCTTACTCATCACAGTACTGAAGGGTCTAGCCCGTACAATAAGCCAAGGAAATGATATAAAATTATACACGTTGGAAAGAAAAAAAAATAACTGTTTCTATTTGCAGATGACATGATTTTCTACCTTGAAACTCTTAACAAATCACACAAAACCTAGAACTAATGAGTGGTTTCAATGAGGTTGCCAAAAACAAGGTCAACATGAAAATAAGTTGTTTCTGTATACTAATAATAAATAAATCAAACCTACATCAAAATTTAGTGCCATTTAGGAGTGCTACACAACATATAAAATGATTAAGGAAAAAACTGACAAAATATTTGAAATATTCAAAATGTTTTACAAAATAAGACGACTAAATGAAGGGTATATATATATATATATATATATACACACACACATATATATATACACACGTATATATACATATATATGCACACATCTATAGAAAAGAGGTAAATTCTTCTCAAGTTGAAATATATATTTAATGCAGTTCTTATCAAATTCCAAGCAAAGTTTTTGTATACATAGATAGCTTAGTCTAAGATTTACATGGATAAAGATAGAATATAGAATGCCCAAAGCAATTTTGATAAAGAAAGTAAACTAGGAGGAATCATTATTCTCAGTGTTGTCTTAATATATAGTTATAGCAGACAGTAGTACAAATTGTGTTGAAAATACTCTATATGAAAAGTCATTTTTAAAAACTCTATCTAAATCTCACTCCTCATTAGGAAGTTAACTCAAAATAGGTAATGATTTAAATTTAAAATATAAAAACATAAAATTTCAGGAAAAAAATTGCAGGACCTAGCACAAAGTGAAAAGTTATTAGTACTGACACCAAAAACACATTAACAAAAGAGAAAATTATAAAATTTATAGATGTTTGATTTTCTATAGATCTTGTTATGGTGAAAAAAGGAAAAGTTAAAGACTGGAAGAAACCAGGTGTGGTGGCTCACACCTATAATCCCAGCACTTTGGGAGGCTGCAGGGGACAGACAGCCAGAGCTCAGGAGTTCAAGACTAGCCTGAGCAATGCGGAGAAACCCCAACTCTACTAAAATTAAAAAAAAAAAAAATTAATGGGGTATGATGGCGTGTGCCTGCAATCCCAGCTAATCTGGAGGCTGAGGCATGAGAAGTGCTTGGACCTGGGAGGTAGAGGTTGTAGAGAGCTAAGATTGCACCACTGCAATCCAGCCTATGTGACAGAGCGAGACTCTGACTCTAAAAAAAAAAGACTGGAAGAAAACATATGCAAATTATACATTTATCAAAAAGATTTCATGTAGAATAAATAAAGAACTTTCAACACAATATTTAAAAAAATCCAGTTAGAAAATAAGCCAAAGACATAAACATTTCACTAAAGAAAATAAACAACTATCAAACAAGTACAAGAAAATGTTGCTCAACATCATTAGCCACAAGGGAAATACAATTATAACCACAATAAAATAATACTATACACCTGTCTTAGTGACTAAAATTTAAGAAAAATACTGATAACATCAAATGCTGATGAGGATGCCGAGAACCTGGCTCATTTACACATTGAGGATGGGAATATAAAATGGTATAGCTTCTCTAGAAAACAGTTTGGTAGTTTGTTTTAAAACTAAAAATGGATTTACCATAAGACTCTACAATTCCACTCTTGGGCATTTATTTCAAAGGAATGAAAACATATAGACATGCAGAAATTTGTACACAAATGTTCATAGAAATTTCATATCTAATAGGCCCCAAGTGGAAAATAACCAAACATCCTTCAATATGTGAATGGTGAAACAATCTGTTGTATATCTATGCCATGAAACACCATTCAGCAATGAAAAGAAACAAGCTATTGATATATCCAACAGCTTAGTTAACCTCAAAATTATGCTGAATGAAAACTACAACCTTAAAAGTTTACATTCTGTATGACACCATTTATATAATGTTCTCAAAATAATTAAATAATAGAGATTGAGAAAAGCTTAGTAGTTGGCAAGGATTAGGGATGTGGTGACAGGCAGTGGATATGGGTATAAAGGGGTAAAACGAGAGACCTCTGTGGTCTGCATCTTGATTTTTGTGGTAGTTACATGGAGATACATGTCATACAATTACACAGAAATTCACACACACACAAACACACAAATGAGTGCATATATACTGGTTAAATGGGAATACATTCTGAACTGCAGCAATGTTCATTGAGGGGTTTTGACACTGTGCTACAGTTATGCAAGATGCCATTTTATACCATTGGAGGAGGCTAGATAAATGATGAATTGGACCTTTCTATACATTCCTTGGCAATTCGTGTGAATCTGTAATTGTTTGAGAGAAAGAAAGCCAAGTATTTTATTTAAGATCCTACACAGCTTGAAGAAAATGCTGCTGACTATCTGTCCACTCCAGAGCTGGAGTGCTTAACCCCTTTTCATATTCCACTTCCCTAACTTCTGGTAAGCAACGGTTTGCAGTGGTGATGGGTTTGCAGGAGAATGCCAAGTTACAAATGTTATTATGAGATGTAAGGACTCTATAACTTCGGGTATTTCCTGATCTACTATTTTGGAAACCCTATCCTATGTGAAAAGTTGGATTTACATCATCAATAAAAGATTTCTATTATTTTTTCCTGACTCACAGTTTCTATGCTCACCAAGTTTAAATTGTGTTGAAATAGAATTCTAGGGGACTCTGCCAATGTAACTGTTCACAGAGCTTCTTTCTTGTAAGCTATACTATGTGTACTCTTCTGAAACACTTATAAAAGACCAGCACTGTTTTTCTAACTCCGATTTTATGCCATTAATATTGTAAAGGTCTTTCTCTGGCTTAATTTCAGTTATTTTCCGTTTGAGAATGCTAAAGTTGGTTCTTCCTCACTAAGTAATTTTTTTCCAAAATTACTAGTTCTGTGTTTTTTTTTCCCCTTATTTTCTTTGTTTTAGGCAAATAGAATCACATCTGCTTAACTCAGGGACTGCTGAGATTTCATGGGGATTTGGGGGAGTAGGAGGCATCTTGGCATGGAGATCATTATTACTTTTTGATCCGCCTCCAGTAAGCATTTTGACAATTTCTCCCACACCTTCTACTCAAAGTTTTCTCCTCAGGCTAATTGACTGTTAATGGAAGATAAGTAAGGCATTTAAACATCCACATCTTCTCAGTATACATGATTTATGTCACCCTCTTAAAAACAGAATTTAAGCAGCAGTTGCCCTGTTTTCTTCCTCTGTCACATTCAAAAGTGGATTTGCGGAGTGGATTGGGAAACAGATGCAACTTTTTACTTGAGTTCTTTGAGGCCCAGTAGTAAACTGCTAAAGTTGAAGATATGGGAATAGAAGGAGGGCCAGTTTTATATGTAACTAACATATTCTTCGATTTTATTTGAAGATATATTACATTTAAATTTTAAAACAGAGTATTAACAGCATAAATATTATTTTTCTGTAAATTTTATTTGTGGATTAAGAGCTTTGTAGATTAGGAGTTCATAGGCATAACATCTAATCTCTGAACCAGCTTTTGGGGCCTCTTCAACACAACAATTTTGAGGTAATAAATTACGCCCTTTAGATTTTCTTGCTGAATAAATACATAAATAATCATAAGTTCATCTAATTAGATTTCTTCCAAATTTGCTCTGAAAATGCTAATCATTATTTAGAAATGAAGTAGAATCTGTAGAGTAGAATGTGTTTTGTCTGTGCTGTCTTACACAGTTCTGTCCAGTGGTGATTGTTACAAGATGAACCAAGAAGTAAATGAGTGGCTCCCAAAAGGAAAAGCATTCTGTGCTCATAGTTATCTGAGCCAGTTGTTTGAAGACAAACATTTCATGAAATATAAATAATTTAGTTAATTTCAGGGAACACCCATTATCCTGTAAAGTCTCTCAAAGATGTTCTTTCTATTAAGTTACACTATCATTACTGTTTAAACATCAATGGTCTTTTACAATGACATTCAACATGCTCTTCCTAATTTCTCAAAATGCAGGCTATAGTCTTCATCATCCCAAGAGTTAACTTCTCAAAGACAGACCTGGCTGTGATATCCTCTTTAAAAAAATGACTCATTATGTCTCAGTATCAGTGACTGTGCCATGAATTACATTTGCACTTTGGATTGCTCACTTATTTAGCAACATATTAACTGTGTATCAAACCAGAGCAATTGTACCTGTTCCAGAAATGGCAATTTTACTTAAGAATTGCATAACCTTTTTAAATAAAATACTGATTATAGAATGGCATAGCATGCCACATGAATTTTATAATAAAATATGAAATCTTAAAGCAATATCATGCTTATAAAATCAATCATCTTTGGATTTTGAGTTCAAACGCCTTATCATAGCATATAATTATCTTCACAACTGGACACCAGCTGACTTGATATCCTGTAACTCCTTGCTACTTACATTCTTATGAGATATCTCTCATGGACTACTAGTAGCATTTCCTGAACAGTCATGATTTTCATGCATGCCTAAATTCTCTCATGTTGGCCTCTCTGCCTAGAACATCATTTACCAACTTTTCTGAATTCTGAATTGTTATACACCCTTAAGGTTTTCAAATTCATCCAAACGACATACATGCATTATTTCTTCCTCTGTATCTAAAATATTTAGTAAATCTGAGTATATTTTATATTGTATTAGGGTTATTTATGTATCTATTTTTACCAGTTATGAAAGCCTTGAAGTAAAATGATGTGTCTTACTCATTTTTTGTCCCGCCAGTGTTATATAATATGGCCACAGATAAAATACTTTGACCATCCTCCCTCCAAAGAGTGAGCTTAGATCCCCTTCCCTCGAGTGTGGGCTGTGCTTTATGAGTATGTTCTAACAAATAGAAAGTTGTGAAAATGACAGATATAAATTCCAACCATCAGTCATAATACAAATATTAGTACCTGGACATGGTTTGCCATGTTGCCATGACAAAAATGTAAAATGTGAAGCCACTTTGGAATTAGACAATGGATAAAAACTCATAGATCTTTGAAAAGAACATTAATAAAGGCTTTAAGAACCTTAAACAAAATCTACGTAAAAGACTATGGAAATGTAGAAGACTGCATGATTGCTTGAAAAAATGTGAGTCCTTGGGGCGCACACTCACACATGTTCTAAGCCACAGTTCAGTAGGCTTAGAACTCGGTATTATGAAAATCTCATCAGAAACATCATAGTATAGCATTATTCCTGACATTAAAGCTAGACAGTTCTAACTTTCCCTCCTTCAAACTTAAGGTGGCTTTTCAACTTTGCCCTTTTCTTTTTCTTCTTTCTTTTCTTTTTACAAAATGTTTATGAATTGTCTCTAGAATATTTTACACTTCAGTAATACTTCTGTGTACAACCAATAAGTGGAAAAATCAGATCATTTATTGACTAGAATTTGAAGATTCTTTATTAAAAATAACTCACTGTTTGATATGGTTTGGCTGTGTCCACATCCAAATCTCATCTTGAACTGTAGCTCTGATAATTTTCACATGTTGTGGGAGGGACCTGGTGAGAGATAATTGAATTATGGCGTGGGTCTTTCCCATGCTAGTCTTGTGATAGTGAATAAGTCTCATAAGATCTGATGGTTTTATAAAGGGGAGTTTCCCTGAACAATCTCTCTTCTCTCATCTGTTGCCATGTGAGATGTGCCTTTCACCTTCCACCATGATTGTGATGCCTTCCCAAAAATGTGGAACTGTGAGTCCATTAAGCCTCTTTCTTTGTTAAATTGCTCATTCTCAGGTATATCTTTGTCAGCAGTGTGAAAACAGACTAATACACTGTTGTTTATGATGTTGGTACTGAGAATAAAGGTGTTGACTTTGCTGTAATGCACACAGGAAGCAATCTGAGAATAATTCAAAGTAGGGAAGAAGACAGAGGAAATCAGAATAAATAGGCTATCTATCACTATCAGTATGCTGGATAGTTTATGAAGATCATAAAATACATATATTCAAACTGAAAAATAAAAGATTATTCTGTAGCCAGGAAGGCATTAAAAACAAAAGTCAGGATTGGGCAGTTAGCAGGCTTGTTAAATACAAGAGAACATGTTAAAGACAGATGAGGTAAAAGGGATGCAGTAACCAAGATCCTTTCAAGCCAGGTTAATTAGGTCCCAAGATTAACTCAGTACTGCCTATGGTTTGCAAAAGGCAGACTGCAGCTACAGGCTTCACTTAGGATCTCATGGCAGCATTCCAGACAAGAGGATGGAGAACCCAAATTAGGGAGTTTTTATTGGAAAACCAAAGAACTGATGAATCTCACCAATATTGGGAAAGAAACAATAGAGAAATGAAATACAGATACAAAAGGTAACATCAAAATATATAGCTTAAGTAGATTACTAAATCAGACTACTCCTAACAATATTTGGCAAGTGGGATTAGATATTGTTTTGGCAATAATATTAGTATTATACAAAGCAGACTGTCATCAAAATTCAAAAAGTCTCAGTGTCTTTTGAAAAAAGCTTATTTTTACAGATCTACCGTGTAATGCAAATGTTCCTAATTTGGCATCTCTCCAGAGTTTCTGTGCTTTATGTGCTGTCTCAGGATTCCAGGTTTCTTTGCTGTCTAGTCCACATGGAGACTCAGGAATCTGGGTATTTTCTCATGTGACTACTCCATATGGGAAAGTCTTGAGGTCCTTCCCTTACACCTGCACGGGTGGGTAAAAATAAATAACACAGGGGTTTCTGTGAGAAAGTTTAGGGCCAGATCCCCCACGTGACATAAATCACTTTCACTTCCATTGAACTAGCCAGTCAGTAGACCAGAAAGTAGGAAGTGAATTAGAAAATTCCAACTACAAAACTACATGCATGGGAAGTGAGAAATGTAGCTGTGCCCAGGAAGAAGAGGAAACAAGATATTGGTGAATATGAGCAGTCTTCGTTAGAGATACTAAATATAAAAGTTTAATAGAGATACAGATAAAAGTAGAAGTCTGCAATTCAGAGACTGCAAGAAAATTCGCCACATTAAAACATTTCTTCGTTGTCAGAGATTGTATTTGCAAATATTTGTACTTGTAAGACTCCATAGAACTTAATGAACATAACCTGGCATGGTGGCACATGCCTATCCCAGCACTTTGGGAGGCCGAGGTGGGCAGATAACCTGAGGTCAGGAGTTTGAGACCAGCTTGGCCAACATGGTGAAACCCTCCCTCTATTAAAAATAAAACATTAGCCAGGCGTGGTGGTGGCTGCCTGTAATCCCAGCTACTTGGGAGGCAGGAGAATCACTTGAGCCTGGGAGGCGGACGTTGCAGTGAGCCAAGATATCACCACTGCACTCCAGCCTGGGCAACTGAGCAAGAGTCTGTCTCAAAATAAATAAGTAAATAAATAAATAAATAAATAAACGGAACTTACTAAACATGTTAGGACTGAAGTTAATACAGATAACCACTCAATTTGTTTCCACACATCATTAACAATGATTGTTCTTGTCCAATTGCTAATCCAGTGTTAATCCATTTCTTAGTTTTCCCTGATGTTATTCACTAACTTAAATATTGGAGTTATTTGGGATTTATTATGTTCTTCTTACTTGATTAGAGTTTCTTCTATGTTTAGTCCTTGTTGTATAGCACAAAATTTGTATCAGATGAAATTATTTTTTCTATATTCCTGTATACTTTCAGAGTCTCTAAACAATTACAGAGTTTATCTCTAGCATTTATAATTTTATACTTTAAACAGCCTCAGGAACATTGTACACATTTGCTCATTCACTGAAAAGCATAATCATCTTACTTTTTGAACCTTTATTAAGGTCACAGCTGTGGGGTTTTGTGTGTGTATATGTTTTCTGCGGGATTTTTATAAATATATTTCCTAAGTTTGAAAAGTTATCTTAGGTCACCCAGGTGATTTCTGATTATGTGATTCTGGCCAGTGGAATTGTGAAAGCATGTTGATGATGCTGAAAAAGGAAAAATAATCACTTCTATTCCTAAAGCGCTATGAATGTTACTTTGTCCTTCTCCTGACTGTTATGACTCCATGATTTGCACTTGAGCCATTCTCACTGTGGAGAGAGTTCTGGATTCCCTTAAGTCTAATAAAGTCCAATTAAGGACTGCTAGTTCCTGAGTTGCATACCCTAAGGACACATGTTAATGATGAGTTTCAAATGGTGTCCTATTACAGGCTTATAGAGTGCCAGCCACCTTAGCACTTCATTTTAAAAATGAGTGATAATTGGTAAGACTTAGTTTTTCTATTTAAAATGTAGGCAAGTACAGATTCAGGAAACTTCAGGGAGTTTATCAAGGTTACCCAGATAAGCCATACTTAGAACTTCTTAGATTCTGAACAGATTAAATTACTGAAAAAACAGAGCTAGAACCCACAGCATAACACACTTTATTTGGATTTGAAGACAATATATATATATATATATATATATATTTCCCAAATATTTTGAGAAAATATTTGGATTTAGGGAAGAGTATACTTCAATTTGTAGCTTCATTAATGAAGATTGAAGTTTTTCCAGATTTTCGTGGAATGAAGTTCACAAAAAATAATAACAGAAATTAACTTTGTGTAATTTAGGAGTTCATCAAAATTTGGGGCCTGGTGCTATGATTTGTAGTGATCATTCTTGTTTTTTAAAGAATCTTTTGAATTGTTTCTCTAGGAGAAACAGTGAAACTATGTGGTCACCATTATCCCATTCTTGGAAATGAAATTTGCAGCTTGTACATCTGACACCTCACGCCCTTCTCCCACACCCTGCCTCTAAGGGAATTTTTTCATGTGTGCAATAATACATGAATGTGCCCAAAATTACAACAGCTAACCTCTTCTATGTCCCAGGTGACTAAATCCTCATTTAGCACAATTCTTGTTTAAGCGTAGGAGGAAAATGTCCTGGTGATTGCTTTTTTCTTATACCGTCTAAAGCTACTTATCACTTATATAGGCATCATAAGTTTATATAGAAAAAAATATAAATATTACAGGAAGATTTTCATAGACTCAAAATACCCAGGGATAGAAAGGGGCCTTAAAATACATCCCACAAAATGACTAACATATGTACATAGCTTTTATGTAGAATAGAGTTAGCTAGATGCCTATCTTTTGAAAAACAGAAACTTTTAAAAAACACAATATATTTAAATAAAAGCATCATAAGGAATAGTGTAATTTTTATTTGGAAAAATTGGAAGGAGTGTATGATGTCTGATAATATGGTAATGAGAAGGGGAACTCTCCAAATAAACCAACCCAGGGATAGTGCGGAAACACTGCCACAATGAGAAATGAAACAGTACACCGGAGATTAGACATAGTTATTAAATCCTAAACACACACACACACACACAACACGTGTATGCATATACACACACAGTAATGGAGCCTAGTCATGAATCATCAATGTGAAAGTACCTACTGGTGATCTCATAAGTATATTATTTATGCACAAATTTTAGTTTTTTCCCTAGGGTGGTAACTATGTGTTATCTGCATCCTACACATCTCACAATGACCAGTCCAGCTGTGTTCAGGAAGTAAAATAGACACTGAGGCACTTCCTGATGGACCTTCCCTGGTAAACCAAGTTCCATCAGCTTTTGTTGAAGTTTCAGAACACTAACAGTAGACCCCCAGAATCACATCTCTGCCACATTAAGATAAATAATAGATGATGCAAGTTAAAAGTTTAAAGAATGAATTTGCTCTACTGTACAAATTTAGGGACATCTTAAGGTGTTTTGGAAATCTTAATTATTTCTGTGATAATTCAAATTTTCCAACAGGTGTTTTCCATATACAACTAGAGTAGATTTATTTTAACAAAAGCTAAATGGGTAAGACATTTAGCTTTAAATAAATTTGTGGGATATTTTTATATATTTTTTCCACACCAAAATTCCAATTAACCTTAAATGTATAGTTTGTTGAGGTTTTTTCTTATTATTCAACACTCTAGGCAATATTCCTAATACAGTAATATTTTTTAAGATATTTCTTTTGGTGTTTTTATGTTACTTCATATAAGACAGATATTTGTTAAAATAGAAAATTTGAATTATTTTATGATTTCACCCTGGAAAGGATTTTTTTGGAGATACTAATAAGTTAAATGATAAAATTCTATTTTTAGAACAAGTATTCTCACAAGTTTATGGCTTGTTTACATGGTACTAGAAGAAAAAATAACATCTGCTAGACAAAATATATATGACTTATTCCAATTTAGAAGCTTTAAGACCTTCTACAATTTATTGACTATAGTGAATTCATAATGATCTGTGTCTTCAGAGGACATCAATACCAAAATTAAGCAATTTATTAATAAAAGTTAAGGAAAAAATTACACTTAAAATGGTTCTAAGGTAGCATCTGAGTACCGCTTGAATATTTCAAAATTAGGCAATTCTGAGAAAGTAGATATAATTAGGGAATTAAATAAGACATTTTAAAATATAAAAAAACAGAGGTGTTAAAAAGTGTTCTTTGCCTGGCTCATAAACTTTGATTTCTGTTTTATGCTGTGCAGTTTACCACAGCAGTCAGTGAACAGGATTCATGCATTTAAAGTTTTTCTGCTAGTATTCAACAGAACTGTGAAATGTTTCAGGAAGTGGATGAATATGATTTTATCTTGGTGAATGCTATTGTACTAACACAATGTCTAGTCAAAGCATGTTTATCAAGATGAACTGCAATGCCCATAATTAAATTCATGCCAGAGAGTAGCAGATTTGTTTATCCTGAAATTTATTTGCTCATGTCAAATTTCTCTACATCTTTTCCAGTTTGGTCCTGGATGGCTACGTGTTTTTTCTTTGCTACAGTGAAGTCAGTTTTAATAGTTAACATGAAGTAAACAGAGTTTGAATATTTAGTAATTATGAGAATTCCCACAAGATCGTTCTCCACTTACTTCACCTCTTTGTCTTGGTTTTTTGTTTGTTGCCTAAATTCTTTGCAGGGCATTTTTTCCAATTGACAATGTCAAAACAGAATCATTCCTTGCTCTCTCTTATTCTCCTGAGTGTGAGTCACAATAGAACAGAACTAGTAATCCATTACTTTGTATTAAGCAATTAAAAAAAAACAAAACTCTATTAAGTCTCCATCCTTCTGCGCCCCCACTCCCTCCCTTCCTCACCAAAGATATATTACAGCAATTGTAAGGAATAGTTTGTCTCCTTGAAAGTAGAGGACAAACAAGGATACTTACTCCCATGTTCCTTTTAGCTTACAAAAGCTAAAAGGAACATGGGGAGCTATAGAGATGCTCAAAAGCAATGAACATATGTGTACAGCCGAATATAAAAGTAATATTTTGCCAAGTTATAAAAGTTTCATTTTTCTGAACAGGTCAATTTGTTTTTATATGTATTTTTATACATATTTTATTTATAGTTACATCAACGTTTAGAGGAAACAAAAGAAGATATTATTTACATCCCTTTGCTCAAAGGAGAAAACAAAGGCACCAACTGATAAGGAATTCCCTCAGGATTATCCATGACAGTCATAAAAGAGAAGTTGAAACCATTGGACTTCCAACCTTCCACTTTGTTTCCTAATCTATATATTTTTTCTTCTCAACCCAGAAAAACAAATGAAGCCTTCAGTGAGCTGGTACTTTAAGAAGGTAATAAAGGTCTAAAAGAGTCTAACCTGCAATAGTTGCACAGAACAGAATACCTAACTTAACCTTTTCTTGGCATGTTTCCAAAGGCAGAGACATGCTTTATAAACTAAAACAACTATGCATAGAAAGAAATGATTTTAATTTGTTTCACTGCAGATTCAAATATAATCTGCTCCTATTTCCCTATCTGTGTTTTTGCCCTAGTTGCAAACTCAGCTTTAAAATAATATAATATCAGGAATATATAAGATGCTTATATTTGCTTATCAATGAAATGGCCATCATTTAAGTGATGGAATTAATGCACATGAGTCTCTTCTAAGAAAAACATGAGGATATATTTAGAGCCATTTAATATAAAATTGTACACATGGAAGCAAACTTAGAGATCTATTCCAAATAGTTAATTTTACAGATGAGAATAACAAGGTCCTGAAAGGTAAAGTGAGTTTCCCAAGGTTATATCACATCCTCATATCTATCTATCATAAAAATAATTTGTAATAAAAATTAGTTGTCTTGCCTCTGTATTATAAAGTTAAGTTTGAACATAAGATAATAATATACTTTTAATTCTACGGGCTTCTGAGAAGACCTGATAAACAGTGGTGTGATAATCTCCTGTTTAACACTATATTTTAAAGGAAATTTCTTTTAGAAAATGTTTTTATTTATAAGTAGCAGGAAAAACAGGGCTTTTAATCTCTCCTTTTTTTGTAAGGATGAGTGTATGTGTATGTGTATATACATAGCACATATTTTAGAATCTTGGAGATCATAGATACATTATCTTAAAGAAGAAAATCATTTTATTTAAGTACTGAGGAATAAATACATTGTTGTACTCCAGATATAATAATAGAAGAAATATGAACATGAAACAGTAACATATGCAAAGACACAATTATATAAAAACACCAGTTCAGTCACTGTGTTCAGAACAACCGATTATTGTTTGCAGTATTAGGTATAACTAACAGATAATGAGGTTGAAGATGTTTAAGGATAGATAAGGAAAGGTCTTTTTTGAGAAGCAGTAGAGTTGAAACTATAGCTAGCATTGCCTTTAAGCAGAGGAGAGAGGTAGATTTTTTTTTTAAAAACATTGTTCTGTGCTCGCTTCGGCAGCACATGTACTAAAATTGGAACGATACAGAGAAGATTAGCATGCCCCTGTGCAAGGATGTCACGCAAATTCGTGAAGTGTTCCATATTTTAATATGGAAATAAAAATAAAAAATTAAAATTAAAATTAAAAAACATTGTTCTGGCAACAGATAGGGGCAGATAGGGCAAAGTCTGGAAAAGGGAAATATTGACAACAGGTAGTCTAAAATGTGAAATATTGTAACGATTTGAGCAAGAAATATTGAAAATCTGAACAAACATTGTAGTGGTAGAGACAGAGGGAAGAAATAGGAAATAACATGTTTTAATGGGTGAATATATAAGAATTTTTGATGCTGAAATCAGTCTGTGAGAACATGGATGCATCAGAAATGAAAATGACATGTCTAGCTAAATGGATACTAATAATTGAGATAATACAGGAGAGATACATTGGAACGCATATATATATATATATATATATTAAATAAGTAAAATATTAGATATATTAATATTTGGTTGCAAGTAGTTTATTGAATTAGAAGTATCCAAATGGTGGCTGGTTTGGAACTCAGAAGAGAGAATAAAAGAAGAGAAAAATATTTGAGGATCATCAGTTATTTATTGGTAGAAACAACTCTTATGAAATTATTCAAGTGAGTATGAATAAAAAAAGTGTAAGAGGGGCAAGGAGAAAACCTCAGAGAATATTAAAATGTGTTAATACATATTCAAAGCGGCATTAAATGAGACAAAAACAGTATTTTCAGGTAGATAGTAGGTAGACTAAGCAGACATGATTTCCCTGGAATTCATGGCATGAGAGTTTTAAAAAGTTAAAATAGTAAACAAGAACAGTTATGTTAACAAGAATCAAATAGGTCGATGATTAAATAGAGAGTATTAAATCTGGCAATTTGGAGAGCATTATAAGTTTAATAAAAGCATTTCTAGAGGAATAAAGGATGAAAAACAGTTATTATCTTAGTCTGTTTTCTGTTGCTATAAAAACTGCTTGAGGCTTGATAATTCATGAAGAAAATAAATGTATATCTTATAGTTCTAGAGGCTGAGAAGTCCAATGTCAAGAGGCTAGCATCTGGTGAAGGCCTTCTTGCTATATCATCCCATGGCAAAGAGAAAGAGCATGCCTGTTCAGGCCTCTCTTCCTCTCTTTTAGAGCCATGCAGTTTAAAGGCAGGCAGCCTGCCTTTTATACCTTTAAATTCCATAATAGATTTTGTACATTGCTATGTATTCACCATACAATAGATACCTGTTTATTGTGCATTATGATAGAGATCATCACATGGGCTAGACGAAAAGTGTCCCAGCTCAAGTCTTTTTCTTCTTTTAAAACTACCAGTTCTCTCATAGAGGCCCCATCCTGATGACTTTATCTAATTCTAATTACTTCCCAAAGCCTCCACCTCCAAATTCTATCAGTATATGAATTTGGGCATTAAATTTCCAAAACATAAAATCTAGCAGACACCTTCAAACTACAGCAGTTATTTTAAAAACAGATTTTCACAAATTATTTTTATATGCAGAGTTGGCTACATAATGTTAGAAAGAACTAGCTGACAACATTTTTGACGGAGTGAAAAACTTAATAGTATGTCAAAAATAGAGTATAGCATCAAAGTTACAAAAAAAAAAAGTCAGCAAAGAGTTCTCTTTAGGGAGAAGGTGATAATTGTTTCTAATGGTCTGTAAATGAAGTGACAATTTTTTAGAAAAAACATAAAAGCAGTCTTCTCAATTCACTCAGTCATTTTGCTTCATTTGTATTTTTTGAGTTCTGTGTGTTTCTTTTGCACCATAAGAATAATAAAGATCTGGCTTTATGTGAATGAGATGGAGAAACTTGGGTGCTTTATCCTGAATGAACTTTGGCGCAGGGGCACAGATCAGACAGTTGGCCTAGTAGACAGTAAATGCTGCACACTTTAGGTGGAATTAATTTCTTTCTGTCATATTTTCCTTTGCCCCTGTGCCTAAGTTTTCCACTTTCAGAAGACCTTTAGCAAATTTGAAGCTGTATTTGTATACATCCAGTTTATGAGGGAATGTATTGAGGAGTCTACAGTACATGGTATATAAAATCACAGGGCTGGATAAAACCGAAGTCTTCAGTTACTAGATTTTCTCCTTTTCAGTTTCCTTTTCTTACGTCTTACACCAGGTTTTTACTGGGCAACTGGTGTATACGTAGCACTGTACAAAATCTAGTTTAAGATTTAAACTTATTAGAGTCAGGCTGACGGCCTTCAAACTGCATGCAGTCTAGGTGGGATAATGAGGTACCCTCAGGCTAAATAAAACAAGACAGAATATGATTTTGTGCAAATGAGTGTGGCAGGTGATGAAAATTATGATCAAATATAGGTTAGTCTCACTTATTCTACTTATTTCTTATAAGGAGATTGATGAAACCACAATGAGCCATATTAGTTTCAATTTATGAAACTTTGTCACAGCAGGACATTGATAACAAAACATTCCATGTTCTTAGGAGTGCTAATTTGTTGGAAGACTACATCATACCACTGAGGACACTAGAAAATGATTAAGGAATGTAAATTGTAGTCCAAGCTCTGTTAAAAACTCAGAATAACCAGGTGATTCCTTAATGTATTAAGGATTTAGTTGTCTTTTCATTAAAAGTTTATGATCAATCATGTGCAAGAATCTCTCCAACTTGAAACTTAGGCAAATTACAAAAGCTGTCAGAAGTTACTGTTTTTTCAAGGAAATAGTATTAGACTAGGTTAATTAGTTGATGTTGCTGTTGTTAATAAAATTTCCTGGAATGTAACATAAAATGAAATGCTCACATTGTAAATATTCAGTTTGATGAGTTTTTGCAAATGTACACATGCACCCCTGAGTCAAGATATTAAACATTTCCAGCACTCCAGAAAGCTTCTTTTCCCTCTTTACAGTAAAAAGCTTCTTCCTACCTTGCACCCTGCTTCAGACATCATGAATCTGATGTATATTTAATCATTATCTAAAAATAAAAAGTTTTGAAAAAAATGAACCTACCATCATGTCCAACAACAATAAAGTATTACTGAAGTTTCTCTACCCTTTCTGAGCTAGAATTCCATTTCCCAGCAATACTTGCCCTCTAGTATATTTGTTTTGTTCTTAATCCTGTAGCAACCACTTTCCAGTAACTTTTTTATAGTCTCACTCTGTGTGTTCATAGCCAGTCCACAGCCAAGAATTCTCAAGAGACCTATTCACATGAATTTCTGTGGCTCCAACCTTGCAACTCCCTTCTTACCCAGAAAGAAAGCCTCTGAGCTACTGTGATGCTCACTTCAGTCTCCTCTCAGGGATCAGAGTGTTCCTCAGCTTGCAATCCAATGCTGAAAACAACTGGCTCATTAATACATATTTTTCTCCACCTTTATGTTTGTTTGCTGTAAAAGTAGTAGTCTAGTGTCAGTTATGAATTACAGGTTGCAGCAGAAAATTCTGAGTTAGGTTTTAAAGCATTTGCTACACCAGTTAATGCTATGAGCTTGAACACATCACCTGAACCTCAGTTTCCTAATTTATAAGACGATGCAAAATTCTCCATATTAAACCCATTCTATTATCATCTAAATAAGCTACCTTTTCTACCAGATATTACCCTTTCAACATACATCTGTGAGATCAACATTTGATAGAAGATGAATCAACTATATTCAGGATTTAATTGTGAAATTGTAAAACTAAGGTTAAACTAGAGTATACGTGAGTCATAATAAATTCATATTTTCAAAATGTGTCATGAACTTGTCTAATGCATAAATTTATTCTCTTAATAGCAATAATGTTTCACAAAGTTACATTGTCATTGAGGAACTTAAAACATCATCACATGATATAATATTATACTTTAACAAAAAGAGCGATGAAGTCCTACGTTATACTGACACATCTGACAGAAGCTGCAGTTTGATATGAATCATCCCACCAACACAAAAGAAGTGCTATAAACAAAAATTAACTCACTTGTTCTTCTGTGAAATTAATACAAATTTGAAAGAAAATTATTAGTTTGCTCTGACAGTCTAAATACATATTTCTCCAGCCAGAAAAAAATAGAGGCTTAACTAATACTTTCCTCAAATCAAATTTATTTCAAATATAATTATTCAACTAGAATTATTTTGGATTATTAAATTCCCACTTCAAAGTTACAAGATCATAAAGAAAAAAAAACTCAGAGATGAAAAATTCTAACTTAAAGATTGCCAGGTAATGAAATTTTATATTTTATTTTCGTAGATATGAGGTCTTGCTCTGTTGCTCAGGGTGGAGTGTAGTGGTATGATTATAGCTCACTGAAGCCTTGAACTAAAAGTCTCAAGATCCCCCAGCCTCAGCCTTCTGAGTAGCTGGGACCACTACACTGGGCTAACTAAACTTTTTTTTATGTCTTTATTCAATTTTTTTTTTTTTAGAAATAAGGTCCTCTTTGCTGCCCAGGCTGGTCTCAAACTCCTGGCCTCAAGCAATCCTCCCACCTCAGTCCTATCAAAGTGCTAAAATTACAGGTATGAGTCATCATGCTTGGTGTAAAACTTTATATATTGAATCTTCTTGTGATGAAAATGCTTCCTTCTTAGTTGACTGATTTATAGTTTATCTTGATTTTGTGCTATCTGCTGCGTGTACTGTTCTAAGCAACGTGGTAGATGCAAGAGGTATAATAATTAGTGCCTGTCCTTAGGTATTTATAATGTTATTAATGACAACAAAAAGGACTTGCTTACTTTAAGATGTGCATATTAGATCGCAGATATCTCAGGGAAATAACATGTTTAATGTCAAGTATGTAGTAGAGGCAACAAGTGTCATATCTTCAACATTCACATCAATGCCTATTAACTATGACCCCCCATTCTTCAATTCAGTCATTTAGCAGCAGATTCAAATTGGCAGCATAGCAACAATAAGAACTCTTTAATCTGCAAAATTGTGAATTTGCAATGTTGTCTGTCGATTTTTTAAAATCATAACTTTACTCTCTACCTAATTGGTCTACTTCTTCCTGGCTACATGTATTTCTCTATTATCACTGCATGTCACAGTCAGTAAATGTGTCTACCCAAAGGGAAATGTTCTAGATTCTGATAAGAAGCCAGAAATAGATTATTTTCACTCTATCTGAGTTGACTATTATTTTAAAAAATAGATTTGCAAACTATGGCTAAGCTGCAATCTAGGCCCTCAGAACCTGGGGTGTTCAAACAGGAGTCACCGGCACATTAAATATCAAGTTAGGAACCAATGGCACATAGCACTGGGGTCTAAAAGCAAATACGTTCATCATAATTGCATTATAATGTTTTTAATGTCTAAGACCTATAGACTTCAACTATTTTAGAAGATGGCCTTAAGACAAAGCGGGGGAGGGGAAACTCTTAAGTAGCATTAACTGAGAAGCCTTAAACAACAAAATGGGATTGTTTCATAATCTTTTTAGCAGTTTAATCAATTGTTTTAATCATTTAGTTATTCAATAAAATTTATTGTACCTATCACTATGTAAAAGACACAGATTATGAAAGCTACAAAACTACTGTCAAAGCCCAAAAACAAATTGGTGTTGTTCATTGCACAGTTCTAAAATCACAGATTTAGAAGGGTCTTATTCTTCTGGGATCAAAATAAACAAGTCAAATCTCATTCCTGGATAATATTTTTTAAAAATCTGCCCATACATTAGCTTCTTCATCTCTATGTAGTGATAGTAATTTTATCTACCTCATAGTACTGCAAAAATAAAATGAGAACACATATGCTAAGTTATTAGGAGAGTCCCTGTACTATATAAAGCACTTAATGTATTTTGGCTATTGTTATTGTCATTATCATTATTCTAGTAAAACATTACAATAATACTAATAATTTGGTAGATAAAAGGAGGTATAAATAAATTTATTTCTAAATCAGGTAAGCTTCACAGAGAACAGAGCACTTGAACTGAGACTTAAAGGAAATACAGAAGCTTTTCAGATAGATGAATAGAGAGGAAGCAAGAACAGGTCAGAAGAGCAGTTAGGAACCTGTCGTAACATTTGTAGGGAAATGTGTGCCTAAAATAAGAGAGAAGGAGATAAACTAGAGACATAGTTATAATGCTGAATACTGACACGAGGTAATGTTGATAAGATGCTGCAGGAAATAAACAGGAAGAACCTCCAGGACTCTTGTTTTTTGGCTTATGTAATATGGATAAATTTTTTATTGAAATTTGGTACATAAGTAAGGAAGTCACAGATTAATAAACTTGGAAGGTGACTAATATAGTCTGGATCATATTGAATTTATGTCTGCAGGCTGTTTTGTTTGATAGATGTAATTGAATGCTTACGAAGTCAGGCAGTTACCATAACTGAAGGCATAGCCATGGTCTGACTGTGCCAAATTGAGCAACACATTTTCCTCTAAACGGCATAGATATGACTCAACTCTAACTGATGGTTGCCATGCTACAATACAGGACCATTGTTGCTATATCTTCCCACTGATTTTCAAGAAAACTTATAATCTAAGTTTAAAGGTAGAATTCCAGACTAAATATGGTATAAGTATGTTTTTAATTGGGTCTCCACTGCTCCCCCACCCTCTCCACACACAAAATGCCAATGGTTCACATTCATCCCTAACATTTCTAGATTATGAGTTCTCATGTAGATCCACCCATCTATCTGTCCATCCATCTATCCATTGATTTATTCAGAACATACTAATTAAATGCTTCCTCAGCTCTAAGAACTGTTGTAAGTGATAGGTAGATATGGATGAGTAATTGAGGAAATGGGGTTGTTAATACTGTGGAAGCTGAAAATATTGCCTAAGAAAATTACATAAAGAAAGAAATAGATTGTTTGAGTAGGTATCTGGTAAACATCAACGGGAAAACTATTTAAGGAGTGCTCATGAAAAGAATATAAAGATTATCAGGAGGAATTTGCAGGATAGAAAATGATAAAATAATTTTCAGAAAGATGTAGTGGTGAACAGAAGTAAACACTACAAAAAGATGAGTATAATTGGGATAAAAACGTATAGTTGGTTTAATAAGTATGTTGATGGAGTCCTTAGAGAAAACAGCTTCAGAGAAGTAATTCAGACAGAAGCCGTATTTTAGGAATTGACGAATGAATGGAAGGCAGAGTAGTAGACATAATGCGTATAGGTTATTTTTTCTAGAGGTTTGACTTTGAAGGTAAGGAGAGAAATAGTGTAGGTAGTTTATGTAGTTGAAAATGTAGGGTTAAAGGAAGAATACTTTTTCAAGATGTGTAAAGCTTGAACATATTTTTATACAGAGTCAGTGACAAAGAGCAGGATAATGATACACAAATTGAGGGTGAGGTGGGGTGAACTTATAAACTAGGGCTTCAGAAGAGCTCTACTTTCTAGCAACCAAGGAAGTATTTTTCCCTTAATCTTTTGTTATAACTATCAAATTTTAATTCACTAGGCGACTTATACCATTCTTACTCTTACTTATTTGTCTGAGACTACTCAATTTCACACAAGAAAATAGAAAACATATATACATGAAAAAAAGAAACAAGAGTATCTGAAGAGATTTGAATTGTCTCTTTTCCACCACTTAACTCAAATATGTTATTTGGATCCACAGTTTCCTCTTTGACTGCAACGTCTTTACTCTACCAGTCCATTGTTTTCCTTTGCATCTCCAACATTCTCAGAATAGGATCTTCCTGATTTGAGGTAGGTTGCTTCACCTCTGTTTCTATATCTATAAAATATCCACAATCATAGCTATCTTCTAGGGACTTACACATGATTTCTTGTTTTTGTTTTTTGTTTGTTTCTTTTTGTTTTGAAATGAGATATCACATGCAAAGTACAACTGTTAATAACTAGACCCAGGATCTCAATATTGTCATTTTACCTGAAGTTGATCATAATTGAGGAGTACTAACTTTCAATAATCAAATTTACAATAAACTGAGTAATAAACCAGATGTTGATTGATAAGATATCATCTTACTGAAAGAGATAAGTAGAGAACCACCAGGCCATGTTTATCAAGAATTATCTCTCTTGATAATAAGTAAACTGATAATTCATAAACCAATATCTGCTTTATGACTCAGTTTATTACAGGTTTAATTATTAGAAGTTAGTATTCTTCAATTATAATCAGCCTCAGATAAAATGATAATATTGAGTTCCTGGGTCTAGTTATTAACAGTTGTTATACTTTACATGTAATATCTCATTTCAAAAACAGAAACAAAATAAAAAAGGAAATCACAGATAAATCACCAGGAGGCAAGTATGCTTATGGATATTTTATAGATAAGGAAACAGAAGCTAAGCAACCTATCCCAGTAATAAGCTAGTCAGAGGTCTACTGGAAGACACAAACAGGTTTATACATTTTTATCTAGGTATTTTTAAAATTATACTTTAAGTTATGTGATACATGTGCAGAAATATGTAGGTTTGTTACATAGGTATACATGTGCCATGGTGGTTTGCTGCTCCCATCAACCCATCATCTACATTAGGTATTTCTTCTAATATTATCCCTCCTCCACCCCCTAAAAGGTCCCAATGTGTGATGTTCCCCTCCCCTGTGTACATGTGTTCTCGTTGTTCAACTCCCACTTATGAATGAGAGCATGTGGTGTTTGGTTTTCTGTTCCTGTGTTAGTTTGCTAAGAATGATGGTTTCCAGCTTCATTCATGTCCCTGCAAAGAAAATGAACTCATCCTTTTTTTTTATGACTGCATATTATTCCATAGTGTATATGTGCCACATTTTCTTTATCTAGTCTATCATTGATGGGCATTTGGGTTGGTTCCAAGTCTTTGCCATTGTGAATAGCACTCCAATAAACATACATGTGCATGTGTCTTCACAGTAGAATTATTTATAATCCTTTGGGAATATACCCAGTAAATGGGATGGCTGGGTTCTAGTTCTAGATCCTGGAAGAATTGGCACACTGTCTTCCACAATGGTTGAACTAACTTGCACTCCCACTGACAGTATAAAAGTGTTCCTATTTCTCCACATCCTCTCTAGTATCTGCTATTTCCTGACTTTTTAATTATCACCATTCTAACTGGTGTTAGATGGTGTCTCATTGTGGTTTTGATTTGCACTTCTCTAATGACCAGTGATGATGAGGTTTTTTTTTATATGTGTTTTGGCCACATAAATATCTTCTTTGAGAAGTGTCTGTTCATATCCTTCACCCATTTTTTGATGTTTTTTCTTTTTCTGTAAATTTCAGTTCCTTGTAGATTCTAGATATTAGCCCTTTGTCAGATGGATAGATTGCAAGCATTTTCTTCCTTTCTCCAGGTTGTCTGCTCACTCTGATGATAGTTTCTTTTGCTATGCAGAAACTCTTTAGTTTAATTAGATCCCATTTGTCAATTTTGGCTTTTGTTACCATTGCTTTTGGTGTTTTAGTCATGAAGTATTTGCCCAGGCCTATGTCCTGAATGGTATTGCCTAGGTTTTCTTCTAGGACTTTTATGGTTTTAGGTCTTACATTTAAGTCTTTAATCCATCTTGAGTTAATTTCTGTATAAGTTGTAAGCAAGGGGTCCAGTTTCAGTTTTCTGTATATGGCTAGCAGTTTTCCCAACACCATTTATTAAATAGGGAATCCTTTCCCCATTGCTTGTTTTTGTCAGGTTTGTCAAAGATCAGTTGGTTGTAGACGTGTGGCCTCTGTTGTTTCTGAGGCCTCTGTTCAGCTCCATTGGACTATATATCTGTTTTTTTACCAGTACAATGCTGTTTTGTTTGTAGTATAGTGTGAAATACATAGCCTGCTAGCCTGATTAATAAAGAAGAAAAGAGAGAGGAATCAAATAGACACAATAAAAAATGATAAAAGATGTCACCACTGATTCCACAGAAATACAAACTACCATCAGAGAATACTATAATACCTCTACACAAATAAATTAGAAAATTGAAAAGAAATGGATAAATTCCTGGATGCATACACCCTCCCATGACTAAACCAGGAAGAAGTCGAATCCCTGAATAAACCAATCACAAGTTCTATAATTGAGGCAGTAATTAATAACCTACCAACTAAAAAAATAAGCCCAGGTCCAGATGGATTCACAGCCTAATTCTACCAGAGGTACAAAGAGGAGATCGTATCATTCCTTCTGAAATTATTCCAGACAACAGAAAAAGAAGGACTCCTTCCTAACTCATTTTAGGAGGCCAGCATCATCCTGATAACAGAACCTGGCAAAGGCACGACAAAAAGATAAGAAAATTTCAGGCCAATATCCATGATGAACATTGATGCAAAAATCCTCAGTAAAATACTGGCAAAACAAATCCAGCAGCACATCAAAAAGCTTATCCACCACAATCAAGTTGGCTTCATCCCTGGGATGCAAGACTGGTTAAACATACACAAATAAATGTAATCCATCACATAAACAGAACCAATGACAAAAACCACATGATTATCTCAATAGATGCAGAAAAGGCCTTTGATAAAATTCAACATTTCTTCATGCGGGAAAAACTCTCAATAAACTAGATATTGATGGAACCTGACTCAAAAGAATAAGAGCTATTAATGACAAACCCACAGCCCCATGCTGAATGGGCAAAAGCTGCAAGCATTTCCTTTGAAAACCGGCACAAGACAAGGATGCCATCTCTCACCACTCCTGTTCAACATTGTATTGGAAGTTCCGGCCAAGGAACTCAGGCAAGAGAAAAAAACAAAGGTATTCAAATAGGAAGAGAGGAAGTCAAATTTTCTCTGTTTGTAGATTATATGATTATATATTTAGAAAACCCCATCATCTCAGCCCAAAATCTCCTTAAGATGATAATCAAGTCTCAGGATACAAAATCATTGTGCAAAAAGCACAAGCATTCCTATACATCAAAAATAGACAAAGAGCCAAATCATGAGTGAACTTTGATTCACCATTGCTACAAAGAGAATAAAATATCTAGGAATACAACTTATAAGGAATGTGAAGGATCTCTTTAAGGAGAACTATAAACCACTGCTCAAGGAAATAAGAGAGGACACAAACAAATGGAAAAACATTCCATGCTCATGGATAGGAAGAACCAATATTGTAAAACATCCATACTGCCTGAAGTAATTTATAGGTTCAATGCTATCCCCATCAAGCTACCATTTTCTTCACTGAATTAGAAAAAACTACTTTAAATTTCATATGGAACCAAAAAAGAGCCCAGGTAGCCAACACAATCCTAAGCAAAAAGAACAAAGCTGGAGGCATCACCCTATCTGACTTCAAACTATATTATCTAAGTTTTTAATCATAAAATTACTAGTGCAGTTCACAGTCTGTATGTGGCAAGAATGTAAAGAAAAGATCAATTGTGTGGTGTCTGAGAAGCCAGCTGTAGTTTCTCAGTCTGTCATTAATCCATCTACCCATTCATTCATCCATCCAAAATAACATTTTTTTTAAATGATTTTCTCTGACTGACTCTAAACTATGGCATGATTGAGCAAAGGCATACCTGCGCTCTGTCTGCACTACATTGCATTGACAGCACAGCCAAAAACCCCATTTCCGTACAGATTGGGAGATCACATAGGGTAACAATCATATCTTACTTGTATTTCTACATACATTCCCTAGTACAGAATAAGCCCTAAGTAAAATGTTTCATATATATATATGATCTGGTTCCTGTCTTCCTCTCCAACTTTTTCTTGCCACTCTGCTTTTTAATCACTAATCTTCAGCTCCATGGATTTCCATTCTGTTTCTGGAACATGCCACACCTTGTCCTAGTACCTTAGCAATTTTTCTTTCCCTAATTACAATATTCTTTCTTTAGAAATGTTTAGTGTGCTTTTGAATGGGCTTGTTTTTTTTTTTTTTTTTTTTTTCTTGTAAATCTGTTTTAGTTCTTTGTAGATTCTGGATATCAGCCCTTTGTCAGATGGGTAGACTGCAAAAATCTTTTCCCATTCTGTTGGTTGCCGATTCACTCTAATGACTGTTTCTTTTGCTGTGCAGAAGCTGTGGAGTTTGATTAGGTCCCATTTGACTATTTTGGCTTTTGTTGCCAATGCTTTTGGTGTTTTGGTCATGAAGTCCTTGCCTACACCTATGTCCTGAATGGTTTTGCCTAGATTTTATTCTAGGGTTTTTATGGTGTTGGGTCTTACATTTAAGTCTTTAATCCATCTGGAGTTAATTTTAGTGTAAGGTGTCAGGAAGGGGTCCAGTTTCTGCTTTCTATACATGGCTAGCCAGTTTTCCCAACACCATTTATTAAGCATGGAATCTTTTCCCCATTGCTTGTTTTTGTCAGGTTTGTCAAAGATCGGATGGTTGTAGATGTGTTGTGTTGCCTCACTTTACAAAAGAAGACATACATGAGGCCAACAAACATATGAAAAAATGCTCATCATCGCTGGTCATTAGAGAAATGCAAATCAAAACTACATTGAGATGCCATCTCACGCCAGTTAGAATGGCAATCATTAAAAAATCTGGAGACAACAGATGCTGGAGAGGATGTGGAGAAATAGGAACACTTTTACACTGTTGGTGGGAGTGTAAATTAGTTCAAACATTGTAGAAGACAGTGTGTCAATTCCTCAAGGACCTAGAAATAGAAATTCCATTTGACCCAGCAATCCCATTACTGGGTATACATCCAAAGGATTATAAATCGTTCTACTATAAGGACACATGCACACGAATGTTCATTGCAGCACAGTTTACAATAGCAAAGACCTGGAACCAACCCAAACTCCCATGGAAGATAGACTGGACAGGGAAAATGTGGCACATATACACCACGGAATATTATGCAGTCATCAAAAATGATGAGTTCGTGTCCTTTGTAGGGACATGGATGAACCTGGAAGCCATCATTCTCAGCAAACCGACACAAGAACAGAAAATCAAACACCACATGTTCTCACTCATAGGCAGGTGTTGAACAAAGAGAACACATGGACACAGGGAGGGGAGCATCACACACTGGAGTCTGTCGGGGGAAATGGGGAGGGACAGTGAGGGGTGGGGGAGTTGGGGGAGAGATAGCATGGGGAGAAATGCCAGATATAGGTGATGGGGAGGAAGGCAGCAAATCACACTGCCATGTGTGTACCTATGCAACAATCTTGCATGTTCTTCACAGGTACCCCAAAACCTAAAATGCAATAAAAAAATAAAAAATAAAAGAAATGTTTAGTGTGCTCATTCTTGTTAATCACTTCTTAGCTACTGTGGTATTGGTAGTGTGGGGATCACCACCAGACAACAAGGAATCCTCAGAAAGGCCTTTCTTTACCCTATATAAAAGGAGACCCCCTTCCACTTTCTAAGACATCACCCTGTTTATTCATTTATAAACTCCTGTAAAATTACACGCTCACCTGTAGAGGTACCCTTTTCTAGCTATCAGTGCATTTCCAGAATCTGCCCATCATTGTTTACTTCTAGAGTTCTACAGTAGATGTTGTTCTGTTTTGTTGAATTCTGTCCTGAGTTTACGGTCACTATCTGCAGAAAGGTTTCTATGCTGGAAGGTTATTTTTAAAATGTTTTGCTATTTAGAAATTCTGAACAAATTCTGTATCTCTAGAAGTATGCATGTTTCTTTAGGTATTTTTTTTTAAATAGAGGGCTAAAAGTATACAGTTTAAATAATTATAATCTTCATGTTTAAAATATTGAAGTCTATTTTCTACTGTCAATATTTCCTTTGTAATACTCTGCTCCTAAACTGTCGTGTTTTTTTTTTTTTTTTTTTTTTTTTTTTTTTTACAAATTGCTATTTGTAGATCACTTCAACTAATAAAATCCTTAAAGATGGCTAAGAAACTTTCAGCATGGCCTGGTGCAGTGGTTCATGCCTGAAATCCTAGCGCTTTGGAGGCCAAGGCAGGAGAAACACTTCAGCCTAGCAGTTTAAGACCAGCCTGGGAAATACAGGGATAACTTGTCTCTATAATTTTTTTTTAAAAAAAGTAGATAGGCATGGTGGCATGTGCCTATAGTCCCAGCTGCTCGGGAGGCTGAGGTGGGAGGATTGCTTGAGCCAGGGAGGTCAAGGCTACAGTGAACTGAAATAGCATTACTGTTTTCCAGCATAGGTGACAGATACTGTCTCATTAAAAAATCAAATCAAATAAAAAAGAATAAAGAAAAATAAAAAATATAAAGAGAAAGTCTTAAGCATTAGGAGTATCTGACTCAGTGACTAAAAGACTGCACTGAATGTGATAGCAACACAGATCCTGTATTTCCAGAAAACATTTGAATTAAAAATTCACTGATATATTCTCAATCAAGAAAATCATCCTGTCTATAACCCATTTTTCTTTTCCTTAATTACATTTTTATATTCCAAACTTACAAAACTGATTAGTGCACATTATGAGCAAATTACTTTCCAACTTCATTTTAATTAACGATGCTATTTTTGGAGATACCAGAGCAGTGACACACATAACTCAAATAGCTTTGATATTTATATTTTTGTTATTCTCTTTTTATCTTAAAATGACTATTTTATTCCCTTAGAATTTATCAAAATCATGGCTCTCCCAGGCTCCAACTTAGTATGCTAAGCTTTATTTTAGAGCAAATTTTTGCAGTTGAGAACATTAGGGGTTTATAATGGCTAAGTCAGCAGACCTTTAACTGTAGTTATAATAAAGGGCATCTCAAGCGTAGAGATCATGCTCTCAGAAAAACCTCCACAGTAATATCTTCAAGCTTAAGAGGAACAAGAGCCCCTGATTGGCACTTTGTTACTTGAATGGTCCCCCACTGATGAGGCAGAAAGGACATGAAGGATGATTTTAGCGCAATCTGAAATCTCACTGATGCCAAACTTAAAGCAGTGAAAGCCGTAATGCCGTTTCTAAAATATGCTCCGGAATCATGAAAGCTTTGCTTTCCAGGACACCCAGGACATATTCTTCTTCCTACTTATTACTTGTAAAAGGCTCTCTTTATCATTATGTCTCCTGTCTTCCACTGCTCAAGTAAAATGGGGAATCATTTTCATTTATATGCAGCACATCCTTTCTGCCATTGATGCCACCATATAAATGTTTTATTAAAATTAAAAATATTGGTTTTACTTTCCATCAGAATGACAAGTGAAATCTCATTCCCATTTTCAGTCTTGTTTTCTCACTCCCATTTTTCTTGTATTGTACTTCAGGACACTGCTATTAACAGATAGGCCACATTACCAGAGACTTTAAATTGTGTCAGCCTTTCCTGTGCTCTCAGTCATGAGACAATAACAGAAGGCAAAGGACTTTTCAAAAAAATAGGTGAGGAGATGCTATGCTCCACTGGGAATAAACCTTTTTCTTGATCTTGTGTCAGAATGATGCTGAGAAAAATATATGTGGTGTCTTATCATCTTACAGCATATGGCTCTTAAAAGTCAAAAAGGCTTTTATATACTGAGGAAAGTTAAAGGCCCAGAGAATTACTCCACAGTATCCAAGTATGTTTAAAAAGTAAAATAACTAGGCATACCCTGCATGGCATTTCCATGGACGTTTGTCGGCTACAAGGCATGATTGTTTCCCTTTGTGATGTTAACTTCCAGGCTCCTGTTAGTATTTTTGGAAAGTAGAGAAGCATGTATTCTTAGTTGCCAAAATTGGCTCCACAGAGCAGCATGCTTTGCAATTTGAAGGTTAAATTCCTTTCAAAGAGACTTGTTGGAGCTGCTCTTCTCACTCCTATTAACTAGCGGAACTGTCTGACCTTTATAAGTGCAAGTCAATATTCACACTGTCAGAGGAGTATCAGTGGGAGTAATCCTTTCAGTCCCAGAGAGAAACAGTTTGCCACAGGCAGATCATGACTAGAGAAGGGGAGTGGTGAACGGTGACATAAAACACTTTTAAGTGAATTCAAACAATGTCTTTGATACAGCTTGGAATTTTATACAATTTTAGTTATAACAGTGCCTACTGGTCTCTCTAAACTGCAAAGATGTCATTTTGATATAATAAAGAGACAGAAGTTAAAATGAAGCCGGTTAAGTTGATTCATTCCTTTTTTTTCCTACCCAGGTTTTCCCAAAAAATATGCATCTCTGAAAGGTACTCAGAAATGAACATTATTATTTTTAATGGTTGCCAGTAATTTCCTTCTTCCTCCATGAAAAAGCTAATACTGTGATGAAATTTTTTATAATCTTGGGAAAGGGAATTCTAATTTTTTGCCTTTTGCGCCACAAGTTGCCATAGGGTTTAAGTTCACAATAATTCTTTAAAGTAAGATATTTTCCAATGTGATGTTCACAAAGGAAAGATAAGGAAGGGGGCACTATAATGTTTGTTTACATTCTGATTGGCTTTCTCTTGATTAATAAAGCATTATAATTGCATTTGTGATTAACTATACTATTATAGGTCTTATTTTAATTAAAAAATCTATTAGTAGGCTTATTTTGAAGATTGAGTAAACCATTTGATTACTATTTCTATCAATAGGTAGAATATATTTTTAAAACAAATCTTGAGTGTTACTTACGTGTATTATTGGTAGTGGTATTAGTGTAGTAAGTTTGAAACTAGCTTGATCATACATAATAGAATTGAGCAAATGATGTAATGTGTTGATATTGTTGGGAATTAGGTTACTCACTGTGAAAAAACAAAGATTTGAAAAGCTTAAAGGAACTCTCTTTGGCCAAATTTAGGACACACTAAGTGTCAAACAGTGATACAAATACAATAAAGAAATAGCATCATTATTCACAATAGCCAATATATGCATACAACTTAGTGTTCATTGATGCATTAATGGATAAATGTGTGTGTGTGTGTGTGTGTGTGTGTGTGTGTGTGTGTGTGTGTCTGTGTGTGAATATTGTTCAGCCTTATAAAACAATAAAAATGTGCCCTTTGTGGCAGGTAGATGAAATTGAAGGACATATTCTATGAGAAATAAGCCAGACACAGAAAGACAAATACTGCATGAGATCACCTTTATGTGGAATCTAAAATAATCAAACAGAGTGAAACAGAGAGTAGAATGGTTGTGGCCAGAGGCTGGGAGATGTCAGGGAAATGGGGAGATGTTGTCCAAAGTGGGAAGATGTTGATCAAACAGTACAAAATTTAAGCTCTAAGTTCTAGAGATCTAATGTATAATATGATGACTATAATTTATAGCAATATATTTTAGACTTGAAATTTGCTTAAGGAGTATATCTTGTCTTAAGTGTTTCTATTACACACAAAAGGTAACCATATTAGGTAATTCACATATTATTTAGCTTGATTGTGAAAATCATTTTATACAAGGTATACTTATGTAGAAATACCATGTTGTACATGTTAAATCTACACAATTTCTTATTTGTCATTCATACATCAATAAAGCTTGGAAAAATACATTTGTCTCAGTCTATTTGGGCTGCTATAACAAAATATCTTGGACTGGGAAATTTATAAATATCTGAAATTTATTGTTCACAGTTCGGAAGCTGGAAAGTCTAAGATTTAGGTGCAAGCAGATTCAGTATCTGGTGAGAGCTTTGCCTCAAAGATGGTGCCTCTTGCTAGCCTCATACGGCAGAAAGGGCAAACAGGCTGTCTTCCTTTAAGACTGTTTTGTGAGAACATTAATCCCATTTATGTAGTCAGAGCCCTCATGACCAAATCACTTCCTAAAGACTCTACTTCTGAATACAACCACATTGAGTATTAGGTTACAAGATAGGAATTTTGGAGAAACACAAACATTCAGAACCTCCCAATATTGAATTAAAAATAAATCAGTGAAAGTATACTAATAATTATTTTTTAAATAAAAATAAAGATTTGGAGACAAATATACTTTTATAAAAATACATAAGACTTGCCAGACATGGTGGCTCATGCCTGTTATCCCAGCACTTTAGGAGGCTGAGGCAGGAGGATTGCTTGAGTCCAGGAGTTCAAGACCAGCCTGGGAAACACAGTGAGAGCCCATGTGTACAAAAAATTAAAAATTAGCTGGGCATGGCTTTTTGGTGTAAATCTGTAATCCCAATCACTCCTTCCCTGAAGTAGGAGGATCGGTTTAGCCCAGGCAGTTGAGGTTGCAATGAGCCTCCTGGGTAACAGAGTGAATGTCATCTACAAAAAATTAAAAATTAATTTTTGGTGAACTTCTTTAGTCCCAGTTACTCAGGAGGTTACAGTGGGATGATCGGTTTAGCCCAGGCATTTGAGGTTGCAATGCGCCATGATCGTACCACTGCACTCCAATCTGGGTGACAGAGTGAGACCCTGTCTTAAAAAAAAATACATGAGGCAATATACACTATTAAATACAGAAGAAATTAAAGAGATGGCAAATAACCATTTCACAATTAACACAGCAAGAATAGATTCAGAAAAAAAGTCTTTAGTAGATGAAAAAACACTGAATAAAATATCTTTGAAAAAAAAGATATGCATGTAGGCTCAATGCATTATTTAACAAATTACTTATTAACTACAAAGAGAAAAGTACTTTTCTAGGTAATTTGGTGAAGAATATTTTAACTGAGTTAATATTACCTGTAATATTAAAAATTGATGTCATGTGCTTTGCAATGTGATGAACTAATTGCCCAAGTTACATTTGCACCTGAAATTCTTAACCTGAATTTAGTATTTAAGAAACAATAAGACAATTTAAATTAGAATACATTTTGCAAAAAAAAAAAAAAACTAGAATAAACTCTTTCAAAATATCAGTATCTGTAATATTTTAAAAAGCAAAAAGTTTGTGGGAAGTTTATAGTTTAAAGAAAACTAAAGAATATATGCGAACTAAATAAAATGCACAAACCCTACTTGCTTTCTATATTTTTTTAAAAGTTCATAATATTTATCATTGACTTAATTGATAGTGGGTAGAATTTAATATAAACTCTAATATTAGACAATAGCATTGTATCAATGTTAAATATCCTTGGTATGGCAATTTTATAGTGGTTATGTAAGAGATTGTTCCTCTTCTTAGATGATTAATGTTTCATGCTGAATTAATTAGAGTGAAGTGTCACAATATTTGCAACTAGTCCTAAAATGGTTTATTAAGAGAATAGAAAAGAGAGAGATAAAAAGTGTAGTAAAATATTAGCAAGTGACATATATAGGCAAAGGATATATATGGTGCCCTTTTTGATATAAAATTTGTGAAAAAATTAAAACGTTCAGTAATTGTTTTACTCTGTTATATATTCCCTATACAAGAATAAAATACCTTTATCAATTTTGTTATATAATCTGTGGATTACTTGCATTAAGATAGTTAACAACAAATTCCCAATAAAGCAACTATTTACATAGACAATTAAAATAAAATCATAGAAATTTAGAGGTGCAAGGGTTTTGAGAGTTAGAAAACATAGAATCATAAATTCTCACTATTTACATGTTAGTCTTTTGATCATCCTTTGTCTTTCCTCCATTGTAAATCTCTATTTCTTTTCAATCAGCATTTAATAACCTCTAGTTTCCCTTAACATAGAAAACAAAAATAAACTCCTTTCTTCAACTCAGAGCCTGTCTGCTTATTCTACTCTCCTCTGTTCAGCTAAAGCTCTGTTCACTCTCTTCAACTGATACTTCTTCTACACATGGCATCTACCACTCCAGGAAATCAACTCTTGTCAAGGACACTGATGACCCAGTAGTTGATCCTGTAGGTACCTTCCAGTCCTCTTCCTTTATTTGTGCACCTGCTAAGGCTTATTCAATAAGGTTAACCACTTCTTTCTTCAGGGAGGGGGAAAAAAGGGGGAACAAATAAACAAAACAACTTTACTTAGCTTTCACACTTCTCTCATTATTTTCTTTCTGCTTATTTTAGATATTTTCTTATCAATGTTCTTTTCAGAGTCTATTACTTCCTGGTTCTTCAAATGATTGTGTTTGTCAGATGTCTGTCCTAGCTGTCTTTTCTTCTCATGAAGTTCTTGGGAACTTTTATATGACTTACATTTTCAAAAATCATCTATATGCTGGTGTGCAAAAAAATCTTGTCAAAATAAATATCTGTACTAAATATTCCAGCTTACTATAATGCATCTTCTTTGGGATATCTTGCAGAGATTTGAAATTAAACACGTCTAGCATTTTGCACTTTCATTACTGTTTCCTATGTTAATGGAAATACTTTTATTAAAAAATATTTATAAAGTGCCTAGTACATTCCAGCTATTTTCTGAGGAACTTGGAGTATATCAGTCAACAAAGAGATAGGTTTTGTGGTTTTTTTCTAAGTTCACATTTTTTATTAACTCATACACAATTGCTTGTCTTCTGGTTTGCTGAAGCAGTAAGTCAGGCAACATTTGCTGCAATAATTGTCTGTTAAAGTGACTGTCCATAAAAACTTCAGTACTGCATTCATCTGAAGGCCATCGAAGGTGATTAATTTTACTATTCTTATCTACCTGATACTATTTCAGCACAGCCAGCTTAACCTTCTTTTTCTTATGCTTATTCTACTTGGAAGTGGTACAAGGAAGGCGTCTTACTTTTCTTAGCACCACCAGGAAGTCGCAGCACAATATAAAGAGTGGGCTTCTTTTTAATGTCCTAGTTAAAGTATGTGCATTTTCCAGTTGCTTGCCAGCAAAGATCAGTCTTGGCTGATCAGGAGAAATTCCTTCCTCATGCTGGATATTGGCTTTTAGATTTTCTATTGTATTGGAGGGTTCAACTTTACAGGTCTTCCCAGTAAGGATTTTTATAACAATTTTACATTTTGGTGGCAGTTGCACTGGAGATGGCAAATCAAAAAAGAACAAAAGAGATAGACTCTTAATGTGGCAGAGCTCACATTAAGTCATACAAGCCAGAAGCCTGAATGGCATGCTTAACATGTTCCTCTTCTTTACCACCTCATCAAATCAGCATATGCCCTGAATTACATTTTATTTGCTCATTTCTCTCCAAGAATAAAACATTCCCATTCTTTTGTGTTCATAATATTAGGCAATCACCAGAATAACTTTTAAACTCATGCCAATGAATCTGAACCCATGCCAACTGATCAATTACAACTTCATATTAGTAACTATGCTTCTGAAAGCCAGCCAGTTAGTAGCAGCCAATTAGTAGCAGCCAATTACCAACAGCCATGCTCCACACACCCTCACTTTTGGAAGTCATCCAGTTCCTGAGCATTTAATATTATTTCCTTTGTTTCACTTTGCTTCTGTATAAAATCCGCAGTTTGTTTGGTTCAGAGATGCTATATCCCTACATGCACAGCTCTCCCTTGAATGGCAGAAAAAATTTCAGCTTTTTTCAAAAATATATTTATATTAAATATTGGCTTCTTCTTTACACATTTCTATTCTCATTATCATTACTCTAAAGCATATCCACCTGAGCTATTGCAACAGTCCCTTCATTGATCTATGAACACTATCATTTTCTCTTTAATCCATTCCTCAAACCTTAAATAATTCACAGTATGAGATCAGTATTACCCAACAATAAAATCAGACAGAAGCATCGTAAGAAAATAAAATTACATACCAATATCCCTTATTAATGTACCTATAGAAGTCCTCAACAAAATATTAGCAAATTGAATCCAACAACTTATAAGAAAAAATTAGACACCATGACCAAATAAGGTATATCCCAGGAAAGATGCACTGGTTTAATATATGAAAACCAGTCAATGTACTTCATATTAATGAAATAAAGGAAAAAACCACGTGGTCATTTCAATTGATGCACAAAAGTCATCTGACAAAATCCAGTACTCATTCATGATTAATAATACTTGATAATACTATAAATAGCTTCCTCAACCATAAAAAGACATTTACAGAAAACCCACAGCTAAAATCATGTTTAATGTGAAAGAACAAATACTTTCTTCCTAAGATCAGGAATGAGAAAAGGATCCCTATTCTTGACACTTATGTTTAACATTGCATTGGGGTTCTAGTGAGAGCAATCAGTCAAGAAGAAATAAACAGCATGAAAATTGTGAAGAAAAAGTAAAACTATTACTATTTTTGTGTCATGAATGGTGTGATTTGTATGGTTTTTCCTTAGGATCCCTGAGGGATTAACTCTAGGAACACTGTGGATACCAAAATTGGCACATGCTCAAGTGCATTATGTAATAGCATAATACCCTCATACTTCAAATCATCTCCAGATTACTTATAATACCGAATGTTATATAACTGTTATGTAAATATTTACGCTACATTTTTAATTTGTAGTTTTTATTGTCTTTTTTTCAGCAATAATATAATGTTTTTATTGTTGTTAGTTGAATCCATGAATGTGCAAGCAGTGAATACAGAGGGATGACTGTATATGGAAAATTCAGGGTAATCCACAAAAACAAACAAACAAAAATCTTTTAGAATGAATAAATTATCTTGTCAAGGCTCCAAGATATAAGATCAATATAAAAAATTTACTGTATTTCCATACACTGATAATAGAAATAATATTAATAAAACAATTCCACTTATAATATCCTAACAAAAATAAGGAATATATTTAACAACAGAAATGTAATACCTGTACAATCAAAACTATAAAATGTCATTGAAAGAAGTTAAGAAAGACCTAAGTAAATAGACATATATCTTAAAGTCATAAATTGAGTGATGCATTATTGTTCAGATAGCAATATACCCTAGATTTATTTACAGATTTATTGTAGTTCTTATGAAAACCCCAATTCTTTGCTACTCCAGAAAGTAACATGCTAATACTATAGCCAAAACTATCTCAAAAAAGAAGAACAAAGTTGGAGGACTCACATTTTCTGATTTCAAAACTTACTACAAAGCTACAGTGATCAAAACAGTAGGTAAAAACATAAGGATAGACATATAGAACAATATAATCTAATTGAGATCCCCCAAATAAACCCATACATTATGGCCAACTGATTTTCAAAAATGGTTCTAAGACAATTTAATGGAGGAAATCAGGGGCTCTTTAACAAATGAAGTTGGAACAACGGATATCCACATGCCAAACAATGAAGTTATACCTGTTTACCTCATTCTATATACAAAACTAAATCCAAATGAATAAATGACCTACATTTAAGACCTAAAACTATGAAACTCTTAGAAGGAAAATATAGGGCAAAATCTTTGTGATCTTCCATTATGCCACAGTTTCCTACATGTAATAACCAAAGAATAAGTGATAAAAAATATGAATACATTGGGCTTTATAAAAATTAAAAAGTTGTGTCTTTAAAGTACACAATCAAGAAAATGAAAACAGGTGACAGTTATATCCACAATACATAATTAATCTTATGTTTCAACAATAAAAGCACAAATTAACCCAATTAAAACATACAAAAGGATTTGACAGTTTTCCAAAGCGAATATAGAAATATCCAACAAACCCAGAAAAGATGTTCAACTTCTTTTATCACATGGAAAATACATGTCAAAACCACAATGAGATACCATTTCCCATACATTAGAATGGATAAAATTTTAGAAAAGGCAGACCATACCAAAGAATATCATGGCTGTGGAGCAAATAGTATTCCTCATATACTGTTGGTGGGAATAGAAAATGGTATAGTCACTTTGAAAAAGTTTGGAAGTTCCTCAAGATATTGAACCTAGAGTTACCATATAACCCAGCAAATACACTCATAGTTATGTACCCAAGTGAAATGAAAACTTGTATCTGTACAAAATCTTGTCCAAGAATGTTCATAATGGCATTATTCAAAATAACCAAAAAATGGAAACAACCAAAATGCCCATCAACTGATGAATGGATAAACAAATATGTATAGTCATACAATGAATTAGTATTCATTTATAAAATTGAATGAAGTACTGATACATGCTGTAACATGGGTGACCTTTGAAAACATTATTCTAAGTTAAATAATCCAGTCAAAACCACATATTATATGATCCCACATATAATGATATATGATAGGACATATCCTGACAAGGCAAATACATGAAGACAAATAGATTAGCAGTTTTTTCAGGGTGGAGAGAGGAAGAAATGAACAGTGAGTGCTAAAGGGCATGAGGTTTCTTTTTAGGATGATAAAAATATTCTGGAATTAGATAGTGGTGATGGTTAAACAAATCTGTGAATCTCCTAAAAACCACTAGATTATACATTTAAAGGGTGAATTTTATGGTATGTAATTTATTTCTCAGTAGTTATCATACAAATAAAACTAACCCAGAGTAATATAACTAAAATGAAAACCAACCTTATTAATCTTATCTTGTTTAACACCTTCCAACAGCCTCCTCTTACTAGCCTCTGATAACCCCCACTACAGCAATCCAAACTACTCTCACTAGGTGGTTTAATAAGTGAGTCTCAGCAGTTGCTCACTGCTTACCCTGTCCCAAACTGAATCAGTCCATCAAATGTTTGTCTGTCTCTCTAACTTTTCCTCGTCTCATTTATCTAACAAATCCCCTGATCTTTCTGTACCTTTATTCAATGAGTTATCTTACAGTCTTTTCCCACTCTTAGAAGCACATTTACTTGACATAAGACAAAAAAGGGTAAAAATTAATTGTATAAATTATTGAATGTTTGCTGAGGAATTCTCTATATAATCTCATTTCCAAATCATCTCTTAATGCCAGGAGAACACATGAACAATACAAGTAGTCAGGCTCCTGTGGATAGCAAGAACAGCCTAAGATTGTTATGTTGTCAACACTATAACTCCCTGTCTCAAGTCAGCCTGGTCCTAGAGAAAGAAAGAAACATATCAAATGGCAACAGCTTAGAATAAAAGGAATAAAGAGTACAGTAGTGAAGCTCCACACAAGATTACGAAGGCCCTGCTCTTAGTAATGCCAGTATTTAACTGCAAATCCTTGTTTAGACTCAGACTAAATTTTAAAATCTAAGCATCATATCCAAACTCCCTGAGATCTGGACATACTATCTTTTTTCTAATCTCAAATATTACTTCTGCTTTTGTAATCCAGGCAAATATAGTTACTTTTCATTTTACTCTAGGATATCCTGTGCTTTTTGGCTCCTTTATATGTGCTTGCTCCGCTTTTTCTGTCTAGTAGACCCTTAAATTGATATTACTTGATCACATTTTTCATTTTTTCTTAAGTCTGACATCTTACATCCTGCCTAAAAACATAGCCAAACTGTTTTTGTCCTGAAATAAATATATATTAAATGCTGGTCTTGCTCCAAACCATTTTTCTACATTTATTCATGCAAAACATCATCTTACAGTATTATTGCCAGCAAGATAGTTGACTAGATATTCTAGAAAAAAATTTCTCCCACACTAGACATCATAAAAATGAGAAACTTTGTGCTCTCAAGAAAATAACATAATTCTACAGGTGGTGAGAGGGATGAAATAGAATACAATTTTGTTATGAGGATCCTTAAACCCCAGGTGTCTTGAGGCTGTTTGCAGATTTTATTTACCTAGAATCTTGGGAAAATAAAATCTTTCCTGAGACTTTACATGTGCAGGTCTTTTTTACTCCACTGGCGATTGAAATTTATTATTGATATTACTGATATGGTCCAGGAAACCCTATGTTAAAACATTTACTTAAAAGTTGTTATTGCCTAGTGCTTCTTAGTAGATACAAATGCAAATGTTATCTGAAGGGGTTTAGCCTCAATTCAGGACACATAAGATTCCCATGTGTAAAACCTACCATAGTTCAACTCACTATACAAAATTTCCAAACCACATGATTATCTCAATTGATGCAGAGAAGGCCTTTGACAAAATTCAACAGCCCTTTATGCTAAAAACTCTCAATAAACTAGGTATTGATGGAACGTATCTCAAAACGATAAAAGCTATTTACGACAAACCAACAGCCAATATCATACTGAATGGGCAAAAACTAGAAGCATTCCCTTTGAAATCTGGCACTAGACAAGGATGTCCTCTCTCACCACTCTTATTCAATATAGTACTGGAAGTTCTAGCCAGAGCAATCAGGCAAGAAAAAGAAATAAAGGGTATTCAAATAGGAAAGGAGGAAGTCAAATTGTCTTTATTTGCAGACGATATGATTGTATATCTAGAAGACCCCATCGTCTCAGCCCAAAATCTCCTGAAACTGATAAGCAACTTCAGCAAAGTCTCAGGATATAAAATCAATGTGCAAAAATCACAAGCATTCCTATACACCAATAACAGACTTAAAGACAGCCAAATCAAGAACCAACTGCCATTCACAATTGCTACAAAGAGAATAAAATACCTAGGAATACAACTAACAAGGAACGTAAAGGACCTCTTCAAGGAGAAGTACAAACCACTGCTCAAGGAAATAAGAGAGGACACAAACAGATGGAGAAATATTCCATGTTCATGGCTAGGAAGAATCAATATTGTCAAAATGGCCATACTGCCCAAAGTAATTTACAGATTCAACGCTATCCCTATCAAGCTACCAATGACCTTCTTTGAAGAACTGGAAAAAACCACCTTAAACTTCATATGGAACCAAAAGAGAGCCCACATAGCCAAGTCAATTCTAAGCAAAAAGAACAAAGCTGGAGGCATCACACTCCCGGACTTCAAATTATACTACAAAGCTACAGTAATCAAAACAGCATGGTACTGGTACCAAAACAGAGATATAGACCAATGGAACAGGACAGAGACCTCCGACGCAACACAACACATCTACAACCACCTGATCTTTGACAAACCTGACAAAAACAAACAATGTGGAAGCGAGTCCCCTGTTTAATAAATGGTGTTGGGAAAACTGGCTAGTCATGTGCAGAAAGCAGAAGCTGGACCCCTTCCTGACACCTTACACTAAAATTAACTCCAGATGGATTAAAGACTTAAACATAAGACCTAACACCATAAAAACCCTAGAAGAAAATCTAGGCAAAACCATTCAGGACATAGGTGTAGGCAAGGACTTCATGACCAAAACACCAAAAGCAGTGGCAACAAAAGCCAAAATAGACAAATGGGACCTAATCAAACTCCATAGCTTCTGCACAGCAAAAGAAACAGTCATTAGAGTGAATCGGCAACCAACAGAATGGGAAAAGATTTTTGCGGTCTACCCATCTGACAAAGGGCTGATAACCAGAATCTACAAAGAACTGAAACACATTTACGAGAAAAAACAAACAAGCCCATTCAAAAGTGGGCGAAGGATATGAACAGACACTTTACAAAAGAAGACATACATGAAGCCAACAAACATATGAAAAAATGCTCATCATCACTGGTCATTAGAGAAATGCAAATCAAAACTACATTGAGATACCATCTCATGCCAGTTAGAATGGTGATCATTAAAAAATCTGGAGACAACAGATGCTGGAGAGGATGTGGAGAAATAGGAACACTTTTACACTGTTGGTGGGAGTGTAAATTAGTTCAACCATTGTGGAAGACGGTGTGGCGATTCCTCAAGGACCTAGAAATAGAAATTCCATTTGATCCAGCAATCCCATTACTGGGTATATATCCAAAAGACTATAAATCGTTCTACTGTAAGGACACATGCACACGAATGTTCATTGCAGCACAGTTTACAATAGCAAAGACCTGGAACCAACCCAAATGCCCATCCATGATAGACTGGACAGGGAAAATGTGGCACATATACACCATGGAATATTATGAAGCCATCAAAAACGATGAGTTCGTGTCCTTTGTAGGGACATGGATGAACCTGGAAACCATCATTCTCAGCAAACTGACACAAGAACAGAAAATCAAACACCGCATGTTCTCACTCATAGGCGGGTGTTGAACAATGGGAACACATGGACACAGGGAGGGGGAGTATCACACACTGGGGTCTGTCGGGGGGGAAAAGGGGAGGGGATAGTGGGGGGTGGGGGAGTTGGGGGAGGGGATAGCATGGGGAGAAATGCCAGATATAGGTGATGGGGGAGGAAGGCAGCAAATCACACTGCCATGTGTGTACCTATGCAACAATCTTCCATGTTCTTCACATGTACCCCCAAACCTAAAATGCAATAAAAAAAAAAAAAAACAACAAAAAAAAAAATTTCCAAAAGGAGAAATAGACAAATCATTACAATTCAGAATTAGCAGAAATAGGCCGGGTGCAGTGGCTCACACCTGTAATCCCAGCACTTTGGAAAGCCGAGGAGGAAGGATCATGAGGTCAGTATCCAAAAACTTCAAATTTAAAAAATTCTTCAAATTTAAAAACAACTTCAAATTTAAAAATTTGGAAAGAGAATAAAGCTAAGCATGTCCTAAAGATCTAACCAAATAAAATAGTTGAAGAGATAAGATGCTTTGAAAACATTTCTAACATGCAGAAGTATTAAAGCAGATTCATGTAATTTCTGACCAAGTAAAATATGCAAGAGAATTGATTTATATTAAATTATTTATTGAATGATTGCTAGTAATGGAATGATACTATAAACAAATAAATATCAGTAATTAGAGGGGTGAACAGATAAATTAAGATATATCCACAATATAGATTTTTATGCATCTGGACCTTGTACTGTGCATCCTTATGTACTGATTGAAGGAAGCTCCTTATGTATTGATTGAACACTGTAATCATATATTATTAAGTGCAAAATGCAGTGGAAGAGTAGTGTCTATTATATGCTACCATTTGTGATAAACGAAAGGGTAAGGACACATATTTTAATTGCCTTATAGATATAAAAAGGTATCTGGTATATAGTATTAACAAAACAGAATTCATAGTGGGCAATGGGAATTGGATGAATGAGATTCAGAAGAGAGAGTTTTCATAATATATTTTTCTATGGTTCAAGGTCATGTCAGGAAAGATGTCAATCATGGTTTAACTGAAGATATACTTTTAACTAAGAGATTTTAGCCAAGTATCAGTAAAGTTGATGAAATTAGTAAGGAATGTAGAGGCATCTGGAGATTAGCAACAGTGGAAAGCCATTGCCATCCCTGCTATTGATGGAAAAAGGGAGGACATAATTTTGTAGGAACTCAGTGAGAGCTGCTGGAAGAATGGATGGCCAGACCAAATCTGTGATTGTAGTGGGGCAGCAATTGAATCCCAAAGCCAAAGTAGAGAGAAAACGGGAAGCAACATACACATCTCTCTTCCCTATAGCCCTCAAGTCCTCTGATGGCTTTCATTGGACAAACTCAATCAGAAGCCAGACAACAAGGAATCCTGGTAATAAAGCCCTTAAGGCTGTGCCCGGGAGAACAGAGAAGAGAGAAAAAGAATATATGGAGAGATGGATGACAGATAAGAATATACAACAAAATCCCTTTTAAAAATGTTTTTTGATGTTCAAATTATGTGAATTTAATTACTACTTAACAAAACTACATTTTATAAAGAAGTACACTTCGAAGAAATTATTTATGATCTAGGAGTATTACCTTTTTAAGTAAAATTGATAAATGCAGTATCATCAAAATGTAAAACTTTTGTTCATCATAAAACACCATAACCAAGTCATAAACAAAATCTTCAGCTCGAGAGGACAGATTTACAATGCACATAACTGACATCAGACTAGTAACAAGGATATACAATGATGGTCTTCTAATAATTGATTAAAAATTATAAACAACCCCAAACAAAAATGAGCAAAGATTTTAAAATGCAATTTAAGGAAAATGAAATGAAAGCAGAAAAAGCATGCTCAAACTTGCTATTAATTATGCAAATGCAAATTAAGATCAGAATTAGACACCATGCTGCATACAGATTTTTTAAAGTGGAAGTCTGATGACTTTATGTTACAAGACCTTGGCACAGAAGCATTTCTTAAGTGTAACCAGTGGATTTGTAAAATAACAGAACATTTGGAAAGCAATTTAGCAATATCTAGTTAAAATTGAAGGTTTACATTCCCTCTGAACCAGTAATTCCATCCTGAAATACATCGCCCTAGGGAAACTCTCACTCATTTTGCCCCTGAAGACTTCCACAAAATTGTTTGCTGCAGTTTTGTTTGTAATGGCCTAAATAACGGCAAATTGCTTGAATATTTATTAAAAGGATAGTGGAAAATTTTGCCATATTCATACAACAGAAGAATAGGCAGCAGTGAAAAATGGATGAATTAGAACTGCATTATCAAACTTAAGTGTCATGCAAAGTAGATAAACTGCTAATGATATGATGTATATAAAGTTGATCTGTATGCAATATAATATATATTGTTTTGGTATAATAATAAGGGTAATGCTGTATTTAGGATAGAGATTAAGGCATGGCAGATGAGTACACAAAAGATTTCACTGAAAAATGTTCCTTTCTTCTTAAACTGAGTATGATAATGTTCATTATATTTTTATAAGTACTTAGGTATATCTGAAATATAACTACTAGTAGGTCATTTTATTATACTTTGACATATATAGTCAGTGTCTGCAACTACTCTATGAATGTCATGTTATTAGTCACAACTATTATAGCAGCAATGACTGATAACAATATCAAGGAAATTGTAGATTAACAAAAAGAAAAAATCATCTCAACTAATAATGAAACACAGAGGATCTTAGAGTTAATGACATGTAAAAATATGTTTAAACCCAAATCTTTCTGATTATAGACTTTTCTATTGATGCTCAAATACTACATATAATTTCCAGCTCTACATTCTATTGCCACTTCATATCTGCCTTTCCATTTTCTTTACTGCCTCTCATATTCTCTTTGCCATCTTCTGGGTCACTCAAGTACAAAAATTTTATGCTATTTCTACTTTTTCTTCCTTTTCCTTGCTCTCCACGTGCAGTAAGCAATTTCCATAATCCCCTAGCATTCATTGCCATCTTCCTTTTCCTTTGGCATCACTTGTTGTAAGGCTGTTGAAATCATATTTTAACTGGATCTTTTGCTTCAAGTCCCCTTCCTCCAGTAACTTAATTACCAAAGTAATCTTCCTAAAGCGGAAGTACAATATTATGAAGTTCCTGATCTAACATTTCTATTGCAGGTCTAATATATTTCCAATGCCTCCAAGGAAAATTTATTTTAAGGCCCTGCCATAGTTTCTCAATTGCCTCACCAATCCATTGTGATCTTCTACATAAAGTTTCAAACAAGTTACTGCTTTGCGTCCTGATGGTCTTTAATTTCTATTTGTGAATGCAATTTTGTCCTAATTAATTAATGTAATTGATTTGTAATTTATTGTAAAACAGTCTAATTTCTGTCTTCAAGTATCTGTGTATTAATATATTTTTGTTTTGTTGCCAGTCACATACTTTTAACATCCCTGGAGGCAAAGAATACTTTTTCTATTTGTTTTAACCACCTGATTATTTGAGGGTGACTCAACAATTGATTTGGGGTTTCATTACATGTAATCAGCAATATCAGATCCTTTGTAAAACAGGTAAAATTAAATTTTAATACTTTTTCCCACTTTTTTTCTTATATATACAATTTCATACCTTTTTGTCTTACAGAAGATTATAATTGTATTTCTATGGAGTAATATCATATATGAAAGAGGATTTAGACAATTCAGGTGCACATTTTGACACACAGGTAATTCATTCAAGGCATGCACATTAGTTGCTGAAGTTCACCAGTTAAGAAAGGCTTTTTTCTATGCAGATTAGACATTCCAAACCTGAAAATCCAAAATCTAAAATGCTCCAAAATTTGAAACTTTTTTAGTATTGACTTGATGCTCAAAGAAAATGCTCACTGGAAAATTTTGGAGTTTGGATTTCAGATTTGGGCTGCTCAGCCTGTAAATATAATTCAAATATTTCAAAATCTGAAAAAGAGATGAAATTTGAAACACTCTAGTCTCAAGCATTTTGGATAAGGAATACTCAACCTGTGTTATATATTTGGTTATTGAATTCTATAGATAATAGTTCACCTTAAAAAATAAAAGAAAAAAGTCAACAAAAGCAATATTTATAATATTTGTGGCATTTGTGCCAGGCTTAGTAATGTTAATTGATTAATTACCAACATTAATTGATCCTAAGCTTGTGAGTATAGGAAGAATGCCACTATCACTTAACAATTACTTGTCAAGGGGATTATTCCTTTATACAATTTTTTCTTCATTGTATGATACCAAAGATTATAAGACATTCCATCTTGAATTATAGCAGATTGGCAAAACATTTTTTAAAAATGACAAGTGCACTATTGCTGTATAACACCACTCAATTTCAGAAAATTTCGTTTGTTTGTTTTTGTTTTTTTAGTAGAGACAGGTTTCACTGTGTTAGCCAGAATGGTCTCATTCTCCTGACCTTGTGATCTACCCACCTCGGCCTCCCAAAGTGCTGGGATTATAGGCATGAGCCATCTTACCCGGCCAATTTCAGAAATAATTAAATAAAAAGTTATGTTGATTGTATAGTCAAGAATATACAGAGTTTAGAAATTAGCCATTTATGAGTTTATTTAAGGGTGATTATATTTTTTACTTTTTGGTTCCAGGAGGCATTTTCTGGTAGACATAAACTTTTAATTTGCTTCTTCCTTAGTAACAAGTGTAGAATGTTATTAACAAAGTGAAAATTAAAGTAGGTCTCCAAGTAGGTATACTTATCTGTTAAGAAGCCATGTATGAAACACCCAAGGATATAGGACAGGAAAAGATTCCTCTCCAATTCTGATACATACAATTGTGCCTTCTATACATATGTGGTCTCCGTTAGAAAGAATCAGAGTTTCATGTGTGTGTTCCTGAACCAGCACTGAGACCCAGTTGTGAAAGGTAGGTTCATTTTCTGCATATTATATATATGCTATCATGTAGCATGTCAACATTTTTAATAGTATTAGTGGCAAACATTTTCTTTTCTTCTGGGGCCTTACTAGGGTTGCATCACTGAGAATTCCAGATGGAGAAGGACCGTTTTCAAGCTCATGAATGGAAGCCCGCCAAAGTTTAAACTAATCTTTGTTGGGAGTGAGGAAGACCTCAGCAGTCCCCTGAAGGATTTGAAAAATATATTTACACCTCCTGCTTTGCCAACAGTGACAGCAAAACAAGTAATTGCTCCCTTCACACAGCAAAATGGAAACATATTTAACTGAGGGGAAGTTAAAAACAAAACTGCTCAGATTACCTCAGAACAAGGCATTTTAAGAAGGCTCTTCATTTTTATCTGTTAATTTTTCAGAGATAACAGAATTTTCTTCAACGTATTTTTTACCTCTCCCCCCCATGCCATTCTAAACAATATACTGAGCTCATAAAAATCTCTTTCCTAATATCTTTTCTCCAGGCTTTCTAAAAAAGTAAAAAGTTAGAGTTTACAATTCCATAGCAAAGATATCATTGACATTTGGTAATTAGCAAAGGGATGAAGACAGGAAGCTGGCTTCAGTAATCTGTTTAGCTCTTACTCCAAGGTTAACAAAAGGCAGTACTGAGTTCATGGAGATGTTATTGGAAAGAATCATAATAACCAGGCTTTTTCCCCCTGTTCTTGTTCATTCAGTTCCTTGGTGTAGGAGGGTAAGGGATGGCTGAGAATTCAAGAAAACATTTCATGCATTTTATCTCATCTTTCCTCTTCTTCTACCCACTCAAGTATATATTTATCTCTCATGTTGCATTTCATGTTGCAAATTTGCCAGTCTGAACTATGAATTCCTCAGAAGGCCAATCCACAGGATGGTTTTATGAATTTCATTCAGTCCTGTAGACAACTGTAAGATTGCCCCACTGTGGATGCAATATCAATCTCAAGTCTGTGTAAGTAAAAACCTTTACTCCAATTATGCAAAGTCTCCTTTGATTTAAATTGTCTCATAAAACTGTGTCAATACCTATCTCTGTGAGAATTATTTAGCCTTCTGAATGGAAGAGCCCTTAACAATCTTGCACTTTTGTTACTGTTCTTGTTTTTTTCAAAATAAGAGGCTTAGGTGTCTTACATTGCTTAAGTTCAAAAAATGGCAGATAATCAAAATCAAGTTTGGATAATGGCAAATTCACTAGTAGTTCAAAATTAGATTGGTGGTTTCTTTCTAGCAATTAATGATAGAGAGACAACTCATGAAGTTACAAAGAGAAGAGAGTGCCAAAGGCCATCAAGAAAAAAATTATTTTGCAAACATACATTTACAGTATCTCTGAATACTCACTCCTCTATTGATCATACAGATTGTATAGCACTCCTTCCCACTTTCCTCTGCACCCTCAAGTTGTATACTGACTCTGTAGATTGTTTTCTCATTAAAGAGCATCCTTTATTTTCATTTAATTTTTAGGCTCAAAAAATTGTAGTCCACAAAATACACCTCAATTAAAGGAAATGTCTGGTATTTAACTAGATAGTCAGATATGTCCAATAGTGCTACTTGTCTATCTATAAAGAAAAATGTACATTAAATATGACAGGAAAATATTAAATGTGAGTTACTATGGGCCTTTAATCACTGTTTTTAGTAATTATGTGATTTAGTCACATATGTGATCCTCTATTTGCTCAGAAATACCAAAGAATTTTATGAAAAGTTCTAAAACCCAAAAAGACAAAAATAAGTAAAGATACTAATGCAATGTTTAATAAAAATGAGAACCAGTCTTTCTAAACATGGCAGTTTCTATACATGGCAAATGACTTTAGAAACCTAAGTCATTCCTATCTGTAATGTCAACACTTTGGGAGGGTGAGGTGGGAAGACTGCTTGAGGTCAAGACGTCAGGACTAGCCTGGGCAACATAGTGAGACTTCATCCTTAAAAATAATTTTAAAATTAGCCAGCCTTGGTGCCGTATACCTGTAGTTCTAGTTGCTTAGGAGTCTGAGGCTGGAGGATTGCTTGAGCTCAGAAGTGTGAGGCTAGAGTGAGTTATGATTATGCCACTGAACTTCTGCCTGGGTGACACAACAAGACCCTGTCTCTAATAATAATAATAGTAACAATAATCTAAAAGATATAATTTCATTATTTCCATTTGACAAGAGAAAAGTTGATAAGAAATCTGATGGCATACTTTGGAACACTTAAAAGAGAGCACCAAGTGTCTTTGGAAATACGAGTAAAGGTAATATCAAAATAAAAAGTTTGCTAAAAGCTTGATGTTTAAACATGAATCCTCTTCCTCTTCTATGAGCCAATATTCAGCTATCAATGTCATTTACATATTTATTAATCTTATATAGGGAACATTGATGTAACCTAAATGACAATCACAATACAACTATATTGGGAGGATGTAAGTTTAGGAAGTGTATGTGAGTGTGTGGGGTTATGGAGTAGGATGCAAAGGAGATCTAGAGCCTCATCTTCCATGTAAGTTTGCCAATAGAAAATCATTGGAAGTAAAAAACCAAAATGTAGCAATATAAGTATTTATTTAGACATATTGTCAGAAGAATACATTTTAAAACTTAAGTGGGAATTAAGAAATTGTTGATTTTTGTCATAAGTCTTAAGGTAACAGATGATCCTTTAAACAATCTGCAACTATTACTTGGATAAAAATAAAAAATAAATTAAAAGAAATCGCATCAAGTTCCCATAAATTCAAAATTACGCTCCCATAGGAGTACTTGGAGTGCTGATATTCATATTGCATTTTAATTGTAAACTCATATCCTTAATAATCAAGTGAACTGAAGGTACATTTTTGCCTTTGTTTGAATCTCGCTGGCTTCATCAACTATAAAATAATACTATGAAGGGCAGTCTTATCTTCTCTGAATGAATATTTTGAGGAGATTTGACATACTGTAAGACAGCAAGGTAATCTATTTAGATCAACTGCAAGTAAGGAAATTATATATATTATTTAGTCAATCTTTAGAAAAGAAATAAATGAGTCTCTTAGAGATTAATGATTTGCCTGAGGAATTTCTATGGGGGAATAATAATCATAATAAGAGAGTCCTTAGTAGTCTCATTTGCTTAACGGAGGCATATGGTTATAATATTTTTATTCTCTTATTCATATCAAATAAAAAGAGGGCTACACATACATTTTAATTCAGATTGCTTTCACAGAAATTTGAAAAGTATTTTCATAGAAATATCCTGGGATGTTTCATAAACATATCATACTGCATGATAGTTCCATTAACTTAATTTGAAAAAGTGTCAGCATGACAAATCTTTGATTCATAAAAGTATTTTGAAAATACATCTCATGTATTTTTTGTTTTGTTTTATTTTGTTTTGACAAGCCGTTATTATATTAGTCTGTCACCACTTAGTCTAGATGACTGCTGTCAGCAGAGACAACTAGCCAAGGATCATCCTTGATCTTCCTACACACACGCTACAGATCCATTTCTTTATCATCAGCTCTAGAAAATGCCATTTATCAAAGCCCCTCAGGCAAAGCATCCCTAGGGTATTGTGAGACACAGATTCAACTTTAAGAATATAGGAAAAATCTGATTAAAGTAAATACGAGGGAAAGATTCAAAGGGAGAAATACATCACAAAAAGGATGATGTATAAAATGGGGGGAATATAAGGGATTTAAAGAGCTTTCTCATACCTTAGGTCTTTTCTGTTTCACTAATTGCAGAGAGAAATTCAAATATCTCTAATCCCTCTACATATATATATATATATATATATATATATATACATGAATCTATAAATTATATGTTATTGATAAGGTAATTTATTATTTTAGTCATATGCAAAATTTATTTTTAACAGAGTTAGGTTACTGTGAATTCTCAGTATTTCATGAGATGATTAAATTGTCCCATAAAATATTAAATTATTAGTGCTTAATATTAAAGGTAAAGATCGGTTTAGATGAGGTGTTATAAACCTCTTTTTGTAAAGGTAAAGGTAATAAATATTTTAAACTTTACAGGTCATACGGTGTCTGTGACAAGTACTTTGCCATTGTATCATGAAAACGGCCAGAAGCAATACACAAATGAATAGGCATAGCTATGTACTAATAAACATTTATCTACAAAATAGGCAGCCAACTGAAATTGGTTCATGAGCTATGATTTTTCCAGCCCCATGGCTTAAATGATATTATAGCCATGGAATCAGGGGTGACAAAATCTTTTCATAACTATAGTATCTATGACTTCCCAAGAAGACTCCAAGAAGAGTATATGCAGTGGCCATCAAGTAGAAAACCAAATACAGTTTAGGAGGGTAGAAGATGGGCAACTTTTAATGCAGAGGACTAGCTCTACTTATCTGGTTGAATTAAATGAATAAGACTATAGGCCAGAATGAAGTCTTTTTTATCTACACTGAAACAAAATCTTATGTTTGACATAGTACTGATCTCCTTCTGGTCACAGAAACAGTGGTAATCATGAATAGAGAAAGAATATTTTCATGATTCCTGAAGACAGTTGGGCACCCACTAAGCCAACAATGATGAATGGAGTAGAGATATGAATGGGATAAAGCAGCTACATCCACAGAACTGGCCGCAGTTTAATTTAGTCACACAGCTTGATGCCCAGATAAAATACAAGAGAGGTCATTCACGAATTAGTATGTATTCCTCTGATTTTTAGAACACAGTGATCACAATTAGTAATCAATATACTACAGTAGATCATGTGTTTTGATCATCCAGATAATTAGTTTCTTCCCTGCAGGGAAAGCCAAAAAGTGGAATAAATAGAAATGAAACTCCACAGACAGATACAGATAGACAGACAGAGGGAGAAAGAGAGAAAGGAAAGTTTAAATAAGATCAACACAAAGAATCTTTCAAAATGTTTCCCAGCACTTGATAGTGCCCCATTATATGTTATGTGTAATTCTCCCCTCAAATGGATCTTGCCCTTTCACAGATTTGCTGCACATCTAGCAAATTTATAAACATCCCTAAGCCTCTGTTTTATTATCTGAAAGACATAAAAATATTAAATCAACCTTAACCAAAACTGGTTCCTTGACACACTAAAGAATTAAATGAATTAAAAACAAAACAAATAAACAAATAAAAAGGATAAGTCAAATAAGTTTGAAAAGTCTTTTTTTTTTTGTAGTCATATTTTAAAATGAATCTATTAACTCTTTCCTGGAATAATGTCATAGCCTCCTTACTTCTCTGAGTTATATCTCTACTTGTCCCCTTCTCTGATGTTCTTCCAAGCTAGTCATATTTTCAAAAGGTAAGTTATAATTTTGAGCATCCATTGTTCCAAATAGATCTGTGCCTTTTCTATTAGCGTCAAGTTCATTTGCCATTTCTTGCTGCCTCTACCTATTCTCCAACTCTAAACTTCCATTGTTGTGCTTTTGCTCTGCTCCAGGTACTGTTCCCTGTTAACTGTGTACTTTTTACACCAATGCCATCTTTCTTGAGCATGTGATTCCAACTCACTGTAATGATTTCTCTTCCCAGCACCCCCACTGATGTTCAAGTAATTAAACTTTCCACACTCTTAAGCCTGAACTGATCTCTTCCTAACTTGGAGAAATCAAGCTAGTATACATTTTCATAGCACTGTCTACTATAGTATCATGAATCTCTGTTTTATTATCATACAGCTATCAGAGTGTCATTTTATGTTCATTTACATAATTCTTTGGTTACCATCTATCTCCCCCACTAAATCATAAGGTCTATTTCGGTAGACACTTTATTCAATTTTGTGAACATATTGTCACCTCTTGTATGGTTCATGTAACTCCTTTCTAGTAGTAATTTCAAGGAATATATACCCAGGAAACAAATCTCAAGAACTTGCAAGGTTTTCATCCATGCATTCATTTGTTATTAACCCATTTCCCACTTTATGAACATTCATTGTGATGCATCCTGTTGATACATGCAAAGAATGGCAGAAAGGGTCACTATCTCACAGACATAGAGTCAAAAGCAGGAAACAGTATACATGTCAATATACACACACTTATTCATATGGTTTTTAAAAAGTCTTTCAACAAAATTACAGAGTGATGTAAGCATATACAATTAGCAGTCTTGACGTAGTTTGCTAGTGGGATAAGAAAACTTTGAATAAGAAGTGACATCTGAACTTGTACTCAAAAGATGATTGCTAAGAGAGAAGATATTAAACATTAGACAGACAGGTAGATTACTCTCTCACACACATGCACACACACACACATACACACACACAGACACATACACACAACAAAATGTATAACTGCACATTCAAAATATGATAATTGTAGTTTAGAAAAGACAGTATCAAGATGTCCAGAAATGGTCTAGGATTATAATTGAGTTATGACTGGGCTCAGATCAAGACAAAAAGGTAATGTCTGAAATTTTTCCCAGTAGGAAATTTAAAGGCAATATAGTTTAGATCTTTCTTCTATGTCTATGTGTACACAGAGATACACATATGCACACTTACCACAATACATCATGAAAAATCTAACATACTATAACTAAGAAAAATAGAATCCTCAGATAATTTAAAATTTTGCTGATATGAAATTATTTATTAATATTCAGATGATTTTAACTTTTTCAATACCCTATTTTACAGCCTTTATTTTCTGAGACTTGATCCTCCACATTACCTTCTTTTCTGAATTTTAATAAGGAATAATTTAAGACACAAGTATTCTCCTTTGTTTACATAGGTTTTTGCAGGGATAATTAAAGTAAATGTGGCACAATAAAGAAAAAATATTAGCTTCAAACCAAGAGTTTCTGAACGGGGAAAAAAATATCTAAGTACTTTAGATTAATAAAAGAGAAGTCCAGTCTAAATTGTAAACTATTTTAAAATACATGTATTCCACTTTTTAAAAACTGCATTCAGTAACTAAAAGTGGATTCCAGGATGGTACGTTAAAAATTGCTTTAAGAAATAGATAAAATAATTCATCGGTAGACATGTTAAGATAAAAATATTTTTAAATGCTGCAGAGTACTTAAAAAACAGTTTATTACTGATATTGATCAAAATAGTCAATGCATGATTTGTATTATTTGTTCTTCATACAGTAAAATTTTTCTTCACAATTAATGGTAAGATCGGTGTTAACTCAGACATTTACTGAATCATCTGAAATTATTACAAAGTAATGAGATTTTCCTCTTTGTATTCTTACCATGATATTATAAATCCTTGGTATTGCTCTAGGAGTACTACCATGTTTACTATATTCAAAAATTTTTTAAAATGACCAACTTTAATGCATGCACATCTCTCACCAAATCTAGAAAATAAAACTCAACAGTATTTAGCAATTTCTTGTTTTATTTAACTCTTCTGTAAACATGAAGATTATTTGATTGCAAAAATGGTCAGATGTGGTTTTTTTCCCCTTTAAAACAAGTGGGGAGTAATTGAACAAGGGATAACATTTTACACTATTTTAAAGGAGTCTTTTGTGCATTTTAGAAACAAACCCTGGGGACAGGAAGAGGCCCTTGGGTGCTGAGTTGTCAATCCAGAGATAACAATGACACATTTTTAGAACCCTGCTGGTTCAAAAATCTCATAAGGTGTTAGAAGGAAACAGCCTCACTCATTCTTAGTTCTGTTGCTTCTGACATGTTATGATTAGAGATGTGTGTGGCTTTAAAACCAAAAGATTGAATTGCTTAACATGTTATGAACTGGAAAGCCTAGGCCAAATGGAAGCCTAATCAGCATTTTTCTTCTTTCTAAATGTAAATGATATGATGCAATGTCCTGTAAATGATACTGTTTTCATGTACTATCAGAAGATGCTGCTGAAAAATGCATTTCCATTTGTTTCCTTACTTGGGTTTGATTTGTAAAATCAGATTTAAACCGTGTATGCAATTGAATCTAAATTTCAAGGATAGAAAACCTACTGATATTTATCATAACTAGGACAACATCTAACAACAGTTATTCTAATATCAGTTTTTAGGATTTATAAGAAAAACTGTGCCTTATTTTTAAATTTAAAATTAAATTTAAAATGTAATGGATTACAGAGTAATTATAGGCATTAATGTAGAAAAACTTAATCTCAGCCAAAATGTTTATGTGTAATCTGCAATTTGCATACTGAGTTACTAGTGTTATCTTTCTTCTTACACCTTTACAGTATACAAATAATTTAAAAATAAACAAATGTGATAAATATATTGTTGATTTATTAGTAATTTTATAAGTATTATAAGTATTACATGAATTCCTCACTAGCTGGGAGAGAAGAAGACAGTTTATGAATACAGATCTTTTTGGCAGATTATAACGTGCCCAGAAAGATTCAGAAACACAATTTGCCTCGTGTATGTTCTCAGCTGATTATATGCAGTCTGAAATCAGTGTGAACCATATAGGCATGCCAAAAGTCTGAAATCTTTAAGACTTCATTATGACTATTATTATAATACAATATTTCAAGGTTGCCAATTTTAGAAATTAGGGCAGTGCCATTCTCAGATGCAGGCATTAGTAGTAACACTCTTTGGAGATCCAGTGCAAGTCACCAACACCCAAACACACGGTGCTTTTTTTTCCTGTTATGCCCACATGGGATATTTTTGAATGTTTGTTAACAAATTGCAATTATGTTAAAGAGTCATTCAAATCAAGCTGGTATATTTAGGCCAGAGAATGAGGGATTGTGAGTTTTCAAACGTTTTAAGGGGAAGAAGAAAATTAGAGCTTCTTCCCTGGGAAACCCATGAGAGTGCTTACTTCTGTTAAAAGTTGATTGCTCTAAGACACGAAGAGTGTTTCCCTGGTCTCTGCTACTTTATTCTTGGTTGAGTTATGGAGGCAGTTTAAACTGTTTTGAAAATTCTGTCAGAGAAGTGAAGCTGCTGTATAAGACCCAGTTCACCCTGGTTCATTATGAAGTTTAATCAAATCAGTCAACATTTGGAGTGGGCCTAGATGGAGCACTATCCCAGAATGTTGACACCATCATCACTTTATACACTGCTCTGGCCAGCCTTCCTCCATGCAGTACCTAGCATCCTTGAAAGTCATGCCCTTTAGCCTACAGATGTGGAGAGGGATCCATGCTGAATGGACTGGGGCCCCTGAGTAAAGGTGCAGATCAGGTCAGAGGGGGATAGCTGGATTTGTACATTAAACTCTTGGAATATGCATCTTATTGTACTTTGGCCCCAGATGTCAGAATTATTAGAAGTGGGCCTGAAACAGGAAATGTTCTTGGTATTATCTTAACACAGCATTGGATAATTAAAAAAAAAAAAATCACTCACTGCACATGTTGATGCTGACTTGGGGAAACCTCTTTTTGACTTAATCTCTTCACATTTACAGTAAAATAATAAAATGCTTTATTATTGCAGGCTCTTACATTATACGGCTATTTTTCCTTTATTTTGAAAACTAAATCATAAAACAATGATAATATACATTTTCCATGTAGAATCCTACATTGCAAAACTTACATGGTAGATGTTTTTAAGGCTTTGGGAAATAATAGAGTTTTAGATTCAATATCACTTTTTGGAAAACAATAGCAATGTAATCAATAATTTACACAAATATAATTTGTTAATAAAATTTTCAACATAGTGGGATATGTACTTAAAATTGGGAAAATGTAGAAATGTCACTTTTTTGTTAGTACTTTTTCTTTCATGAAATCTATTTTTTATGTTTTATACATTTTTTAAATTTATAGAAATCAACGACTATAATAACATATATTTCTCTGATATCTTTTCATAAACCAATATAAGCATGGTTTACTATATCCTATTTTAGAGTAGAATATAGAAGGATATAGAATATTAAGAATAAAGGATACATAAGGATATATATATATATGATATAAGGATATAGGATATGAATCCTTGACATAGGATATTAAGGTTCTAGATCTTATTTTGAAATAGGATATAGAAACATGATCTAAATCTATTAACCTATGTAAATCCTATTCTAAAATAGGTTGTAGAAGCATAATAGATTAAAAATAGTGAAGAAAATTTTAAAAGTACAATTCATTCCACAAGCATGTATTCAGAAACTACAGTAATGGCAGACAATGTAATAAAAACCAAAAAAGAACACTTGAGACAATTTATTTTTTAGAACTTAGTATTTTTATATGAGATACATATAAAATTAGATAATTCTGCCACAAGGTGGTAAACAATACAGTATTAAAAGGATAAAAAGAAGTTTGGGAATTTAGAGAAAAGTAATGGCAAACTCTGCTGGGAAGAATCCAGAAAGAGATTTTGTTTGCTTTCAGTGGAGCTGGGTGCCAGGGGATAAATAGCAGTTTCCTGGGCTAAGAAAGAGAAAGAACATTGCAAGAGCAAAGAACTGTAGCTACAAAGACTGTCAGGGAAAAACTATGCAATTTCATTTATTTGGATATAGAGTCAGAGTATTGTGGGTGAGTTTGGTTGGCAGGTGTAAAATATAAAAAGATGAAAATGGTGTTAAACAGAATTTGGCCTAAAGCTGCATCCATCATTTTCTTTCTTTCTTTTTTTTTTTGACGTTTGCCTTGAGTTTTATTTAATGTTTGCATAAGCTTGTCCTTAATAAAGACATTTTATCTCTTACATAAAAAGGCGTGGAAGCTGGTGCTTTATTTTATTTTATTTTTTAAATCACTAATGATTTATTCAGTATAGAAGAGGCTATGCCATCAAAGCATGACAAGGTCCTGAATCTTTGGGAGCAAAGACTCTTTTTTTTTCAGAAAGAAAGAAAAGAAGAAAGAGAGAAAGAAAGAAAAAAGAGAATAAAAGAAAGAAAGAGAAAGAGGGAGAGAGAACGGAAATCTTGCTCTATTGCCCAGGCTAGAATACTGCCTAAAGATGGGTACTAAACCTCTTTTATGCCAATAATTGTGTTTAACAATGGAGACAGGAAGGAGTAAGGGAGGAAAATAACAAACAAGCAGTCAAGCAATATTTCATTTAAGACTGTGAGATGCTGTGCAATTGCTGAGGAATGATTTACTTGCAATTATGTGGTCACTTTCAGAATAGGTGTGATATGATACTGAGAAAAATGTATATTTTGTGGATTTGGGGTGGAGAGTTCTGTAAATGTTTATTAAATTTACTTGTTCCAGGTCTGAGTTCAAGTCCTGGGTATCCTTGTTAATTTTCTGTCTTGTTGATCTGTCTAATATTGAGAATGTAGTATTAAAGTCTCCCACTATTATTGTGTGGGGGTCTAAGTCTCTTTGTAAGTCATTAAGAACTTGCCTTATGTATCTGGGTACTCCTGTATTGGGTGCATATATATTTAGGATCGTTAGCTCTTCTTGTTACACTGATCCTTTTACCGTTACGTAATGTCCTTCTTTCTCTTTTGGTCTTTGTTGCTTTAAAGTCTATTTTATCAGAGATGAGAATTGCAACTCCTACTTTTTTCTTTTTTGCTCTCCATTTGGTTGGTAAATCTTCCTCCATCGCTTTGTTTTGAGTCTTTATGTATCTTTGCATGTAAGATGGGTCTGGATGCAGCATACTGATGGGTTTTGGTTTTTTATCCAATTTGCCTGTCTGTGTCTTTTGATTGGGGCATTTAGTCCATTTAAATTAGGATTAATATTAATATATGTGAATTTAATACTGCCTTTTAATACTAGCTGGCTGTTTTGCCCATTAGTTGATGTAAATTCTTCATTATGGTGGTGCTCTTTACCTTTTGGTATATTTATGGAATGGCTGATACTGGTTGTTCCTTTCTATATGCAGTGATTCTTTCAGAAGCTCTTGTAAAGCAGGCCTAGTGGTAATGAAATCTCTGAGTACTTGCTTGTTTGTAAAAAAATTTATTTTTCCTTCACTTATAAAGCTTAGTTTGGCTGGATATGAAATTTTGGGTTGAAAGTTCTTTTCTTTAAGGATGTTGAATATTGGCCCCCACTCTCTTCTGGCTTGTAGGGTTTCTGCTGAGAGTTCTGCTGTGAGTCTGATAGGCTTCCCTTTGTGGGTAACCTGACTTTTCTCTCTGGCTGCCCTTAGTATTTTCTCCCTCATTTCAAGCCTGGTAAATCCAATGATTATGTGCCTTGGGGTTGCTCTTGTTGAGAAATACCTTTGTGGTGTTCTCTGTATTATCTGAAGTTGAGTATTGTCTTGCCTTGCTAGGTTGAGAAATTTTCCTGGATAATATCCTGAAGAATATTTTCCAGCTTGGATTCATTCTCTTCATCACATTCAGGTACACCTATCAAACGTAGATTAGGTCTTTTCACGTAGTCCCATATTTCTTGGAGACTTTGCTCATTCCTTTTTACCCTTTTTTCTGTAATATTGTCTTCTTGTTTTATTTCGTTAAGTTGGTCTTCGACCTCTCATCATTTTCATTCCTACATAGTGATCTACAACCTAACTTAGTATGTAAACAAACAGCAACCTATCTTAAGAGAACATTCTTGTAACAAATAGTTGAATCTCACAATCAAGGCTGCCAAGTCATCAGACCATGTCCATACGAGTCAAATGTCTCATAATACCATGCCCAAATAAGGCAAACTTTAAGGTGCAAACATTCAAGCTCTTTCTGTACATCATTTCCTTTTTCTGTTGGTAAATACTGCCTGCCCACATTGCTGCAAAGCTCTTTGAACCTCTCCTGCTTCTGAGTGCTGCCAGTTCATGAATCACATTTTGCTCAAATGAACTCTGCTAAATATAATTTGTTAAAGCTTTTATTTTGACAGTTTGACATCAGAAGTGGAATCTGAAGGAGACCCCAGTAACCCTCAAGAGCACTGAGTGACCAAGCAAAGGTACTCATTGAGCCCAGTGTACCCACTAACCTTTTGCAGCAGTTGGAGGTCACGAGTGTGTTTACTCTCAGATTCAAGTTCCATGACCTCTCCAACTTCATTTAAACAACTTTTACTGAATGAGTATTCAGGATTGGATTAGACTAATAATTAACTGGATAGTGATCTAGTTAAGAGGCCTCCGGTAGTGACTTTTGAAAATAGGTTCCTCTGAATCTAAGTAGTCTAAGACTCTAGACTCTGGAGTAAACTAGAAAAGTATATTTTTCCATCAATAAAATATATGACATGAAGAATATGAGTGAATAAGAATTTCTAAAATTTATCAGGAAGACAAAAAATGAAGATGAATGAACTGGTAAAATAAAAACAAATTTGAAAAAAAGTTAACAGTAACAGATGATACAGTTGAATGATCCTGAAGAATATCAGGTGATTCTGAACTCCAGGAATACAGTGACAGCAGAGGCAACTATGTGAAATGGAGGGTGGTAAATAGAGGCATTGAACACATGGAGATGTATTGGTTCACCCACCTTTAACCCATCACTTCTCATCCATTTACAAAAAAAAAAAAAATGCAGATTTTTTTTTAAAAGTCATCACATAAGAAGTTAAGCCAAAAGTCTTTGGAGAAATAGGATAATAGAATATCTGAATATCTGTACCACACAAAGGAATCTGCACACAATTTGGTTAAGAGATTCCCAATATAATAACCTGTAAGGAATTTAGTTATTATATCGGGAATCTCCCAACCAAATTGTGTGGGTGATTTTCAAAAACCAAAATACATGTAAAAAAGTCTTGAAAGACAAATAAGAAAATGAATTGCTGGCCCCAGATGAAAAGAATATTTCTAGCATTGGAGAAGAAAAGCTATATCTAATTGGTATAATTTTAAAAAATTCTAGATTTTATATTTGCAAAAAAGAATGTGATTCTATTATGAATAGGAAAAATGATGTAAAAATTGAAAATGAATAGTGTTTGAAAAAGTGAGAGATTGAGGAAAAATCTAAAACTTAGAGCATTGCAATTAAAGTATTAAAATCTGGAAAACAGACTGAAGCATACTAAAAGTATGAATTTCTGAAAAGAGAAAATATAGATGTCAAAAATAATAGCAAAACATATTATATTAATAAAAAATGATGGGAGACAAAATTATAGGCTCATTAATTGTAGAAAAATATCAAGCATATATAAATAGACTAACTAGGACACACTAACTTCACCTAAACAACACACAGTTTTTCCACATACCAGAGATGAAGAAAGTAACAAATAGCTAACAGAGCTAAAAGCCCAAAACAACACAAAAACAAAAACCAAAATGAAAACAAAAGTGAATAAAAATTACGATGGCATCAGGGTTTGCATCAGCATGTTGCAAGGTAAATAACAATGGACAATGGAAAATGCCTAAAATGTTTAAATAAAAGTGTTTTTTATCTTTGAGTTGTGTGCCTACCAAATTAAAATTTTAAAATATTAATATGTTATTAAACATAAGAAATCTTAAGTGCCACATATTCTTATCTGAAAAGTTACTTGCAGACATCCACCAACAAATTGAAAGAATAAATCAAGAAGGAAGAAGACAGAATATCAAAAAAAGATAAGTACAAGCTAGGAAGGCAATGAAAGGAAGTGAATGACGACAGTTACAAGCCTTTATATATATTTATGTGTGTGTATGTGTGTGTGTGTGTTTGTGTGTTATGCGTACATATGTGTGTGTGTGTGTGTGTGTGTGTATATATAACTTATCACTGAGCAAAGACTATTACTGAGACTTTTCTGTGTAAATTGTTAGGTTGTAGGTTTCATTTTGTTACCCCCAATTCAAATCTTTCTAGGTTCCCCCAATGCCTGTCTTTTCCATTACAAACACTTAGCCTAATGTTTTTCTCAAATTGTAGATTTCTTTCAGAGTCTTCATTTCAATAATTACACAGTGTACTTTTGCACTTAGCAAATATTAATTAAAAGAATAATTTAACAAATTAATGAAGTATTTGGAATAAGAGATCTAAGCCTACCACCTTTCAGTTCAAGCAGTCATTGATATGCTATGGAGAAGTCACCTGAAAGTTAAAGTTCTTTTTTCACTTAAAAAAAATCCATAAAAGTAAAATAAAATCCCTGCCACCTTCACTCAGTAGGATACCATGAAGATTAACGAAGTAACGCAAAACAGTGCTTTGAGCTATTCATATGAATGGTGCTTTAAAAGGTAATTTATTGTAATTATTCTCTGCATTTACCTTTAATGCCATATCTAAAGAATTTTGGATTAGAAGGGAAAGTAACTTTGCAGCACACAAAAGGTGTTTCAAAGTCATCCATTCCAATCTTAACGTTGGCTATAATTTTCTTAAATTAATTAAAATCTGCATTTTATAATTCCTTTGTATTTTGGATTATTGCAATGAATTAAAGGAAGTAAGGTATTTAAAGTGTCTGACTTTTGGTAGGACCTTATTACATGTTTGTTTTGATAATGTTACTATTTGCAGTCAAAATAGTTATAATAAAAATAGTTTTAGAAGTTGTAACAAATCAGGGTGCATGAGTATCTGGTAAAGAAAGGCAGTTTAGGGAACCCCATTAAAGTTGGAAAGCTGGAACTTAAAAGACTATCCAGGATAGAATAAATGAATGATAATCACATTCTAAGATAATAGTTTCTTTGTTTGCTTGCTTATGCCTGCTCTATTCTCCAGTTATCTCAGATTTTAAAATTGAACTTTCAACAATAGTTTTCGATGATGAGCAGTTGAGATAGTTAAATTTGTTTGAGAAACAACTTACCGCTAAGTGAAGACCTTTATTGAGGCTTTTCTGGAGCACAGGAGGCATAGCCCAAAGACAAACACCTTTCATTGTAGTAATAAATTATATCTGTTATAGCCTATGTTAAATAAGTTACGAGTAGTTTAATATCTTTAAAAAAGTTGTGATGATAAACCTATGAAAAGTTCATAGATGGTTGATATTCTGAACCAAAGCAAAGTACAGATATATTTTAAAATCTAAGGAGACATACCTATGTGATAGGTATACTTGTAAAATGGTTCAAAGTGATCCACACCTCCTGGTAATCATGTCCTTGTTCAATCAATACTCAAGACTTGAGTGAGAATGAGATGTGTGACTTGCTTTTCACCAATAACAAATGACAAAGCAGAAGGAAGTTACTTCAGTGATTGGGTTATAAAAGATCAAAATTTCTATATTGATTACAGACTTTATTACCTTTTTTTGACTTACATAGTCAATAAAGAGAAACTGCCCTATGAGAGAGCCCCCATGGCAACAAATTAAATGATCCTTTGCCTAACAGCCAGTGAAGAACTGAGGTCCTCAGTCTAACAGTCTTCAGGAACTGAATACTACCAACGATCACTGAATGAGCTCACAGTTGAATCTTTCTTTAGTTAAGCCATCAGAGGAGACCACAAACCCCAGCTAATGCCTTGATTACAGCCTTATGGAATACTTAGAAGCAGAGGACCATGCCCAGATGCCTGGCTGACAGAAATTATTAGATAAAAAGTCAGTTGTTTTAAGCCATTTGTTATTGGTGTGATTTGTTAGGTGGCAACAGATAACCAATGTGAAGTTTTAGATTAGTAAATTTGCTTGTTTGGAACTTGGTTGATTTTGTTTGTTCAATTGAGTGTGTGACAAGTATTTTGAAGTACTTTTATAAAATTTCAATGGAACCAAGCCAGTATCTATGAGTTTTAATAATAAAATTTCTTTTTTTCTAAGGCAAAAATATGATGTAATTTGCAATGTTAAAAACTCAAAACCTGCCTAAATAGCAGTAAGCTGGAACAAGGGCTTTCAGAGTTTTTCAAGACACACATAACAATGTTCACTTAAATTCTGAAAGAACTCAGAACTTAAATTTATTTTGATGTAAATTAACCCAGAATGTTAGCAAAAATACTCACAAATATACTAAAACTTGCCTTGATGGCCTGAGTGTAATGGCGGGGAGGGAGCACAGGGGCGTCTGGAAGATGTTTTGAGTTGCCCAGATCAGATGAGTGCAGGGGCTCAGCTCCCTCCCCGTTCCAGTGTGCCCAGGTCCTTGGCCTCTTTTGCCCCAGGAATGGAGGAAGGGGCCCTGGATGACCGGTGAGCTTACCATTGGAATAAGCGATTTATTAGACAGAGAGAGAGAGAAAGGAAGAGAGAAGAAGCCAGAGAGTTCCCATGCTGCCACTGTGGAAGGGGATCCAAGGGAGGAATCTGTACAGGTAAGGGGCTGGCGATTTTAACCCCAGAGTTACTTGTGCCCCATTCATGTTCTCATCTGTAGGGAGCCAGCACTACATCACCCGTGGGTACCCCGAGTTCGGTGGCGACAAAGGAATGAGAAAAAGATTAAGAGAGACAGTGGGACCAGGGAGCCATCACTTATTACTTTGGAGGACACAGTGAAGGCCCTGAGCTCTGATCATCCACACTATTCATTGATTACAATCACTTTGAACTATAGGGTAGGCATGGAGTGATGGTGGAGTGAATCAGTGAACCAGAACTGGTGTGTCATCCTAAGGATTGATAACAGTGGTGGTTTTGGGAGTTTCATAAAACAAGAACACGTGGTTATCTTTAGCTTATTATCTATGTGCAGCTGATGGAAAGTGGGTCTTACAAGGAACCTACAAGTCTGGCTACGTCCTAGTGCTACGAAGGGGTTTTACGTCTTTGAGTACAACGTTTATGTAACAGAGCCTCGGTCATCCTGCACCGGAACATGAGGCATGGAGAATCCTTCCTCCTCAGAGGCCTCCTGTGGCCTTCCTCGGTTTGTTGTTCCTTGTTTATATGTTACTCATAACCAATTTAGGTAGGCACTCTGTAAGTCCTTTCTCCTTTGCTATTTTTCCCAACACTCGTCCAATGAGAGGAGTTCTTTTAAACTTCCTCTGGAGTGATTGATCTTCGACTTTGATATCAGATTGGCTGCCTGGTCGGCAGTCAGAGCCCCCTCCTCCCAGAGCTTTCAGCGAGCTTTTTAGAACAAAGAAGTTACCTGGAATTTCTACCTAGTCTGCCTTTGGCAAAGTCAGACAAAGAGCTTTACTTTTCCAGATGGGGATGTGGATGGAGGCATGGCTCTGGGAAGCTCTTGCCTTTAAAACCATGCTCCTTGTGGAATCGGAAAGAGAAGGTTTTTTCCTTAACACAGTCCCTCATGAGTACATTCAATATTTCTAAAATAACTTTAAACAATATTCCTTCAAGGCAGATTTCCTTTCACTGGATAAACTCAACTTGAACTTGTGAATTATGATCATTTGTGTCAAACTCCCTTGCATTTTCACAACATACATTCTATTTGAAATAGCACATGTGTTTTATATTAGTCTGTTTTTGCACTCCTATTCAGAAATATCTGAGATTGGGTAATTTATAACAAAAGAAAATTAATTGGCTCACAGTTCTGCAAGCTGTACAGAAAGCATAGTGGCATCTGCTTCTGGGGAGGGCTCAGGAAGATTTAATTCTTGGCAGAAAGTAAAGAGGGAGCCAACAAGTCACATAATGAGGATGGGAATAGAGAGAGAGAGAGAGAGAGAGAGAGAGAATGTTTATGGTGGTGGGGGAGGGGTATACTTTATACAACCGTATCTTGAAGACAGTATGAAACCATGAGGAATTAACCCCATGACCCAAATACTTCCCATGATGCTCCTCTTACAACACTGAGGATTACATTTCAACATGAAGTTTTATGGGGACCTATATTCAAATTGTATCATTCTGCCCCTAGCCCCCCAAATCTCATTTTCTTCTCACATTACAAAGTACAATCATGCCTTCCCAACAATCCTCCAAAGTCTTAACTCGTTCTAGCATTAACTCAAAAATCCCAAATCACAAAATCTTATCTGAGATAAGCCAAATCCCTTTCATCTATGAGCCTGTAAAATAAAATTAAAAAGTTACTTACTTCCAAGATATAATGGGAGTATAAGCATTGGGTAAACATTCCCATTCCAAAAGCCAGAAATGGGTCAAAAAAGGTGGGATACAGGCCCTACACAAATATGAAACCCAGCAGGGCAATCATTAAATCTAAAAGCTCCAAAATAATATACTTTGACTCATGTCCCACATCCAGGGCAAACTGGTACAGGGCTCCCAAAGCCTTGGGCAGCTCTGCCCCTGTGCCTTTGCAAGGTGCAGTTCCTGAGGCTGCTCTCATGGGAAAGAGTTGAGGGCCTGCAGCTTTTCCAGGTGCAGGGTGCAAGCTGCCAGTGGCTCTATCATTCTTGCATTTGGAGTGTGGCCTTCTTCCCACAGCTCCACTTGTGAGTGTTCCAGTGGAGACTCTCTGTGGAGCCTCCACACCCACATTTTTCCTCTACACTGCCCTAGTACAAGTTGTCTGTTATTAATCTGCTCCAGCAGCAGGCTTATGCCTGGACACACAGGCTTTTCCAACATCCTGAAATCTAGGTGGAAGCTGCCAATAATCTACCACTCTTGTACTGTGGGCACCTGTAGGCTTAACACCACATGGAAGCTTCCAAGTCTTATTTATGGCTTATGTTCTCCCAAGTAGCAGCCCAAGGTTTACCTGGGTCCCTTTTAGCCATGGCTGGAGATGGCACAGCTAAGATGTGGGGAAGCATTGTCCCAAGGCTGTACAGGCAGTGGGGACCTGGGCCTGGCTTCCAAAACCATTTATTCCTCCTAATCCTAGGGCTTGTGATGGGAGAGGCTGCAATGCCTTTGAGGCCTTTTCCCCATTGTCTTGGATATTAGCACTTGGCTCCCTTTTAGTTATGCAAATATCTCTAGCAAGTAATTGCTCTACAGCCTGCATGTATTCCTCTCCCCAGAAATCTTTTTCTTTCTTTGCCACAGGGCTAGGCTGTAAACTTTTCAAAATTTTATGCTCTGCTTCCTGCTTAAATATAAGTTCCATGTTTAAGTCATTTTTTTGCTTTTGCACCTGAGCATAGGTTGTTAGAAGCAGCCAGGCCACATCTTGAATGTTCTGCTGCTTAGAAATTTCTTCTGCCAGATACCCTATCAGTCTCAAGTTCAAACTTCCTCAGATCCCTAGGGTATAAACAGAATGCAGCCAAATTCTTTACTAAAGCATAACTCTCATGACTTTTGCTCCAGTTCCTAATAAGTTCTACATGTCCATTGAGTCCTTGTTAGTCTGGATTTCACTGTTTACATCACTATCACATTTTAGTTACAAACAGTCTCTAAGAAGTTTCAAACTTTCTCTCATGTTTCTATCTTCTCAGACCTCCAAACTCTTCCAATCACTCCATATTATACAGTCCCAAAGCTACTTCCACATTTTCAGGTATCTTTGTAGCAAAACTCCATTCCTCAGTACAAATTTTCTTCATTAGGCCATTCTTTCACTGCTATAAAGAAATACCTGAGACTGAGTAATTTATAAGAAGAGAGATTCATTTTGCTCATGGTTCTGCAGGCTATACAGAAAGCATAGTGGCAGCTGATTATAGGGAGGTCTCAGGAAGCTTCCAATCATGGCAGAAGGCAAAGGGGGATCAGGCACATTATATGACAAGAATAGGAGCATAAGAGAGAGAGAGAGTAGGGAGGGAGGCACCACACTTTTCAACAACCAGAACTTGTGAGATAACACACTCACTATTGCGAGGACAGCAGCAAGACATGACAGATCAACCCCATAACTCAAACACCTTTTGTCAGGCCCCATTTTCAACACCGGGGATTACATTTTAACATAATATTTGGAGGAGACATGTATTCAAACCATATACTCTTAGACCCACTTTCATGGCTGCTTCCATCTACTCTTCCCATTTACATCTATTTTTTGCCACACAGAAATTAAGTACATAGGAGATAACTTTTTATTTGACCCAACTTCTATCCATGCTGAACAGCAGAGTGAATGCTATAAGTTTTGCTACTGGCATTTTCACATGTTATAGAGTTGCTTTCTGTCCTTCTGCCATATATGAAATTCACTAACTTCTTTTCCCCCTATTGCTCTTGTTATCAAATTAGACATTTTCATAATTCATGTGGTAACAATTTCAAATTCCAGTTGCACAATTACTTGTCCTCCACACTTCTAGTTAATTACACCACAGCCTACTATTTCAGCAACATTCTCTTATGACAACAACCTAGACATTTACATTGAGTCTAAGTGTTCTACCTTGGATGTTTTAGTAAGCTACCAACTGACACAAAATTCCAGGATGCCTCAATCATTTCTTCTCATTAAACTTATTATTGTTTTATCTTAATCTTCAGTCCCTTTTCCATTTCATTTTATTTTAACCCATAAACTGCCATTATATCACACATCTTTCCTTTTGAATGTGATACATTGTATTCTTTATTTACTCCCTTCCTTAAAGAGTTTTATATTTCTTATATTTGCCAATCCTCAGTGTAGAAGATGAGACCTTAACTCATGGCCAAAGTTAATCATGCGAAATTGCTTCTTTTGGAGTGTCAGTAGGCATGATCAATGCCAATTTAGAGAAAAATTTTAAAAGAAGACAGGAGATGTAGAATAGAGCCAGATAGGATTAATGCTGACCTACATATCTGTCAGCAAAGAATAAAGCCTGTTACCATTAGACACTGAGATTTTAGGTTTGTTGCCAAAAGAAATGCCAATTCATATGCCCAAGACTGAGTATCTTTTACTATCATCCTTTTCCCCCCAATCCCCTTGTTTTCTCTGCTTCACAAGAAAAAAAAAATTCCCAAAACACACCTGTTCCCAAACTGGACTCAACTCGTGTTCTAAGAGCTCCTGATAACAATTACATAAAATATATATATTTTGCTTCTCTTACTCTCAATCTTCACATACCTGATCTCTCAAAGAAACACATTAATCTTCTTCCTTATCCTTGATCAGCAACTTTATATCCTCAATTGCTATTTCAGACATCCTTCCCTCAAGTCTCCTACCTAGTCAATGGACTATTTTTTCTCTGCTGATTGCCTTCTGTCCATCTTCACATATATGTTAGCCATCACTTAGGCACATATTTACATCTGCATTTATTCTTTCCCTCTTCTTCCTGTCTCTGGATTTCAAATCACTTTTCCAGTTCAACAGTGATATAACTGTTCATGTTTTATCTAGTTACTACCTCATTTTACCTCTTCTTGGATTTTGATAAAACTCTAATCTCTCTCTCCTGAATTACAGCTAGTTAATCCTTATACTTAATCTGTCCCTCCTAACACACCCAACATTTTGAGAGTGTGATATGTTCTTGTTCCTCCCTTCTCAATGAAACCTCATCCCCCCTTCATTCTCATTTTATCTCCTAACTTACATTGAAGTCGTTTTGATAAATAGTGATTAGTTCAAACTTCTAACTTTCTGAACATACAGTTTTATTTTTATTTATTCAAATGCATATTTCTTCCTTTGGTTATTCAATTTATGTATGATTAATAAATAAAAGTATTTTCATAATTTATTGGATTACTAATACAGATGTATCTCATTATGTAAATTGAGTTAGATTTTTTTAGGAAGCTCTAAAATTTCCGAACTGTTTATAGGCACTATTTGACTAGGGATAAGTAATTTTACTTTAAGCCATTAGACAAATTTTCCTAAGAATAAAATGCCTATAAATCAGACTTGAAGGATAAAAAAAAGTTAAATGGACACACAAATAAAAGGTCATTTCCCGAAGAGAGAAAAACATGGGCAAAATTGTACCCAATATTGGTGGTGAGTTCAATGTGTCTAGAACACCCAGTGGAGATAATAAGGGAAGTGGCAAATTAGGAGTTAAGATAATGTCTGGTCACTATAGATTTCATCACTAAAGAGCTTGCCAAAGTTTCAGGTGATGCCCTGTAGTAAATTGGAAGTCATTGTAAGAGTTTTTTGAAGGTATATTTCATGAATTGTTTATTTTTTAGCAGTGGTCCTCTATAGATGAAGCATGCAGACTTGATTATAGAGAAAAAATCTTGACGGCAGTGAGGATACAGGCTGTTTAGTGCAATGCTGTGAAAAAATCCCTTAAAGAGGAAGTAAGGTGTGATAAGAGGGACAGACTAAGTATAAGGACTGATAATTGGTGCTCAGGCCTCTTTCTCATTGAAGAGTGAAAAAAATGCAATGAAGATCACACGTGTGTGTGTGTGTGTGTGTGTATGTGTAAAACATATTATATTATTTAATATTATATAGTATTAGAAATATCAGCAAAGAGAAAATCCCAATTCAATAAAAAGTTTTACAAATGTGCCTTATAAAAAAAGGCCTAAACAGTTTTCTGAGAACATCCTATAGTATACTTTCCCTAAGTGAGTCTAAAACTGGAACAAATTAATATTTATTCCTGTATTACACAATGCTGAGATTGGTTACAGTTTCCCTTTCCTATGCTGAATAATACTGAGAATAGCAAAAATAGTAACAATAACAACAAAGAAACCAACTTGCTCCATAAAATGAATGCTCCTAGAACGCTATGAAGCAAATAAAATAACTTACTTAAAAATACAACAGAGCGTATCTTGAGTCTTGCTGTTTAATACAAAGCCATTATGTCATCTACTTTGACCAATGCCAAACATTTTCCTGGCTTGGAAGATCCACCTATAATCACTCAGTGTAAGCATTGAGACACTACTAAATCTTGGTCAAGATGGTGTTCTAGGCTGGGCAAGGTGGCTCATGCCTGTAATCCCAGCACTTTGGGGAGCTAAAGTGGGAGGACTGCTTGAGCCCCGGAGTTTGAGACAAGTCTGGGCAACAGAGTAAGACCCTGTCCCTGTGAAAAAAAACTAAAAAGTTAACCAGGCATGGTGGTGTGCCCCTGTGGTCCCAGCCACTCAGGAGGCTGAGGTAGGAGGAGTGCTACATGAGCCTGAGAGATCAAGACTGCAGTGAGCTGTGACTATGCTAATGCACTCCAGCCTGTGCTGCAGAGCAAGACTATGTGAAAAAAAAAAAATTATATATATATATAAACATTATTATATTACATAGTATCCAATAACTCAATTTCATGTTTACCCACTGATAATTTGTGTTTTTTTTGCACATGTAAAATGCCTTTTAAGATGTAGATTTAATGGAAGAATGCAAAATGAAGAATTATACATTGAAATCTCCATATTCAAAAAAAAAAAAAGATGGTGTTTTACCTTACTCTAATAAGTGCAATACATGTAGATTTGCTTCATTAATAAAATTTTCCTGAGATCTTTTGAGAGTTGACAGTTGACTGAACTTCAATTAATACATAGATGCTAGTAGTGTATTTAGCAGTACCATTGTTATTGATTTATATTCAGTTAGTGCTGAGAAACATTCACAAGATACATTATTTCAAATGGAAAGAGACTAGGTTTGGAATAATCTATTTTTAAGACATTAGAAGCTAAATCATCAGAAAAGATATAGCTTTGACAGTGGTCTCCCTTCTCTGTCAATGGGATCAATGAGGAATGACTCTGTGTCTTACATATTCACTGTATCTCTTATTTTGACTGAGACATGGTAGGAATTAAATAAATAATTGAATAACAAAAATGAAGCAGTGAAGCCATCAGCATCCTAGTAAGTGACTTGAACACAGAAACCATAAACAGTGTTTCTTTATATCTGAGGCTGATTTCAGGAGATAAATATATGATATGTGGTTAGGCATTTACCAGTGACAAATTGCTCAGTGGTTACCTGGTTTTCATATTGCTGGTGGAGGATTTGATCTTGAAAAGCTCTATTACCTATGGGTAATATATTCTACTTACTGTGAGATAATCATACTGTTTTCAATATATTAGTCATTATAAGCAGGATTTTTTTTTCTTTTTTTGTAGAGACGGAGTCTTGCTCTGTCGCCCAAGCTGGAGTGCAGTGGTGCAATCTCGGCTCACTGCAACCTCCACCTCCTGAGTTCAAGCAATTCTCCTGCCTCACCCTCCTGAGTAGTTGGGACTATGGGCACATGCCACCATCCCTGGCTAATTTCTTCTGTATTTTAGTAGAGTTGGGGTTTTACCGTGTTGCCCAGGCTGGTTTGAACTCCTGAGCTCAGGCAATCTACCTGCCTCAACTTCCCAAAGTGGTTAGGATTATAGGCATGAGCCACTGCGCCCAGCCATAAGCAGGCCTGTTTAAAGTAAGCTGTTATAACAGAGACCAGTAAACACTGTCTCAAGGTCCAACTATGTAAGTACTTACAGTATTGATAAGTAGAAAAATAATTTACCTTGAAGGAGAACAGTTTTTATTGAGAAATTTCTTTGATGTAGAGTAAGTGTCATTGGCAGAGCCTAAATGGAGAGGGGAAAATTAAGAAGGACTGCATTTCTATGCATAAGAAATAGACAGAACATTTTGTTTGCCTATGTAATCATTTTTTTTCGCTATGAAAAAGGAAGAAAAACAACCAAAAAGGTGTCATGAGGACAGACACTATCTGAGCAGGCATGACAAGTAATTGTCAGTGAAGACTTGGAGAAAACCTAACACTTGGATTAACAAATGGTGTTATTTAGCACTGAGTAAAGTCCATTTTGGGGATGATTGTTACCATTTTCTAAAGTGGTCAATAAACTATGTAGAGCACACAAATGCCACATGAGTTTGTATGTGTGTGACATGAACATGCAGCTTTACATCCAAGTGTATATATAGTGGAAAACATGGGTGGGATATGAAATTGATCCATGAAGTAAATGCTTTTGGTGGAAAGAGAAATTCTGAGCAACAGATGATTATAAGGATGTAAGCCACAAAGTTGTTTACCCTAATCTTGAGGCAGAAGTGAGTGGATGTATGATATTGACTTACAATTTTTGCACCATAAAGAATGTGGGTTTGAGTCAATATCATGGATAACTTAAGAGCAGAGTGACAGTAAGAGCTGAGCTAAACTTGACATGAAAACAAAATTACAAAATAAAATAAAAACTACAAAGTAACTCCATATAGGACAAGCTAAAACAGTATTACCGTACATTATTTGTAGGTAATATATAAAAATGTTTCCTCATCCTATACAAACTCAGTCAAAATTAGAGAATTTGCATAAAGTATAGTCCATGTATGTAGTATATTACTAGTGGTTATTTATGATAATCTCATATTATAAAACGTAGTATCCAATAACTCAATTTCATGTTTACCCGCTGATAATTTGTGGTTTTTTTGGCATATGTAAAATGTCTTTTCAGATGCAGATTTGATGGAAGAATGCAAAATGAAGAATTATACATTGAAATCCCCATATTCAAGCAGGCTGTAATCTTTATATTATTTTACTATCTTGAAACATATGACTCCATCATTAAACATGAAATTCTACACCATCAAATATAATTTGTTGAATACTCTCATATTCTTATGTGCTTAGGTTCTCTAGTAAATATTTCACTCACATCAATCCATTTGTAAATCTAAATGTTTAAAATCTAACTTTACAGCCAGTAGGCTACACCAAAGTCAGAAGAATAACACGTTGATTTATTTTTAAAGGATGACAGAGAAAAGGGGGTATAAAGAAAAAGAAGAGAAGAAAGAGAGTAAGAGAGAGAAAGAAGGTGAGAAGGTCTTGGTGTTGAAGACCAGATATATGAGAGGATTAGACCCATTTTGAATACATGATTACATCAATTTCTATTGTAAATTTTTAAAACAAGACCTCTCAGGTTCTCTTTGAAGTAGGTTGGAACGTCCATGTTACCCACGTGTAAGCCTCAGAATGGATTATTTATGAGTCTTAAATAGCCAATAATAATTATTTTTTTCATTTTAAAACCAGCTATTTTATGCATATTTTGGAAATAGAAATGAGTAAAAACAAACAAAAAACTACAATTTTTAAACCATAAACTTTTAGATTAAAAACTAAATTAATAACCCTGCATTTAGTCACAAGGAGAATATTGTTTTTTCAGTACTTTGTTTTGAACATTCTTCCTCTAGAAGACTAAGCTACTCTTTCCGTGGCAGAACACTATACGAAATGATTCTCAAAATCAAATGCATCCTCAGGATCATTGAGCAGTCCCATGCAATGCTACTAGGAGCAAGATTCCTTGATGAGAGACTTTTGAGACATAACCCTTCCCTAAATTTGGCAGCAGATTGAGTGTGAGACAGGACTTAGACTGGTCAGTGCCTTCCCTAAATTTGGCAGCAGATTGAGTGTGAGACAGGACTTAGACTGGTCAGTGACTACAAGATTTGTGACTGGGCACGGTGGCTCACACATGTAATCTCTGCCCTTCGGGAGGCTGAGGCAGATGGATCATGAGGTCAAGAGATCGAGACTATCCTGGTCAACATGTTGAAATCCCATCTCTACTAAAAACACACACACACACAAATTAGCTGGGTGTGGTGGTGCACACCTGTAATCCCAGCTACTCGGGAGGCTGAGGCAGGAGAATTGCTTGAACCTGGGAGGCAGAAGTTGCAGTGAGCCAAGATTGAGCTACTGCACTCCAGCCCAGGAAACAGAGCAAGACCCTGTCAAAAAAAAAAAAAAAAAAAAAAAAAGATTTGTAAATATTAGATGTGTTTTAAGTTACATTTAATTTCAAAGAAAATCATTTTAAAACACTGTACACACCTTGTCCTTAATTATGGAAAATATAACTTCAAAATTATAAAAAGTGAAAAAAATGGTATCTGTACATTCTTATTTACCTTTTATCTGCTAAAAGGAAGAAAAGATTACAGTTAATGATATTAAAAGAAAATAATTAAACTTAACTTATTTATGCAAGATAACACTGAAGCAAAGAGTTTATAGGTAACAAAAATGTATTTGAACTAGTGAATGGGAAGATTACTTGTAATTATTTCAGCTGGGGATAAAATAGTTAAAGGCTATATGTTGACATCCCAAAATTAGATGCTTATATGAGGAAAACTTGCTATTTTTCTGATTATAAGTAAATGCATTTCTGTAAACTACAAGAAAATATTTTTTTCAGATTCTGAAATTAGGTTTAATGACCTGTAAATATTCTCCCATCTGACAACTCCAGTGTTCCTATCTTGATAAAAGTCTTATTCCTTAGACTAGTGTTACACAATGAAATGAATTATAATCACTTTTAACCTTGGCTACATTTATCAAATGGTAAACCTGGGGTAAAAGGTTCTATATCCCATTTCCAATATTTCCAATTGGAATCATCTACTGAGCTAATGCATTTGTCTCTTTAAAATGATTCAAAAGATGTAAAATGTTCTTGTGCTTATAGTAACTTGAAATTTTATTTTAAGGAATCAAAAGAAATTTGCTCTGTGAGCAGGTTTTAAAATTTGGCTTGAGGCCTCTGCTTCAGGGAACAAGCAGTCTCTTTCCAATTCTTTCTTTTAGTGGAGTGATTTTCCCTTTCAACCTGTGCCTTTTGGCCCAATACAAATCAATGAACTCAAGACCCAATATACCATGTCTTAAAAATCCATTTAGAAAACAATTGCTCCATTCAAAGTTCATCTCTTTCCTTTATCAGAGATTGCTGGAAATGTAATTTTGCAGCAAGCATTTCATTTCTTGTCTTGAAATAGATTGAAGTAAATGTAAAGTCAATGATTAGGTAAATGCAATGTCTTGGGTTGATGCCACAGTGCAATATTTGATGGTGTGGTCAGTACTGATGGATGTTTTGTATAGTTACTCAGCTGTATAATAGGATAAATTCCCATGACTCTATTTAAAATACTATGTGGCTCTTTTCAATTAATATTACCAAAAGTACTTTGGCACAAATACAAGAGCATGAGGGATTTGTGCTGAGCATACAAGTGCAGTAGTCTTTGCTCTGTACAGAGATTCTTCTTTTTACAATAAACTATTTCTGCTTACAATTTATCTACTGAGCCACAGTGCATGGAGTAAATAACACTTTCAAGATTATTCTTCCTTCAGAAATCACTTTTACTATGTTATAAATAGAAAACCTGTGCAAAGTAATCTCTTATAGTTAAGTATTAAACCCTGATCAAGTAAGTGCATGCATACATGCAAACACACACACACACACACACACAAAATCCATAGAAACATGTTTGTTGCTTATTTTAATGGCAATTAAATATATTTCTCTTTTCTATTCCCTAATATAAAGGTTCACATCATTCAGTATGAAGTAGGGCACAGGAAAGAGATGTCTTCATCTAAGAAGTGAGGCAGGAAAACAGGATCTGGAGGCAGGAAACATAAAGAGGATTCAAACTTCACATATGACCGAAAATATCCTCTCCATAGTAAATGACTCTGTAACTTTACTTCATCCTCCTCATTTACATAGGGCATACTCCAAGTAACCAATGGAATCCTTTAGAGGATATCTAAACTCCCCAAAATTCTGTAACAGGGCCCTTGAGTCCCTGTGCTTGGGCCCGTACTGTGGAGTGTACTTTCATTTTCAATAAATCTCTTTATTTCTTCCTTGCTTTGATGGTGTGCTTGGTCCAATTCTTTTCTCTCTCTCTCTCTCTTCTCTCTTCCCTTCTCTCTCTCCTCTCTCTCTCTCTTTTCCTTTCCAGCCCAGGACCCTTGGTGGGCAGTGCCTAAACATGGAAGCAACTACAGGTTTCTGGCTGTGGCTGTTTCCTATAGCCTGACTGCCACTGCCCGGTTTGGTTAGGGCCTGGGTTTTTTTTCATTTTATTTTTCCTTTCTTTTTCAGCGTAATTGTCCTGCACTGAAGGGGGAAGATCTTTATTTTTTCTTTTTTATCTTTTCCATGCGTGGTCTCTGATCCCTACATGCAGCACAGCTCAGAGCAAACTAGCACATATTTCAGGGGACTTAAACCTTCTTTTCTTATGCTAAGTTCTTCAGTCCCTTAAGGTACTCAACTGGCTAAGGACAAAGTGGCCCACTCAGCATCCAGTTCTCATTACAGTTTATGGCTATTCTTATAAAGTTCATAGTAGACTCTGGAAGGGAAAACCTGCATGTGGTGTTGGTGCCCACCGAAGGTCAGAGACGTCTGACATTCTAAGATTGGACTCCATAGGAGGATGCTCTGGAAGTCCTGCAGATTTCAAACTGCCCAAAGTGGGTGCTCTTGGCAGAGGTTCTGAGGTCCAGTACTAAGCACTCCTAAGAATGTTCTCTCACAGTTGCAATACTGTTTGGCCCCAGCATTGTTTGGAATATGTAGTTTATCGTTGAATGGGAAAGTGGAATGGAGTTGCATGTAACCAGGCTTTTGTGCTGTGATTCTAAGCAGGGCGCCTGGTTAATGTGTGATGCCCTCTTTTCATATTGTTTGGGACCAGTGCTCTTTGGAGTCAGGGGAAGTTTGGCCTTTAAAAATCAAACTGCCATGGAGACTGCTTTACCTGAAATTGTGGCTCACAGCCTTCATTGGACTATCTGCTGGGGTAAAGTAAAATGGACAAGCTTGTATTACTATCTCATGGCTAGGGTTCCAAGCTATTGGATCTTCATTTATGTGTGTGTGTGTACATGTCTAGATGTATTTATTTGTATGTACCCTTATTGTTATATGCTGTGTCTACCAAATTGGCTTATAAATAAAAGAACGCTCATAAATTAAGTAAATAAGTCCAAGCAATTTTCAAGTTCACATGACTTAAAATATAACTTTATTAAAGAAGCTAGCTTTAAAATTCTTGGTGGAATAAAAACAAAAATGCCTTCAGAATTGTCAGCATGCCTTTTGTCTGAATTTTATGTTTGTCTTTCCTAGATATTTAAAAATGTCATTGTTAATTCAAGCTGGGAGCTTTTTGGGGTAAGCCTGCCTCCCATTCTATTCAAAGTCTCACTGAGTTAAATGCATATATGATTGTTTCCTTTGGAAAGGCTAATCAGAAATTCAAACTAATGCAACCATTTGTCTCCCACCTACCTATGATCTGAAAGCCCCCAATCCCCCTGCTCTCCTCAAGCTGTCCTGCATTTCTGGATGAAACCAATGTTCATTTTACATATGTAAATTGATGTCTCATGTCTCCATTATTTAAAGTAAAATTTAAATACAGAGAATGGGATAAATGTTTTAGGTAAACTTTTTGTGTATATTAAAATACAAGTTATTTTGGATGCTCATTTAATATCTGGGTCATTTTCAATTAAGAAGGGGTTGTGATATGGGGAAATATGTTTCTAAAATTGTGGAATTGTACTTATCTGTAAATGCCCTTATGTGATAGTTCAAGATTACTTGCTTTTTAGGGTTTCACAAAAGTTTTAGGTTACTAAGGATAAGAATTCTAGTTAATACATAATTCTGTATACAAAATGTGCCAGAAAGGGTTTGTTACTAGTGAAAAATAAAAGAATAATTTTTGTCTGATACAAAAGATAGTTCAAATGACAGATTTGAAAAGGTTATTTATGAAACAATGTAGTAAGGAACCATTAAGTAGGGGAGAAAGATGTAAAAAAAAGTTTAAATAATAAAATATTCTTAAAATCCTGATAATTGGAGACATTTGGCTTACTAACATTTTCATAGTTAAAGCTGTTAGTCTTAATTAACATAAAATAAGAGGTGTTGTAAAAAATGGATCTGCAGTTTGGCAATTCCTTTTTAAATATAGTTAAGCCTGAAGCTGGATTTAGTGGAAAGTCAAATTTCACATACATGCTTGCATTGCTTCACGCTATGTTTACCGTTTTTCATGGATAGTGTTAAAGTACTTATTGGTAATGTGCCTAAAGTGAGTTTTTTAAGTACATAGTATGTATAATAATGTTGGTGAATTAAGGATATTTAATTGTGTATCAAGAGTAAAATATTCAATATGTGGGGTTTTTGGGGGCCCAAGGTCATACTGTGGCCTCCAGGGTAAATTAAGTAGGAAAATTTTGGGTAGGTTTTCTGTTCATTTGTTTTGCTTCTAGTTTTTGTTCATTTGCTGTTTATTTTCCCCTGGCTTTGCTTGTGTAAGCATATATAGACAAAACCATGATATTTTTTAGTTTCTTGTAGAAGGCTTTTATTTGGTTCTGTGAATAGTTATTTTGTTTTCTATGCATTTCTAGCAAGTCATCATTCGTTCCATTTATCTAGAATTCCTAAGCTGCCTGTGTCGAGCCAGTGGGAATTAATGGAGCACACCAGCTTTCCATCCTTAAACTAACTTTTTGAATTTTAGGCTTCCTTATACTTTAAGTGTGTTGTGTATACTTTTATAAATAGAATTTGAGTCATAGTGCTCTCTAGTTTCTCCAAAATTTGTGAACTATTTGTGAATATTCTTCATGTGTTTGCATGTAAGCAGGATGGCCAGGGCTGCTCAGGGAGACAGAACTCAGAAACCTGGCTTGCTAGCAAAGGGTAAGAATTTCTTATCACTCACTCAGTCTCTGGCCTCTTTCTCTTTGTGAAACTGGTTAAGTACAAAAAGTCACTGTTTATTGCCTCTGTAAAGTTTTAAAGTAATTGGTTTAATAATAATAAGAAGAACTTACATTAAATATTTTGCCTTTTTTTTTTTTTTAGTTTATGTGACTTGCATAATCTTTGGGAAATAAAGATGGGTTTAAACATTATTGGTAAAATACATAAGTCTTCAAAATGTAAAGATGTGGTCTAAATTATGTTCAAATATTAGGTTTGCTAAATGCTTTAAAGTCATAAACTGCTTCTTTGGCTTTTGAAAACTGTTTAACCTGACTACTTTCCTGCTAGGTAAGGCCTGGGGACATATAGAGTTGGCCATACCCCTAGCTGTCCTGGAAATACTCAAACCTTATCATAACAAAGCTTACCAGATTTTGCATTAAAATTCACCATTATAGCATGAAATTAAAACTACTAGAAACAGTTTTACATGCAAGGTGTTTAAGAACAGTAGAATTTGTGGGATTTTTTTTTTTTGTAAAATGTTATAAAAAGTTCTTTAAAATTTCTGAATCATCATTTTGATAAAATACATAATTTATGCTAATCTGGATTTCCAGTGTCAAACTTCAGTTTCAGAATTGTGTTTCCTGATGTCTGTCTTTTTGGATGGATCAGAGGGCATCTGAAAACAATCAGAAGGGAAGTAAGTAGGATTATTTGACATGTTTAGGTACATGGGATTGCCAAAATGATGTTCAATCTTCTTTAGGTTATATTTTTGTGGATTATACTAATGTATATTCCAGGATGGTATGGCATTTTTAAAATTCTAATATCTAATATGGCTATTATGTTAAGTTATTGTAGACCACAGAAATAACCAAATTTACTTGAATAAACCTATTAAACTAAAATAGAAGCAAAAAAAAAAAAATTAATTCAATGCCAGAAAACCCTTTGTCAGATTTTCATGTTAAACTAACTGATACTGAAATCATTTAAAATAGTTTATAACCAGTGCTTGATCCCATAATCCTGGGAAGACAATTATAATGTCATGTACATTTGGTCATCTGGTGATCCATTTAAACATTTTATAAAGGGATTTTATTCAATTGTTATTTTCAACACATATTTTCTGGTTGTATAAAGGCTTTCACATGCAGGAGGGCTGATGTTGTAACAGTGGATTGTTACACTATGGTTTATTTTCACCAGGTGGGGAAAGCTTTTTATGGTTTGTGACTTCTGGAAGCATTAGGGAGGGACTGTCCTTGCCATCCACACTGCGGCCAAACTTTGGGACCTTGTGTTTTGGGTTCATGGTCTCACAACTGAGAGACGTCCCTCTACACTCTTGGAACTGTACACCCATTGAAACCCTTGGGGTAGAACTAACTAGGGGAGGTTTTTCCCAGGAGGATGACACCCTTAATGTGAATAGCTTTCCCTGGGTTCATGGATTAAGACTTATGCTCTCATGAAACTCTTATCCTTGAATACATTTTCTTGCTTGTGCCTGTATGAACAATAGAAGTGGAAAGGAGGATGTTATGGGCACTAATGGGGTTTACTTTCATTTATGAAGGAGTGTGCAGCCAGCCTTATACATGGATAAACTTACACTTTGATGGATAGAAGATGAGGGCCCAATGTAGGTAAGAAACTTTAGTGGGGCATACATTGCCTCATAATCAGTCAAAACCAAAACATTGGCTCACTTCTCTTGGCCCACATCATGGGTTGAGGAGAGCATTGTCTGCAGACCTTCAGCACTCTGGAAGGGCATCATTTGTTGCATCCTTTTCCATCGTTTAAGGTAAAGGAAGCAATGATTAGAAGTGTGTCCCTCATGATAGGCTCTATAGCAGATTCTACTTTGAGAGCTATTGTTGCACAACTGACTTTTCATTCTCTTGTGAAAGTTATGCTAAATAATAGAATTGACTAAACAGAAAATATATCAAATGCAGATTACAAAAATTCAATTGTAGGGGATTAATGAAAATAACACTTAGTCAACTGAGTAGACTCTTCATTTAGTTCATTTTTAATCTATTTAATTTTGGGTGGTTTGATTTGTGGGGACCCTGGTTGGGGATCATGCTATGAAGAAGCTAACCCATCTCCACTAGACAGAGCAGGGCAAAAGTTCCCTGATCCACTATATCAGGAACTCCGTCCCAAGACAGCATGAACAGTTACAGAAAAAAGACCGTTGGTCCCTCTGCCTCCCATAAAGATTTATCAGGATAACATCTCTCAGGCAGGAGATGATGCAGGAAAACAGGGTCTGGAGGCAGGGAACTTAAGGACAATTCATACATCAGCTATGACAGGAAATATCCTCTCCATAATAGTGGACTTTGTAACTTTACTTTATCCTCCTCATTTACATAGGGCATACCCCAAGTAACCAATGGAATCCTTTAGAGGGTATTAAACTCCCCCACATTCTGTAACAGGGCCCTTGCGCCCCTATACTTGGGCTGGCTCGCACACTGTGGAGGGTATTTTCATTTTTAATAAATCCCTTCATTCCTCCCTTGCTTCATTTGTATGTTTTGTCCAATTTTTGGTCATGATGTCAAAAACTTGGACACTGGCCAGGTGTGGGGGCTCATGCCTGTAATTGCAGCACTTTGGGAGGCCAAGGTGGGCAGATCACCTAAGGTCAGGAGTTTGAGACCAGCCAGGTCAACATGGTGAAACTCTATCTTTACTAATAAATACAAAAATTAGTCAGGCTTGGTGGTACACACCTGTGATTCCAGCTACTTGGGAGGCTGAGGCAGGAGAATTGCTTAAACCTGGGAGGCAGAGGTTTCAGTGAACCAAGATGGCACCACTGCACTCCAGCCAGGGTGACAGAGTGAGATTCCATTTCAAAAAAATAAATAAAAACAAACAAACAAAAACCATAGACATCCTCCATTGGTAATGGACAGAAGAAAAACTCAGAATATAGGTATCCTTTACATTATATTTTTGAGAAATGTTTATTTTTGGGAAATGAATTGAAAAGTACAATTCATGCCTTGACTAGGAGTCAATATCATACTAGTATATCTCTTCAGAAAATAGTTCAGGCTAATTTCAGATGTGCTAGAATTAACCCTCACAGCATGGAGACTTTCCTTAAAAGTGTGGAACAAAAATATCAACTGAAACTCTGGATACATGTGCATGTCATGTAGTCTGGTAGGCTTTCCCTTACAGACTAGTGTACAAGCCTTTTCACTGGAAAAAAACAAATGGAAATTTGGAGAATTTTATTATTTGAGACTATTTATATTCTTAAAGAAATTTATCTCAGTCACTTCCCCTGGTTAAATTAACCTGCCTTGGTGTTTTCAGGAGAGAACAAGGGAAGAGGTTTGGAAATTATAACTCTGCAGTGTGTGGGTTTTACTTCATCACCCTATTTTCAACCTGTCACATTGTTGCTTTTGTCTCTCATTTAGGTGAAGCTCAGTTTGGCTCTCTCTGGTTTGTGTATTTAGATCAATGCCAGCAAAAATGTTCTTCTCCAAAGAGCCAGATAGTACTTGATTTTGGCTTTGTGGAACATACGGTTTTTGTGGACCAACTACTCATCTCTGCCCCAAAGCCACCATAGACAACAGGTGAAAGAAATGATGTAGCTATACTCCATTCACATTGTCTATACAGGGTGGTTTTGACCAGAAGGCTGTAGTTTTCTGACTTCTAATCTACAGTGCAAAACTTGAGTTTTCTGCTTGGGATAGATAAATAGTTGGAATGTGGAGAGAAAGTTAACTGTTTTTACACATACTACTCAAAATTCAAATTTTAACCATACAGCTCATTACCACTTCTATAGTCCCTGGTTCCTACATATCCTGAGCATCTCTGGGATTCTCTAAAAATATTAATTTACTTCTTATCAATTTATGCCCATCTAGAAATTCTCAAGTATTAGAAGAGATTGCTTCTTTGGTAAAGTCAGTAACTTCGAGGCCTGTTTTTAGTCTTTACAAAAGGCAAAAGAAAAAAGAGAAAAAGAAGAAGACAACCTTTCTTGACTATTTTAATCTTTTGCTTTTACCCTTTTGAATTTGCACTTTACATCTGTACTGTATTTTATTAGAGTATCAGTAAGAAGCAGGAGTAAACATGTCTTTAACTGCTTGTCTTCTGCCAGAAGCTGACCTATTCTTTTTAATTTCAGATTTCTACTAGTTAACTTCCTCGTTTGCAACTTTTTATTATACCATTTATTGATTACAAGTTAATCTCTTTATGAAACCTTCCCCTCCCTCCCTCCCTCCCTTCCTTCCCTCTTTCCTTCCTTGTTCTTTTCTCTCTCCCTTGCTTGCTTTTTTTTTGTATGTAACTGTTTTGAATGCATTGTGAGCATGACAGTCTGCAAGTATTTATTTGTACTGTAATGAAGTCATGAATGTGGATGTTGCCTCTTATTTAGAAATTTGTCTTAAAATTTTCTTCTTTTAGAATGAAATAAATATAACAAACATTAAAACTATCAGAGATTTGGGCCTGTGTAGCTTTTTCCCTACCTAGTTAAAGAAGGTAAATTAATATGGCTACACTAGATTTCAACAAGGTATGTGTTAATAATCAATCCAATTTGATGCAATTTAGTAACTGTGGCTATAATAAATAATTGATGTATTTTGACTACCATAATGCTTACTTTAAAAAAATTTGGTGCTGTTTGCACTATGATACACTCGACTTAATTGTTCAAATCAAATATTTAATTTTATTCAAGTTAGATATAATATAGGTATAATATATATTGAAGGTTGTAAATTTTCTAATTCTGCTATAATAATTAATAAATTATTTAATTTGTAAATATATTTGCCACTTATTTTTTTGCCAATAGACACTTTACTTCCAGAGAATACTTACAAAGGAATAAGACAAATAGGAAAGGCATTTGTTTTCACTTTCCCCTAATAAAAAGGGTGGGATGATATTTTAGAATATTAACCATTACCAAAGTTTAACTGCTCAGAAGAATTTCTGTACATCTTGAGGTTTCATTTCATCTTAAAGTAATAAGATTAATTAGTGTAAATTGAATTTGATCCCATCTCTTGCCCGCCTTTAAAGATACATACTAATGTGGCACAATATATATAGTTTTATTACATTCATTTTATTTAGTTATACAGGACAGGAAACAGCATACTTGTGTTAAGGCATGTTTATGATCTGAAAGAAACTTTTCCATCTCAGCAAGCTGTGGGGGACTGATAAGTTCTTGAGCTAGTCACCCATAAACCACTGTGCAATGACAAGTTATTCTCAGTGAAATATTCTCTAGTATTCTACACAGAAACCAGCACAGTTTAGATAGAACTGAGAAATAGTGTGCTCAGTCTGAGACCAATTGATCTCATGGTAAGAATTTGAGTAGATACCCTAAAACTAAAATCATTGAATTTTTATCTTGCCAGCACACACATGTGTGAACAGATGATTCACTGGCCTTCAGTATTAATTAGACAGTTCAACATATTCGCATTATTTTTATGGAGAACCTAGTGTCTAGCAAATTCCTTGTGTCATTACATACATTTTTAAGAAATATGTTCAATGTTTTATATAAAACTTGGTCTGAAATACAGGCAGAAATTCATGGTATCACATACAATATAATTATCAAGAAAGTAAGGAATTTTATAGAAAAATTAGTAATACAATTAAAACGGAAGTCTCTAAGCTAAGGAGATTTTACCACCATATACCCTATCAGACAGAAATTGCTGACCTCATAGAATGGTGGATTGATTTATTAAAGACTTTATTAAAATGCCTACTGAAAGTGGAGGGATATCCTACAAAATGCAGTATATGCTTTGAGTATGCAACCAATAATTTTTTTTTTCCCACTATACCTGGAAAACATGAGTCCAGGAAACAAGGATAAATGTGGGAGTGATTATCTATTGATTCTATTGATCTAGTCACAAAATATTGCTTCCCAACTCCAGATAATTTCATTCTGTTGGTTTTAAAATATTCACATTCCAATAATGTTTCCACTAAGATAACCAACATTTTCATCAAACTACTTGCTAATATCACCACCCAACTCTTTATGTCTTTGAACCAATAGGAATGTTCAATATAATTCAGTACTCCTGTAATGACATGAGTGATTAATCTTAGTTATTTTAGAGCATATCTTCATTTTCTCCTCCTGATCTGTTTTTCACCACTTCCACTCTTAATTTTTTCTTGGGATGCTAATTGTATAAATGATATTAAAAATATCTTCTTTCTTTTTGGTTTCAGCCAATAGAGGAGTTCTGGCAAAATATCTGAAGGAGAGAGTGAAGTCATGATATTTGTATTCCAGAGCTCTCTCTTTAAGGTTGCCTCATGCTAACTATTCACCTGTACTGCAGGTCACCGTTTCTCTGAAGACAGGTGATTACATAGAAATTTTGTTGTTTCATATTTACTCCATTGCATTGCCCTTTTAGGCATGAGCATTGCAACAGCTCAGCTACAACGGAACCACTGGTTATGCACTATCCATTGTACTTTCCATCACCCATACCTTTCTAAACAGGCAGCTTTGTAAATAAAACTCACCTGTTTCAAGTGTACATCTATTTCCTATTAAAACATTAATAACATTTTAGAGGAATTGCTGGTGAACAATGAAACTAAGAAGGGCTATATTTAAAATCCAAGAGAGTCTCTTAGGCATCTTAGCAATTCCATGGGCAATGGTAAATTTGAAGGGATAACTGCACTTACCCAAAACTGGCAGAGTCACTAATATGTCTGTCCTTTTAGAATGGAAGGTTTGTGTCCAACAGGTAAAAAGCACAACCCCTTGAGGACAAAGTAAAATATGATGAATGAAAGGAGGACTTACAAATACCACCTCTAGCCTATTGATCATTTGCATAAATGAGTATTTATAGTAGCTATGCTAAATATATATACATATACTTAAACATACACACCTAAATACACATATACCTATGTATACACATATACACATATATACACACACATTTGAATCCAATAACAGGTATAATTTTCTACTTATACCTTTACTTACTATTTTGTATAAAGTGTGTTCATAGCATTTAACTTGAAATTTTAACTTTTAAATTTTTGGATCACATGAAGGAATTAGAATTGAAATAAAAGAGGAAAAAATATCACCCAGAAATGGATAGGTTTCCATTTTAGGATTGTCCAGGGTAAGCATGTCTGTTTAACTTGGACACTCCTAAATGTTTAAAATGGTTGTATTTTGATATCCAAGAATGATGATGCTGTGATTGTTATTTGGGATATAAATATGGATAGAAGAAGCAATAGGGATGCTTATAGCTAAGGTGGAATGTGCCTGGTTGTCTTTTGACAGTTCAACAGTATTTTCTTCTCTTTTGTACTCTCTGCAATATCACAAGGAATGGAAGATTGTGTACTATGTTTTCAGAATCCTTGCTAGCAAAACTCTAGGTTAGACTCTGCCAGGTATTCATTTAAAAATTGGAAGGCAGAAAAGAATCAGAGCCATATTAATGTACCTCCAGCAGTGGCAGACATGCTCATGGCCTTAATAAACAAGCATCCTAGAGGAGATTATTAAAGAGACCTGCTTTAGTTCTGCAGGTATCTTTGATCTTAGTGGTGGTTTCCCTGTGATTCCCAAACTATCTAATTTGATTGTAATTAGCTGAATCGACCTTTCTGATCTTCATATTTCTGGCTCTCCAACACTTTTAGGAGCATCTAACTCCCTCAGCCACATCTTTTCTGTGTGAAAGGTATAGAGTGCTTTCGGTTTTCCTGAGCAATACTGATTAGCACAGTTGGTATCTGTCTCCTTTCGATAAACACTGATATGAAGTGCATGACTTACTAATTTTGCCTCAGATATCAAAGATTTCCAAGTGGAAGTCTGCACTCACATTTGTTATTTTGTTACTAGGCTTTCCTAACATTTAATATTTCATTGGTAGCCCATAGTAATTGCATATTTGATTGTAAATTATATTAATAAGTTATACGCACATATATATAAAGTAATCTGTAGCCTGGTGAGAATATTGATCTATTGAAACATCCTATAATGGATAATACAAATTAATGTTTTAAAAGCTTTAGACATTTTATTTAATTGGCCTTTACTTATACTTTATTTTCAGTGTGCTATAAATAGAAAAATAAATTGTAATGCCATACTACAGGTATGCTTAGCTTCAGGGTCTTGCAAGAAGATGAGACCAGTTAGATTACGCCAGTATTAGAAATGGTTTACTCTAGGTGATTTTTAGCTGGGTCTTAGTGTATGACTAAAAATTAATAACATGTATTTAACCAAGTCAAAGAGAGTCTCAGTGAAGGAAAACCATGGGAAATCTGGCAATAAAGTGAGAAAGAACTCTGTGTGTTTGAGAACTTCAGGCATTTTGATATTGCAGGTAACTAGCATGCACATTTCAGAGCAGTGGGAGGTGACACTGGGAATAGGTAATGTGGAGATTTATTGCCATCTTAAAGCCTTTGGACTTTGTCCTAAATGCCATGTGAAACTAAAACTAAAAGTTTACTGACTAGAAATAGAATAAATGGATTTGAGACTCATGAATTAAGCAACATCATCAAGGGTTTGTGTTATAAGCATGTCAGCAAATTTTATCTTGCTTTTTATTAAATAAAAAACACTGGCTATATGAATGCCCCTTAATATATTGCAGATTAGTTTTGTATGAGTAAAGTTTTATATGGGTTTCTTCCTATAACTATACAGTAAATTAGGAACTGACTGTAGTCATGAAATCTGATGACAGGAGTTAGATCTTTCACTGGCTAATTAAATTTAAGTTCTATTTTTGAACTTTTGCTCTAGTTGGTCATTTATCACAATTATAGCAAAACATTCAGATGAGAAGCAGTTCTAACTAGAAAGCACTTACAATATTCTTAGTTAAATTTTTAGACAGAGTAATTTGATAGTACATAAAATCATTGTGAATATGTTCTTATCATTTAACTATTTATATACTATAAATAAAAAAATTATTTGATTTTTCATCCTTTGGCTCATGCAAATAATAAATATATATTAAATATTGCCTATAAAATAAAATATTTTTAAAACTTTAATTTTTGTAAAAAAATTTTTTATAAGATTAGGTGGGAACATACACTGGATTTTTAATTAGTTCTTGTAAGTTGAATAAACACATAGGTTTAAAGGGTGAATATTTAAAATTAGTACAAGTCAAAAGTATCGTCAAACCAAACCCTAAAAGTACATTTTCACACTGAAACCTATCTAAAAATGACAAGGTATTGTTATCCAGTTGTATAAAAAATGATCTATGAGTATTTAATACATAATTTTTATTCTAGTTTAACTAAGTAGTTGTGTTAGTAAAACTTCATGCTTCCAGAAAAAATATTTATAATTCAGAGTTACACAAATATACTGATCATTTTAATCCTTGGTTGAGGAGGTTTTTATTATATTTTACTTAGTTTTCTGTCATAACCAAGTGTAACTCATTAAATCTATTCATTTGGATAGCTGGTTCAGGATGTGAGCAGAAAACATATGGGAGGCATTTGACACCTAGTATCACATGTGAGAGACTGTTAATTAAGTTATGTCAAAACTGCAAACATGATTATAATTTTACAAGTATCTAGTGTCATGCTTTCCTTGAAATCAGAGCATGCCTTAACCAACCAGAAAAATAATTACATTTTGTAGATTAAGGGACTGAAGCAAAATAATCCAGATGAGAATATTTTCAGAAAAAGCATTGTAATTCTTGTATTTGAAAACATAAAGAGAAGGCCAGAAATTATGGCCATCATTCTGATAGTATTCCTCACTATAATTTATAGCTTTGTCAAGGTCAGTAAATTGAATAAGTAGATATCAATATGTCTAGTAAAATGGAGTCAACATTTAAAACACTGTTACATTAAGAACCTATTTTCAAAATTAGATTTCATAAACTCTTTCTTGGCAAGCCCTTAACTTTTCTTGGAAGCAGCTAAAAGTGGTTACATATTAGCATGAGAGCAAAATTGTAATGCAGATGTGAAGGTCTTTTCAAAGAACAATCAATAGAAATGTGGTAACTGAATGAAAATCACAGGCTTAAGCTGTCAATTCATCAGTAGATTTCCTTCCGTAACAATCAGATTTAAAGTTGTGACCTTCAGTGGAAATAGATGTTCTGACAACTTCTTCCAAACTGAGAGTTAAAATCTGAGACCCTAAAAGAAAAAGGCCTATTAACCTCCTCTGTGTATCTTAAAACTCACACATATACAAACTTAAAAAAAAAAAAAAGAATTAAATAATCCAGTTACATGACTTGGACACAATGTATAGTTTTGATCTGATTAATTAAAGAGCCAAAAATAGTTACTGAGATAAGGAAAACAGAAATCATTTTTTAGATTTGTTTTGCCATGGAATAATAATATAATTTTCTTGGACTTTCAATTCCAGTACAATGTCGTCTTTAACTTTTACTAAGAAAATATTTGCTTTTTCTATTATTGAGTCAAACTACTTCAATTTACTGTATATATATCTTATCCCATGTTATTTATAAAGCATTCTGGGAGGAGTTTTTCTAATTAAATATATATTATTGAAACAAATTTGCTTGGGGACATAGGCTTTTTCTTCTTCCTGAAAGCACTGTATTTATTAAAATATTTCAAATATCTAATGTACCTCTAATCTGTGTAGTGAAATATAGGATTATATTTCTCCCACACAAATATTTTTCTAATCTATGATACTCAGATCACATTTCTAATATTCTAAAGATTTAGCAAGAACAATTTAATATGTGCAAACTATGATTAATTAAATGTCTACATTATTATGTTTTGCACATTTTAGTTTTTTTGTTGAGGTCTTAGGGACAATGCTATGAAAAAAATATTGCAGATGGGATACCTAGTAGATAGCAAATCAGATCTATGTGCCAGTTCTCCTGGCTCAGGATGCAATACCACCTGATGGTGCCCTCTAACTCGATTCCCTGGCCTAATTTATTCTTGATTCCCTAGCCCAGTTGAGAAATAAGTGTAGATAAAATAAAGCTATGTCATAAAATTAACCATGAATTATGCAGTCAATAGTGTTAAGTATTTAATTATAGAAAATGTTATTATGATTAAGACTCAGTTAAACATTATAAATTTTGAGATCTAACTGCCGTCTGATCACTCAACATGCTGTTCTAATATTTTTGGGGTAAGAACAAAAACACTAAGAATTTAATGGATAATAAAGTAACATTTAAAAATGATAATATTAATATAATATTTCTTGTAACAGAGGCGTTCACATGACAAGCCTGGAATATAATTGTAAGGAAAATTCTGCAAAATATAATGAAATGTAATCGTAAGTCAAATTCCTTAAATGTTTGATGACTAAAACTATAATACAAAATAATAATATATAGTTTTAACATACTCATAATTATGTTTAAAAACTATAAGTTTTGATATGAATTTCTAGGTTTCTGTCCTTTTATTTAAATTAAATTATTTAAAACACTAACATAGGAGTAGCACATAAACGGAATTTCTCCAAGTTGGATCTTCTGTGTTCTGCTCATCGACTTCTATGAGTCTGACCTATTGTGTATGCTCTCATGAAGAGAGCGCCATATTGGTCTGGTTTATTTTTGAGTCCCCAGCCCTAATATAAAACATAGAACACAGAATCCGCTTAGTAAATAATGGCTGCCACCTTTTACTTAAAGGGTAGAACCATATTAAATCTATAACTTCTAAAAATTTATTAAATAACACAGTTCTGGTATTTGATATTCCAAAAAAAATTTATTTTTCATTTTTTGCAAAATATATGCTACTATATATTCACTATCTAAAAATTTTTTGATTTTCAAGAAATCCAGTTAAATGAGTTAAAATATGTGGTGCTCTTTGACTAATGCATATCACATATTTTTAAAGTCTAAATTTTAGAGCGGTTTTAATTTCACAATATAATTAAGAGAAAGGTACACAGATTTCCCATAAATCCCTTGCCCCTCCACATGCATTGCTTTTCCTGTTATCAATGTCCACCACCAGAGTGGTAGGTTTGTTACAACTGATGAACCTACATTTAAACATCATTATCGTTCAAGGCTCATAGTTTACATTAGGTTTCATTCTTGATATTTTATATTCTATGGGTTTGGAGAAATGTATAATGACATGTATTCATCATTAGAATATCATAAAGAGTATTTTCACTGCCCTAAAAATCCTCTGTGTTCTGCCTGTTCATCCCTCCCTCCCTCCTCTCAACCTTGGCAATCACTGATCTTAACTACTGTCTACATATTTCTTGTCTTTTTCAGAATGTCACATAATTGGAATATGCAGTATATAGTCTTTCGGATTAGCTTCCTTCACTTAGTAATATACATTGAACTTTTCCTATATATCTTTTCTATCTTGGATGTTCTTTCTTCTTTTTTTTTTCTTAGTGTTGAATAATAGCCCATTGTCTGCAATTACCAAAGTTTACCCACTGAAGGACATATTGGTTGTTTCCAAACTTTAGTAATTATGAATGAAACTGTTATAAATATATGTGTGCATGTTTTTGTGTGGACCTAAGTTTTAACTCCTTTAGAATAATATCAATAATTGTTTCATTGTATGATTAAAAAAAGTGTTTTGTTTTGTACAAACCTGACAAATGTATTTCAAAGTAGCTATACCGGTTTGCACATTCCCATCAGCAAATAATGAGAGTTCCTATTGTCTACATCCTTGCCAGTATTTCATGCTGCCAGTATTTCAGATTTTGGCAATTCTAATAGGTGTGCGGTGGTATTTCATTGTTGCTTTAATTTGCATTTCCCTGATGACAAATGATGTGGGACATGCTTTCATATATACATTTCCCATCTGTGTATCTTCTTTGTTGAGGTGTCTGTTTAAGTATTTTGCCCATTTTGTAATGGGGCTATTCATTTTCCAATTGTTAAATTTTTAGGGTTATTTATATATTTTGGATGACATTTCTATATCAGATGCATTTATTGCAAATATTTTCTCTGTCTGTGGCTTCTTTTTACTTTCTCTGGACATTGTCCTTTTCAGTGCAAAAATTCTAAATTTTAATAAAGCCAAACTTATCAAATGTTTCTTTCATGGTTTGTGCCTTTGATGTTGTATCTAAAAAGTCATTGTTATACCCATGGTCATCTTTGTTTTCTCCTATACTATCTTCTAGGAGTTTTAAGGTTTTGTGTATTACATTTAAGTCTATGGTCCACTTTGAGTTAGTTTTTCTGAAAGGTGTAAGGCCTGTGTCTAAGTTTGTTTATTTTTATGTGTGGATGTCCAGTGGTTCCAGCACCTTTTCTTGTTAAAGTTATTTTTGTTCTATTTTATTGCTTTGTATTGTTGTAAAATATCAGTTGACTATATTTATGGTGGCATACTCCTGGGCTATGTATTTTGTTCCATTGATCTATTTGTTTATTATTTTACCAATACCACATTACCTTGATTAATTTAGTTTTGTAGTAAGCCTTGAACTTGGGTAGTGTCAGTACTCCAACTGTGTTATTCTATTTCAATATTGTGTTGGCTATTCTAGGTTTCATACCTCTCTCTATAAACTTTAGAATCCATTTGTCATTATCCACAAAATAACTCACTGGGATTTTTGTTGGGATTACATCGAATCTATACATAAATATGGAATAAACTGATATTTTTGACAATATTGAGTCTTCTTATCCATGAAAATGGAGATCCTCCATTTATATAGCTTTTTAAAATTTCATTTATTATAATTTTGTAGTTTTCCCCATATAGACCTTGTATATATTTTGTTAGATTTTTACATATGTATTTTATTTTTTGAACTGCTAATGAAAATAATATTTTGTTTTTAATTTCCAATTCCACATTTTTTTTATTACTGGTATATAGGAAAGTGATTGACCCTTTTTTGTTCACCTAGGAGAGAGTGCAGTGGCAGATCTTAGCTCATTGCAATCTCCTCCTCTCAAGTTCAAGCAATTCTTGCACCTCAGCTTCGCAAATAGGTGGAATTACAAGTATGTGCCACCATAACTGGTTAATTTTTGTATTTTTAGTAGAGACAGGATTTTACCATGCTGGCCAGGTTGGTCTCAAACTCTTGGCCTCAAGTGATCCACCTGCCTCATCCTCCCAAAGTGCTGGGATTATAGGAGTGAGCCACCACACCCAGCTGGAAAGTGACTGACTTTTATGTTCATCTTGTATTCTTCAAACTTGCTGTAATTACTTAGTTCTAGAAAGCTTTGTTTGTTGATTCTTTTGGATTTTTGACATAAACATGTCATCCACATGCAAATCAGTTTTACTGCTTTTATTGCAATGTGTATACCTTTTATGTCTTTTTCTTATCCTATTGCATTAGGTAGTACTTCCAGTACAATATTGAAAATGAGTCATGAGAGAAGACATCCTTGCCCTATCCTGATCTTAATGAGAAAGTTTCTAGTTTCTCACCATTAAATATGAGGTTAGCTGTAGATTTTTTGGATGTATAGTTTATCCCATTCAGAAAGTTTCCCTCTATTTCTCATGAACTTAGAGAGGTGGGTTTTTTTTTTTAAATCATAAATGGGTGATGAATTTTTTCAAGTTTTTTTTTCTGCATCTATTGAAATAAACATTTTTTTTAGCCTGTTGATTTTATTGATCTTTTCAAGAACCAACTTTTGATTTTGTTAATTTTCTTTTTTTCCCCACTTTATTTCTTTAGTTATTTTCATACTTTAAGTTCTGGGGTACATGTGCAGATCATGCAGGATTGTTACATAGGTATACACATGCCATGGTGGTTTGCTGCATTCATCTCCCCCATTATCAACATTAGATATTTCTCCTAATGTTATCCCTCCCCAATCTGCTCCACCCCCTGCTATCCCTCCCCTAGCTACCCCACCCCCAACAGGCCCCAGTGTGTGATGTTCTCCTCCCTGAGTCCACATGTTCTCATTGTTCAACACCCACTTATGAGCGAGAACATGCAGTGTTTGGTTTTCTGTTCTTGTGTCAGTTTGCTTAGAATGATGTTTTCCAGCTTCATCTATGTCCCTGCAAAGGACATGAACTCATCATTTTTTATGGCTGCATAGTATTCCATGGTGTTTATGTGCCACATTTTCTTTATCCAGTCTATTATTGTTAATTTTCTCTATTGAGCCTCTTTTTAAATTTCCGCAGTTTCTGCTCTAATTCTTATTATTTTTTTTATTTTGCTTACTTTGGATTTAATTTACTCTTACTTTCCCAGTTTCCTAAGGTATAAACTTAGTTTACTGATTTTTAGATTTTTATTCTTTTCTAATATATACATTCGATGATACAAATTTTCTTCTAAGAACTGCTTTTGCTGCATCTCACAGATTTTGATAACTTGTGTTTTCATTTTTCATGTATTCAAAGTATATATCATTTCTGTTGATATTTTCTTTGATCCATGGGTTATTAAAAGTGTGTTGTTTAATCAACTGTATTTTGGGATTTTTCAATAAGCTTTCCTTAAATGATTTTTAGTTTAATTCTTTGCTGTCTGAGAGCAAACATATTTTTAAAAATTTTTGAGGTGTGTATCATTTATTGCTCATGATGTGGCCTTTTTGAGGGAGCGTTTCATAAGAACTTGAGAAGAATGTGAATCCTGCTGTTGTTGGATAGTCGGTAGAATGATTTTATCCAGTTGATTGATGGTGTTGTGCTCAACTGTGTCATCACTGATTTTCTGCCTGCTGGATTTGCCCATTTTTGATAGTAGTATGCTGAAGTCCCCCAACTGTGATAGTGGATTCATTTATTTCTTCTCACAGTTTTGTTAGTTTTTACCTTACATAGTTTGATGCTTTTCTTCATTGTCTAGGATTATTATGTCTTTGTACATAATCAATTCATTTATCATAATGCCTTTTTTATCCACAATTATTTTGCTTGTTTTCAAGTCCGCACTGTTTGCAATAATATAGTTACTCCTGCTTTATTTTGATAAGTGTTCGTATGATTTATTTTTCTCCATCTATTTACTGTCAATATATATGTGCCTTTATATTTAAAGTGAGGTTCATTTGTAGAAAACACATAGTTGAGTATTATTTTCAGATCCATTCTGACAATCTCTGTCTTTTAATAGGAGCATTTAGGAAATTGAAATAATCAGTTCCAACCAACTATTGATACAGTTAGATTAATAGCTACCACATTTGTTTACTAGTTTTTTATTTGCTGCCCTTGTTGTTTGTTCCAAATTTTTTCTTCCACTCTTTTTCTGTCTTTCTTGGCTTTAATTGAACATTTTATATGATTTACTTTTTATTCCTTTCTTAGCATATCAATTATACTTATTTAAATACTTTTGAAAATGGTCGTTCAAGAGTTTGCAATATATATTTCCAGTGAATTAAAGTCCACTTTGAAATAACACTGTATCCCTTCTCAGGTAGTGCATGTACCTAATAATAATAATAATCCTAATTCCTTTCTACTGTTCTTTGTATCACTGTTATCATTCATTTTACTTATAAATAAATGTATGTAAACCACAGTGTTTGGATACTCTGCTCCATTTTACTCAGTCTATGTTCTCTTTCTTTCTTTCTAGTTTCCAAAGTTTCTATTGCTAAATTCTCAAGCTCAGAGATATTTTCTTCAGCCATGTCTAGTGTACTATTAAGTTTATCAGAGACATTCTTTTTTCTACCACTGTATTTTTTTAAAATCTTTATCACTTCTTTTTTGTCTTTTCTTCAGATTTCTGCCTCTCTTTTTACATTTCATATCCAGTTTTGTATTTTGTATGCTGTCTACTTTATCCATTATAACACTTGGCATATCAATCACAGTTGTTTTACATTCCTGATGATATAATTCCAACATTCCTGTCATGTCTGGTTCTGATGCTTGCTCTGTGTCTTCAAATTGTCATGTTTTGCCTTTCAGTGTGCCTTGTAATCTTTTTCTTGATTGTAAGACATGATATACTCCGTAAAAGGAAATGCTGTAAGTAGGCTTTTAGTACTGTGACCGTAAGGTGTCAGGGGAGTGGAAGCATTTAGTAATCCTATAGTCTCAGTCTTATAGTGAGCCTGAAACTCAGGACTAGGAACTTGACAAATGTTTCTCCATTTTTTTTCTTCTTTCTCAGGAAGGGCGGGATAGCTAGAGTGGACTAGAGTTGAGTCTTTCCCTTCCCCTAGATCAATAAGACTCTGATAATACCCCACCAGGTGAGGATCAGGTAGACTAGTTTCTCCAGAGACTAGGCCTTTTTAAGAACAGAGTCCTTTGGCATACTTCAATATGGTTTCCCCTCCCTCTGCCAGTAGCACGGGGGAGATTTTTCTCCAATATTTACTCTGGAAACTTGGTTGACTTCCTAGAGGTAAATCTCACACTCTTTGTGGGAGACCTCCATATGACTGGGTTCACCTAGAGTTTTAACTCTCAGACTTATCCACACTGAGCCCCCAACAATAGATCAACTACAGTTCTTATTTTGCTAACCCACCATGGCACTGGTCCCCATTGTGGTTTCTGCCCCAGTAAGCCACCATGTATTCTTCCCTGTATTCACTTGCCTATCACTTCCATCCTAAGGGCAGCAATTTGCTCTGTGTCCTCACTGCTCTTATGCATCCAAAAAGAGTTCTTAGTTTTTCAGTCTATTTGGTTTTCACTTGTTGTTAGGTTGGAGTAGCAACATCTAAGCCCTTTATATAGAGAACTGGAAAGTGGAAACTCTTTGCACATATATTTATTGTCACTTTTTACTGACTCTGACCTGAGCATACTGGGTTCTCCTTTTCTGCAGGTTGATGCAGCAATGGAGAGTTTTTGTTGTTGTTGTTTTTCTTGCTTTAATAAAAATAAATAACTTCCTGAATGGAGTTTGAGTAGAAAATTGATAGATTATTCAGTAAAAACATATATTCTGTGAGATTATAAGACTTTATTTTGCTCATTTAAACCATGTTTTTGTTTGTTTTTGCTTTTGTTTTCAGGGTAAAAATGGTTGCTGTGGCTTTGTATTGAACAACTGATGCATTAAATCATACCAGCAGTGGGTGTCTTGTGTAGAATAAAAGCTTACCTCCCTGGAAAGGGATTCTTACACTAACCAATTTTTCATGTCATGGCTTCAGTGACCAATTCATTCTCTAGCAGAACTATAGTGCTGGTCCACAGAGTAGCAGTCCACATTGTAACCTTTTGGTTACTTTGAAATACTCTTATCTGCTTCAGATAAATTAGTTTGGGTTCTATTTGGAGGGAAAAAAATGGAGTTTATGGAATCTCAAGCTCATTCTCATCTTGTCATTCCATGATAAATCATGTTGGTTACAAAGCCAATTGTCCTTTGGGGGCAAATATAAAATTGCTCTACAAATATATCAGAGCCATGCATCTATTGCTCCTCGGTAAATGTTTTTAACTCAGTCTCAATGTAGATATATTTCAGATATGTAAAACAATTTGAATGCATGTGATAGCTAAAAATAAAAAAGTCTGCCCTTTATTTCTTTAATTATAGACATTAAGTGGTATTACTAGAGGGTGAAAAAAAAACCTCATATTGTTTTGTAAACCCAGGCCTGAGTCTCAGTCATCATATTTGTAAGTGGACTTGATATTTTAACTGAAGTCTTTTGTCTATCCTAAAACTCATTTGAAAAAGAATGAGACTATTTTACTGACAGCCGCTTTACTGAATTAAAAATAAAAAGACCTCAAGGTTTTGATTCTCTTTTCCTAAATAATAATACAGATTAGTAACTTTAACATATATGGCTCAGGTTATATGATATGTTTATAGTGCTATAAAATGCCATAATTAGAGTTAAGGGTATATAATTCTATAACCAAAAATAGGAATGTTTTTTACCTATGCCAGTTTTTTAACATCTAGGTAGGCTTTGCCCTGGTTTGGAAATGAAAGAGATCTATTTTTGTAGCCTGGCTCCAATACATTAGGTGTGCGACTCACACTATGTTCTGTAAAAATTAACTAACATAAAATACTTGAAATTGCCTAGCATACTGTTTTTATATTGTAGTTTTAAAAATTACAGGGCTTTTTTTTTTTTTTTTTTTGCAATTATTCAGTTCACTATCATTCACCTTAGCCACAATGAGATCAGCAAGAGAATGCTGCTAAGATACCATGTTTTCTATTTTCACCGTGGAGGACCTTTGGCTATGAATAATACCTGTGAAATATAAACGGCAGTATCTATTTTTAATAAATCTATAATCTCATTATGACACAAATACATTTCTATATGTCAAATGCCACAGGAAACAACCAGCATGAGAATTAAGATACGGGAATAAAACACTGTGGGCAATAAAAGTAAGATAATTATGATAGCTAATATTGAAGACTATCTATTATGTCATTTAAAACAAAGACACAAAAAAACAGAGCTGAAGTATCAGTAGTCATTTCACAAAAGTGGAAATCAAGGTTTAGAAATGGTCTTGGCTGAATGTGGTGGATTATGCCATATTCAGTAATCACAGTCCTTTGGGAGGTCCATGTGGGAGAATTGCTTGAGGCCAGGAGTTTGAAACTAGCCTGGTCAACATATCAAGACGCCCATCTCTAAAAAAGGGGAAAAAAAAATAGCTGGGAGGGCAGCACGTATCCATAGTTCCAGTTACTCAGGAAGCTGAGGCAAAAGGATTGCTTGAGTCTGGGAGTTCGAGGCTACAGTGAGCCACCATCATGTCACTGCACTGCACCCCAGCCTGGGTGATAGAGGAAGATGGTATCTAGGGAGGAAAATGAGAAGAGAAGAGAAGTGAACGGAAGGGAAGGGAGGGGAGGAGAGGGAAGCCATCTTGTCTAAAGTCACTAAGTGAAACAGCAAGATTTGGAATATAGGAAGTTTGACACAAGAGTTTGTACCTTAATAATAACAAAGTACAATTTTCTTTTTGTTAAATATTTTTAGGCAACAAAAGAGGCATCAGAATAATCTATATACAGCATAGAGCCAGAACAAAGCAAAAAGTACTGACTCATTCAAAATGTGGTACTGTGGGAGCAGCCAAAAAGTTTGGCCAAGTATAGGGGAGGTTAGGCTAAAATATTCAACATGAGAAATGCAGAAATGAAAGAAGAAACCTTTGAATTCAAATAACAGAGAAATTAATTAAAGCTTCATCCAAAAACATTCACGCATCATATACCTTTTCAAAAATTATGACCACAAGTGTGCAGAATTATTTTACAAATCTAATTCATTGATATCTTCCTTTGCCTCAAAATTATCCTGGGAACTCCAGAACCAACTGTTACTGATAGAATGTCACAACAATAGTGCTAGGGCTTACTGTATCGAGTACCTGAATTCAGTGAAAACTGGACTACTATGTTGACAACTCATTGTCATTATGGCTACTCTGAGGCGAAGCAATATAGGAATTTTTTTCTATATGTATTTCTCTCTATATCTACATATATGTATGTATGTATCTATCTATCTATAGAGAGAGAGAGAAGAGAGAAGACTCTCAGAGGATGCAGTCTTATCTAAATATTTGTTCTTTCTGTTTTGAATGTATGCGTATCAAGCTCCCTGGTGCTTTATTAATGCCTACAGTTTTATTCTATCATATACTCTTCACTTTTAAATGATAAATTGATGAAATTCAATAAAGCTTCCTTAGAGTTCTTTTATTCAGCACCTGTTATTTTTGGCACTCGTGAAGAATTTTGTATTTAGTACAAATTATCAAACCAAATTACATAAACACATCTGTTCATCTAAGATACTTCATAAACAATAAAAGATAGTTACAATAGACTGGCTAATTTCTCAACCACGTTAATTGTGAAAATTCTCTGATTTTAGAGTACAATGGTAAGATTATACTTTTCAGTAAGTAATAAGTTTAAAGTATTTGCACAACAGCTTTACTCTTTGTTTTAATCTTTTAACAGCAATATATGAGATTATAACTGATTCTGAAGGCAAAAGCAAAATATGAAAATCTAATTAGATGTCAAAGCAGAGATAAGATGGCTTATTTCATATTTATAACTAGAATATAAATATGTACGTATATTAACAGATAATATGCATGCTTTTATAAAAAGATAGTGATTATACCAGATCTTGAGTTTGTTTTCCTGCCTGTAAGGAGCTTTCCCTCACTGACTTTACGTTATTTTCATTAATGAAGGAAGACTTCATTGTTGTCCCTCAGAAAAACTTTCTTTAAAACCAGTCATTTGAAACTTGAAACCTATCTAATCAAAATATTCCACTTTAGAAGCAATATCCCCCTCATTTTATTACTATAAGCTTAATGGTTTTAGAGGAATTGCATTTAATATTCCCTTTGAATCTGATTTTTCAAAATCAATTAATTCTTAATTCTAATTTCAGTTCTTCTGGGTCATTGATTCTTTTCCTCATTAGGTTCTTATAATCACTTGACTTCCTCAAAAAGCTACAGTTCAAGTTTCTTACAGAAAAGTTTCTTATGAAAAAAATATACATGTAATAACCTAAATATGCCTTCACTATTGAATTTGCCCCCTGTATTTGTATAGTGTAAAGAAATGTGTAACAGATAAAACAAAATATCACCAATTCTGTTTGCTTGTATCACTTCAATCATCATGAGCATCTTTAATACAATTTGGGACTGTATACAAATAGTAAATACAACATTAATTTTGATCAAGTCCTGTGATAAGATACCTTTTCTTTAAGGTATTGAGACAGTCTAAAAATGTCACTTTATACACCATCAAATACATGAATAACTATTTTCTTATATGGTTGTAGTCCTTCACTTAATTTAGATTGTGTGTGTGCCAGTTTCGCTGTCATGTCTATGGAAGGTATATTCATCCTTATTTTGCTTAATGTCTCAACAATATATCTTCATAAATTTCCCCATTTTGAGAACATTATTTTACAAGGTTGTTTCTAGGATTAATCTCCATATTCTGTTAAATCAATTCAACAGTCTGTAAGATCTATAAGCTACCAGAAATTTAAAGGCAAATAATTATTGATCAGGCTTAGGGAGACTGACGAAGTCAGTGGTGATTGACTTAAAACACTCATTTAGTCATTGATTTTTTTCTTTCAACAGTTTGAACACCTTCTATGAATGTAGCAGGTGGCTGAGATGTTTGCATGGTGTTATAAAGTCTATTATCCCATGTTATAACATTAATAATCTGGAGCAGTGAAAACAATATCTCTTCTAATCATTCTTTCCTCTCCTGTTCCCTGCCTCACAAAACACATTTTTTTCTTATTTTATTGGTTCATAAAAAGAGATGTAATTTTATTTGATGAGAAATTATTCCTTTAATTGATGAATGTCACTGTGAATTATTACTTCTGTTTTCATAGCTCATTGCTAGTATACCTATTAAAATTACTTTCATATGTCTTCATATCCTTATTAATTTTATCACAAATTAATTTATATTGATCCTTTTCTACCAGTTGTCACAAAACTTCCCAGAATGCTGGATATTTTTCAAATATAAATAACTTTCATTACATACACCACACAAGGGTCTCAGATGGAATGGAAGTTTGTCAAAGAAGAGCCAGGAACTTAATAAGAATAAATAATACTCAAATTCTCGAGTCATTTGGAGAACACTTTCTTCTAGGACATGTTTCTGTAGGTCTGTTTTCAAGAACAAAGATAACTCTTGCCTTTTCTAAGTCCTTTATCTGCTTTAGTGCCATTTAATATGTGTTTTCCAAAAGGCTCATGGCCTAATGTTTTTCCAGATATATATGGAAATGCACACACACACACAGACATATATATTGCTCAAAAAATTCTGAAGAGAACAGGAAGGCAATGCTGGGAGGAAATACACTCTTGATAGAAAATAATGTGTTTCCTTTCTAAACTGTATATAAAATTCAGAAAGGAAGCACAACCTCAACCAGAAGAACAGTCCTTCAATTTTGGAAGTTCCAGCAAAGAAAAACTACTGTTTTGAACCATCATACAACTTCAGCACTCTTGATTTTATAGCAAAGTACCTAATTTTGTCAAGCAACTTTAAGATAGTGTGATTATGTCTTGTGAATATTCTTTCACATAATCCTAGAGTGTTGCTCTTACAGTGTTCTGTAAGAAGGGTATTATCTTAAGTTTCCAGAAGAGGAAACTAGCATCAAAGAAACTAAGAAATTACCTGAGGCCACACAGTGAGTAAGTGAAGGACTGATATTGAAACATAAATTTATTTGACTCCAAATCTGTCTTATTTTCACTGATTTACATGTTTAATAGATTCAAACAATTTCTTACTAAAAAGAGTTAGGTGATATTACAGAAATAATGATGAGTCCGCTGATGTTTTTACCTGTATTATTACTTAATGTTATTATTTATTATAGAACATTTGTACTGTAAAAGTCTTTTCCTAAAATTTTGACATATATTTACCCAAAAGCAAGCAAACATTTCAGATGGTAATTGTACTCCATAGTGGTTCTTAATCATCAGTATGAACCGGAGTCACAAGAACTTTTAAAAATATCTAGATGCCCAAGGCCAAATGAGACATTATGATTTAATTAATGTGAATTGAGAGGCTGATACAAAAACTAATATGAATGATATATATATATATATATATATGAATATATATATATGTATTTCCCAAGACTGAGAACCACAGAACCACCATACTTGTAATGCAAATGAGCACAGTATGTGATGTGGAAAGGACCCTTTTATAATTATTTTTGATGTGCCCTATTTATAGAGCAGATTTTTAAAAATGTTGATTTTTTGAGTATTTGTGAACACCACAGTATGAAGAGTATATGTTGAGTCTCCCTTTTTTATTAAAGCACAGATAGAGTAGGTTAGAGTATTCTGCAACAGCAAACATCTCCAACATCTGAGCAGCTGAACATAATGGTTCATTCACCATAGGTGTTAAATCCATGGTGATTCCTAGTACTTATTCATGACTTCAAAATAAGATGGAATTATGCTAATTGCTACTGTCTTGTGACCTCTTTGATTACTGTGATGAGGTAAGAAATTACACGGAATATGAGACTGATGTGAAAGTACTATCTCTGCCACAATAACTGAAATGAAGGGACACTTTTATTTACATTTAAGTAGATAGATGATATTGATGACACAGATAGAGAGATAGATGATAGATAGATAGATAGGAGATAGATGGACATATGTTGAGGTACTAGAAAGCTGTGAATAACAGTACAACCAACAGAATTCTGAAATGATGTCCTGTTATAGTTGCAATGACCTGAAGGTACACGATTTTAGAAAATATGGATTGGTTTGTTTGTTTGCTTTTGTCTTCCTGAGTGAACTGTTATTTTTGTTCTTGTTTTCTTTCTCAAAAAATTATCCCTTACTATTGATAGCATTTTATCTGTATTTCAGAGTGAAATTAAAGCAAGCAGATTACTCTTAGCCTGAGGAATACCCAATGGTCTTTTAAATGGCAAAAATGGTGCAAGTCAACACATGGGTATGAAACTCAGGTGGTTTAGTGGACAGTATTCCACTGTGATTGGCTGGTAATTATAGAGATGAGTTAAACTTGGATCTCCAATTAGATCCCCTTAGATGAACATAATAATCTTGCAGTAAGGGATTACAAGAAATGAAACAAGTATATTCCTCCCATCCTGGTAATTGTGGAACTTGTCTATGAAAAGTTGTGGAAGCACTTATTTCACGTAGATAATTTGTTTAGCATTGCCACCTCTAGCTATCCTCTGTTACATACTTTCTAATGCCTTTATAAATTTAACTGAGATTAAATGTGGAAAATATTTGGCTAGCCCAAAAGAATCACTATTTTGAGCAACAAGTGTAAGTATATTGTTTTTTCAGTGTCAGATGCTTAAAATATTTTTATCAATTAGCAATTGGATTTTTCTGCTAATGTTAGATATATTTTAGGGAATGCTGTGAACTAGAGATTTTTCTCTTTTGAAAAACCTTACCTCACATCCATTTCTTATTCTGTTATTTGGCTTTCTATTAAAAAATTCTAATTTTCTATCAGATTGTTCAATCCAAGTCTCAAGCAATTATTCCATCTGGATAGGTGTTGAGTCATACAAAGCTGAACCAGAAAGAACTCCTCACTTAACTTCAACAGCTGACAATCAATTGATGAAAAAAGCCAACATGATTACTGTAATGCAAAACATATACACATCATATATAGTAGCAGGTAGGCTTAGAAAAAAAAAGTGTTTGATAAGAGAAATGGTGGCATTTAAGCTGAACTGTAAAGCTCAGGCAAAATGACTACAGCATTGATACATAGAGCAGTATCAATGAAAGTAATTGGGTAGATATGGAGGAATGTGTAGAGTGTTGGGAGGATTAAGTGATTCAACTTAAGTCAACAAATTCTGCATGAGCAGGAAAGTATATGTTACAGCTTGGTCAATAAGGATATATTATTTTGTTTTAAAGGTTTAAGCTCATTCTATAAGCAAAGGTTCTTGAGCTATGGTTGATATGATCACGGCAGTCTTTTAAGAAGTTAATTAAATATGGAAAAGATGTTTAACAAGAAAAACATCTAAGAGGTTATTGAAGCATCTTGTAATAAATGATGAGAGGTGAAACTAAATCAATAACATACAAGAAAGGAGATGAATGCTAAATACATTTTTGGGTGGAAGCCCTTATCTATTTGTTGTGGAAGAGAGAGAGTGAGAAATTTAAAAAACAGGTTGTGGATTTAAGGATGGGTGATTGGGTGTTATCAGTGCCTTTATCAAAGACAAAGTTAAAAATACAGACTGCATTGTGTGGAATAATACAATGAATTTAACTTTGTATATTTCAGAATGTGGATTTGGAAGAAAATTACTTCAGTTTCAGCAGTCAGGACTTTCCTTACTCTGATTACTCAAACTCAGTGAATCTTATTCCAACAGGATACAGTGAAAATTCTGTACCTCTCTGAGGTCAGATTTGACTTAAACCAAAGGTTGTCTAATCTCTTATGTGCTGTACCTGATTTTCTTATCCAAAAGCTTATCTGAGTTTGACCAAACTGATCCCCCAGCATGGGCATACTTCCCGATGTCTGACTGCTAGACTGTTTTTGAACAACATTTCCTTCTTGACCTCTATATTTTTCAAACTTCCTTATCTGTATCATCACACCACCTTGCTATTTATTACTTTTGTTAGTACCTCTTCTTTATATCTACTTTGATTCTTCTGGACCTGGATGTTACACTTTTATTCTTAATAGTGTCTTTGACCCAGACATAGGGCTTTTACTTCACTCTTAGATTATGTAATACATAATAAAGAAGGGTCATGGTAGAAATTTAAGATGGAAACAGGCAACCTTAATAAGCCTGCAAGGCCAATTCACTACCTTAGTAAATTTTATCTAATTGAAGGTCACAAATAAGGTCTTAGGATAGAACTGACGAAAAATAAGGGGCTCATTCAGATGCCTGGTAAGCATGAGCATTTGAAAAATCTTAGTTATTTAAATGTATTTTTCATAACTATTTTAGGTCTCTTTCATACCCTAGCCAGACATTGAGAACAACTACTCTTAATTGTTAAGGGCAATTAAAAGCATAAATTTATACAATTCTTGGAAATCAGTATGTTACAGAATACATAAACTCATGTCTAAAAGTTGCAATGATCCTTATATGCTATCTAATCCTATCACTTATTTGAGGATAGGATGACCATTTTCACTTGTTCAGTTTTTCTGGATGTATCTACTGCTCTAAAAACAATGTACACCAAATGACAGGGTAATAGGTGATATTGATATCAATAAAATACATATATTATCTCAGCATGAATTTCAGGCTATTTTTTCATGTACTTATTTTTCTGATGAATCGTAAACAAACAGAACCATTTGAAAGATAGCTATGCTCTCCATAAAGCACATACAATTCCCTGAGGATGGGATTTATGTTTCTTTGAATGACAGTCAACACTGTAAAAATTTGGTTAGAAGAATTGCAGGTCAGAGATCTTGGATGTGAGTGACATTGGCAGCATAAAGAAATCATCAGGGAATAAGTTTTTTTGAACTTTGTCAGTCATTTTTTTTAAGTCAAAAGTCTTATAAAGAAACCTAAAGGAATAGTTTGTCAAATGCAGTTGTATCCTAGAAAAATGAAAACAATATAAAATAAATAAAACAGAAAACAAAAGACTAATAAGCTGAGCATGAGTTCACAATTAGTGATAAACAGAATTTTTTCACCTTTTATTTTGATACGACTTTTGATTTACTGTAGAGTTGCAAAGATAGTACAGAGTTCTTATGTGCTCTGCTTCTAGCTATTCCTAAGCTTAACAGCTCACATAATCTGGTGTGTTTATCGAAACTAAGAAATTAACTTTAGTGATATATATTAATTACAAACTTCTTTTTGTATTTGACAAGTTTTGTCACAGATTTTGTTGCCGATCTAGGATTAAGTACAGGATACAGTGATTCACTTAGCCATCACATCTTCTTAGTCTCCTTTAATTTGTGATAGTTTCTCAGTCTTTTCTTGCTCTTGTCTTTTGTTTGTTTGTTTTGCTTTTGTTTTTTACCTTGGCATTCACTTTTTATGGTTACCAGTATAGTAAAATTTCTTTCAGTTGAATTTCTATAATGTTTTCTTAAAGAATGTGGTTATGGTTTTGGGGTAAGACCAAACATCAGGCTAACTGGTCACAGTATTGCATTCTCTTTGATGCCAACGTTTAATATCTTGCTGCTTCCATTAATCCTCTTTTACCTCATGAAACAATTTTCATTTACTCATTCATGTCAACATTTTTTTTTTGTATGTGAGATAGTAACTTTGATCTGGAATTGCTAGAAAGAAGAGATTGGATTTCAAGATGAAAACCCAGCTCACCTCCTGCATGTCCTTGGGACATGTAATGACGCAGAGATGAAGCGTTTTGTTTTCTTATATTATATCAGGGAGAGTTTTGTGATATTAACATGAATGTTAATGGTGATTTTAGCCTTAATCACTTGGCTAAGGTGGTATTTTCCAGTTTCTTCCCTATAAAGTTTTTATTTATCTCTTCCCATATTTTATTCGTTAAAGAAGCAAACTACTAAATCTAGCCACCACTTAAGGAGGAAGAATTAAGTTCCTCCACCTCCTTGAGGGAAGAATATTAAATAATTTGTGGAAATATTTTAAAACCACCAGAGTAATTACTAAATACTTTGAGCTAGATCTCTTGAGACTATACAAAATATCTTATTCTCTTTAAAGTTTTGCTCACTCATTTTAACATTCATCAGTAGATCTTGCCTCCAAGTTGACATTTCCTTTCTGCAGTATATTCCAGGACAAGCTTGTATTTTCTGTCCTAACTTCAGATTCAGTCATTTCTCCAATAATCTTTTATATCAGTTTATTGGAGAATAGTATTTAGAAACTAAGATGTATGTGAGTGTTAGTTGTGCTAATTTCTACTGAAATGTCATTGTTTTTAGGCCATCTTAACATACAGAGCTGGGAAATATATGTATGCATACTAAATACATGTATGTAAATAAATATATAGAAGCATTTCTTTAAGTGTCTGTCTGTAGGTCTCTCTCTCCTCTCTCTCATTTCCAGCATCACAGGGTTTATTCTAGCCTTCCCCCTCATTATTTGTGATTTTTACCTCTTACCATAGACACTTTGTTTCTATTTTCTACAATTTACTTATTTATTTGCTCAACTCTAGGATATAACTAATTTCAGAATTATCATCTAGGGTATAATGTTTATGGACATTTCTTTTTGTATTTAGCTCTATATTATTGGATGAGGATGGGTTAGGGTAAAACCCTGCTTAGAGTCTTTAATTTTTCTAACTCTTTTGTACTATATGTCTAATCTAAAATTTATTTCAAAATGATATATAGGTAAAAAATTGAAAATCCAAAATCACAAATTAAATCTGTTTTACTGAAACTTCCATTTTCCCAATAACTTATATTAATCTCAAGCCAGAAGAGGAAGACATGAAAAGATTATTTCCTACGCACTCTGTTCTTTAGGGATTTGCAATATAATATGTATTTATTTTTCTCATACTTATATGATTACAAGCCTTTAATAACAAAAGTCTAGTGGAAAACACTTCATGGGCTTCAGATAAAGGTATTTCCATGGGACATGTAAGGAACACGACTCTTAAGGACTTGAATTCAAAAGCCTTGAGTATTACAATTACAATGAGGTTATTGGATTGTTTGCTAAATACAGTTGAGTTCTAATCAAAACTACGAGAAAAACGAACTCTATACCCAGAGACCTAAAAAATAAAATTAGACCAGACTCATGCTTAGAAATTACCTCTACTTAGGGGACACATTTTCTCCATAATACTTTCATTTATTTGATTGGCATTGGATTTGGGGGCTAAATCGGAAAATGTTTTATTCCAATTTAGAAGATTTTTAAAAGACAGCTAGACATTCTAGAGGCTTAAGTCAATCTGGATTTTTCATTCCTGCTACTAACATGTAAGTCTTTTTAAAAATGAATTGTATGTTCAGAGCTTTGGCAAAAATGCATAAGGGAAACCTTTGCAGATATATCTGGTCTGAAATTAAATTTGCTCCACAAGTATCAGGCTAACTGGTCACAGTATTGCATTCTCTTTGATGACAACATTTAATATCTTGCTGCTTCCATTAATCCTCTTTTATCTCATGAAACAATTTTCATTTATGTCACTCATTTCAACATTTTTATTTGTATGTGAGACAGTAACTTTGACCTGGAATTGCTAGAAAGGAGAAGAGATTGGACTTCAAGATGAAAACCCAACTCACCCCCTGCATGTCCTAAAACAATCTGTGCACTGCCTTATGGCACTGTCTGACAATCTCTATTTCCAAATTCTGCATTTAGGCCCACCAAATGTCACATTATTAGTTAACTGCATATTTAGAATTTTCTTACAGCAGTGTATCTTTATCATTTATGTTGCAGTAGATCCTTAAAGTAAATTACACATAGAAAGTTCATTGGTAGAGTGGAGAGGAACATTCCAACCTGGCTTCAAATGATTGTTCTAAAGGTCCTGTTGAGTGACATTTAGCTGGTTCATTATTTATGTTCCCTGAAAATATAAATTGTGATATTTAATTTAGAGAGCTTCATGAGTATCAAATGTGATAATAAATGAGTTTTATAGTAGATGAACTTACCACAATCTCAATTTAAATAAAATTTAAGTGATTGTTCCTCATATAAATGTTTATCTACCTTTCAACACTGAAAAAGCATGTGAAACCTAAATAGTAGACAGTGGCCTTCCTGAAATTCTCTATATTAAAATTAGTTTTACCATACACTGCAATGAATTATTTGGTAAGACGTAGGCAAATTTAAATTCAGGGGAAGAAGGGGTCAGCAAATAATGCAATGCTCCCTCTATTTTCTGTTTTACTTTTCTGTGTTTTAATTAGGATTTTCTATTTGATTATTTTCTATTTGCTTTGTACATTATTTTTGAAAAGTAATTGAAGAAAAAATTAATAGTTTCTAAAAGTAACAAGAATCAGTTTCAAAAGCTACCATATGATGTATTTTCAACATGATTAAGACTGTTTTCATCTGTATGCTAATTTATGCATGTAGATAAAATTCTATGTAGATAAAATTCAAATTTTTTAAATGTTTAAGATTTTGTGCCCATATACTTTTATTAATAATCCAGATTTTTTTTCTTTTCTTTTCTTTAATATTAAGAAGATGTTTAAGATTGATGGTTTGGCCTTGTGTCCTCACCCAAATCTCACCTTGAACTGTAATAATACCCATGTGTTGAGGGAGGAACATGGTGGGAGGTAATTTAATCATGGGGTTGGGTCTTTCTCATGCTGTTCTTGTGATAGTGAATAAGTCTCATGAGTTCTGATGGTTTTATAAAGGGGGAGCTCCCCCTGCACATGGCTCTTGCCTGCTGCCATGTAAGGTGTGAATTTGCTTTTCATTCATTCGCATTCTGCCATGATTGGGAGGCCTCTTCAGCTATGTGGAATTGTGACTCTATTAAAACTTTTTCCTTACATATACACATATGTTCATTGCAGCACTACTCACAATAACAAAGACATGGAATCAACCCCAATGCCCATCAGTGATAGACTAGATAAAGAAATGTGGTACATATATGCCATGGAATCCTATGCAGCCACAAAAGAAACAAGATTTCATTGGTTGTAGGGACATGGATGGAGCCAGAAGCCATTAACCACAGCAAACTAATGCAGGAAGAGAAAACCAAACAAAGTATGTTCTTACATATAATTGGGAGCTGAACAATTGAAACACATGGACACCGGGAGGGGAATAACTCCCTGAGCCCTGTCTAGGGGTAGGGTTGGGGGAGAGAGAGCATTAGAAGTACCTATGTATGCTGGGCTTAATACCTAGGTGAGGGGTTGATAGGTGCAGCAAACCACTATGGCACACGTTTACCTATGTAACAAACCTGCACAAGCTGCACATGTACCCTGGAACTCAAAATAAAAATAAAAAATAAATAAATAAATTACTCAGTCTCAGGTATGTCTTTTTAGCAGCATGAGAAAGGATTAATACACTAAATTGGTACCAGTAGATTGGGGCACTGCTGTAAAGGTACCTGAAAATGTGGAAATGACTTTGGAACTGGGTAATAGGCAGAGGTTGGAACAGTTTGGAGGACTCAGAAGAAGATAGGAAAATGTGGAAAAGTTTGGAAGTTCCTAGAGACTTGCTGAATGACTTTGGTCAAAATGCTGGTAGGGATATGGACAATGAAATCCAGATTGAGGTGGTCTCAGATGGAGATAAGGAACTTATTGGGAACTGGAGTAAAGGTCACTCTTGCTATTCAAAGAGACTGGTGCCATTTTGCCCCTGTCCTATAGATCCATGAAACTTTGAACTTTGGGAAGATGATTTAGGGTATATGGCAGAAGAAATTTCTGAGTGGCAAAGTGTTCAAGAGGAAGCACAGCATAAAAGTTTGAGAAAGTTGCACCTGGAAATGCAGAAGAGGAAAAAACATTTTTTTGGGGGAGAAATTCAAGCCTGCTGCAGAAATTTGTATAAGTAAGTAGTGAGGATCCAAATGCTAGTCATAAAGACAGTGGCGAAAATGTCTCCAGGGTGTGTCAGAGACCTTCATGACAGTCTCTCCCATCACATTTTTTCCTAGGAGGAAGAAATGTTTTCCTGGGCCAGGCCCAGAGCCCCACTTCTGTATACAGTCTAGGGACTTGGTGCCCTGCATCCCAGCTGCTTCAGCCCTGGCTAAAGAGGCCAAGGTACAACTTGTGTGTTTGCTTTGGAGTGTGCAAATCCCAAGCATTGGCAACTTCCACATGGTGTGGAGCCTGCAGGTGCACAGAAGTCAAGAATTGAGGTTTGAGAACCTCCCCATAGATTTCAGAGGATCTATGAAAATGCTTGGATGTCCAGGCAGAGGTGTGCTGCAGGGGCAGAGCCCTTATGGGGGAACTTCTGCTAAAGCAATGCAGAAGGGAAATGTGCAGTGTGAACCCCCACACAGAGTCCCCACTGGGGCACTGCCTAGTGGAGCTGTGAGAAGGGGGCCACCATCCTCCAGACCACAGAATGGTAGATCCACTGACAGCTTGCACCCTGCATCTGGAAAAGCTGTAAACACTCAAAGCCAGCTAGTGAAAGCAGCCAAGAGCCAGGCTGTAGACTGCAAAGCCACAACAGCGAAGCTCCCCAAGGGTGTGGGAGTCCATCTCTTGCATCAACATGTCCTGGATGTGAGACACGGAGTCAAAGGAGATAATTTTGGAGCTTTTAGATTTGACTGCCCTGTTTGATTTTGGACTTGCATGGGGCCTGTAGCCCCTGCATTTTGGACAATTTCTCCTGTTTGGAACAGCTGTATTTACCCGATGCTTGTACTCCTATTATATCTAAGAAGTAACTACCTTGCTTTTGATTTTATAGGCTCATAGGCAGAAGGGACTTGCCTTGTCTCAGATGAGACTTTGGACTGTGGACTTTTGAGTTAATGCTGAAATGAGTTAAAACTTAGGGGGATGACTGAGAAAGCATGATTGGTTTTGAAATTTGAAGACATAAGATTTGGGAGGGACCAGAGGTAGAATGATATGGTTTGGCTTTGTATCCTCACCCAAATCTCGCCTTGAATTTTAATAATCCCTACATGTCGTGGAAGGAACCTGGTGGGAGGTAAATGAATTATTGTGGAAGTTTTTTATTTCAATGTTGTTCTTGCGCTGGTGAATAAGTATCAAGAGATATGATGATTTCATAGTGGGGGAGTTCCCCTATACATGCCCTCTTGCCTGCCACCATGTATTGAAGTGACTTTGCTCTTCCTTCACCTTCTGCCATGATTGTGAGGTCTCATCAGTCATGTGGATCTGTGAGTCCATTAAACTTATTTCTTTTATATATTATTGGTCTAAGGTATGTCTTTATTAGCAGCATGAGAATGGACTAATACAAGAATATATGTAGAAACTACCAATTTCATTTAGAGTTTTTTCTAATTCTTGTTTCTGGTTAATTATCAATGCTAAACTAGAAAGATTAAAATAAGACTTAGTTTTCTATAAAAATTACCACAATGTATTAACAATTGCCCTTACTTTACTGAGCTGGCATTATCAAAGTTCCTTATATTAGTCTGATACTTGAGAAAATTATTTGTTTCCATGAAAAAATAAATACAATGCCTAATGATCATTTATATTCTCATGGTGATTAATTCAATAAAATATTTGTGCAGTATTTGCCATATGCAAAGTGGGTTACTTGGTGCTGCGGAGTAGCAGTGAACAAGGAGCTCTGGTTCCTGCCTTTGCAAAATTTACAGTCTATCTATTCTAGTGAAGCAATCAAATAAATACTTAGCAAGTATTCATTAAATGGCAATTGTGATCAGAGACTTGTCTCACATCATATCAAAGAAATCTAATCTATCCCAGGAAGTCAATTAAGACTTCCTTGAGTGAGTGATTTAGGTTGATCTCTGGAAGATGACTTGATGGAAACTGAGGATTAATTATTCATCCCACGTTCCACCATCCTTATGGAGAGCCAGCACTACATTTCACAGAGTTTACTGAAATAGTTTTAAATGCCAATTTAGTTCTACCAGTTAATGGGAGCACATGAGATTTGAAAATTCTTTTGTTTCCCATTCTTCAGCTCTTGAGAGTCAAAAGTCATTTGTGTGATGGCAGTGTCTTGATTCTGGATTATTGACACCTAATTAGTTTAAGAACTAAATTAACAAATAAGAATAATTCTTAAGGAGCAACTCATGCTCCCCTTTTCAGGTAGGTTCTCAGAGGTAGTAGTTTCCCTGCTTCATTGATTCTGTTTTGTTTTGGGAGGTTTTCCTTCATGCCCACTCAATATTATAAAATTCCTATCTTCCGAACCACTTTTGCTAATACAACTCCTTCTTCATGTAGATAACTGAAGAGGCTTCCTGTTATCATCAGTAAACCTTGGTAGCTATGGTTGACTGAGAATTAGCAGTCAACTTGGTAGATAGAATTTTAGGCAGTGAAAACAATAAGCGCAAAGTCCCAGAGACAAAAAAACTCACAGGCTGTGTTAGCAAAGGAAGGATGCTTATGTGGCTGGGCTGCAGAGAGGTACGTGAAGTATGCCATTCAGGAGAGAGATGCAGATTACCTACATGTATCCAGGGTTTAGTGTGTTAATCCCCACACCAAGGGCAGTGTCAGACATAAAAGTTGTCAAGCCTAAAACTAATATACTAAGTTTTTTTTAAAAGGTCATTTTAACTCAGGATAAAAATTAATTTAAATGACTTTAGTGCTAGGAAATGGGTTACAAATTTTTTTACAAATAAACAATGTAGATATAATGGTACATGGACTAGGATGGTGGCAATAAAGATAAAGAAAACTTCATGAATTAAAGAAATAATAAGATATGAATTTCATAGGACTGTTATTTGAATAGCCATGGAAGTTAACTGTAAGTGAGGTGTTAAACATGATATCAGGTTTTTGATTTGTAAAATTGAGTGGAAGGTAGTGCCTTTTGCTAAGACAGATCATAGAAGTACCAAGATTCTTGAAGAGGATTAAACTTTCAGATCCGAACAAGTTGAATTTGAGTTGTCTGTGGAAAATCACAAAAAAGAAAATACATTTTTAAACATTTATCCATCAGTAAGTCAAGACTGCTTAAATGGTGAAGCAGTATAAATATAAGCATAAAACAATGGTGTCATCTTAAATATTAATCATAAATGGTAAAAGCAAATTAGTAAATTCTTATAATTTTAAATTCTATATTTTAGATTATTGGAAGGTAAAAATATAAATAAAATAAATAATTATATCAGAAATTTTAAATTAATGAATGCAATTATATTTAATTTTTAATGTCTCCAAGGAAATAGTTCAGGTTTATACATGAGTTCTAGACTAGGAATATTTGTGTCCTAAAAAAAAATGAACATAGAGTTCAAAAGTGCCTTAAATAAAACAAAACTAATATAACATGTTTTTAGGATTACAATTAGGCACAAATAGACATTGCTCATTTGGATTACTAACTAGATAGGAGAAAATAGACATTAGGCTGTTTATAAATTTAAAAGATGAGTCTATAATAAAAATCAAAACTGCATCTTAGTACAAAAATCATACAATTATTCTAAGAGCAAAAATTTAAACTACTAAATAAATGAAGATAAAATATAAATTAATTCTTAAAGGGATACCAAGATAATTTCCTTGCATTCGTTTGCTCACATTTGGTCTTTTTATGTGTTTCAGTTTCTTGGCAGAGCAATAAAATGCTTTGGCCTAATAAGATGTATACATCAAAACCAACACTGCCAGTAATATTTCTCATATTTCAGAATGTAACACTTTAATCATAAAGGAATAATAGAATGAAGAAAGATATGATCTTACACAGGATGTGATGACTTATTAATTCTCACACGAATAATTTGTATAAATCAAGGTGAATGAATATAAACTACAAAAAATAATTGAGAGGTTTCAGAAAATTTACAGTAACTTACTTGGTATCTAATGAATTTTTAATTCATGCAAGTTTTAATAGAAAGCATATAGCATGCCATTTCAAAATTTATGTTGAGATACACTCAATTTCAATTAATTCCCTGCACCACTGAAGCAGAAAACAGCTGACTTTATGAATCTTAGGAATAGTGACTGATTGCATGGTACCATGTCCATTATATTTGATTTCTGCTACATTTTGTAGCACCATGGAAATAAAATGAATTGAGATCAACATAAAATAACTGTGACTACATACACAATGACTGTTTTGATGTAATTTCATAAAATTAAGTCCTGCAATTTTTTAAAGATATCTTAACTCAATTTGTATTTTTTTTGGTTTTGTGCTAACATGCATTTGAATGAAAATAAGATAATTGTATATTTAAGCATAAGCATGAATTTAAAATTATAAAAATATTTTTCTTAAGAAATTAATTGGTATTAGTTTGGACATTTTAAATAGCTGCTATTTTGATAATTCGCATTTGACATATCTATTATTTTAATATTTTATATACTGTATTAAAACAGATCATTTTGAAGTTTAAATATTGGGTACTGTACATCAGTGACATTTCTTGAATTGATTGTTGTCATAGATATGCAATAAATTTTGTGAAAAATCAATTACTAATCATAGATAATTTTTATAAAAGTTATTTCATAACTTTTGCCTCATTGTTTGGGGATATAATGATGTACAGATTCTTCCTTCTACTTTTTTTCTTCAAATTTTATTTTAGATTTAGAGGGTACACCTGCAGATTTGCTGCATGAGTAAATTTGCTACATGATGCTGAGGTTTGGACCCTGTCATCCAGGTAGTGAGCATAGTACCCAATAGAATAGTACACAATAGCTAGGTTTTAAAGCCTCTACCTCCTCTCTTCCTCACCTGTCTGGTAGTCCCCAGTGTCTGTTGTTTCCATATTTGTACCTATGTGTATTCAATGCTTAGATCAAACTTATATGTGAAAACAAATTTGGTTTTTTGTTCCTGTGTCAATTCGCTTAGAATAGTGATCTCTAACTGCATCCATGTTGCTACAAAGGACAGGATTTCATTTGTATTATGGCTGTATAGTATTCAATGGTGTATATGTATAATATTTTATTTATCCAATCCACCACTGATAGGCACTTATATTAATTTCATGTCTTTGCTATTGTGAATACTATTGCAATGAACATACAAGTGCATACGTCTTTTTGGTAAAAGGATTTATTTTCCTTTGGGTAAATACCTCGTAATGGGATTGCTGGGTTGAATGGTAGCTCTGTTTTAAGTTATTTGAGAAATTTCCAAGCTGCTTTCCACAGTGGCTGAACTAAATTATATTCCCACCAACAGTGAACAACAGTTCCCTTTTCTCTGCAGTCGCACCAGCATCTGTTATTTTATGACTTTTTAAGAATAGCCACTTGTATCTTATTGTGGTTTTGATTTGCATTTCTCTGAAGATTACTGATGATGAGCATTTTTAAAATATTTTTGTTGACACCTTGTATGTCTTCCTTGGAGAAGAGTATGTTTATTTCCTTTGCCTATTGTTTTAATGGGGTTACTTTTTTTTTTTCTTGTTGGTTTGTTTAAATTACTTATAGTTTCGGATTATTAGACCTTTGTTCAATGCATAGTTTGCAAATATTTTCACTCATGCTGTAGGTTGCCTGTTGACTCGGTTGATAATTTATTTTGCTGTGCAGAAGCACTTTAGTTTAACTAGGTCCCATTTGTAAATTTATTTATTTATTTAAAATGGAGTCTCACTCTGTCACCCAGGCTGGAGTGCAATGGTGTGATCTTGGCTCACTGCAAGCTTAGCTTCCTGAGTTCAATTGATTCTCCTGACTCAGCCTCCCAAGTAGCTGGGATTACAGGCATGTGCCAAAATTCTTGTCCAATTTTTTGTATTTTTAGTAGAGACAGGATTTCACCATGTTGGCCAGGCTGGTCTCAAACTTCTGACCTCAAGTGATCCACATGCCTCGGTCTCCCAAAGTGCTGGGATTACAGGTGTGAGCCACTGCACCCATCTCCCATTTGTAAATTTTTATTTTTGTTCCTTGCTTCTACTTTTGAAGGAAATTGCATAAATGCAGTTTTTTTTCAGATATTCTAGAGGAAATGAATAAGGTTAGAACTTATATGTGGAATCTAAAAAAGTTGAATTCATAAAAGTAGAGAGTAGAATGGTGGCTACCAGATGCTGGGACTATTGGGGAGATGTTGGTTAAAGAATACAAAATTATTTATTAAAATATTAAAACAAGATGAATATGCACATGAGGTCTCTTGTACAATATGGTGACTATAGTTAATAACACTGTTGTATTCTTAAAAATTGCTAAGAAAGTAGATTTTAAGTTTTCTTACTATATGAACAAAACAATAATATGTATGTGAGGTAACGTATATGTTAATAAGCTCAATTTAGTTATTCCACGATGTATACATATTTCAAAATATGTACATGATATATACAACTTTTATACCTTCTACAATGTGTCTATACTTAACAGTATCCTATATATAGTAAATACATACAATTTTAATTGTCAATTAAAAAATATATAAAATAAATATTAAAAAGAACATGCTGTAAAAAAAGTAAAGTGTATTTCTTCCTCTTTCCGTTAATATTGGCAATCATTTCTTCCCTTCTATGTACACATATAGTATGATCAACATTAACATGATAATAGACATTGATTAAACACCTAGTATGTTCTTGCCACTCATTTAGGCAATGTAATGCTTAGAAAATTATTAAGAAAAATATTTACACACACATATAAAACTCAGTTTACAAGTCTATATCTTATAATATTTGAAGTTTGAATATTTATCGCCTTATTCATTCATTTGGTGCTGCCTGAATAAGCAGGTTCAAATCAAACATTGAGATAACTTCTGGAAAAAGTTTATACATTTCCTTTTCACATATATTTATTTTATTTATTAGATTTTTCTCTATCAAAGCCTACGGTTTCCCCCTAGTATTTAATGAATTATATCCAATATCTTTAGTGTTCTCAATGTCACTACATATTTGTTCCATTAGAATTACCTATTCAAGCTAATTTTGAATTCTCTCCTAAACCCACATACTTTTTAAATTAAAATTTGTGATGCTGCATTGCTTATGTTTAGAATATTGTACCATAGACAGTAGTTCTGAGTCCTTTAAGGTCTGTATCTTTGAAATTATCTTCCCATTCAGAAATCAGCACCTCCTTCTCTGAATTGCTTAAATTCTACCACTGTCACCTCCTAAAATGCTTAATTTATAATTATTTATGTACAAAGACTTACAGAGGATTCAAGTTAAGAGGAATATTGGAGCCCCCAACTCTGAAGATGTGAAAACTTGCATTCTTGAGGGTGAAATGACTTTGAAATAACAGATTAGAAGTTCACTTTATCTAAACTTCCATGTAAATAATAAAATCGTCTCTTAGTTCAAAGTGAGGTTACCAACAGTCCTTAACATATATTAGTGACAAAGGCCTTCACAACTCTAAAGATAGTCTCACGTTACAAACACAACAGTGGAGCCACATCCTCTCCGCTGTTTGCATTTTCTTCTATCACAATGAAGTTTTATATCATTAACCAATTGGAAAAAACTCTCTAACTTCCTTTGCAAGATAGAGAGGTAGCATTACATTTTCCTCAAAGCCAAATAAAAATGTGTTATTCTATTACTCTAGTTTTATGGATAAAAACATTATTTTTTTTTACACCAGGTGCTTTTAAGGCACTGCCAATATGGCATTACTCTTTGTACAATCTAGTTATGCTTTACGTAAAAACTATGGGCCAGGCTCGGTGGCTCATGCCTGTAATCCCAGCACTTTGGGAGGCCCAGGTAGGTGGATCACTTGAGCCAAGGAATTCTAGATCACCCTGGGCAACATAGGAAGCCCCCATCTCTATCAGAAAAAACTAAAAATTAGCCAGCCATGATGTCACATATCTGTAGTCCTAGCTACTCAGGAGGCTGAGGCAGGAGGATCACTTGAGCTGGGGAGGTGGAGGTTGCAGTGAGCTAAGTTCATGCCACTGCACTTCAATCTGGGTGAAAAAGTGAGACCCTGTCTCATAAAAGCAAAAAACAACAGCAACAGAAACTCCAAACTATGGCTGATTCCACTTTAACTTCATATATATATATATATATATGTATATATATATAATATGTGAATTTCATATATATATAACTTCCTATGTATATTATGAAGTTATATATATATAGAAACTTCATATATATATAGGAAGTTATATATATATAGGAAATTATATATATATATACACACATATATATATATACTTCCTTTGTGTAAGGTCATTCTATATTAACTTTCCGTACTTGGAACACTGTAACTCTGAAAAAACAATACATATCTTAGTAACTTTAACAGTAAGATATACATTGAACATACATTAGATGACCTAGGGCAACAAGTTGAATGATAAAAAGAATAATATATGAATAAATTCTGGACCTATATACAAATAGCACAGTAAAATGTACAGTTACTAGTGCACGATAACTGATAGCACATGAAAAGATTTATCCTCATGAGGTATTGTAAGTGATAAAAAATAGGCATTTATTTAATTAAATGCATTTTTAAGCAACAAAATATTTTAGTAAATTTGAAAAGAGTAAGAGACTATGCAGCCATAAAAAACGATGAGTTTGTGTCCTTTGTAGGGACATGGATGAACCTGGAAACCATCATTCTCAGCAAACTGACACAAGAACAGAAAATCAAACACCACATGTCTTCACTCATAGGTATGTGTTGAACAATGAGAGCACATGGACACAGGGAGGGTAGCATCACATGCTGGGGTCTGTGGAGAGGGAGACCTAGGGTAGGGACAGCGGGGGGGGTGGTGAGTTGGGGGGGGGGATAACATGAGGAGAAATGCCAGATATAGGTGATGGGGAGGAAGGCAGCAAGCCACATTGTCATGTATGTATCTATGCAACAATCTTGCACGTTCTTCACATGTACCCCAAAACCTAAAGCCCAATTAAAAATATATATTAAAAAAAAAAGAAACAAAAATATATGAGTTTCTCTATTTTCTTATGGGAACTTTCTTCAGGTATTCAAGTGATGTGTACACAAGAAGGAAGACCAGAAACTAGTCTGATATTTTCATTTTATGCAAGATATTTAAAATTTGAAAATAAGTGAGCTGCTTAATTGTATGTTTGTACAATCTGTAAACACATGTTTACACATGTGCATGCATATGAACAAAATTGATGAAGTAATATTTATCTTGTGTCTATGAATCTTGATAAATTTACTAATTATAAAAGCTTACATGTAATGGACTTTGAATTTTCTAAGTACACAAACTGGTTATCTGTAAATGATGGTAATGTGAATTATTTATTCCTTTTCAGTTCTTGCTTAAAAATGTTCTTTTTCTTACCTTACAATCCTATCTGGTATTTCCCTAGACAATGTAAAGTATCAGTAGATATACTGGAAATCCTCATCTCACTCATGGAAAATATTTTAGGATTTCACTACTAAACGTAAAATTTGATGCATGTACTTTAATGGACATTCCTATTTTTAGTTTAAGGGCATACCTTTTTAAATGTAAAGTATTTATCATTAGCTGGTTTTGGACTTAGCATATGCTTTTTCCATATCTATTGAAATTATTATACATTTTACTGCATATTCAATTAATTTCTTGAATTATTGAATTTTTAAATGTTAAAACCAATTTGTCTTTGGAGAAAAATGTACCATGTCATGAAAAATGTTTTTCTCTTCACAAACCATAGGAATTATTTTGTCAGTATTTTAGTTAATTATTTTCTTATGTATTCATGGTAGTAATTAGACTGCAATTTTTTTCTTTATTGTAATTTCCTTGTGAATTTGGTGTGCCAATTTTTTTCTCTCACATAATGAGTGGAAAGTATTCCACATATTTCTATTTTATAGAAGAACCTATTCATGACTTCTGTTAGCTCTTCCTTAAGTATTTCTGACAAGTCATTGGTAAAGGCATTTGTGACTAAGATATTCTTACAGAATATTTTTAATTAATTATAAATGTATTTTTACAAGTAGATATAGATTTGTTCAGGTTTCCTCTTTATGTCAATTTCAGATTTGTTTTCCTAAGATTTTTCTCATTCTTATAAAGATACTCTTAATATTTTGTACTAATTTTTGATGTTTGTAAGATATGTTGTGCTTTTTATTTTTCATTCCCCATGTGAGAAATTTGTGCCTCCTCTCCCTCTCTTTCTTTGTAAAATCAGACTTGCTGAGTGTTTATTGATTGTATTAGTATTTGCAAAAAGTGAAATCTGGTTTAATTTTATTTATATTACATTTTTTTCTATCTTAATAACTTCTGTATGTATGATTTCTTTTTATATTTTGGGTTTAATCTGTTGTTTCTTTTCTAACTTCATGAACTATCATGTTTCAGCCTTTTATTTTCTACTATTGTGTGTTTTTATGGTTACACATTATTCTTCTAGTGGATCTGCTATAATCAAGTTTAACTTATTGTATTTTCATTATCATCATTTTGAAAACCTCATAATTTATATTGGAATTTTTTTCTACCTATAGATTATTTAAAATTTATATTGTTAATTCTCAGCTTTGGGTTTTTAAATTTTTCTTTTTATTACTGATTTTAATATTTTACAACTTTTGGAGACTATCGTTGTGGTCAATATGTAGTCAATTTTCCATGGATACTTTAAAAAATAAATTTTTTCTGGCTATAGATATTTCTGTATGTAAAACAGGTCAGATGATATTTTTTTTCCATTTTTCTACATATGTTTTGTTTGCTTTTTCTATTAATTATTGAGAAAGTAATACAATAAATTTCTCACTCTGATTGTGAATTTGGACTTTTCTTTATATTTTTGTCAATAACATTTACATAATTTTAACAGACTTTATATACCAATTATATTTTCATAATTGTCATAAATTTCTGGTAATTCCTATAATTGTCCATTTATTATTATGTAATGTCCCTATTTTTAAGTGCTGCTTTGTTTGCTTGGTGTATTTACAGTTTTTTTTTTTTAATCTTTCTACATTTAGCTTTCTTTTCTGACATTAAAGATGCAATTCTAATAAGCAGTATAGGCATTGTTATTTTCTAACTTGCTCTATAAATTTTACTTAAGCATCTAGCCTATTTAAATTCATTATAATTACTTACTAATTTAGATTTATGTCAGCCATTTTAGTATCTGTTTTTTCTTTGTCCCACCAGCTTTTTTCCTTTTTCTCCCTTCGAGATGTTTTCTCTATGAATTTTATTTTGATATTCAACTTGCTACTATTATTTTCATACCTGTAAGTATAATTTTAATAAAACTTTCTTTCTACATGGGAAATTGACCTGGGGTTAACTTTCATGTACATTTTTCCCTAGAAGCCTGAAGATAGTGGCGTTTAATGTCATACTAAATAATCAACTCTTGGAAACTGGATTAAAAGGAACATTTATGAACTACAAATATCATGTTGAAAGACTCAGCTTTGATTTATCTTGTATGTAGAATGATATACAGAGGTGTTTCCTTGTGGGGGCCTAGGATTATGCCCAATGCTTCCTATATGGACCTACAGCTTCTAAGATAGTATTGTTTTCACACCCTTAAGTTCTGCCTTACATCTAAGCATTCACTTAGTAGTCCAAAAAATTGTCCTTGAATTATTGTAAGAATTCCCACTGAAGAGACATACCTGATACTACCCTATTGGCATGCTGAGTGTTCCAGCAGATTGGATATTGCAGCAGTTGCCACATAATTACAATATGAATCTTTAATAATAATAATGTAATACCACTTCTCAAATAATGCCATGGCCTTGGAATACTTTAATTTATTTATCCCATCTTTCTTTTTTGCTGTGTTTGCCATGCATTTTAATTATGCATATATTTTAAACATTGCTCTATTTGTTATTTACAGTCAGTATTAGGCTCTTTATTTACTTTCTGAATTTCTTTTTCACTCTGAGATCATTGTCCTTCTGTGTAAACACTTTGATTTAATATTTGTGTAGTTTCTGTTTACTGGCACTGAATTATCTAAATTTTTATTCATCAGGAATTTTTATATTTTGATTTTTTATTTAGTATTCAACCTTGAAGGATATTTTCACTGAATATAGGAATCTATGCTTGCGATAGGTTTATTTTAGCATTTTAAAGCTGTATTTTACAGTTGTCTAGACTGTAATTTCTGTTAGAAGTCAGAAGATCAATTACACAGCATGGTGAATATAGCTATTAGCTGATTACTGTACTTACGAATTTTGCTAAGAGAATGTTTCAAATGTTTTTAATCACAAAATTCTTAAATATTTGAGATGATAAATATGTTAATTAGCTTTAACCATTCAACATTATATTAAAAATTATAACACCATTTTGTACCGCATAATTATATACAGCTATAATTTATCATCAAAAATTAATAATAGTATATCATTCCTTATTAAAAAAGCAAGTATGTCTATTTTTGCTATTTTTTAAATATATCTGGTGTCTCTCTGCTTCTTGACCATGGTCTTTCACTTATTGCTGTGTCCAAACATCCTTAAATGCTAAAGGGAAGGATGGCAAGTGGAATACCAGCTTAACTCTCTGTGGTCGCTTTCTCATTTTGATATTGACCCCTCATTTTTCATTATCTCAAATTCCTCAGATATTTTATTTCATTACTCTTTTTCTACATGGTAATGTTGGTGAGAAGAAAAACAATTATTATTTCATCATACCTAGAAATGGAAATCTGTACTTATAAGCAATGTCTGTCCTTTCTTGTTGTTGTTGCTGAAATTATGATTGCCTGAGAAGTCACTAAATAAGAGTAAAAAGGGAGCCACAGCAAATTCTTTGCCTGGCTATATCTGCTAATGTCAAATAATGAAATTTTGTCCCAAGTCATTTGCATTGAGTTCTTACTGGATCCAAACTGCTTAGTTTATTCCTTGGGTCTATTATTTATTAGCTCTGTGACCTGGTTAACATCCTTAAGGTCTCTATATCTCAGTTTATTTATATGTAAATTAGGGACACTAATATTTTTATAACTGTGGAGTTTTTGTGAGAATTAAATTATTTAATGTATATGCTTACCTATTTTGATGATGGCGATAGTATAAGAATTAAAACATTAATAGCTGTTGATATCAAAAATATAAAACAAAAGTTGGTGTTATCCTGTAGGACAGAGTTACATATAGAGATACAGTTCTATATCTCTAACTATACTAATACATGTATTGATATAATGCCTGTGTTGTAGCAACTAATTTCTATAGATAATTTTTATGATGTATTCATAGACAAAGTAGACACTTTTACTCAAACTGAAGTCTGGAGCTAACATTTCCATATACCATGTTTCCCTTTATTTGTGGTACATTTAATAATATTACACTTGAACTGGTAATAATTTTAATTCTAAATTTCCAGGAGAATAAATATTTATATACCTGAAAATTTTATTATAAATTTAAAAATGTATCATTGTGCTTCGTGAATATATTCACTAGCAAAATTTCTCTGTTATCTTGTTCAGCTGTTTTCCTCATTCAGTACTAGATGTTTAAGAAGAATTGCTAAGCTATGAATTACATTCTTTGGCATCTCTATGAAGTTTTCTGGAATGAAAATATCAAATTAGTGCCGCAGTTATGCAATTTCTATGTGTTGAGCATAAACTAGCAGTTTTCATTAACAGGTTTTCACAGTCAAAACTGTTATTTCTCTACCAACATTTCTAATTCAAAATGCAAGCTGCTTATTTGCAAACAGAGAAATTGGAACTTGTCAATTATGCTAATCATCACTTATAAAATTTCTTGAAAATCTCATGATCTAAAGAACAATTGAAAACTCACTTTTTAATGCCTTGTCTACAGCTATTTAGTTATCTGCCTATATCAATCTTTCCCTCATTTTGATTAAATAATGAAGACTTTTTTTCAAGTAGTGTTTTTCAGTCACTAATGGTGTTATTAAGGGATTTAGCTGAGTTTTGTTTCACTTTTTGCCCCTGAATCAAATTACTTTAAGAGATCCCTGAATGAACAGAAGTGATAGAATACCCTGCAGAAGCTTAGCTTACCCTTACCATTCTGCATCTCTGACCTAGCAATTAGAGAGATATAATATATTTCATTATATAATATTCCAGAAGCATTTAAATGTGTAAAGTCTAATCACTAATTTAATACAATATTATAATTTTTATTGTCATTCTTTTCTGTTAGGTCAGATGAACATAACTTTTTAATTTTTCACATTAGTGATAATCTTATTTTGATATTTATTACATATCAAATGTCACTAGCATATAGATTACCTTTGTTTTCTCATTATATCAAATCAGTTTTACAGCTTAAAGTCCTATTTAAGCTGTAAAGAATCTGGCAAACAAAGCAAAACCTATATATAAAATATAATGTGATATTTTATTAGAACTCAGTGTCAGCATTAATTCTTTAAATCAGAGTTAATATTAAAATCATGTACGCTATGGAGATTTATCTCTTCAATATTTTCTGCTTTCCTTAAAGAAAACATCTAGAAAAGCAATGTGAGTTCAAAAGTGAAACATTTTGTGTATTACTCTCCTACTTTTGTCCAAAAATACTTTTGTCTACCTTAAATTTTTTTATCATAATTTGAGTGATCTTTAAATGCTAATATCAAAAAGTAAGTTCTTAGACAGAATTCAAACTTACATTATCTTTGTATTGTTTTCAGGGAAATTTAGCAAATTAGTATATCATTTATTATGCTCTGTGAAGGGATATTAACATTATACTAATAATAATTTCACACTGCCTATAACATAAATTAAGTAATCTATGCTGGCCTTCAATGCATAATATATTTGCTACATTGGGGAGATACTAGTCCTAAGAAATATAGGTTTCTAGCTTTATGGAACCCTGGAAGACTTTATACTTTCCCTCTCCTTGAGGTAATCATAATGATCTCTGTTCTTCATCCCTTATGAATAACTCAGAAGTGTCTATTTAGGTCCTTTGCTTATGTTGAATTGGGTTATTTGGGGCATTTTTCCTATTGAGTTGTGTGATTTCCTTATATATTTTGGATAATAACCCATTATCAGATATAAAATTTGTGAAAATTTTCTTCCATTTCATAGGTTGTCTTTTCATTTGGTTGATTGTTTCCATGGCTGTGCAAAGCTTTTTAGCTTGGTGTGGTCTCACTTGTTTATTTTTTGCTTCTGTTGTCTGTGCTTTTGTTGTCACATAAAAAAAATAATTGCTAAGACAAATGTCAAGGATATTTTCCCTATGTTTTCTTCTCAAAGTTTTACAGTTTCACATCTTATTTTCAAGTTTTTAATCCATTTTGAATTGATTTTTATGTATACTGTAAAATGAAAGTCCAATTTCATTCTTTTTTATGTGGATATTCAGATTTCTCAACATAATTTATTGAAGAGACTATCCTCTCTCCATTGTTTTCTTAGTACTCTAGTCAAAGAATTGACTGCACATGTATGGGTTTATTTCTAGGTTCTCTTTTCCGTTCCATTGGTCTACATGTCTGTATGTCAACATCACATTGTTTTGATTTCTGTAGTTCTCTAGTAGAATTTGAAATCAAGGAATGTGTTGCCTCTACCTTTGTTCTTCTTTCTCAATATTGACTTGACTACTAGAGGTCTTTTGTGGTTCCACATATATTTTAGGATTGTATTTTCTACTTTTTTGAAAAATAACATTAGAATTTTGATAGGAATTGCATTGAATCTGCAGGTCATTTTAGGTAGCATAGACATTTTAGCAATAACCTTTCAATTATTTAACACAGGATATTTTCCCATTTGCTTGTGTCTACTTCAATTTCTTTCATCAGTGTTTTATAGTTTTTAGTGTACAGATCTTTCACCTCTTTGGTTAAATTTATTCCTAAGTATTTTATTATTTTTGATGCTATTGTAAATTGAATTAAGACATATAAATGGTCAACAGGCATATGAAATAGTGCTCAACAATACTATTCTTCAGGGAAATGCAAATCAAAACCACAGTGAGATATTACATCACACCTCTTAGATGGCTATCACTTAAAAGAAAAAAAAAAAAGACAGATGGGTGTGGTGGCTCACACCTGTAATCCCAATATTTTGTGAGGCCAAGCCAGGAGGATCATCTGAGGTCAGGAGTTCAAGACCAGCCTAGCTGACATGGTGAAAACCCGTTTCTATTAAAAATACAAAAAATTAGCCGGACGTGGACGCCTGTAATCCCAGCTACTCAGGAGGCTGAGGCAGGAGAATCACTTGAACCCAGGAGGCGGAGGTTGCAGTGAGCCAAGATTTCCCTATTGCACTCAGGCTTGGGCAATAAGAGTGAAACTCTGTCTCAAAACACACACACACACACACACACACACACACACACACGAGAAAACGTGATGGCAAGGGTGTAGTGAAAGGGAAACTTTGTACACTTTGGGAGGACAGTAAATTGGCACAGTTATTATAAAAAACATGAAGGTTCCTCTAAAAATTTGAAAATATAGAAGTACCATGTGATCCAGCAAATTCACTTCTTTGTAGGTTTATATCCAAAGGAAATAAAATCAGTACCTCTAAGAGATATCTGAGCTGCCATATTTATTGCAGCATTTTTCATGATAGCTAAGGTATGAAAACAACCTAAGTGTGCACTGATGGAAGAATGGATAGAGAAAATGTGGTGTTTTCATATGTGTATGTGTGTGCATGTGTGTGTTTGTCTGTGTATGAATATTGTTCAGTCACAAAAAGGTGGGAATCCTGCCATTTTAAGCAACATGGAATAACCTGGATGACATTGTGCTAAACAAAATAAGCCAGATACAGAAAGTATCTCACATAAGTGAGATCTTAAAATAGTTGAATTCATTGAGACAGAGAGTATTTGTGTTTGACAGGGACTGCAAGGTGAGGAAAAGGGAGGAGAGATGTTGGTCAAGGGGTACAAGCTTTTAGTAATAAGATGAATGAATTCTGGGAACTTAATGTACAGTATGGTGACTGCAGTTGGTAGTACCGTATTGTTTACTGAAAATTTAAAGTGTCCTCACCCCTGCTCAAACACACAAATGGTAACTACGGGTGGTGATGAATGTGTCAATTAATATAAATTAATATGACTGTGGCAATCCACACACAGTATAAACATTTATCAAATTATTACACTGTACACCTGTATATACAGTCATGCATCTCATAATGACATTTCACTGATGGACTGCATATATGATGGTGGTCACATAAAATTATAATGGAGCCAAAAATTTCCTATTGCCCATTGATGTGGTCACTGCCGTAACTTCACAGCACAACTCATTATTCACACAGTGTGGTGATGCTGGTGTAAAAAAATCTACTGTGCTGCCAGTCTTATAAAAATATAGTACACACAATTGTGTATAGTACCTAATACTTCATAATGATAACAAACAGTTGTTACTGGTTTATTTACTAAGATATACTTTTTATTATTATAGAGTGCTCTCTTTCTACTCATACAAAAAAGGTTAACTGTAAAACAGCCACAGGCAAGTTCTTCAGGAGGTATTCTAGAATAAGGCATGGTTATCATAGGAGATGACAATGAATAAGGCATTATTATCATAGGAGACGACAATAACAGCTTCATGTGTGTCATTGTCTCTGAAGACCTTCTGGTGGGACAAGATGTGGAGGCGGAAGACAGTGATATTGATGATCCTTATCCTGGGTAGGCCTAAGCTAATGTGTATATTTATGTCCTAGTTTTTAACAAAAAGGTTTACAAAGTAAAAAAAAAAGAATTAAAAATTGAAAAATAGAAGAAAGCTTATAGAATAGGGTATAAAAATATTTTTGTACAGCTATAAAATATTTGCATATTAAGCTGTTACTACAAAAGAGCCAAAAATTTAAAAAATGTAAACGTTAATATAGAAAAAAAAGCTATGGGAGCTAAAACTAATTTATTATTGAAGAAAGAAAATTTTAAAAATAAATTTGGTGTGGCCTAAGGGTACAGTATTTCCAAAGCCTACAATAGTGTACAGGAATGCCCTAGGCCTTCACATTCACTTACCACTCCTTCACGGACACTTATTGCAGTTTCCATTCTTGCAAATTCCATTACATAGGTGTTCATTAAAAAAAAAAAAGCTTATATCTTATTTTCACAGAAAATTTTATATGTTTAGAATATTTAAATACATAAGTCTGTCTGTGTTCCAGTTTGCCACAGTATTCAGTACAGTAACATGATGTACAAGTTTGTAGCTTAGAAGAAATAAACTACACCATATAGGTAAGATATGTAGTAAGCTACCCTATCTAGGTTTTTAGAGTACACTCTATGATGTTTGGACAACAATGAAATCACTTAAGCGTGCATTTCTCAGAACGTATTCCTGTCATTAAGCAACTCATCACTGTATATAATTTATATTTGTCAATTAAATATTTTAAAATTTAAAAAACTCAGATTGGATTTGAAAGCTGGTGCTTATGTTGATTCACAGTTTTTGTTTTGCCTAAAGACCCCAAATAATTTGTTTTTCCTATTTTTTTTTTTTTTTTTTTTTTTTTTTTTTGAGTTGGAGTCTTGCACTGTTGACCAGGCTGGAGTGCAACGATGCCATCTCGACTCACTGCAACCTCCACCTCCCTGGTTCAAGGAATTCTCCTGTCTCAGCCTTCTGAGTAGCTGGGATTACAGGTGCCCACCACCATGCCTGGCTAATTTCTGGTATTTTTTGTAGAGACAGGGTTTCACTATGTTGGCCAGGCTAGTCTTGAACTCCTGACCTCGTGATCTGCCTGCCTCAGCCTCCCAAAGTGCTAGGATTACAGGTGTGAGCCATTGCACCCAGCCAACTGTTTTTCCTCTGTTTTGTAGTTTCTCTACACCTGTAAGGGTATCCTTCAAAAAGGGCCTAGGGTCATTGAAAGCATTTTTAATTGCTAGCAATAACAGCTAAAACCATAGATGGGCTGCAGTTTTTAACAGAACATATAGCAAGAAAAGTAAGTAAGGATGGTAGATGAGTTAAAATTTAAATGAAACAGTCTAGGAATATAATATATCCTAATTATCATATATTTATACATTTTGTAAAATTTTTGTTGATTGATATGTACAAAGAGGTTGAAATGGAAAAGTGAGATATGTCATTCTGTAAATTAGAGAGAACATTACTAGACTTATATAATTTGATTTAATGAACTGTAAGCTTGGAGTGGCATAAGAATATTTCTTTTGCACAACTGTAAAATTTGTCAACCCTAGAAAAATTCTTCAATCTTACTTACTGTCCCTCAATTTTTCTATTTGTAAATTGTAAGTCTCTCATGTAAATGGAAAATTCTTACTCTCACTGTGTGATAAAATTTTTTGTAGATAAATGTGGAGAGTAAAGAAAAATCAGATCTTAAGAAGTGAGAAAAAACAATTTAAATTTTTTTAGATGTGTGATATTTTTAAAGCAAAAAAGGTCAGAAAAATGTAAGTACAACATATTCTAAAAATATTTAATGTCAACTGGTGGCTTCCTGTTGACATAAACGGATGTTTTAAGCAACGATAAGTGTTGTAGGATTAAATGTCTCAATCTTGCATATGGAACACAAATGGGGAAAGGAGGAAATTTTTTGCTACTCTTTTCAGCTTTTAGCTTAGAAGTAATTGCTTGTAATGAGAGTTCATTATACCATATCCCCACAATGCACATATTTAGATACAAACTTAGAGATATGGGGTGACAGTGAAGTTTCTGGAAGATTCTCAGTACAATGATGTGTGCATTGAACTATACTCACAAAACAAATTATCACAGAAACAGTCATCTTCCTTAAGAGACTAAATAGTACCAAACTCGATAAGGAAAGATGTAGGTTCAATTCTATTTGAATTCTTAATACATCTAAAGAAAGAATATATGCATCAGAATTTTTCAAAAGCTTGACAGCATGGAACCCCAGAAAAAGGTAACATTGAAAAGACAAATTAATGACTGCTTTTCTAATCACTTCCTATAGCAAAAGTTTCTGTATCCTAAGACTCGGTTATATCTGTTATCAGATGCCACTGACATCTGATATCTGGAATCTGATATTAGAAACATATATTTTAGATGTCGATGATATAGGAAGCCTACTGTACTAAAATGCTAATTCATTTTACTCTAGTCCATACTTACTTACCAAGGCATTTGTGAGTGTAATTTGGTTCTCCTTATGTTTTACATAAATAGAGTTAGTGTTCTTAATACTTTAGAAGGTAGATTTTAAAGTATAATGGGGCAATTGTTGTTATATACTTTAGCATCTGTTTACTGTAATCAACATGTCATCTGTCCAAAAACAGTCAAATCTGGAACTTGATGACATTAAGTTAATTAATCAGTTAAAAACATTAACAATCAATTTACACACACACAAATATATATATACATGGCCTGCCTAATACATGTGAGATACTGGGAATAAAACATTGTGAGGAAAATATTCAAGAAAGGTAGTTTTTTTTGCATCCTTGAAGTACTGCTGCATGCTTAGAATCTTTTGAAAAGTTAGAATGTGTTGAAAATTGTAAATATATTCTGATCTTAACATCATAAATTAATATCCTCATTTGTTCTGTGGGTTGTAGTCAGGGAATTCCATTATATTTTGTGAAAATTTCTGCAAAAAAAAAAAGACCCTAAGACATGCCACAGTGAGTGGAGATGATAGCAACATTATGCTCCAAGCCATCAAGTCTTTTAATTCTCTAGGACAGTTTATACATAGTTCACAAGTCATAGTAAGTCTTTACACCATTGATAATCATTTACAAAAAATCACTACCTACGCACAAGCAATCCAGTGTAAACAAAAATTATTCTACTTACTACACTTTGCCACACATCAGACCCACTGAGATTCTGCCTCCTCTTTATTTTCCTTGTTTGTGAGGCCTAAACTGACTAAAGCCTGCTCAGAAAGGTATCTAAATATCTCACGACTGTCACAGCCAAGAAGACGTTCTAGCTTTTCAGGGCATTTGAGCGTCAAATGAATGTCCATAAATTTCTTATAAAAAAATTCCACATTGGAAAACTTCACTGAAATATGGACAATTAATCATGTTTGTCCATGTTTACCTTAGCTTATATGTAATGTTATTTTACTTTCATAAACATTATTCTATTTTTGTTTGAAAATTATATATCTATGTTTTACGATATGGTTTTGAAAATAGAGATTTAATGTCAAAATAAAAGAAAAGCATGGACAATATGCCACTATTCAAATTTTTTATAAATCCTTTGATGTTGGTTTGTTTGTAGCTGTTAAAATAGTAAATTCTGTAAAAATATCCTTTGAGAAATGTTTCCATATAAGATCTGTAGTGCTGAGTGTAACTGACAAGGCCTATATACAGACACACTATCAGCCACTTTATGATTGATTTTGTATTTTTAGTGAAAATGACAGTTGGTTATGATTTAAAATTGGAAGCATTGGCAGAAGATATGCTAATACTTTGACAACACTTACCAAGCTAACAGGAAAAGTGACAAGATAAATAGCACTAGGCAAAAACCCACTCAATAAATATATGACTAGTTTGGGGATAATTAACCCTATTATAGAAGCTGGGTCTTATGGACAATGAGTAATGCCAAGGCACAAATATTGAGACATAGTGAGGAGAACACTTAACATCTACTTTTTTTTTTTTTTAGCATTTTTCAAATATATAATACATTGCTTTTAACTATAGTCACCATGTTGTACAAGAGATCTCTTGGACTAATTCATGCCATCTGGTTGAAATTTTGTATCCCTTGAACACCACCACCCCAACCCGCCCTGTCCCTGGTAACCAGCATTTTACTCTTTAGTTATATGTGATAACTATGAGGTCTCATACGTCATATGTTAATTAGCTAGATTTAGTCAGTCCACAATGTATATACGCTTCGAAACCTCATGTTGTACATGTGATTTTTACCTAATAATTTTTTAAGCATTAAAAAAGAGATATAGTGAACATTTTTGCAATTCAAGCAACCATAAACGTGAGGATTTATCCAAGGTTAAGGCAAAGTGACACAGATCCATGGTTCTGTTATTATAAATATTGAAGAACTAGGTAGGTAGCATTCAGGGTTTTGAGAGACATTTGCATAAATGGAAATAGGAGCAGGTAAAGTTATAGGGGATGCTGAGCCACCAAGACAATGGGACCTTATTTGAACTAATGAGTTCACCAGTATCTGGTCAAGTGTGCTAGTGCTGAAGACTTGAGTGCTAGTCGTAGTGAGGAATTACAATATTAACATAGGAAATTAGGACAATTGCAGACAGCACCTACCCAGGAAAAGGATAGGAGCAATGGGAACTATAGAAAATGTTTTGCTTCAGAATCTGCTCATGTGTGTCTCACACCTGGGGCAGGGAACCTCAGACTTGTTTCAAATAGAAATGATTTAGGTAAGAAAAGTAAAGGATATATTGGCTTATTGATAAGTCGGGAAAAACAGGAAATCATCAATTTGCAGAGGCAATGTACTTTATTTTCTTTGATTTTCTAACGTGTGAACAACAACAAGAAAAAGCTGATGATAAAACTAATCCAGCATATCATATACTTGGTCCATATGATATAACAGGAGGTAAAATAACTGATAGGATAATATAGTTGCTAATGGAGGGCCTCACCCTACAAACACAATGACAATGAAGTCTCTGTAGAGCTAGTGATTGTTAATAGACTTCTACTACAGAGTATTTAACTAGATTGTTAAAATGCATTAGAGTCACTTGGTGACTGACTGCAAAGTTAATTTACTCAGTGCAGGAGTGTACTCCCCATCCTTCTTGTAATTATAATTTATACCACATACTCTTTGCTGGCTCTACATTAATTTTTAAAAAAAGGTGACATGAGGAAAAATATAATAAAGTGAGGAGGTCCAGTCAAAACCATTTCTCCAGTTGCTTTGCACTAATTCTGCAGAGTTTGAAATCTATTCTTGATAAGGTTTATGTGAATTTTAGCAATGTTTTTTGAACAGCATATAAGGTGGAAATTCCAAGTGATGGATAGCATTCACAAAGATTAAAAATTAAAATAATTGAGTGTTTCCTTGGGACAAGTCATTCAGAAAGGATGCTACCTTTTAATCCAGTTTCCCTGATCAATTGTTTATAATTATAAATATTTTGGGATCACTGGAGGAAAATAAAGCTCTCCAATAGTGCTGCGATAAAAATGAATTATATTTTTTAATGTTTCTAATGTACAATGTTTCTCTTTCAAGGAGTAAATATCATTTAATTTACAAAAAATAATAATAATTTAAAGGTCACAGACTACCTTTTTTTCTCTCTTTGACACTTTGGGCATTCATCTCATTGTCTGACTGTTTACCTCATTCATTCAGTAATATAAATTCCTTGGCATTTAGCTGGATCTTTTTTCCCCTTGTGGTTTGAAGTTCTTTCCCTTTTTTAATTAGATTGACCTTTTGGTACACTTGAATGCCCTTAACCTGACAAAGAATAACTGTTTTCTTCTAAGGCAACCAGAAATGAACAGAGAAAGAGTGAAAACATTGACATAAAATAAAATTTTTGATGCAGCGATCTGCATAATATAATCATACAGTTGTTACTTTTCATAGTCTCTAACAAACAGAAATACCTGATTTTCTCCAATTCTCAGAGCTGTAATGTGATGACCTGCTTCACATCTTCCCAAGTTAACACTTTTATGGGACTCCTTAAAACTAATGTATTTAAAGTGTTTTTAAAGTATTTAGTAAAAGCTGACCTGCCTTACCTTCTAAAACTCAATGTGTTATATCAAATAATTAAAAATATGACTCATCCTCTTGGTCATTCATTATTGTGTATACGTGCACATGACACACATATACACATGGGCACATATATACACATAACATTTTTCTTTTTGTAAAAGTAAACTTTTAATAATATTTAGTATATAGTCATCTGTGGAGACTTGAATCTACACTGCCCAACTATCCTACAAACTCTATAACATTGAAATATTCATGATATGCCCTCCACATGACCCATAATACATAATTCATATAATTATAAGGCTATGTAATCCAAAATTAATCCATTTTGACTAGTGCCTCATTGGTCAAATCTTGAGACATAAAGCAGGCAAGAAACTAACTCTGAAAATTTTTGCTGAATATAACAGGGCCATAATAGTAATATATATTACTTTCAATTATTCTGACATCACATTTTTGTCTCAAAGAGAATAAAAAAACTTTTAAAATGTATACATTTAGAACAAACTGATTGATGCATACCCCATTATTTCAGAGTTATAGACTGACCATTTAAGTACTGTAGTTGCTTGGTCAACCTGGTCTGAGTACAGGAAAAAAATCTGATAATTGAATCTCTAAATAGGTAAAGCAGTTATTTTAAAAAACACCAAAGATATCTTGTTCAAATTTGTAGCCTAGATAAAATTATATCTGGGATATGCAACTGGAGATAGAAGAGATATTAGAAAACTAGTAAAACAATCTGTTATTTTAAAAAGTGGCATGTAGACACTGATGTCAGGAAAAAAACTCTCTAATAGAAAATTATTAAAATTTTATTGCAAGCTTCACATTAAAGAATACTGCAAACCCATAAAACTAATGTGTATAAAGACTAGTGGCAGAAAAATATATTTACAATTTAACTTTGAGTAAAATAAAAATAAAAATCAGGCCACACAATAATTTTAGTAAGGTTTTTGTGTGTGTATGTGTGTGTGTGTGTGTGTGTGCTCATGTGCATAGGTATATATGAAACTCAGCCATTTACTCCATCATTAGTCATAATTTGAATTGATTAAAATACTTACAGATCAGTGTATTATATAATATTTTGGTTATAAAATAATTGCAAATCAAAAATTATTCTAGGTCTGAAAAAATTGTTTGGGTATATGACAGGTTTTTTAATGTTCTTGGGTTATTTAAATGAAAACAACTGGTGACAACATTTATGAGTCTTTGTAAGAGCTCTATGCTAAGATAATTGAAGACATGTCATACTAACAAATGCTGGTTGTAGTAAAGATAATAGTAGTTCTAATAACATCAAAATCACAACAACAACAACAGTATGTACTTGATTACTTTAAAGATGTTTAAAGACATGGACCAGTGATGCCAAGGCAATTTTACAAAGGTGTAAAACCTTTTACAAAGCTGTACATTTTTCTCCTATTTGATGGAGAAAAAAATAGTCTTTTCAAGAAATGATTCTGACACATCAGTCATTCACATGTAGAAAGATGAATTTAGACTCTTATCCTATACCACATGCAAAACTTAACTAACATCAATAATAGCACTAAATGTAAAAGCCAAAGCTAAATAAATATTAGAAGAAAATTGTTGTGGCTTTGAGGCAAGCAAATAATCCTTAGCCATAAAAATCAAACTAAAATCCATAAAGACAACAATGAGTAATTGGATTTCATGAGAACTAAAAACTTTCATGATTCAAAAGACATCAGTGATAAAATGGAAAGACAAGCCAGGGACTTGGAGAAAATACTTGCATGTCATATATCTGCTAAAGACCTTGTATCTAGAAAAACAGTAATCTGACAACTCATTAATATGACAAATAACAGAATTTAAAGGTGGGCAAAATAATTTGATAGACCTTTCACAAAAAAATTATGTACATCATCAAAAAAGACATAAAAAATTCTTAACATCGTAAGTTATTAGAAAAATATAAGTGAAAACCACAATGAGATACTACTTCACAAACAGATATTGATCAGACTGTGAAGAAAAGGAAATTCTCATCTTTTGTTTAACAGAATGTCAAATATGCCAGCCATATTAGAGCATAATTTCATAATTGCAACATATTAGCTAGCAATTCTAAATCTAGCTATCTATCTGAGACAAATGAAAACATATTTTCACACAAACCCTTGGATGTAAGTTTTTATAGCAACATTATTCATAAGAATCAGAAACTGGAAACATTCCAAATGTGTATCAATTGGTGAATGAACAAATAAAATGTGATAATTTCCTACAGTGGAACGTTATTGAACAATATAAAGGAATATGCTACAAGATGGATGAGCTTCAACAAAATGTTGCTAACTGAAAGAAGCCAAATACAAAAATATAACATATGGTATGGTGCTTTTAATATAAAATGTCTAGAAGAGGCAATCTATTTCTAAAATTGTAATGTGACTATCATTGTAGAACTCTGAAAGTTTTTGAAAAGTTATAGTATTGTATAAATTTTAGAGCATTTAATTATCCCAAAATAAAACCAATAAAAAAAAGGTAAACCGTTTAAATTTCCCCTAAGAGTTCACATGATATGATAACTTCTATCGATACTTGCATACTACAGTATAATAGAAGTTACAACCATTGCAATGAAGCAAGAAAATAAATAAAAAGCGTGATGAATCAAAAAATCAAGTATCTTATTTTTTGATGATATGTTTAGAGTGATGTCAGTAAAAATGACAGACTAGAAAACTTTAAAACTCTCTCTCTCCATAAAAAGCAATGTATACATTGGCAAAAACTGTGAGAATCAACTCTTTTTTAACACTGGAATCTAATAAAAACCTTACAACCAGAGAACTTTGACAAGAGAGCTTTGTGGCATTTTAACATACTCTATTACCATCCTTTACTCCCCAGCTTGGAGGCAACTTTGACATTAGCTCCGATTCTTAGTGCAGGTAGATGCAACAGAGGGAGTAATACCCGCCTCATTCTCCAAAAATTGTGGTTGTGTGTTATAATCTGTTAGGCGTCTTTCCCTGATGAATCCCTGAAGGGTTTGCCTTTATTTGGCCTTCATTAGACATTTTCCAGGGCTGAGGGATCATATGAGTCCCAGGGGAGCATTTGTTGAAAGCATTTAAAGTCAAATGAAATTAACCACTGACAACTGTAAATATGGCTAACAATTAGGGCAAGCAACAGAACAAAAACCATGGGTAGGCAGAGTTTAGGGAAGGAGATACATAAAGAAATCAGAACTTTCAAAAAATCCCAAGTATTATGTGAAATTTAGAGAATCATGCATATTCACAGAGTTGGACATATACTCAGAAAAGACTTGGGAAGACCCTAAGACTTCACTATTGGCCAAAAGGCACCACACAGCAGGAAGTGAAGGCTAAGGAAGAGTTGAAAACTGCCCAGATAAGCAATAAGGCATTGATTTAACACACAGCTAATCTGTACAGACTGGGCAAATTTTTGTTTGCTATTATATATATATATGTGTGTATATATATATGTGTGTGTTATATATATATATATATATATATATATATATATATATATATATAACTTTTTGGGCTACCCAATCCTTAAAGATAATAAAGGGCTAAGCAGGAAGCATGTGTTTAATATGCAAACTAACCAATTCAGAACCATATCTCTTCTATCTGGCCCATACACCCCAGGGGAAAATATTTCTCTAAATTAATCATCCCAGGACCAGACACCAGACAACTAGAGGCCATCTCTATAGCTTAGAGCCCACCAAAAGTATTCAAACTAACCAATCCTACTCTGCTCACTTTGCCCTGCTTTGCCTTTCCTGCAGAAACCCCAGCAAAGGTTCTGGCCTAATGGTTTCCCTTCACTCCATCTTCTGCCTGTTGACTGCCCAGTGCCTTTCCTCTGTTGCTCAACATGGCATGCCATGCCTCTCCTCCTGTATCAAGGACTGTGTGTATAATAAGCTTTGTATATCTGAGCTTCTCTTATGTCTCATCTTGTGGCTTCACACAACTAGTCATCACTAATAGAACAGAGATCTCAGTGGCCACATACGACAAAAGAAAAAAAAACTTCATAAAATTAGCTGGGAAGTCATTAAACAACAATCACAACAAACAGCAACCACACATTATGGGGATGGGTGAGAATCTGATTTTCAGAGTTGCCATCTTATAATATTTAAAATGTCCGGTTTTCAGCAAGATGAAGCATGGCCCATTTCTAAGGAAAAAGAAAGCAATGAAAATTTAGCCCTGAAGAAACCCAGATACTAGTTTTATGATAAAATGTTTTAAGACTGTTGCAACTATGTTTGAATGGCAAACGAAAACCATGGCAATATAACAAAAGGAAATCAGGATAATAATATTAATATACCACTAGATAGAGAGTATCGATAAAGAGGTTAAAAAAATTTAAAATGAAGCAAATAGAACTTCTAAAATTGAAGCACAAAAACAGAAATGAGAAGATCACTCCAGGGGTTCAAGAGCAGATTTTGGTAGGCAGGAGAAAAAAGTCAGCTAACTTAAAAATAGATAAATTGAGAGTATTCAATCTGAGGAGCAGAAGGAAAGATGAATAAAGAAAAAAAGTAGAGCCTAATAAACTTCAAGGTCACCATCAAGTGCTCCATCATATGTATAATGGGAATCCTAAGGAGAGAAGAGATACAGGCATAAATAATAGTTGAAGAAATAATGGATGACATATTTAAAGTCTTGGAAAACAAAACAAAACAAACAAACAAAATCACTATGAAACAAGAGTTCTGGCCCAGCACAGTGGCTCACACCCGTATCACAGCATTTTGGGAGGCCGAAACAATCTGAAAAAGGAAAATGGAAAGTAATTTCTGTTACAATAGCATCAAAAAGAATAAATGCCTAGGAATAAATTTAAGCAAAGCAATGCAAGACATACATGCTAAAATCTATACAACATTGCTGAAAGAAAGTTAAGAAAATCTAAATAAATGGGAAAACATCCCATAATCATGACTGGAAAAACAAATATTGTTGAGCTGGCAGTGCTCTACCCATATGATCTACAGATTCAATTTAATTCTTGTCAAAATTACAGTCGCTTTTGTTGCAGAAATGGAGGAGCTGATCCTAAAATAATATGGAAATTAGAGTAACATATATATTTATTATCACAATTATGATGATAATACACATATGTGAAAACTTATGTGATTTATTTTACCTCAACAAGGCTATTAAAAATCAATATGCCATTGTTTTTTTTATGTCCTAAAATACAGTTATATGCCACTTAACAAGGAGGGAATAGAGATAAGATGATAGTGTACCAATTTGCCAATCAAGATGACTTTTTTCATAGCAGACTTGTCTGATTTCTTATAAAGTAGTATTCCTGTTACTTTATCTTTAAGTACCTGACATTTTCAAGGTAAATATACCACTCAAATAATGTATGCTTGAACTTTTTGATAGGGTTTAAAACGTTAACTCTTTTAGTGATGTATTCTGAATTTTATGCTACAATCGATAATTGTTATTCAGTGCAAGTTGATGCTTTCTTCTACCAGGGTGTCTTTGGTCTATTTGTTTTAGGCATCATTCTGGGTCGTTCTCTAGCAGATGGGCTAATGAGAACTGAAATGATCAAAAGTTACAAAAGAAGAATAGAGTAGAATCAAAGTGTTCTGGACAGTGCTTGTAGTAAACTCTTGATTACATTGTTTAATAATTAAATATAGTTAGATTAGCAAGATTAACTCCATCTTTTGAGGGGAAAGTCATAAGGAGAAATATTGGAATGACTACAATTTCAAAACTCTTTTGAAATGAAAACTAGAGTCTCTTATGGAGATGTGAATACCAACTTTCTCACTTAAACTAGTAGACAATGCTTGTAATTCATTAGGCAAAAATATAGATGAATATTATTTTTAATGTCAGTAAGGCAGGCTACATCTACTTAGTGTGTAAGTGGTGAATGTTTTGAAATCTCCATCGCCATAATAAAACTATTAGTGTTACTTTTTCTTATTTATACATACATAAAAAATTATTAAATCTAATAAAGAACTGATATTGTATATGGTATTTTGGGTTCTCTGCTGAAAATAATATTGTTATATTTTTGCTGTTTTATGGAATCTATATAATTGACTGCTGCAAAGCTCAGCAGTTATCAGAGTGAGGTATAAATTGTAACGATGGTGATTAAGTTCCCTGCATAGATACATTGAGGTTTTACTGTCATGCTAGACCTCTTTTCATGCTATTCTTGACTACAAAGAATATATGTTAATTGAACGTCACATCCAGTTCCAACTAAATGCAGTAATAGAGCATTAGTTCATTTAAAAAAAAGAAAGAAAATAAGAAAAGAGAAAGAAAAAAATACAACCTTTATTTGGGGATCAAGTAAGATATTTATAATTATTTTTAAAGTTACCTCAGAAGAAAGAAATAAATATTTCAACATTACATTTATTTTTTCATTTAAATGATTTTCTTGGCAAATATTATGTGTCTCTATCATCTATCTATCTATCTATCTATCTATCTATCTACATTTTCAACCATTATAAATGACATCTCCTTTTATAATTTTGTCATATAATATTGAGAGAATACATTGTTTTGGGAAAAAGTTTGTTAAGGAATAACAGTAATTATGTGTTTACTTTTTACTTTTGCAATTTTATAGACTTTTTCTTAACCTAGTTTTTCTTGTCATGACCACCACTGCTTCTTGTAGACACCATGCATACTTCATGCTTGTACTATATCCCATTTAAAAGAGAAGAAAATGGTGCACACAAATTACATGGGGAAAATTTTGTCATGTATTGAGAGGAAATAACACGTTATGTGCATTTTTAAGTTAGTGTTTGCTTTAGCTAAACTATAAAATGCTAGAATAGATTGTTTCACGATTTTTTAAAAAAATTAATCTTATTTATCCCACTATCTTACATTTTAGGGTCACTAACTCTGAGATTGCTGTCTAATTGTAATCCCTCCACACTGTTTTCTCCTTCCTAAAAGAAAACTGGTTTGATTAGGTATCTCTCTTCTTCCTTGTGGCTTATGCCACAGGGGAGGCTGGAACAATGCGCTGCTGTAAGGGCAGATCCTAATGAGTTTGAGCCAATTATGGTGGTCCCTTTCTCTTGCTAGTGCTTGGTTTAGTGGTAGTCATATACTGTCAGTCCAACAGGACTACAAGGAAAAATAATCAGAAAAAAAAAAAAAACTGTTTATCTGAAACCCAGTGAAAGTTAACAATTATGCATGCAAAAATGAGGCCATAATGTAGATACTCATTCACATTTGCTTTTTCATGTAACAATACATTGTGAACATTTGTTCACGATACATATGAATCGGGAAAAGTTCCCTTGTCCCCTCGGAGGGCGTGCGACAGGGGGAGTGGTTCGTTTCTTTGGCGCCCGCTGCTCAAATCTCTAGGGGAGCACATAGGCTAGGCAGGTTGTGGGGTTCTGACCCCACGGCAGTGTCTAGGGGTGAATGCTTCCAGCTTCTGAAGCCCCAGTGGGCATGTGATACAGTGTGCTCTTTTGGTTTTGCCGTCTAGGAGGCTTGTGTTAACCAACTCAATTAGACCCTCTACCCTGTTGGCAAAGAGAGGGCTTTCGGTGTCCCGGGTTCTTGCCTTGGTGTACCGGAAAAATCGGATCACACCCCGGCTTGGAGAGTGAATGCCGGTTTTATTGGGTGGGGGTAGCTCTCAGCAGAAGGGGGAAGCCAGAAGCGAGATGGAGCGGGAAGGTTTTCCCCCTGGAGTCCGGCCACTGAGTGGCCTGGGTTTTCCTCCGACTGCCTCAGCCAAACGCTGGTAGTTCTCCCAGTGGATAACCTGCCAGCCTGCCGGCGTCTGCCAGTCCCGGTTGGAGTGCTCTTCAACGGATGTGCTCCTCTAGACGTCCAGCCGCCTGTGTGTCTGCCTGATAGGGTATGGGGGCTGGTATTTATAGGCACAGAGTGGGGTGTGGCACGCCAGGGTGGTCTTGCGAAATTCAACACTTGGGTAGGAATAAAAAAAAAAAGCCTGAGCCAGGGCCCCGCCTCTTCCCTTTCCAGCATTTCCCTTCCCCACTCGCTATCACATACAGAGTTCATTCCCTCTGATGATATTATATTTAAATGTATGGCTCTATGTAACCAGTCTTCTGATGTAGGCACTCGAGTGTTTCTAATATTTTGTTGTTGTGGATGGTCACAATAAAATATTTGTTACACATGCACACACACGTAAGCAGAAATCCCAAAAAAGATCTGTCTCAATTTTTTTCACTTTTGGAATTGACGTGCAGAATGGTTAAATTTGTCTAGTCTGAAGAGGCACCTAAGATTCAAAAGATGTGCACAACCTGGTTCCTGCAGGATATTTTTGAGCATTGAGCTAATGAAGTCTAGACTTTTTCTATGCTTAAACTTTAGTAATATAAGGTAACAAATTTCCTTATTGTAAAAGCCACTTTAAGCTCTAATTATTGTTCCTTGCAACTGAATGTATCCTAACCAGTATGCACTTACTAAATATCTATTGTTTATAACCATAATAATCAGTTACTCCAGGCTAGGCTTTGAATTATTTTACTGAAAAAAATCACTTTAGCTAGTGAAGAAGAAAAATACAAATCTGTATTCCAAATACTTTGGTAAATTCCGGTACATTTTTAACATGTATTCTTAACAAATATTTATAAAACATTTTAATTTATTAGTAGTAATGTAATAAAAAATAGACACAGGTTCAATCATCTTGGCAACTCTAGTGTATATGGAGAGCAGACATTTTTAAAAAACAGTGAAAAATAAATAATCATAATTGTGATGATTGCTATCAAGGAAGTGCTTAGTATATTCAAAAGAATATAACCAAGTAAAGGCAGGGTGCAGTGAAAGAGGATCTAGAAAGCCTAAACACAAACATTCAATAGAAGTATTGCAAGTGGTGGAATAGGTGAGGTGTGATTGGATAACTTCAGAATAGGATGCATGACAGCCTTGGGGTAAGTAATAACATGGCATACTTAAGAAATTAAAAGCAAGTTTGTCAGGTTGTAGTGTGGTAGCAATCTGGCCACATGAAGTAAAGGGCATCACATCATGAGTCTTCAAAAGCAGTGGAGTCTCACCAGAATCAGCACACTGTTTCATGCATCCAGGTGGTTTCAATCATACCCCACAGAGAAGTAAAATAAGTTAATATTGTTTTTCAGCAAAACTATCCTATGAAAGCCAATAGGGTCTAAATAATTTTATGGCAGAAATGGTTTGATTTTACCTTACCAAAAGTCAGTGCATGCTTGTCTGCAAAGCTGCTGCTGAGCAGGAAAGAAACTAAAACAAAGATGAATCAGAGTGGATATGGAAACGGATCAGACTGTTGTTCAAATAAATGCACTTTTTTGGCCAAATATGTTTCTTTTTTCTTTTCCATGTTCTTGAACATTGCCTAATTTATTAGAAACCAGTGACAGCATGTGAGAAAGCCAGTGCAATAGTTTGCATGTTTGAGTCTCCATAAACTTACATGTTGAAATTTTTAACCCCAAGCATAGTAGTATTAAGATGTGAGGTCTTTGAGAGATAATTACATCATAAGGGTGGTGCCCTCATGAATGGGATTAGTGCTCCTATAAAGGGGCTCCCAGAAACTTTTCTAGTCTACTTTCTGTCATGGGAGGATACAAGAGAACACAATAGTCTGCAGCCTGAAGGAGGGCTCTCCCCCAGCATAGCCATGATGGTGCCCTGATCTTAAACTTTCAGCCTCCACAACTTCGAGAAATAAATTGATGTCATTTACAAGCCATCTAATCTGTTATTTTTGTTACAGCAGCCCAAACAAATAAGACACCAATGTATTTCAGTATCAATTACTAAATCACAATTTTTTCTATATACAAAATAACACTACATTTAGTTTTCTCATGCTAGATTGATTTAGTTGTTTCACTAGAGTTGAATTTTGATCAAAATATTGAATGCTTTAAAAATTAGCTTAAAAAGTCATTTCATTGAACTAAATACTGTCTACTGTTTTGGACATTTCCTTCATTTCAACTAAAATGTGATAAACACAGTTAACTCCATATGTAGGCAGTTATAAATTTGTCTTGAACACATGTAAATAATCTGGTTTTAAAATCTCTGTGTGTAGAAGGTAAAATTTGAAATTAGCTGGGAAGTAGCTTCAGTAGCAGTATGTACAGTGGATATTTTGATGTTTCCCTGATGACTCATTTCTGCTTGATTTGCAGTAGTGTACTTATTATCTAGGTAAAACACTACAATGTGTGGAGTCCCTTGACTGGCAAACTTGAGATAAATTCTTTGGTGTTCTCATCATGAAATTAGACTTGAAGAAAACTTCTGCTTATGGCCTCTCGCACACCGTAGCTAGGGGCTTCAAACACGAGATAGTTGGGAAGAATTTTTCTAAAACCTATTAACCACAATAATCAGATGTCAGAATAGGAGCATGGTAATTAGTAATAAAGGCAAATTGAATTGTGGGTATTTTTAACACCATTAAAATTTATTTATATATGATTGTTAATTCAAGGATGCAGTATTCCTTATAGTTAGGAACACAGGCGGGAGAGTGAAAGTGAAATTATTTGAAAGGTATCAACTAGGAAATCTAACTAACTCAAGAATCAGTGAGAATGATAAACATGTTCTACTTGCCCTGGCAGTTAGAATGATGTCCTGGAATTGCTAATCTAAGATTTTTAGAAGACAAATCTGAGTATTCTTAAAAGAAAACAACCCTACAAAGAACTAAAACAAATTTACAAGAAAAAAGAAACCCATCCAAAACTGGGAGAAGGATGTGAACAGACACTTTTCAAAAGAAGACATATATGAGGCCAACAAACATATGAAAAAATCCTCATCATCACTGATTATCAGAGAAATGCAAATCAAAACCACATTGAGATACCACCTTATGCCAGTTAGGACGGCGATCCTTAAAAAATCTGGAGACAACAGATGCTGGAGACGATGTGGAGAAATAGGAACACTTTTACACTGTTGGTGGGAGTGTAAACTAGTTCAGCCGTTGTGGAAGACAGTGTGGCACTTCCACAAAGACCTAGAAATAGAAACTCCATTTGACCCAGCAATCCCATTACTGGGCATATACCCAAAGGATTATAAATCACTCTATTATAAAGACACATGCACATGTGTGTTCATAGTGGCACTGTTTACAATAGCAAAGACCTGGAACCAACCCCAATGCCCATTGACAATAGACTGGACAAGGAAAATGTGGCACATATACGCCATGGAATACTATGCAGCCATAATAAACAATGAGTTCATGTCCTTTGTAGGGACATGGATGAATCTGGAAACCATCATTCTCAGTAAACTGACACAAGAACAGAAAATCAAACACCGCATGTTCTCACTCATAGGTGGGTGTGGAACAATGAGAACACATTAACACAGGGAGGGGGAGTAACACACACTGGGTTTGTTGGGGGCGCCAAGGGAGGGACATCGGCAGGGTGGAGGGGTCGGAGAGGGGATAACATTGGGAGAAATGTCAGATGTAGGTGACAGGGGGATGGAGGCAGCAAACCACATTGCTGTGTGTGTACCTATGCAACAATCCTGCATGATCTGCACATGTACCCCGGAACCTAAAGTACAATTAAAAAAAAAAAAAGAAAGAAAATGACCCAAAATACATTTTTTGTATGATTTCAGAAAAGCAAAACAAAGCAGTTGTTTCCCCTATTTCACTGTTACCTGAGATCTCAAGATGATATCTGGGAAATTTTCCATTTTAGTTAAGTCAGTTGAGAATTATGGGACCTTGATATATCTCTTGCCAGCACAATTTTAAGGGGCTGCTAAATTTGGGTTTTCTATTTTGGTTCCTACTATTTTATCTTTGAAAATCATGTTAAGCAATACAAAAATGTTGCTAGATGGCTTTTTTTTTTAGGGGGGATTGAGGTTTATGGAGAAATATGAACTGATAAGAAGTAGTAATATAAATTTAAATTAATAAATTTTCAAATTAAAGTAATTTCTTTTAAAATAAAAGATTAAAAAGATTATATTTATTCTTCACATATGACTAGTAAATCAAACTCTGATAGAAAAGTATAATGAATTCTTCTGTAAATGATCACTTGAAATGAGAAAAGTAGCATGTCTGAAGGCCTTAGTTTATTCTTAATTATATCTGGAATGCAATTGCTTGGAAAGCTTGCAGAGCGATTGCAGAGCAATGATATTTTATACATTGTGACTGACTGAACAATCAGCAGGGTGCTGAGCAAAACAATGTAGAACCAATTTTGCTCCTGAACCACTGCAAAAACTATGGGAATATTCTTTTCCTTTAAAGAGTAATTCCAAGCTCAAGATTTTGTTTCCTCTTAAAAGTGAAGAGACATTTTACATTTTGCTCTTACCTTACCTGATGTAATGAGAGTACAGAAGATGCTCAGTGAAATGCATCATTGCTTAGAGAGTTTAAAATTCATAGAAATGAATGTAACAGATAGTTGTGATTCCACCATGAAATGCATTTGTGCAACCAAGTGGAGAAATACATGTTTTATATTTACTTATTAGAGCCATTAAAGTTGAGGTTTTAATTTTTTAATTTTAGTGATTTTATCAGACAAATAGAACTGCCCCAAACCTCAAGCTCTATGAATGTGTATATGGATGTGTACATACAAATTTAAGTTCTGTTTTAGAAAGGATTCTGAAAATCTGTAAGTCATACATGATTGTGTACTAAACAGTTTAAAGATCTCAGATATAAACCCATGATAACAAAGCTAATAAATATTTTTAAAAAGGTATCAAGGGAAGAGCCTTTAAAATATCATAAAATCAATGAAACAAGTCATTTCAAGAGATAAATATCATGTTAGCTTCCTAAAAATGAGAACAAGAATTTACAACATGAATGAGTTTAGCATTGCTTTTTAAATGGTGTCTGAATATTTCAGTAATTTTAATTATTATGCTTAAAGAAGCATCAATATCTTAAAGATTAGTATCAATGCATCATTATCAAAAGGGCATGACAAAGGAAATTGCATGCTAATAAAATTTTTTAAAGTATTAGCAGTAAAATCCAAGTTTTCTAAAATCATCTACTGATAAAAGTTTATTTCATGAATATCCATTAAAATAATTATAGTAAGATTGTACTTCTGAAAATTTTTATTTCATTTTTATGTTTCAATCTAGGCCCAAAGAACCCTTTTCTTTAAAAATATTGTTTTATTTAATTAACATATATATGAAAAAAGCCCATAAGGCTAAATTTTAATAAGTTTTATATTTACTGTATTTAAGCCAGAGAAAGTAAAACAAGAAGAATGCTGTTTTTAAAGTGCAGAATTCTCCAAGTGTGTACGATATTTTACAAAGCAAACTATGTTAGATGAGGGACAAAAAAGTTGTAAACTAATAGTTTTTCATTAAATTTATCTTAGCTTCTTTCTTTTATTAGCAAGTGGCCTTTGTTGTAGTGTTCTTGGCATCTTTTCTGTCATGAATAACCTTACACCATTTTCTGTCCTATTTAATTATCTTCTCTGGCTTAAAGCATAATCAGCATCAAACCAGCTGTGCAACCTTGAATGAATACCATTTCAATAATGCATTGATTTTTAAAAAGCACAAGGTGGCTATTAATTTTACTTGAAACCCTCCCTCCTGACTATAGCCTGTACACAATTTTAGAAAGTGTATCCATTTGCTGTTAAGTAGTACTATCCCTAGTGCACTCATTATACCAAAGGATTCTCTCAGTCTGACACTATGACTGGCCAGACAACTATTAAGAGCCAAGAAAGGCACCTCTTGACGAGGAGGCATCCTGATTATTATGATTCACTGAATCATTGAAAAACCTTTCTAGTAGCACAAGAAATAGATGAATTTCTTGAAAGAAAGACAGAGAAGAAAATTCCAAAAATCCTTTCCACTAGCATAAGTAATCCATGTATTAAGAGCACCTGCATGTAAAGAACCTACAGTCTTGATAGTGAGATGTTGATACTTCAATCAATAGCAATGTTAGATTGCTGGCAGCAAAGGCCTTAAACACTCTAAAAGGAAGCACATTAATCATGAGCACGTAGTGTGTAGGTCTGACTCTTGGCCGGTTATGAAGCACAGGACTTACAGTAAGAATTACGTGGGTTTTGGCATGAATTCTAAATTTCACATTTCACCTTGGCTGACCCATGCAGCTGTATAGAATAATTAAATTCTATAAGGGGATTGTATGCCACCATTTTTTTCCAGAGTGGATGTCATAAAATCACTGACCATTAGCGCTGGAAAGAACCTTGGTGATTCAATACGACTCATTAATTAACCAATGAAAAGCAAACAAGCAAGGAGAGCTCAAGCGAATTACCAAATATAAAAAGTCTACTTTTTAAAATAATTTTCTCTTATCATTGCCATCATTACTACTGTTATTAGGAACTTTGGATGAATCTCATATCTTGTCCAGAGTGGGCAATATAATATACAAACTGCCATCTATAATAAATAATCCCCAAATCTCTGTCTCTTAACACAAAATGGTTTCATTTTCTCCTTACAAAAAATGCAAACTTAGGTGTTTCTGCTTAGATGGCAACCTTCAACCTGGTCATTCACGGCCCAAGGTTTGTTTCCTCCTCTGGATTCACTGTAGAGCTTTGTCCTCTGCTAGATCATCAGCAACAGGCAGCTTGTGGATGAAGTCAGAGGGCAGAGGATTATGCAGGAGATGTTTATGAGCCAGGACTGGCAAGTGAGTATCTACTGGTCATGTAGGTATATCTAACTGCACCAGTGACTGAGAAATAAAGTTTCACTCTGCATCTTGGAATGTGGTGGATGATGTGAGATGTTATTTAGATTCTCGCTACTGAGGAGCTTATATTTTCAGCTGTTTGGAGAACTGACAGGGATAACTTTCAGTAATTTACCATCTGGGAATTGCTCTCTGACAGATATTTGACGCATCTGTGCCCCATTCTCAGAAGCAGCCCACTTCCAGGACCAATCAATGGGGATACTAAGGCCTGGTCCATTTGCTACAAACAAGGACAACGCTGAAGGACTATTTTTAGCTCCAGTATTTCCCGTGGGATGGCTGAGGCATTTGATGTGAATTCATAACAACTCAACTTCTGCTTCCTACTTCCTCCACTCCACCTGCAAATCTCTATATCAGTGTTGGTTTCTTGGGGAATTAAAGGAAAATAGGAAGGAATTTAAGGAAAGACAGGAAAGTCGGGGGGAAAAGTAGCCTCTGCACATTTTGCCTTTTTACCTGCAAATATTTATTTTATTTTTCCTCACTCATATAGGACACACTCGCCTTGTCTAGTTACTCCATGCATATTAAAGTATAGCTTTTCTGGTGGTGCATTGGCTTCTTCAGTGGGTGCAGCCACGTTCTCCTGGCCCAGTAATCAATGAACCAGAAAAGACAAGTTATCTACCTCTAACACATTAAGTACATGATGGTGGCAAAAGCTCCAAAAAACAAAAGAAAATATGGAAATTGAAAGTCTCAGCCATTACAGATCTATTTTAGTGTTTAATACACTGCTAGACATATCTTATGAAGACTTGCATTTAGGGTGAAAATTCATGAAAAAACTCCTTGATTAGACTTTGATTTTTACCTCTTGGGAAAAGATTGCTATTTTACTATCCATTCCTCTCCCTGGGTCTTGGCTTGATCATTCTTAGGCCCTTTTTATTTATCAATCATGATTGTATCTTATGTGAACAAAGAAGAATATGTCCTGGATGGAATCTCTTAGAGTCAGGATTTCTTTTAAGACTTGAAAGTTGCAGCCATTGTCAGACAGTCTTAGTTTATTTTGGCTGTATAATTTCCACACTAACTTGCTAAGCTCATGATTTAGTTGAGTCCAGTCAGTTCCATGGGCCAGTAAGCACACCCAAAGTTCTTTCACAGACATACTTCTTAAATGCTTTTATTTCTGAGTTTCCTAGTGTTTTTATCCTCTCTTTCTCTCAACTTAACGGCAGCTATGTTGACATAATATAAAGTAAAAGACTGATGTGGAAGAGAATACCAACAGGGATACCACTAACCTGAGTTGTAGATTTTTTTAACTACTTAAGTTTTTTAGCAATGTAATTTTCACTGAGTCTTTTTGTTTAAGTTTGTTTTTTACTTACTTCTTTTAGAGCTGAGTCTAAAATGCTTACCTTTCAATTCTTAAAGGCTTTTTATCTCTAGATACTGTCCAATTCTTTTGAATCTTTGTAAGTCTTATCTTTCTTGAATGCCTTGCTAAAGGCAGCCAATAGTGACAGAAACATTTTCCCTCTGCTTTTTCCCACTTTCACTAGAGCAATAGACTCACTATCTATATAACCTGCCTTCCAAGTTATGGCAGATAGAAGTTTCATCACAGCTCAAGAGAACTCTCAAGGCTTCTTTGGTTCATTTCCTGACTATTAAACACATGTCACAAATTTTCATGTTTTTATTGGCACCACATCAATTACTGTTCAATTTTCTGTAGTATTTAGGGTAACTGTTTAGGGCTAGTAGATAAGTATTGTATCAAATGTGCCTCTGAATTCAAGTGGCTTAACACAATAAGACAATGATAGACTGTACAAAGAAAATGTGGTACATATACACCATGGAATACTACGCAACCATAAAAAAAGATGAGTTCGTGTCCTTTGTAGGGGCTTGGATGAATCTGGAAACCATCATTCTCAGCAAACTGACACAAGAACAGAAAGCCAAACACCGTATATTCGGACTCATAGATGGGTGTTGAACAACAAGAACACGTGGACTCAGGGAGAGGAGCATCACACACTGGAGGCAGTTGTGGCGGGCTGGGGAAGACATAGCAGGGGGGTGGGGAGGGAGGTGAAGGTGGGGAGGGATAACATGGGGGAGAAATGCCACATATAGTATGCACCTAAAGTAAAATAAATATTTAAAAAAAGTAGTAATTTAATCCAAAAAAAAAAAAGAAAAAGAAAAAGAATTGATTTCTCACTCACATAAAGTACAATGTGTATTTTTCTAGTCTTTGTCCAGCCTTGGACTTTGTTATCTAGGCATTCAGACTTATTTCATGTTTTTGCTCTGCTCTGCTCTGTGTCTCTGAGGTTTAAGATGGATTGTCTGCCTCCGGAAGGGAGTTAGGGAAAGAGAAGGCATGAAAACTATTTGTAGGAATCTGGGGGGACAAGACCTGGAAGTGATGTGCTTCACTTCAAAGTCTTTAGTCATGACTCAGTCATAGCCACATATAAGTGTAAGGAATGGTGGAAAATGTAGTCTGCTTACTCAACAGGATGTAGAGGCACATTTCTTGAGCACAGATTATCTGCTACAGATTCTTAATTCTTATATATTGTTCACTTAAACCACATGATAACAAAAACTGTGTAACAAATATGTGTTATCGTCATTAATACATTTCTTGGCCACTCAGGTTAATAATTTTATTCCTTAAAGATAATATTCTCATATTTTAAAAAGATATGCAAGACATTAAGCAAGAATTCCACAAAAATTTTTCTGGGAGAACTGTAAACTTTATTAATTGGATAAGGATGTGAACAAGCAATGTATTTATATCCAAAGAACATGACTTTTGGATAATAATTATTAACTCCAAGAGTACATATATCAAAACCAAATATCACTTTGTTTCCCTTCTCCTGAATTATACCCTCTAATTACATGTAATACTTCCTAAGTAAACACCATGTAAACCAGAGTTTTCTTTAAAAAGAAAAGCAATCACGTATCCACACTGTAATGATGGGGTATTTGCATGGCAATTACAAAGCCATTATATTGTCTTTCGTTTAATTTAGTCAACTCTATCTCCTAAATCTTGTTCAGGCAAAGTGGTTGAGCTAAGTAACTTTTAACTACCAAAGTGTTTCTGTTGTATAACAGTTGTCATTGGTGCTATTGTAATTAGTCTGCTATTTATTTTTCTTAGTTTAATAATTTGAAAAAAGAGTATTTAAGACTTATGTTAAATATTTATGCAAATATATATCATACTGGCTGTATTTTTAATATTCTGGTCTAATAATTATCCACATTTACAATGGAAAATTGAGTAATTAATTATATATCAATAGTATAAAAATTATTCTGAAACACAAACTTGTATGAAAGTAAAACTAAAGATTAAATTATAAAATCATCCTTTATGTTTTTATTTTGGAAAGTTTTGTATGTCTGTGTTTCACATTACTTTTTAAAGTAAACTTTTATGAAATATCACATATATATGAAAATGACCAATTCATAATTTTATAGCATGAAGAAGTTTCATAAATGGAACTTATTCATATAAACAAATCCTCATATCACAAATAGAACATTACCAATAACTCCTCCTGCCCTATCCTAATAATCATCCTCTAAAAGTTAACTTTTATCCTAATTTCTATTGCTATGGATTAGTTTTGCCTTTTTAAGAATTGTATGAAGTTGGAACTATGAAAAAAGTAATGTAGTGGATCCTAGGCTGGGCTATCTGTTTTCCCTTTCAAACTAAAGCAATTTTCCCAAGGTTGCCATGAATTTTGGCTGCTGACAGTTCACAGATGTGTCTCACTCAGAACATTGTCCTTGGGAGGAAGGAGTTACAACACCCAAGTTTACACCTTCACATAATACCAAGTGAGGTGCAATGACTAAGCCCTCTTACTTCAATTCGGAACCAATCTAAAGGGCCATCTCTCTATAGTTGGGATTGAATTCCATCTCTCAACTATAGAGATGAAATGCAATGGAATCATCAGACACTTCCACCGTAACATATTGCAGTTGAATATCTTCCTGTACTCCATTTAGCTTCTCTCAACTCACCACAAATGTTGTTTTTGAGATCCTCTTCCTAGAAACTTCTGTCATGCATATCTATGCCTCAGAGATTGTTCCAGGGAATATACCTAAAGCAGTTGGTAATGGAAGTGTTTCTGGGAAGAAATCTCTAAAATAGGTTTCTGAAGATGGATTAAGTGCTATCAGGCTGACGATGAGAACTATTATTAAAAGTAGGTTGAATAGCAATAGTTCCTGGTATGCATGAATGGTGTAATAAACATCTGCTGCACAGCAAAGGAAACAATCAACAAAGTGCAGAGACAACCCCCTGAATGGGAGAAAAATATTTGCAAACTATCCATCTGACAAAAGATTAATAAACAGAATATATAAGGAGCTCACACAAAACAATAGGAAAAATATATAATAATTAGAATTTTAATAAATGAACAAAAAGATCTGACTAGACATTTTTGAAAGAAGGCATACAAATGGCCAACAGGTACATGAAAACCTGCTCAGTATCACATATCTTCAGAGAAATGCAAATCAAAACTACAAGATTCATCTCACCCTGGTTAAAATGGCTTATATCCAAAAGACAGGCAATAACAAATGCTGGCAAGGGTGTGGAGAAAAGGTAACCCTTGTACACTGTTGGTGAGAATGTCAACTAGTACAACCACAATGGAGAACAGTTGGAAGGTTCCTCAAAAAAATAGAGCTACCCTATGATCCAGCAATCCCACTGCTAGGTATATGCCCCAAAGAAAGGAAATCAGTATACTGAAGAAATGTCTGCACTCCCACGTTTATTGTAACACTATTCACAATAGCCAAGATTTGGAGGCAACGTAAGTGTCCATCAGTAGAGAAACGGACAGAAATGAAAGAAAATGTGGTACATATACATCATAGAGTACTTACTATTCAGCCATGAAAATAATGAGATCCTGTCATTTAAAACAACATGGTTGGAACTGGAGGTTATTATGTTAAGTGAAATTAACCAAATGCAGCAAGACAAATTTTGAATATTTCACTTATTTTGAGTAGTTAAAAAATAAAACTATTGAACTCATGAACTCATGGAAATAGAGAGGAGAATGGTGGTTACCAGAAGCTAGGAAAGGTAGTGGGACAGGGGAGGAGGGGATGGTTAATGGGTACAAAATATAGTTAGAGGGAATGAATAAGATCTGGTATGTTACAGCACATGATGACTATAGTCAACAATAATTTATTGTACATTTTAAAATAACCAAAAGCATGTGATTATTTGTAACATAAAGAAAGGATAAATGTTTTAGGTGATGAATACCACATTTAACCTGATGTGATTATTGTGCATTTTATGCCTGTATCAAAATATCTCATGTATCCTATAAATATATACACCTACTAGGTACCCACAAAAATTTAAGATAAAAACATACATTCATCAGTGGTGAGCTAAGATGGGAGAGAATGCACTGGGTACACAATGCTTGAGGTGCTACATACGGAGGAAGGATTAATTTAAAGTACTATTAAATTGAACTGCTATTACCAGGTGCTCTCAAAGCATTGGAGGGAAAAAAGTCTGAGTTTGATTAATCACCCATAAAGGCTACATTTGAAAGCCAGAAGTCCTCTTTGATAGCTTAGAGACTCTCATTTCTTTCAGTTAAATGCAAAAAGAGCTGAGTAAGGCACAAGGCTTAATTGTAAATAATAGGAGAATTCCAGATGTGGTGAAGTCTCGTATTTTATAAAGAAGACTCTTTTGGGAAGGACAGGACACATAAAATTTGGCATGGTTAACATCTGGGTTAATTTCCTTGAGAATTTTCAAATTCTAGACCTACATTACCATTTGGATGTTATTTTATGTACTGTCATTTCAGCTCACCTAGATGTGGGGCACAAGGGGAAGGAGGAATGAGGCTTAAAAGAGGTGAACAAACATCAAAAACCGTAATCTAGCTATTCATTAAAGATACTGAACTTACTGATTATTGACTACTTCTTATTTGATGTCAGTGTTAAATAAGATTAATATCTGTGTCATCTGTGGGCGAATAGTTGATTTTGTACTCTAGGATACTTTACAGTCTTTGTAAAACTTCATCAAAGTCTGTTTTGCCTGGTAGAACAGTACAGCTCTCAAGGGTAATTGACCTCAAGGCATTTTCAAAGGTTGTTTACTGAACTTCAATTTTTGTCACTTCAGAATAATGTCACGGCTGAAAATGTCCCTGGTTTTAATTTTATTTATACTTAATTTTGGCTTCTTGCCCATCTGGTCATTATATGTTTAGAATTGGGAAAATACTTTATGGGAAAAACACCAAAATAAAGGACTCATGTTTATGAGCCTTGCTTCTCTTTGGGATATTGGTCCATAAGTACCAGATTCTTTCATAGCCCTGAACTCCAATTTTTGCCTCCCAAGTCCAATAAGGCTTCAAAAAACCTCTGCTGACTTGACTTTTCTTTAGCAGCAACTTTCCACCTCGATTTCCCAAAAACGGACAACTGCCCCTAGGCAACATTTTTTAACATTTTTTGATTTCCTTTTCTCTGAGATCTTAGCCCTTTAAGTCTCTGCTGCCCCAGCAGTTAACCAAGGACTTTCTTATATTTTGATGTCTATCTATGTATTAATGTTTATTCAAATTCAATCTGATTATTTCAGTGTGAGTGTTCAAGTTATATAAGTTACTTCACTTTATCTAGAAAATAAAGTCTCTCAATGGCATTTTGAATTTAAAATTTCACATTTTCTTATTGATACCCAGATATAGACAGAAATATGGACAAATATTGTCTAAAAAATAAATGAGTAAAAATAAATGCAATTTATATAAGATGCTCTAGTAAGTCTAGGCAATTGTAAATTTTGATAAATTGTTACTGTCATTTTTTTATTTTGATCAATGTATTAGATATTGTAGTCCTACTTATTTTGTAAATAAACTTCTTTTTCATAATAAACTAAGTGATTTTAGGTAACAGCATGATGAGTCTATTGGTTGAGTTCAGCCCCACTTTTTCAATCCAAGTCTTTGTGTTTTAGCATCATCTCCAATTAGATGTATTTCATAATCAGGGTGTTTTTACACTATATTTTATCATCTTATGAATTAGGTAATGCTTTTATCTAATTCAAAAAATGGTTTGTCAACTTAAAAACTCATTTTTTTGTTTATCATTTAGTAAAACACTTTACCAGTAGAATGTTTCTATATCTAAATTTAAAGTAAGTTTTACATTGTAACTCTAACATACTGCATAATGTATTTTCTACCTGTAAGAGCCAAATCATCCACATTTTAAAAAAAGCTCTGATTTCATGTAAAATGGTTTTGTATGTTTCTTTAGAGTATGCTTGATCTTGGTTACTAAAATCAGTCTTTATATCTGATTATCTGCAGAAGAAAACTAAATGATTTACTGTGACTTTCTCTTATGTTTAAAATCAAAGCCATAGTAGAACACTAACTGTTGGGATGTAGGAACATTATGGGTGTCTTATGGTTCTTTCCGTCTGAGGTAAAAATCTGCCAAAAATTCTCAGATACATTTTACATCTCACAGCCTTTTTTACATATTTTGTAAACCAAGGACACATCTATATATTTATCTTAAGATTTTAAATTTTTATAATAGGTAAATTTTGTAAGCTTATAGCACATGTATTTAAAGTTTAGAGAATCTGAGTAAGAGTAGTGAATAGATTTCAAGGACTTGGTAAAAGGATAGGATAATTTTGTGTGTGTGTGTTTACTCTTCAATTATTTTTATTTGTTTATTTAGTTAATTTTTAATTTATTTCTATTAAGATTGAAGCACATGTGATTTGTTCCTGTTGTTCTACCTAGAATATTAAGTTTTGCCTTTAGGCCTTGAAAATAAAGTGGGAATAGAGTAAATTTAAAAGCTGCAGGTACCATTAGAAATAAACAGAGGAATGTGAAATGTTGATTAAAGATCAAAGAATAGTAACAGAATTAATTATCTGGAAGCTGTGAAATCACTTACAAACTGCATAAAACCAAGGCAAGGGAATTGAAAACTTATTACTAATTAATTGTTATAACATATTAATAAAAGAGACAAGGCACATCTTAATACTTTAGTGGAAATTTGACTGTAGTATCCAAATTCATCTCTGAAAGGTATGTGATTCAATTGATTAAGCTTTACAAAACTGGCTTCAGGACATGTACGTCCAAGTGGAATACAGGTTGCAAATACAACTGTAAGTGCTACTGAGTTACTAGGCTTGGATGTAGAAATTATAAGAGGGCTTAACTAATATAAATGTAATAGCATTGCTATAATGAAGTGTGCCAATTCCAATAACTCTGTGGGGAAAGAAAATTAATTGAAACTTAACCACTGATTACAGGGCAAATGATACAGAATAAAATGAGAGGGACTTCAAAATGTAGAGCCATTGTAACACCATTCATTTAGAGTATCTAAACAGCTCCTTTCATCCTGTAAGTTCAAATCTTAACAAGTATTCATAAATCATGCTTATACTGTGTTAATTTATACAAGTACAAAATTTGTCTATACAGTTTCTTCATTTCTGATTTTCTAACTCTAAGAGGATTGTAAATGGTCATAACTTGTATTTGTTATGTATTAACTTCTTAAAGTTACTCTGGACTTTTATAGAATAGCAAGCTTGACTTTTCTGGAATGAGTTTCAGATTTTGTATTTCAATGATCTCACTTTCATCATTTATCTGGACCTCAACAAATCTTAAAAAAGCAGAGATCTTTAAGATTGGCTTTTCATTTTATAAATGCTTTTTAATTCATATGTAAACGTGTCTTCTGAAATTCCAAGGACTCAAAAACAATGATAAAAAATGTTATTGAAAAGTATGTATAATTAATGAATATTCTGAATGATGTCAATGACCATACTTGCTATAAATTTTAAAGTTGCCCAAAAGTATACCATGCATCAGTAGATCATGGTCTCCTTGATTCCGCCAGAAAAATCAACAGATCAGAGATTTTCACTTACAGAAAGCCTTGTTGATTTAATCTGCTATAAGCCACATGGGGCCAAGCCAATGTCTAGATGTCAAGTATTAAAAACACTGCTTTCTTTGAGAGATATTGGGATTGTGGTATGGCAAGCTGATTCATTTTCTTCCCTGCAGCTGTGAGAACTGTGACGTTAATACCATGGGGTTGTAAAGTGGAGGCAGTTATTTGGGAAAATAATACAGAAATCGTTTAAACATTCTGAAATGGAAAATAAGTGTCCAAATTATATGTATACTAAGGGCATAGAAGTAGCCAATTACCAGGGAATAATTTTAAATAAACTTCATCAAAATAACTTTGTGTAAGCTTTTATTTATGGAATGTAATTTTACTTATGCAGTGTTAATGAAATGTGATTGTGGCATTTACAGTCACCATGCTTTCCTTGTGGAACATGGGGGAATGGGTAATAATACACTCTTGTTTTTGTTTCTGTGTGAATAAGAAATCTAAACTCTTTTATTCAATAAGCATTTCTTGAACTAACCTATACCAGATATGGTTCTAGGTTTTCAATTACAGTGATAAAAAATAGTAAAATTAAAATTTTCTGCTGTTCTGGACTATTAGTCCAGTAGGCAGACAGAAGATAGACCTATAGAAATAAATGCACAAGAACATTTAGCTGGTAAGTAATAGCAAAAAATAAAAGAAAACAATCTCAATAGTAACATGCCATCATATCTGCCATATATTATTGGTCATACAGATCAATACTGTTACAGTCTGGAAAGAGGCTACACAAAAGCATGAATGCCAGCAGGTAGCCATAACTAGGAGACATGCTGGTTGCCATATGCAGTCAGGTTAAACAACTACCAGAGGTCAAGGATAATGAAAGTGCCAACATGATCAGTTTACTTATATAATCTACTTTTATTTCTGAAATGATGTCAGAAGCAAGACTAAAGAAAGAGGGGGGTACACATGTGATCAAGACTTTGAAAGAATGTTTACAACTATTTCTTTGAAAATATCTTTCTATCAAGATAAAAAGATATTTCTATTAAGATAGAATGCTTACATTGGCTTGAAGGTAAAGAGCAAGAAAATATAAGGAACTGTCTGTGAATACCTGAAGCTATATGCAAAAAGTCAGTGAAGAGGAAAAATTTTGAAATGTTTGTGAGAATAGAAAAAACAATAGAAGGAGGTTCCTGTACCACTGTTATGAAAAAGACAGACAATTCAAAGAACACAGAGGCAACACATTTAGACATGGATGAAAGGATGCATATTACTTTCTGTGAGAATGCAAGAAGGTGCAAAGGCATAGGCAGAGACTAAGATATTTCAGTATTGGTAAACAGCTATGTGCAGGAATTTTTACTCTATGGTTTTTAGGTAGAATAATAGCTCTCAAAATAAGAACCTCCTAACCCAGCGTTCCAGACTTATTTCCAACACTTTTCCCTCAAGACTATCAATTATCTCAACCTCTTTTTCATCCTTAAACTCTGACCATTCTAAACATTGAATGAAACAAGCCATTCATTATCAACTTTATTTCATTAACATTGTTTGCCATTGCTAGAGAAGAGTATACACACAACTATACCTCGAAGACAAAGTATAGTTACAAATCTATACTTTCAACATAACTGGAATCTAAACATAAGTGGATCTTTATCTTATCTTTATCTCAGATGAAGGTTTTTGTTATGCCAGGAAACTTTTGCAAAAATTCACAGAAAACATTTTTAAGTCGGTAGCAGCATTTCATTCCTCTTGTAAAAGCAATATTTATCTCTCATATTTTAGAGATTGAAAATAGTGGGAGAACATACACACACATTCACACACACCCCCATCCCCTTTACATCCTAAATGCATCTAAAATCTTCCCTCTTCCATTCTATTGCAGAGACTGAAATATCTCTTTTCTCTTTCTTTTTGCCTTTGATAAGTCTTTGTCATAAATTATGCACCCTTTCTTACCTTTATTACTCTCTCTCTGTCTCTATCTCTTTTCTTTTGTTTTTCTCCCTGTGATACTTTGTTTCCTCTCTTCTAATTTCTGTCTACAAGCACTGGTATATAATTTTTTAAAAAAACAAGAAAAAGATTTAATCCCACATTTTATTTAAAAATTATTCTTTCCTTTACCCCATATTTATATCATCTTGAAGCAATGTTTTTTTGCTTTTTGCTTTTTTTTTTTTGTCTTTCTTTTTAATTGTACTTTAGGTTCCGGGGTACATGTGCAGATTATGCAGGATTGTTGCAATAGGTACACACATGGCAATGTGGTTTGCTGCCTCCATCCACCTGTCACCTACATCTGGCATTTCTCCCCTACCTCCCCACCCCCCTGCTGTCCCTCCCTTGCCCCCCCCCCCAACAGACCCCTGTGTGATGATCCCCTGCCTGTGTCCCTGTGTTCTCATTGTTCAACATCCACCTATGAGTGAGAACATGCGGTGTTTGATTTTCTGTTCTAGTGCCAGTTTGCTGAGAATGATGGTTTCCAGGTTCATCCATGTCCCTACAAAGGACACAAACTCATCATTTTTTATGGCTGCATAGTATTCCATGGTGTATATGTGCCACATTTTCCCTGTCCAGTCTATCATCAATGGGCATTTGGGTTGGTTCCAGGTCTTTGCTGTTGTAAACAGTGCCGCTATGAACATACATTTGCATGTGTCTTTATAATAGAATGATTTATAATCCTTTGGGTATATACCCAGTAATGGGATTGCTGAGTCAAATGGAATTTCTATTTCTAGGTCCTTGAGGAAGTGCCACACTGTGTTTCACAATGGTTAAACTAGTTTACACTCCTACCAACAATGTAAAAGTGTTCCTGTTTCTCCACATCCTCTCCAGCATCTGTTGTCTCTAGACTTTTTAATAATCACCATTCTAACTGGTGTGAGATAGTATCTCAATATAGTTTTGATTTGCATTTTTCTAATAATCAGTGATGATGAGCATTTTTTCCTATGTTTGTTGGCCTCATATATGCCTCCTTTTGAAAAGTATCTGTTCATATCATTCTCCCACTTTTGGATGGGTTTGTTTGTTTTTTTACTTGTAAATCTATTTTAGTTCTTTGTAGATTCTGGATACTAGCCCTTGGCAGATGGGTAGATTGCAAAATTTTTTTCCCATTCTGTTGGTTGCTGGTTCACTCTAATGACTGTTTTTTTTTTTTAATTTTTATTTATTTTTATTTTTATTTTTGCTGTACAGAAGCTCTGGAGTTTAATTAGGTCCATTTGTCTCTTTTGATATTTGTTACCAATGCTTTTGGTGTTTTAGTCATGAAATCCTTGCCTATGCCTATGTCCTGAATAGTTTTTCCTAGGTTTTCTTCTAGGGTTTTTATGGTGTTAGGTCTTAAGTTTAAGTCTGTAATCCATCTGGAGTTAATTTTAGTGTAAGGTGTCAGGAAGGGGTCCTGTTTATGCTTTCTGCATACTGCTTGCCAGTTTTCCCAACACCATTTATTAAACAGGGAATCCTTTTGCCATTGCTTGTTTTTGTCAGGTTTGTCAAAGATCAGATGGTTGTAGATGTGTGGCATTGCCTCCAAGGCCTCTGTTCTGTTCCATTGGTCTATACCTCTGTTTTGGTACCAGTACCACGCTGTTTTGATTATTGTAGCCTTGTAGTATAGTTTGAAGTCAGGTATCATGATGCCTCCATCTTTGTTCTTTTACTTAGGATTATCTTGGCTATGTGGGCTCTCCTTTGGTTCCACATGAAGTTTAAAGTGTTTTTTTCCAGTTCTGTGAAGAAGGTCATTGGTAGCTTGATGGGAATAGCATTGAATCTGTAAATTACTTTGGGCAGTATGGCCATTTTCACGATATTGATTCTTCCTAACCATGAGCATGGAATGTTTCTCCATCTGTTTGTGTCCTCTCTTATTTCGTTGAGCAGTGGTTTGTAGTTCTCCTCGAAGAGGTTCTCTACATCCTTTGTTAGTTGTATTCCTAGGTATTTTATTCTCTTCATAGCAATTGTGAATGGGAGTTTGCTCATGATTTGGCTCTTTGTTAGTCTGTAATTGGTGTACAGAAATGCTTGTGATTTCTGCACATTGATTTTGTATCCTGAGACTTTGCTGAAGTTGCTTATCAGTTTCAGGAGATTTTGGGCTGAGACAATGGAGTCTTCTAAATATACAATCATGGCGTCTGCAAATAGAGACAATTTGACTTCCTCCATTCCTAACTGAATACGCTTTATTTTTTTTTTTCTTGCCTAATTGCTCTGGATAGAACTTCCAATATTATATTGAATAGGAGTGGTGAGAGAGGGCATCCTTGCCTAGTGCCAGATTTCAAAGGGAATGCTTCCAGCTTTTGCCCATTCAGTATGATATTGGCTGTAGGTTTGTCGTAAATAGCTTTTATTACTTTGAGAAATGTTCCTTCAATACCTAGTTTATTGAAGGTTTTTAGCATAAAGGGCTGTTGAATTTTGTCAAAGACCTTCTCTGCATCTATTGAGATAATCATATGGTTTTTGTCTTCGGTTCTGTTTATGTGGTGGATTACATTAATAGACTTGCATATGTTGAACCAGCCTTGCATCCCCGGATTGAAGCCTACTTGAATGTGATGGATAAGCTTTTTGATGTGCTGTTGCAATCGGTTTGTCAGTATTTTATTGAAGATTTTTGCATCTATGTTATGATATGGGCCTGAAGTTTTCTTTTTTTATTGAGTCTCTGCAGGGTTTTGGTATCAGGATGATGCTGGTCTCATAATATAATTTGGGAAGGATTTCCTCTTTTTGGATTGTTTGGAATAGTTTCAGAAGGAATGGTACCAGCTCCTCTTTGTACTTCTTGTAGAGTTGGGCTGTGAACCTGTCTGGACCTGGGCTTTTTTTGGTTGGTAGGCTATTAATTGCTGCCTCAACTTCAGCCCTTGTTATTGGTCTGTTGAGGGTTTCAACTTCTTCCTGGTTTAGGCTTGGGAGGGTGCAAGTGTCCAGGAATTTATCCATTTCTTCGAAGTTTACTGGTTTATGTGCATAGAGTTGTTTGTAGTAATCTCCAATGTTAGTTTGTATTTATGTGGAACCTCAGTGGTGATATCCCCTTTTTCATTTTTTATTACATCTATTTGATTTTTCTCCCTTTCCTTTTTTATGAATCTGGCTAGCAGTCTATTTTGTTGATCTTTTCAAAAAACCAGTGATGTTTTATGCTTAGTTTCTCAACTTCTTCAATGTCACACATTTCCTAAAACAGTGTCTGGCCATCAATCAAACTATTTCACTCATTGTCTTGTTAGTATGTTTGATATAGACTTATATATGTTGGCTTACATAAAATTATATTTGTTGGTGTATGGAAATTTTTCTCTTTGCAAATTTATCTCTCAGCAGTATTTGATAGTGTTGTCCATACTCTGAGTTTAACAATATGTTCCCCATTGGCTTCTGCAATTTATTTCTTCTGATAGCTCCTAACTCTCCTACAACATTTCTGACAATTCTTCCCTTTGTAGGTCATGCTCTCTACCCACACATTAAGTGATGGGCTTCCTATCCATGTGCAACTTGATTAATTTATATGCTTAAAGTCATACTTGAAAAATTTTAACAGGATATTATTAACTAATAATTTTAGTTTATTTATAAGCTGGGAATCATCAATTACATTTCTGAGAGTTCATACAAATATTTTCATATAGAATTCCCATTCAAAATGACTTCAATTCTGTTACGTGATTAATGACTTAGACTTCCAAGATATTATACAATATATGCAAATTCTCCTGTCAACACATTCCATTATCACTTATTCTCATCTCTATTTTTCTCTCTCACCATAGCTCAAATTCATAGACATTTCTATAGTCAGTTCTTCAAATCTACTATGGAACCTGTTCTTGAATATAGATTTTGCACTCATTTCCACTGCCAGTGTTTAAATGATCACAAATTAGCTTTTACTTGGAGTGAAAGTGGCACCACTCACCATCACCCCTCGTGTCCCGCTAGCATAATTTTTGCTCCCTGTTTCCACGACATTATGTTCTGCTGGCCTAAAGGTCTTAGTTCCAGAGAGAGGAATGCTATCACCAAGAGACACAGCCAAACCATATCATTCTACCCTTGGGGAGCTGCCCAAGGCCATAGGAACCCACCTCTTGCATCAGTGTGACCTGGATGTGAGACATGGTGTCAAAAGAGATCATTTTGGAACTTTAAAGTCTAATGACTGCCTTATTGGATGTTGGATTTCTGTGGGACCTGTAGGCCCTTCATTTTGGCCACTTTCTTCTATCTAGAATGGGTATATTCATCCAATGCCTCTATCCCCATTGTATCTGGGGGAGTAAGTAACTTGCTTTTGATTTTATAGGCTCATACATGGAAGAGACTTTCCTTGTCTCAGATGAGACTTTGGACTTGGACTTTTAGTTAATGCTCAAATGAGTTAAGACTATGGGGAACTGTTGGGAAGGCATGATTATTTTTTGAAATGTGAGGATATGAGATTTGGGCGGGGCAGAATCATATGGTTTGGCCGTGTCCCCACCCAAATCTTATCTTGAATTGCAGTTCCCATAATCCCTATGTGTCATAGGAGGGACCTAGTGGGAAGTGATCAGATCACGGGGGGCAGTTTCCTCTATGCTGTTCTCATGACAGTGAGTCAGTTATCATGAAATCTGATGGTTTTATAAGCATTTGGCATTTCCCTTGCCTGCACTCATTCTCTTTCCTGCCACCATGCGAAGTGGTGTCTTCTGCCATTGATTGTCAGTTTTCTGAGGCCTCCCTAGCCAAGCAGAAATGAGAGTCAATTAAACCTCTTCTTGTATTTATAAATTACCCAATCTTGGGTATTTCTTCGTAGCAGCATGAGAAAGGACTAATATACTTGGATTACTCTAAGATAAATTTCTTGTCTTTCTACCAATAGTCTTTCTTAAAAATGGTTTCTAGCTTTCTTCTTCAAAATCTAGAGGTATGTATACCAGCCTTGGAATTATATACATATCTGTGCTATAAAAGATACATCAAATTTCTTAGGTCAGTTAAGAAAAACGCTACATAAGCTCTTCCCAGTGTATTTCCACACTTCAAATACCCTATACACTTTTGTACCATCAAAAATGTTTCTGGGACACAAAAAGCTCTTCAATAATTGATGTTTCTGGTCTCTCTTGTTAAATGCACTTCTTGATTTTGTTTTACAATTTGGAAAATAAATATATGTACAAAATTTGTATTTCAGTGTTTTTTCCTCTGTTATTTTCCAAATATATCTAAGAAACCTAGTTGAAAATGAAGATATTCTTCCTAAATGATTTATATCAGGTATGTCTGTAGAATCAGTTTTACAAGGATCAAATTATGTGAGAACCCATTACCTTGCAAAATTTATTTCAAAGGAAATGGTTTCACATATTTAGGGCACTATACTATGTCTTTTTCCAGTCCCACGTTAACTTCAGACCATTGGTTTGAATTAGGAATCTGTGCTACAGAAAACAAAAATGTCATGTCTGTTATATTCTTTAGATACATCTGCCCTACAGTTCTATATTGTGGAAGTATAATCCCAGATACAGTGGAGTCTCCATATCCCCTGGTTCTGCGTCAGTGGATTCAACCAACCTCAGACTGAAAAATATTTAAAAATATTCAAAAGAAAAAATAGATAGCTGTGTCTATACAAAGCATGTACAGATTTTTTTCTTTTCATTATTCTCTAAACAATATAGGATAACAATGATTCACATAGCATTTATATTGCATTAGGTATTATAATTAATTTAAAGATGATTTAAAGCATATAGAAAGATACGCATAAGTTAAATGCAAAGACTACACAATTTTACAAAGGGACTTGAATATCTGTAGGTTTTGTACCCATAGGGGGTCCTAGAACCAATCCTCTATGGATACTGTGGAGTAACTGTATATACACACACATACACACACACACATACATATATACACATATATACTGTATGTTTGTGTGTGTGTGTGTGTATGTGTGTTTGTGTATACAGTTGTTCCTCAGTATCCATGGAGGACTGACTCCAGTATCCCCTGTGGATACAAAAACCTACATATATTCAAGTCCCTTTGATAAAATTGTGTAGTTTTTGCATATCAAAGAAGTAAGAATTACATGTATACACACACACACACACACACACACACACACACAATTTATTTCTCTCTGCTAATAGTCTTCCTTAAAAATGAGTCTTTATTTTCTGATTGCTTCCAGGTTAGTCCCTAGTTTTTTTTTTCATATTATTTTTTGGTAAATTACTGTTCTTGAGAGACTCCTTATCTATTTATTATTAATGATAAGAAGAGCACATCACAAAATTTACCCATGGCTATGTTAGAGAGAATTAATATAACACATAAAATGATAAAAATAATATATACTTTTATATAACAATAGAGTGAATGAGACTCCCTATTATAAAAATAGAGAATATGTTTCTTAAAAATAGTCAATGAAAAGTATTTGATAGCCAAGAAAAAAGAATGCAGTCATAAGAAATAATAAACACTGATTACTTCTTTATTATTTCACTAGAAATTTTAAGAAAAACATAGAAATAGTAAATGAGAAGCAATAAGGATTACAAAGAATATACCTGAAAAGCGAGTTATGAAATAAATGTAATGTTTGAAAAATCCCTCAATTGCAGTAGATTAAATTAAAATAAATAAACAAATAAATGTAACCCAAGAGATGATAATAGTAATAGATAAAGAAAGTGGACAAAAATGTTACAATATATACATAAGTGATGCACCTGAAAATTATTAAAAACCATAAAATATAATACAGTAATTAGATTAAAAACCCAACCCCCAGATCAAATGGCGTTATTTATTCCAAGAGGAGTTGGTAGATTGCTGTAAATGCTAGCTGATATCTTTATATCACTATTAAAGTAATTGAGTATAAATGTGTCCTAAGGAAATTTGGGGAACTTGGCTTTCAGTTACTGCTAAGATAAATAAAGAGTTCTGTTGGTACTTAGGCAATGACAAATCACAAAAAAATAGGAAACAATCTGGTTTGTCTCACTACGCTATGTGACAACATTGAACAGATTTTTGAGGAGTAATGTCTTATGGATCTTAAGAGAAAATGAGCGTGGGCCAAGAATTTCTTTTTTTTTCTTTCTTTCTTTTTCTTTTTCTTTTCTTTGACTTGCCACATTCTCATTTAAGTGTAACAAAAAGAGAAATCTCAAACAGATATGGCACTTGGAGGAAGTAGCATCCAGGCATTTTTGAAAAACAGAATAATGATGTCAAAATGTAGCCAACTGATATCATAAATTAAATAAATGAGGGATTTAAAACATTATTATATAAAAGCACTTTTAGTAAGTATTGAATACATTTAAGCATATAACAGAATAATATATGATATATCCCGTTATTGAGAAATAGTAAATTAAAATACTGACACATAAAATATTGTGTAGCATTTAAATTAGTGAAATAACTGTTTTTATGTCATTATGAAAAGATATGTAGGATGTATCATTAAACAAATTTTCTTCTGTCTACCACTTAGACATGTCGGCATCTGAAGTTCCACCATGTATATATGATCTTTAAGGGTGTTTTTGTTAAATATACTCAGACATATAGACCAGAAAGTGGATAATTACTCAAACAGAATATAATTTTATAGCTTTCTGTGTAATTGTCCAAAGAAAGATTTTTAACCTAAGCAGTGAGTATCGTTTGCCAAAGGATCATGAGATAATGTAGACTGATGGAGTCTCTGCTTTTGTCGATGTGTGACCTCCAAGGTCAATATGAGCATGTCCAGGCTACCTGCCAGAAGGAAAAGGAGCACCAAATGGCTTTATGGATCATGCTTGGAAAGTCACACATGGCACTCCCATGACAGTTTCTGGACAGTAATCAGTCACATGTCTCTACTTCCCTGCAACAGAGGCTGGGAAACACGTGCCAGGAAGAAGTGGACAATACAGCAGAAATTGTTATTTCTTCCATAGCATTTATAATAAGTAAATGAGGAAATAACTTCAGAATTAAAATATTGAAATACCAAAATCTGATCTAAATATGTTTATCAGTTTTCCTTTATATGACTAGATGGGAAGAGAATATTCAGACTTGGAGAACACATGATAGGTGCTGTTCTAGAAGATGCGATACAGCACATAAGAGGGAAAAGCTCAGTGAAGAGTTCAATGAAAAACTTACCTATTCTGCAGTTTTGACCCAATCTGATCAAAAGCTAAATGCACCTTTCATATATCTGTGGCCACTTTGTATACACTAATTTATAAATGGCTTCAATCATTATGCTATGCAAGAAGGGGAGTTGTTTGACCCTTTGCATATTATAAACAAAAATTCTGAAACAAAGACATTAAATTTATCCAAACCTGTACTGATATTAAAATGACAAAAGTCTCTTCTTTATTCTTGATGAGTTCATTCTTGTTGATAGAGTTTTCAAAAGCTGTGTTCAAATATCAGATGTGATTCCTCACTAAACTATGAACTATAGTTCATAGAGAAATAATAATTTCTCTTCAGCTCTTCTTATAGTAGTATAATATAATTTCAGGCAGTCTATCTAATGCTTAAAATTGCCATTTCCTTAATTCTTTGTCATTTATTTCACATACCATGAAAGTAAAATTAGTAAATAAAATAATTTTCAGTTCTACCTTTTTAAATGTAAGAAAACTTTCCTGAAAAATATTGGTTTAAGGTACAGCACCATCTTAAGATTTAATGAGAGCATTAATGCATTTTACATCTTATCATGTTTTATTACTACCTAGCATCTTATTTACAATAAAAAAATGAGTTGTAGAGATATCTATTAAGGGATTTCATGAGAAATGACTTTATTCTCATTATGAGACTAAATGTAGGCAGCAGCACAGCATTGTTCAGGATAAATGACTGTTTGATAGGATGATTATACCAGGAGGGATAACTTTCTCTGTTGTGTACGAAAATTCTCAGGCTCAGAAATCCAGCCAAATACAAGTAGGAATATCCCTAAGAGACTTTTCTGGCAATGGATGAGAGCTTTTTCCTTTAGGACATTCAGAGGTCAGTGCTTACCGTTGCAACAGTAACCAAAGTCTATTTAAAGTGTCCCTTGTTAGAGAAAGGATAAGGATAAAGGTTTTTCCTCAATTTAATTCCAAAAAATCAGAAGCTTTGTCAAGAACAAGCAGAAAGAATGCAGCAAATGTATAAGAAGATATAAAACTGATCATAAGTTCTTCTACCATATACTTATAAGTGAAGCCTTCACAGACGAAAATGAATATGGTAGCCTATTATAGATCAGGGCCTCAAGTTCAAAACCCGAATTATATCCTGTATGCTGAGAATCAGCTTCACCTTCTCCTTTTGACAAGCAATCATATGCATGGCACAACTCTGAAGGACTATTTTTTTCAAGTCTCTTTATGTCCTCTTAATCACAGACATTGGAGTATTGATAGAACTGGTAAGAAATAATAGAATACAGATAGTAATAAATAGATACAATAAACTGTTATTAAACAATAATAATAATTTTGAAAAATGTTACTAGTCACATATGTATATAATCTCATATCATTTTTAAAAGTTTCTTCACTTGCTTCTACACCTGGGAACTGCAATAAGCACAATTTTTTTTTCCTGAAACTTATTAGGAGACATGTCTATGTGTGTTTTGATGGTAAACAAGATCAAGAGAAGGCTAGGTAAGGAGTGCAGCCATTATTATATAAAAGCACTTTTAGTAAGTATTGAATACATTTAAGCATATTACAGAATAATATGTGATATATCCCGTTCTGAGCCATCTTTCAAGTACTCAGATTATATGAGTTCGGTTATTGCAGTAGTGAGTTCAGGGCTGTCCTGCAGAAAATGTGGATACTCTTTTGAGAAATGTGAAAAGCCTGATTTATTTGAGAATTCCATTTTTCTTAGTGCCACATACGTTACAGATGCATTATTTATTTTTAAAAAATAGTCATTTATTCATTTTTAAGTGAATGGTAATTGCATGAATCCAAATGTAACTATATAACTTGGGGTAAGGGGATATAATCTCTATAATCATAAAAAGGCTTTTTCCATGAAATATAGTTATCTACTGAATTTGATGGAAATGAAATTTCTAAATGGTCATTTCTCAAACCCATGTTGGTTGTCCTTTTTTTTTTCAGTACCAGAATTACTATAAATGAGATAGTTTACATTGTCTTCATCTTGCTTCTATGTTGGGAACTGAATGGACATTTACCAAATAACAGCAGATTATTGCATTTTTCCTAACAAATATTCTTATACATGTATGCGATAGTTTATAAATCTTTATCCAGCTTACAGGTCACAGTTACAGAAAGCATTTTTAGTTGTACATTCTCTCTCTCACTCGGTCACTCGCTTTTTCTAGCTCCCTCTTGTTCTGATGCTCTCTTTTCTGACTTTATCCTCCATCCTCCAAATCCAAGCAGTTCTATTTAAAATAATTGGGCCAGGTGAATTTTTAAGCTGTTTATTTTCTTTCTACTTTTTATGTACAATAAGCAAAATAGACATATCCATTCTATGCAAAACAGGGTCAAATCAGAATGTTTCATTTGTTTATAAAAGATTTACTCAATGAAGAATGATTCAAGTTGGTCAGAAGAATGAATAATCTCACAAAATGACTAACTCTTCAGAGAATGCCAAATAGTTTTATATTCAGCACACATCTGATGTCAGAACACTTGGAACTTTAACTGTGAAAACTCAGATTTTTTCTGAATTCTGTAGATGATAATGATCCTTTAAAACAATAAGCATAAGTAAATGAACTCTCTTCCACTTATTCAATTAAGATACATGTTTTTACTCCACAAAACTAAATTCATGTATTGAAAAAGTGCACTTTCTACTAGGAATTTAGACTATTGGTAAATTTCATTAATCATTTCAAGATCTTATTGCCAAAGCTAGTTCTTCTAAGTACATAACATCCTCCCAAACCTCCTATATTTACAATTTCTGTAAAGTGTTATTATAAGTTTTCTATTTTGTTGTTCACAACTTTAAAATTTGGAAATGTAAATACTGTTCTCTTCATTTTACATTTTTTTTAAAGAAGACTTACTTTAAATAATTAGTCTCTGTTTATACTAGAAAGCACTTGTCCTGCTTCCTAGCCAGTGCTATTCACTATGCAATTATTTTCATTTTATATTTTGGAATCTTATTTATGCAGGCTCAACCACACACATTTTTTTTCTTTTGGAAAATTTATTTAAAAATAATTTAAAAGAAATGTTAGTCACTTAAAAATATTTGAATGCCTTCTAAATATAAGGAACATATTAGGGCTATCTAGAGGGGACAGAACTAATAGCCTATATATATATATATATATATATATATAACACATATGTACAATAAGCAAAATAGACACATCCATCTATGCAAAACGGGGTCAAATCAGAATGTTTCACTTGTTTATAAAGATTTATTCAATGAAGAATGATTCAAGTTGGTCAGAAGTATAATGGTTTTATATATATATATGGATAATGGTTTTATATCTATTAAAGTTGTATTAACTCACATGATCACAAGGTCCCAAAATAGACCATCTGCAAGCTGAGGAGAAGGAAAGACAGTATAAGTCCCATAGCTGAAGAACTTGGAGTCTGATGTTGAAGTGCAGGAAGCATCCAGCAGGGGGAGAAAAACGTAAGCTGGGAGGCTGAGCCAAGTCTAGACTTTTCACATTTTTCTGCCTGCTTTATGTTTTGGCCACACTGGCAGTTGATTAGATGGTAGTCACCCAAATTAAGGGTAGGTCTTCCTTTCCCAGCCCAATGACTCAAATATTAATCTCCTTTGGCAACACTCTGACAGACACACCCACAATCAATACTTTGCATTCTTAAATCCAATCAAGTTGACAGTATTAACCATCACAAGAAAGTTTGAAGACATACAAGAATTAAACAGAATTATCAGTTCCTTCTGGTTAGGATATATTTTGGTTAAACACAAAACAGGGAGGGCCTTTAGAAAAAGTTCTGCCATATTCTTTGTCCACCTACCTCTAACGGAATGTCCCATTATGTGCAGTATGTCATATGCCTTGTTAGAGGCTCTATCAGTAGTTAAGTAGCAGCAGAGTCACAGATGCTGGTCAGTCTCAAACTAAATTTGCTTAGATAGATTAATTTTGCCTCCGATTTTGTTTGTTTGTTTTTTTTATGGACTCTTGGTAGCACTTTTATCATTTAAAGTCTTCCAAATTTAAAGCTCCATGAACCCATTTTGTGCCTTTCAGCAATACTCAAATGCTGAAACTTTTAGTCATGTCATGCTGTCCATGAAATATGTGATAGATGTATTCTTTCCGTGGGCATTGTATTTGCTTCTACAAACATAGTTTAAAGTATAAGGAATTTGTAATGTTCATCATAACTGACAGGACTGGCAGATACATTTTTCTCAGTTGACCTGGTGCATGTTTTTGATGTGCATAAATTATGAAAGCAGCATTTATTTGTTTACAATTCAAATTCTCAGAGCTGCAAAATAGATTACAACATATTCTTTTTCAAAATTAAATGAAAATGATATTTGAATTATTTTTAGAATGAAACACTTTGTATTTTTTTGTAGGAAGTATCTGAAGTACAAAATTATGCAGGTTAGAAGAAATGCAAAGCTGACCAACCCTGTAAGTTAAATAAATAATTTCTGCCAATAGTTAGTACACACACTGTTTTCAGTACACACTGCTAAGCTGCCTCAAAATCAAAGAATAATTTTGCTTTGTAGATCAAAGCAATAAGCTGCTTTATGTCTCAAGTTCCAGCTTGGTGTAAATTTAATTAGCTGAATTGTAACATCAGATTTATCATAAAAATGGTAACTGACCATTAACTACTATGTAATGCTGTAAACATGACTCTATCGTGATACTACAAGACTGCCTGTTCTAGAACATGACAAACAGTTAGGAGGAACAGGAAAAGTCAGTGTATTTGTCACTATGAACAAGAAAGATAAAAGGAACATGGCCTTGCGCTGTTTCGTTGTTTTCTTCACAATTTTAAGACTCACACTATACTCTTAATGGCAAATGCCTAGAGGTATGGTGCCTTCATTTTAAATTACAGCTATGTATGTTTAAGAGATTGTATCACCATTTTCAAGGTGTTGCTTCTCTATATTAGATATTTTGTTTTAAGTTCAGCAAAAGGCCAAGCTCAAATTCATTCCTAATGAGCCATGTGTTAATGTCAAAGTCTCTGCTGTCCACTCAAATGCCAAAGAACACATCTGACTTTATAATGAGCCAAACAGTTGTCTCTTCATAATCTCAGTTAGCCTTCTGTTAGATAGCTGCATCCAAAATTTATAACACAGTGGTGAAGGTTGTTGCTGTGATGGCTGAAATCCAATCAAATATGTAAGACTTCTCATTTTGTGTCAATATTATTGCCAAGTCTCTACCATTCTACCTCCACATAGAAAAAACTATCCCAACAAATTCCAGATGGAATGTTGCCTGATTTTCATCTACTCTATACACTAATGGGGGAAAGATCAAAAGCAGATGACACACATCAAGGCAATCAGCCAGTGGCAGGGCTATGGGAATGAGGATAAAAGTATGCAATGGCCCTGCCAAGCTTTGTTTTCCCCAGAGCACACTGTTTCTGATTAACCATATAATTTCTTATACTCTTAGATTCTAAACTTTGTTTGCTTTCTGATTTGATACTTGCTGACATTCAAAAAGTTTAATGTTTATCTTCTCTATTCTCTAGGTAATATGTCACCTGGTTAACCTGAAAATGAATGTCTTCACATAGTCTTGAGTAATGAAATGGATATCTAGAAGCAAGGGGATTTTAGGATATTGTGGATGAAGTGTCTCACATAGATATTAAAATTGTGAGTTGAGATTTGACAGATAATTCAAGAAATCCTTTAAAGCTGAGAGACATTTACATTTTTGTTTCACTTCCTAGAGAGTCAGTCTGCACTAATAGAGGTTCTCAGATAGGTTTTTCAAGTATTTACTCAAATGTAATAGAGATATTGGAGTATTTATACATCAAGTTGAAAAATATTTTAGTAGTAATAGAAAAACAGAAAAATACATCAGAATAAAAATTAGATAAGTAGAAAAATATTAGAAAGTACCAGACTGAACAAGGGAAATGTGGCACATATATGCCATGGAATACTATGCAGCCATAAAAAATGATGAGTTTGTGTCCTTTGTAGGGATGTGGATGAATCTGAAAACCATCATTCTCAGCAAACTGACACAAGAGCAGAAAATCGAACACTGCATGTTCTCACTCATAGGCAGGTGTTGAACAATGAGAACACATGGACACAGGGAGGGGAGCATCACACACTGGGGTCTGTTGGTGGGGCAAGGGAGGAACAGCAGGGCGTTGGGGAGGTCGGGGGAGGGGATAAGATGGGGGAGAAATGCCAGATGTAGGTGACAGGGCGATGGAGGCAGCAAACCACATTGCCATGTGTGTACCTATGCAACAATCCTGCATGATCTGCACATGTACCCCAGAATCTAAAGTACAATAAAAAATAAAATAAAATAAAATAAAAATAAAAATAAAAAAAGAAAGAACCACATTTAAATATTAAGGTATTACGTTTTACAATATAGGAGTTTTTACTGACTTTACTGGATTTTTCCAATTTGTCTCCAGTGAGGTTGATTTTTTTAAAATTCAGTTGAAATAGGTAAATATCCAAGTTCTGGCACTGCACAAATTATGTCGAAGAATGAGGTTTGCTCAGTGAAAAAAGGATGGCTTCCTGGCTGTCTTTGTCAGGCGTATGTGTTTCTGTTGGTTTTTTATCTCACAGGCTTACAGGTCGAAGGGACTCATGTCCAGATGAGACTTGGGATTTGGGACTGGGGATTTTTGAGTTAATGCTTGAATGAGTTAAGACTTTGGGGGGATTATTATGAAGGCATGATTATATTTTAAAAGGTGAGAAAGATGTGAGACGGGGGAGGCAGAGGTGGAATAATATGGCTTGGATATTTGTCCCCTCCAAATCTCATATTAAAATGTAATTCCCAGTATTAAACATGGGACCCGGTGGGGAAGTGTTTGGATCATAGAGTTGGATACCTCATGAATGGTTTAGCACCATCCCTTGGTGATTGGTGAGTTCTTTCCGAGTTAGTTCATGTGAGATTTGGTTGTTTAAAAGAATCTAGGGCTTCCCTCTTTTTTCTTGCTCCCACTCTTTCCATGTAATATGCTAGCTTCCCTGTCACCTTCCACCATAATTGGAAGATTCCTGAGGCCTTCACCAGAAGCCAAGCAGGTGTTGGTGCCATGCTTTTACAGCTTACTGAGTCTTTAATAAGAGTCAATTAAACCTCTTTTCTTTCTAAATTGCAGAATATGAAAGAAGGGGTGGCAACATGTTAAAAAGTCTTCACTGAATAAATACCTTCGCTACATGCTTTAGGCTCTGTTTTAGTTTTTGTTTGGTCTTTAACAAGCTATTTTCAACATCCTATTTTTTTTTTTTTTTTTTTGAGACAGAGTCTTACTCCGTCACCAGGTGCCAGGCTGGAGTGCAGTGGCGTGACCTCAGCTCACTGCAACCTCTGCCTCCCGGGTTCAAGCAATTCTCCTGCCTCAGCCTCCTGCGTAGCTGGGACTACAGGCGTGCGCCACCACACCCAGCTAATTTTTTTTGTATTTTTAGTAGAGACAGGGTTTCACTATGTTGGCCAGGATGGAACATTTTTAACTAATAGTCTTATCAACCAAAGTAACAGCTGAAATATTTACAATTTATTTTAATGTATGTATTGATAAAATATATAATTTTAGATGATATCAAATATGTCAAGTGCTTAAGAATTAATATAACAAAAGCTGTGAAAAACCTATACCATTAATTTGTAAAAATTGACTAACATGCTAATTTTAAAATTGGTATGAAACTACAAAGAAATAAGACAGCAAAGGTGGTTGTGAAGAAGACAAAAACTAGAAGCCTTATATTGCCAGATGTCATACTAATTACAAAAGTATAGTGATCAATATGGTGTTGGCAAATAAGATATACTCGTAAAATAGAGCAATTTGCTTTAAAGCTAAAAGTGGAAATTGGTATAGTGATGCAACTACAGATGAAGAGCTAGAGAGAGAGAGAAATGGGGGGAAGTCAGGGGAAAGGGAAAGCGGTGAAGGTGGGAGAGAAGGGGCAATATGCAATATTATATGGAATAATGTCTTGCTCCCTCTTTTCAGAGTGTTCTTGTTTCCAAGTTATGACAAAGAATTTGTTTCCATGACCTGTTATCTAGGAAGTACCTAGTCAGTTATAATTGCTTATGGCTTTAAATAAAGTCTATGTGTGAGTGATCCCCAAATCTGTATCTTTAGCTCCAGTTTCTTCCTGGAACTCCAGAAATTACATAATAGACCACATTACATTATTGCCTAATATTTATCTCAAATTAGCATGTTATACAGAGGACTCTTTGTTTCTTACTACCTTCTTCCAAATGTATATCTTTATCAAGCTGTAAATAACTTTAATGCCTTATTCAACCAAAATTATGGGCATTCTCTTTAATTACTCTGCTTTCCTAACTCCATTCCATATGTATCTCTCTCCAGAGTCATTGTAGTCATAATTGTTTTTATCTCTTGCATAAAGCAAAACAGTATCTCCTGTTTTCCAGATTCCACTACTGATTACTTCCTTATGATCTACCCTCAACACAACAGAATCACATTTAGAAAAAAAAATACGTCAAGTAATGTTCTACCTGTGCAATAATAATAAAGAATGATAATAATAAACATAAAAATGGAAAGTCTTCCCTCCCATCAAGATTCATATAATTGGCATGTTCTGAATCCCCCCTATACTCTTCCTCTTACCTACTGTACCGTCATTACTCAATTCACCTGAAGTTTTTTGGTTTTCTAATTCCATGAGCATACACAGTTAGTTTCTACTTTCAATCTTTTGAACACACAGTCCCCTTTGCCTGGAATGTCTTTTTTTCTGAATCTTAGTTTGATCATGTCCTTATTGTCATAACCATTGCTTTCAGAATACTTCAATTGGCCAATCTGTTTAAAGTAAAATCCCATATAATAGGCTATTTAACTTTCAATATAATACTTATCATAATCTGATATTTGCCTCTTTATTGATTTATACAACACTCAATAGAACGTAAGCTCTTCCTAAACAGGACTCTTGCTTTAAGCTGTAAAGTGGTGCCTATCAAATAAGTACTTGGTATTTACTGTCAAATGTTAAAAAAATGATAGGTTGCAATAAAAACGCATAATTTGACAAGAGCAATGATCAGATGAGGACTGGGATTTCAGTCCTGGATTAAATAGGACAAAGAGTCAAACCAAAGAAAAATATTGGAATAACCCCACTGAGAAGAACTGACAAAGTAATCACAGGTAGAAGAGATATAATAAGCATTTAGAAAAACATTCTCCTCTCATCTGTAAAAGGATGATTACTTTTCCTTTCTCTAATTCAAACACAGCAAAATTAGAGGTTATGAACATTGTTTCGCTACCATTTCCACATTACAGACCTAATGTTGATGGATGTATTTTTATCTTCTAGACCTCTAAATTTGCTAGAACGTTATTGACATTGGTCTCACTGGAGTATTGAATGATTTCCTGTGTGATGTCTGAAATCTAGCTAAACGTAGTATCTCTAAAGGAGTTAATACAAGGTAATCAAAATTAAAATTGTAAATGTCTAAACCTATGAAATCACTATTGAAGAGGCCCCAATATTTCCACAAACAAAATAGGAAACTAAAGTGTCTAAAATGTTGAGTATGTGTCATTATGTAACATGAATGGAGAACAAAATAATTCAAATTAAGAAGTTAGGAAATTGAGTTAGCTATTTCTCAAAATCATATGTGGAGCTGCATTTTGATATTTCACTCAGGTCAGTTTTAACATTTCAGTGTGAAGTTCTGGTATATACATAATTGATGAACTGAAGTAGAGTTCACAGTGAATTTTTGCTCATTGATATTTTCTTTGCAAAGACAGATGCCAAATGGGGGAAACTAATTTATAATGTTCTTCCTCTTTTTGAAATTTAACTTAGGAAGAAAATAGTTACAAGTTTTTAAAAATATATTTTGAATAGTAGCATTGGTATAGGACTTTGGTACCTGTACAATATTTTAACCATGATACTGACTTGAGTCCTTTGTGTTACAATACTGATTTTTTTTTGTCCTTTTGCTCAATGTCTAAGTAAGTGTAATGAATACCTGCTGTTCTTTCAACCTGGAATCTCCTTGGGAACTGTGGAAATGAGAAATAGTATACTTAAGTAAGTAGTACTTATTTTTTTCCATTATGAAAACCATAGCCTATTCAAAGAATATAGCTTTATTTATTACTGCTTATATTGCCATGAATTAATTTATTCTAAGAATTGCTGATAAACTAATATTAAAGCAATAGAAAAATAAGTGTTTTGGGATAAGCATAACTCTAATTCAAAATTATGATTGATTGTTTATAAACTAAATTTTTTCTGTTTAGGAAAAAATGTTTGTGTTACATTATACAAAAATGTAAATCACATTAAACGTGTCCCTTAGATTTATAGTCTAATGAATAATTTGTGATAGAGGACAATTAGACAATTCAAGAAAATGCTTAGCTTCAGTTATAAAAGCAGATAGAAAGATGAAAAATTGCCAAATACTCTATATTTAAGTATTTGTAATATTTTATCCAGGACTACATGTGAGGATATGGTAGTATTATTAGTCACAATAAAAGGCAGTATACTTTTTTTTTTTTTGAGACAGATTCTTGCTCTGTCACCCAGGTTGTAGTGCAGTGGCCTGATCTCAGCTCGCTGCAACTTCTGCCTCCCAGGCTCAGGCAATCCTCCCACTTCAGCCACCCAAGTAGCTGGGACAGCAGCTGACTAATTTTTTATATTTTTGGTAGAGATGGGATTGCACTATGTTGCCCAGGTTGGTCTTGAACTCCTGGACTCAAGCAATCTGCACACCTCAGCTTCCCAAGTGTTGGGATTACAATAAGCCACTGTGCCTGGCCCAAAATATTCTTTGATTTTTTTCTTTTTTTTTTGCAATTACTTTGTGTTCCCATCATTTTGAATTCTCCTATAAAATAATACAGTATGATTTCCCCTTCTGATATTTAAACATTTAAATACTTATTTAAAAATAAGCTATAAATACTTATTTAAAAATAGGGATAAAAGGTAATTTATAAGCTTTTGTATAATACTTATAAAAGTATATATAGATTTAATCACCATATTTATATGTTTCCATATACCTTTAAACCAATATTCATGAACATTTTCAAAATATCAATATAATTTATTAATAAATGTCTCTTTAAAATAAGAGCATTTAGGATACCATTATTTTAAAACATACTCTAATGTACTAATCATTTATTAAGATTAACTGAGCTCTATAAATAATAGTAAATTTTTTGTACTTTATGCTATCAATAAAAATTTTAGTATGCAGTATTTTCAATAAACAGTTTAGAGTTCATCTTTTAAGGTGCAAAAATTGATATATAAAACTCACATTTTAAATTCGCAAACGTTAAAAATTCAACAAAACTACTTTACAGGGTGAATCAGTCACTTACAGACCACAACATGGAATATCATCCAAATATCCTTCTCTCTTAGAAACAAAAAATCAGCCCTGGCAAAGATGTAATATTGTTTTAGATCATATGCAGCACTTAAAGATGTGCTATTTAAGACTATGACTATCATTTACAGTTAGCAAATCTTAACAGATTTAAGAAGTATCTCAACTCAGATCTCAATTAATGATATATAGAGGAAGAACTCTAGGAGATTAGAATAATTCACTTATGTTTGGTCCCAGATTGAAAAGGTCCTTGTCACTTTCTGATAATTGCACATGAGAAGTGAAGAAAAATACCTTCCTACATAATTCTTTATTTCCTAAGACAGGTCACCCCAATGCGCAGTACTTTCCCCTGAACTACCATCACTGAAAGCTGAAACCCTGGATTAAATGTCCATAGTTCAAATTTCTGGTCTGTCAGTTAGTAGTAGTTGTTGACTTTTGGTAATTTACTTAATTTCTTTGCATCTTATTATCTCTATAAAAAGGAAATAACAATGGCATCTAACTGTTAGGTTGATTATGAGCACTAAATAAGTTAATATTTGCAAAGCACATAGTACAGTGCCCAACATATACTAAGCACTCATTAAATGTCATTCTTATTATTTCATTCTGCTCCATTTCCACCTGTTTGCTGTGATGGATTTTCTTGGTCTATGTAATTGCTATGATGTGGTTACTCTCCTGCATAGCTTTCTACTCCTAAATATTTGGCTCTATATTTAGCCAAAACATCGCTTGCCTCTCATTAGATTACACAAATTTTGAGAACAGAAACCATGTCTTATTTATTTATTTTTTTAATTTTTATTTTAAAAATGCATTTATTTATTTCTAAAGTATAATATAAATATTATATTTGTTTTTCCTTTTTATTTTTGTGTTCTCTAGATCAGTGTTATTATTCTTTTTAAATTTATTTATTATACTTTAAGTTCTGGGGTACCTGTGCAGATCATGCAGGGTTGTTACATAGGTATACACATGCCATGGCGGATTGCTGCAATCATCCCCCTGGTCATCTCATTAGTTATTTCTCCTAATGTTATCCCTTCCCAATCCCACCCCCACCTCTGCTATCCCTCCCCTAGCCCCCCCACCCACAGTCCCTTATGTGTGATGTTCCCCTCCCTGTGTTCATGTGTTCTCATTGTTCAACACCGACTTAGGAGTGAGAACATGTGATGTTTGGTTTTCTGTTCTTGTGTCAGGTTGCTGAGAATGATGATTTCCAGGTTCACCCAGTCCCTAAAAGGGACATGAACTTATCCAGATCATGTCTTATTTATTTTTATTATTTTTAAAAACAATTTAATATTTTCATATTTTCTGGAAAGTGAGTATATAATTGAATAGATCCCAGTTAGGAGGGACATGGTTTTTAGTAATTAGTACTGACTGACTTAATGGAGTAGGTGTATATTTCTAGACCACAGCTTCCTGGGAGGTATCTGCAAGAACTAATAGTTTGTAATCATATATTGTTTAAAAGACAGAAAAAATAGATAAACAGAGATTATATACATAGGTTATTATACATGCATCTATTCTCAATCTCTGTTCATCCAGAGTAACTAGAAATAATGACACTCCAGCAATAATGAGCATACTTCATGCCTAGATCTTCTTTCTAAATATAATTTTTCAATAAAAGAAACTAGTCACTTAAGAAAAATGGTTGATTCAAGTGGTTGATTTCTAGAGCAGAGAAAACACTAGATGAATCTGAATTTTTTGTAGTGTCAGAAAGTAAGGACATTAAAAAAAAATAAGATGTAGTATTATCAAAAGAATACAGACACCAACCTCAGGCAACCTAGAAAAAAATGTATACTAAATAATGATACTATTGCATTATAACCCATAGTATTAATTATCCTAGAGCTCATATTGATGTAAACAAAAAATTACATAAGCAAATGGATAAGAAGGAAGAGCTATTTCATATGTCACGATTTTGTTCAATAAATATATCTTCAAAAAAGAAAATCAAAAGTAATCATTAGGCAAACATTACAATAATCATTGTTGTAAACAATATCCACCCATGCATGCTAAACCTATTACATGAAAGTTTGAGACTGAAGAAGAATTTACAAAGTGTAAAACTTTTCTTCCCAAAATAAACCCACGAAGAGGAGATAGTAGGGCATCTTACAAAGGGGAAAAGAGGAACTTCACACTAGAGAAATCAGAGAAGTCTGGCAGCAACCATCTTAACCAAAAGATTAATGTCAGAATACCACCAGTGATAGGCAAATTAGCATATTATATAACCTTGTAATATGATGAATTGTGGATACAATATCACTTCTGGGATGATCTTGCGGAACATTCATAACCTTAGTTTTATGTTTTGTATTATATTCAGGAAATGCTAAGAATTAGGATAGACTAAGATATATGTTTCACAAAGAACCCCAAGTTTTTAATGGTTTAATACAATCAAGTTTTGATGCTCACGTACACTCTTCTGCTGGCCTTGCCAATTCTCTAAGAAAGTCTTCATGGGGCAATATAGTACCTAAGCTGATAGAGATTCCACCATTTTGTAGGAGCACTGTTTAGGATGTATGACATATTTTGTCAATGCAGCATGGGAGAATGAAACTTGATTGTGCTAAAAACTGAAAATTAAACTCTTCTCTTTAAATGTGATATTTGTAGTGTTTCATTGGTCACATAGCCACATCTTACATCAAAAAAGACAGTAATATGTGTTCCTCCACTGAATCAGAGCATAAGATAAGCAACATATCAGTGAATTTCTATCTCAAGCACAAATTGCTCATAAGGTATTACTGACCATTCTTCAGTAAAGAATACCTTCTATTATAGGAAAAGCATCACCTTGGAATAAGAAATACTCTCCTACTCTAGATAATAGCTATGACCTTGAGCAAGTTATGTAAGCTTTCCTAATTCTGTTTACTTCTTTATCAAATGATGATGATATAATACCCTTTACATTGCTTTTATACAGATAAAATGTGTTAATTGAGTTAATGTACAAAAATCTTCTGACAGTTACTGACATATTTAGTTACATGTATTTGATAGATTGGGGAAGCATTGTGACTGTAGACACACAGATATACCAGTATTAGGATCTGATTCACATCAAGCTCTATAATCAATAGTTCAAGATCTATGAATAGAGCCATGTGATGCTTACACCCTAATATTCTACTCTGTGTGTGCATGTGTGTGTGTGTGTGTGTGTGTGTGTGTGTGTGCATGTTTGGGGATGGCCAGGAGTTATATATATCTGTTTTCTGAACTGACTTGATTGCACATAAGGAAAGAACTCCAGTGTCATCATGTGCATGGAATTTCAGATTTTTTCTATAATATTGTTGAAAATTAAAGATCATAAAACCCACAAAGAGGAGATAGTGGGGGGTCTAAAAAGAATGAAATAATTTATTCTATAATTTTATTTTCATATAGAGATTTTTAAAATGTTTAGAAATTGCAGACACCATGGAACTAGGAAATCATCATAGAAGCTTCATTCATAAAACCTTTAGAAAATTTATCCAGCTGAGTTAGTGTTAGATCAAGATATATTCCCATTGTATTTCTTAAGCCATAGGTCATTCAACTTGTCTAACACTCTAATAAGGTTTAAAAAATTGTCTTAATTTATATTATTCTGAGACACTAGGATCTATAATTTGGGTGTGGTGAGGCATTAATTTTACATCCAATAAACTGTGGCTTCTTGTTATCTGTAAATTCACCATATATTCTGGCAATTATTTTTCACCTTGCAAAACCCAGTACTGCATGCTTCATTGTTTCTTTTATATATTAAAAATAAAACATCTGGACATCTTTTCATCTTGGATTCTTGGATCCAGTATTATTTACTACTGAATAGTGTTGACTAAAAAGTGTATAACCTGAAAATCTATGCTAGTTGCCAAGTATATCCATACACCATGCTCTTCAGCTGGTTAATGTATTCCAGTATTTATTCTAAAAATTCCAGCTGCCTCTCTGATCAAATGGGAGCATGTGGTTCTCATAAAAGTTACTGGCATTAGATGCTGAACTACTGGGTCATTGTTTTACTCATTAAGTTAAAACTTTATTATAATCCAGACAAGTCTAACACAATATGTCCTTTAGAGCATCATAATTTCAAAAACCATAATAAAAGTGTTGAGAATTTAGATAAGGAAAGAGTATGTGGCAAGTGGCGTAATAAAGACATTATAAAAGTCTATAAGGTCATGGAATACTTAATATCTCCAGGAATGAAAGAAGAATTAGAGAGTCTGAAACTCAAGAACTCAGAAAACTTAGATTTATTTGTCTGTATCTCTATCCCCTTTTCCATTAAGACTGCTGCATCTTTTTCCAAAACACACCCATACACACTCATGCACACAACCCACAAACGCAGACACACACAGTAGGAGCCTAAATACCAGACTGTGCCTCTGGCCAGTGGGTCCCAAACCTACTCTAATTGCTTAGATTTTCTAAAACTTTAAACAGGCTAAACTGGAGAAGGGTGGTCAAGATAAATACTGAGTTTTCCACAAAACTCTACTCAGCAGGTAACTTTCACAAGCAAGGACTAAACTTAGACATTTTCATAATATTAGTATATATAACATACCTGTTATACAGTAACTGCTTAATAAAATGTTGGAAAACATAAGTAAATATACTCTGGTTATTGCATAATTGGACACCACAAAAGGTGTTGATTAAGATCTTTTCATTTTATCTCTTGATCTACTGGAAAATCCTCATCTACTTTATTTTTATTTACCTATTTATTTTTGCTCTCTTCCTGATACTGGCTTCAATTAAGGACCATCCATATGTATTATTAACATGCAGATCTCTTGGGTCATACTCATTTTCCATACACTGCTTTTTTCTATAGTCAATATGCAAGAAACACAGATGTGAGTTATTTAAGAATCTTCACTTTGACAATTGCATATTCTGATTTTGCTTAAAATATACTTTTGAGATAATAATTTATCTATTTCATATTAGTCTAAAATATAAGGCATATATGCAATAAGTTCCAAACTTTCCCACATTTTCTGTCTTCTTCAGAGCCCTCCAAACTGTTCCAGCTTCTGCCTGTTATCCAGTTCCAAAGTCACTTTCACATTTTTGAGTATTTTTTACAGCAGCACCTCCTTCCTGGTACCAATTTACTATATTAGTCTGTTCTCATGCTGCTAATAAAGACATACCTGAGACTGGGTACTTATAAAGGAAAGAGGTTTAATTGACTCACAGTTTCACATAGCTGCAGAGGCCTGGGGAAACTTACAATCATGGCAAAAGGGAAAGCAAACACATCCTTCTTCACATGGTGGCAGGGGAAAGAAGTAGAGTGAAGTGAGTAATGCCTTCATAAGCCGTCAGATCTTGTAAGAACTTACTATCATGAGAACAGCATGAGGGAACTTCCCCCATAATTTAATCACCTCCCACAATTTCCCTCCCATGACATGGAAGAATTATGGGAACTACAATTCAAGATGAGATTTAGGTGGGAGAGCAGCTAAATCATATCAATGAACATGATTTTTAGTTGCACTCCTGTGTTAGTTCATTCTTGCAGTTCTATACAGGAATACCTGAGACTGGGTGACTTACAAGGAAATAGGTTTATTTTGGCTCACAGTTTTGTAAGTTGTATAGGAAGCATGGTGCAGTCATCTGCTTCTGTTAAGGGCCTTGGGAAGCTTAGAATCATGATGAAAAGTGAAGGAAAACCATACTGTCCCATGGTAAGAGAGGGAGCAAAAGGGAAGGGGGAGAAGTCCCATACTCTTTTAAACAACCAGATCTCACATGCACTGAATGAGAACTTACTTATGACCAAGAGGATGGTGCTAAGCCGTTAATTAGGGATCTAACCTCATAATGTAATCACCTCCCCACCAGGCTCCAACCCAAACTTTGGGAACTGAATTTCAACATGAGATTTTGAGGGGACAAATAGCCAATACCAAAATTATTCCACCCCCTGGTCCCCCCTAATATCATGATTTTTTCACATTTCAAAATAATGATACTTTCCTAATAATTCTCCAAAGTCTTAACTCATTTCAGCACTAACTCAGAAGTCCCAAGTCCAACATCCAAAGTCTCATTTGGAGATGAATTTCTTTCATCTATAAGCCCATGACATCAAAACCAAGTTACTCATTGTCAAGATACAATGGCAGTATAGGTATTAAATAGACATTCCTATTACAAAAAGGAGAAATCAGCCGCAGAAAGGGGCCATAGGTGCCACACAAGTCTGAAACCCATCAGGCCAGTAATTAAATCTTAAAGCTCCTAAATAATTTTCTTTGACTCCATGTGTGTATTCAGGGAACACTGGTGTAAGGGATGGGCTCCCAAGGTTTTGGGCAGCTCTGTCCCATGCTTTGCTGGGTGCATCCCCTAGGTCTGCTCTTGGGAGTTGAAGTTGAGTGTCTGAAAATTCTCTATGCTGAAGCTACAGTCCGTCAGTGGCTCTACAATTCTGGGGTCTTGAGAGCAGCAGTCCCCTTTCCACAGATCCACCAGACAGATCCTTGCTGGAGACTTTGTATGGGGGCTCCAAACCCACATTTTCCCTTGGCATTGCCTTAATAGTGTTTCTCTGTGGGAGATTTAGTCCTTTGGCAGGTTTCTGCCTGGGCATCCAGGCTTTTCCACACATTCTCTGAAATCTAAGGGGAGGCTTCCAAGCTTTCTTCACTCTTGCACTCTGTGCCTGCAGGCTTACAACCAAATAGAAGCCATCAAGGCTTATGGTTTGTGCCCTGTGAAGCAGTGGCTCAAGCTGTACCTGGCACCCTTTGAGCAACAGGTAGAGCTGGAGCAGCAGGGATGCAGGAAATAGCCTGCTGGGGTGGTACAGAGTATTGGCCCAATAAACCACTTTTTACTCCTATGCTTCTGGGCCTGCGATGGAAGGAATGGCTTGGAAGATTTCTTAAATGGCTTCCAGGAATTTTTCCCATTGTCTAAGATATTAGCAACTTGACTCCCTTTTAGTCATATGACTGTCCCTAGCAAGTGGTTGTTCCACAGCTTGCTTGGATTCTTTCTCTATCACAAGGCCAGGCTGAAAATTTCCAAACTTTTATGATCTGCTTCCCTTTAAAATATAAGTTTCAACTTTAAGTAATTTTTTTTGCTCCCATATCTGATAATGGGCTATTCCAAGCAGCCAATCTACTTCTTGAAAGCTTTATTACTTAAAAAAATTTCTTCCACCAGATACCCTACATCATGACTCTTAAGTTCAAACTCTCACAGATCCCTATGGCATGAACACAATGCAGCCAAGTTCTTTGCCAGGGCATAACGGTGACCTTCACTCCATTTCCCAGTAAGTTTCTTATTTCCACCTGAGATCTCATCGACCTAGACTTCACTATCTATATTTTTATCAGCATTTCGGTCACAATCATTTAATCAGTATCTAAGAAGTTCCAAGTTTTTCTTCACCTTCCTGTCCTCTTCTGAGACCTCCAAACCATTCCAGCCTCTGCCTGTTACCCAGCTGCAAAGCCACTTTCTTATTTTCAGGTATCTATATAGCAATACTCCACTCTCAGTACAAATTTTCTGTGTTAGTTCACTCTTGTGTTGCTATAAATAAATTCCTAAGACTACATAATTTCTAGGGAGAAAAGATTAATTTGTCTCACAGTTCTGCATACTATACAGGAATCATGGTGCAGGCATCTAGCTTCTAGTGATGGCCTTAGAAAGCTTACAATCATGGCAGAGGGCAAAGAGGAAACAGCATGCCACATGGTGAGAGAGAGAGCAAGGGCTGAAGTGGGGGGGTTCCCATAGTAGTTTAAACAACCAGATCTCATGTTAATTTACTCAGCAGGAACTCACTTATCATCCCATGCAGGGGTGCTAAATCATTCATCAGGGATCCACCCCCATGATCTATTCACCTCCCACCAAGTCCCCGCTCCAACATTGGGAATCATTTCAATATGAGATTTGGAGAAGACAAACATCCAAACCATATCAGCTCCTACTTCCTGGAATCTTGAAGAGACTTACAGATCTATGCTCCTTAAATATGCGTCTATCAGAGGCTTAGTGAATACTTAGTTAAAGAAAAATAACAGGGAATTATTGGACATATTAATTAAAAAGATAGGTTCTTTTTAAAACTTATTTGCTTCAGTTTGCAAATTTTAAATGTCCTGCCTCTTGCAGTCATTCTGTATTATACTAGAATGTTCCCTGGATTATTGCATGTAGACTTATACTAAAGAAATATTTATTTAAAAGATGACTGATAAGATATAGAACAAATATTTTAAAGGAGTCATATTTCAAACTTAGTCTGCTAAAGCTAAAAGAAATAAAAAACATATGGTTACATACTCTTTGAGCCCAAGAAAACTTTGAAAATGAGAACTGAAAAACTAACAGGTAAGGAAAATTAAGATACATCTTACGAATTTGAAGAAGTAAAGATTGTATAAAATAGTCAAGTGAAGATTGAAGACAAAATGTCTAGTTTTCCCATACAAAAGCAGTTGAAATTTTAAGTACAATTAATTAAATATGACATTTTATCATAAGCACATTTTTAAATTTTATACTTCAAAGGAAAAACAAAATATGAAGAAATCTGTAGAGTTACACAGCAGTTACATTCTAGTAATTATATAAAATTCTAGAGTATCCTATATTTCATATGAAAAAATATGTCAATATCAATTATAGTATAATGAAAAACTGTGCTGTGTAACCTAGAAACTTATTTAAGAGTGCTTACAATAGTATACTACAGAGTTTAAAAACAAAGATATTTCCTATTTAAATATACAGCTTGAAAATTTGTTTATCATATATAAATATGCATATATCATATTTTCTTCATCTTTGGGTTTACTGAAATCTCACCTATCCTATAGAAATATAATATATAAGTGTAGAAAAGCCTTCCTCTTCAAAATTTCTAAATTGTAGGGTGATTTGGTTGAATATCATCTATTTAATTATGATTTTATTGAAAACTGTCTTTCACACAACAATAAAAAGTTTGTGGATGGAAATTATGTTTCAAGTACAAAATACTAAGATGTTCAACTATATTTCTCTATAGATTATTCTTGTCCCTAATGTTTTTAAATAGTAACATTGAATTTAATTTTATAATTTTGGCATTATAAAATTAATACATTCTCCCTTAGCAACTCAAAAGACTTAAGTTTCTGAAGAAAAATCTTTCAACTGTTGTTCTCATTCTACTTCCAACCCATCTGCCACCCCCCATCTTCAAATCTGCCTTTCTACTGCAGTTGTTTGGTTCATATAAATTCATACAGTTCTTTGGTTATACAAGCATCTGTACACACTTATGCACATAAATATTTAATTGATATCATATACCTGTCTTCAAGCAATAATATGTTATGCTTAATTAGAAATAAACACCTAGTGCTATGGTAACAATTATAGGGAAAGTCTGTATTTTAATTCAAAAAACATAATTTCTCACTTGCAATCCCTATAAATCATTGTAAACAGCCAGTATGAATGTTTAAAATTGATTATTTTACAAAAATGACGGCTTCTGTTAGAGAACATTAAAAATAATATACTGCAATAAAAAGTATGCCAAAACATTGAGGAAGGTTTTAGTCCAAAATTTAAAATGACAAAAGAAGAAGAAAGAAAAATTAAAGTTTAGCTATCAAGGTTATCAACATTGTATGTATTATAAAATAAAATTTTATCTTAAGTTGAATTGATGAATAATTGCATACGCAGTTTTTCTAAATTCAAAAATACCTACATATGGAAGAATCAGCATTTCTAGTACATGGCTTGTGATTTAAATTTTTATACAACAGAAGTTTATACCAGGTGAATGCATACATAGAGACTTAAAAAATTACTGATAAAGGAATTACTTCTCTCCAGTGAGTGTTTTCTTTGAAATAATACAAATAATTAGTGATAAAACAGGTATTTTTCTTGCTTGTGTAACTCTAAATTGACTAAAGAAATAACATCAATATCTCTGACCTCAAGATAGACTATAGTTTTATTAATCTGATGAAGCTCCCTTAAGAAAGGGAGCATGCATGGAAATTATAAAGGTAAAACAAGTAAACAAATAAATGCTTAACTAAGTAAATATATAACTTCAATTAATAAGAATTTATTTAACATGAGCTATCATCCAAATATTGTGGAGTATAAAGAATAATGTGGGAAATGAGGAGAAGAGGTGATTCTTAATCTCAGGAAGCTTCTGCAGTCTGTATCAACATGTAGACTAAAATGAACAGAAAGTATTCAAGGCCTTAGAAGCCATAGTGATTTTGACTTCAATCTAATTTAAAGTTATTGTTAATACCACACACCATTTTGGGTGTTTTGTACATTTTTTCTCTGTAAAACTTTTATTTTTCTTTTTTGAGCACTCAATCATTTTAACGAAGAGGTCATATCCAAAGAACCTGATACAACAGATCTCTCACTACTACAGAAATACTGCACAGTTCATATATCAAGAAAAACATAGTTGACAGGTTTGCTTTTGTTTTCCGGTTCTTTGTATTCAGCATCTTTCCTCCCCAGGCAATTGGTACTTTCTCTTTCTAATAAACTCATTTTCAATAAGATGTGAGAGATGACATATGCTACCCATCCCAGAGGCATTTCTATTTTAATAATAAGAAAATCTTAATAGTAAGGGATGGTTCCAAGCAGTTTAAGTTTCAGAGCAAAAAAAGTTCTTTCGATATCTCTTGTCCAAATTTATATAAGTTTCTATACAATAACCTCTCTCAACCAAACTTTGAAGTAACTCAAATGAGTTATTTCTACCAAAGAAACTTAACTAATGCTTGAATAAATTCCTAAAGCCAGATTTCAAGTTGTAATGCAGTTTAAAAAAATGCAGAGGAAATGCTTTCTGTAGAATCCCTCAAATGAAGCCTGTGTAAGCCTGGCTACTCTATCAACTAATGAGGTCAGTTCATCTTGTATTCTTGCAAGAGGCAGTCATAAATAAAAAGGCGTTCTAGTGTAACAAATGAATTCAAACAAGTTTGATAGAAACCAATCAGAGTTCAAATCTATCAAAAAAGTAGATTAAAAGCAAAAGGGGGGAAATGACATGTCTTCAATACTAAATTTTTCCACAAATTGAAGTAGTCCTCATTATTTTCCTGTTTATATTGGATAATGATTACACTGCGGGGGAGGGTGGAGTGGAGTACCCTTATTATTTAGAGGAATGATATTAATATGTCTCACTAACACTATATGTATTTAGATTAAAGAAAATAAAGTATAATTTTTATATATATATTTCTGGAGATATATATTTCTGGAGAAAATTATAAATTATGTTGGAGTAACAGAGAGACTTATCTCTAAACAAGAAAGAAAGAATAAAATTAAATATTTAGAGTTCTGCCTTCCAATTTTTTTTTTTTAACAGGAAAAGATATGCCATAGTAATGACTGATTTTATTTTCAGGGAAGCTCCAATTATCTAAAGTTTATAAGTTAGGCATGTAATTAACTTTGTTTTTTTGAGACGGAGTCTCGCTCTGTCGCCTAGGCTGGAGTGCAGTGGCACAATCTTGACTCACTGCAGCCTTGACCTCCAGGCTCAAATGATTCACCCACCTCAGTCTTCTGAGTAACTGAGACTATAGGCGAAGGCCACCAGGCTCCGCTAATTTTTGCATTTTTTTGTAGAGACAGGGTTTTGCCACGTTGCCCAGCTGGTCTTGAATTCCAAGCTCAAGCAGCATGCCCACGTCGTCCTCCCAAAATGCTGGGATAACAGGTATGCGCCACCATGCTCTGCCGCAAATAGACCTTAAAGACCCACAACTTGGTTTCCTGTGACCATTTGAGCAAGGTAATAACTTCCTTTGAAAATAAGTCCTCTTACATGATTCTTCCCTTTTGCAATAAAAGTATATTGCAAAAGAATGCTAAAATTTGTACCCTGTGTATTAAACTACTATTTAATATGTATTAAATGCAAGTTCAGGAAAAAAACTATATAAAATCTTACAGACACTAACCTCTCTATTTTCTTGTCCATGATTAGAGCTCTACTTTTTCAAATTAATTGAACATTTTGAGGACTTAAGAATATAATACAAATTCGAAAAGAAAGAAAGAAGTGTATTTATAAGGGGGAGCTAAGTAGTGTGTACACACGGACATATAGTGTGAAATAACAGACATTGGAAACTCAAGGGCCGAGAAGGATGAGAAAGACAGTAAGGGAGCAAGGAATGAGAAATTACATAATAATACAATGTACATTATTCAGGTGATGGTTACACTAGAAGACCAGACTTCAGCACTAAATAGATCCATATAACCACACTGCACTTGTACCTCCTTAAATTCATACAAATATTAAAAAATAAAAGAATTGTAGACTATTTTTTGAAACATATACATTGTTAAGTACCCTTATTTCTCTGGGGTACCACAATACCTAAATTGCTAGCTCATTTGTTTAAATCTTACCCTACATATGAAAAGCATCTTTTAACAAAATGAACTAAAGCAATACAATTGAGTGTATGTGTGTGTGTGTGCACATGCCTGTATGCTGAATGCCCTTAATTAATTATAGAGTAAAAATATTTCTAGCAGAGAATACCTTTTTCCAACATAATATCAATTTCAACTAATTACATTTGGCTGCAATATTGAAAAATGCAAGACTTTTTATAGGCCATGTCTAAATCATAAATACAGTATATATGGATATTGGTATATATTTTTTCACATTTAAATAATTTGTCTGAACTTTAAAGTGTTTTAATAATTGTTAAAATGTAGTATGTTCAATTACATAGTCAAAGGATATCATCAAAAAATTAAAAGGTATTTGATATGTTTTACAAAAATAACTTATGTAATGATTACTGCAATAAAAATTTACTGCAGAAGATATTATGCCTTTCCTTGCCAGAAAACAGAAAATGATTCCTAACTTCAGCTGCTTGAATTCAAGTGGAATAAAGATATAGTGACTTAGTATAAGCATACAGTCTTCCCCTTTAATTCAACTGTAATATTAAGTATTGATTTACCAACTTATTTTCTAACAAAACTCAGAGTTTCTGTTTTGTTTGTCAAGGTAATATATCAGATAAGGCGGGATAAGTAAACGTAGGGAGAAGAAATGCTGTGGGAAATGTGAGAATTGCCAATGTAGATCTTTCTACTAAAAAATTCACTGCTGTCTTGAATAGACCATTTAAATTGCCAGGTTTTTTTGGTTTTTTAATCATATGCTTCATCTCACAAATATCTTAGCTCTACTCCATATTTACTTGTGAGGTTTTCAGGTGAATCACTTGAATTAACTGGTATAAAAATAGTTTGTATTGGGACTGGGCGCAGTGGCTCACGCCTGTATTCCAAGCACTTTGGGAGGCTGAGGCAGGCGGATCACCAGGTCAGGAGTTTGAGACCAGCCTGGCTGGCATGGTGAAACCCCTTCTCTACTAAAAATACAAAAAAAAAAAAAAAAAAAAAAGAAGAGAAAAGTTAGCCGGGCATTATGATACATGCCTGCAGTCCCAGCTACTTGGGAGGCTGGGGCAGGAGAATTGCTTGAATCCGGCAGGCTTAGGTTGCAGTGAGCTGAGATGGCACCACTGCACTCCAGTCTAGGCAACACAGCAAGACTCCATCTCAAAAAAAAAAAAAAAAAAAAAAAAAAAAAGTTTGTATCTCCAAAGGCTGTAGTGTGATGTGGAGGAGATAATATCTAATAAACAATACAGAAAATTACTAAGAAGGATAACAGGCACATGATGAAGTCTGTCTCTATTCTCGGTTGACAGACACACAACAAATGTAAATATGTGGATCACACACACACACACACACACACACATGCAACAAGTTGTATTTGGGTCCATAAACTTATAAAATAATACTTAGACCTTTTTTATTTCTATTAATGTATATCACTTAAAGACATCACTTACAAGCAATATTTATACCCCTATGAGTAAGTGGGTAGAAATGATCAAATGAATGGAATGGTTATCCCTGGGGTTGGGTTGTGTGCAGGAGACCTCAGATTTTCTTTTGTATTCCAGATGGAAAGCAAACAATCATAGGATTGGCAAAAATATGAAATAAACATGTGAGAAGGCATTATTTTAAATGAATTAATTGCTGGAACAATAAGTACAGTATCTCCCTTTGATGCATTGGCAAATTGGTTGAATAAGCACTGAGAAACCTAAATGGAAGGCAACCTGAAAAGAATACAGGAACTCAACTCCACAAACACCTGTTAACTATTGTGAGCATCATCAATGCTGATTATGTCATTTGGTTTGGCACCCTTTGAATACATGGCATTGAAATTGTTTCCTGCCAAGCTATTTAGTTAAATGAGTGTACGGGCTTTGTATTTCAATTAAAAGCAAAGGGTTGGTGGCATTTTTTGTATGCTTCTGAAGCCTATCCATTTTACTTTAACTAAAATTGAACCTGTTTTTTCTCTTATCAATAAAACCTAAACTTGGTAACTCAGCCCAACACCTTTGTTTCTTTTTCTCCTCTGATCACCTGCCTGACATATATTTTTTTAATTGACTACTTGTTTTTCAGTTAAAGAGGAGTGTTAGCAGTGCAGCCCAGGAACACTTGGTTCTATAAAACATAAGCCAACTGTTGAATTCAATGTCATGGTTAAGGTTTATGGCATTGAAGAATTGCCTTGACAAATGGCCCTGACATTACAGCTTCCAGGACTCCACTTTCAATGTCATCACAACACAGTGTAAGTGTTAAAGTATAACCATGGCTGCCTCCCCAAAACATATTAACTTGATGCTTACTCTATCTCAGGATCCCATAGGCACAATAAATAGAAAAAATAACACATTTACAAACTGATAAAACCCAGTAAAGCTAATAAAATCAGACATTTTATAGTTCAGCTAATCGTGTCCTTTGAAGGGCATCAAATAACACATCATGTACTGCTCAGGGGGGAAATGAAATTACGTGCAGCAATGTCCCTTCAGAACTAACACATTTGAATAGACCAGAGATTTTGCAGCTAATCAACTTGTAGATGTTTTATCCTTAATACAATGTTTATGTTAACTGTGCTTCATGCAGTTTGGGTATGAAAAGGAAGAGAATGACTCCTTAAAGTGTGCCCAGTTTGTTTTCTGAATCCTTTGATTTTTATTTGTAATGTGTGTCACAACGATGTATGCAAATATGCAAAAGGTGTTCAAAAAATCACTTAGCCTATAAGAACTTGACTGAGTTACTTAATTTTCAGAGATACTCTTCCCTCCGTTTGTTCCTCTTCATATCTCCACCTCCAAATGTCCACCATATCATTGGCTCAGGAAGACTGATAACTGATAAAGCCAAGTATCTTTTCCCAGGGTGTTTAATTCTGCCTTAAACCAAAGTGTATTCAGAGAAAGCTGCTATATTTGTTAATCTCCAATTCTTAACATCAGGATTCATATTCTTTGATTATGGGCTACTTCTTTCCCATTAAAACTTCTAAATTGCCAATAAAATATAAACACACCCATTTAGAGGAAAGAAAGTTAAGAATTCACAAGACTAAAGTTATCTCTTAGGGAAGAGGACACTGGGGCATAGAAATAGGACCTGTGAGTAAAGATCTTAGAGAAGAAATGAGACATTAAATTAATGTCCTGTGAGTCAAATCTGTCCCACTTACTTTTGTAAATAAAGTTTTATTGGACACATCTACACTTAGTTGTTAACATATTCTCTCTGGATGCTTTCACATAGTTGTGCTACCTACCATATGTCCTGCAAAGCCAAAAATGTTTTAGTGTCTGACCCTCTACAGAAAATACTTGCCAACCATTATTATAAGGTTCTAAAGACCTTGTTAAAGAAAAAGGAATAAAAAAGACAAAGAATATGATTCCCACTTATGAACACATGGACACAGAGAGGAACAACACTCACTGGGGCCTTGTGGAGGCTGGAGGGTAGGAAGAGGAAGAGGATCAGGAAAAATATCTAATGGGTACAAGGCTTAATATCTGGGTGATGAAATAATCTATACCATAACCCCCCTGACAAAACTTTACCTATGAACCAAACCTGCACTTGCACCCCTGAAATTAAAATAAAAGTTAAAAGAACATAAAAGGAGGCTATAGTTTGTTCATTAACACAAAGACTCAATGTGCTAATGTCACCATTCTCCAAAAATTAATTTGTAAGTTCATCAGAATCCTCATCAAGCATGTATTGAGTTTAAATAAATGATTCCTATAGGATAAAGCCTATATATTTAAGTGTAATGAAATAACATCTTCATTACAAAAAATCTAGGTGTCAGTAAGACCACATTGACATAAGATAATGATTTAACCAATAAATAAATAATAAATTGGAATACTAGGCAAACCTTCCACGTAGAAGAATTCTAAATAGTATGTATAGTCCGTCCTTAAGGAAGTGAAACATTTACTTCCCACTTCTTAAATGTGAGCCACACATAGAAACTTTTTCCAAAGAGTACAAAATTGAAAGGAAAACAAAACAAAACAAAACAAAAACTAGTAACCTTGTAGTGAAGAATCTAACGAACACTATCTCATGCAGGTGATCAGGGTCAACATCAGACAGTGATAAGTCAGGTTGATATTATGTACCCATGGAATGTTGTGATAAAAGTGACATTTTATCTCTGTGGTCTTTCCATCAAAAACACATAACCCCAGTGTATTTATGAGGAAAACATCAGACAAATCCAAATTTTGGGACATTCTACAAATTACCTGACCAGGACTCCTCAAACCTGTGAAAGCCATTAAAAAGAAGAAAAGTTTCAGAAATTCTCACAGCTAGGAGGAGCTGAAAGAGACTTGACAATTAAATGTAATGAAGTATCCTTGATGGGATCATGAAACAGAAAAAAGACTAGATAAAAAATAAGAAAACATGAATACTATGGGCTTTAGTTATCAAGAGTGTATGAATATTAGTTCACTAATTATAACACATGTTTTATACCAACATAAGATGCTAACAGAGGAACTTGGATGTGGCATATTTGGGAACTTTGTGTGCTATCTTTGTTTTTGCTTTGTTTTTGTTTGCTTGTTTTTTGTAAATCTAACCTGTGTTAAAATTTAAGAGTTTATTTTTAAAAGCCCGGGAACTATAGTATAATACCATTTGATTATTTTCTTTCTTCAGATTTTTTAAATGATTTTAAATGTAGTCAAAACTGTCTTTCATATATAAGGAATATTACAAAAGAAAGCAAAAATTGAAGAACTGTGTGATGCCTTATATGATGAATAATAGAACAATATGAAGTCCTTTATTAAAATGCTTAACTATTGTAAACCCTCTAAACAAAAAGTAATTTTATGTGGATAATTGCAAACCTGGAAAGGAAGAGTCTGTGGAGTTCAGAAGAAATTTTAGTTCCTGAATTACTATTCCTCTGTTTGGTTTCCTGTATTAAGAGCTGCTGATAGACTTTAATGAGTTGGCCAAATCCTCACAGTTACTTCCTAACCCGCAACCACTCTTGAAGAACTATATCATACTAAAGGACGAAGAGGTATGTGATTTAATCCCTCCATTCATTTTGTTTCCCTTTTGTCTCTCTTCCCTCTGCTTCTGTGTAGCCTCTACTTTCTCATTTATAATATTTACAGATTTGCCAAACAAGTATATGTACTTTGGGGAAGGAAAATATTTTATTTGTATTCCATGCTATAATTTTATCTTTAGGATGTTATCAGAACATTAGAACCAACAGAAATGCATATGCCAAGATTTTAAAACCATGTGTAAGTGTGAATTAGCTGCTGAACTCATTTTGAGGTATCAAAAAGAACATGGGAATAACTTGATTTGAGTTTTTACATATTTAAGTTGCTTTTAAGTTTACAATACATATTCAGATTCATACTTCTGAAAATTTGTTCATTAAAAGTGCACAGCCAATATAGATCAGGCTTGAAGTTGTGCACCTCTCATTTTTCCTAGTTATGTGATCTTTTGAAAGCTACTTTATGTGAATAATTCAAGTTTAGGTTTTGTTACATTCAAAATGGTTATAAAGATAATAATTATGTCACTAATGACATTATGCCATGGTGATATAATGAAAATATACTTTCTGACTCTTAGTAAATAACCAACAGATAATAAGTTTAACTAATGACAATAACTATTATAAATATTATCTGTATTCCTTGGATAGTCAATTGTGATTCAAAAATAATTAAATGACTTCTTATCATACAACTAGCAAATAGCAGTATTAAGTAAGGTCTGAGCTATTGTCTTTGAAATATCTTTACTCATTCATTTGCTTATACAGAAAAACAACCTAACTATGATCTAGTATCAGCAATTCTTCTTGATCCTGAAGCTTAAATTCAAGCAGGAAGAGAGAGAAACAATAAAAATGAATGATAAGATGTATAGAAAATGTATAGCACTTTAGAAGGTGGTATGTGCAATAAAGGTGACAGGGACTATAGGAAGTAGGAAAGAAATATTTCATTATCAGAGTTATCATACAAGGCTGGCTACTGAACAAGAATGAAGACAAACAAGACTGATCTGTATAAAGAAGGTAGAGCATGGCAATCTAATTTTTACCATTAAAGGCCTTCCATCTTTCATATATATATATATATATATATATATATATTAGTAATTAAAACATACTCTTAATATAACTTCTTTCATGTGACAGACAAAAAGCATTACCATTTTACATTCAAATTTCAGAAACAAATATGCAGGAAATGTAATCATCATTATAATGCATCTCTGTGATAATAAAGACATAGTTGTATTCTTTTTTCCTAGAAATTATAACTAATAGACAATTTTTTAAAAATAATTTTGTGCTCATGGTCTAAAACATTTTTCTGCCATAACATTGTCTAGTGCATAAATATTAACATAAAATAAACATCTATATTATTCAAAAGCAAGACTTCTATATTATGATTTCAAAAGTAGTTATTAGCAGAAGGAGAGGAGAGAAATTCTAGGCAGTCATTTAAACATATTTTAAAAGTAAGTTGGATGTAAAGGAAGAATATGAATTTATTTTTTAGAAGCTTCCTCCTGGTTTTAGCAGGTCCAAAATGCTATCAGATATAAACTTATTGAATAAATAAATACTAAATAAATAAATAAATTCAGTGTTGCATCTGTGATAAATCAACCATCTTGCCTGCACTAGCTATAAAACTACCACAAATTTAGAATATCACTACATTTAACAGCATAATTAGTCTAAGCTAGAATGTTTTCCAGAAAGGGAAATAATTACTTTAGCATTAATAATGGACTGCTTTTATAGATACATATTAGTTTCTTTCCCTAGGAATATCATCTCAAATTTCTTATAATATATTACAAGAAAACAAAAGCAAATGGATTTCAGAAAAATATAGGTTCCCCAAGAGACGATTCTGGAGATGATCATTTTTATCTCAAATAAATGAAAATTTCACCACTTCACTATGAGTTTCATTATTTTCATTGAAGTCTGCTGAGAATAAAAGAGAAAAATACTCATACGGAATTATTAATAGTAATACCTTCTTACATATTCTTCTAAGATGAATTACATTTATTTTTCACACAAATACATAATGGCTCTTCTCCCCTTATAACTAAAGTTCATTGTCATCTCATTTCTCTCAGCAACCCAGTGGACATTACTTGAGGTTAAAATCAAGTTAATTAATCAGGATCTTCAGCTCATTACAGAGAATGGAAGTTTGCTGCTTGCCAGAACACCTGCGCTCCTCAAACAGCCCTGGTACCTAATTGTTTCCAGGTGCAGCACATGCTCATTTTGGGCTAATTCAGAATTGTGAATTTCTGCTTCCAGAGGACACAGTTTGAAAGAGTTAACTAATAAGAGAATTAACCCTCAGTTGGAAGAGTTGTATGTCCTACTAGTCATTAAGATGGAAATTTACAGAATATTATTTGATGTTCAATTCAGAAACAGACTTTTCTTGTTGAGTCAACAGAATCTTTTCTTACCAACCTAGGAGACATATTTACATCTGTTAGGGATTATTTTTTTGTGGTTCACTGTGTAAATATTAAGGACCCTTTGTGTGTCAGGCACTTGAGACACTGCAGTGAGAAAAACAAAGATCCTTCAAAAAGCTTATATTCAAGGGGAAGGAATGACATTTCTTTCTTTTTCCCTTAATGTTTTGGTACTTCCTTAAGCAGAGAAACATATTTTTAGGTTCCAGTATCCATGAAACAATCACACCTAACTTTATTCTAATACTAGATTTCAACTTCTAGCATCCATAAGACCACTTAGTTTTATTCCATCCAAATTAGTAGATATTCAGTTTGGTCCTGCCCTGAAGTTTAACATATCTCCAGTTTGGGGTACCACAGAATAATCAACCCTATTTTGGAAACTGGTTCCTCATATTTTCTAATTTCTTTTTATCAGAAAATATACTCATACTCTATATTAATAGCCATCAAACACACACAGAGACACACACATACAAAAATACACACACACGTATTTCCCAATTTGTTAGGATATTTGAAGAATAATGGAGTATTATTACCTACTCTCGCCCTTCCTTTGAACTTTACTTTCTTCTGGAACATGGTAGCCAAATATAATTTTATATTTATAAATCTAAATATAAATATAAAATTATTTTTATATTTCAAGAGGTCTAGATTTATACCTCTCCAAAGAAGAAGGTGTGATTTGTGGTTTCTACACCAAACAATAGATTTGCTACAGAATCTTTGGAGAAATATTGAGTTCAGTTTCCTCTGTTTCAGTTTCTGTCCTGCCAAGTGGTATTGCTAGTATCATATCCTCTGGTGATTGGTAAAACAAGGAAAAGAAAGTATCAAAGTCTTAGGAAGTCATGTGATCAGTATTCATGAGCAGGATTGGTGGCAAAAGATTTGGCTTTTTTGTTCATCATTCACTTTTATTCTTTGCTAGGTGAGTTTGTGCTATCTAGCTTGTTTATATCTATAAAAATCTAGAAGTAAATTTGTCCCTGATAAAGTCAGAAATAGATATCCTAGATGTACAGGCATATACGGAGTCTCACTCTGTCACCCAGGCTGGAGAGCAGTGGTGCAATCTCTGCTCACTGCAACCTCTGCCTCCTGGGTTCAAGTGATTCACCTGTCTTAGCCTCCCAAGTAGCTGGGATTATAGGCATGCACCACCACACCTAGATAATTTTTGTATTTTTAGTAGAGACAGGGTTTCAACATGTTGGCCAAGCTGGTGTCAAACTCCTGACCTCAAGTGATCCTCCCACCCTGGCTTCCCAAAGTGCTGGGATTACAGGCATAAGATACCACACCTGGCTTAATAAATGCATTTATTACCCAATTAACTAGGTCATGGAAAAGACTAAGAGTAACAAAAAACTATTGATTATCTATTGAATATTTGTCCTTCCTTCTACGTTACCAGTACACTGAGATTTTTCCAAATGTCTACTCTCTTCTGTTTGGCAACATATTTCAAAAAAAAAAAAACTTATCCCAAATTGTTCTAATGCAATTATGGTAGTCCCAGTTCCACTGCTTAATCATCATGAGAAGAGCAAATTCTGACAATTATTGATAGTGAACAGTGTACTCCTGTCATTAAGACACAGGAGAAGATAATCTGTTTCTGCCTTTAAACTTTGACATATCTGTGTATTGTTTTTAAAGTTGTGGCTATTCTCAGACAAGTTTTCAAATTTGATACATGAATGTAGGTTACTCTTTCAAGGACTGCTAGTTATAAAGGAGAACAGAAAAGTGACCTGAAAGCTTTCAAGAAAGGGAAGAAGATGGAAGCAAAATGTGTATGCTGATGAAAAAGATTCAGTAGAAAAGAAAATTAATGGTACAGATAAAGGTAGGGGAGGATTGCTGGAATTATATGCTTCAGGAGGCAAGAAGATCTAAGAACTAGGGGAACAAGTATACAGAAGGCTTTAGATGGAAGTACAGATAATCCACCTATGGTATCAAGCAGTAAGAAAAAGTTTGTGGATACACAAGAAAGTAGATGAGTACATATAGTGTAGGAGTCTTGCTAGCTTTCTTTTAATTGTTTCAATTACTGACATGTTCTTTTATTTCTGTAATTTGTTCAAGGTAACATTACCAATAAAGAGAAGAAACACATTTAAACTTGAGTTTATTCATATACTTTTCCAATGAGCATCAAGCATCTGAGAATTAGGCAGGTGTTGCAGGCAATGTTGCTAAGGCAAGATAAAAAATATTACCTTTAATGACAGAATCTCATTTATTTTGTGGTGGAAATGTGAACAAATTGAGACATTGAAACATAAGACAATTAGAGCAATTTTTGTTCTGATTTTCTCAGCATCGTTCCAAGATAGTCCAATTCTGAACAACAAAGAATAAGTTTGTTACAAATGTTTCTGAAGAAGTGTTTCCTTTCTCAATTAAAACAAACACTGTGTGTCTAGCACTGTTCCATCTTACTTTCTCTCCCTATATCTGTTTTGAGCCATCATGGTTGCTTGCTTAGGCAACAGAAACAATCTTGCCATCATTACTAACAAACAGACAAAGAAACAAACAAAAGCTTGTTCTTCAAGGTTGGTCTGAAAAGATGAAATTCACCATAGAACAGTTCAACTGTCTCTAAGAAAAATAAACACAAATTTGATTAAGTTACTGTTATTTAGGTACTTGCTTGCCTGATCTAGTTCTAAATATGACTTGAATTCCATAATTCCTTACCTTTCTGGAAAAAAATTAAAAGGACACTACTATAGTTTGAATATCCCTTTCAAAACTGAGGTTGAAATTTAATCCTCAATACGATAGTATTGAGAGGTGGGGCCTTTAAGAAGTGATTAGATTATGAGGACTCTGCCCCAAAAATGGATTAATGGAAAGTTATCATAGGAAGGGAACTGGTGGCTTTATAAGAAGAGAGAGAAAGACTTGAGGCAGCACAGAGCATGCGCAGGCCCCTCACCATGTTATACTCTGCACCCCCTCAGGACTCTGTAGAGAATCCCCACCAGCAAGAAGGCTTTCACTAGACCTTGGGATTCTCAGCCTTCAGAACTTTCAGAAATATATATTTTTCTTTAATATATAGAAAATATTTTTTTCTATAAATATATATTTCTCTAATATGTTTAATATATTTATATATTAAATTTGAATATATATATATTTAAATTCTGCAGTTTCAGATATTCTGTTATAAGCAACAGAAAATGGACTAATACAAACCCACAACTGTCAGTTGTGATTGAATTTTCAAAATGCATATATTAATTTTGAAACTACTCATCTCATGATTCTGCTGTGTTCTAAGAAATGCAAAATTAGTTGTAAATTTTTAATCAGACAGAAAATAAATCCTACCACTAAATGTTTAAGTAATGCTTGGCCCCCTGGTCATTTAGAATTGTTATTCCCTTTGATGTACTGCCGAGACAGTCTATTTTAAATATGTTAAAATTTATTTTATATTTGCTTGAATTAGAAGATACTAGACATCAAATTAAAATTAAAAGTTTGACTATTGAGATATGTGTCAAAATGAAACCAATTTTATTATATGAAAAATTTTCTTTAATACTACTATGTAGAATTACATATGTCAATTAGCACGCCAAAAAAAGTTTCCAAAGTTTTTTAAATGTTTTGACTTGTGATATATATTATTTATTTTAATTCCAATTTATTGAAGTATTATTGATCAATAAAAAGTATTGATATTTGATGTATAATTGACAAATAAAAAATAAATATGCAGTGTACAATATGTTTTGATATACATATACATGGTAAAATGACTACTGCAATAAAGCTAATTAATATATTTATCATCACACATAGCCACCTTTTATTTCTTGTTTGTTTTTGCAATGAGACCATTTAAGAGCTATTCGCTTGGCAAATTTCATGTATATTATACACTATTAATTTTATTTCACCATTCTGTATATTAAGAGTTCCAGAGTTTATTCATCCTGAATAACTGAAATTTTTACCTTTGATCAAAATCTCCCATTTTCCCTAACCCCAGTACCAGACAACCATTATTCTGTTCTCTGCTTCTGTGATATAAATCTTTACCTTTCCACATATAAGTGACATCATGCAGTAGTTTTTGTTTGTTTGATTGTTTGGCCTGGCTTATTTCAGGTAGCAGAGTATCCACCAGGTTCACCTATGCTGTCACAATGACAGGATTTTCTTCATTTTTAAGGGTAAGTAATATTCCGTTATATGTTTTTTATTCATTGATTTGTCAGTGAACACTTAGATTGATATTTAATCTTGAACATTGTGAAAAATGCTGCAAGAAACATAGGAAGACAGATATCTTTCAAGAAACTGATTTCAGTGTCTTTGGATATATACCTAGATGTGGGTTTGCATGATTATATGAGAGTACTATTTTTCATCTTTTGAGGAACCTCGATAATATTTTCCAGAATAGCTGTACTAATTTAAATTTCTACCAGCCGCATACAAGCACTCATTATCTTTGATCTTTTTGCTAATAGTCATTCTAACAGGTGTGACATAATATTATGGAGGCTTTGATTTGCATTTCTCTGATGATTAGTGACATTGAGCATCTTTTCATATACATGGAGGCCATTTTTATGTTTTCTTTTGAGAAATGTTCATCGAGGTCATTTGCCAGGTTTATCTGTGCTATTAGATTTCTTCTTTCGGGTTTTTTTTTTTTTTTGTAAGTTCTCTCTATATATTAAACCCCTGGAAGAAGTATAGTTTGCAAATACTTTCACATATTTTCATATTTCTATATTATCTCTACTCACTTGGTTTTTTTTTTTTTTTTGCTGTGCAGTTCTTTTTATTAATCTTCATGCAAAACTTATTGCAGTTTTTCCTATTACTTTCGATGGTAAAAACTGCCATTACTTTTGCACCAATTGAATAGTTTGTCACAATGCAATTTGTCTGTTTTTTTTTTTTTTTTTTTTTTGCCAGTGCTTTCAGGATCATAGCAAAAAAACAATTGCCCAGGCTAATGTAATGTAATGCATTTTCCCCCCTATGTTTTCTGCTAGATATTTTGATGTTTCAGGTATTATGCTTACGTCTTTAATCCATTTGAGTTTTATTTTTGCCTGTGGTGTGAGAAAAGGGACAATTTTATTATTCTTCATGTAGATATTCAGTTTCTCTAAAACCACTTATTGAAGAGACTATCCTTTCTTCATTGTCTATTATTGGAAGGGAAGCTTTGGCAAAGATCAATTAATCATAAATAGGTTAATTTGTTTATGGGCTCTATATTTGGTTCCATTGGTCTATACATCTGTTTTTATGTCAGTTCCATGCTGTTTGATCACTCTAGTTTGTAGTGTATTTTGAAATAAGTAAGGTAGAGTTTAGCTAAATATTCTGGCTACCTCCAGTTTTGTTCTGGAGAGCTGTGAGTTATTTTCCCTGGGGTGGGTGAAGGCTGGGATCTCCTCCACCACCTTGCTGACACCTCTCTGAGTATTCCACTTGATCAAGTATGAAGTGGACATTACCATAGGATTTTTCAAGGCAGTCACTGCATTCTTCTTCAGATCCAAAGTTTCTGTTTGGTTTCTAATACTTTCCATTTCTTCGTTGAACTTGTCATTTTTTAATGTGTTGCCGTCCGGTTGCTGTTAAGTTTTCCATCTGTGTTTATTTGTAGCTCACTGTTCTTCATTAAAACAATTATTTTGAATTTGTCAGGCAGTTCGTAAATCTCCATTTCTCTGGAGTCTGTAACTGGTGCTTTATTTTGTTCATTTGGTGGTGTTATGCTTCCCTGTCTTTTGTTTGTTTTTTGTGTGTTTATCTTTTGGTCTTGCATTAGTATCCACTAATTAGAAGACGTATACACACCTCTTTCTGTCTTTACAGACTGGCTTTGACAAAGAAGTCCTTCATGATTCAGCCTGGCCTGAGATTCCAGGCAGCATGTCTGGGGGACTGCAGGCAAAATTGCTGCTGTAGTGCTCAAAGAAGTGGAGGTTGTTGTATTCCTTGGGTTGCCTACAATCGGTATGGAATCTGGGTCCACAGCATGGGACTGTGTAGGCAGTCCTCGTGACTAGTTCTACAGGGGTAAGCTTGGGATTTATGTATATGGGAGTCCATATGAAACCTAGGTCCATGAGGGCAACCTTTTACTGAAGCAAGCCTTGACCCTCTGTTGGGGGGTAAGTCTAGCACTGGTTTGGGCCTAGTACCTGAATCTGCAGAAATGGGTCTGGTTCTGAGTCTGTCAGGTCTAGCCCTATTCCAGGGTTTATTGGTATAGAGCTGGTGCCTGGGACTGTGGAGGTCATCCTGGAGTCTGGCTTTGGAGGGACATGCCTGGAGCTTAGACCTGGCTTGGTGCTGAATTGTACCTAGTGCCTGGAGTTGCAAGAGCAGGCTTGGATTTTTGGGCCAAAGGGGCTGATCTGCTACTGGGATATACCTGGATCCTATGTCTGAAGGGACTATCCTAGAGACTGGGTTCACAGAGGTCAACCTGGAGCCTGGGGCTGGGGTTTACTGGATGGGTCTGGTGCTGGGGTCTACAACGAAGTCAGGTGTTCACTTTATTCTCCTTTCCCATACATAGGATATTTCTCTTCATTTCCTAGTGTCTTTTGATAGGAATTTTACTGTATCAACTTGAAAACTAATTAAGAATTGATGGTGGTAGAGTGGAAAGAAGAAAGATCATGTGTTCCTCCTAATTGTGTTGATCCATTTAACTACTTACCCCAAAACTACTCTGCTTATGGGTTATGAAAGATGATAACCCATAATTGGTTAAGTCAATTTAAGTTTTCTTTAACTTCCACCCGAAGGTCCTAACTGCTTGCATGGGTAAACAACTTTGGAAAACACTAAACTTAACAATATAAATAATCTTATTTGTTTTGAAGGTTAGTTTTAGTTTGCTTCTTATTTTTTGTTTACTGCAGAACTTTACTAAGCATTTAATATGCTAAGGTACATATTGAGTTTTCTAAGCAAAGAATAGGGTAGGCAATGATTTGCAAATTTATTTGGTTATGGAAGTTGTTATCTTAGAAGCTGAATTTTTCCACAGACACTCCTTTAAAACACATACTTAATGGATTCTAGCACTCACAGAATCAGCATTCTAGCCTTATAACACGAGGAGGTAAAAAGCATCCAAGAATCCCAATATGGGTTTAAAAATGATCTTTCACTGACAGCCATGTAGCTTTAGGCAGGTGACCTGACTACTCTGAGTTTCCATTCCATTTTGTTTTTACATTAGAAGAAATACATATGCCTATGTAAGATCACTTTTGGATGATTTCAAATGTCGAAGTTTATGGATTATCAGGAAACCACTGAGTACTTAATCAGTGATAATATTCGCAATGGTTGCCTTATTAGTACTACCAGCTATGATAATCATTAAAGTTATGTTTTAACATTATTATATATTCCATTTGTCTGTGCTATCCCTGACATTGAGAGGGCCAAAAAGTGACCCCTGCCACCTTTGATAATTACTTTGTTCACATAGTATATTATAAATCTGAAATTTGTTGAACCTATGTCAAGATAGGAACAAACAATGAAAAAATTTGAAAAGCTAATTTTTGCTAAATTACCCATGTGTTTCATGAGAAAATTCTTGGAATGTTAGAATTATAGGGGCCATTTAAATGGTCAGATTATAGTTATTTCTCTAGCATTGGGTACAGAAGGTACTTTTTTCTCATCCCAAAAAAATGAAGATGTAGAGTTGTTTTACTATTTCATTTGTAGAAGAATAGGATAGTTTCACCAGATTCTGCTTAACTTTCCTTTACTATGGTAATTCTTATATCACAGCTGAAGATCCCAGTTTGGAAGTTGCCTCACCTTCCAAGTATGTTCCTCCTTCAAAGACTGGGAAAATGAATACTGAAAAGTTTGCTTATCCAGTGGATACATTTGAAGCCAGACTTTAGCTAAATTCCATTTAGTACTTGTTCCCCAGATTTACCACTAGACTGCTTAGGTTGACATATGCCCTTTATTCTAACTGGGGTTCCTCGATGATACTTCAGGTCTCAGCATCAGTACCATACCAGCTGCTTTTCCCAGTCATCTTCAGAATATCTGGCTACTCTCCCCTCCCCCAATGTACAGTTAACTGAATAAATGGCCATAGATACCTCTGGGGACAAATAGGAGGAATCTTCTCAGTGTACTTGCCAAGGTGTTGCAGGATCTACCTCTTGAGTCAATTTGCTCCATATCTAAATATTGGCTCCTGGCTGGGAACTGAGCAAGGCATTGTGAATTTTTGTGGCACAGTCACATTCAGCTTCCTGCATTTTCATTCTTGCCTTCCTGTTGTCAATGTTAAGAGCACCCTCACTGGCTTACCATCTATGCTTTTCCCTAGCATGGCCATGGTCTTGTTTCCTTGAGAGTTCAGTCCCATTGGCTGCTGGTTTATCATTGCTGTCTACAGTAATTGTAGTCTATTGGTATCTTGTGTTTAAGTATGTGGCCTCTATTATTTCAGTGTCCCATTGTCTCCATGTATATTGAGATCAGTTCTGTCACGGTCATGTCATTCCTGGACTTCAGAGGAGAACGACCTCTGACCACATATGCAAGTACACCTCTGAATAACACAGTTTTAAAATATATATATATATATATATTGCATTTTAGGTTCTGGATAGGGACATGGATGAACCTGGAAACCATCATTCTCAGCAAATTGACATAAGAACAGAAAATAACACAGTTTTCATTGCCACAGTTAACTCTGGGATCTGACCGCTTATGCAAGTACCCCTCTGAATAACACAATTTTTATGGCCATGGTGCACTCCTGTGAAACATAATACTGAGTCTTCTGGCTTCACTATAACATATTCTTTCCGGTATGACCACTTCCTCAAACTTTTTTATCTCTTTATTTTTTAAGAAAAAAAAATAGGCATTTTTTCCTCACTCATCAGAGACCATTCTTACTCTAGACTTCTAAGAATCATCTTAGCAGCAAGTTTGCCCTATCTTCTGGAATCCTTGTCAGGTGTTACATGCTATCTTCAGAAAGTGTCCTCAAATCAGTGAGATAAAGAATATTTAGTCATACTTTCTGGCACCTTTAATGAAGCATGCTCAAAATTCAATTTTGTAGTTATTCCCCAGCTTTTTGCCAGTACATGCTGGCTAATTTTGTATCATCTTCAGAGTGTAATCTCTTTCCTCCCTTACCAGACCCAGAATAACTCAAGCTAGGGCATGCTGGAATTTAAGCTACTGATAGGCCTGGCAGCCAGGAGAATATCTGATGGCCAGCACTGTTATCTGGAGGACAAACCTTTGCAATGTCATTCTGTAAAAGGCAGGTAATAGCTCTTAATAGGGTGGGTGGTCTACCCTCAAGCTCATAGTTTAGGAATGCCTGCAGAACTGAAATCCTTAAGAATATTCATCCAGGCATCCCCACACCACTTTTTTTTTCAGGATTTTCTCTGCTAGGAATCTAAATTTAGTGTAAGCTTTGGCTGAGCATTTACATCTCTGGAGCTTTGCCACTCTATTAATCTTAAACTTCACAGCTGTATTCACTCTTCTGCAAGAGATAATTGACTTTTTAAAGCTACCAAAGAAGCTGGCTCTCTGGTACTCAAAACACAGTCTTTAACTGTTAAACTCCAGAATTTCTCATTAATTCACTGTAGGGTGTCAATACATCTTGGTAATGAGCAGCCAATCCACTGTCCATATAGGTATTGGTTCTCCGTATTTTTCAAATGCCTGAATCATTGCATTATCAAGGGCATTTCTTTCTATCAAGACATTTGCTCAAAGCAGTGAAATCTTCAGCAGTTTTCACTACAACTCTTCAGGATTATTTTCCACATTCCACTCAGGATGGGGTCTTTCTTGTCAGCCAGCCAGTGAGTAATCCAGTTCAAAAAAAAAAAATCTTATCTTATTGCCTGCTTTCTTGAATTATTTCTGGTACCAATTCCTCTAGTTCAGAAACTTGGAGAAAAATACTCAAACATAAAATTTTATTTCCAGGTCATTTTTAAGCTTAAATATAGAGTGAAGACACAGGAGTAAGTAGGAAAAAGTTCTCATACAGGACTGCAGATCTGACACCAATGAAAGAAGAGAAAAAATAAAGAATTCAGTAGGAATGGTCTTAGACTTGAGCGCAGTTCTGAGAAAGTCTTACAAGGCTGATTTGACCCCTAACTCAAACAGAGTTTGTTTTCCATTTTTTCCATGGGAATCTAATGCCCAGACACCCATCTCTATTTCTAGACCATAAGCCCTTCAGACTCTGACTTACCACTGTATGTTTCTTTTGTTTATTTACCACTGTATGTTTCTTTTATTATTTACCACTGTATGTTTCTTTTATTTACCGTTTTTATTTATTTACCACTGTATATTTCTTTTGTTTATTTTGTGATTTTGAAAACAATTTTATAGTGTTTCGCTTATTTTTGTCTGTCATTGCTGGCTTTGAAGTGGAAGATAGAGTTATATTATAAACTCATACCACTACTTGACCATAATTTTAAAAGTAAGGTTTTTGAATAAACAAGTTTTCAAATAGGAACTGAGTTTCAGAATGATTTAACTAGAAAAAAAAAGCAAAACACTATAAAAAGAACATAAGCAAATATAAGATAATTATAATAGTCCCAGATTATGTTATTGACAGAGGGACTATAGATAGTTACAGAGAAAAATGTTGAGCCAAAATCAACAGGACTAGTTAATTGATAAGATACAAAAATCAAAAAAAACAACAAGTGCCTCTTATTTACTGTTTTCAGTTTTCATTCTATATGTAATGATATTGCCAATTTTATTCATTCTTATTTTTCATTGGTGTATTTTTATATTCCATTTTTTTCTTTCTAAAATAAAACTCCATTTTTCATTTTCTTTGCTATAAACCACCATGTTATATAAAAATTCTAATTTAGATTAATCAATAAATGTCAGCATAAATATTTAAAATAAAAATCCTTAACTATAGAATTTTTAAAATAATGATATACGATATGCCTTCCTAATTGTTCAAACATGATTACTTAAGTGAGAGTGATTCCATTGACTATAGGCTGGAGGATCACATAGTAAGTGTAAATTCAAATCCTGAATTTGTTGGCTGTTGGCTTTGTGACACAGATATATTATGAAATCTCTAAGACATTTCCCACATCTATAAAAAAAGGAATATGTATGCTATCTATATTATAGGCTAATATGATCATTTATAAACCAACTAATACATTGAAAGCACTTAGCATAGGACTTGGCATAGAGTATGTGCTCAATAAACAGTACCTACTAGAGGATATTGAGTTGCCTGCCACATTCTCCCTTACTCCCATTCCAGGATATATTTTATCATCAAATATCAGCTCAAATTCAACCTCATTTGTAAAATATTCATATAAAATTATAGTTAAGATAATCTTTGATGAACTTCAGAAGTATTTTTTTCTGTGCTTCATTTACATCATTTGTACACTTATTTCTTATATTTGATATTCATATATTTTTCCTAACATATTATAGGTATTTTTAGAACCAGTACTCTGTTTTGAATACTATCTTGTACTCCTATATGATTCCTCAGAGTCTTGCATAGAATTAGTGTTCAAAATACATGTTGTAAAACAAAGTGCATTAATTTCCAAGTAACAAAGTGCATTAATGTTGATTTTTACCAACAATAAAACTGTCATAATTACTCTATCCACACACAGACATATAATGACAGAGAGAAATATAAATTATAAATTTGAAAAGTAAATTGGAGAAAAAAAGTTTAAAACAATTGTACAAGTTAAAGAAGATTATCTTGTAAATTCATGTGAAGTTTTCAGATTTTTGCTTTATGAGTAATTATGCAATAAGTTTCATAACTTTCAAGGACCAAAGTGTAGTGAAATTGTAGTGTTGAATAATACTGGAGTTAGCACTCAGACAGAACTGTATAATCCATAACAAATCCATAAGCTTTTCAATGAATTAGGAAAAAGACAATTTTGCAGCTTCTTCCCCTCCATCTTTTATCGTATCATTTTCTTGCTTCTGTCTTAAAACAAAGCCTAAGTGAAATGAATGGTCTATTTTATCCAGACCATTATGGGTCTTTTGTAAAGCTCTTAATTAGCCTCTCATTCTAAATAATACATTTGTATCTATAAAATATATGATTCTTTACTTGTCTATCTTTAAATGGGCAATGTGAATGGGAGAGAAGGGCTTCATTATTCTTTATTTGACACAACGTAACAAATACATATTCACATTTAAGTACAAAATGCATATAAATTTTAATGATATATGAAAATAACTTTAAATTATTCTTTGAGACTTTCTTTGAATATTTTCTTTTTCTAAAACCAATTACTATTTATCTCTTTAATATTTTGAAGCTACTATGAAGCAGGGATGAGAAAATATTAACATTGCCCCTATTTTTTTTTGAAGAATCTGAGAAAAGTTAAATTATTTGATGTCATTAAGTAAACTGTGACATATTAACATTGGAACTAAAATCAAGTACTAATACTTACACTGACATTTGCATATGCAAAGTATTGACAAAGATTCATTTCTTAGGTACGGAATTTGAATGAAAGTTAATACTCTTCTTTCATAAATAAGCTACAGAACAGTTTAATCTTGGACATTTTATTAGTAGTAATGTAATCAGTTTCTGAAATATATTTTTTAAGGTGTTTACCACATTCTGTTCTGATAATAGTTTCGAGAATATGTGCCATGTTTTCTAATGATTTACTTCTAATTAGTTTGAAGTAGTAAGAGTTCTACCATAATTTCTCTATATGACCTTATCTTTTATATGAGAAAATATGACATTTCAGAAAATGCAAATAATCAGTTAAACAGTTGGTACATATTTTAAAGATATATATTTTTCTAATCTAATCATTCTCTTAATATATGTGTTCAATTTCACAAGAATAAGAATGTAAAATTTGCACTTCTTATGGGTGAAAAAAGAGGCATAATTGCTGAAATAATAAAACGTTTAACAAAAAGATATTTTAGACTATTATTAGATGGCATTGATATGATTAATAAGAAGAAGCCTGACCAGCAAAAAAAGAATAAAACAGCAAAAAGTCATTAAATAACATGGAATCAAAATATACTTTTAGAGGCCATTCACAGTTGAGTTAGAATAATTTGTTCCCTAATTATTTTTCTTTTTGATACATTAGTTCCTTACTAAAAAGAAACGAATAAGTCAATTTGGCCAACCTAAGAAAATTTGTATTCTCAGGTTACATATCAAAGTTATTATTATTGTATTTAATAAGGCCTTATCATCATATTACTTAATTTTAAGACCTACTATGAAGCTACAGTAATCATGACAGACTGAAATTGCTGTAAGCATAGTTATTTACATCAATGGAAAAGAGTAAAAAGTCAACAAAGACATACATATATGGTTAATTGACTTTTGACAAAGGCGATAAGATAATTCAATGAGAGAATGAATAGGTATGCAAGATTTGAGAAACCCATGTCTGATGGACACTGTGTGCCTACATGATTTACTCCAGAAAACCCCTCAAACTTGAATAAGTCTCTCTATTGGCAGAACTGTGCAAGTGTTGTAATAATGTCATTGCTGTAGGAATGAATACATCCCTATGTGACTCCACTGAAAGGAAATACTTGGAAGCTTGTGCCTAATTTCTTACGGATTTTACCCCACATGCCTTTTCCCTTTGCTGATTTTTAATCTGTATTTTTTATTTTGAGAAACTATAACCATGAGTATCATAAGCACTTCTGGCAAATCATTAAGGATTGTGGTGGTCTTGCTGACCTATAATCCAGTAGTCTTTCTATTGAATGGTACTGGACTTTCTGTATGTAAATATGGAACTAAAAACAAAAAGAAATCTTGATTCCTTCCTGGTACCATAATCAAAAATAAATTTATAATGGATGAAGCCCTAATCAAGCTAAAGCTGTAAAACTTCTAGAATAATTAATATAAAATTTTCATTTACTTGAATAGACAGAATCCTTATATAAGATGCAGAAAGCAAAAATCATAAAAGAAAATAATAAAGTTTACAATGTTTAAATTTAGAAGTTTTCTTTTAAAAGACAGTTAAGAAGATGAAAACATAAGTAAAGATAAAGAGAAAATGTTTGCAATACACACACACATATATATGATTATATATATGATATATGATATACATATGTGTATATATAGATACACACACACACACACACACACATATATATATGATTAAATTGTGTTCCCCTCAAAATTCCTGTGTTAAAGTAGTAACCCCCAATATTAATGTATTTAAGATGGGATTTGTAAGGAGACAACTGAGGTTAAATAAGGTCATGGGATGGGGCCTGGATTGAATAGGATTAGAGCTTTTAGAAGAGATGCTCAAGAGCTTGCTTTCTGCCCTGTGAGGATACAGTGAGAAGGAATCATCTTCAAGTCAGGATGAGAACCCTTGCCAGAATCTGAATTGGTTAGCACCTTGATCTTGAACTTTCCAGCTCTATATGTATGAGTAGATACATTTTTGTTGCTTGGAACCAATAGTCTGAGGTATTTTGTTACGGCTTCTCAAGATGACTAATGCAGATGACAAAATATTTATATTAACAATATATAAAGAACACCACCAATCAATAATAATGAGAAAAGCAGCCCCAAATCGGCAAAAATTTGACCAGCTGCTTTCTAAAAAATAAATTCAAATGGCCAACTAGCACATGAAAGGATATTTAACATCATAAAGAAATGTCCATTGATATCACCATAAATACCAATAAATAACCACCAGAGATTTTTTTTGAAAGGTTAAGAATACCAAGTGATGGAGAGAATACACCTCATTATTCTTATTCATTGTTTGTTTGATTTAAATGATGACAGCCACTCTGGAAAAGGTTTGGCAGTTCCTTAAATAATTTATTTTACATTTACTGTATAACTAAGTAATTTCTAGAAATTTATCCAATGGAGATGGAAGCATATGTGCATAGAAAAACTTGTAATGTGCATACTCATGAGACCTTTATTCATAGAGCCAAAACTAGAATTAGTGTAAATTTTGTATCAAAAAGGGAAAAGACAAATAAAATGTGTTGTACCCATAAACAGAATAGTAGTTAGCAATAAAAAAGCAAAAATCTACCAGTGCGTAAAAATTATATGGAACAAATTCAGAAATGTTATGAAAGGAGAAAGAAATCAGGAACAAAGCTATACATACTGTGTGATTTGATTCACATGAAATTCTATAAATCGAAAAATCTAACTCATTATGTCAGAGAAAATATTAATTGTTGTGTGGTATGATGTTAGTGGGGGGCTATTGATTGTAGAAGGACACAGATGAACTTTGGGGAAGATGGAAGTATTCTATACCTTGATTTTGGTGGAGCAGTTATCTCTCAGTATTCATGGGGGATTGGTTCTAGAACCTCCTGTGAATACCAAAATCCAAGAACGCTTAATTCCCTGATGTAAAATGACATTGTATTTGTGTATGACCTATGCACATCTTCCTACATAATTTAAATAATTTCTATGATGTAAAAGCTAGGTAAATAGTTCTTGTACTGTTTTTACTTGTGTTATTTTTTATTTTTGTATTGATTTTTTTATTATAAAAAAATATTTTTGAACCATTCTTGATTGAATACGTTGATGCAGAAACCATAGATACAGCAGGCTAACTTTTTATACTGTGTAAATATAGTTACTTATACTGTAAATACATTTCTTATGCTTCATTGAACTTCGTACTTAACTGGTTGATTGTGTTTCAATAAATTTAATTTAAGAAAGAAATATGCAGCATATATTTCATTGTATATGCAGCTATTAACACACATAAGAAACTGCAAACATTGGCTGCTCCTATAGAGAGCAACTGTGAGACTGGGTACAAAGTTTTCAGAGGGTCATTTAATGGTGAACCTTTGTATGCAGTTTGAATTTTGAATCAAGTAAATTTGTGTTACTTATTACAAAAATAATTATACTTTTTTAAATGTCAGATCTTTGCATCATTCTCAGAGCAAAAGTAACACCCGTAAATCTATCTCTAATTAAAACTAAGACTATGGGCTGAATCATGACTCATAGTTTTCTATATATTGAAAATATATCGTAAAGATAACTTTCAAAATATCTCAGAAGAAAACTATTTACTATACAGCATCTCAAGCAAGTAATATGTTAGAAAAATGAGATAAATTTTTGCCAAATATTTATTCTTTTAGCATTCTACAAACTGGTTCCTACTTGTCAGTGGTGATAAACTTTAATACAATGAAAAAGTTGATAACATTGATGTATCTTGTAGCCAAACAAAAGTTTTGAATCAATAAAATAGAACATTCACTTATGGCAAGCAATAGACAGTGGTAAAATACATATTTTTTGTAGATATTTGCAATAAAATAAAAACCAATATGTATAATTTGTTGACAGAATTTTTGATGGAGCCAATTTACTTGGCTTCTTAAGAAATACATTTTTATTTTTCATTTGTTGTTATTTTTCATCTAATTTTTCAACTATAGAGACATTTATTAAGCATCTACTATGTGTGAAGTTACCTCTATGTCAACACAAAATTATCTGCCTCCTATAAATACAGATAATCTAGAGAGATCAAACTTTTTCTTTTTTTAATTGGAGTATCTCACCCAGGCTGGAGTGCAGTTGTGGGATCATAGGTCAGTGCAGCCTCAAACAGCTGGGTTTCAGCAGTTCTCCTGATAGGATTATGCCTTGTGCCCCTACCCAAATCTCATCCTGAATTATAATTCCCATGAGCCCCATAATCCCCATGTGTTAGGGCAGAGACCAGGTGGAGATAATGGGATCATGGCAGTAGTTTTCCCTATCCTGTTCTTGCGATAGTGAGTTCTCATGAGATCTGATGGTTTTACGTGTTTGATAGTTTCTTCTGTGTTCATTCTCCTTCCTGCTGCCTTGGGAAGAAGCACCTTTCTTCCTTCCCCTTCCCCTTCCACCATGATTGTAAGTTTCCTGAGGCCTCCCCAGCCATGCTGAACTGTGAGTCAACTGAACCTCTTTCCTTTATAAATTACCCAGTCTCAGGCAGTTCTTTATTGCAGTGTGAAAGAGGACTATTCTACCTCCCATCTCAGCCTTCCAAGTAGCTAGGTCTGCAGGAGTACAATATTCATCCCGTTGCTCATTTGCTTCTTTCGAATTTGTGCCACATCTGCGATACTGTGTTTTTTTCTGAACACCATGTATTTTACTTGGAATACTGACAAATTAAAATGTGTAAAATAGAAAGTGACCCATATAGTGGGGTGGGAAACTATGTTGCAAATGTTCAACTCTCCTAAGATTAACAGAATAACGTGTGGGTGAACTAAAGCTGAGTTTAGACTTACCCCTGAAAAGGTAAACCCCAAACTTGAGAGCATCTTAATAGTGATTGAAAATACAAAAATTGGAGGAAGATATTTACACTATTTTAAGACATAGACTCAGTGATTTTCTTGGGGAAGGGATGAATTAGAGGGGCTGAGTTTATGACAAGTTGTGTTTGGATTAGTGAGCAGGGTAAGGTAATGGTTTAAAGACAGCTTTGAGAAGCAAAGTTCTGTCTTAATGAGGAAGATATTTTTGTGGTTCAGTCTTGCTCAGAGCTGAAAAGGGTAAATATTGTCCCATGATTGCTTAGCATAAGGACAAAACTATGCTGGGTTTATTTGTCTGTGTTGGATGAGGGACAATTAAAAAATCCGGAGCTGTTTAATTTTAATGAAAAAAAAAAAAACAAACAGAATTCTCAGGTTGGAGTAAAGAAGACTAATGATCTTCATTAGTTTCTTAAATATAAATCTATTGTAAAAATAACTGTAAAAGAGATTGGAAAATTGCAGTATTAGTTCTGAAGTAAAATAATAGTTCCAGCTTAGTTTCTTGGTGTCCTAAACAAAAAAATATTCTAACACAGTAACAATAAAGTAAAATACTGTATACAGAGGCTTGAAATTTCAGTAGACATCAGAAAGATAGCAGAATGGGACTTTTTAGTGCTCATACCTCTGCAGAAACATCAGTGTGACCTGCTATTCACATGCAAAAATACCTTCACCACAGCTAAGGAAACCAGGCAAAGACTATAACACCTGGATGTAGCACTGAAATAAGAAAAGATTCACTGAAGATGATAAGGACACTTTTACTTGACCCACATCACCCCCTCCCTCAACCTTAGTCAGCACAGTCTGGCCCTCTGCTTGGAGGAAGGTGAACAAAGTGAGCATAATACTTTCTCTAAGACTATAGAACTGGTCCTGCCCCGGTGAAACTTAGTCCTGAGAAGGACCCCACGATCCCAGACACCAGGCCAGTACCCACAGACTGAGCATTGAAGCTCACCTTGGTGCTAGGCAGGAATTCACAGCCCCAGGCTCCAGGCCTGTCAAGTGGATTCATTCTCCTGCCCTACCAACAGACCAATCCTAGAAGCCTCAGGCTCTTAACTGGCTCTTGCACTAGGGTGGCCCAAGAGATTCTTGGCTTTAGCCCATCCCAGTGCCAGCCCAGCCCCCAGAGACCCAGGTTCCAGGTCTACCCAGGCCAGACTGGCTCCAGAGATCCTGGGCTCCAGACAATCTTCAGCAATGGTCTGACTAGCCTGGCCCCAGTCTTCAGGTCTACCCCAATACCATGCTGACTGTCACAGTCCTGGTTATTAGGACAGCTCCTGAAGCCCCAGGTTCTAATCCCACCCCATGTTTCTGATCAGCCCAGAACAAGGTCAGCCTACACACTCTCATGTTTCAGATCTGCTGCAGCCCCAGATTGGCACCCATAGACCCAGATGGTAGGTCTTTCTAGTTCAAGACCAGTTCTTGTGGCACCACCCTACAGGATGATCCCTGGATGTCCATGTTCTGGCAGACCCAAATGTCAGGTCTGCTCCAGGAGATCCAGGATCCATGTCATTTCAGTAGACCCCAGTGCTAGACAAACCACCACAGACCAAGGCTTCTTTACCACCTTTGTGGGTTTAGCATACAGACTAGCTTCCACAGCCCCAGGACCCAGCCTGGCTCTCATAGTCCTAGTCTCCAGGCAGTCCAGCATACCCAGGCAACAGGCCAGTTCCCATGCCAGCCTGTGGGAAGTCCAGGCCAGCACCTGTGATCCCAAGCTCCCAACTGACTCCCTCAAACCCAGGCCCTATGCCAGCACTAGCACCAGAAAGGATATTATCTCTACACTGGTCCCCATGGCACAGGCTCTAATGGACCCAGAGTACAGAAATGCTCCAGCAGACCAAGGGTTAAGGCCTACCTCAGTAGTCCCTGGTACCAAGCCTTTCCCTCTGGGTGAAAGCTGCAGGACTACCTCTGCTGATATAGCTCTATGCCAGCCCCTGCATCTGGAGGTTCTAGGACCAACCCTACAGACACAGGCTCCAGGCTAGCCTCCAGTGGACCCAGGTCCCAGCACTACCCCTAGAGATTTAGGACCCACATTAGAGTCTCCAGCACCTAGCCAATCTTTGCGGGTCCAGATTTCAGGCTTGTCCCAGTGGACTCAGACTCTAGGTCTATACCAGTGCCAACTTAGCTCCTGAAGACTCAGGTTAAAGGCTCATTTCAGCACCAGATAAGTTCCTGTGGACCCAGGCTTCAGGCTGGCTCTGTGGATCCAGGTTCCAGGCCCAACTCTATAGACCCAGGCACCAGGCTATCCCTCTTTGAGGACTTTAGCAGGAAACCTATCTAGACTGCTCCAGACAGCTTGCCTAGAATCTCTGGACAGGCCGACTAGTGAAAGACTTTTCCAGATCAAGCCAATATGCAAAGACTTAAATAGTTTCTGCTATTTTAAATTTGCAGATGTCATTGTAAAGCAATAAGAAATATGAGGGAAAAAATGGAGACATAACACCAGGGAAAGAACACAATGATCTCCCTATAGTTAATGCCCCTGACCCAAAAACAGAGCTATACAAGCTGTCTGATAAAGAATTCAAAATAATTATTTTAAGGCAGCTCAATGAACTTCAAGAAAATATGAGAAACAAGTCAGTGAAATCAGGAAAGCAATAAATGACCAAACTGATAAGTTTAACAGAGATTAAAATTATTTAAAAAAACCCTGAAACCCAGAAATTCTAAAGCTGAAAAATTAAATAAATGAAATAAATAATGAAAGAGAGAGAGAGGTATCAACAGCAGAATTGATCAAGCAGAAGAAATTACCTGTTAACTTGAATATAGGTGTGAGAGATATATAATGAAAGAAGAAAAAAGAAAATTAATGAAAAGAAGAAAGCCTATGGGATTTATGGTACAGTACCAAAAGAGCAAAGTTTCAATTTACAGGATTTCAAGAAGGAGAAAAAAGAGGCAGAGGGGGTAGAAAGTGTATTAAAAGAAAAATTAGCAGAAAAAATTCTAAATTTGAGGGGAAAAAGTAAATATCCAGATACAGGAAGTTTAAAGGTCTCCACTCAGATTCCATCAAAACAAGATTACACCAAGATATGTTATAATTCAATTGTCAAAAATAAAGAACAAAAAAGAAGATCATGAAAGCAACAAGAAAACAGAGGTAAATCATATATAAAGGAGTTCCAATAAAACTAGCAGTCGACTCTTCAGCAGAAACTTTATAGGCTAAAAGAGAGTGGAAAGATATGTTCAAAGTGCTGTGAAAATAACAAACAACTGCCAGTCACTAATAATGTACCTGACAAAGCTGTCCTTCAGAAATAAAAGTGAGATAAAGATTTTCCAAGACAACTAAAAGCTAAAGAAGTTTGTCACTACCAGATCTGTCTTATAAGAAATGAAGAGAGTTCATCAAGCTGAAAAATAATACACTAAATAGTAGCACAAAAATGTATGAAATTATAAAAGTCACTGGTGAAAGTACACAATCAAACTCAGAATACTTAATACTGTAATGGTGCTGTGTAAGTCATTTATATTCTTGGTGTAAAGGTTAATAGATAAAAATATTAAAAATAATAAAGATATAATAATTTGTTAAAAGATATACAACATGAAAAGATGTAAATCATGACATCAAAAACGTAAAATGGGGAGGAATGAAGTAAAAGCATGGAGATTATTTTATGTAATAAAAGTTAAATTGTTATTACTTTTAAATAACTTATTTTAACTAGAAGATGTTCTATCAAAGCATCTTGGTAACCACAATACAAAAATTTATAGCAGATAGATAAAAGATAAATGGTAAGAAATCAAATAATACCACTAAAGAAAAAAAAAGTCTCACCTAATTACAAAAGATGACTAGAGGAAATAAAGAAACAAATGATCTAGAAAACAAGAAAATGGCAGTATTAAGTCCTTACTTATCAATAATTATCTTGAATGAAACTGGATTGAATTCTTCATTGAAAATATGTAGAGTGGCTGAATGAACTTTAAAACATCAAGATGCAAATATTTGTTGAATACAAGGTACTCACTTCAACTCTATGGACACACACACACTGAAAGTGAAGGGACTGAAAAAATGATACAAATGGAAAAGCCAAAGTTGGGGTAGCTATACTTACATAAAGTAAAATGGATATTAAGTCAAAAACTATAAAATGTGACAAAGCATATTAATATCTAATGATAAAGAGTCAATTTATTAAGAGTATATTACAACTATAAATATATGCCTCCAATATTGGAGCTTCTAAATATATAAAGCAAATATTAATAGATCTGAAGGGAGAAATAAACTTGTACATTAATAATAGGGGAATTAAATACCCGACTTTCAGTAATGGGCAGCTTATCCAGACATAAAATCAATAAAGAAACATTGCACTTAAACTACGCTTTAGACCAAAATGGATCTAACATTCAACAGCTACAAATTACACATTCTTATGAAGCTCAAATGGAACATTCAGCAGGATTATATGTTAGACCACAAAACAAATCTTGACATATTCCTAAAGATTAAAATCAAATCAAGTATCTTTTCTGATCCTAAAGGTATGAAACTAGCAATCAATAACTGGGGTGAATTCAGAAAATTCAAAAATACATGAAAATTAGACAACACATACTTAAGCAAATAATGTTTCAAAAAATTAAAAGAGTAATTTAAAAACTATCTTGAGACAAATGAAAATGAACACATAACATATAAAAACTTACGGTATACAGCAAAAGATTTTGAAAGAGTTAAGTTTATAGCAATAAATAACTACTTTAAAAAAGAAAGACCTTGAATAACAACCTAACATACACCTCAAAACAGTAGAAAAAGAAAACAAACTAACCCCAAAGTTAGCAAAAAGAATAAAATAAGATTAGGGCAGAAATAAATGTAAGAGAGATCAAAAAAGAAGAACATTAATAAAACCAGATGTTAACTTTTTCAAAAGATAAACCAAACCAATAAACTCTTAGCTAGTGTATCTAATCAAATATTGAAATGAAATAAATATAATTACAAATTTAAAAAGTCAACATTACCACTGATACCACAAAGATTTAAAAGATCCTAAAATACTACTATGAACAATTATAAGCCAAAAATTGGATAACCTAGATAGAACAAATTAATAGGTTCCTAGACCTCTCCAATCTGCCAAGACTGAATTATGCAGAAATAGAAAATTTGACCTTGATAATAATGACTAAGGAGTTTGACTGAGCAATAATATACATTCCGTCAAAGAAACACATGGAAACTGAGGCTTCACTGCTGAATGCTACCAAACATTGGAAGAACCGAAACCAAAATTTCTCAAACACTTCCAAAAAATTAACAAAGAAAGTGTGACATGGTAAAAAGCCCCATAAACCTACATACCTCAACCATACCTTGGCTTTCTGTTGAAACTGCTCTCCATAACCCAAATGTGAATAAGTAATTAAGGACTGTAATTGCCACCCTACCCAGACAATGTGTAAACAAATGCTAATCTTGACTTTTGTGAACCACTTAAGTTAACAATCAGAATGTCTGAAACCCCTCACTCCCACCCCAGCCCCTCACCCTCATCTCCGCCCTGAAGGTGATTTACAGAATCCACTAGCCCTCGGAATGTCTGAAGCCCCTCAACACCCCCCCCAACCCTCACTCCCAAGGTGATTTTTATGGGTATAAAAGTTCTTGACACCCTCCTTTCGGGGCCACCGGTTGGAGAGACGCGAGTCCTCTGTGGCCACCGGCAATAAAGACCCTGCAATTTGGCATACTTTTGTCTTGGTGTTGACTTTCTATGCTCGGGCCAGTACAACAAAAGATACCTCCAAACTAATTTTGAGGCCAGTATAACACATGAACATACATGTAAGAATAATCAATAAATGCTAGCAAACTGAATTCAATAGCACATTTAAAGGATTATTCACCGTGATCAAGAGGGATTCTTTTAGCCCTAGGAATTCAAGGACGCCCAAATCAATAAATGTGATGTGATGCACTACTTCAACATAATAAAGGACAAACATGATATTTTCTCAGTAGATGCAAAAAAAAAAAAGGTTTTGACAAAATTCAATATATTTTCAAAAACTCTCAGCAAATTAGGAATAAAAGGAATGTACTTCAACACATTAACTGTCATATAGAAAAGGCCCATAAGTAACATTATACTCAATGGTGAAAAGTTTAAAGCTTTTCTTTTAAAGATCAGGAGCAAGACAAGGGGGCCTACTTTAGCCACTGCTATTTGACATAATGCTGGAAGTCACAGCCAGGGCAATTAGGCAACAGAAAAGAGTAAAAGGCATCTAAATAGGAAACGGAGACATAATATTAACTCTGCAGATAAAATTATCTTATATATAGATACTCCCAATGACTCCATCACCACTACCACCACCACCACCAACAACAACAACAACAAAACAACACAGTTAGAACTAATAGCAAATGTGGTAAAGTGCAGGATATAAAATCAACACACAAAAATCATCAATGTTTCTATATACCAACAAGTTACCTGAAAAGAAATTTTTTAAAAAATCCCATTTACCATATTTACAAAAAATACTTAGGAATAAGTTATCCAAGGAGATAAAAGACCTGTACACTGAAAACTAACAAACATTGATACAAGAAATTTTGAAGAAGCCACAAATAAATGGAAAGCTGTGCTGTCTTCATGAATTAAAATAATTAATATTGTTAAAAATTTCTATATTACCAAAAGAAATCTACAGATTCAATGCAATTTTTATTAAGATTTCTTGACATCTTTTACAGAAGTAGTAAAAAGCATCCTAGAGTTCATATAGAACCACAAATGACACTGAATAGCTAAAGCAGTCTTGTGTAAAAAGAACAGAGCTGGAGAGATACTACCTGACTTCAAAGTATGTTTACTATATATACAGAGCTACATGCTAGCTCTGTAGACCTATAGTAATTAAGACAATGTGGTACTAGTTTAAAAACAGACAAATCAACCAATTACACTAAATAAGGAGACCAGAAATAAATCCGTTCATTTATAGCCAATTGATTTTCACCAGAGATGCCAAAACTCACAATGGGGAAAGGATAGTCTCTTGAATAAATGGTGTCAGGAAAATAGGATATCCACATGCAGAAGAATGAAACTAGACTCTGAATTTAACAAATACAAAAATCAACTCCAAATGGATTTAAAATGTAAATGCAAGTGTTATATTTGAGGCGAGATTAAGGGACCAACACCAAGACAAAAGTATACCAAATAGCAGGGTTTAATAAGCCGGCGACCACGGAGGACTCGCGTTTCTCCAACCTGTGGCCCCAAATGGAGGGTGTTAAGACCTTTTATACCCGTAAGAATCACTTTGGGAGTCAGGGTGAGAGGCGGGGGTGGGGGTGAAGGGACACAGACATTTAGGGGTTTTCGTAAATCATCTCCTGCAGAGAGAGGAGGGAGCGGGGTCTCCGGACATTCCAAGGGCTTGAGGACATCTTGCCACCTCGATTGTTACCTAAGTGGCTTACAGAAGTTAAGATAAGCATTAGTTTGCACATCTTCTGGGCTGTAGTGGAAATAACAGATCTTGGTTACTTATTACAAGGCACAGGGACCAGGATGGAATTAGCTTGGGCTGCTATTCTAGTCACAAAGGCTGACAATTCTGGCTGTTACTGATAAGAAAGGTAGATAGTTTGCAGAGCAAACTAGCAGTTTTATGTACAGAAGCCAAAGGCCAGCAGTTATTGTGAGGAGAATGGGGCAGCCGTTACAACTTATTTTAAAACATAGCTTTATCTTTTATAAGATGGTGTTGTTCAGGTTCTAACTCTAGGCCAGCTATAGCACACAAGATTTTTTTTTTGACAGAATTTCACTCTTGTTTCCTAGGCTGTGGAGTCCAATGACATTGCCTTGGCTCACGGCAACCTCCATCTTTTCAAGCGATTCTCCCGTCTCAGCCTCCCAAGTAGCTGAGACTACTGGCGCCCACCATCATGCCTGGCTAATTTTTGTATTTTTAGTAGAGACAGAATTTCACCATGTTGACCTGCTGGTCTTGAACTGCTGACCTCAGGTAATCACGCCCGCTTTGGCTTCCCAAAGTGCTGGGATTGCAGGCGTGAGCCACCATACCTGGCCATATTTGCTATATTTTAACATTGAAATTTCTGACATGTCATGTGGCATGCCCTCAGTGAGGATTCAGTTTTCTTTGGTTTATAAGAAAATAACACTAGCTGAAGTAAAAACACTGGAATTCTGTTTTCTGCTTTGCCAGTTAATTGTAGCTTTGTGAACTGGAATGAATAATTAATATCGTAGACCTGAATGACTCACTACTACAATCATTCTAATAATTTGAGAAATAAATTACATAATACATTTGAAACACTGTTATAAAGTAAAAAAAACTTGCAGGTGAGCTAATATCTATTTTCTTCATATTTTAAATAAATATACTGTGGAGATCACTTTTTGGTGGTCTCATATTAAGCAAGGCTCCTATTTCTACACTCCATTTTTCAGACAGTGCAATAGATATTTTGACCTCCTTTTGTTAAAAAATGAAAGTATGTACTTAAAATCCAGGATTATGTGGAATCTAGGTATTCAAGCAAAGAATATATCAATAGTGCATGTGTTTTGTACTTTTCTGTCTCCAGAAGATGTGAACCATTGAGTTAAATAGCTGTTGAGTTTTCCCAGTTGCCCAAGCTAATTTGATTTGTACAAAGGCTAAAAGTTTCTAACTAGTGAGACTATTAATTTGGAGTCAGAGATTTTTCTGGACTAAATGGGGTTGCACAAATAATGTTATAAATATTATTATCCTGTACATTTTATTCAAATCAGCTACTATAAAGTCTTAGAGTTTTGTACTAGCCAGATATTCACTGACAAATATATAGAACTTTTCCACAACCACATTTGTTATCTAAGTAATTATTTTCCATAACAACTAAAAAGATTTCTCCACCCCATATAGTATTGTCTCTAAGCTTTAATTTTATTCAAAATTGTATATAGAGAATTTATTTTTCTTACTATTAAGTGGGAGAAGTATGGAAAAATAGTGCCAATCAACTATTAATTTAAAAAAAAAGCATTTTTCTCCAGTTTTGAAATGCAATAAACAAATGAGCTCTGAAGTTAGGTTAAATGAGTTTGATTTTCATACTCCACAGTGTGAGTGACATTGGGTATTATTTAACTTATTTTAACTCAGTTCCCTTATCTGTAAAATGAGGATAATGATAATATATACTATAGGATTGTAGAAAGTTTAAATGTTATAATAGATATAGAGCACTTCACAGTATTTAACACACAGTAGACACTGGATAAATATTAAATGTTATTGAGAATACTCTTTCCTTTCCTTTCCAATGGCTATTCACACCTAAAGACACATATACACAAGTTCACACGTGCACAATTTTATCATCCAAAATTGGATTTTTGACCTATGAAACTGTATCTGTATAATCCATATCTAATTTGGTGGTTTGAGGAAGATTTTTTTTATAAACATCATCAAATGACTTGTTGTTCAAGGACTTGTTTAGACCTTTCTCCTTGGGATTGTTGTAAGCAATAATTTAGAAATGTGAGAAAAAGAGCTACATATGGTGGGTCTATAGAACTGATTCAGCATGCCATCCTGAAATGTAGTTTGCTCTCTTAATGGTGAATCAGAATATTGGTTTAATTAGGAGCCTGCTGCCTGTGAAGTTAGAAACCTGTGCTTAATGCTCTCTCCAAGGAGATTTAACTTTATATTTCCTGCCACTTCAGAGTTGAGAAGTAAAATACAAAAATGGAATAAAAAAGCTTTAAAGTAAAAAGTAAAAGGAAACAAGTACTTTGCCTGCACATGAAGTTTTCTAACTGGCATATTGCATTTAAATAATGGGAGATCTGAAATCCAAAGTAGAAGAAATGTCATTTTCAAATGAAATTAAGTTTTCATTTAAATTAAAATTAGTGACAACAGTATGTGTACATTATTTTCACATCCTATACTTTGTTCAATAAAAATTGTTTAATTAGAAAGTCAAAATTTTAAGACTCATGAGCAAAACTATTTACAAATCCTTTAATTTGTTTATGTCAATCTTTATAACATTTTTATTTTTCTAATCTCTTCAAATATGGCAGGTTTTCCATATTTCTAATGTAAATTTTAAGGAACAGCCAAATTTTAGAAAATAAAAATTGCATAATAATTAATACAACCTAAAGAATTTGCAGCCTAAGGACTAGAAGTATCTGGTTCTCTCAGGGAAATTTTTCACATAAGATTTTTAAAAAATAAAATTTGCATCATTTTCTTGTTCTTACATGACCCATCAATATATTTTTTTTCACAAGGTCTACCTCAGCTTCTTGAATCACATCTGATTTATAGTCCCATTGGCACATATGTTTGGAAAGTTCTTGACCCCTTTTTAGCCAAATCATCTTAAGTTAATCAATAGCATTTTTAAAAGCTATACGTTTTGAAGGGTATGTTCTTAAAAGTATGACTAGCACTGATATATTTGAGTAAATCGAATAAAAAATTTAATCAGAGCAGTTAAAGTTATTCAAATAACTCCTTTTCTTCAATGTCAATTAATTTGGCAGAAAATAATATCATTTTTCACTTAATCAATGATTAATAAAAAACCATTGATCTCTAGTTTTGAAAAGCAATAATCAATTGAGCTTGGAAGTTACACAAGTTTGATTTTCTTACTCCACAAGGGGAGTGACATTGGGTATTATTTAACTTATTTTTACTCAGTTCCCATATCTGTAAAATGAGGGATTCATAACACCAATTCTTAGAGTCTTCCTTTGTTAAATAATAATTAAAATCTAGCATATGTATACATGTGTTCCCATGTGTGTTTAATGCCCTGTGTATTATAAGGGCAGTTGTTCATTCACACTTATTTGATTTCTATAATTTCTCATTGGCTTAACTTTTTACATCATATTTCTTTTCTTAGGAAACAGAGACCAAAAAAACACAATCAGGATTGTTTCATTTTTTTCCTTCATTAGCAACCAATTGCTTCACTTGAAAAAGTATAGGACTTTATTCCGGTACTCAATTAAAATTTTAGCAAGCCAGTCTTTGTCCATTTGGTGCTTGCTTTCCAATGTTGCTAGGGCAGGCACACAACAGCCTCTAGTGTAGAACAAGACCTTTCAGAGAACTCTTCGATATACTGAATAGTATGAGATCTTTCTAATCTGGCTGGTGTGAGCTCTAGGAATGCTTGCCTTACTTTTCTTTGGTGCTTTTCTAGCCTGGTCAAGCTTTACTCCATTTGTGAACAAATCGAATGCAGAAGAAGATGGAAACACTTCTGCAAGTAATTCCCTCTCTATGCAGGTAGTTCCCACTGTATCTCTTCTCTCTGCAGTCCTGAAAATTCTAGTCAACATCCTGAACTCATCTCAGCTTCCTCAACTCAGCAAGATTCAGAGTTTGAGAGTCCATACTTTATGCTCTCCTATAGCAGTAGGTTGGCACGATTGTAGGGTACATCTAATTTTTTTCCTCAGGAATCACATTACATTGTTTGTTGTACAATGTCAGAAAACCTTTGTTTCATTTTTCCTATTGGTTTTCTAGTTGTTTAAGACAACCACTCCCTTGGCAAATATTCCTTCATGAGCTAAAGCTGAAATCAGGGTAATGATTTCTTATAAAATTAAATCTTGGTTTAACATATAAAATAGAAATTCCAGTCCTAGATGTTTGACAAATATAAACTAAATCATATGTCAATAAAACAACTTATGCACAAACATTCATAGCAACTTTATTTATAATAAACATTCTAAATACTCAAAAACCCCAACAAATTTGAGAGGATTAACAAATTTTCATATATTTATATAATGGAAGATTAGTCAGAAGTATACGAATAGACTACTGGTAAACTTAATATGAATGAATTTCAAAAACATTTTGCTGAACAAAACAAGTCAGAGAAAAATCTAATACGTTCTCTATTCATATGAAGTTCAGAACAAGCAAAACTAACTTACAGTGATAGAAGTTATATTGGTCATTACCTAGGTGGTAGGGTAGGGAATTGAATGCTAAAAGCCATAGGGATCTTTTTAGGGTGACAGAGTGACACAATATTATCTAATCTTGATTAAAGCTGTGAGCACATACACACACACACACACCTCTATAAATTAAACTTAAATATTAAAGTTAAATACAATCTTTATAAAAGGTGGTTCAGCACTGTATGGTGGTAGTGGAGATGAAACAAACAATTTGAAAAATTTAGATGTGCAAAACACAGCATTTAAGCATTTAGTGATGTGAATTTCCATGAAAGAAGACACACAGAAACTTTGTAGAGTGACTCTGAGTTTTCTGGCTTGAGTAGGCTTGGATACAGGTTCAGTCCTGGAATAGGGAACCATGGAAAGGAGCTAGACTGGAGAAAGCTGAGGGATGGCAGAAAGATGGCTATATAGCTCCAACATAAATTAATACATATTTTAAATATATACAAGTGAAAATGTAATATAATAAGTGGTTGTCAAGGATGTGCATTAGAGAGATTTGTGTGTCTTTGGCGTGTAGAAGTAATTAAACCATGGGTGTAGATCAAACTACCTTAAAGAGTGAAAAGGGAAGTGGGCTTTAAGAAATTGCAAGTTCTACTGATATTTTTAAGAGGGTGCAAATGAAGGATGGGACACATTTTGGATTTATTCACTAACTCAGCAAATAATTTGGTATGCTTTTTATTTGCCAGATGCTATTTACTGTAAGCACTGGGGGAGAAGCAATAAATAAGATGAAAAAAGAGTCTGACATTTTATGTAATTTTTCCAATAGTGCATTCACTACTAGATGCATAATCAACAGATTCATACATTTACATTCATTCACTATTGGTTTCTTCACAGTCATATCCTAAACAATTTTATAAAAAGTTAACAAATTTGCAGCATATTTATCACCATGGAATCTGAGATGGACAAGAAGAAAAATAAAAACAAAGTCTATGTTATAATTAACATCAATATTATTCTTTCAGAAAGCAAACATATTAAAGATTAATGAAGATGACTTCTGTTACACTATGCAATGCACTAAGCTTTGTTTTTCATTCATACATGAAAGCTCTCTTTGGAGCCATTTTCATTTCATAACAGAAGCTAGCTACACACACGAGTGCACGACACACACACACACACACACACACACACACACACAGAGACATGCAAAAAACAACCAGTCATGTCAGACCTTTTCTAATGAGTTCTCCTACTCTTTTTCTGCATTGTTTTAAATTAATGAATAAAGGAATTATCAGCTATTCAAATAAGCTCTTTCTTTCTACCAAGATAAAATACTTTGCAGAAAAATAAAGTTGAAATCATAATAGAGACAGGTATACTGGCTTAAAGAAACATAAAAGTTATCTCAGGAAGCAATTTTACAGCAACTGAAAAACATAAACATTTAGAATATTTGGGCACAGGGTATACCTATGAAACAGAAATATTTATTACATTTTATGACACTATGAAGAATTAACAGAAACTTTTACAAGTAGTCAAATGTTACAATTATATTTAAGAAAATAGAATAAATGTTCATTAAGCATTACATCAAAATTGAGTCTGTTGATGTGGCAGATGCTTTTGCAAGCAATGTAATAGGAGGCATTTATTATCTGTCTAGCCAGAGAACATCAAATGGGAAAGACACACAAACATCAGGTTATCCTCTTCTATCAGGGAACTGTGCTTCACTGACAAACACCTCATGCCAGTTTCCTGACATATTTACAATTTTATGTTCCTTAAAAACACTTCCACATGCATTTGAGAAGTCAGTATCACAATTATTAAGTAGCTATAATGTGTAATATAGTTGTTATAAAATAATTTTTGATATTTAGCTGAAAACTACCTTAGTGTATATTTGCTCTTTAATATCTGCCTCACATGATTACTGTAAATGCATGATTTGCATTAACATGATAATTCAGCCTCATACAAACACACACAGTTTTATATGACTCATCCTTTAAAAAAATATGACTTGTTGATGTCCTGTCTTTGAATGATGAAAAATACCTACCTGTCTTCTGTTCCCTGAGACTATATCCTGTCTTTTAGTTACAGAGATCATTATTTGCAACTTATTTTGCCAAATGATTGAGTATAAGATGAAGACCTCAAATATAAATATAAAAAGTATAGGTTTGGATTCAGGCTGCCTGTATCAAATCCTAATTACACTGTTTAGTAAATATGTGACTTTAAGTGACTGCTTTTAATTGCTTTAACTTCAGTTTATCTGTTAAATAGAGAGGATAATAGCGGATATTGAGTATATATAACATACTAGGCAAAGATCTAAGAGCTTTTCATATATTAAGTTGTCAGTTTTTTCAATAACCCTATGAGATTATTATTCTAAGTATTTAATATAAGAAGAGGAATTTGAAAACTGAAGAATGTAATAATATATCCAATGTTATATACTTTGAAGCAGGTAATCTTGATTTTATGTAATCATGAAAATGGAACAATGATTATCCCCACACTCTCACCATGAGATCTGCTACTTAGTAGAGTGTGTAGTACGTGACATTTGCTCCAAAAATATCTATCCTCTCATTTCTTGTTACGGGGTTTACTCAGCTTAACTAGCTACATCACAAATTCCTTTTCATTTTTGTCTGTGTATAGGTAACCCCCCTCAAGCTGCACATATAGTTGAAAATTCCAAAATACAGAATTACAAAGAGCAAGATATTAAAGTCCATGTATCCTCTCCCAGTGCCAACCAAAACACAGTCATGAATAATATAGTGTATTTCTACTCAGTTATTATTCTTTATACAACCCATATACACACCCATAGAGTCATATACAAATGTCTTCTATTAAATAATTTGCTCATTACTTAAATATGAGATTATACTGTAGAGTCTTTTGCAAATTTATTGGTATTTGCTACCATTAAATATGGATCTCACTGCCAAATCTCTGTGGAACTTCCCCAACCCCAGGTCTCTTGGTCAGGGATATGCTTTTCTTTTTGTTGTATTTCTTTATTTTTGGTCTATGTTTGGCTGTTCAAGGTTTGGAGGGCTCCCAGCACCCAGATAGACATGTGTTGGTTCTACAACATCATAGCTCAGAACTGAAGGTTGAAACCTGAATTTTTTGTCTCTGTCATTAATTTTACTTTTAGTAAATCATCTCACAACATTTATATTTATTCTGTTGTTTTTCTTCTAAATGATTGAGTCTTCTAAATGCTTGATAATTGTCTAATATATTGAGTTTAACCTTTTTTGTTTTCTAATACAGTTGGCATGACTTTTTAAATGTTTTTTAATGCCCATAGAACAAAAATGGTGTCACACCCCAGAAATTCTTATGTGTAATCCTTTCAATGTTTTTCGAAAAGAAGAAGTCCAGTTTACCGAGATAAATGTGGGCCTTGTTTTCATAGGTGGATTTATGCTGGAAAGGGCAGCCAACCAGGATCTACCTTCACAGGCTTTTTTGCTTTCAGAAGTGATCTGATGACTAGTTCTGGCCACTGGAGTATGAGCAGAGACTTTTGTGTCATATCCAATCCTGATCAGTAAAACTTTCCTACACAGGCGAAAAATAGCACCGATCCTGTTAGCCTGAATTCACGAATATCTCTGAAAGTAGCCTTTCCTTGTTCATATACTCAGTATTTTCACATGAAAAATAAATAAACTTAAATTCTATCTGTTTCTTTATACAGGTTTAGGCCTATAATTTTTACAACTTATTTGGACACTGCATAAGATTCATCCATGTGCACATGGGTCATTTGGAAGTGCTTGTCTTTAAGTAGATAGCTTATCATTTTTACTATTTCAACATTATTTTCTTATTGCATTCCTTGCATTTACAAAATTTGCTTTTGTAATTTGTGGACATAATTTTATGGCCCCATATATGATCATTGTTGTTAATACTGCATACATATTAGGAAAAAGTGAAAAATCTATGTTACTGAAGTATAGAATTCATTATTTACCTATTAGATCAAGCCTACTAATATATATTGCTTATTCATTTCCTGTGCATACTTACTAATAGTTTATTTTCTCTGTTCAGCAAGAAATGTGCTGCTTTCAAATATAAATATGAACTTGACAATTTCAATGTTCTTTATATATTTAAAAATAATGTTTAAACACCTTAACATTCACAACTATTGTATCATCAATGTTTTTATCTTTAGCAATACATTTTTTTCTTATTGATTTAATTTCTCAAGCAATCCTTTTAAATATTAATAAAGTAATTCATGCTACATTTATGATATTTTGATTGTGGTATATATACTTAACATGAGATTTAGCCTTCTAACTATATTTTAAGTATTATTAACTATAGGCACATCATTGTACAGCACATTTCTAGAACCATATTTACCTTACACAACTGAAATTTTGTACCTATTAAAACACAACTCCTCATTTCTCTCTCCTCTAGCCTCTGGCATCCACCAGGGCTTAAACTATTTTTGATGCTTCATATAAATGAAATAATTCAGTATTTGCCTTCTCTGAGTGGCTTATTTCACTTAGCATAATATTCTTCAGATTCATCTGTTTTCACATATGACAAGATTTGCTTTTTTAAAGGTTGAATAATTTTTCATTGTATGTATATACCACATTTTCTTTATCCATTCATCTGTCAAGGGACATGTAAGTTGTTTCCATATCTTTGCTATTGTGAATAATGCCATACTGAATATGGATGGGAGTGCAGGTATATATCTAAAAGTGGGATTCCTGGGACATATGGTAGTTATATTTTGAACTTTTTGAGGAAACGCCATACTGATTTTCATAGTGACTCAAACATTTTACATTTCTACCAAATAAATGTTCCTAGGGTTCTAGTTTCTCCATATACTCACAAACATTTATTTATTTCCAGAATAATGATAGCCATTCTAACAAGTATGAGGTGATATCTCATTGTGGTTTTGATTCGCATTTTTCTAATAATTAGTGATGTTCAAATCTTTTCATATACCTATCAGCCATGTGTATGTCTTTCACACAACACAACAAAATAACTTTAGAATTTGTGATGGTAGTTTCTACACACTAACAGCAAACTATCTAAAAGAAAATCTAAAAACAAAAATCCCATTGCCAAATAAAGAAAAATAATGAAATACTTGGAAATAAAATTAACTAAAGAGGTAAAAGATTTGGACACTTAAAACTATGTAACATTGGTCAAGCAAATTAAAAAGACACAAAATTGGAAAGCTATCCCATGTGTATGGATTAGAATAATAAATATTTAAAAAATGTGAATACTACCCAAAGGAGTATATGGAGTCAATGTAATCCTTAGCAAAATCCCAATGGCATTTGTTATCATAATGTGAGAAACAATTTTAGAATTCATGTGGAACTACACACACACACACACACACACACACACACAAAGTTGGAGGCATCACACTTTGTAATTTCAAAATGTATAACAAAACTATAGTAATTATAATAGTATGTTTCTGGCATCAACAAAGACACATAAACCAATGAGATAGAATACCTATTCTATCCAGAAATAAAATATTCTAGCCCAGAAATAAATATGTCCATCAACTAATCTCAACAAGGTTGCCAAAAACACCTGTTTTTTGGCAAACTGGGTGTTTTTGGCAACCTTGTTGAGATTAGTTGATGGGTGTATTAGTCTATAGCATTTATTGCTAAAGATGTATTTTTAAAAACTCATTAAAATATTTAAATGTCCAAAAATATTAAAACATGAAAAAAACATGAGCCCCTACCACAAAGCTTAAGGAAGGACTGATTTTTACAAATGTATTTGAATTCCCAATGAATACATCATGCTTTCCACCTATCTGTCCCTAGTGAAACAAATATCTTGAATTTGATTCTTACTATGTCCAATAGTTGTAAATATATTAATAATATGTGAATGGTTTCTAGATAATACATGGCATTAACTGGAATATTTTATACTCTTATAGATGAATCCTGGTTTAATGTAGATTTCAGCAAGTTGTACATTAAGTACTCTCTTAATGTCCTCTATATTTTCTTGAAAAGATCAACTTTCATCTGAACAATGTATAGTAGGTCCTCCAATAATATCATTTAGTTCAACATTGTTTGTGATAATAGTGACAAAAAAATGATTTTGTTATTTGTCAACTTGCTTAAAGTTGCAGTTTCCAGTAACCTACCAATGACGTTATGATATTTTTGATAAAAATGTAAACTTCATATGGAACCAAAAGAGAGCCCACATAGCCAAGTCAATTCTAAGCAAAAAGAACAAAGCTGGAGGCATCATGCTACCTGACTTCAAACCATACTACAAGTCTACAGTAATCAAAACAGCATGGTACTGGTACCAAAAGAGAAATATAAACCAATGGAACAGAACAGAGGCCTTGGAGGCAATGCCACACATCTACGACCATCTGATCTTTCACAAACCTGACAAAAGCAAGCAATGGGGAAAGGATTCCCCTGTTTAATAAATGGTTTTTGGAAAACTGGCTACTCATGTGGAAAAAGCAGAAACTCACCCCTTCCTGACACCATACATTAAAATTAACTCCAGATAGATTAAAGGCTTAAACATAAGACCTAACACCATAAAAACCCTAGAAGAAAACATAGGCAAAACCATTCAGGACATAGGCACAGGCAAGGACTTCATGATTAAAACACCAAAAGCATTGGCAACAAAAGCCAAAATAGACAAATGGGATCTAATTAAAGTCCAGAGCTTCTGTACAGCAAAAGAAACAATCATTAGAGTGAACTGGCAACCAACAGAATGGGAAAAAATTTTTGCAGTCTACCCATCTGTCAAAGGGCTGATATCCAGAATCTACAAAGAACTAAAACAGATTTACAAGAAACAAACAAACCCATTCAAAAGTGGACAAAGGATATGAACAGACATGTTTTAAAAGAAGACATTTATGAGGTCAACAAACATATGAAAAAATGCTCATCATCACTGGTCATTAGAGAAATGCAAATCAAAACCACATTGAGATACCACCTTATGCCAGTTAGAACAGCGATCATTAAAAAATCTGGAGACAACAGATGCTGGAGATGATGTGGAGAAATAGGAACACTTTTACACTGTTGGTGGGAGTGTAAACTAGTTCAACCATTGTGGAAGACAGTGTGGTGATTCCTCAAGGACCTAGAAATAGAAATTTCTTTTGACCCAGCAATCCCATTACTGGGTATATATCTAAAGGATTATAAATCATTCTATTATAAAGATACATGCACACGTATGTTCACTGCAGCACTGTTTACAATAGCAAAGACCTGAAACTAACCCAAATGCCCATCGATGATAGACTGGACAATAAAAATGTGGCACATATACACTATGGAATACTATGCAGCCATAAAAAATGATGCATTTGTAGGGACATGGATGAATCTGGAAACCATCATTTTCAGCAAATTGACACAAGAACAGAAAATCAAACACCACGTGTTCTCATTCGTAGGCGTGTGTTGAACAATGAGAACACATGGACACAGAAAGGGGAGCATCACACACTGAGGTCTTTTGCGAGGGACTAGGGGAGGGACAGCGGCGGGTAGGGAGGTTGGGAAGTGATAACATGGAGAGAAATGCCAGATATAGGTGACAGGGGGATGGAGGCAGCAAACCACATTTCCATGTGTGTACTTATGCAACAATCCAGCATGTTCTGCACATGTACCCCAGAACCTAAAGTGCAATAAAAAAAATATATATACATATACACATATAAATGACTTATTTATATTGTGACTTATCTGTATTGTTATTTTTAATATTGTATACAATTATAGTACATGCTCATGCCTTTATTTCTTTATTTTTCTCCTTTTGAAAAATATTTACATACTTTCCAATTTATTACTCTCAATGTTATAGATTGATGCTTTGTTTTTGTCAACTTGTTGTACATACATTCCTTGTAGAAGATACACACATACAGTGTGAGATTTCAGCATCACAGGTTTTTTTCATCTTTTATTTAAAGTAGTTATTAGAATGTTTTCTAAAATGTTTGTATCCATTATATTTTACCCCCTTGTCAGCACTGTGTAGTATTGTCATTACTTTACAAAGATTTTATATTTATTATTTTTTAAATATAGATAAAGTTACTGATGCAGGTACATATATGTGTGTTTATATATGTATTTGTAGAAACAACTATACACATACACATGTCAGTAATGATTATATATGATCACTACCAACATAATTAGAAACACCTGGATATTTAAATATTCTCCAATGAGCATTATGGAATTTTGCAATGTGGATGGAAGCATTAAAATTAAACCATGTATCCATACACTAGGTTCATTCTAAAAAAAAATTCAGGTTTATCTGCAAAAATTAATGTATGAGATTATTCAGCAAAGCATTCTACATTTAAGTAAAATTTAGGAAAAAAGTCTAAAATGTATGTTGTTATAGGTATGACAACACACAATTTGCAAGGTATGATAGCATACTAATCATTTGATTAAGTCACAATTGGATATTATAAAGAATTGCTTACACATCTATTGTATTTCTACAAACATCAATCTATTTAGCTATATCTCTATTTCTAGGTTTTGGTATTTTTTCTTAATTCTGTCTGAAATAATCTCAGATGTTTTTATCTTAATTTATTCAGGTTTTAACTAAAATACGCATATATGCTAGCCTTTGGAACAATAATTTAAATTGCAAAACTTTAAAAAACACTACTCTTAAATACTTATGTTTAAAGAATATATTCAGGTTAACATATTTGAAAGCATTAAATTGAACCAGATTAGCTTTAAATATTGCCCAGCTAACTGATTACACCAGAGACATTTGGATTTTAAAATTTATCTATTACATTTTGTATGGCCTATTTATATTGTTAATAATATAATTATCATACAACTGGGCTTCTACTCATAGCAAAAAAGTTTGACAGCATCTAAAGAATTACTGCACTATAATTGCCTGGAACGTTAATTAACTCTCTGGCAGCATTAGATTACAAAATGATACTGTAAAATAAACTATCTAGTTCTGTCTGTGTTACAATTTTTATATATGTACATGTAATATATAGAGTGATTCTAACTTGTATTTTTTTCGATTGTTAAGGCCACAGAATAGTTGTACATATTTTTAGGTGTATGTATATTTTGATACAAGCATACAATGTGTAACAATCAAATCAGGATAATTGGGATATCCATCACCTCATGCATTTATCATTTTGTTGAGTTAGAAAAATTCTAATGCTATTCTTTTAGTTATGTTGAAATATAAAATGAATTATTGTTAGCTATAGTTGTCCAATTGTCCTACTAAACACTCTTACTCCTATGCTCTAACTGATTTTTGTACACATTAAACATTCCCTCTTTATCCCAGTACCCTTCATAGCCTCTGGTAACCATCCTTCTACTATCTCCATGAGTTCCTTCTTTTGGTGTGTTTTGTTTTGTTTGCTTATAGCTCTCACATACAAGGGAGGACATGCAATTGTAAATACAATACAAAACAAAGCAAATGACAAACGTTGCATGTTTCTGTCAAATTCATCAATCAATATTAAGTCATTTAATTCAGTATTAATATTCATTTAATATTGGCTATGTTAACATCAGTTAATATTAATCTAAGAATAAATCAATTTTTGTTAGAAAGTATGGAATCTATGGTTTTGACTACAATAATATCATACGAACAATTGACAATATAACTCCCAAAAAATATTATCCCAGCTGTTATTTTTTAACTTTTCAATAATACTTAGACTAATCTGATCAATAACTAAAGAAAAATTTAAACCACCCTCCACATCCAAGTTACATAGTCAGTATGGAAATTCAAAGCAAAATGGACAAAATCATATCATATTGTTTTTTGTTTAAGTAATTTGTTTGAATTTTCTAGCTTGAAGAGTCTTATGATTGATGGACTTCAATTGCAGTACATATTATCTAAACAGAAATTTTGAATGTGGCACAAAATGCTATTTATTTTCAAATTCATATGTTGGATTCCATTATGTTCCTTGAGGACATAATTTATGTGCTTTTTATTCTTATGCAAAATAACAAGAATGGTTCATAAACTACAATAAAATTTTTATCAATATATATCTTTAAAACAACCTAGTTTGCAAAAGGCCAAAGACACTCATTATAGTTAAATAGCTCTGATATTCAATCAAATCTTATTCCTGCTATTGCTACTTGAAACATTCTGGTAGCCCAAGTGGCCAGATATTAAATTAGAATTTTCAGAGCTTACATTTTGTTTCTGATGTTAATTTTTCAGAAAGTGCTTTATGGAGACCGGGGATAAACAGAGTTCTCCCATTCCTACGTCATGCTATTTCCTTTACTGAAACTTTGGTGGTGAAAGTACCACTTAAAATTTCAAACACTTATTTAATTTCCTAAAGCAAAGAACTCCCAGTGTAACAACAGTTTCTGAAAACCTTAAAAAAAAATAGTTTTAAAAGTTCGAAGTCAAATGTAGAACAGTGATCAAAACCTCTACTGTCTTCAGATTCTACTGGATATGAAAATAGGTTTATGAATAATTAAGAGTTTTTTTTTTTAAAGAGATTAGTAACACAAAATAAAATCATAATAATAGTTACCCTAAGCAGGTAATTATTACCCTTGACTGAAGATGGACTTTGTAATTCATTAATATAGAAAATACTGTCCAAAGAGTCATTCCATGACTTCAGATATACAGGGAAAAGGTAAAATTTGCACATTTGCTTTAGAATACTACTGGTAATTAAAAGAGAGAAGACAAAATGGGGTTGCAGGAGGATGAAAAAGAAAACGGTTGACTGATCAGATGGTGAAACCTGGTAATACCTTTTGTTCTGAATGAACAAAAATTCTTAGACATATATCCTTAATTACATTTACAACTGCACTCCATTTAGCTAGCTTCCATCGTTACCATTTAATCAGTGTCTTCTGAAAAAATACTTGACTAGCCTTTAAATGTTAAAGACTGAAAATATATATCCACATCTTTGCTATATTTAACTTAGGACAACAAATATATGTTATTTATCTAATATATTTGTGAAATGGTAACATGTAATAATAATTTTAAGTCAATATTTAAAGAAAATTATGCATTTCAATTCTTCATGAATTTACTGAAATAATGTTCATTGGTGGAACTTATATTGCTTGTTTGTTCCAGTTTCAGGAATAAAATATGGCCATTTTATTAACTTGATAAATAGTAAATATTCAGCAATAGAAAATAAACTTCCGCATTCATTGTAGCACACTATAACTCAATTTTAAAATAATATTTTGGTTGCCTTTTATACAGGTTCTATTACAGACATTGCAGTTTATACTAAATTTACAAGATATGTTGGAAACCTTGAACTATGTAAACTCAAGTAATGAAAACAAAAACATATAATTGAATTATAAGGCATTATTAAATTAGTTTTAAATTTTAAGTATAGAAAAATGTTATACTACAGAAAAGAGAGACTAGGTTTTAAGTTCTCAGTAATTTAGAAAGACTATGTGAAACAATGATAATAGTTTCAGCAAAAGCATAGAGGTGTGAAAATTCATGCTTTGCAATGGAAAAGGTAAATAGTTTCATGTTACTTAAAAATTATATATCTTGGGTGGTATAGAGTGGGAAATGTTATTTTGAAGATAGTATAGCACCATATTACAACATAATATGCATATTATCTTAAGAAATTTATATTATTTCGTGTAAGCAAAGTGACTTATTTTTGATTCCCCCACCCAGAAGAACACATAATCACAATTTTACTGTGTGTTCCAGAAAGCTGATTGTCAACAGCCATTTCTGTGATAATAGCATTAAATACTTAATGTAACAATATATCTTTTACGTACACATTTAATCCTTACTAAAACTTATTTTGCAAGTCACATTATTAATTTTCAAAAAAATATTTTTTAAATGTTCAAAAACCTGTAAAACCCTAAGTATCCATCAACAGCACCAAAATAAATTGATAGTATATTTATACAATAGAATATTTGTTAAAAGTACAAATTTTAAATAAACAATTATGGAATACAGCTATATGTTGATATAGATATATAAATATGAATGAAATTTCTACATTACACACATAATGTATATATTCAAATGTACTATAAAATAATTATTTGTTCTCACAGTACACTTATTTTTGTGTTTATCTTCCTATCTGTGAATATGATTTCTGTTTCTTTCCTACCTTTCAAACACCTGGTATTTTCAGTCTTTTTAAATTTTTGATAGACTTCTTGTTATAAAGAAGGTGTTTCAGTTTGGATTCAATTTGCTTTTCCTGAGTTTTAGTTGATTTTATAATTATTCTGTTGAACAAAATATTTATTGAATGAATTCTATATGTAAGATATAGTTTTAGGTATTGAAGAAAAGTCTTGCCCTGTGATGCTCACATTCAATAATATATATATTTGCCTATTTGCCTTTATAGGTAAGTATTTTCAATATATTCTGAATATTAATAATTTTTCAGAAAATGTTTTCTCTTAGGTCATTGATTTCATTTTTACTTACTTTTGTTTAGTATCTTCTATCTTTGGATACATGAAAATTATTAACATTTTCTTTTTTATCTACATTTTCCTTTAGGCTTTGACCTTTTGCAGTTTTATTAAAGAAATCCTTCTAAAATGCCTGACAGTGCTTTTCTATAAAGTTGATTAAAAGTTCAAATACTACTGATTGATATTTATCTTTCACGCCAGAGATTGAACATATCATCTTTGGTCCATTTATGGCCTCTGGTTTCTATTCCATTCTGCTTGAATTTCTGTACAAATGTTATGCTTTCTTATCATTAAGAGATAATCAAATTATCTGACAGTGTTAGCTACTATGATATATTTTTCTTCCATGGTGTCATACTGTGATTTTTTAAACACCATTGTTATTCTATTTAATAAATCTTAAATGTTTCACCAAAAGCTTGACTATGATTGAAATTGCATCGAATCTATAGATAAGTTTATAGAGAATTGAATCTTAGCAATATATCATAAATGTATTGTTTCACTGTAAATATATATTCTTTAATTTTTACATCTGATTGTATGCTTATTTTAATTACTCCATAATTTGTTGTCATTTCTTAAGATGTTCTTGATTCTCATGTAATCCTATTATATTTTTCTATGTCTAATGCCTTCTGTTCTTTATATTGAGAACATATTCTATGACTTTTTTACTTTTTAAGATATTTCAGGTATTTACATTTATAGGCTATCTGGAACTTGTCCTTGTGAATTGTGATAAATAGGGGCCAATTTCTGATATTTTTTTCCATAGATATCTTAGTAGCCTACTCAGAATTCATAGAGGGTCCTTTCTTTCTTCACAGCACAGCAGTAGCACAAGTATGAAAATCAGTTCTTGGAAGTTTCAGTTTGACTAGTCTATTTGTCAATTCTTGCACCAATATCATACTCTATAATTAATCTTGCTTTATACTAGATCTTAGTATCTGATAGTACAAGTACTCTAGCTTTGTTGCTGTTCATCAAAATTGCCATTGGCATTTTTAGTCTTGGCATTTCCACAAAAACCTTCTAGCCAATTTGTCAATTTCCACAAGAGAACCAGCCAAGAATTTTTGTTGGAACAAAAAATTTTGTTTGGCATACATTTTTATTCGTACAATTTTGTTCTACCAACCCATAACATGATTTTTCTTTTTGTTTATGTATATCAGCTTAAAGACCTCCTCATGATATGTGGATATTTTATATCAAAGGTTTTATATTTTTCACCTATTTGAGATGATATTATTAACCACTTTTGTTAATGTGTTTTTTAAAAATTTCAATTGGCTAGTTTGTTGCTGGTATAAAAAATACAATTAATTTTTGAATACCATTCTGGTTTACAGTAGCTTAAAGATATTTTTGAATAGAAATAGTGATAAAAGGCATTTTTGTGTGTTTCTCAATCATAATAGGAATGTTTTCATATTTTCGTCATTAAATAAATTGATGGTAATTGCTTCTTTTAGATAACCTATAAATTAAAGATATTGTTTTTATATTATTTTATTGCTTTTATTTTATGGCTTGCTAGATTTTTTTTAAAAATCATTAAAAAAATGAATCCATACTGAATTTATTCAAATGCTTTTTAGCTTCACTTGTGATGATCATGTACTTTTATTGTCTTAATGTGATTAATATATACACTTATTTTTTAAAATCATGCTATATGGTATTGTTGGATTCTATTAGATAAATGGACAGATGGATAGACAGATAGAATATATTTATATGCCTTAAGTTTACAATGTTTTTTAATGAAATAAATCAGAATATTATATTCCTTTCTTATAAGATTCTTGCCAATTTTTAGTATCAAGGTTTTACTATACTACTAAAATGATTTGGTTCATGGTTTTCTTTATTATTCTGTGTCAGAGTTTGACTGAAATTGATCTTTTTTAAATCAAGTCTTTATAATAATTTATAATAATCCACCAGTAAAATATATGTGGACCTGAAGGGTTTTTTTTTTTTGGTAAGAGGACATATATATATATATATATATATATGATTTAATATATTAAATAGCTTTATCATACTTTGATTTTCTGTTTTTATGTAAGAATTAATCATTTGTTTTTAAATAATTTGTATAGCTCATCTATATATTCAAGTTTATTTGCTTATTCATATGTTTGTGGAATTGTAAATAAAAGTATATATTTATGACATTTTTTCTGAGTTGATTTTGCCAGAAATGCATTTTAACTCTTATAAAATTTCTTATAAAATTTTCAACATATTTTATGGTTATGTTTTATTGTTCTCCATGTATTAAATCTCTTTGAATTTCTGTTCTTACTCTAGTCTGAATCATGCTTTCTATTAGTTTTTAAATTTATCGATTAAATTTTATGTGTATTTATCATGTAAAATATTGTGTTTTGAAGTATATATACATTTTGGATTGACTAAATCCTGCTAATTACCATAAGTCTTATAACCATAGGAGGTTTTCTTAATCACCTTCGGCTACTATAACAAAATACCATAAACCAAGTGGCAGAAAAATGGCTTAAACAACTTACTCTGAAGGCTGTAATGTCTATGATCAAAACACCAGCAATTTAGTTCCTGGTGAGGGACTTCTTCATGGCTTGCAGATGGAAGCCTTCATCATAAGTGGAGAGAATGAGAGAGAGAAAGAGAGGTCTCATAAGGACACTAGTTCAATCAAGGAGCTCCACCCTCATGAGTTCATCTAAATTAAATTATCCCCTATGGACTTTATTGCTAAATACTATCACATTGAGGGTCAGGGCTTCAACATATGAGTGCTGGGTGAGACACATTCAGTCCACAGCATCAGCCACTGCCACCCTTCCCCACCTCCGTGTCCACTTACATGCAAAATATATTCGTTTCATCCAAACAGTTACAAAGGTCTTAACTAGATTCAGCATCAAATCGAAAGTCTAAAGTGCAAAGTTTCATTAAAATTTCATCTAAATCAGATATGGGTGCGATCAAGATACACTTAATCCTGAGACAAACTTTCTTTACAGCTGTGAGCCCGTGAAACCAAGTAAGTCATATGTTTCCAAAAATACACTGGTGAGACAGGCAAAGGATTGACATTCGCATTCTAAAAGGAAAAAAAAAATGGAAAGAAAAAAGAGATGATGGGTTCCAATCAAATCCCAAACCTACGTAGACAAATACTATTAGATCTAAAGGGCTTAAGAATAATCCCCTTTGGTTTTATGCCCTTTCTTCTGGACCTTCTGGAGAGGTGCACTTGCCTTCTGGATTCACTAGGGTAGCATTTCCTCCTCTTAAGGTCTGCTGAGAGTAGATCACTTTTCTAAGGCCCTGCACCCAAGGTTCCACATAGCTGCCACCTAAACTGCTGAAAACAGAGGTGATCCCACCCCTTTCCTGGCTTTTCAAACTGAAAGAGAGCCCTGATAATCACCGAATGTCTTCTTTTTTTTTTTTTTTTTTTTAAATGAGACAGAGTCTTGCTTTGTCACCCAGGCTGGAGTGCAGTGGCATGATCTCGGCTCACTGCAACCTCCACCTCCCAGGTGCAAGCAATTCTACTGCCTCATCCTCCCCAGTAGCTGGGATTACAAGCATGTACCACCACACCCAGCTAATTTTTGTATTTTTAGTAGAGACGGGGTTTCACCATATTTGCCAGGCTGGACTGAAACTCCTGACCTCATGATCCACCTGCCTCGGCTTCCCAAAATGCTGGATTACAGGCATGAGCCACCACACCCAGCTTCCCTTGACTTTAAAGATAACACACATTCACAGTCAAATGGCTCTAGAACTCAGTCCTATAGTACTGAAGAAGTCCAACAACCTTCCTTCATTTAGTCCTGTCTCTAGCCTCTTCAGTTTAAACTGGCAACATTTCTGTGGAATGGCTGAGTAGATCTGTGGTAAACACCCATACTAATCTTACATACTTAGAATTCTCTTAGAACAAGCTTTTTATTTTTTGTAATATGGATAGACTGAAAATTTTTCAAATCTTTAACTTGTTTCTTTTTCTTTACATTTCCTTGTTCAATTCATTCCTTGCATTTTACTATAAGCCATCAGGTAGAACTAAGCCACTTCTTCAACACTTTCTTAGGGAACATCTTAGCTAAATATCCAATTTTATCACTCACTAGTTCTACCTTCCACAAAACACTAGAACACAATTCAGCAAGTTCGTTGGGACTTTATAACAAGGATTACCTTTTTCTATTATCCAATTACATTTTCCTCATTTCTATCTGAGACCTCCACAGACCTTACTGTACTGTCCAAGTTCCTATTAACATTCTGTTTATAATTATTTATCTATTATCTAAGAAGACAGACCATTTCTCTACAGCTCTCTTCTTTCATTTATGAGCCCTCACCAGAACCAACGTTAATGTTCATATTCCAGTGTGCACCTCAAAACGTCTCCAATCTCTACCCAAAGCCAATTTCAAAGTCACTTCCACACGTTTAGATACTTATGAAAGCAGCACCTACTCTTGTATCCGAAATCCATTTTAGTCAGCTTAGGCTACTATAACAAAATACTATAGACTAGTTGGCTTAGACCAAAGGCATTTATTTCTCATAGTTCTGGAGGCTGAGTTCCAAGATCAAGGTGCCAACAGGTTCACATCCTGGGAAGAGCCCTCTTCCTGGCTTGCAGATGGCCACTTTTTACCATGTTTTCACACTGGAGACAACTAGAGACTTATGGTCTTTTTTTCTCTTATAAGGACACGTGTCATCATGGAGGCCCCACCCTTATGACTTCATCTAAACCTAATTATTTCCGAAAGCTTTCAGCCCTGATTACCACCATATTGATGACAAGCAATATATGAATATTGTGGGTGAACAAACATTCATTCTGTCCATAACAGAGGCAAATATAACTTTATCTTTTTTTGGCATATGGTGTATCTTAAATAAAAGTCTTATTATTCATAATTAACCTTACTGTAATTCTCTTTAGAAAAATAGGGTGAGTTATTTATACTTTTGAAAATGTAATGTAATGATTATAATAGAAAATACACATTTTTTTTTTCACATTCCTTGAGCATATTTTATATAGGGTAATCCGTATAGGAAGAAGAGTAGACAATAAAATATAATTAATGAACCCAATTAATCATTTTATTATCGGCATAACAAAGGTTTAAAAGATTAAATTCTACATTACATTTTAATTTTGTGGATTTCTCTATTTCTAAATGTTTATTGCTATAATTAGTTCATTTTCCTTCTCAAATGAGAGCAATAAAAAGTAAATTATCAGAGCAAAAGAGTGCATGGTAATTTGTCTTATCAGATGCACTACAATAAATAATAAAGGAAGCTTAACAAGTTGAAGGAAAACAACCCTCGATGGTAACAGAGAAAAGTAAAAAGAAAGTACCAGAAAGGAAAATGGTTTGGTAAATATAAAAGACAACTTTTGAAAGAGGAAATAATGATACAATATTGCAATGTTTATAGTTATGTTGAAGCAAAATATATGACAACAGTAGTAAATAAGGTGGATATAGTGTAAATAAGTTAAAACATGAATGGCTCTTGAGTTGTTTGGAACATGCTCAAAATACTAATTTGCGACTAAGACAATTAATTTAGGAGAAAAATGTTTTAACAACTTCCTAAGTTGCTTAGCAGTTTCTATTGTGGTTTGATTCGGCTTACATGGATGTGCAAATGTATCAAATTTATTGAATTGTACACTGAAGACAGTGTGTGTGTTATATCTCACTTAAAATTTTAATAACAAATGTAAGTATTTTTAGAATGATTATAAATATTTATATTATTCAAGAGGAAAATCATAACAAACATTACAATAAATTTTATTTTTATTCTAAAAAAGGTGTCTTTTACAATTAGGTGAAAATAACTCAAATAACTTGAGAAGAATAAAATTGTGCATGGCTATTAGAAATAATCTTAAAGACGAGAAACATTTATATACTGAAATCTGCAAACTATTCATGAAATAAAGAAGGAACAGATATTTCATATTAATAGATTGAAATAATATTGCTAAAATGTCAATTCTACTCAAAGAAATCTACAGATTAATGCAATCACTATCAAAATTCCAATGGCTTTTTTGTTACAGTAGTAGAAAAATCAATTATTATATTCATATGAAACCAACAAAGACCTTAAGCAGCTAAAGCAATATTGAGAAGAACAAAGCCAGAAGCGTAATACTTCTTGATTTCAAATTATTGTATAAAATTATTGTAATTGAAATAGTATGTTACTTGCCTAAAACATACGCTTAGACCAGTGGTACAGAATAGACAGCCCAGAAACAAACCCGCACATAAACAGTCAACTGATTTTCAATGAAAGTGCCAAAAATGAGCAATGGAAAAGAATAGTCTTTTCAGCAAATGGTACTGTGATAACTGGGTAATCACAAACACACAAATAAACCTGGACCTTAACTTACACTATACACAGAAAGCAACACAAAGGGGATTAAAGGTTTAAATGTAAGACGGAGAACTGCAAAACTTCTAGAAGAAAACAGCGAGAAAACATCATGGCATTGGGTTTGACATTATTTTCTTAGATATGACACCAAAATCATACGCAACAAAAGCAAGATAAATGAAGTGAGACTCCAACATACTACAAAAGTTTCTGTTTGGAAAGGGAAACAAGTGATGGAGAAAGACAGCTGCAGAATAGGAGAAAATATTTGCAAATCATATATCTAGTGAGGGATTAATATCACAAATATACAAGGAACTCCTTACAATTCAGTAGCAAAAAAGATACCAAAAACAAACAAAAAGAACTCCACAAATGCCAAAATTAAATAATGGGCAAAGGACTCCAACAGACAAAGATGTTACATAGTTGGCCAATAGATGCATAGAAATGTGTAAAAAAACAAGTGTGGTGAGAATGTGGATTAATTAGAACACTTGCACAATGTTTGTGAAAATGGAAATGGTTCAGTCCCTATAAGACATAGTATAATGTTTCCTTGGAAAAGTAAAAATAAATCTACTATAGCATTCAACAATCCTACTTCTTACCATACAAACCATTCTTGACTTACGATGGTCCCACCACAATATTTTGACTTTGTGATGAATGTGTGCCTGGCAACTAACCCCATCATACATCAAGGAGCATCTGGTCTTATGATTATCAAACTTACAGTTTTTTTTTTTTTACTTTACAATGGATTGATTGAGGCATAAAATATATTTTTGACTTATGATATTTTTGAATTAAGATGGTGGGTTAATACTGAGTGTCAATTTGATTGGACTGAAGGATGCAAACTATTGTTCCTGGGTGTGTCCGTGAGGGTATTGCCAAAGGAGATTAACATCTGACTCAGTGGACTGAAAGAGGCAGACCCACTCTCAATCTGGGTGGGCACCTTGTAATCAGCTGCCAGTGCAGCTAGAATAAAAGCAGGCAGAAGAACATAAAAGGATCTCAATACATTCATCTTAACAACTGTCTTAAACATACAGTACTAAGGTAAATCTATAAAAGCTAAATAATGTACCCAAATTCCATAATTAGGACTGATTCATAAGTGTGCAACCTGTGCTGTCACATGGGGCTTCTTGCTGTAAAGGCCTCCACAAATAGTTACTGCTTTGCTCTTGTTATCTTGAAATTCTTAACAATATTTCAACAAGGGGCACTGCATGTTCATTTTGCACTGTGTCCCACGAATTATGCAGCCAGTTTCATTTACAATAAATAGGTGAACTAAGTTTCAAATTCATAGGTACAATTTTAAAACAAAACAAAACAAAAGCATCTATGCTCTTGCCAGAACAAACATAAGAATTTTGATATAAACTGAATTTATTCTGCCTTTGACTTTGGCATTGAAAGTTTTAACTCTACTAAATGTAAATAGTTTTGATATTGTTGAGACATTTTTATCTATTTTTACAATTAAACTTGACAAGAGCCATCCTCATCCATACAAATTTAAAAGTTAAACAAATTAGATTTTGCCCTGAGAAAAAATACTGATTTTTTCCTCTAAAGTTATTTTGATAATATCAGACAATAAAAGCAGTTTTTCATTGAGAATATTATGATGTATTTTATTTTTTTTATTTGAGAGTCACTGTAATAAAAATATCATCTCATAAAATTACAGTTTGAGGTACTACTCAGACACACAATTAAATGTTTATACTGAATCTTTAAAGACTTCTCAAATCTTATTTGATAAGTTTATTTGTAACAATGCTTCCTGGAGATCCATGACTTATTTTAGAAAGTTTTACTTAGATCATGATCTTTTGACCAAATATGATGTGGTAATATTATGTATAATAAAAATTCTAACTTGCAACTTACTTACTGTAGGTTTTTCCCCCCACTTCTGCAATGACTTGCCTTATTACAGTTTCTCTGTATTATCAACTTATTGATATACTTTAGATAGCAGAATTGATTTTGAGCAGCCAATCTTTTCCCTCTTTCATTATTTATTATTTCACAAATTCAGTTGAGATGAGAGAAAATCGTTTCACTTGACTTGTACATAGACTAACCTCATTTTCAGGATATTGTACAGTATAATTTTGCTATTTATTCAGATGACTAAAATATTGAGCATGAAGATTACTCATAATGAAAATGATGAATAAATAAAAATCCTGTTTGATAGTACACAATATTGAAACTCTGGGTACATCTCATTATGAGAAATGAAATCTATCAATAGTCCAGACTAAAAATTTTATTAATTTCTAAGAAAAGAAATAAAAAGTTAATTCCTGCTAACACAGAAAATGTGATGAAAGGTTTTCAAAAACTTTTTTTAATAAAAGAAGTATTTCCATAGTTAAGGTGATTAAGAAGAAATGAGGTAAATGAGAACTTTGTGAATCAGGAGAAAAATAATCATTAGTAAAATATCTTCAACTGCAGTCATCTTATGCTAAACTCTGCTCATATATTTTTGCAGTAAACAAGCAATATTGTATGCAAATTATTATGTAGTTAACGTTTTTGGAAATTTAATTATAATGAAAAGAGTTTTGGGATTAGTTTGAAAGACATAAACCAAGTCTTTATTCAGATACCAACTACATGATTTTGGGCATGACATATGTTCTAGATCATGGATTTTCAACTGTAAATTGAAGTAGCTGATTTCCTACATTATTGCATATTATATATATTTTGCATTATTGCCTAATTCCTTGTGTCTGAGTTTACTGTATAAATTACTGAAGGCCAAAATGAAGTTATAAACCAACATTAAAAAAAAAATACACACTAAATCAAATAGTAGGCTGAAAAAATACTGGTTTAAATTACATCCAGATGTATCACTTCATATGTCATTCAAAATCTTCAGCTAATAATTATTTACATTTTCAAAATGCAAATTATATCTGCTAGTACATTAGGAGTTTTACTATTACAACATTTAATAATCTTCTGTGAAGGTAAAACAAAATTTGAGAGTCAAACAATAATATTATCTTGTTTCACCCAAAAATCTATAGTACTGATACTTTTGATCTTACCAAATCATATGTTTTGGTCCCAATAAGGACTACTGCAGACTTGCAATGATTTAGAAGCATCCCTGATAAATAAACTATTTACTGAGCACTTGTACTTAGTAGGTACCGTGAAGAAATGTCCCAGAGCTTACGGGATTTTTGTCATTGTTTGGTGTTTTTATTTGGGCCCCCTGAAAAGCAGGGCCTGAGATAAGGTCTTAGGTGTGGGCTGGTCACTCATAAGGAAAACACAGAAAGTTAGAAAATGGAAATAGGGAAAATGTGATGAAGGGGGAAAATCCAATATAATGTTGCATTATATTGCATTTTCAAGATGTCTGCTTTACAGCACAAGGAGTCAATTTAAAAAAATGTATTTCTCTTGAGAAACATAAACAGATGGTTTATGATAAAAGATAGAAGCTTGGATTACTTAGTTAAAGGCCCACAAGGTCTTGCATCTCACATTATTCAGATACCTTAGAAAGAATTTTTCCACCTTGATTCTTTTTTTATTACCTAAGAATACATCCTGAAGATTATTGCAGATTTGTATTTAAAAATTCTGCCACATTTGTTTTTATATTTTATATTCCTCCATGTATATTTACCAGACAATATTTAACAAGTTCACTGCTGATGGAACTTTGAATTTTTTCTCACGTATTATGTCTACAAATGAAATCATGATAAATAGTCTTGATCATATTTCACTTTGAATTATTAACAGGTTGTATATGGGATATATTTTGTGGGAATGTCAGGTAAAGGGATAAATGTATATGCAGTTTTTCAAGATAATGTCATAGTCCCCTTCACACAGATTTTGTTATTTTGTATTCCCACCAACAATGTGCAAAAGTATCTGTTTCAACATAATTTTACCCACAGAATATGTTGTTAAACTTCTGAGGTTTTTTTTTTTTACTATTTTTATAGGTGAGAAATGGCATCACAATGTTGCTTAAATTTCTATTTTACTTATTATTAATGAAGTAGGAAAAGATTTATAATTTATATTAACATTTCCACATGGAATGCTTATATATTGTGCCTGCTTTAAGATGGCATTTGGTCCTTTATTTTTATTTTTTATTTATATTTTTTAACTTTTATTTTAAGTTCAGGAATACATCTGCAGATTTGTTATACAGATAAACTCATGTCATGGGGGTTTTTGTACAGATTATTTTGTCATACAGCTATTAATCTTTGTACCTATTAGTTATTTTTCCTGCTTCTCTCCTTCATCCAACCCTCCACCCTCTGATAGGTCCCAGTGTTTGTTGTTCCCCTCTATATGTCCATGCGTTCTCATAATTTAGCTCCCAGTTATAATTGAGAACTTGTAGTATTTGGTTTTCAGTTTCTGTGTTAGTTTGCTAAAGATAATGGCGTCCAGCTCCATCCATGTTCCTGCAAAGAACGTGATCTTGTTAGTTTTTACAGCTGCATAGTATTCCATGGGGTACAAGTGCCATATTTTATTTATCCACTCTACCATTGATGGTCATTTGGGTTGATTCCATGTATTTGCTAATGTGAATAGTGCTGCAATGAACATAAACATGCATGTGTCATTTTGGTAGAACAATTTGTTTTCTTTTGAATATATGCCCAGTAGTGGGATTGCTGGGTTGAATAATATTTTTGCTTTAAGTTATTTGAGAAATCTCCAAACTGTTTTCCACAGTGACTGAAACTAATTTGTATTCCTCTCAACAGTGTACAAGTATTCCCTTTTCTCTGCAATCTTACGAACATCTGCAAGTTTAGAACTTTTTAAAAATAACCATTCTGACTGGTATGAAATCATATTTCATAGTGGTTTTGATTTGCATTTTTCAAATGATCAGTGATGACAAGCTTTTCTTCATATGCTTTTTGGCTCTGTGTATGTCTTATTTTGAAAAGTGTCTGTTCATGTCCTTTGCTCAATTTTTAATGGAGTTGTCTATTTCTTGAAAATATGTTTAAATTCCTTATGATGCTGGATATTAGATTTTTGTTAGATGCATAGTTTGCAAAGATTTTCTCTCATTCTGTAGGTTCTCTGTTTACTCTCTTGATGGTTTTTTTTTTTTGCTGTGCAAAAGTTCTTTAATTAAATCCCATTAGTCAATTTTTGCTTTTGTTTCAATTGCTTTTGGCATCTTTGTCGTGAAATATTTGCCCATTCCTATTTCCTGAATGGTATTGTCTAGGTTGTCTTCCATGGTTTTTATAGTTTTGGGTTTTACATTTAAGTCTTTAACTCATGTATAGCCTATTTTTGTATATGGTATAAGAAGGAGGTTCAGTTTAATTCTTCCTCTTGTCGCTAGCCAGTTATTCCAGCACTACTTATTAAATAGGGAGTCCTTGCTCCATTGCTTGTTTATGTCAGCTTTATCAGAAATTAGATAGTTGCACCTATCGCAGCCTTATTTCTAGGCTTTCTGTTCTGTTCCATTGGTCTGTCTGTCTGTTTTTGTATCAGTAGTATGCATACTGTTTTTGTTACTGTAGCCCTGTAGTATAGCATGGAGTTGGGTAGCATGATGCCTCGAACTTTGTTTTTTTGCCTGGATCACCTTGGCTACTAAAACTCTTTTTTCTTTCCATATTAATTTTTAAATAGTTTTTCCAAGTTCTGTGAAGAATGTGAATGACACTTTAATAGGAATAGCATTTAATCTATAAATTGCTTTGAGTAGTATGGCCATTATAACAATATTGATTCTTCCTATTTATGAGCACAGAATGCTTTTCTATTTGTTTGTGTCATCTCTGATTTCTTTGTGCAGTTTTTCAGTTCTCTTTGTAGAGATTTCTTACCTCCCTCATTTACTGTACTCCTAGTTTTTTTTTTTTTTTGTGTGTGTGTGTGTGTGTGTGTGTGTGGCACTTGTGAATGAGTTGTTTTCATGGTTTGGCTCTAAGCTTGATGTTGTTGGTGTATAGAATACTAGTGATTTTTAGAGTTTATTATTGGTCTGTTTGGAGATTAAATTTGTTCCCTGCTCAGTCTTGGGAAGGTGTATGTGTCAGGGAATTTATTAATTTCTTCTAGATTTTCTAATTTATGTGCATAAATGTGTTAATAATATTCCCTTATTGTTATTTTTATTTCTGTGGGGTCAGTGGTTACATACCCTTTCCCATTTGTCATTTCTAACTGTGTATACTTGTAGCTTCTGTCTTTACTTCTTTATTAGTCTAGCTAGGGGTCTATTTTATTACTTTTTTCACAAAAGCAACTCTTGGATTTGTTGATCTTTTGAAAGGCTTTTTGTGTCTCAATCTCCTTCACTTCAGCTCTGATTTCAGATATTTCATGTCTTATGCTAGATTTTGGGTTGGTTTTCTCTTGGTTCTGTAGTTCTTTATTTGTGATGTTAGGTCATTACATTGGGATCTTTCTGACTTTTGAATGTGAGCATTTAGTGCCATAAATTTCCTGCTTAACAATGATTATGTGATTGGTTTTAAAGTATGTGCCATGTGATGATGAGAAGAATGTATATTCTGTTGTTTGGGCATGCAGAGTTCTGTATATGTCTATCAGATCCATTTGACCCACTTTGAGTTCAGGTCCTGAATATCATTGTCAATTTTTTTTTGCCTTCATGATTTGTCTAATATTGTCAGTGGGGTGCTGAAGTCTCCTACTATTATTGTGTGGGATCCTAAGTCTCTTTGAAGGTCTGTAAGAACTTGCCTTATAAATGTGAGTGTTCCTGTATTGGGTGAATATAGATTTTGGATAGTTAGTCTTCTTGTTGAATTGAACCCTTAGCAATTATGTAACAGCCTTCTTTGTCTTCTTTGATCTTTGGTAAAGTCTGTTTTGTCTGAAATTGGATTACATCCCCTCCTTTTGCTGTTTTCCTTGTGCTTGGTAGATTTTTATTCATCCCTTTATTTTGAGCCTATGGGTGTCATTGCATGAGAGGTGGATCTCTTGAAGACAGCATACCAATGGGTCATCTGGCTTGCCACTCTGTGCCTTTTAATTAAGGGTATTTAGCCTATTTACATATAAAATTAGTATTAATATGTGTGGTTTTGATCCTATTATCATGATGTTACCTGATTGTTATGCTGACTTGTTTATGTGGTTGCTTGTTAGTGTTGATGGTTTGTATACTTAAGTGTGTTTTTGTAGAGGCTGGTAACAGTCTTTCCTTTCCATATTTAGTGCTTCTTCCAGCAGCTCTTGAAAGGTAGGTCTGGTGGTAATAAAGTCACTCCGCATTTGCTTGTTTAAAAGAATCTTATTTCTCCTTTGCTTATGAAATTTAGTTTGGCCAGATATTAAATTATGGGTTGAAACTTCTTTATTTTTAATAATGTTGACTATTAACTCCTAATATTTTCTGGCTTGTAGGGCTTCAGCTGAGACATCTACTGTTAGCCTGATGGGGTTCCCTTTGTAGGTGACCTGCCCTTTCTCTTTGGCTGTCTTTAACATTTTCTTCATTCATTTCTACCTTTGAGAATCTTATTTTCATGTGTCTTCTTGTGTATCTTGCAAAAGTTATCTGCATTTTCTGAGTTTGAATATTGGTTTCTCTAGTTAGGTTGGGGAAGTTCTAATGGATGATATCTTGAAATATATTTGCCAGGTTGCTCACATTCTTCTCATCTATTGCAGAGACTCCAATGATTCATAGATTTTGCCTTTTTATGTAATTTCATATTTCTAAGAGATTTGCTTCATTCATTTTAACTCTTTTTTCTCTATTCTTTTCTGACTGTTTTATTTTAGAAAGCCAGTCTTCAAGCTCTGAGATTCTTTCCTCCATTTGGTCTATTGTGCTATTAATACTTGTTATTGCATTAAGAAACACTTGTACTGTGTTTTTCAGCTCTATTTGGTTGGCTATATTATTTTCTATACTGGCTATTGTGTCTGTCAGCTTCTGAATCATTTTATTGTGACTGTTAGCTTCCTTGGATTGAGTTTCAATGTACTCCTGCATCTCAATGATCTTCATTTCTATCCATATTTTGAATTATATTTCTGTCACTTCAGCCATATCAGCCCATTCAGAATGATTGTTGGAGAGGTGATGTAGTCATTTGGAGGAAAGAGGGTACTCTGGCTTTTTGAGTTGTCAGGAACGTTACTCTGGTTCTTTCTCATCTCTCTGGGCTAATACTCCTTGAATCTATGAAGTTGCTGATCTTTGAGGAGTTCTTTTTTTCTTTCTTTCTTTTCTTTTTTCTTTTTTTTTTTTTTTTTTTTTTGAGACAGAGTCTCACTCTGTCACCAGGCGCCAGGCTGGAGTGTGCAGTGGCGTGATCTCGACTCACTGCACCTCCACCTCCTGGGTTCAAGCGATTCTCCTGCCTCAGCCTCCCGAGTAGCTGGGATTACAGGTGTGCAACACCACGCCCACCTAATTTTTTGTATTTTTTGCTAGAGACGGGGTTTCACCATGTTGGCCTGGAGGGTCTCGATCTCCTGACCTTGTGATCTGCCTGCCTCAGCTTCCCAAAGTGCTGGGATCACAGGTGTGAGCCACCACACTCAGCTTTTAAATTTTCAGAATTTCCTTGTATATTAGGCATTGTAAGACTTTGAAATATATTGTAATTTTTCCCCAGGTCATCATTTGACTTCTGAATTTGTACACAAATGCATGTGTGCATGTTTTATATGTTTGCCATTTACACAGGCATTTTCTTCTTCTCTCTCTGAATTTTATATAAGCAAATTGCTCAATCTTTTATTTTATTGCTTTTGAATTATGTTATATTTAGAATAATTTTATCCATTCTGAGTTTATAATAATCTAGTAATACTTTGTTTTAAGACTGAATGGTCTCAATATTTTAAAATGTATAATTCTGACCCAACTAAATTTATCCCACAGTGTGGTGGTGGGAGAACATATCTATTTTAGTTTTCTCATGATGTCTGTTCAGGTGACACAATGACATTTATTAGAAGTTTTGTCTTTTCTAAACTGTTTTAAAAGTTTGTTTTATGGCATAAATATTCTATAACTTTTTGTGAATATTTTTGATTGTCTTTCTTTGCCATTGCTTAATCAACCCATTCATGCACCAATATAACACTTTTAATTAGAAAGATTTTACAGTGTGATTTAAATCTGACATTATTGTAACCACCACATGCTCTCATAGTTATGAATTCTATGCCTATTCTTGGCAATTTACACTTTCCTTTGTATTTTGATGTCAATATAGTTTAATGCCAGGACACAACTTAGTTACAGGCCACTGGTTTCTTTCCCATTCCTCACCCAAAACTACTACCTGCAGCTTTTGCAGTTACTACTCCTCTGCATGGAATGCTCTTCCCAGATTTTCTGTATGGCTTTTTTCCTCACCTTACTAATGTCCCTGATCAACTGTTACCCCTTTAAAGAGTCTATCAGTGAGTTCATGTTTTATGTCACCTATCTAAAATGGCACCACCCTCTGCCCTACTCATCATACTCTATCCCTCAAACAAGTTTGTTCTTAAAGGATTATCATTTTTTACAGCCATGGAGATGCATTGCTCAGATCTTAAATAACTTGATTCAGCTTTCAGGAGTGAAGTTAATGGACAATCATCAGCTCTACCACCTTCAGCAATAGCCTCAGCTTTTCAGCCAAAATTCAAGTTCTTCCTAGGCAGACCTCAGCCAACAACTACAAGTCTGGGGTATAATACAACTAAGTCATTTCTGTCTAAGTGTGGACCCCTCTAATTGATGATCTTCACTCCAAAGATCCATATTTAGTTGGTAAAATCCTTGTCAGGTCTGCATCATAGTGTGAAGTTCTCCCAGCTCAATCTTGCTTTCTCCGTATTATCTTATCACAGAGATCAGATCAGCTGAAAGCTTTGCTTCCGAAAGCTTCCCTGCCCAGTTATGCTACCTGTCTCCTTTATCTTTCTTAGGTATTATCCTCCAAACTCACTGACTAATCTCAGGGACTGCTTTCTGGAGGGTCCAAGTGATCTAGTATTCTTTTACATTTTGTTTATTTGCTTACTGTGTTTCTTCACTAGAATACAAACTGTCTTACAGCAAATAAAAAAAAAAAAGTCTTGAGTACCTAGAATAGTGTCTGACATGTAGCAAATATTCAATATAATGCATTATATGTCACTTGATATATACAGAATCAAGTCTGTTTCTAAATATTTTAAAAAAACTTAATTGAGGAAAGTGCAAGTTATTGTCCTGTTTCCCCATTTCTAATTGCGAACACCGTATAATTAGAAAATTATCCTCTCTGAGAACTCAAGAAACTCTAACTTAGTTGGCCTGGCAAAAATAGGAAAGCATAATAATTTATTATTGTCTTAAGATTTATTAGTCAACCATAAACTTAAATCCTTTGAGCAGGTAAGCAAAAATTAAGAAGGCAATATAACAACTCTCTCTTTTCATTATAGACAGACGTCGACATCCTCCCTAGTAGGAACAAGATGAGAAAGCAAATAAAGAATATGAGAGGTATTTCACCCTTCTATTGATTATCTGGTTTCAGCTTCACACTAACTTACCAGTGAATGCATATCTAAAAAAGAAGCTGCCTGTGAAAGGATTAGAAATGAATCAAGGAGAAGACAAATAAGAACATATTAGGAGTTATATAACAATCAATTTTATAAATGTTAAACATAGATATATCTTCTCTAGTTTCAACCACAGAAGGTGTATTGTCTCACTGACCACAAAATATACATAGCTGAATATTGTGCTTGCCTGAGTCATCAGACATTACACTAAATTTTTCTTCTATTATATAAGAATTCAAAATGTATGCACTGCTAAGATCAAATTATGAAATATATGTCAAACATAATTCCTAAGAGTCTGCATTGCTTGTGAACTTTGACTTATTGTTTGAAAGCTATAAAAGTTAACTATGTAAAACCCTTTGTACCAGAATAATAATTTTAGAGCTTACACCAGGGTTATGCATTTTGTAATATGTAAAATAAGGTTGAATGCAAAACTCAGATGAATAAATAGAAAATAAAATTACAATAAGTTAAATGTTAATAGGATGCTGGTTAAATAAACTATAATATATCTCTCCAATGTCATACACAAATAGGTATGTGAATACCTATGTAACAATATTATAATTGTTCCACAAGTTAAAAAATTAAATTGAACAAATGCATGGGCAATATGAAAATATTTGTAAACAAATAACTATGTTTATTACATTTATTACCTCTTAACTTTTACTTAACACAATGAGATAGATTCTATTATCATTTCTATTATGTGAAGGAAGAAACTGAGGCACAAAGAGGGGTAGAAATATTTGAAAAGCTATTTGAATATGTCTAGCATATGTACATGTTCTCTGTAAGTCAAATAATTAAAAAGAAATAAGTATGGTATAATGGATATCCAATATGAGTTATTTTTTATGTTGAAGAAAGTTTTTATTTTCCCAAATACCTTAGTAAGAGATTAAATATATCAATCTTGTAGAAAAATGGTAGGTTATAGATAAAAATTATAAGATCATCAATTTATGTGACTGTTGTGTGAAAAAGTAATATTAAATTAAAATATATTCAGCTTGCTTAATAATGGTCAGTAGAAATTATGACACATCATGTTTCACTGATGTTTAGGCAATCATATTTTCTGTTTACTCTAGAATATAACTCTGGCCCTAGAGGCAGACATAGAGTTTCTGAATAAAAATAAGCATAACTTCTGCCCTAGTGAAAGAATATTGCTGATCTAAATATATGACAGAAAATCTAGCAGTACATTATAATATATTTTTAAGAGAAAGATAAGATTTGGTTAAAAGACTCTTAGTAAAACTTGCCCCTAGGATCCCTTTTATTTCTGTTTTTCACCTCATTCTCTAGCCAGTATTCCCAGTATTCTGTTGACTAGGAGTGGTGAAAGTGGGTATCCTTGTCTTGTTCCAGTTCTTAGGAGAAACGCTTTCATCTTTTCCCAGTTCAGTATGATGCTGGCTGTGGGATTTTTTTCCTGAATTTTATTGAATGCTTTTTTTTCTGCATCTATTGGCATGATAATATGGTTTCTGTTTTTAGATCTGTTTATGTGTTGTATCACATTTATTAATTTGCATATGTTGAACCATCCTTGCACCCCGGAATAAAACCCACTTGATTGTGGTGTATTAGTTTTTTGACGTGCTTTTGGATTCAGTTACTAGTTTTGTTGAGGATATTTGCATTTTTGTTAATCAGTGATATCCATCTAAGACTTTCTTATTTTGTTACATCATTGCCTGGCTTTGATATCAGGATGGTACTAGTTTCATAGAATGGGTTAGGGAGGATTTCCTTCTCCTCAATTATTTGGAACAGTTTCAGTAGGACTGGTACTAGTTTTTCTTTGTGTGTATTGTAGAATTTAGCTGTTAATCCTCCTAGTCCCAGGGCTTTTATTGTTGGGAGATTTTTTTATTACTAGTTAAAATTAGAAAAGAGGAAGTCAAATTATCTTTTTTCACTGATGATACAATCTTATACCTAGAAAGCCCAAAAAAATTCTTCAAAAAGACTCCTAGATTTGGTAAGTGACCTCAATAAAGGATACAAAATCAAGGTACAAAAATCTGTAGCATTTTTATATACCAATAATGTTTAAGCTAAGAAAAGTCAATAACTCCATCCCATTTACAACAGCTACAAGAAAAATATGTAGGATTACATTAATCAATGAAGTGAAAGATCTCTACAAGGAGAACTTCAAAATACTGATGAAAGAAATCAGAGATGACACAAACAAATGGAAAAAAGTCCCATGCTCATGGATCAGAAGAACCAATATTGTTAAAATGACCATACTGGCCAAAGCAATCTACAGATTCAATGCAGTTTCTATCAAATAACCAGTATCATTTTTCACAGAATTGGACAAAGCACACCTGAAATTCATTTGGAACTAAAAACAGCCCAAATAGCTAAAGTAATTCTAAGCAAAAATAACAGAGCTGGAGGCATCACATTACCTGACTTCAAGTTAAACTACAAGGCCATGCATGTAGTCCCAATTGCTTGGGAAGCTGAAGTGCGAGGATCACCTGACCCAGGAAGTTGAGGCTGCAGTGAGCCATGATCATGCCACTCTACTCCATCCTGGGTGACAGAGCAAAGCTCTATCTCAAAACGAAACAAAACAAAAACAAAACAAAAAACTCTCAGTTGATACACCAATCTCACTACCAAGTATCTATCTGAAGGAAAAGAAACTATTATATCAAAGACACCTGCACCCCTATGTTTATGGGCAACACTATTCACAATAGCCACACAACATATATGTGTATATTATCCGTATATACATATACCATAGATATGTACCATATATACAAACATACCCCATATATACATCATATATATACCATTTATAGGTATATATACACCATATATATACCATGCTTAGGTATATATACAACACACATATATATATATATATGCACACACACAAATCATGTTTAGGTATATATACACCATGTATATATCATGTTTAGGTGCATATACATCATACATATATACCGTGTTTAGGTATATATGTAACAAAGGATGCTACTCAGCCATTAAAAGGAATGACATCATGTCTTTTGCAGCAATGTGGATGGAACTGGAGGCTATTATCCTGAGTGAAATAACTCAGAAACAGAAAGTCAAATACTATATGCTGTCACTTACAAATAGGAGCTAAACAATGGGTATACATGGACATACAGAGTGAAAAAAATAGATATTCAAAATACCAAAAGATGCCAGGGAGGTGAGGGTTGAAAAATTACCTGTGGGGTACAGAGTTCATTATTCAGGAGATAGTTACACTAAAAACAAAGACCCCCTCACTACTGTATAATATATTCCTGTAACAAAACTGCACTCATATTCTGTAAATCTGTAAACAACAAACAAAAACAAAAATAGTAACAGCAAAACCTTACCCCAGGAACAATCCTATTCCCTTCCCTACACCTTCTCTTCCTCTCTTTGTCCTTTTTTTTCCTCTCTCTCTTTCTCTCTCCCCTTTCTCTTCTTTTTCTCTTTCTTATTAATTTTTGTCTTATAGGCCAAAGTTTAACTTTTTTACCTACCCACTCAAGAAACGCAAGGAAATTCTGACTTACTGGGCTTATATGTACCACCAGTCTTGATTTTAGAGAGTTCTCTTTCTTTCCTTTTTGGATTAGATGAACTCCCTTCTGATACAGAAATGCATGGAAAGCTAGAAGTGTATGAACACAGAGTTGTTTGACATATACTGTTATAAGAACATCAAATAGATCCTCTCCAAATGAAGGCCATTTGAAGTTAGATTCTAGAATTTTTTGAGCCATATATATTAGTTGTTCATGTTCTATTCTCTTCATATACTGTAGATCTCAATAGCTTACTAATAAAAACCATAAATTTCTTCAAATGTTCCAGTTAATAGAAATGAAAAATAGAGTATTTTGTTTATTACGAGCAAATGAAGTATAAGATCTTATACAAGTTTTACAGCTTTGCTTCAAAAGAAGGCATCAAAGACAAAGAAGGAATCTTACACAAAGAGAAAACTCTCTTTGGGCCAGGAAAACTTTTTCTAGATGGTGTGCCAAAACTATATCTTGAGCCAATAAGAAAACTGAAATTAAACAATGGGCTTTGATTCACTGATTAATTACATTGAAATCATGCTCCCAAAGGCTACATTTAACTATGTAATGCTCTATATCTCAAATTCAGAATTAATCTTTGCAATTTTCTTCATTCAGTGTAAAAAGATTAGGATTTTCATGTGAAATCATTTTATTTAACGTAGGGCAAATTTGACCTATACCATATAAACTTTAACCTCTAGGTTTGAAATGATTGCTTGAAAATACAAATAAATAGTTATAAACTTGTGCGAGAAACAGTTTTACTGATAGAAAATGGCTTTTTTACTTATAGTAAAATGATATCAATGATACTGATTTATTTCTGCATGTCACCTTTTCCCTTGGAGTCTGTTTATCTCAGAACCACTTAAAGATACTTGTTAACCACTTAAGAGGTTAATAATGTTTTAAGGGAATAATAAACTGATGTGATTGAAAGCCTCTAAGATGGTCTCTAATGAGCCGTTTTTCCTAGTATTCACACTCTTATGTAATACTTTCCTGTTGATTGTAGACTGGATTTACTGATTTGTAACAAATAGAATATGACAAAGTTACTTTCAAGTCAAGATTACTAACAGGCTGTAGCCTCTCTCTCTGTGTCTCTTTCTTTCTCTTCTTTCTCTCTCTCAATTCCATTAAATTTTACTGTATACTTTACTATTGAAATACTTAGTGCTTATTGTATATTCTTAATATTTTACCTATATATAATAAACAACTTTCCAACAATTCTCAACTAGGTACTATTCATTATCCATATGTTAGAGAAGAGTGCAAGGCACTGAAAGCCTGATTTCATTTCACAAGGTGATCTGAGTGTATAATTAGTGGACCTGAAATTTCAAACCAGAACTTACATTATTTGGCAGTACCAAGCGATTTAGGCAGTTGAAGTCAAATAAGAAATGAAGACTTTCAAATATGTTTGAAAACTGGTAAATAATTCGTCACATTGGAAGTAAGTTTCAGTTGATTTGGGGGAAAGAAGCTAGAATGCAACAGATGGAAGTATTGCATGGTAAAGATAGGGAGAAAAAAACAATTTCATTAAAATCATGGAAGTGCTCAGTTGTATGTGTTTTTCATAATTCCATCAGACTCAGACCCTTGTAAGAAAAGGTAAAGCAATGCTTGCTGTCACCAGGAGCACCTGTAATATCAAAACCTTCCACATCACCCAGGTAAACGACAAGATCATGACAACTGCCTGGGGGTCTGATTGTTTCCTCACTCATACTGCCCAGGTGCATTTTCCACCTTGCCTTTCCTTACACTTTCCAGTCCTGTTCTACCATTAGGGTCTTTGCATTCATTTGTCTTTCAAATGCCATCTCTCCCCCCTAGATTTTCATATATCTAACTCATTTACCTCCTTTAATTATTTGTTTGAAGTCATGTACTCTTCAAACTATCTCTGACATGTTATTTAAAAATTTAAGCTTCAAATACATTATCTTTATTATTCTATATTTGCCTATTTTTATTTTTGGTGTACATTGCCTTTTTCTTTCATCTAGACTGTATCCTTCAATGAAAGCATGAATTTTTATCCGTTAGGTTTGCTAATGTATACCCAGTATCTACAACAGTGCCTTAAAGAGAGAAAATACATAATAAATGTTGGTTGAATGACTAAATCATTAATAAACAAGGTGATCTTGTCAATCACCTTAATGTCTTCTGAATTTATTTCCCTACTATTAAGTCTCATCAGTTGCATTTTCACCATATTAACTTGGATAGGGCATGGGGGAAACCAGATCAGATTTGGAGAGAGTAACAGAAATAATTTACAGATTCGTTATGCTCACAGGGGAGAAAACAGCATGCCAGGCAGGATCACTCAGGAGAAGCACCTGGCTTGGGCACAAGGCAGATGGAGGAAGGGAAACTCTGGGCAGGAACTTTTATTGGGGTTTCTGTAGGAATAAAAGGATGAGGCAGGGTGAACAGGTTTGGGCTTGGCTAATTTTAAAGATTTCAGTGGTCTCTGAGGCATAAGGATTGTCCAGTGGTTGTCTGATACCTGGCCTTGGGATGATTAGAACAGGTATATGATGACACAGAGTGTGATAATCTGATAAGGGAGGTGGTTGGGGGGTATGAATTTACTTGCTTCTTAAGAAAGGCAACTAATTGGCCTCTAGCCAAGGTCTTAAAACTGGAACAAGACAACATTAAAAAACAAAAGATATTATCGTTGATGTTTTGATGTCTTTATATCAGTTTTGAGTTCAGTCATTTGGAGTATTTGAATGGCCTGACTAGTAAAGAAGATTGTTAGACAATGAAACATTAAGAAAACATTAGTTGCCCTTAAAAGCATACAAACATTTTGTTATGAAAGTAAAAAGGAAAAAAAAATAACAAGTAGAATTATAAGTCTTTATAATCTGACTCATAACTAAGCTTCTCATTAGTGTAGAAATTGCCATAAAAGCAGATCTTAAATTTCTGAGATTCTCTGTGTGTTTATGTGTGTGTAAATGTGTGTGTGTGTGTGTGTGTGTGTGTGTGTATAATATTTAAAAACACATATATTCCAAACAGCAATATCTTGTATATTTCTTGGGTCAAGATGGCATGTCTGGTAGTTGCTATTGGAGGGTATTAATGGATGGTATAGTGGGGTATATGGAAAGACTAGCATTATTACTCTGTTACCAAGGGGAAGGGGTGGTTTTTACGGCCATGATTAAAGACACTAAGTGATAGGCCATGGTTGAAAGCTGAAAGTGGGGGAGGAGAGGAAGGGACTAGGTAGTGGGTGCTTAGGAGGTCCAAGTATTACTCTAGGAGACAGGGGCCTCCTGAGAAAAGTGATAATCTCCATAAATTTTTAGAATGGAAGAGATGTAGTAAATTCTGTCAGAATTCCCTTTAGGCATGGAATTATAGGGGTATACATTTTGATAGAGAACAAGGAATATACCAGGATTATAGAGTAAGTGGTCAGAAAGCTCAGGAAAGAGAATAGACACTCTAACATCAAAGAGATGAAAAAACAGTAAATACCCTGTGTGCAGTTTGTCAGAACCTTAGGAAAAGCAGATCACAGCTGTTGCTGGAGTGAAGATTTTAGCATTCAGATGAAGTTTTCTCTGGTAAAGGGGGTGAAATAATCTCCGATGGCAAAGTCTTGCACTAGGGCAATGCCATCTGATGCACTGTCATCTCCAATGGCAAGGCCCTGTGCCAGGTGACATTATCTAAGATGTGGGGAGTGAGGTATCATTTCCAAGGGAGACTCAGTTGAGTTGATGTGAGTCTTGTTTTTATAGCTGTATAGTATTATAATGAGGCTGACGCTGGAGCTCCAGCATTAGTTTGTAGGCAGGCCTTCTAATTTGGCCAATTACTAGGGGCTGTTTGCCTCAGTAATTAATTTGATTGGTGATGGAAAAGATGGCAAAGCCTTGGGATCACAGGGCTTGTATTAGCCAAACCAAGTGGCATAAGGGCCTCAGAATTTGCAGTGTTTGGTTGAAACAGCAGTTTGTTTGGAAGGTTTATGCCTGTGGATTGCAAATCAATAAAAGCACCCTGAGCAAGAGTAACAAGATCAATAGTCAACACAATGGTGTGCAGCTGTACTTGGCAGGGTTTTGCTGTCTGATGTTGGTTTTTCTCTGACATGTATTATAATCAAGGAAGCATCTGGTTTCATCAGCATGGGATACAGTGTTGATGTTGTTATTATTTCCAAATATATATTTTTTCTTTTACTGAGTAATGTTTTCTATCTTTTTTTTGTGTGGTTGTCAGTACTGTCTGTAAAAACGGCCTCGTAATAATAATTTTAATTTCCTGGAGGGGATTGGAGGGAGAGCCTGAATTAATTATCTACTTTTATAACCGAAATATTAAGTAGGACTGATATGTGGTGGAAGTTTATAGTCTCAAATAAGATGGACAGCTGCCTTGCCTGCAAGATTAGCTATGGTCAACGGGTCCTAAGAGAATATTCACCTTCAATCTGGCCTCCAGCCCTTACGTATTAGAAGCAAAATGGGAAATTCATAAAGCTGTCACTTCAGACACTTAGGTACTGGCAAATAGGTGAGGTCACAGAATTGTGGTTAGGTGGTGGAAAATTGGTGAGGACTCAGAACAGAGTTGCACAATTTAGGATGGAAAGTGATGGCAAAAGTGAAACAAACTGCATATAGTGGCAGTGGTCAGAGCTCCAGGGCCAGTATGCCAGCAAGCAGCAGTGTCTCCCTAGGCTGCCTCCCCCACTGGGGGAACCAATGATAAACAAATGTTTAGAAGCCAAGGGCAGTCTAGTGGCCTTTCTATCTGGGGTCAAACCACCCTGTTCACTGCCAGTTGTTTTAACCATATTAACTCAGGTGAGGTATGAGAAGGCCAGTCACAGATCTAAAGAGAGAAAGTGGAAAGAGTTTTACAGATTTGTTATATTCACAGTTCCCTGAAGAGAAAAAAAGCCGGCTTGGCAGGACCACTTAGTGGAGGAACCTGAGTCAGGCATAAGGATGAGGGAAAGACGGGAACTGTGGGCAAGTGCTTTTATGGTGGTTTCTGCTGAAATGAAAGGGTGAGATAGGGTAAGCACGTTTAGGGTGGGCTGATTTGAATAATTTCAGCCAGGCACTGGTGATTAGGACAGATGTATAGATGCCTGAAGCATGAAAACCTGATAAGAGAGGTAATTGAGGGTGTGAACTCAATTAGCTGCCTAAAAAGTAGAACTGACCAGCCCCTACCCAGGGCCTTAAAACTGGATCAGTATAGCATTTTCAAAAGCCATATTAAAGGTTGTCATTTCTAAACTTGACTTGCCTCAACACCTGTCTTGCCCCTCTTTGAAATACTAGATATTTGTAGATCTGACATTTCTCCTAAATTTATGGTTTGTGTTAAATTTTCATTTTCTGTGACTAAGTGATTTCAACTTGCATACCCAGACCTTTTCTATTTTAAGTTGTTCATCAATACCAGATTGAAAAAGTAAACTAGTCCTACCCTAAGTATGGTCCACAGATTGCTGGAATCCATATACTATATATCACCAACCCACAATGAAGAAGTATGGAAGTGAGAGTATTTCACAGAGTGCCTTTATGTCTGTTGCATTATATAATAATAAAAAACCTAGCTTGTATTTTATATACGTATTTATTAATTTTACATTTCCATTAATTCATTTTTATAGTAGCAAAAACACTGCTCTATCAGATTGTTATGTGGTTTTCTCCTCCTCCTTCACTTATATTTCTGTATAACTTTCTTCTCCAATCTGTTTCAGGGTGTTACTTCTCCTTTTCAAGACTAATTTTCTATAGATGCCTAATAACCTCTTGTCATCTTTCGTCTTCTGGGATATTTATTAATCATTTTTACATTTTTTTCTTTCTTAATTTTTTCTTCTCCACTGGCTTCTTTCATTCTCATTTAAATCTCTCTCTCTCTCCCCCAACTCCGCCCCCGTTTCCAAGACAAGACTGGTTAGCAGTCTATTTGCCTGACACTTCCTCTCTGCTTCCTCCTCTGAGAACTTCCATCTTCAGACTGAACTGTTGGACATTTGATGACGTTATTAACACGGGGATTAAATAAGGAGAACAATAAGACAATAAAAAAGAGAATAGTATAAGGATTATTATAAAATAAAAATATCTGAACCCAGGAGATGGAGATTGCAGTTAGCCAAGATCACGCCACTGCACTCCAGCCTGGCAACAGAGCAAGACTCCATCTCAAAAAATAAAATAAAAAAAAAACACCTAATCCCCAATGTGATGGTATTTGAAGATGAGGCCTTTGAGAGATGATTAGGTCATGAGGGTGAATGGGACTAGTAGCTTCTAAAAGAGGCTCCAAAGAGTTGCCTTGCCCTTTCCCCATGTGAGGAGACAATGAGAAGACAGTTATCTATGAAGCAAGCAGTGGTCCCTCACACACACCATACCTGCCGATTTCTTGATTTATGGCCTCCATAACTGTAAGAAATAAATATTTATTGTTCAAGCCAAAAAATATGTATATATTTGAACTGAAAAAAAGAAAAAGCTGGAGTAAAACTAATGGTAACAATTGCAACTATATCTGAAACTTGGCTATAAAACCCACATAATAATACAAACCTCAGAAATATATATGCCAGTCAAGGGAGCATTACTGATACTCATCTGTTTATATCTAAGCTGCTATGAAAATTTTCAGGAATATTAGAGAATAGTTAACATTGTTCTGAAGAAATAGGTAGTATAACTGTATTAGTCTGTTTTCACACTGCTGATAAAAACATATATGAAGCTGGGTAATTTATAAAGAAAAAGAGGTTTAATGGACTCACAGTTCCACGTGGTGGGGGAGGTCTCAAAATCATGGCAGAAGGTGAAAGGCACATCTTACATGGTGGCAGGCAAGAGAAACAATGAGAGCTAAGTGAAAGGGGTTTCCCATTATAAAACCATCAGATCTCATGATACTTATTAATTACCATGAGAACAGTATTGGGGAAACTGCAGCCATGATTCAATTATCTCCCACTGGGTCTCTCACAACACATGGGAATTATGGGAGCTACAATTCACGATGAGATTTGGGTGGGGATACAGCCAAACTATATCAATAACCATATGTTTTTTGATGGAATTTGCATTTACCAGTACTATGTCTAGCACTGGGCTGCTGGATTACGTAATACCTTCTACCAAATGCAACTTCAATGCCATCTCTTCCAAGGAAACTCTGGTTGTTATAAATTATTGATTTTATCAGTTTTCTAAAATTTTATATTATTTAAGACTTTTTAAATACTTTGAAAAATGTATCTTTTTAAATTCTGAGAAACTGGGTCTTACTAAGCTGCCCAGGTGGGTCTGAAACTCCTGGCCTCAAGTGTTCCTCCTGCCTTAGCTTCCAGATTATCTGGAATTACATGTCTGCACCATTGCACCCAGCATGACATTTTATTTTTACCTGACATATAACTGATTAATTTTGTATTCCTTCTACTATAGAAAGCATCAAGTCTGCAATCACTAAGTTTGTCATTGTGGCATAGTTATATACACGCATAACAGATTAGATGCTATGGGTAAGATAGATGATATTAACAAATGTTTAGATGAAAATATTTGAAGAACTGTGTAATGATTACTGAAATATTTAGTTTCATAAAGGGAAGTAATATAAAGTTATTATATTGAAAAGATAAATGAAATTTTATGAGTAATTAGTGAATATCATAAGCTTTATTGAAGATACACAACACATTATTTCCCTGATTTTAAAAATTTCTCTCCATGACTATATCTGTTTTTTTAAATCTATATCTACAATTTCTCCTTGTGATTATTTCCCCTCATTTCCTTGTTTTGGTCTGTCTTTACCCACTTTGCCTTTATTTCTACCTTTATTTATTTCTGTGGTCAACATTTTTTCTTTTTTTCACATATTTTGTATTGTTATTTCATTAGCTGATCATGATAGAAAATAAAGAGCCAATTATTTTCAAGGTAAGTATTGATTCTCAATGCAATATGTCCCTCATTTCTTCACTAAGTACACTCCAACATTTTCACTAAAGCTTCTTATTTTGTGTGTTCCTTGACATATATATTTTCCTTATGGGCCAGTATTCCTTATATCCCTCAACAGAACAATTTGCTGATCTTGCCTTTGTGCAAGTAGTATCTCCATTTTATAATAAATGCATAAAATTCATGGCCTATTTAATAACAAAATGACATAGATGATATATTATAGTAATATACTCTCCCTGATATAAGCAGGAGTGAAATGACAACTTTTTGATCATCAGGAAAATGCACAGTATTAGAATTTATTCCAGAAATTGCAAAGACTGTCATCTAGATCTCTCTGCATTTGGGAAGGTAGAAGCTATTAACATTCTTTTTGATAATCATCTAATTTCTATAATTGAATTTTTGGCCTTTGAGGCATGAAGAAAGGATTGCAACAAATTTATTTATTTTAAAAATTCATGGTCTAAACTTACTATTTGATTTGACTTTTTTTAAGGAATCATGTAATGCTTTTCATTGAAACTGATTTTTTAAAAAGGGCTTTAGCTTTAACCACTGGGTTATATAAAATTTAAAGAATGAGAAGAATGTTCATTTATAGTTTATATTTACATGTTTTCTTTTACACAAATTCACAATGTTATTGCTGTAAATTTCATTGTTCATCATTAGGGCTAATACTCTTGGAAAACCAAGTCATACGTGTCTGTAGAAGGCATGTGGTGCAGTTTCTAATACATAATATTCTTTCTGAATGAATAAATGAATGCATGAATAAATTAATACATTTGGAACTATATTATTGACTTTGATAAGCAATTAGAGCCATACTGCATAATAATTTCAAGACATGGCATTGAGTTAATTACCTCAATTTTGAATCCTCAATCTATTCTGCTAAATGGGAATGAAAATAGAGCTTAGTTCACAGTGGTGGTATTTTAAAGATTATTTGAGAAACTTTATATTAAAATTATTGTCAAAACATCTGACATACAGTGAACTTTCAGCAAATATTATCTTTTATTTGAAATCAATTATAGAAATAATGTAATATTTTTTCTACATTTTCACATTGGCTATTACAATAGAAGAAATAATTCATTCCTTAAACATAACTTAGAACATCAAGTAGGTGGGAAAGCTGAGATTCAAATACACATTTATTTGACCCTAGAGATAACAGTCATTAACAACCATTAAAAATATTAACACATTGGAATTAAATATAATAGACCAAGAAAATAAAACAGAAAGAGAGAAGACTTTGATAGAGACAACTAACTATGCAATTATGTTCTTTAAATCCATTTTCCCATTTCCTATATGAACCAACTACATCAGTAATAACTTAAAATGTCTTTAGAAAACCGTGCTCATGTGCTCTAGGTAGCTTTAAAATAATCAGCTAAGAATACCATATATAACAAGAGAATAGATATAGGGATAGCAAACTGCCCAGAAAGGAATCACTTGTGAACTATGCAAAGATGGTAAAGCTGCCAATGATGATTCAAAAGAGAAACAAGTAATCTATCTTTGTTGCAAATTCTTACTGCTATGAGCTATGGTAAAATTAAGTATACTATGTAAAACCACCCTTTCCCGAGTTTATCAAGTTTAAATTGCTTAAGATCAAGCAAGTTATTGCTAATGATCTCTTTTTTTAACTAATTTTCCTTTCTTTACTGCAAAGGTGCCTAGGATCAAAAAGAGATATAATGTTAGAGGAAACAGAAACAGGTTTTATCTCATGCAAGCTTTCATGTAATTTAACCTAGGACCCAAGCCTCTCTTGCTAATTAGAACATTGAATCCAGGGCACTGTTGCACATCTCAGAAAGAGCAATAGAGAGCTGGATTTTTCTTGTGAGAGAAACTACGATCTTTTTCCGGCTCTGATGATATAGGTGAAAGAAGTAGAAGAGAGAGCACCACAGATGTACTCAGTCAATTATAGTAATCCTCACACAGACAAACATTGTTGTGAATGACTGCAACTATACAACTTTTAAAAATTAAATGCATTCACTCATTACTTTCTATTGTAAAAAGAAAAGAGAGGAAGGAAAGAAGGAAGACAGGCTGACTTCTACTTTGGACAGACTTCTACTTCAGAAGCATGGAACAGATCATAGCAGCCTAATACCCTTTGTTAAAAATGGACAATAATTCGAAAAGCTCCAAACACATTCCCGATAATTTTATATTTATTTTTAAAATTTTGCTTTACAATTTTAAATAATTTCTCAGGAAAATTTGCATACTACTACAAGGAATTCTGTGTAACCTTCACCCAGATTTCTCAAATGACAGAATCTATCATAGTAAAATAATTTTAAAAAACAAGAAATTTGATAATATCCTCCTTATTAATTTTCTGCTTACTCTGTTCGTATTTCACCAATTTCCCTGTTAATGTTACTTTCAGCTCAGAATCCAATCCGAATCATACATTGAATTTAGTTGTCACGTCTCCTATTCTCGAATTTGACATATTTCCTCAATCCTCTTCTTCATGACTTTGACAACTTTGAGAATTTCATTTTGTGGGATTTTTTTTCCATTGGGTTTGCCTGATGACTCGTTGATTAGGTTATCCATTTTTGGTAGGAATAAGAAGTAATGTATGCCTTTTCAGTGTGTCATAACAGGAGATATGTGATACGTCTCATCAGTAGTGATGTAAAATTGTATCCCTTGGTTATGGCTTTATTTGCTGGTTTTCTCTACTAAAAGTTCCTTTTGTCCCTTTACAATTAATAAATATCTTATGGGGTGTTATGTTAATATCATGTATATTTCTTGTTTCTATCATACTTTTGCTTACTAATGATAGCATCCAATAGTGATTTTTTGCCTACAACAATTACTGTGATGCTTTTCTATTTTCATAATGTCTCCATTTAGTAATTCAAATTCTACTTGCAAGCCTCCAATCTGTTTATTGTTTCATAGCAATGGAAAGAAAGAGACGGAGGTAAAGAGAGACTCCTACATCTATCTAATTGTGTGTTTCTGTGTAAAGAATCATAAATGTATATTAATAACTCCAATTGTAATCTAAGACCACAGGGTTTATTCTAGTCTTTTCCCCTTTTCTATCTGTAACTCTTTCTCTTATACTAAAAAATTAGGATCTTATTATGTACATATATACATATGTAAGATACATATACATACATATATATCTTATGTATATATCTACATAAGTATCTTATGTATTATATAAGTATTTTATGTATATGTACATATGTATCATGTTATGTATACATTTACTTTTGTGCTCAGTTCTAGAATATACTTAAAGTAATTTCAGAGATGCTAACTCATATTCTTACTAAAAATTTGCTAACTGGAGTACAATATCTGTGTATAGTACTTTTTGTCTTTCGACTTAGATCATATGACCAAAACACTGTTCGTCATCTTTACTGAGGTTAGTTCTTTTGTTTTTCACAATTGTCAGTGTTTTTATGTATTTATTTATAAGAGTTATGTTAATTTGTTTCTGTTTGTACTGTATTGGCGTTTAACTCCACATTTAGATTGAATTTATGTATGCATGTATGTATATATTTATATTCTAGTTTTTGTAATGTTGACATGGCTTTAAAAGTAATAAATAACAAAGAATTATGCTCAGAAAAGTGTCCCTGTATTTGTTTATCCTCTCCTCATTCACCCATTCAGTCCACTCCATTCCCACCTACGCTTTTAGGTAACGTGCATTTTCATATTTCCACTGCTTTCTTGCATAAAGATGGCATTGTGGTAGGTAGACTAATGCCTCCCACCAGTGATGCCCAAGTCGTAATGCCTGGAAATGGATTACAACACAGCAAAAGAGGCTTTGAAGATGTGATTAGGGTTAAGGAACTTGAAATGGGTTATTATTCTGAATTATCCAGTGGGGGTGCAATCAAATCATGTGAGTGCTTAAAAGCAGAGACCCTTTTCTGGGTGTGGTAAGAGAGAATGATATGAGACAAGAGAAGCAGAACCAGAAAAATTAAATATTGTTGGCTTTGAAGATGAGGAAAGAGAAGCACAAGCTATGAAATGTGGCCAGCCTCCAGAAGCAGGACAAGGCAAGGAAATGGATGATCTTCTAGAGCATTCAGAAGGAGAGCAGCCCTGCCTACACCTTGAGTTTAGCCAGCTGAGATTTATATTGGACCTCAGAACTATAGTGCTGCCAAATAATATATTTACATGGCTTAAGCCACTAAGTTTATGGTAATTTGTTACAGCAGCAATAGGAAATTAATAGAAAGATATTCTTTTGCATTTGATGTTTTCACTTAAAAATATAATTTGCACATCATACTATATCATTTCATAGATTCTTTTTTATTATTTTTAACCCTGTGTAGTATTCCATTGTATGGACCTACTATGGTTTATTCAACAATTTTAGGTATGAGTTCTTAGTCTTTTTCAATATTGTGCAAATATATGTAATGCTACAATTAATAACTGTGCATATACATTTCCATCTTATTGAAAGTTAATCTTCAGTAAAAATTCCCAGAAAAAATATTGCTGTATCAAAAAATTGCAACAGTAGTTTTGTTATATTTTGCTAAACTTACAGAAGAGTTTTAATAATTTTCATTCCCACCAATAATGTGTGAGATCCTATTTGCTCACAAAAAATTCTCATAGATGTATAATATTACTTTTAAAATTGTATTTCTATCAATGTTTTAAATGAGTAATAGTAGCTGTGTTATTTTAGTCTGCATTTTTTCCAATTATGAGTGAGTTTTAATGCATCTTTAATTTTTGTACTTTGGTTAAAAACTTAAAAATAAGTTTACCATCTTAACTGTTTTTAAGTATGTAGTTCAATAGTGTTAAACACATTCACAATGTTGTGCAACAGATTTCTAGAAATTTCTCATCTTGCAACACTGAAATTCTATACCCACTAAACACAAATTATCTCTCCCACTTCTCCCTAGTTTTTGACAAACATCTTTTACTTTGTTTCTATGATTTTGACTATTTTACATATTTCACATGAATAGAATGATAGCTTTGTCTTTTTTGAATGGCTTATTTTTCTTAGCATAATGTCCTTAAGGTCTATACATGTTGTCACATGTGATGGATTTTTTTGTATAAGATTGAATAGTATTCTACTGTGTGTGTATGTGTTTTACATTTTCTTTATCCATTCATTTATTCATGGATATATAGGTTGCTTCCACTTCTTGGCTATTGTGAATAACCTGTCAAGTCATTCATTATGGCCTAGAAGTGTATGAACATTTTTCCCTTAAGTCTGTTCTTTCATACAAAGTTGATGTCCAGACATGTTGCTCAAACTTTGTTGGAATCGCACTCCCCCCAAACCTCGTGTAAATCTATAGTGCAGCAGCACCCCATTTTGGTCTTATACCAACCTAATGGTTACTCATTTATAAACCAGACCTGGAATTTTTCCTCAACCATCAGCTAGTTTTATGAAAACACCCCTCTTTATTTCAACATTATAGTTATACGTTGAGGGAGAGAATTTTGTGCAATAATCATAGAAGACATAGGAACCTAGGCCACCCATTCATGTAACTCATTTTCATATTCTAGACTTGTTTGAACACTTTCTCTCAAATGCCTCATTTTAATCATATGGCAAACTGATCCCACACACTGTAATTTATGACTTAGTAGACATGATAACAAAAGGTATATGCTAGCATACTTTAGTAACAAAGTCACTTGATATCCTATGGTCATGTGTGTAGTGTTTACTAGGGCCTGGTAGCATGTCAGAAGCTGACTTTATTTTTTTTTAATTTATTTATTTTACTTTAGGTGCATACTATATCTGGCATTTCTCCCTATGTTATCCCTCCCCACCCTCCCCACCTCACATTGTCTCTCCCCTACCCCCACAACTGTCCCCAGTGTGTGATACTCCTCTCCCTGAGTCCACGTGTTCTTGTTGTTCAACACCCACCTATGAGTGAGAACATACGGTGTTTGGCTTTCTGTTCTTGTGCCAGTTTGCTGAGAATGATGGTTTCCAGATTCATCCAAGTCCCTACAAAGGAACAAACTCATCATTTTTTATGGCTGCGTAGTATTCCATGGTATACGTACCACATTTTCTTTGTCCAGTCTATCATTGATAGGCATTTGGGTTGACTTTTTAACAATAAATTTCTCTGCTTTAGAAAGCGTAGACTTACTATAGAGCCCGAGGAGATGTCACTTGTGCTTCTCTTTATTGGAGCTTGCTAACAACTCCACAGAGAGAGTTAACCTTCTACAGATACTAAAGCACCATGAGATCTACTAGGTCATATGGGACAAGAAGCAGAGCCACTGTTTTACAATTTAAATCTGATGCAGGTATTATTTTTTTCTGAATTCCAATAAAAACTTGCATCAGAATTTAACAATTGGAAAAAGTTAGAATTTTTAAATTTATTATGTTCTGTCTCTCAAATTTAAGTAAGCCCACTGACAGCACTCACTCTTTCTTAGTGACCAGAAGTGAAAGATGTAATAACTTCTTTTTAGCAGTGGTGAGGATGATTTTGAATGCCACCGTTTAAAATGCAATTAGCAATTGACTACTTGGTGCTTTCTGGTCATCAAGTTATCAGTTTCTGGCCTTTCATCCCAGGGATGTTTGCTCTGGAGATATTCAGTTGGGCCAGTTGTGGCATAACTGTTTTAGCTTATGTTCTCCATGTATAGACCCTATGACAAGGATCCAAGTACAATTATATAATTCGGGGGGTGAAATAAATCCAGATAAAGAAGTGGGTTTGTAAAAAAGAAAATTGAAGGCATCCAATAAATGTGGCTTATCAAGTCAGCTACCACTTTAGGCAATTAGAACTTAATCTCATTGGAAAATTCTGAGATGCAGTATATAACACACAGCTCAGAGTTATCTATACCCGTGGCATAAGAGAACTAGCATATTTGTGCATAGATTCTAATTCTCAACAGTTATTTGCTGAGAGTTCCCCCTGTAGAAGGGTGATCAGTGGTACTTCTGGTCTGCCCAAACTGAAAATCTAAATATGAAAGTCAAATAAATAAAGCTATTTAACATGGTCTAGAGTAAGAAAGACTTCTTAGACAGAGTGCAAAGTACACCAATCATACAGGGAAAAAAGATAATTGGAGAACTGAAAACTCACCAAAGACGACATTAACAGAATAAAAATGCTAGTCTCTGATAAGTAAAATATATTTGCAATCAATGTATCTGATGGAAAACTATATATATATATATATATATATATATGTATGTATATGTATATACACACACACACGCACACATACACATATAAAATCATAGGTGATATAGGAACCTAGGCCATATGAGATATATATATATATATATCTCAAAATAATTTTTCAATTAAAGGAAAAGTCACAAAATATGGAAAGTTCTATAACTTTATTAATCAATGGAGAAATGCCTGTTAAAGCCACAATGTGATACTGCAACACACACCCACCACAATGGCTTGGAAGCGTAAAGAGATACTACGAAACGGTGGCAAGATGACAATGCAGTATGCTGATTATGATATTCTAAATTGGTGCAAGAGCCTTGGAAAACTTTCTGGAAGTATCTACTAAAGCTGAACATGTACATAAACCACATAGTAATGTAAAAGTAAGAGATGGGTAACGTGATTTAGGTCAGAAATAATTTGCCTTTTGTACTTAGGGAATGAAAGTAAGCAAAAAGGGGCCTTCCCTTTGTTGGAGGTGTTATATTTTTTGACCTGCTCATTTCACAGGTGTGTTAAATTTATTGAACTGGATCTTTACATGTAAATTTTTTGTATGTTTTATTACATTGAACAAATAAATAAGAATTTATTATTAAAATTATTTTAAATTTTAAAATGTTTAAGAGTACTCATTAGCATATATTTTGACTCTGGGTTTAAAAATATTGAAATAAAAATAATTAAAGGCCAGTCATGGTGGCTCACGCCTGTAATCCCAGCACTTTGGGAGGCCCAGGTGGGCGGATCACCTAAGGTCAGGAGTTCAAGACCAGCCTGACCAACATGGAGAAACCCAGTCTCTACCAAAAATACAAAATTAGCCAGGTATGGTGGCACATGACTGTAGTCCCAGCTACTCGGGAGGCTGAGGCAGGAGAATCTCTTGAACCTGGAAGGCGGAGGTTGCAGTGAGCCGGGATTGTGCCATTGCACTTCAGCCTGGGCAACAAGAGTGAAACTCAGTCTCAATAATAATAATAATAATAATAATTTAATAGCAAAAAGTTGAATAAACCTCAATACATTTTTTACATAATAAATCATGGGTCCCCAAAAGTGTAATGGAACTTAACACCAGCAAATGGAAGGAAATAAATATTAGAGCAGAGATAAACAAAATAAAGAAAAAAATTAAGAATAAGCAACATTTCTCTCTATGAAAAGATCAACAAAATTGACACAAAGATCAACAAAAAGATGGATTAAGAAAAAAGCGATGATTCAAAATATGAAATAGAAATGAAAGGGACATTACTATCAATCCTACAGAAATAAAAAGACTATAAGACTATACTATGAGCAATCGTAAGTGAAAATTTGGATAAGGTAGATAAAATGGACACATTACTAGAAATATAAAATTAATAAGACTAAGTCATGAAGAAATAGAAAATCTGAATAGACCTGCAAGGAACAGCAACAACAAAAAAATCAAGTTAGTCTCATGTTCTTCCCTTATTTATGCGTTTGCTTTCTGCAGTTTCAGTTACCTCCAGTCAACCACAGTCCAAAAATATTAAATAAAAATTTCAGAAATAAACAATTCATAAATTTTAAATTACATAATGTTCTGAGTGATGAAATCCCATGCTGTCCAGCTCCCTCCCTGCTAGCATATCCATCATCTATCTCTTTGCCCAGCATATCTACACTGTATATGTTACCTTCCCATTTATCATTTAGTAGGTATCAGTGTCATTTTCAGTTTTAGGGATTCAATGAAGGTCTTGAAATGTATATTCCATGGATTTAAAAAAAATAAAAAAAAATCTTTGGACCTGATGGCTTCACTAGTAAATTTTATCAAACTTTCAAAGAACTACCACCAATATTTTTCAAAACTTTCCAAAAACTTTAACAGTGACCACTCCCTAACATATTCTATGAGGCCACCATTATTCTGACACCAAAGCCAGACAGATACTACAAGAAAAGAAATTGCAGATCAATATCCCTTACAAACATTGATGCAAAAATCATTTTTAAAAGCTAGCAAACTATATTCAACAGCTTATTAAATGCATTATAAACCATAACGAAATGGTACTAATTTCCAAAAGAAATGTGTGGGGGGGTGAAAAAAAAAAAAAAAAAAAAGAAATGTGTGTCAATGGCAGACAAACAGATGAGCAAAATGACACAAACACAAACACAATTGTATATGTGTAAAATGGATATTGTTCAACTTTAAAAAAAGAAGGCAATTCTGACATGCTACAACATGGATGAAACTTAAAGACATTACATTAAGTAAAAGAAGCCAATCATGAAAAGATAAATATTTCATAATTCTAATTATATGAAGTACTTAGAGTAGTCAAAATTATAAAGACAGAAAAGAGAATGGTGATTACCAGGGGCTGGGAGAAGGATAGAATGGAGAGTTATTGCTTAATGGGTATTCTGGTCTAAATGTTTCTGTCTCCTCAGAATTTATATGTTGAAACCTAATAACCAATGTGATGATATTAGGAGGTAGGGCATTTGGAAGATAATTAGATCATTGTTAAAGAGCCCTCATGAATGGAATTAGTGTTCTTATAAAACAGGCCCCAGAGATCTGCCTTGTCTCTCTCACCACGTGAGGACAAAGCAAGAAGGTGCCATCAGTGAACCAGAAAGTGGGCCCTCACCAGACACTGACTCTGTTAGTGATCAGTGGGCTTCTTAGTATCCAGAACTGTGAGAAATAATGCTCTGTTGTTTCTAACATACCTAGTCTATGGTATTTCATTATAGTCATCCAAAAGGACTAAAATAATGGATATAGATTTTCACTTTTGTGAGATAAAAGGAATTCTGGAGATGGACAGTGGTGACAGTTGACAAATAATGAATGTACTTAATACTACTAAATTCTGCATTTAAAATTGATTAATATGGTAGCTTTTTCTGTTATGTGTATTTGCCACAAGAAGAACATTAAAAAAGAAAATGGTGAATTGAAAAATGTAGAAAGATAGGCATTAAAATATAAGTAGACTGATTTGATTGATATAATCAACAAAGCCAAAAGTTTGTTCTCAGAGAAGTTAGTTTTTGCTGAGAAAAAGAAACAAATCTACTGATTAAAAGAAATAAGCATATTTAGACCAAACTGATATTTACAATATAAGCCGTAAACTGAAAATTGCTAAGGCAAGAATCTAGTGTTTACACATATTGATTTCCAATTAACTGCTTCTCACCTAGGCAAATTCTTTGTGCAGTTTGTCCCCTCTGGTGACAAGTAATAGATTTTTCAAGATAGTTAATAATGATCACTGTAATATAAGCTCCTTCAGGTTTTTTTTTTGTACATTCATTTAAAAAATAATCTTAAAACAATGCCTAGTATATTTAAGAAACTCAATAATTGTTGAATCACTGAATTATATCACAAATCATCATGGAAACCTGCTAATCAATCAACGAGTTATTGCATTTCTAGTAGAGACTAAGACTGAGTTAGGAAAAAAAACTTAGTGAGAAAAAGGTCAGGCACTTCTCATGAAAGGCCGTACACCTTCCCTTGATTTGTGCATCATTTTAACATAAAGTTTTGGAAAGATTTCAGAAATTAACTGCTCAAGCAAGTGGGGAAACAGGAATGATAAAATATGAATATATAAACAAATAGCCATGGGGGAGTCAGATATAAAAATTACATTCAGATAAAGTCTCCAGACGTAGCTTTCAGTTTACAGAAAATTTGTGGAACAAACTAACATCATAAATTAAAATCACATTTTTGCTACCAGCAAAATCCAGACTATAGGAAACTCCAGAGAGAAGAGCCCAATATTCTCAACAGAATATATTATAAGGAAAAAGAAGAAATGGTATGGATACCTACAGTTGGAGAGAGATTGACTATGAGTTGACAATTTTTGAAGATGGGTGATGAATAAATGTGGTTTTATTGTACAAATTACTCTACTTGGGGGTATATTTTAAATTTTTCTTAGTAAATATTAAAAACTATATATACAAAATTGTAGTTGTTTAGGAGAATCTATGCTAAATGCACTTGGCAAATAAGATTTTACATTCCATATCATTAAAATACAGTGTGAATTTGGTATTTCTCTTCAAAATTTTAAAGAGATGAAATACTTTGGAGGTATTTTTTAATTGGATAGTTAATACTTGATTTCAAGAGAATCTATTTTGGAGATACATTTCTAACATAAACAGAAAATGCTGTCAGATACCACACTTACCCTTACTTATTTTCTACCTAGAGTTCAACATAGGTTGCATTTCCCTTATCCAAAATTCTTGAGACCAGAGTGCTTTTGACTGCATTTTTTTTTCAGATTTTGGAATATTTGAAAGTACATAATGAGATATTTTAGAGATGGGACTCAAGTCTAAATAAGAAATTCATTTGTTTTATATACATCTTATAAACATAGCCTGAAGGTAATTTTATATAATTTTTTTTTCAATTTTGTACATGAAACAAAGTTATGACTACATTTTTACTGCAACCCATCACATGAAGTCAGTTGTGAAATACTCCATGTGTGGCGCCATGTTGGGGGATCAAAAAGTTTCATATTTTGAAGCATTTTATATTCTTGAATTAGAGATACTCAACCTGTACTTGAAGAACTTACACTAAAATGTGTTTTGTTGTGAAGTCCCATGTAAATATTGAGAATGGGGAAAGTTATTTGGCCTTGTTTAACTATGTTTAGGAATAAATAACTACATGCTTTTTACAAGTTCATAGGCATGTGTTTAGAGAGATTAATAGGAATAAGATTGAGGCTCTAAAAATAAAGACGCTGAGAACAGGGTTTCTTATAGGTAAAGGTAAAGGAACATGCAGAGTCTTCAGTAAATAAATAAATAAACCAACAAATAAAAACATTTTCTCATACCCCCTCCACTTTTTTTTTTTGTTCAGTTTAAGTAGTAGATGAGTTTCTGTTGTGTAATTTTGTTGTTGGATCCATTGCCTTTTCCAAAATACTTGGGAGTTTTAGACATTAAACTAGAAAAATACACATAAAATCAGCATAGTGAACAACCAAATGTCATACTCCTGTTTATAGCATGAGAAAATGAATTTCTTTTATAATTTACAACCAGACTTCTTAGAAGAACTCTAAAGAAAAGCGTTGAATAATTAACACTGCAAACTATCTAATTCTTTTAGCAAAGCTTATTTCACAGTTTTGCTTCAGTTTTCACCAGCTGCAGGGAAGGCAATTTAAACTCCCTAAATTAATCCCAGCTGCAGCACTTGTAACACAATTAACACGTTTAAAAGTGATAAATATATGTTAAAAAACAACAATTTGGGGTCAATTTAAAATGAGCTGTCAGAAAATCAGAGATTGCCTAAATCCTTTTCATTTCTTGTCTGTTAATTGTAAATTTCCATAATCAATTTGGATTTGGGGAAAGGTTTAAAATTACTAAAATATTAGTACTATTTTCAAAAATGTGTCTTCTCTTTAAGCTCAAAGCAAGTGATATAACTAGAAAAGTATTTTGTAGTTTCAAAGAACATGGAAGAAAGATCTGGCATTTTCGTTTTGACATTCCAAAGAGAACGGAGAATAATAACCGCGACTTTCTCAAGGGGATATCTCTTGGAACAATAATTATAAATAACATATATGACCAGTATGTTAGATATTTTCTCAGTTATTCATAACAATGTGATTTCCATGCCAAACAATTTTTAGAGTAGTATATAATGAGTTGGAAATCCTCATGATTTAGAAAGTGATGGTTTGATGACCCACATACATGAAACTGCTTTGGGGGCTTCCCACTCCCATTTTGTACCTTAATCCCATATTCCTGGAATCAATATTTGGAAATGTACCCACCTTGACTGAAAAAGTATTTACCAAAAAAAAAAAAAATTGTAATAAGTTTTGTTCCAGGTGCTTTCAAGGTTTTATCTGGCAAATTGTTTCTTTCCTTTTGGAAACAAATGAAAGTCGTTTTATGACTTGGCATTCTACTCTTTATGTCCACTTTATCATTTCATTCTCACAATAATCATTTGAATATTTTAACCATTTTTGTGCTTGAGGGAAGTGAGCCTCACAATAAATAAAACATCTCCCAAGATTAAATAAGCAAATGTATTAATAAAAAACAACCAAATGCTTTAATTATTTACTTCAATGTTATAGTGTTCACAAACATTTTACAACTATGTTACTCAATATAGGATTTTTTGTTTTCATAAAATAAATACAAATACAGTTAAAATTATAGTATCTTCCTTTACTGGAGATAATTTAGTATCTTAGTTAAGTGTTAGTTGTTCATACTAAAGATCTGAATCAGAAACGTGACAAACAAAACAGTTATTAGGGCTGGAGATAAATTAAATATAGGTCAAAAGAAAACATAGGTAGATTAGCATGGTCCCATTTAGGTGTTTGAAAAAATATAGCACTTCTACTGAAAGCAACAGAAAACTTGTTAGAAGAAATTTTGCTTTCTAATTTTAACATATGAAACTTTAGATTTGGAATAGACATTAAAGGAAATATTAAGGTGAATGCTTAGCAAAATAATTCTTCATGCAATAGGTTCTTCTTGGTCAATTTGAATTCGAAGCAAGGAACATTTAAAATAAATTAGGAGAAGAAAAAGGTAGTAAAAGAATAGATCTAAGGAAATTTGACTAAAATAAAGTCATAGAGCTACTAAAATATATAATAATAGAGAAAATTCTCAGAAGATAAACAGATTTAGTAGGGACTATGTACTGTTAGTAATAGCAAGAAAACAATAAATCTGGGTTATTATAGGAATGAATAGATTCCATAGATGAAGGATTCTCATAGAAAACCAAATCTTAACAAAAAGAGAATATTAATTATCATATATTTACTATGAAAAATAAATAAGAAAAAAATTTATATCACTCAAACTTTGCTAACTTACATGGTGAAAAATAGAACAATTGACATACTACTAAATCTTACAATAACATGAGCTAGGTTCTTTTTTTTTTAATTTCTTGGGTATAGGATTTCTATTGCTTCTGCATCCTCAGGAAATAGATGGTACTATTTTAATTTTACAAAACTTTACATAATAATGTGCATGCCTTTTCCCATAGTCATTCAACAGATAAATCTTGAAACTGAGACACAAATTTATCATTTCGAGACTTCATTTACATTTTACATGACCTTCCACTATGGCAATTTTGTAGAAATAAAATAAAAATTTATATGTAAAATTAGCAATGAAGATATATTCTCTGTGAAATTCTTTCCCTTTGGATTTCTTTGTATTGTTTACAATTGTTCTGTATCATTTTCTGTAAAATTATGCTGTGTGACACTATAATGATGGAAACATATGATTACACATTTTTCCAAAACCGTAGAATATAGAACACCAAGAGTGATCTCTAACGTATTCTGTAGACCTTGGGTGATAGTGATGTCAGGAAGATTTCTAAGAAATGTACCATGTTGGTGATTCCCTCAAGGACCTAGAAATAGAAATTCCATTTGACCCAGCAATCCCATTACTGGGTATATATCCAAAGGATTATAAATCATTCTATTATAAAGACACATGCACACGTATGTTCATTGCAGCACTGTTTACAATAGCAAAGACCTGGAACCAACACAAGAGCCCATCGATGATAGACTGGACAAGGAAAATGTGGCACATATACACCATGGAATACTATGCAGCCATAAAATACAATGAGTTCACGTCCTTTTTAGGGACATGGATGAATCTGGAAACCATCATTCTCAGCAAATTGACACAAGAACAGAAAATCAAAAACCACATGTTCTCACTCATAGGTGGGTGTTGAACAATGAGAACACATGGACACAGGGAGGGTAGCATCACACACTGGGGTCTGTTGTGGGGGAATAGGGGAGGGACAGCAGGGTGGGGAGGTTGGGGAGGGATAACATGGGGAGAAATGCCAGATATAGGTGATGGGGGGATGGAGGCAGCAAACCACATTGCCATGTATGTATCTATGCAATAATCCTGCATGATCTGCACATGTACCCCAGAACCTAAAGTACAATTAAAAAAAAAGAAGAAATGTACCATGTTGGTGAGTGTTGCCAATAGTGGAGAAGGCTGTGCAAATGTCTGGGGAAAGGATGGATGAGAACGCTCTGTCCTTTCCACTCAATTTTGCTGTGAATTTAAAGCTGTTCTAAAACATAACCAAATAAATATATGAAAACGTAAAGGAAATCTAGAAAAACAGCATCAAAATATTTTTATGACAAGTTTCTGATATAGTACCTTATGATACATGTGGTTTCTGTAGAAAACTAAATCATGATGATACAATAGGTCTATTACAGACTAAAATTGTGAAGTAATAATAAAGATATATGATATCTCAAGAAATCTGCCAAAATATATCTGCATTTGAAATTTGTTAATCAAGGACACTGTTACTACTACTTCCTATTTTGTAGCCATGGACATTATTGAAAATATACAATCGTTTTCCCCTACCACATTCCAAGATACTCTGAATTTTACTCCTAAATCCTTTATGGATTCATGAAACAAAAACAGAAAACCCTGATTTAGACCTTCTTTGTAAAACAGAGGCAAGTTCTCTTGTGAGACAGTTTTGCAGCATAATGATGAGATATTTTTCTGAAATCTCAGCCTAGCATCTGTTTTTTCATCCTTCACAACTAAGTCTGTCAACACTCATTAAGAAATCTTTTTGCCTAATACTGAAAAGAACGAATTTTTTTCTGTAATAAGAACTTTGACATATATGGTAGGTAGGAGAAAAAGTTGTGTCAGGAATGCTAGTTTTCCACAGCCTGTCTACAACAGTTCAGCTTTAATCACAATAACACTATTCATGAGAGCCTCACACATAAAAGTCAGGTAAATTTTTCTTTTAGAAATTACAACCAAAAAATCTATTACTTAAGGAAATTGACACATTGAGAGCTGAGACTCCTATCTAGATTTTTAAAAATATTTTATGTTAGAATCCATGTTCTCCGTGTATTGCTCATTGCTAGTACACATTGCCTCCATTTTAATTTCATCCAAGAGAATGGCTATGCTATCGTGAAGCCCTGCCTCTCTAAGAAGGACTGTACAACTTTCTTTTGAGTGTTTACTGTACAACATCCATGAAAAATAAACAAAGTAAAAATTGCTTTAAGAGGATTGTGAGATTTCTTACAGTGTTATTACTTAAATAATTTTAGTGCTGTCCCATTTATACTGAATCCTAAGGAAATATTCTAAGATAAATGTGAGAACATATTGAACAATGGTGAAGTCCACTTGTATCCTTGAAAAAAAGATTAGTGATAGACTAGTTGCTTAGACATTGCTTTAACTTATTGGAGAGAGAAAACACTAGAGAGCTTGTTTTATATCTAACTTAAGATTTGATTCTCTTTTATATGGCAAAGAAAAATGACTAGAATATGTATGGGTTTCCTAGTAAAAGAGCAAAAAGAAGAGGCTCAGAAAGCTCAAGGTTCATACTCAATAATGCAGTCTGAACTGTTATCCAAGGCCAACATCCAGAGAGCTATTCAGATCAGCTGTGCATTATAAAAGTTGCTGTCCTAAGGATGAGGCTTTTTATGGATTTTTTTTTTTCTTCACACCAGGAACTTTATTTCTAAGGCAGATTTCAATTGCTTTCTGTCGAACCTTAATAAATCTGGGCCAACAACTGAACTGCCAGAGGGAACGATAAAGCTGAATGAGATCTAAAAAGATTTACTATTAGTCAATGTGTAAAGAGAAATTTATTCAACCATTAAAGATTGTATTTCCCAACCAAAAAAGAAAAAAAATGGTGTGGGAGTCTTATATCAACATATTGCTGATGAAATCGGAGCTGTTAATTCATTGAGGGGTCTATAGCAATGCTTTTATCCCCATCTCCATCTCACAGCATCCAGTGATCTTCAGAGACAGAATGAGAGTGACATACATTTTCTGGAATGCATCACCCTTAAAAGTCCACACAGAGAAAAGCAATTCCCACCAGGTTTAACCTGTGAATTATGTCTGAAAATATAGCTATTACAATTTTCCATTTCTAAGCTGATGCGTGGATGTGTCCACCTTGCTGTAAAGTTCAATTTCTTATATGGGAAGATAGAGGGAAAGCCAATGTGAAATATATGAGAGGTGGTAATAAGTAAACTTCTCAAGAATTCATTTGATTGACTGCACTGAATGAAACATTTATCTGAATTTACTTTCCTTCTTTTCTATCATCTCTCAATTGTTCTACAAATTTTTTAGGAAGTTGTATAAATATTACCTTTTAGGTAGAGAGACAGTTTGAAGCTTTGTTACTTTATTGATGCTACTCCTGACCAATCCTATTTGTAAAAAGCTTACTTTTGTGAAATGGAAAATTAGAACTTAGAAATAGTTTCTTTAGTCATTCCACTTTTGCCAGTGACCTTTTAATTTACATCACCATAGGTGTACACCACCCAACATAGATAGATTATGCCCCAAATATTGTTTTGGATTTGATCAAAGTAGAAGGAAAATAGTTTGTGGTTAGAATCGTACAAAATCAAGTAACTCATTGCTATTTATCAGAACATATGAGTGTGTGTGTATATACCCACACACAAACACACACACAGTAGTTCCTATGGAGAATTCTAATCTTGGCTTCCTTTCAAAGCTTGCTGATTATAACTGCAATTGTCCAGTGTTACCTGAAAATAGCTAAAAATTAATATTAATCTAATGATGAGTCAATAAAAAAGAGCTAGCACAAGAGGTGGACCACGATAACTTTGCTCTTACTTTAAATTTTTTTTTCTCAATTTGCACTTTTTCAGCGTTTAAGGCTTCACTTGAATAGACCTAAGTGTTTATACATTTACTTGGAGACTTTATGTACAGCAGCAAATAGGATCACCTGTCACCCAAGAAACTGCTTCTAACAACTGATTCTGAACATCTAAAGAAACTAGAAATGTGAACTTCAAAAGGTGATACCCTTTATTTATTTTTAAATGAGAAGGAAAATAATTATTAAAAATAGATTATATTTTGTTTAATTTCAAAATTGAACAAATTTTACAACTTTTTAGAATTAAAAAAGCTGGTTATGAACACGTGATAAAATTCATTTTCTCCTCTCAGTTTTTGCTATCATTAAAATTACTATTTAGTATTTTACATATTTCTTCAATAAGATATTTTCATAATGATGCTTATGAAATGTTTACCAACCCCAAGAATGGGGTGTAGTATTGTTTATAGTAAAACTATTAAATTCTGAAGTTCAGAAAATTTCTCTACTTAAAGTAAAGAGGAAATAAAGAAAATCCTGGTATAGCCAATAGGGTCATTTGCCACTTAAAAAAAATTCCATATTTATACTTCAAGGTAACTTACCTACCATTATAGTATCTTTTATCTAGGAAGGTATTTGTTGGTAAGAGAGCATAATTATCTGTTCAATTTGAAATAAATAAATTACATGATAAATTACACTGATTTTTATATGCAATCCAAGTAATACCCAGTATCCTATGAGGCTAAGGTCTAGTATAAACTCTACACTACAAAGTCATATTAAAAGGAATATAGCCCTGCCATCCAAAATCACATAAATAATTCTATGTTTTTAACTGTTTACTTTCATTTATCAATGAACATTCAGAGATATATAAATCACAATATAAAATTTTCCAAGGCCTGTAGATATGCCTCAAAGCCTTTCTTTCTCTTTACCTGTTACTCTCAACACTCAAAATCTCTTTCCAGACTTTAAAATGACAAGATCTTCATTTTTCTGTTTTTTTAATTAATTCATCCTTAATAGTTCTTCACATTTATAAATGAATCTTGTTTGTTTCTAATTAAAAATCTACCTTTATTTTCTATTTCTGTCACTTCATCCTAATTTTCCTAGTATCTACAACGAAAGTTTAGGAAAGTTCATTACCTTAGAAACTGGAGAAGATAGAAAGTTATAACCAATGAAAGAAATCATTTTTTGAAGCTGATAATGCTTTATTTCTTTCCCATATTTGTATTATTTTTATTTTTATCTTTTATAATTTCAACTTTTATCTTAGATTCACAGGGTACATATATAGTCTTTGCTGCATAAAGACCCAGTACAGTCATCACTTCTGTCCTGAAGCGATGGGTACACTTGGAAAAAAAGACTAACACACCTGAGCAAACAGCAAAGGGAAGAGAATAAATTGTACAGTATACGTGTATATACTATGCTTTTTGAAAAAGGGAAAATTAAGGAATTAATTTAAAAAGTAAAGATTTTTTATGCACTGAAGGATTGGTTGAGGAAAAGCAGGAGAGCAATACAGGGGAAACGAAAACTGGAGTGAAGCCACAAATCAGGGATGTGCTTTTAGGAAGATAAAGGACAACAATTTAAACAGAAGGTAGGAAATGTTTTTGGACACTTTATAATGTAGCTTAGTGCAACATGTAATTCACCAAGGAATTATTTTTAATAACAGAACTTCCAAAATGTCCTAATCTCTGTGTATTAAAATAGCATTTCTCGTGAATTTGGAATTAGTTTCCATTTTTAAGGAGTTAATTCCCATTTTTAAAGATACCTCATTCACTATTATTTTGTCTCTCTTCATTAGTATTTGTACATAAGCATCTCCCATTTCTATCACATTAACACATCGCTGGCTTCCTGCCATTTTCTTATTATCACCTCCACTGAAGAACACCAAAACATGAATAAAAAATAGAAAAAAATACACACTGGTCACTTACACTCTTAAGTGTTTTGTTAATATTTTGGATAAAAAAAGAGGTTTAAAAATGTGGGTTCTCATAAAGCTTGAGGATTTTCTGTGAAGTCTAGCTACCTATAATGTGACTTTTTAGCTAACTTGTTTAGTAGGGAGATTGCAGGTTAAAGGAAAACTACTTTGGGGTTTATTGTCATTGAATTAAAGAGTATTTGCTAATCATATACATATATTTTTCTACTCACACCATTAAAATTGACCAAGAAGTAGATATTGAGGAAATGGAGAAATATTTACATCTAGGATATAAAGTTTCAAACTACTTTATGAATAAAATTTTAATATTCCTAATAAAATTTACTTCAGTGATTTGCTTTTACATATTATTGAGTGATATATACAAGGGATAAGAGGTATATTATTTTGAATATACATTTTGGAGTAAATGGAAGAGAATTTCTGAGAAAATAGTGGGTAGAGAGTAGAATGTCCTGAAAGAGGATATGAGTTCCTCTTAATTGCCTAATACTTAAATATTTATTAGTAGTCAAGAAAAGACAAAGAGCAGTTTTCCAAGAAAGACCAGTGAAAAATAAAACTATAATGGTAATTGTGATTGTATCTGGGAATAAACATAAACTTAAAAGGGATGGAGAAAATGTACATTCACTTTTTATTCTATATCCTTAGATACTACTTGTATTTTACAACTCTTTATAACCTTTTTGCATAAATATATACAAAATAAAACAAAAGTTAACATCCATTAATATGATTTACACACAAAATAGGATATTTATTTCTCTGTTGTTTAAATACTATAATCACATAATCACATTAAATAATTTAAATTATTTCAGAAATAAAAATTTATTATATTGTTGCAATTTTATTGTTTTGCCATGGAACCATTAACAGCAACCACAATGATAATGACAATAGCTAACATTTAAAAGCACAATTTACATACAAAACACCATTCAAGATATGTGTTGGTTTGTGTGTACAAATCCTCAAGGTGGAGAATATAATGTTATACTACAGGCACTATTTAAATATTACATCAAATACAGGAGAAACATGTCTCGGAGATATTAAATAACTTAATGCAGGATTTAAACTTTGGCAATTGTTAAGGATTGAACTCTATCCTTACTATTTTATGGATATAAGGTATTACACAAAACTCCAAAATGAGTTGCCAGAAGGAGGAATCTGTGAAACCAGTGAAGATGAAGACAGTGCATGTGCTAATTTTGAAAATTTTGGGGGAAAAGCATCAATTGTAAGGTTGATTTTGCGAAGTAAATATGATGATACTTTCTTGGAAATGAAGAGGGGATGCCTTACAATGTGAGGACTGTTATATTTCTATTTGGTTAAAATCAGTAGATAATTGAAGGTTATTTTTCCAATAATAAATTTTTGTCAAGTTTATATCACTATTTCAAATAGATATACTTTAGATATACTGGAATTATCATCAAATCATGTTTTGGAGGAATTGCAATCAACTTTTATCCTTTGATTTTGTATTTCAACTTAATCTCATAAATTTTGTATACAATATAGCAGCAAATATACATTTAAATATATACAACATTTTCTAGTGGACGTCTGATAAATTTAACATTTTGATCATTATACACTTAGTTAATACTACTTTTAATGATAATATTAATATTTAATGATAATATTGAACATTTATGAACACTTACTATGGTTCAAGCTATATATAGTAGTCTCTCTTTCTCTCATTGTATCAGTCTAAAGAATCCTGCCAGTTTAAAAGTCACTTTTTTGCTATTTTATTTTTGTTAACATTTTCAATACAATTTTAAAAATGTGTTAGAATTCCAAATTTCCAGACACTGAAAAATGTTTTCAAACATGGATGAATGAGCATCATGGGATTCTCTGAGAATGTGAGAGAAAGATAATGACCTCTCTAGTTCACAAAGTCACTTACGTTTATTTCTTATTTATTCAAATCTTGTAGAGAATATTTTGTCTCTGGCTCTGTAAGAGCACCATCTGGTGGTGTCCAAATCTTTGAAGACAATCTATAGATATCATTGTTACCAAAGGTTTTGTGAGGTACAGCGGTAAACTTGTTAGAATGTAGATTTATATTTCTTTTGATTTTTTTGTTAGTTCTAAGTTTAACAAGACAATTATTTATTATTTTGAGTGAATAATCCACACATAAAATCAAATCCCATGTATGAAGTACATAAAAGTCTATTTTTCCCTCAGAAGAAAAAACAACAAAACTACTTTTCCTGATTGTTGAATATTGGGCAGAAATGTTTACAATGACTAGGACTAGCCAAAGTACAGAAAAATCAACTTCATTCAAATTTAAATATGCATATACTTGTTAGGGCTAGATTTAGGAGAAGACATGCTGTTAATACTCCAACAGGGTTTATTGCCAAGCATTCTATGTATTCTAATATGTTGTAGCTTCAAAATAAGTAATAATATCAAGAATTTTCCATGAAAAGTACTACTACATGTTGGGATGATTTTACCGAACTTTTGAAACATCTGTTACATTCACAGTCCTGCCAGGACAATCCTCACAGAAGTATATTTTATGCAAGAGAATGTCTAGAATAGTGAATAGCTTACCAGCTTGTGACAAGATATAATTCCAATGGAATTTGATAGCAAATTTAACAAAAAAAAAATCATCCAATATTCTATTCATATTTTGTTATAAAAATAAAATTTTCTAGAGAAATACATATATTTGTAATATCTACAGATAAATAATACAAATGTTACTGTAAGTAGAAAAATATAATTTATTAGAAATAGACTGAATCAATTCTGATAGATTTAAATTTTTTTCTATATTAAAATAAACTAAGAGTCAATATTTCTTTCCTTATGGCTAAAGTTGTGTTTGTTATTCTGCATCAGTGATAATTAAATGTTAGGTATATAAGTACATTTTGTAAATTTTAAGAAAATTTATTCCCAACATATTCTCTAGGATTGAAAATATTATGTTACTCTATATAAATTTTGACTCTTTTTATTTGCAGACTAAAAACATAACAATAGTAAAAGGCCATGGGTGAAAAATATAACTTCTGAAATAAAGTTGTTTGGGTTTGAATCTTGCTCCTTTTTAGCTATGTGCTCTTAGACAACCACTTCTATAGGGCACAGTTTCCTATCTATAAAAGGCAGATAATACCTTTGTCTAAGGCTGTAATAAGTATTAAACAATTGAAATCAATAAGAATTTGAAGTTGTGGTTACTTTTATCAAGCATTAAATAAAGGTTAGCTAGTAACTATTAAAATGTTTTCACAAGCAGTATTCACTTATGACTCCACCTGATATTTTCCTGTGGAAATACATTTAACTAATGTTCCATTTGTTGGTTGATGCAATGTAAGAGTCATTTTATGAAATATAAAATGCATTTCTATGGCACAGCTTCCTAACATTACTGAGAATAAATTCAGAATGCCATATCATTGGCTACCAGAGTCCCTGGGCTTTATTCCACAGTCTGTGAAAACCCTGTCACTTCAGCATGTCAAATACATTTTTCTAAATCTTGTGTGTATCATGACATGTTAGTGTTTGCATGAATGACATGAAACAATTTCTATTACCAAATTTGTCACATTTAAAGCCACAAAAGAAATCAGAAATGACACAAACAAATGGTAAAATATTCTATGCTCATGGACAGGAAGAATCAATATTGTAAAAACAGTCATACAGCCCAAAACAATTTAGAGATTCAGTGCCATTCCCATCAAACTGTAAACATCACTTTTCATATAATTACAAAAAGCTATCTAAAATTCATATGGAACCAAAAAGAGCCCGAATAGCCAAAGCAATCCTAAGAAAAAGAACAAAGCCAGAAATATCAAACTACTTGTCTTCAAACTATACTATAATACTACAGTAACCAAAACATTGTGATATCGGTACAAAAATAGACACATAGACAACTAGAACAAGTTAGAAAATCTGCAAATAAAACTGCACACTTACAGCCTTATGATCTTTGACAAAGTTGACAGAAACAAGCAATGGGAAAAGGACTCCCTATTCAATAAATGATGATGGGATAATAGGCTAGCCACTTGCAGAAGATTGAAACTGGACCCCTTTCTTTCACCACATATAAAAATCGACAAAAGATGGATTAAAGAGTTAAATGTAAAACTTAAAACTATAAAAACTCTAGAAGAAAATCTAGGAAATACTATTTTGTACATAGGCCTTGGCAAAGATTTCATGATGAAGACTCCAAAAGCAAATGCAACAAAAGAAAAATTGAAATTGGGACCTAATTACACCAAAGAGTTTTTACACAACAAAAGAAACTATCAACAGAGTAAACAGACAACCTACAGAATGGAAGAAAATATCTGTAAACTGTATATCCAACAAAAGCCTAATATCCAGAATCTATAAAGAACTCAGACAAATCACCAAGCAAAAAACAAACAAGCTCATTAAAAAGTGGGCAAAGGACATGAAGAAACACTTCTCAAAAGAAGGCATAAAATTGGCCAACAAACATTAATACTCATCACTAATCATTAGAGAAATGCAAATCAAAACCACAATGAGTTATCTCATACCAGTTAGAATAGCTATTACAAAAAGTCAAAAAATAACACATCCTACTGAGGATACAAAGAAAAGGGAATGGTTTATGCTGCTGATGGGAATGTAATTAGTTCAAACATTGTGAAAAGCAGTTTGGAGATTTCTCAAAGAAACTTAAAACAGAACTACCATTTAACCCAGCAATCCCATTACTGGGTATGTACGCAACGGAATATATGTTGTTGTACCAAAAAGACACATGGATTTGTATGCTCATAACATCACTTTTCACAATAGCATAGACATGGAATAAACTTAGATGCCCACCAATGCTGGACTGGATAAGAGAATGTGGTACATTTATACCACGTAATACTATGCAGCCATAAAAAATAATAAAATTATGTCCTTTGCTGAAACATGGATACAGCTGGAGGCCAATATCTAACGGAATTAAAGCAAAAAAAGAAAACCAAATGCTGTGTGTTCTCACCTATAAGTGAGATCTAAACATTGCATACACATGAACACAAAGAAGGGAACAATAGACTCCAGGGCTTACTTAAGGGTAGAAGGTGGGAGGAGGGTGAGGATGCAAAAACTACGGACATGCTATTATGCTCACTGCCTGGGGGGCAAAATTGTTTGTACACCAAGCCCCAGCAACACGAAATTTACCCATGAAACAAATCTGCACACATAACTTCAGAACCCAAAGTAAAAGTTGGAAGAAAAAATAAATAAATAAAACTCATATTTAAAAAGACTAGTTATACATATTTCAATAATCCATTATATTGCTGGGAAGACTTAGGGGTGTAGAACACACCAAAATTATATCCAAACAAACTCTAAATTAGTCAGAGATTTTACATGAATAGTCCTTAGATACAAATGTATGTAATTCTAGAGAGTATTTCTGATTGCCTCAGGGAAGGATCAAAAACCATTGCCAATTTTCTTTACTGATAGTTGAACTTTCCATAATAACACCAGCTGTTTAAATTCTAGATTTTCTCATGAAAATACGTTGTTTCTCATAAACATCAACAGCTTTTATTTACCTGCTTGGAAAAATGTGTCTGTTTGAATTCTATGGTTCTTTGAAAACAACCTTACAACATTATACTCACTATTGATTTTTATTTTTGTTTTTAGATAGAATATTATCTAAAAACATTTTAACCATTTTATTTTAGCTATGATCCAGCAAATGAAAACAACAATTTATGTACCAAGCAAATTAAATTTCCATCCATGACACCAATTCAGAACAATAAAAACTGAAGTGATAAACTGAGTTTGTTCAAGGAGTTTTTGTATGTGAATGAGTCTAAGCCAGAGTTTAATTATTTTATTTTGAAAATTTTTAAGTTAATGGGAAAAAACTTTGCACCAAAACAATTGTACTTTCTACGATCTGGACATAGCCAAATAATTTAATAGGTTGAATATTTTTCCATCTGATATTTGCATATATGTGTTTGTTATCTAAGGATAATAATGTTTAAATAGGAATAAAATTTTATAGAGCAAGACATTACAGAAATGAGTTGTGTACAAATAAAGCAGAAATAAGCTAAGGTTATGTAAAAGTATAATGAACTGTTGATTAATAATACATTAGCAGTTAACACAAAAATCAAATTAGTCATCTAAAGAAGTTTGCATCTATGTGTTTCTCTTGTCATTGATGGGGCTGTAATAGGTTTTAAAGCAAGTATGCCTGTATGATGAGTTCATTTGGTATTCAGTGTAATAGCACAGATAATAATGAAGTCATCTGGCTTCCATTATGTAAACATTAGATAATGGATACCTATATTAAAATGCAACTCTAATGTTTGTGCTTATTTTTGTCTTCAATTGTACACAGTACTAAATCTTTAAAGTTGAGCTTTTATGCAGCTTGTTGACATTTATAAATCTGGATTTTGAGTGACTTTTATGGACCAAAAAAACTCATTACATTGTTTTAGATTCCAAGATAAACAGTTGGATTTCTTAGAAAGGGGATCCTTTATGGTTATTACCTAGTTATCTAATCTTATTCTCCACCCCCACCCCCAATTTTTGCTAGTTTTTTGTACTGGAAGCAGACATTCATAATAACATCTTGAGAAAATATACCAGTACATAAGACCTTTGAAATATTTGATTTTATCTTTTTTCCTCAAGTTATTTGGTTTGTTTGTTTCTATGTCAAGTGTATTTTTTAAAAACCAAAGATCATTAAATAAAAATAAAATGAAAATTGATATTTCAAAATTAAATGAAATGTTTTCCCCCAGAGGCCTCTACAACTGGATTATAATGGTTAAACAATGAAGAGTACTTTCAGATTCTTTTTTATTGAATGACGTTGGTTATTTTTACCATATGAAGTAGTATAGTCTCTCTTTTTGTGGGGAGGGCAGGATTGCACTTGTTATTTTTCTCCACATTCATGCTTCTATGAAATTGCCTATCTCAGAATTTGAAAGCACCAACTATGGCTGATTTACCAATTGCAAAAACAAGCAGATCCAGTCAAACATACTAAAATTTTCATGTATCTTTATATGTTCTTATAAATTCTTATAAATCCTCATTGTTGTGTATACATATAACAACACACAGTTAAAAGGAAATGATATAGGTGATTATAGTAGTGTACTAAATAGCTATGATGTTGGAAAACAAAACAAATTGTACTGTAGAACCACAGAAAATTTGGATTAATTTTAATTTTTCATGTCCTCTTGTAAGAATTCCAAGATAGGTCTTACTTAAATAATGGAGAGGATATGAGGTACAGATTAAACTCTTCCCAAAATGACTTGTGTAATGAGAAAATGTTAAGTGCAAAAGAAGTCTTCAAAATGTGTTAAAAATGAAAGAATAAAAAAGAATTTGGTAGAAGGATCTTACAATTAAAGTATGGCATTAGCAAATGTCCTTGTGTTTGATTACTCTCTTGTCCATTCTCTGAAACCTTTGACTATAAACCTATTCTTCTTTCAGGTCTCAGATTTAAATAGGAATCCCTCTTAAACCCCTTCTTGGTTGGGTAATCCTCAGTTAGATTCTCATATCCGTTCCTGCACTTAAGTAAATATGACATGTTTTTTGTTTTAAATATATATGAAAAATACAGATTCACTCTCACATATAGGTAATTGGGAAGGAAAAGAGTATGTTAATTGCTGATTCAGATAATAGTGTATATTATTCTTTGGTGCTATAGCAAAATTAAACAATTGTAATTTTTATAGATGTCATATATAGTATGGAGCCTAAAGCCATATCAATGAAGCTTTTATACTCTGCTGTGTGATAATCCATAGGCCTCTCATGCATTTTTAAATGAAAATTATTTCGGCATGACTTTGTCATATCATGCTTTGGTCATTCAGAACATATAGGTTTGTTGAATTGTATTGATGTTTGTAATGGTGACTCATTTTGCTGTAAATACCAAAAACTTACATTTGTTAATATCATAACTCTCATCAGAGAGGCCTTTAGTAGAAGGAAGCTGTCAAGTTCAAGGGGGTAGAGGTAAATTTTCTAAAATTCCAATTTTCATTTGAAAGATTGAATTATTACCCAAAACAAATACTACTAGTTGTTTTTCTTGAACTGTCAGACTTAGTTCATTTTTTAGAAGACATCTACCAATTACTTATATACGAATGGCCATACACTGCCTGTCAATTGGCATTTTATATGAAGACAGTTTTGTATAAAAAAAGAGGCACCAGTGTTATATGTAAGTATGTAGTGGTAGTGCTTTTTGTGTACTTCCCTTTTTGTAACACAGAATATTAAATAGATTTGTACTCACATCAAGATTTCATAAAATTAATTTTACTGCTTCATTGAGGACAAATTTTAAGTGAAATTGGTTTTTTCTTTTGTTTCTTCTTACTACAAATGTGTGGCAGTGCAGTGTCAAAATTATCAGTTAAGATTGTCAATGAAGAAAAAATTAATATCATATTATATTGCTAGTATGATGCACTGAGATTGACATTATATTATTCCTATGGTATTTTCACCAAAAATTTATAACTTAAATTGAATCATGGGTAAACTTAAGACAAATCCAATTAGAAAATCCTTCTGTAAAATAGTTGTCTGGTTCTTTTCTAGAGTCAAAGATAAAAGCAAAAATATACTGAGTATCTGTTACAACATAAAGGAGACTAAGGAACATGACAACTAAAAGCAAATGCCATTCTTGATTGCAATCCCGACCAGAAAAATGTTTCTTTTAAATTATAGCATGTAAAAAGAACAAAAGTATTAAAGGAGGAATTCAGTTGTAAATATGCAATTCAGTTGTAAATACTGTAATCAAAATATTTTTCATAATTTATTAAAAATTGAAATACTAAGATATCAAAAGCATAACAGATTTAATTTAAGTGCTAGTTTTGGGGATCTTTAGTGTAGAGTCTGTCTTTCATTCTTCCATTTGTTGATTTTATATATAATCTTTATATTCCTATACAAAGGCTCTAAGCCCTTTCCTATATGACTGATTGATATCAACAATAGTTTTCTCAGAAACTTCCATTGGGTGCTCCATGTGTTCTCACAACTGTAGTATTTGCCTCTTCTTCCATTTTCTTTCAGCTCTTACTCTGGCTCAGTTTGGCTGTTTTTTATTCACATAGTGAACCCCTGAAGTAGCAGCTATCTTAATTACTCCTAAGAATTTTCTCTGTGAGACTACAACTGCACATTCCAGGGTTTCAGACATTCCCAAAGCAGCCCTGAAATCTTTACTTATATTTGGAAAATGGCTCACTCCACAGGTCCAAGCCACAGGTGGTCAGTTTTTTCCTGAAGCAGTATTGTTTACTTCCTGAATATCCATGAATCTGGCAAGAATTAAAATACTGGAAACAATACTCAAAAATCAAACAAAAATATTTGTTTCATTGGAATGGGAAATAATTCAGCTAGGTCCCATCTCTGTATTTCTCTTGACCAACTTGCACTCCAAAACTAATCAAAACCCAAAAATATTTCTTGACCAAAATGGTAATTAGCTTCAATACACATTTGATATCTTTTACACACAACAATTTTCATTTACAAAATATAGAACATAATCATTACATTAAAGTTGATTTTGCAGCTTTAGAAATAAGCAATGCTTTACATTTTTCCCATCAGTAAATTTTTTAAACAAAAATAATTTTGTCTCCAAGTGAGTTTTAGTCTCCACTTCTAGAAAAATAAAGTTGCTTATAATTCTATCCACATTCTATTTCATTTTTCAGTGTTTTCAGTAGTGTTTGGACTCCGCCAGGAGATGGATTTGGAAAAATTCCTCACATTGAGTTCAGTCACTACAGTTTGCTCAGGTCACAAAATAATAGATAATTTAAGTTTGGCGCTTCTATTTACACATTATCTGGTTTCAAGGGTGGCACATTATGAGGAATATGTTCCAATATATTATGCCTCTCTTTCTCTTGTAAACAGTTAATGATTCCTTGACTAGCATAAAGGGCTATGACACTTGTCAGGGCCTTTTGTATGTTATCTCGGTTCTATTTAATTTGCAGTAATAAAAATTATTTATAACCATGGTTTGTATTATTTATAACCACCGTTTGTACTGTACTTTTGATTGAAAGTGTCTCTGAGGGTATTTTACTGAATATGTAGATGACTCGATCAAAAGATATAAAGTGAACAATAAAAATTGAAACCCAACTATACGCAGTCAACAAGAGACTCACTTTAGCTAAAAGTAAACAGATGAAAAAAGATATTCTATGCAAAAGACAACTAGAGAAGAGCAGGGGTAGCTACATCAAAATGAAATAATAAACTGGAAAATCTTTCAGTCTGTGAAAATTACACAATACACTCCTGAGCAACTAGTAGATCAAAGAAGAAATCAAAACATACATGTAAAAATATTATATATATATATATGAAAATGGAAATACAACATATCAAACATAGAGTGTGCAGCAAAAATAGTTCCAAGAGGAAGATTTAGAGCAATATATACCTATATTAAGAAGAGAAAAGCCTCAAACAAATAGCCTAACTTTTCACCTCAAGGAACTAAGAAAAAGAAGAAGAGGAAACTCAGTTCAAAGGTAGCAGAAGGAAGAAACTAACAAAGATCAGAGCATTAATAAATGAAATAGAGGCTAAAAAATAGAAAATATTAATGAAAACAGAAGTTACTTTGTTGAAAAGATTAAAAAAAATTCCAAGCCTTTAGATAGACTATGAAAAAAAGGAGAAAAAAACTAAAATCAATAAAATTAAAAATGAAAGAAGGGATACTATAACTCACATGACAGTGGTACAAAGGAGCATAAGAGACTATGATAAACAACTATATGAGAACAAACTGGATAACCTAGAACTGGATAAATTCCTAGAAAGCTACAAGCTACCACAACTGAATCATAAAGATACAGAAAATCTGAACAGATCAATATTGAGTAAAGGGACTAAGTTAGTAATCAAGCTTTCTGACAAAGAAAAGTCCAAAACAAGGTGATTTTACTGCTGAATTCCAGCAAACATTTAAAGAAAAACTAATACCAATCCTTTTCAAACTTCTCTAAAAATTTAAAGAAGGCACATTTCCAAACTCATTTTGTAAAAACTGTATTACCCAAGTATGAAAGCCAGACAAAGACACAAGATTAGAAAACTATAGGCCAATGTCCCTGATAAGCATAGTCCCAAGACTCAACAAAATACAAGCAAACTCAATTCAACAGTACAACAAAAGGATAATGTACTATATTCAAGCGGGAATTTCCCCTGGGATGCAAGGATGGCTCAACATCTACAAACAAATAAATGAAACGTATTACATTAACATAATAAAGGACAAAACCTATTTGATTATCACAATAGACACACAAAAGGTATCTGACAAAATTCAACATCCTTCATGGTGAAAACTCTCAACAAATTAGGATTAGAAAGAATATACCTCAACACAATAAAAGCTACGTATGGCAAGCCACAGATAACATAAACAACGATAAAAAGTGAAAAGCTTAACACTTGTAATACCAGAACTTTGGGAGGCCGAGATGGGCAGATCATCTGAGGTCAGGAGTTTGAGACCAGCCTTGAACAACATGGTGAAAACCCTTCTCTACTAAAAATACAAAAGCAGCCAGTCATGGTGGAGCACACCTGTAATCCCAGCTACTTGGTAGGCTGAGGCAGAAGAATCACTTGAAACCAGGAGGCAGAGATTGCAGTGAGCCAAGATTGCACCACTACACTCCAGCTTGGGCAACAAGAGCAAAACTCCATCTAAAAGAAAAGAAAAGAAAAGAAAAATGTCCTAAAATTCATGTGGAACCACCAAAAAACACCAAATAGCTAAAGCCATCCTGAGAAAGAAGAACAAAGCTGGAAGCATCACACTTTCTGACTTCAAATTATATTACAAAGCTCTAATAATCAAAAACAATATAGTATTGGCATAAAAATACATACAAAGAACAATGGAACCTACTTGAGAGAATGACATAAACCTACATATATACTACCAACTTATTTTTGACAAAGGAGCTGAGAATACACATGGGGGAAAAGATAGTCTCATTAGTAAGTGGTGTTGGGAAAACTGGTTATCTGCAAACAAAAGAATGAAGTTGGACCCATACCTTATACCATACAAAAAATCAACTCAAAATGGGTTAAAAATTTGAACAAAAGTTCTAAAACCATAGAACTTTTATAACAGAAAAATAAAGGAAAAGGTCCTTGACGTTTCCGTTAGCAATGATTTTTTTTTGGTTATGACACCAAAGGCACAGGCAAATAAAAGCAACAGTAAGTGGAACTGCACAAATTTAGAAAGTTTTTTCACACAGCATAGGAAATGGAAACACTCAACAGAATGAAAAGGCAATCTAGGAAATGGGAAAAGGTGTTTGCAAATCATTTGTCTAAATACGATATTAATATCTAAAACACATAATTTATTCAAATCCATAACAAATAATAATAGGTATATAATAAGGTGTTCAACATCACTAATCATCAGGGAAATGCAAATTAAATCTGCAAGGAGAAATCTCCACACCTATTAAGGTAGCTATTCTCAGTAGGCCAAAAGGTGAGGTATTGTTGAGATTGTGGGAAAAGGGAATACTTTTACAGTGTTAGGAAGGTGAACTGGTATAGCTGCTATGAAAAACAGTATGAAGGTTCCCCACAAAATTAAAAATAGAACAACCATATGATCCAGCAATTTCACTTCTGAGTCTAAATCTAAAGAGAATGAAATCACCACTTCATAAAGATATCTGCACTCACATGTTTATTGTAGCGTTACTCACAATAGCCAATATACAGAAACAATCCAAATGCCCACTGACAGATGAGTAGAGAAAGAACATATACCTGCATATGCAATGTAATATTATTCAACCTTAAAAAATGGAGGTAATCCTGTCATTTCTGAAAACATGGGTGAACCTGGAGGACATAAGCCAGACATAGAAAACCAATATTGCATGATATCCCTTATCTGCAAAATATAAAAAAGTTGAACTCATGGAAACGTAGAATAGTAGTATCACTATCAGAAGCTTGGGGGTGGGAGAAATCAGGAGATGTTGATCAAAGATTGCACATTTTCATTTATAAAATGAATATATTTTGGAGTCCCAATGTACAGCATGGTGATTATAGCTAATAACAATGTATTGCATACTTGAAATTTCCTAAATTCTTAAGTGTTCCCACCATGTACATACAAAAACGTATAATTTTGTGTTGTGATGGATATGTTAATTAGCATGATTGTGGTAAGCATTTCACAACTCATATGTATATTAAATCATCACATTGTACACCCTGAATACATACAATTTTTATTTGTCACTCATACCTCAAGAAAGCTGAAAAAAAAGTACTCACTAGCTACAAGTTTTAGAGGAATGCAGATTGAAAACCATATCACTTAAGGGCATGGAATCGGACTAATCAGGGCTCACTCTGGTACTGTTAGTTATAAGATGTGATTTCTGAAAAGGCCCTTAACCTCTCTGCTCTTAAAGGTTCTTGAAATCTCCTTCACAGGAATGTTATGAGGAATGAAATGAGAACTACATCTATCAAGAACTCAACACAGAGTCAGAGGTAAGTAACTGGGTGTAATTCTCATTAACAGTAGTAACAGCATCACAAGGTCAGAAAAAAAGTTATAATGCCCTTTTCAGCTTTAAACTCATCTTTTTTACAATGCTTTCCACTTGATAGGCCCAGTGCAGAATGGCCATATCCAGAGGCTCTTAAATTTTAATCACCACTGATAAATTATATTGTGCAGGTACTTTTCTGAAGGCAGCTTTTGGAATGGAGACTAAACTTTCACTAGTGGTTGGAAGTGGATAAATTAATTTATCTTTTCATCTCGGGTGAGCCCTTGGAGAAAATCATTATCATAAAACATTGTAAATCTATAGACTTGGCAGCTTTTGCCCTGCAGAGTCTCGGGACTTGAGTAAATATGGAGATTTAGAGATTTACTGTCTTTTCCTTTGAAGAGGTGATTTCCCTTGGTAGAGAAAGATGGACATGGCAATAGAAAAAAAAATCTTGTTTTAACTTTGAACCTGAACAAGCTTTGAAATACATATATCTCTTTACCAAGCTAGCTTTCATAGTTGCAAAGCCAATTTTATTAAATTACAATATTAAACTTTAGAGCAAAGATGAGCTGTGGGAAAAGATCTTACTCAATATATGCACCTATCATGAATCAACATTAAAGTCTGCAAATCATTATCAACATTTCCTCTGAGGCCTGGTGAGACAAAGAAACATCATTAGTATACTTTGTCAAGCCAAGAAATTGAAAATTGAAAACAAAATTAACCATTCAGCCTAGAAGTCAAAGGTTGCATTCGTTTGAAACAAGCAAAAAAGTTTTTAAGAAAATGTATGAGTAAGCTTCTCACAATAATTATCAAGATTTTAATATAAATTTATCATGAGGGACACACAATTAAAATCATTATATATTCTTCAAAAATATGTGTCTAAAAGGGGCATTTATTCATTTGAGAGCATAAATTCTTGAAGTTAATAAATTTTTTACCTGAATCAACTATACATGATCGCATATAACAATAAAATAGGATACAAGCTCAATGATATTTTGTAAATAGAACAAAAAAATTGAAAGTAAGTTTTAGAAGCTATGTTCTGATTACTAAAAAATGGAAAACCTTGTGACTCAAGGTATGTTGGTGTGTGTGTTTGTATCTGTGTGTGAGTGATAGAAAAAGACTTAGAGAGAGTGAGAAAGGTGTATGTGTTTAATAATGATGCAAGCTCTCCACGTTTATTGCTGTTGACTAGTCAGAGGCCAGACTTTCTTCTTATGCTAAGGAAACTTTCTGCTTTCTTTTTGTCTCTATTTTCATTAATACCATTGAAAAAAATGATTAAACAACTGGTTTAACAAGGTAGTAGAATCATTTTCCCTATGGCATGGGTATGATAATAGAGAATCAATCAAGAAAATATGGGACTTAACAAAAAGAAAGCATATAATCTAATTACCAACAATATCTGTAGTGACAGTTTTCAAGAACGTAGGCCAGAATACACACATTGTGCTTTCCAAAGATTATCCAGATCATACTCTATTATTTATTTCATCTAATACTATTTAACAAGTTCAGTAAGCAAAAGATAGATTATTTAGTGATCCCTTAGATCTGAATGTCCCTGCCTACCTCTGAAGTTCCAACTCCTCTCAGAAACCCTTCTCTCTGAATATCTAGGATGGCTGTGCCACCCTCTTGCTGCTTCTGTTCTTCTAGCTGCTGGTGCCCAGTAGCATTTTCCTTAGCACATCCTCAGAAATACAGGTTTTATTGTGTCTCCTGAAATTCTCTTGGATACAATTTAATTTAGCAAGTATGTGCTTGTAATCACTATAGTCATTTTTGTGATTATAAAGCCAAAGAATAGGTGTGCAAAATACAACAATCATATTTCACTTTCCATGTTTTTCTCGGTTCTTTTTTTTTTTAATCCTGTACTTTGACAATTTATATCAGCTACAATTCAGGGAGAAAAAAATACATACAATTCTCAACAAAAAGCAGCCTGCCACTATGAAAATTAGCAGTCACTTTCTACAAATATTCTTGTTCTATGTAAGGTTTAAAAAATATGCTCCTAAAAGTCTGATTACAAGTATGTTAATATCACTGCTTTTAGGAACACAGACTGTGTTTTGTGATATTTTGGGGTCATTCAACAAAGAAACAAAAAAATAGTTTATGCATTCATTTTAGCATATATTTATCAGGTATATTATATAACATATCTTCTATTGCTTAAATCATTATAAAATTTAAATCTTAATGACCTTATCACTTTTTCTATAATGTTATTATAGAATATTTTTAATAAAGTGGATATTGGAAAACTGTAGTCTTTAGGAGTAAATACATTTTTCATTTGAATGCAGATAGTTCATCTACAATATGCCAAGGAAAAACAAATTAAACTGTTTATAAATATTATATATATACAAAATGAAATAATGTCCTTAGAAAATATTTCAGTATCTATTTTAAGCAAAATATTGGAAAGTAATCATTAGAAAAATGAATGCAATCTACATGAGTTTTTTACAGCTCATTTGCCAATGGGGAAAATATTACAGTGAACACCAGAAATACATCTTCTCTACAAGAAATTCTCAATACAAATTTATAACAATAAGTCAGTTATTTTTCACTGTGATCTCCAAGCATACATCTTAACTAAGCATTTAGGGCCAAAAGGTAGAAGACTAGTTAGCTCCTTCAGCCAACTGCCTGCGTTTCTGGACTTCATAAAGTAAAGTTGCTTTAGGTAAGCTATGACTTTGGAAAGAATTTAATAATTCCATATAGATTTTACTGTGAGGACAAGAAATAAAGCTCTTAATAAAACAATTAAGAATTTATTAATATTAACATCTGGAGTGCTTTTTAAGGCCTGAGTATTTGTCTATGTTTATATAAGTAGAGGAAAAGAGAGAAAAATACTTATTAGGCTGGTTTCTAGAAGTATGTGAAGGATTCATCTCTCCCAGGTTGCCTAAGGAAGAAGGGAACTGGGGAGAGTCAGGGGGAAAGTAGTGTATTGACTTCTATGCTAATCTTTGCATTATTTGACTATTTATAATGATAAATAATGCATTCCCAGGAAAAGTATAAACAATATTAAAATACTCTTCAAAGTACTAAGCTAATGATTTTCAACTACTATTTTAAACAACAGATTTATTCTCTTGTTCTTTGTCTTATGCTTCTTCATCTTCTCTTTCTTTCTTTTCCTCCTTCTCATATACTTTTTCTGACAAGTAGATAAATAAAGCTTTATATAAATCTTTACCATATAAATCACAAAAAAGAAACAAAGCTAATAAGATCAAAACATATATAAGAGAAGGAAACCAAGTTCCACATATCCACTAACCACCAACACCTGTATTCTTAACTATAGGATCTAACCAGGCAATATGCAGAACCATAGTATTTTGCATAATTAGGTTTTAAAACTGTATCCTTAACTAAAAGAAAAATGTCAGTGTATTAGTTTGTTCTCATGCCCAAGACATAAAGACATACCCAAGACTGGGTATTTTATTAAAAAAAAAAAAGAAGCAGCTTAGTGGACTAACAGTTCCAGATGGCTGGGGAGGCCTCACAATCATGGTGGAAGGCAAATGAGGAATAAACTCACATCTTATATGATGGCAGGCAAGAAAGAATATGTACAGGGAAACTCTCCTTTATAAAACCATCAGATCTCATGAGACTTATTCACTATCATGAAAAACAGTATGGGGGAAACTGCCCCCATTATTCAATTGTATCCACCTGGCCCTACCCTACACACATGGGGATTACTACAATTCAAGGTGAGATTTGGGTGGGGACACACACAAACCATATCAGTTGGCAGTGATAAAATTTCACATACCATTTCAGACCTGTAAGATAGTTATGTTAGCAATGTAGTTGCCTGCCTACAAACTCACATAATATCATTAAGGCAATGAAACATTTTCCCCACTCTATCTTTATCTCAGAAATTTCAATATGTCTTTACCTCTGAAGTTAAACATTCTATATTAGCTATTTGGTGAATAAAAGATGTAACTTGAATTCCTAGTAAACGTTATTTAAAATATTTTAGGAATTATCTTACTTTTCTCAGTTAATAGAAAATACTCTGAAAATAATATTCACATGTTTGAGTAAGCAGACTTATTTAGGGCCTTATCAGATCACTCGCTTGTTTATAGAAAACATACTGCCTGACATATTCCAAAATACATTGAAATGGTGATAATGTGTCCATGCTATTTGCTCTTCCCTTTGACTTTCATGGTCCTGTTACCTATATTCATAAGTGCAGCTGAGTAAATCAGTTCTAAGTAATGAATCATCAAGTTTGAAACTGATGCCCTTTAATACCTCTGGTGGTTATAACCATCTGAAACTCAGGAGAATAGAGAGTCTGTGGGGGAAAAGAAAGGAGCACAGCATATATCCCTTGCGATATCTCATGTACCTTCTTCTAAAAAATAATTTATTTTTTATCAATGATTTCTATGTTTATTTTCATTACAAATGCAATCCATGTTCAATGAAGGAAATCTGAACAACAAAGAAACGTACAAGGAAGGGAAAAAATCTCTTCCATTCTATCCTCTGAGATAAATTCGGTTAGCACATTGACTTCCTTACTGAAAATTTTGTTTCCTATTCATACATAAAAATACAACCTCTGTTTCACATAAAAAATTATTTTAAAATTCTATTATGGGTATATAATTTCTTAACTTTTTAAGCTTTAAATCAAAATCTTAAAATCGTTACTTATTTTAATATGATTTTTAAATAACTTCATTCTATTCCATAATACTGTGAGTAATGTAATCATTCAACTATTTTTAAGCATTTAGTTTATTCCCATATTTCACTATTATGAATGGTGTTTGTTAAACATCTTTGTATACTGATCTTAGATTACATCTAATCATTTTCTTGAAATTGATCAGTACAAGTGGCCATAGGAGAACAGACATGGACCTCTTTCAAGGCTTTGGGATTATGCTGTCAAATTGCTCTTAAGATTTTAACACTTTAAAATCATGTCAAAGTGTTGTTCCAGAAAAACTTCCTTCTCTGGAATAAAATATATTTTATCTTTTAAGATGTTTGTATTTTTTCTTTCTCATCTTCTTTCTATATTTTTAAATAAGAACATCTAACATGATATCTACCATTTTAACAAATTTTTAAGTGTACAATACAATATTGTTAACTATAGGCATGTTTTTACTTGATGGGGAGTTGCTGTTTAATTGTATAAAGTTTGTTTTTCAAGATGAATACATTCTACAGATATGCTGTAAAACATAAAATAAATGTTTTAGCTAATTTACTCACTTTTCTCTTTTTAAGAAGCATTTTTTCTCCATCAATTTGTCTATGACTATCAAAACAAGATATTTTTACATTCCTTCCTTAAAAATTATGGCACTAAGAGTAATGGATTTATCTGATTTTTTACCACTCTCCATTACATTTTTACCGCTAGAGCTACTTGGAAGAAGTTTATTAAAAGGCATATTGAAAAGGTTCTACACAGAGATGTTTTAAGGCAAACCAATATATTCTATAAAATTGTAATTTTGATTACCAATTTTTGGCTCATTTTCTTTTTAAAACATTTTTTTCAGGCTTGATGGCATTTATCATCTTGAATAACAAAAGTGAAAAATAATTGAAACAATAAATTTTTGAAAAATACTCTAACAGCATAGTACTTAAATCCATAAAAAGATCACATTGAGAGTACGGTACAAGAAGCTAGAAAACAATGAAGAGTGGAAAGAGCAAAGATAGCAACAAGATGCAATCAGGAAAAGCTGCTCCTACTAAGAAAGACCAGACCATCAAGTAGACTGGCACTCTCTGAACAGGTCTTCAAAATACAGCCCTTTTGCCAGTATCATCCAGGGTGCCAGAAAATACTCTGAAAAAACATTGGTCATGTTTGCTTGCAGCACTACATCAGCTTGCCAGTGGCTATCATCATAGCTCTTTAGCTGGCAGACATTGCCTATCCATTGAGACACATTTGCAAATGGATCCCAGCCAGCATGTCCTCACTTGCAATGGTCCCCACCAGCATACCCTCACCTGCTGGTGATGCAGTAGGGAGGCATCACCACCCCACTAGCATGTATGCTTGTGGGGGACCCACTGCCACCCTGCTTGCATACAAGCAAGCAGGGACCCCTGTTCCCAACAAGTGCTCACATGAGTGGGGACCAGCCACTGCCCCACCAGTGCATATGTATGCAGAAACACACTGCCCAGTGCACAAGCAAGCAGGACCTCTGTTGTCCTGCCAGTGTGTAGGCATATGCAGACTCACCATCTGCACACATGCATGCAAGGACTCCCTGACACCCTGTCAGAGCACTTTGCCAGCAGCCTCCATTGAGATGCTGTTGTGAGAGGACTGGAAACTCATTTGTCCCTTCAGCACAGCTGGTGCTTACCCTTGAGGGGACAGAGAACAAAGCCATGGGCCTGGTCCTAGTACCCTAGAGTTAGAACACACAGGTCAGGGGTGATAAGCTGAGCTGAAATTATCCAGAAACATACAAAGTGGTCCCCATCAGGCTAACAATGGTCTTCTTAGCAAGAACCTTAAAAAACCAGTAGATATTGGGGGCCTATTTTCAACATTTTTAAAGAAAAGAATTTCAAGCAAGAATTTTATATCCCTCAAAACTAAGCTTCATAAGCAAAGGAGAAATAAAATATTTTCCAGTCAAGCAAGTGCTAAAGGAATGCATCACCATCAGTAAGGCCTCACAAAAGATCCTTAAATAAGTTCTAAACATAGAAACAAAAGAATGACACCCATTACCACAATACACACTTAAGTACATTGCCTGCAGACCCTATAAAGCAAAAATACCATAGAAACTACAAAGTATCCACCTGACAACATGATAGGATCAAATCCTGACATATCAATATTAACCTTGATGGCAAGGGATCTCAGTGCCCCACTTAAAAGGCACAGAGCAGCAAGTCAGAATAGAAAAACAAAATTCATCCATCTAATGTCTTCAAGAGACCTGTCTTACATTAACAACATGCTTAAGCTCAAAGTAAAGAGTTGAAGAAAGATTTATCATGCCAATAAAAAACAAACAAAAAAAAAAAAGAGCAGGGTTCACCTTACAGAACTCTAAGTTCTGTTAGATGAAATTGAATATTTTATTTTATTTTATTTTATTTTGCATAATCTCAGCTCACTGCAACGTCTGTGTCCTGGGTTCAAGCGATTCTCTCACCTCAGCCTCCCAGGTAGCTGGGACTACAGTTGTGCACCACCATACGGCTGTTTTTTGGTAGAGACAGGATTTTACCATGTTGGTCAGGCTGGTCTTTGAATTCCTGACCTCAAGTGATCTGCCCACTTCAGCCTCCCAAAGTGCTGGGATTACAGACATAAGCCACTGCACCTAGCCAAATGAAATAAATTTTAAACCATAAAAGAACAGTAAAAAGAAAGAAAAGAAAGAAAGAAGAAAGAAAGAAAGAAAGGGCATTATATAATTATAAAGTGTTCAATTTAACACGAAGATTTACTATAGTAAACATATATGCCCCAACATTGGAGCACCCTAATTCACAAACCAAGTACTTCTATACCTATGAAAAGATTTATACGGCCACATAATAATAGTAGGGAACTTCAATACCCCACTGATAATATTAGACAGATCACTGACGCAGAAAACTAACAAAGAAATTCTGAACTTTAACTCAATACTTGACCAATTGGACCTAATAGACATCCACAGAATACTCCACCTGTCAACTGTAGAAAATACTCATCTGCACACAGAACATACTTCAAGATTGAATATGTGCTTAGCTATAAAGCAAGTCTCAATAAATTCAAAACAATAAAAATCATACCAATCACACTCTTGGACAATAGTGAAGTAAAAATAGAAATCAGTATCAAGAAGATCTCTCAAAACCACAAGATTTCATAGAAGTTAAAGAGCTTGATTTGGAATGACTTTGTTTAAACAATTAAATCAAGGCAGAATTTTTTTAAAAACAATATTTGAAATTAATGAAAGCAGAAACACAGCACATTAAAATCTCTGAGACACAGCAACAACAGTGTTAAGAAAGAAGTTTATAGCTAAATGTCTATCTCATAAAGTTATAAAGAACTCAAATTAATGATCTAACATGAAAGTTAGAGAAATTAGAAAAATAAGAGCAAACAAATGCCAAAGGTAGCAGAAGAAAATAAATAACTAAAATCTCAGCAGAACTGAACAAAACTGAGACCCAATAATTTACTCAAAGACTCAGCCAAAACAAAATGTTGTTCTTTGAATAGATAAGCAAGATTTATGGACAGCTAGCTAGATTAACAAAGAAAAAAAAAGAGAAGATTCAAATAAGCACAATCAGAAATGACAAAGGTGACATTACAATTGATCACACAGGAATACAAAAGATCCTCAGAGACTATTACGAACACCTCTATGCACACAAATTAGAAAATATAGAGAAAATGAATAAATTCCTGGAAATGCACCAACTTCTAAGAGTGAATCAAGAAGAAATTAAAGCACTGAACAAACAAGTATCAAGTTTTGAAACTGAATCAGTAATAACAAAAAATTAAAAAACTAAGACGAACCAAAAAAAGTCTTGGACTAGATGGATTCACAGCTGAAATCTATCACACCTACAAAGAAGAGCTAGCACCAATTCTAGTGATACTATATCAATAAATCCAAGAAGTGATTTCTCTTCAATTTATGATGAAGCAAGCATCACCCTAATGCCAAGGGCTGACAAAAACACAACAATTAAAAAATTAAAAAAACTAGCCACCAATATCCCTGATGAATATAGATGCAAAATTCCACAATAAAATACTAGCAAACTGAATTCAATAGCACATTAACAAAAAGTTAATTCACCATGATCAAATGGGTTTCAAACCTGGGATGCAAGTTTGGTTCAACATATGCAAATCAATAAAGTTGATTCACCATATAAAGAGAGCAAAAATGAAAATCATTCATTATCTCAATAGATGTGGAAAAATATTTCAATAAAACCCAACATTCTTTATGACAAAAACCCTCAGAAAACTAGGCATTGACAGAAACTATCTCAAAATAAGAGCCATCTATGAAAAATCCGCAGGTAACATCATACTGAGTGGGCAAAAACTGAAAGCATTCCCCTTGAGAAGTAGAACAAGACAAGAATGCCCATTCTCACCACTGCTATTTAATATGGTTCTTGAAGTCCTCACAAAAAGCACTTGGGCAAGAGAAAGAAATAAAAGCCATCCAAAGAGCAAAAAAAGAAGTCAGTTATCTCTCTTCACTGAAAATGTGATTCTACAACTTGAAAACCCTAAAGAATTCATCAAAAGTCTTCTGGAATTGGTAAATGACTTTGGCAAAGTTTCAGAAAAAAAAAGAGCAATGTGCACAAATAAGTAACATTTTTATACACCAATAATTTGCAATGCAGAATGTAATCCCATTTACAATAGCCAAAAAACAGTGAAATACCTAGAAATATAACTAACCAAGGAGGAGAAGTATCTCTACAAGAAGAATTGCAAAACACTGCTATGAGAACTCCTAGATGACACAAACAAAAGGAAAATATTGCATATTTGTGTATTGGAAGAATCTTTATCATTAAAATGACCATAATGCCCAAAGCAATGTAAAGATTCAATGCTGTTCCTCTCAAATTACCAATGTCATTTTTCATTGAATTGGAAAAATCTATTATACAAATTCATATGGAATCAAAAGAGAGCCTGTATAGCCAAAGCAATTCTAAGTATAAACAGCAAAGCTGGAGTCATCACAATAGATAATACAGAAATAATGCCACACACCTTTGAGTAAGTTAACACAGAAATAATGTCACACATGTTTAAATAATGCCACACCACAATCTTTGAAAAAATAAGCAAATATTTGAAAAAACAAAATAATATTTGACAAAAAGAAGCAAAGGGAAAATGGCTTCCTAATAAATGGTGCTTGGATAGGTGGTTGGTCATACACAGAAGAATAAAACTGGACCCCTATCTTTCAACATATACAAAAATAAACTTAAAATAGATTAAAAATTTAAATATGAGGCCTGAAACTATGAGAATTCTGAAGAAAAACTCAAAGTCACTATCCTGGACATTGGCTTTGGGAAATAATTTATGACTAAGTCCTCAAAAGCAATTGAAGCAAAAATAAAAATTGACAAGGGGAACCTAATTAAATGAAAGAGCTTCTGCACAGCAAATAAAACTACCAACAGAGTAAACAGACAGAATAGGAGAAAATATTCACATACTATGCATCTGATAAAGGTCTAATATCCAGAATCTATAAAGAACTTAAACAAATCAACAAGCAGAAAACAAACAATCCAATTAAAAAGTGAGCAAAGGATACGAACAGACATTTTTCTAAAGAACAGACAAGAAACACATGAAAATATGCTCATCATTAGTAATCATCAGAGAAAGGCAAATCAAAACCACAGTGAGATACCGTCTCACACCAGTCAGAATAGCTGTTATTAAAAAATCATAAAACAACAGATGCTATAAAGCTTTAGAGAGAAAGGTAACAGTTGTACACTCTTGGTGGGAATGAAAATTAGTTCAGCCACAATGGAAAGCAGTTTGGAGATTCCTCAAAGAATTTAAAACAGAACTATCATTTAGAACCAACAATCCCATTACTGGATATATTTTGGAAAGAAAACAAATTATTCTACCAAAGCAATGGCAAAGACATAGAATCAACCTAGGTGCTTATCAGTGATGGACTGAATAAAAAAAGTGTGGTACATATACACCATGGAATACTACACAACCATTAAAAATGAACCCTTGCCCTTTACAGCAATATGGATTCTACTGGATATCATTATCATAAACAAATTAATGAAGGAACAGAAAACCAAATATAGCTCTCACTTACAAGTAAAAGCTAAATATGGGTACCTATGGACATAAACGTGGCAACAATAGATCCTGGGAACTTCTAGAAAGGGGTAGGAGAGAGGTGGGCAAGGATTGGAAAGCTAATTGTTGTGTACTATTATCAGTACCTGAATGACAGAATCATTTATATCTCAAACCTCAACATCACGAAATATACTCAGATAACAAACTTGTACATGTATCCCCTGAATCTAAAAAAAAAAAAAGTTGAAAATAAGTAAATAAATAAATAAATAATTCATATGGAGGCCAAAAGATCCCAAATCACCAAGAAATCATTAGCAAAAAGAACAAAGCCAGAGATATCATGTTACTGGATTTCAAACTATACTACAAGGTTGCAGAAACCCAATCAGCATGGTTCTGGTACAAAACAGACAAAAAAAAAGGACTAATGGAACAGGTTAGAAATCCCATAAATAAAACTACCTACCTACAACCATCTAATCTCCTACAAAGTTGACAATAACAAGCAATGGAGAAGGAACTTCCTATTTAATAAATAGTGGGAGAATAATGGGCTAGCAATATACAGAAGATTGAAACTGGATTCCTTCCTTTCACCATATAAAGAAATCAACTCAAGATGGAGTAAAGACTTAAATGTGAGACCTAAAAGTATACAAACCCTGGAAGAAAACCTAGGAAATATCATTGTGGACATAGGCCTTGGCAAATATTTCATTTCGGAAGTCTCCAAAAGCAAATGCAACAAAACCAAAAATAATCAAATGGGACATAACTAAAGACCGTCTACATAGAAAAATAAATTATTAAAAAAGTAAACAACCTACAGAATGGAGAGAAAATATTTGCAAATTATGCATCTGAGAAAGGTCTAATATCTGGACTCTATAAGGGACTTAAATCAATAAGCAAATAATAACCAGCCACATTTTAAAAAATGGGCAAAGGACATGAACATACTCTTGTCAAAAGAAAATATATACACAACCAACAAGTACGTGTAAAAAGGCTCATCATCCCTAATCATTAGAGAAATTTAAATAAAAACTGACATGAGACTACCATCTCAAACCAGCCAGAATGGCTATTTTGTTTTTAAGTTTGAAAATGGCAGTTGTTGATGAGATTGCAGAGAAAAGGGAACACTTGTACAGTGTTGGGGGGGGAATGTAAATTAGTTCAGTCACTGTGGAAAACTGTTTGGAGATTTCTCAAAGAACTTAAAACAGAACTTACCATTTGATCCAGCAATCCCATTAAAGACTACATACTCAAAGGAATATAATTTGTTCTACCAAAAAGATGCATGCATTTTCATGTTCATTGCAACACTATTTACAATGGCAAAAACATGGAATCAACCTAGATTCCTATCAAGTGTGGATTGGATAAGGAAAACGTGGTACCTACTATACACCATAGAATATTACATAGCCATGAAATAAATATAAAATCATGTCCTTTGCAACCATATGGATTTAGCTAGAGGCCATTATCCTAAATAAATTAATACAGGAAGAAAAAAAAAAATATTGCAGGATTTCACTTATAAGTGGGAGCTAAATACTGAGTACACATGAATACAAAGAAGAGAAGAGTAGACACTGAGTACTACCTGAGGGTGGAGGAGGGGGAGGAGGGTGAAGGTAAAAAAACTACATATTAGATATTATGCTCAATACCTAGTGACAAAATAATTTGTACACCAAACCTCAGGGATACACAATTTACCCATGTAATGAATCTTCACATGTACCTCCTCAATCTAAAATGAAAGATAAAGAAAAAATGAAAAGGAATAAAAAACTTAGACATTATAAATAAAATTGCTAAAATGCTTTTTAAATAAAAGGTCTAGAAGGAAACAGAAGATATCTCTTAAAACAATTCAAAAACACAAAGAAAAACAAGGATACATGACCAATCTATGAAGTTCAATAGCTGATGAATAAAAGACTTTGAAAAGAAATAATGAAATTTAACAATGAACAATCAAAGAAATATTAATAGAGATTTTCCTAGAGCTGAAGACATAAATCTTCAAATTGAAAGCTTCCACTAAGGACCCAGAAAAATGACCAAAAATAGTCTCATATTTGATTCCTTATTATGAAACATCAAAGGACGAAAAATAAGGAGCTGTAAAAGCTTCTAATGAGAAAAAGCAACAAAGCAGGTTTGTATCTTTTTGGTTTTAGCAGCTGCAGTATACTAACAACAATATAGCAATTTTATCAATATTGCAAGAGAAAACACATTTTAAATCTAGAGTTTTATTATTCATATGTTACAGTATTATATAAACAGCTATATTTAGCATTGCTAGGATTTGGGAAGTTTGCCTTTCACACATTTTGGCATAAACAGTGCAAAGAATCATTCTAACAAAAGGAGATGTATATCAAGAACAGCAAATCATGTCTGTAAGGTGCAATAATTTCAACTCTGACAAGCAATGAAGAAACTTTCCACTATGACAAATGTCACCAAGAGTAGGAAAAGAAATAGATTCATGTGGAGTCAGACAAACTGTAGGAAATTTATTTTCAAGAATTTAGGGACCAGATTGGAGAATATAAAAGTTTGAGAGCTTGGAAAGATGTAGGAGAAGGTTAGAGTATAACTTTCTTATTTTACAACATAGAAATTTATTATTGAAAAAGTTGATGTAGAAAAAAGCAAGAGAAATCTAAATAAGAATAATACTAGTATGAACATAATTGTGAAATATTTGGCATAGAGAAGGTGGTTAATAAATCAAACATGTTAAATTTTATTATTTATTTTAGAAAATCAAAAAGTATCATGTCAGTGATTAAAACATCAATTGCTAAACAGAATTGTGGAGACATATGTGTTGCATATATGAACTAGGTTTCTTTGACTCTACAATGAACATATCATGTAATGCATATAGAAAAAAATATGTTAAAGGTACTTGGTGAATGCAAAGAGCACTTAGCAAATATAATAAGTAAACATCAAATAAGAAAACATATATTTTTATTGGCCAAATAAAAAGTAGCCTGGGTTAGGTTAGGTGGCAGGGGAAGAAATGGAGGCTGGAGAAATGCTGCTGCAGTTTGGTGATGTGTGACTGTGAGAAAGGGAATTGAAAAACTAAATATCCAAGATTGCTCAGGAGAACATGGTCCTATGCTGAAATACATCTACCTTAGCTATATGTTTACTTACCAAAAATGTACCACTTAAGTACCTTTCACTGTCACTTGAAAGCTGATTCATTATAGTCGGTTTTGTATTCAGATAGTAGGTTTTGAGTAAAAACTTATGAGTCATTTTGGTGAATGCTGAGATAGTGAGAATTAAAATAACAAGGTATACCAAGTTAATTGTAAATATTTATGAAGTCGCATATGCCATTCATTTCCTTTTAACTCTAAGTCAATAAAGATTTATTTTCCTTCAATGTAGAAGAGAAATCTTCTACAAACAAACTATCTTCCCAGGAAAAAAATATAACTATATGAAATATTTGTGTTAATTGTAAAGGTTTAATGCCTTTCATTAGGCAATAGTTCAATGATCTCATTTGAATTACTACAAATTCTTAAAAGTACTATGTTTACATGTGTGGTGAAATTATACTTTGCTGTTGTTCATATTTTCTTTTCCGTTAATTATTCCAGATTTGAGAGTATTCTAATATTTGTATTTTTTACATTGCCTTTAACATGCAAATAATATTGCTAACGTTAAAGACGATCTATTATTTTTCAGGGCAGTTAAACATTCATTTGCTGGTCACAAAATTTTTTATAATATCAAGTAATAAATATACTATAGCCACATAAATACATCTCAATGCTAAACTAAGAAAATCTTCATGCTAATTCACTTCTAATCAATGTGATCTGAATTAAGTGTATCTTGTTGACTCTTTATTAATTCTCCTGATAACCTGGCCTAACTTTTATTTTTAAGTAGTAATGATTTCAAATCTTATGAGATTACATTTATCTTTTCTACTTCTTTGATATAAAAAAAGTTATCTTTACAATCACCCTTTTAACAAATGTTCACTCTTCCAGAGCAATTGTCTTTCATGAACCTTCTCAAGAAGCACTCCAAAATGTTCTGAAAGTTTTTTAAATACACCTTCCCAATTTTCTTTTTTTACATTGCTAACATCTTTTCCCCCTTTCCTGGTAATGTGAAATGTCGTCTATGATGGGTTCCCTTTGAAATAATCAGTTGAATCCTCCTTAAATTGTTTTTCGTTTTAATTAAAATAATAATACTTGTTGACAATGTTTTGTAAGAATTTCTTTTTTTTAAATTGTAGTTTAGATTCTGGGGTACGTGTGCAGATCATGCAAGATTGTTGCATAGGTACATTCATGGCAAAGTGGTTTGCTGCCACCATTCCCCCATCACCTATACCTGACATTTCTCCACACGTTATCCCTCCCCCACCCTCCCTCCCACTATCCCTCACCTAGCCCTCCACAATGGACCACAGTGTGTGATGCTCCCTCTCTGTGTCTACGTGTTCTGCTGCTTACTGCATTGATTTTCCAGAATTGTTCATGTATATGGTAACTTCAGAATTCTTGCTGAACACATTTTCCTTTTCTTGAATTAGGATCTTTTGCTTATTTATCTAGTCAAATTAAGGGTATTTGAGGAAGCATGTTAGTCATCACTTTGGCATTTTTTAAAAGTAAAATTTAAATGACTTGTTAAAAATGATATTTTTACCATTTAAGTAAAACATTACTTATAGTAAAGTTTGTGAACACCACTGTTACTGCTACTGACTTAGTTCTAAGTCTCAATAAATTTTGTCATAGGTATAATCCCCCTCACATTTAGGGACTAAAAGTTTGCCCTGTTCTATTTATGGTCTTTTAAGACCATTAAAATACTATCTGGTGGACTGAAGCAGTAATTTCTGAATAACACCCTAGTGGCCTAGAAATGTTAAGGCAGATTAATGCAGATTCCGGAAATTCAACTGAATAATGTAGGTACCGGAATGAGAAAATCTATTTCAATAGATACCTAAAGTGAAGCAAACTTAAGTGAAATAATACATGTTTATTAATGCTTTTAATTTTTTCTCTAAAATTTTATATTTATGTTAAGCTCTTTAAAAGCAATTTAGCAAATTTGATATCTACATTATATAATAGTACCTAAACTCTCTCAAAGTATATGTCAAAGTTCTTACTTGTTAAATCAATTCAAATTGATTTTGAAGTAAAAAAAGATTACATAGATTAAAAACAAGATGAAGGTGATAGAAATGATAATGCAACTGTCATTTATTAATGTTAATGAAACATTCCCCAAAATAATCATCATAGGCTCAGATTTGGTTGAATATCTATATTATAAATCTAGAGAGTAAGAACCCATATGTCATAAAGAAGTGATTAAACTCTAAGCTGTTGAAATTATCAATGAGGTTGGAATCAAGGTACTTAGCCCAAGGAAGAACATAAGTAGGGAAACAATAAGAAAAATTATATATTTAAAATCTGATTCTTTCTGTGTGCTATACAGTAATGTATTAATTTGTACTGAAAGAAGGAGAAAATCTTCAGTTCAAATACAAGATCAGTTTCTAATTAGCTAGGTAACCTTGGATAATAAAAGTTATAATACTGGTCTGATGATGTGATAATAGGAATAATTAAAATAATACAAATAGTTAACAGTGAGTGCTTTCTACTGGTCAGACATTATGTAAATAATGTCCACGCATCTCTTAATACTACCTGTAGCCTATTTATAATGTTGTCACCATTTTATAGATGAGGCAATCAAGTTATAGAAAATGAAAAGGACTTTTCCAAATTCATATAGCTTTAAAATGGTGGAACTAGAATTTAAATTTAGATTGTATGACAGGGAGGAACTGTACCCTTAATTTATAGGTTATGCTACACCCTAGTCATGTAACTTCTCTAAGGGTAAATTTCTTCATTTATAAATGGAAGTTATAAATTAAAATGTGTAGGACTGCTTCGAGGATTCAGTTTTCAATTAAAAATATTTAAAGAATGCCTGCTATGCATTGAGCAATATGCTAAGTCTTGGGATACTAGTGCTAGTTTCCTCAACCCCATATCTAAATATCACTAATTTTATTTGGCTCTACTTCCCAATATATTAACTCTATCACTTGTCTTCTCTATTGTTAAAATCCTAGATTAAGTAAAAAAAAAAAAAAAAAAAAAGATGAAGATACCTTCCAAGGTACAAAAAATACTTTTAATAAGCCTACATTCTTTCCAGATATTTGGAAGCAGGACAGACTGATACAGAAATTAGAGGGAGGAACAGTTAGCTCAGATTTTAGGGTCAGATCCTAGACAAAGAATCTACAATGACACTCTGAACCTGTGTAAGATTTAACTGTGACAAAGAGTTCAGGACAAATATTCTTTAGGAAAGAAAAAAAAATACTTTGGTTAAGTTGGGAGAGAACACACAACATCTTAGTAACCTAAATTTCAGCTTGATGGGAAAGAATAATATCATAGGAGATACATTCAAAATAAGGGAGATTGGATTGGATTATACAGAATCTTGTAGGAGACAATGAGTATTTCCAAAATTATCCTGAGTGATGAAGATTCATTGAAAAGTTTTAAACAAGGAAGTATTTGCTAAATGCTGTAAAATATTTTATTGTCTTAAGAATGATCTTCATATCTGAGATATTTAGATAGTTGAATTTAACATGAGTTATGATACTGTTAAGTCTAAATGTATCATATACTGTTTTTTTTCTATTTTCCCTATCTCTTCTCCTTTTATTGTTCTTTTTTTCTTTATTTTAGATTAATCTAGTAATTTTATGAATCTCTTTTATCTCCTTTGTTTTCTAATTTGCTATAATTGATTGTTTGGTCATTTTATGGTTGCTTTAAATTCATAGTATACATCTTTAGCTTATGATGTCCTACCTTCAGGTCTTATGTGGCACTTTTGCACTTCTCTCCTTCTGTAGCTGTGCTATTGTTGTCATGCTTTATAACTATATTTATGTTCTAAATTCCACAATATATTCTTAGCATTTTTGTTTAAACAGTCATTTATCTTTAGAAAAATATTAGATCATTAAAAAATACATATTTTAATTAGCCATGTGTGATGGCACATGCCTATAGTCCCAGCTCCTCGGGAAGCTGAGGCAGGAGAATCACTTGAACCCAGGAGGCAGAGGTTGCAATGAGCCAAGATCACACCACTGCACTTCAGCCTGGGTAACAGACCCAACTCCGCCTCAAAACAAATCAAAACAAAACAAAACAACGTATTTACCCATATAACTTCAATTTGTAGTCATCTTTCTTCCATAGTTCCTTTTGATTATTTTATTTGTCTCAACAAAATAGACAGAACACTAGCCAGATTAATAAAAAAGAAAAGATAGAATAATCAAATAGCAATAAAAAACGATAAAGGGGATATCATCACAGATTCCACAGAAATGCAAACCACCATCAGAGATCACTTTGCTTTTGTTTTTTTTTTGTTCTTATTTTGTTTTCACTTGCCTGAAGAAAATACTGTCACTGTATTGCAGGACTGCTAGTGATGTCTAAAAAACTCTTTAAATCACATTTATTTTTGAGAGAAATTTTTACCATGCATACAATTCTATGTTGACAACTTTTTCTTTCTGTATTTTAAATATGATATTCCATCATCTTCTCCCTTGGATATTTTCTATGAGAAAAAAGGTAATCCTTATCTTTGTTTCCTTGTGCGTAGCATGCATTAGTTAAATACATAATTACATTAAAGATGTATTTTTCCTCTGGCTGCTTTAAAGATTTTCTATCACTGTCTTCATGAAATTTGATCATGATGTGCCTTGAAGTAGTTTCCTTGATGTCTCTTCTGCTTTAGTCGTATTGAGATTTTTGGAGTACGAGTTTGTAATTCTAATCAACTTTGGAAATTTTCAGATATCACTTTATTAATTTCTGTTCTTGTTGTCCCACAAGCCACTCATACTCTCTTCATATTTAATTTCTGTGTTTTATGTTGTACTCCAGTTCAATAATCTTTTTTTCTGTAATATCTAATCAGCCATTAATCCCATCACATGTACGATTTATCTCACATGTAGTTTTCATCTCTAAAAGTATAATTTGGTTCTTTTAAAAATATGTATTTCATAACAACTTTCTCAATATATGAAATGTTATAATAACTTTTCACGTACTTGTATGCTAATTCTAACATCTGTTTTGTTAGAGTCATTTTTGATTGATAAAATTTTGTCCTCATTATGGTTTATTTTTCTTCCTTATGCCTTATCTTTGATTGAATATAAACATTGTGAGTTTTACCAAGATGAGCATTGAGGAGTTTTTTTGACAAATATATTTTTGAGCTTTGTTCTGAGATGCAGTTAAATTACTTCTAAACAGTTTTAACACTTTTTTTTGAAGATGTCACAGTACATTTTTTTAAACATTTAATAATGCTATAATTTATAGAATAATTTTACATAATTTATCTTAGAACATTACTATAAGAACTCTAATTTTTTTAGAAGAAGAAAAAGTATTTATTTTGTATAGTCTTTTCTTTTCTTTCAGGACTTTTTTTCCCCAATCCCTGTATCCCCTGCTATTCCTCCCCTAGCCACCCAACCCTCAGGCCCTGGTGTATGATGTTGCCTTCCCCCGTATCCATGTGTTCTCACTGGTCAACACCCACTTATGAGTGAGAACATTTGGTGTTTGGTTTTCTGTTCTTATGTTAGTTTGCTGAGAATGATGGTTTCTAGCTTCATCCATGTCCCTGCAAAGGATGGAAACTCATGCTTTTTATGGCTGCATAGTATTCCATGGTGTATATGTGCCACATTTTCTTTATCCAGTCTATCATTGATGGGCATTTGGGTTGGTTCCAAGTCTTTGCTATTGTGAACATATGTGTGCATGTCTCTTTATAACAGAATGATTTATAATCCTTTGGGTATATAGCCAGTAATGGGATTACTGGGTCAAATGATATTTCTATTTCTAGATCCTTGAGGAATTGCCACACTGTCTTCCACAATGGTTGAACTAATTTAAACTGCCACCAACCGTGTAAAACTGTTCCTTTTTCTCCACATCCTCTCCAGCATCTGTTGTCTCCTGATTTTTTAATGATTGCCATTCTAACTGGCATGAGGTGGTATCTCAATGTGGTTTTGATTTGCATTTATCTAATGACCAGTGATGATGAGCTTCTTTTCATATGTTTGTTGGCTGCATAAATGTGTCTGTTCATATCCTTTGCCCACTTTTTGGTGGGGTTGTTTTTTCTTGTAAATTTGTTTAAGTTCTCTGTAGATTCTGAATATTAGCTCTTTGTCAGATAGGTAGATTGCAAAAATTTGTTCCCATTCTGTTGGTTGCCAGTTCACTCTATTGATTGTTTCTTTTGCTGTGCAGAAGCTGTTAAGTTTAATTAGATCCCATTTGTCTCTTTTGGCTTTTGTTACCATTGCTTTTGGTGTTTTAGTCATTAAGTACTTTCCCATGCCTATGTCCTGAATGGTATTGCCTAGGTTTTCTTCTAGAGTTTTTATGGTGTTCAGTCCCATGCACAGGCATGCACTGATTAATTGTATGTTGAATACACAAAGTGTATCCTCTGTGAACCTCTGGTGTCCTCTGTGAACCTCTGGTGTCCTCTGTCTGTACCACTGTAACTTCTTTGATGTTCTTAACTTTAAATCCTAGCTGCCCAGAAAATTCCTATCTCTCTTGACTTTCAAGTCCATGTTTCCATCGCAGGAAATCTTCCCAGATTACGATGAGGTACCCCTCTCTGCACCATGGACTGGAATCAAACACCACATGTTCTCACTTATAAGTGGGAGCCAAACAATGAGACCGGGGGGGGACACAACACACTTGGGCCTGTCAGGGCAGGGTGGGGGATGACAGAGAGAGCATCAGGAAAAATACCTAATGAATGCTGGGCTTAACATCTAGGTGATGGATTGATAGGTGTAGCAAACCACCATGGCACACGTTTACCTATGTAACAAACCTGTACATCCTGTACATGTACCCCGGAACTTAAAAATAAGGAAGAAAAAGATAGTAAACTAAGGAAGTTGTGTGGCTCATTTTGTTTGATTCACATCTCTTAGGTCCTTCTTGCCCATATTCAGTGTCTCACGAACTGTTTTCTCATATATTTTGTCAGTTTGTTGTTTTGATATTATTTTGGGCAGCAGTGTAATTCATGTTCTTGTGACTCTATCTTGTTCAAAGTCAGAAGTTCAGTCCTTTTAGTTTTAGCCTGGATACTTAGCTAAAGACTATTTTACATCCATCTGCCCTTATAACTTACCAGTAGCATGAAAGCAGAAGTAATTTGTGCACTGCTGGGCCCTTACCCTTAAAGGGATGTACCTGGACTTCCTGGCCCCTTTCACCCGTTTACCGATTGTGAAATGATGAGAACAAAGACAGATGCCTGGAGGTTGAGAATGGAACTACTGCACTAGCTTGCACTGCTTATCTTAAGACTGTCAGCAGAAGAAAACCTTGTATTTTAATAAAGAACTGAATTCTTGCTGACTTGTGTGACTGAAGGTAAAGTGGTAAGAATGCTTATAATGCAAATGTAAAATTGTGGTTCTCAAATTTGGCTGCACTTTGGATTCAACTGAGGAGTTTAAGAAAGATATCAGTCTATATTTTGATTGAATTTCTATAGGGTAAGACCTTAGCCTCATGATATCTAAAAACTACACAGGTGTTTCAAACATTGAACAAAATTTGATAACTGCTTCTATAAAAATATTAAAATGTAAGGAAAAACATAAGAAGACTGGGAAGGAACAGGAAGTGTGATAGGAGAAAATCTAGAAGAGTATTGTGTTATGAACCATTTATACATGGCATAGGCCCTAAAAAATAAATACCTCTATTCCATTTCTAGATTTCACCTGTATTCAAAATAACTGGGTTTGAGAATATGTTTATTTGAGTAACCTAAAGCAACTTACTAGATCAGAATCTCAGTATCACCACCTATAAAATATGGATAATAATCCATTTCACCTCATCACTATAGGCATAATGAGATATTTGGCAGTACATTACAAAAATAATTTCATATCATTTCTATGTGAGATACTTGAAGTTAAATTATATTCCATGCCTGACTTCCTACATCTTTAACTTTCACAGGAAGAAAAAGGCCTATGTTTAATAAAAGTGACTCAGGAAACAAAAATTTAGGATGACTATAAATGACATGTTTTCTATCTTTCCCAGTGGTGTAGCTTTGTAGTCACTACAAATGTCACAAATATTCTGTTAATTATGTTTCTGATTAGACTAACAGTAGCAAGGAAAGACAATCTTGATAGGAACACAGATCCCTCTTGGCTGTTGAACTTGCAACCAGGAACTCATAAAATTGTATGGGGTAATGGTAAAAGGAACTATCATGGTTCATGTTTAGGAGAAATTCAGACTGGATACTGATAAAAGTATATAATTTTCATTCCTTACAGACACATTTTGCCAGCTTCAGCCTTGGAAGCACCAGAAGACACACTTGCTGAACCTCTTTAAAGTTTAGATTGACAAAAAAGAAAAATACACCGTGGGGAATAGCCCTGCCTAGAGAAAAGATTAAAGGGGTGACTTAACAAGTTATTTGCAACTCGTAATTTCTTTGACTCCACTGGAATTAGGAGTAGTGAAGTGATTTTGGTGGTTCTGATTAGAACACTTACTGAGAGCAGGCAATTAAGTCCCAAGTGAATCAATAAATGGCTAACAGTTTAAAAGCAGTAAAATAGGGGTTTGCATCATCACCTATATACTAAATACCACGGATGGGAAGGCCATTACTCTGCATAGGCTTATTTGGAGGATCCATCTAGATGCTTATGCCTTGACTTTCCAAACTGAACTTAAATCCTGAATTGAACTTAGAAGAACTCATAGCAGGTTAAACCAAAGAATTGCATCATGGCTTATACAGGGAAACAGATCACACTTTTATAGTCTGATAAAAAATTTAAATAAAGTCTGGTTGCATGGAAGACAAGAAATCTGCAAATGAGTTATAAAAGTAACAAGGGGCTGGGCGTGGTGGCTCAAACCTGTAATCCCAGTACTTTGGGAGGCTGAGGAGGGCAGATCACGAGGTCAAGAGATGGAGACCATCCTGGCTAACATGGTGAAATCCTCTTTCTACTAAAAAATACAAAAATTAGCTGGGCATGGTGGTGCGTGCCTGTAGTCCCAGCTACTTGGGAGGCTGAGGCAGGAGAATTGCTTGAACCCAGGAGGCAGAGGTTGCAGTGACTAAGATCACGCCACTGTACTGCAGCCTGGCGCCTGGTAACAGAGCAAGACTCTGTCTCAAAAAAAAAAAAAAAAAAAAAAAAAAAAGTAAAATAAAATAAATAAAAGTAACGAATGTATTTAGAGATTTTAAAAGTCTATGATTCAATTTTTACATCAATTCAATATATAATAACAATCTTATAAGGTGGTCTATTATTGGAATGAATATTCTGATAGGGTTACTCCTTTGTTTACCACTCCATCAGCAATGTGTTACTAGGTATATTTATGCAGTAAACTTCTTTTTGTCTGTTATGTGAGTGTTAATTAACTTTAGATCTACCTTTCAAGAAACGAAAAGGCATAACTGAAAGTTGTACTTTTCAAGAAGCTTAAAGCAAAAAACACCATATACATAATATTAAAATACAGGATAGTAAGTGATGTATACCACATAAATATCTCATTAAAATTATATGGGTGAAATATAATATTTTCAAACCATATATATGACAAAGAATTCATATCTATAATATATACAGAATTCTGAAACTCAGCAGTAAATTTCAAACAGTCTAATTAGAAAACAAGCAGAAGTCACCAACAGATATTTCAAAGAAGAGGATATATTTAGGGAAATGCAAATTAAAACCACTACATGGGAACACTACACACCTACCAGAATGGCTAGTCCAAAATATGTAAGTAATTCAAACAAAGTGGTAAGAAAACAAATAATGTTATTTAAAAAATGACAAAGAGCCTAAATAGACATCTCTCATAAGAAGACATACAAATAGCTAATAAGTATATTAAAAAATGCTCAATATCATTAATCATCAGGGAAATGCTAAATAAAACCACAATAGATATTATGTCATACCTGTTAGAATGGAGATTATTTTAAAAATGACAGATAACAAGTGTTGGTGAGGTTGTGGAGAAAAGGGAACGCTTTTACCCTAAAAGTCAGAATGCAAATTAGCAAACCTATTATGGAAAATTGTATGGAGGCTCCACAAAACATTAAAAATAGAACTCTCACATAATCTAGCAATCCACTCTTGGGCATATAGCCAAAGGAAATCAGTATGTTTAAGAGATATATGTTCTTCCCTGTATATTGTAGCATTGCTCACAATAGCCAAGAGGTGAAATCTAAGTGTTCATTAATGGATAGATGAGTGGATAAAGAAAAGTGATACAAATACACAATAGAATACTCTTCAGCCCTACAAACAAAGAGATCCTGTTGTTTGTGACAGTATAGAAAGATAACACACGATCTTAGTTATATGCAGAATCTTAAAAAGTCAAACTCATACATGCTGAGAGTAGAATTTTGGTTACCAGGCATTGAGGGTGAGGAGTAATGTTGCCAAAGGTTATAAAATTTCAGTTAGCCAGGAGGAGTAAATTCAAGAGAGCTATTGTGCAACGTGGCAAATACAGTTAATTTATTGTATATTTGAAAATTGCTAAGAGAGCAGTTCAAATTTTCTCACCACACACACAAAATATGAGAGATAATAAATGTGTTAATCAGCTTGATTCAGCCATTCTGCAATGTATACACATTTTAAAACATCATATTGTGCATAATCATAATATATAATTTTTATAAATGAAGAAAATTTTAAAAATAGCAATAATGCTGAATGCTAATGATGATGCAGAAAAACTGGATCACTCAGACATTTCTGGTGGAAACGTTAAGTGGTATAGCCACTCTGGGAAACAGTCTGGCAGTGTTACAAAGCTAAATATGCACTTATCATATCCCAACAATTACACTCTTGTACATTTGTCTTAGAGAAATAAATATGTATGTTCACAGAAAAATCGTTACACAAAGGTTCGTACCAGCATTATCTGTAATAGCCCCAAACTGAAAACAATCTAAATATTGTTCAATGCAGGAATGGTTTAAAAAATAAATAAATAAATAAAAAACAACTGGCCACAAGTGGTGGCTCATGCATGTAATCCCAGCAATTTAGGAGAGGCCAAGGTGGGCAAATCAACTGAGGTCAGGAGTTCAAGACAGCCTGGCCAACATGGTGAAACCCCATCTCTACCAAAAATAAAAAAAAAATTAGCCGGGTGTGGTGATGGGCGCCTGTAGTCCCAGCTGCTCAGGAGGCTGAGGCAGGAGAATTGCTTGAATCAAGAGGCAGAAGTTGCAGTGAGCCAAGCTTGTGTCACTGCACTCCAGTCTGGGCAAGAGAATTTGAGATTCCATCTCAAAAACAAAACAAAACTGTAATCTATCCATGTCATTCAGCAATGAAAGGGAATAAATTGTTGATACATAGAATTAGGAGTTATCTCTAGGGATTGTACTGAGTAAAAAAAAATTCCAATCTCAAAAATTTACATACAATATGTTTGTATCTATATAACATTCATTTATCTAAATAAAATTATAGAGATGGTGAACAGATTAGTGGTTGCCAGAAGTAAGGAATTGGTGGGTCAAACTGGGTGTATAGATATAAAAAGGAAGCATGAGGGGAACCTATGGTTAGTATGGAGGGGTTTTGTATCTTGTTTGTGATTATAGTTATATAAATCTGCATGTGATAAAATTGCACAGAACTTAACACATATCTACGCATATACACATACACAACAAAAGAAACAAGTGAGTATAAAACTCTAAGAAAACTCTGTGGATTACACCAGCTTTCTAGTTTTGATATTGCACTTTAGTTTTCCAAGATGTTACCATTGAATAGCACTGGAGAAAATTGGATGACAGAAAACTGCAACTGTCCTCTACAGGTTTGTCTTTGTTTTTGCTACCTCCTGAGAACCTCTAACTATTTAAAAAAAAAAAAAAAAATGAACTAATCAGTGAACCATATGGTTATTCAGAGAGAGGAAACAGATAAATTCATGGAAATGAAAGGGAAAGAGACTTTAAGAACAAGAAAGTTTGACTTGTACAACTTGCTTAGAGGGCTCCATGCTCAAGATAAAAGGAACGTAAAGAATGCAAAAAGGAAAACAAAAACAAAAACAAAACACAGCTGAATGTATAAATTAAAACGTATTCTATGTGGTATAGAACATTTCTTCTTTCTTAAGAAAAGGTCTTGTTCTCTCACCCAGGCTGGAGTGTGGTGGCATCATCATGGCTCACTGTTGCCTTGACCTCCCTGGGATCTAGTGATCCTCCCATCTCAGCCTCCCACTCCAGCTGAGACTACAGGTGTGAGCCACCATGCCCAGCTAATTTTTATTTTTTTATTTTTTGTAGAGATAGGGTCTCCCTATGTTGCTCAGTTTAAACATTTCTAAAATAGCTTTTGAAACAAAATCAAAACAAGAAAATATATTTTAATTATCAAGGAATTTTGCACAATTGATGGAATATAACTACATAAAATCTTATGGTGATTTGGTTTCATTAATATTTCTTATGTATTTACCACATGACCTTATACATACACTACAATCCATGAACTTGAACAACTAACAGTGATCTAAGATTGCATTATACTACAATGAAATAAAAGAAGTTTTAATGTAAAAAAAAAAAAAAAAAGAATGCATGTAGATGCAAGTGTTTAAAATACAGAGGTTACATGGAGCAGTTCTGTCGGAACCAGTTTAGGGTAAATGATGTAGCAAGAGATAAGTTTGGAACTTAGGCCAGACTTAGACATTGCAGATGCTGATATTAATAAGTAGGAATCTGATATCAACAAGTATGCAGCTGATAGTGATGGAAGGTTTGTGAGATGAGAAAGGAAATGATTGAAGTTGTGATGAATTGACTCAAGATAAAGTAAGCATAGAATTGTGTAAAGCCTATTTCAACAGATAAAAAAATGACATTATACAGAATCACAGTAATTTTGATGAAAATAACATTTATCATTTATGAGAATTGATTGGTTATGGGGTGCATAAAAAGGAGATTAATTTTGTGATTCTCAAGATGTGTCTATAAGCAGATGAAGCTATCAATGAGCACAAAAGCTTCTTAGCACTAAAAATACAGTTTGCATTTGCTCTCCTATAAATAGTTTCTCCAGGTTCATATCATTTTACTTTTATTAGGGGTGGGCATTTACTGAACCAACATATGTAGATAGACATCATTATGATCTTGAAGGAAACAAAGTACCATCTTTTCATGTAAGAAAAGACAAAAGAGGAAATAAAAAATGAGTATGATTTTTTTAGCCCATGGTTCATGAGTATGTCACAGAAGAGTGGATATTTACTCACCTTCTATGCAGATGTATTCTATTAGAAAGTATATTAACATTTCTTTGCTAATTTTCTGAACATCTAACAAATGTGTATATGGTGTTTAAGAGTTTATTTGACTGCTTTTGAAATCAGTCTAATATCAGCAAACAGACCCAGTGTGGTGGCTCACACCTGTAATCCCAGCACTTTGGGAGGCCTAGGCAGGTGAGGAGTTCCAGACCATTCTGGCCAACACGGTGAAACCCATCTCTACTGAAAATACAAAAATCAGCCAGGTGTGACAGGGCATGCCTATAATCCCAGCTACTCAGGAGGCTGAGGTAGGAGAATTGCTTGAACCCAGGAGACGGAGGTTGCAGTGAGCCAGGATCGGCCACTGCACTCCAGCCTGGGCAACAGAGTGAGATTCCAGCTCAAAAAAAAAAAAAAAAAAAAAAAACCAAACACAAAAAAAAAAATCAAAGAAACAAAAAACAAAAACACAGCAAAAGGTGCATTCTAAAATTCCATTATTTTCCTTTGTTGAGGGTGGAGGGAAAAGAATTATGCAGTTTTGAGAAGCAAATTTGTATGCCTTATTTATTTAAGGTTCTTCAGGCAAAGCAAATTACATTCAAAATAATATGTAAAATATGTCTAGCAAGCAGTTTTGAAGAACATTATATTAATACTTTTCCCCATAGCTCTTATAAAAGGCCCATACTCAAACCCAGATCATTTCTTACTTTTCTTTATTATGGATCAATATTGGATATAATCACTATGTTTTACATATTTTCACTTTTATTATTTTTATAATAATTCATTAATTTTCCCAAAACTTTAGGGTCTACAAACAGGCTTTTGCAGACTGCTAATAAAAATCTATACACTATTTCTGAAAGCAACTACTTGAGAATAAATTGTGAAAATCAAAGCAAAATATAATTTTTGCCCAATTTAAAGTACAGTTAAAATAAATAAAAATGCTTTCATGAAATCAGTACTATATAGGATGTATGTAGGTAAAAGTCTGCTGTATTTTTTTTTTCATGAAAAGTTGGTCAGTTCTCACACATTAAAAAAAAGTCACATATACAGTTATGGGACTCAGAAAAGTCACACATACTGTTATAGTTTTTCCCTACTTTATGATACATTATCATATTCAGTGCATAAATTTTTTTTCTTTTTAAATTATGCATTTCTTTTTATTCCCAAATCCCTCTTTCATTTCTCTCCATCTGTAGATAATCATTCTAATACAGGTAATGTGCATTCTTTAGTAGCCTGTTTTTATACAGTGGGCATTCTGTTTTGATGTATTTTAGTTTATATAATAATATTTTGTAAACTGTTCTGTGCATTACTCTTTTCATTTCTTAGCACTATATTTAAGATCTGTCTTATTTACTCTGTGTAATTCTGATTCGCTACATATAATCCCTATAGAATATAGCACTGTGTGGGTATGCACTACCACAGCTTGTCTGTCCACTACCCCAGAAAGGGAAGAAGAAAAATATCCCCCTCCCTGGTACTGACAGATTAATGAACATCCTTATACATGTTTCCTTATAAGCCTGTACCTGCACATCCAAAATAACTGTTAGGTAAAGTCATGTGTATGTGTAATTTAACTAAGAGCTTCCAGCTTCCTCTCTGAAGCAAGTGTTCCAGTCTACCATGCAACTATCAGGACACTGTGTTGTATATCTACGTATCTCCTTTAATACGGTCATTATCCAGCATTTACTTATTAGGTCTGCTATAATGTGATGACTAGTTGTTATTTTATTTATTATGTTTCTATCCCATAATGAATTGGACTTTCTCTTTACGTCTTGTTCTGCTTTTAGGTTTATGCCTGTGCATATTTATTAACAGATTTCATTCGACTTTGCCAGTTTGTGTATTTTTCTTACACAAACTGATTGTAGGAGTTCCTGCTCTCTTTTTCTTTCTCTTGTCAACCCTCTAGGAACACATTTCACAAACCATAATGAAAACTGTACACAACTGTACTGTACTACGGTTTGTGAAATGTGTTTCTAGAGGCTTGACAAGAGAAACAAAAAGAGCAGGAACTAATAAACAACTTATATTAGAATCGATTTAGAGCTCTATTAAAACTTTCCTTTCTGGTCCCCTCACCCCAAATTCTATATTTTAATAGTTCATTGAGTGTATCTTATGAAAACTAAATTATGAGATCCAATGAAGTTTGTGTTATTTCCCAAATAATAACTTACTGCTATGAGAGAATGGAAGAAAAATGCTAAGAATGCAAGATGTTAAGTCATATAAAGATTAAGCTGGTTTGTAATCTAACATGACATATAAATTAACATTTCCATACGATTAGGCTACCATTCTTTTATGTTTATATATTGTAATAGATATACAATGTAATAATATTTATAAATTTCACTAAGAAAAATTTTAAAACATTGAACATGTAAAATGAAGTTAAGATTCATATGTTAATAGTTTGCATTTAGACATTGGATTGATGTATTTTCTATATACCTGGAATTGATACTTATAGAATCATAAAATTATAAATTGCATGTCTTTTTGGCACCCAGTAGAAAGGTAATAGAGGTTATAAAGTATAAATAACAGCTGACATTTAATAAGGAATATCTCTAATAACAAATGACATTTTTGGCACATTGCACAGTTGATTTGAAACAACAAACACTAATATATACAAGTATTTTGAACTTATAACTCAGATATTAAACATTTTTATGTGAATTAAACTTATGAGGATGCTACAGACATTATTTGTACTCAAAGTTTTAATCTATATTTATAAAAAACTGATTTTTTCTCTTTGATTCTGTAAGGAAAATAACTTCAAGGATGTTGTTGCTGTAACTTTAGTAAACTCAACTGATATAGAAAATCGCATATTTTAAAAACTTTAGAACATAGCTAAAGATATTACCTCATTACAAAAATTTATTTTACAAAGAAAGCTAATATTTTTCTATTATATTTAAAATACAATGTAGGATCTCGATACACCCGAATATACTCCATCCTAAGTATTGATCTTAAACTTTTAAATTCCTATACTTTGCCTTTAACATCTAAATTCACAATCAACCTGTGATTGGGGTACTAGACTGTCCAACCTCCAGAAAAGTGAGAAATCAACTTCTGTTGTTTACAAATAACCCAGTCTGTGGTATTTTCTTATAGTAGCATCAATGCACTGAGGTACCACATATCTTATGATACTTCCATCAAAACTGTGATATCACTTTTTTTAATACCTAAAGGAAAAAGATATAAATGTCATCTACGTAGAAAGTGAAACCATCGAAAAGGTGTAAACCTCTGTTTTGCTTGTTTTCATTGTCTAATTGTTGATGGACTACGGAAGCCTAAATAGACCAAGTTAAATTTCCTAACACTTTCCATCATGGTGTTTATTATTAAATAGATGTACTTTGTGGGAGAGAATAATTATAAAATATTAGTTACCAATGTAACATTTACCAGCAAGTTTAGAATGTTGCCAAAAGAAATACATTCATAAACATTTTACTGCATGTAAATATGGCAACATGCTTTTGAGGGCCTGGCTTTCAACTGAGAATACATGTTACTTCATTTCTATTTGCTGGGAACAATAATATATTAGACTCATACTCAAAACCAGTTTATACAAATGCAATCCATCCTTAAGAAGTTTTATATAGGAAAATGTAAGGTTTGGTAGTAGAATTAAATTAAAAACAGCTGAGAAAATTAATTTAGAACATATGGATTGAACATAATGAATAAGAAATAAGTACAGCCGGGCACGGTGGCTCATGCCTATAATCCCAGCACTTTGGTAGGCCGAGGCGTGTGGATCACGAGGTCAAGAGATCAAGACCATCTTGGTCAACATGGTAAAACCCCATCTCTACTAAAAATACAAAAGAATTAGCTGGGCATTGTGGCACACGCCTGTAGTCCCAGCTACTTTGGAAGCTGAGGCAGGAGAATTGCTTGAACCCAGGAGGTGGAGGTTGCAGTGAGCCAAGATTGAGGCATTGCACTCCAGCCTGGGTAACAAGAGCGAAACTCTGTCTCAAAAAAAAGAAAGAAAGAAGTACAACAGACCTGGAAATACAAGATATACAGAATAGCCTTGGATAAATGGGTGGATCTAGAAAAATATGACATTTAGGACATTTTTACATAGATTCTTGCTTCGATACTGTCTTCCACAAACACAAAATGTATGGATGCTATTAAAATTAATAATCTATAATACAGTCATGCAAAAATAACTAAAATATTAAATGAATATCCAGATATTTCAAATTTCTTCTACTAAAAAAAAATCACATTATTTATATTAAGATTTTTTCTTTTTTAGTAGTTTGGGATAATAATGTGAAATACTTATGTGTTGCTCTAAATTTGGTTTCTCCTAAAGCAGATATTGAAACAAGGAATGAGTAAAAGTAGCTTATCTATACTGTAATTTAAGGGTGTGCAGTTAAAGAGAAGTAAATGTGAAACAGGGAATGGAGAAAAGCCAAGAACATGTATTAATGAGCAGAATGTCATTGTGAGAAACGGATCAAACACACTGGGAACCTAAGTGAACTATCTGTAACATACCTCCGAACTGCCCTACAAAAGGATGGATGAGGATGTGGTGAGGTTTGCCCCAGCGACAGTTACTTCTTCACTCTTCTAGGCTTCAATAATCTCCTGCAGTACCTGAGAAAGCCCTCTCCCAAATTTCTAGCAGAGAAGCTGAGTCATTCAGGCATTTGAATAGGAAGCTTTCAGAATACTGAAACAGTCTATCACAACTTCAGGTTATACGAACGGACCAGGGGGATATCAGACAGGATCTGCTACAATTGATGGCTGTGAATTCACATTTTAGATCTATGTAGTGTCATCAAGTGTCAAAAATACTCTATCTTTCCTCTTCATGTAAATGGTTTAATTTAATTATGTCACCTACAAAATCTGTGATAAATTGACTAAGAGTGTGGATAGTTTTCATCACTGTGTGGGCAAAAAGTCAAAAAGAATCTGACCAGTCAATACCGCTCTGTGAGACCTGGGTGCCAGAAACTTTTAAATTTTCCCCTCAAAAACAGTAAAGAAGAAATTGAATAAAAGTAAATTTTTTGCTCCTAATTCTTTCTGTGTTATAAGTGTCTAGCACATCATTTGCCAGGAATCAGCTTTGTGTTAGAAAACCTGATTCTTTTCACGAAGGAAGTCAGACAACTCAATGTTGAATTTCTCAACTGTATTTTCTTAAATTCAATTTAAAAATTCTTGGGGTTAAGTTTTATTGTAACAGAATGGTCAGAATTCTATTTAAAAAATAGAAATAGATGTAACATTTTGCAGTAGAGTAAGAAGGCATATAGGAGTGAAATGTAAAACAGGTATACGTGTTATTCGGCTTGAACTTCAAAGACACTCATAAATATGTTGTAGCTAAAATGAGAGAATGTCTGTGTTGAGAAGATTGCCAGGTACTCTTTAAACTACGGAATTACTTGCTTTCTTCAAATTCAATAGGAAAAGCAGAATGTTCATCAAAGCAAGTAAGAAACTTCATGCACAATTTCTCAGTCATTCTAATGAAAATTTTGTGTTTAACTCCCCCAAGCTCTTAATAAGTACATCTTTTAAGAAGATGCTTTAATCTATTTAATTGTTTTTGAAGTTTGATATTTCTTCTTTGAAAATGACTTTGCTACTAAGTTGTTTTTATTTATTCTGAAGAAGCAGAGCATAGCCATTTTATTCACATTTTAAGCAAATGTCTTTAAAGAAAAACATCAAGAAAAGCAAATACCATTATAGCATAACAATTAGAATGCTGAAAATCCAACAAAATATAATAAAGTTGTTACTAGCAAGTGTATGTTTGTGTTTAGCTCAATATTAACATATTCATGTCACTACAAATATCAAAATAGTATGCTTTGTTTTCTTTCATTTTGTAGAATTTTTGTGCTTTGGAGTCTTTTAATGTCTTCATAAAAGAAGGAAAAATTTAGAATCGACATATATTAGACTCACTTTTTTGGTCCCATAGGGGGAAAAATAATATGAATTTCTGATTTATCATAAAATTCATAAAATTAAAATCTCCACACAGAATGTCTTATACCTAACTATGCATGTTTAGCTAAAAGAGAAGAAAATGATCAAAGATATGCTAAAACAAAATTCTCAAAAATAAAATGGTATGGGTTCCCATATTTCAAAAGCCATTGGTTACCAGCACAATGGTGAGAATAAAAATTGTACCACAACATTAGAAAAATGAATAACACCATCTTATTAAGTTAAACATCCATCCACTTCTAGGCAATTGTGCAATAGAAAGGGAAATATTTGTCTGCACAAAGATATGTTTGTAAATGTTCATGGCAACTATATTCAAAATAACAAATATCCAAAACTACCCTAATATTGCGAAATATATATTTGATGTTCTTCCCTGTTTCCTGGCATACAACTCCTAAAATCCTTGAAATCTCCAAAGGGCTGTCTTTTTGTATCCAAATGTTAACTGATAGATTCAGAATGGAGCTTCTCAGGAGAAAGACAAAGGTAGGATTAGAGGGTTACAACTCAGCCAGGGCAGAAAGCCAAGTTGTTCACCAATGACCAGTAGTTTAATTAATTAATGTCTACTTAATGAAGTCTCCATAAAAACCCAAGAGAACATGGTTTTGAGAGGCTCAGGATAGTTGAGCCAGTGGGGTTTCTTGGAGAGTGATGAGTCTGGTGGGTGGGTTGGAGGGTAGGGGGAAGTAGATGAAAGCTATGTACTCCTTCTCAGATGACTTCCTCTATGCATCTCTTTATCTGTTATCTTTTGCAATAATCTAGTAAATGTCAAGTGCATCCCCCAAGTTCTGTGAACCACTCCAGCAAATTAGTCAAACCTGAAGAGACAATCATGGGAATCTGAACTTGAAGCTGGTGGTAAGAAGTTCCAGGGGCCTTGATTTGCAACTGGTGGAAAGAGGGAGCAGTTTCGGAAGATTGAGTCCTCAATGTGTTGTGTCTGGATCCAGATCCCAAGAGAGGGTTCTTGGATCTCAGGCACGAAAGAATTCAGGGAGAGTCCATAGAATAAAGTGAAGGCGTGTTTATTAGGAAAGTAAAAGAATAAAAAATTGGCTACTCCATAGATAGAGAAGCCCCAAGGGCTGCCGGTTGCCCATTTTTATGGTTGTTTCTTAATAATATGCTAAAGAAGGGGTGGATTATTCATGCCTCTTTTTGTAGAACAGATAGGTCTAAATGTCAGCTTCCTGATGTTGCCATGACATTTGTAAATATCATGTCACTGGTGGAAGTGTGGTAGTGAGGGTGACCAGAGGTCAGTCTCATTGCCATCTTGATTTTGGTGGGTTTTGGCTGGCTTCTTTACTGCAACCTATTTTTATCAGCAACATCTTTATGACCTGTATCTTATGCCAACCTCCTGTTTAATCTTGCGATTTAGAATGCCTTAACTGCCTGTGAATGCAGCCCAGTGGGTCTCAGCCTCATTTTACCCAGTTCCTCTTCAAGATAGAGTTGCTCTGGTTCAAACACCTCTAACAAAAGTGCAGGATGTGACACTATCTCTGGGTAGACAGTGTCACAATTGAATTGAAGGACACCTAGTTGGGTCCATTGCAGCAGAGACTGCTTGCTTAGTGGTAGAGAGAACCACCACCCACATTTGGTCACAGAGGTCTTCTGTGTTGATTATTGTTGTAGTGGTGTGAGAGCAGAAAAAAAACACAGTTTGAGTGTTTTTCCCAAACATACCCAAAGATACATCAACTAAAATGTATAAGCAAATTATGGTATCTTCATAAAATATAATACTACTCAGCAACAACAAGAAATAAAGTACTGATAAAACAACAAAATGGATGAATCTCAAAAGTTGTGTGCTAATTTAAAGAAGAAAGACATGAAAGACTGTGTGCTTATATAAATTCTAGAAAAGTCTAAACTTCCCAGCACTCTGGGAGGCCAAGGTGGGTGGATTATGAGGTTAGGAGTTCAAAACCAGCCTGGCCAAGATGGTGAATCATCCCTACTAAAAATATACAAATTAGCTGGCTGCAGTAGCAGGCACCTGTAATCCCAGCTATGCCAGAGGCTGAGGCAAGAAAATTGCTTGAACCCCGGGGGGTGGAGGCTGCAATTAGCCGAGATCATGTCACTGCATTCCAGCCTGGGTGACAGAGTGAGACTCTGTCTAAAAAAAAAGAAAAGTCTAAATTATGCATGACTGAAATATTCTATTGATTGCAGTGGTAGTTACATGAACTTACACATTTCCCTAATCTCATAAATTATTAAATTAAAAGTAGAGAATTTTACTAAATACATATTTCACCTCAAAAAAGTGAGTATGCACGAAGACATATCACTGTGCAATCTTAGAATTCTAGGAACAAAGAGAAAATGTTAAAAAACTTCTGGAAGGAAAAACAAAATAAACGGGAGCCATACAAAGAAGTGGATAAACAGGAATTTAGAATGCAACGAAGCAGTAAGTTTTCTACACCCAATTTTGTAATTGAATGATTTATCAATATGAATATAAAATAAATTTGCTTCCTGGCTTGCAAAGAGCAAAAACAATCAAGGACAACAACAAAGAAATAAAAAGTTCCTATTCACTTTTTTTTCAGAAAGATTCTGGCCAATGTACTGCAATAAAATAGATTGAGTATACAGGAATATATTTAAATGTGTAAAGCAAGGAGGAGAGGAATCAACTATTTAGAGATGGAAAGGGGATTTCCCAAGATGATAATGAGGGAATTCCAGTCAGGGAAAGTACCACTTTAGGTATTAGCCTGAGGCACCAGGGCAAGTGGTTTTGAAAAACTGCCTTAATAGGAAGCCATTGAAATTTTCAAGAAACTCAATGAAGTACTTTCCATTTTCAGCTGCAGCTGCAAGAAGGCTGGTTTTATGGACACTACTGTTTTTTTCACAAGACCCAATCATCTGGCTACAACAACCTCCTTCAGTAAAATCTTTACCTTTTCTTCTGCCTTTTAAATCTACAGTAGTATTGTGACATGGTAAAAAGCCCCATAAACCTGCATACCTCAACCATACCTCTGCTTTTTGTTGAAACTGCTCTCTATAACCCAATGTGAATAAGTAATTAAGGACTGCAATTGCCACCCTACCCAGACAATGTGTAAACAAATGCTAATCTTGACTTTTGTGAACCACCTAAGTAACAATCAGAATGTCAAAAAGTCCCCTGGCCCTTGGAATGTCCGGAGCCCCTCACCCCACCCTCTGCCCCTCACCTTCACTCCCAAGGTGATTTTTGCGGGTATAAAAGTTCTTGACACCCTCCTTTCGGGGCCATGGGTTGGAGAGATGCGAGTCCTCCGTGGCCACTGGCAATAAAGACCCTGTAATTTGGCATACTTTTGTCTTGGTGTTGACTTTCTATGCTCAGGCCAGTACAACATTTTGGAGGTCCCACCGAGATTTTATCCTCGTCAATCACCACACAAAAGCCATCTCAGAGTTTCGCCCGGGCGGCCACTCCCACCTTGGGGACCTCTAGGGGAGGTGCCCCCTGAGAAGTTCCAGGGCCCCAGAGTTCTAGCCCATGGAGGATGAGTGACTACCCGGCCGACATTTGCCCGAAATTTCTCAGGGTCCTAGGAACCTCCGGAGGTAAGTCAGGTCTGGGGACCGGTCCTTCAGGGGGGCCTGAGTCAGGGACCGGATGCGGTCATTGCAACTCTGACCAGGCAAGCCTACCATGAGACGTCACTGGAGGCTCAGGTTGCCTCAGTGGAGGCTCAGTTTGCCTCACTGGAGGCTCAGGTTACCTCACTAGAGGCTCGGGTTGCCTCACTGGAGGCTCAGGTTACGTCACTGGAGGCTTGGATAATTTAGTTTTCGGTTGTTTTCCATAACCTCGGTGTGAGTGAGAGAGTAAGTGTGTAGATATGTAGTCCCACGGCTGAAAGGCTACAGGGCTTGTGTGGGCCTTCACCCACGGTTCCACAGGGACATCATAAGGCATAACAGTGATTCACCTCAGAACTAAAAATTCTGAGGTGACCAGGCCCGGGGTTTATACGGGTACACCTTAGCCAAGACGCTCTAAAACATCCCTCCAGGGACATGGCCGGACAGGCATCAGACTGGTCTCCCATCTGGGGGGGCACCCATCCTTTGTCTGTCAATCCTATATGTGGTTCTGTCTTTATTGTAAATTCACCAGTTTTGTTAAACTCCTGTTGGCTAATATACAGTGGTTTAGATCTGTTACTCTTGAGGTGGATAAAATTCTCCATTAGCTAAGTGACCATTAACTTCAAAGAACTTTAATTAAGTTTACACTCCTAAAAATAATTCTGTTCTCTTTCCTTTTCTTCTTCTTATTCTATCATTAAGGCCTCATTCTTCCTTTTTTTCATGTCCAAGAAAAAAATTCTGCCCCTGACAACTTGGGTGTAGTTTTTTTCTCTGTCTTAAAAAATCAAACTTTAAATAAAAAACTACCAGCCCTCTTTGCCCATTTAGGGTAAAAAAAAAAAAAAAAAAATAGTAATTGTCTCTTCTGTCAAAAGAAATAAAAGAGAAAGTAGACAGAGAAAAAAGAGAAAGAGAAAAAGTAAACAGAAAAAAGAAAGGAGAGGACAGGAAAGTAAGAGAAAAAAAGAAGAGAGAGGAGAGAGAGACAGAGAGAGAAGAGAGGAGACAGAGAAGAGAGTGGAGAAAAGAGAGAAGAGACAGAGACAAAAGAGAGAGAGAGAGAAAGCAAGAAAAAAGATAGGGAGAGAGGAATTTAATGCTTTTTAAAGTCCCTGTGTCAAGGTGACCAAAAGCCACAGGGGTGAAGAATTTGCAGCTGGCCCAGCGGCTGCAAGCTTCATTTTAAACTAATGCAAAAAGTGTTTTTTTTTCCCCTTTTCTGCCAGCCACCAGCCCCACCTGGCTTTCAGGCAGGCCACACTGCCTCAGGGTGCAGCATTTGCAACTGCAAGGCTGTTGGTTTAAATCCTCAGAAAAGCCAGTTTTAAGTTAGTGAAATCTCTTGGGGGAAATTTGGCTTTAAAAAAAAAAGAAAAGAAAAAAAAAACCCAAATGGGGTCGTCTAGCTCCCAGCCTTGTACCCCCCTCCAATGCATAACGGCCAACTTCAAGGTTGGGTTTTCAGGACAACAAGGGGTAGAATCACCCCCGGAAAACTCCGCTCCTTATGTAAACTAAAACAGCAGTCTTTTAAAGTTAAGTGGCCAGATACTGGGACCTATGACCCAAAAATTACCCAGGCTGTATAAAAAAATAGTTGCAAAAACTCCTAAATACTCTGACCAGTTTCCATACATCAACCAATGGTTAAATTTAGTCCAACAGCCTCCCCCGTGGCTAAGGCGCTGCATAAAACAGGCTAAACTTCAGGTCATGTTAGCCGGCCCAAGAAAAGCCCCTTCTAGGCCAGCCATTCTCCCCCACCTCAGCAGAGGATCAGAAATTACCTTCACCCTACTCAAGGCCCTCTAAACCAGGGCCTCAGCACCCCCCTGGACAGTGCTAGTAACCAAACCTTCTCCCTCCTGCACACCCGCAGCAGGACTCCACACCCACCAGTCTCCTTCCTCTCCTAGAGGTGCCCCCAACAGGAAAAAACAATTGGGGTCACCCATTTTTGTTCACATAGGTAATAAAAATTAAAGAGAGGGCCAAAACACCAAGTGCTGGCACAAGCTTTATTAAAAGCAAGGGAAAAGCTGCCAGGCTGAACCCAAAATTGGCATGCAGCACTCATGATGTGGCAAAGGTAATTTTTATGGCCTGCAAGTTGGCAAATGCCTCTAGTGTGAGGGGCTGTGCAGGAGGGGTTCATGCTAGGGAACTGCTAAGATGGCAAAAGGGGGAGGGTTAAAAACCTGCTGAGATAAAAAGTTCCCCGGAAGGGGGTCGTGCTGAGAGGCTGGGGAACTTAAAGTGGCAGCAGGGTTTTACAATGCAGTTAGTTCTGTCAGAAGGCTCAACATTCCCCATTCTCTCAGAAGCCCCAGGCTTTGACAGGGCTCTTAAAATCTGTACTCCAGATTCATTGCCCCACTTGGGATGACTGCCAACAACGATTACTAATTCTGTTCACCACAGAGAAAAAAGGCAAAATTAAACAAAAAGCCCTAAAAGCCATCATAGGTCCAGGGCAAAAAACAGTTAAAAAATTTTTTTAAAAAGGCGGGGGTACCAAATTAAAAAGGTTTTTCCCTTTACCCAACCCCAATAGGACCCCAACACCCTAGAGGGTCACGAGGCTCTAAACACTTTTCACCAGTATCTTTTAGAAGGGGAGAAGAGAGCGGCCCGCAAGCCCACTAACCTCTCCGAGGTAGGGACTGTAACTCAGGGTCCGCAGGAGTCTCCAGCTGCCTTCCTTGAGCGGTCTACAAGACGCTTATCGCACCTACACTTCTATTGACCCTAAGGCTCCAGATAATCAGCGGGCCATCATTCTAGCTTTCATTTCCCAGTCAGCCCCAGATATTAAAAAAAATTTACAGAAGGTAGAGGAATTCCAGGAAATAAATTTATCCCAATTGCTAGAAATTGCACAAAAAGTTTAATAACAGGGACACTCCTGAAGCCGTACAAAACAAAAAAGGTTACTGAGGCAGTAATAGCAGCCCTTCAAAAGACACGAGTCATTCCATGAGGGCAAAGAACCTTGTAAAAGGGCCCCCGGGGTCCCTGGCCCCCATTAAAAAAAAAACCAATGTGCGCACTGTAAACAAGAGGAAATTAAAAAGAATGAGTGCCCCAAGAGAAAAAGCGGAGTAATTGCTCAGGAAAAGCCACTGAGGGCTATCCTCAATTTAAAAGGTCAGAATTGACGGGGCTAGGGCTCTTATTTACTAAGCTCCCAAAAGCTCAGGGTCACTTTAAAAGTTAGGGACAAACCTGTCAGCTTCTTAGTCAACACCGGGGGTGGCCCACTCGATCCTTAGCCTCTAGGACCACTATCCAGTAAAAAACAATTATCCAGAAGGCCACAGGAAAAACCACAACAAGCCCTTGAACCACCAACCAATTCGTTAGTCTGGGGAATGGCACCGTCATCCACTCCTTCTTAGTCATTCCAGAGTGTCCGTACCCACTCCTAGGACGGGACTTACTCCACAAACTTCAAGCAAATATTTCTTTCTGTGAGGACCAGGCTTGCCTCTCAATTCCTCCTCCCTTGGCATCAGGGCCACCTCAGCAAATCCTCATCACTTGTGCTCTGTCAAACAAGTATCTCTTGCAGGAAGCTTTATCCTCAAAGGCAAATCAACCACCAACATCAGACCTCCTCCACCAATTCCAAAAGAATCTACCGGGAGTATAGGCTGAAACAAATTCCCCAGGCTTGGCAAGTCACCGTACCCCAGTCGTTGTTCAGCTATTGGCAATGGCAACTCCAGTCCAGGTACAACAATATCCCATGAGCCAGGAAGCCAGACAGGGAATTGCTCCACATATAACCAGACTCCTAAAAGGAGGGATCCTTACTACCTGTAAGTCCCCCTAGATTACCCCCTTGCTCCCCATCTTAAAACCAGGCACAAAGGACTATTGGCCTGTACAAAACTTAAGAAAAGTAAACAAACGAGTAAAAACTGTCCACCCTATGGTTCCAAATCCATACACCCTCCTAAGTCTCTTAAGCCCAGAGCACCATCATTACACTGCCTTAAATCTCAAGGATGCATTCTTTTGCATCCCACTGGCCAGTTAGCCAGCCCATATTTGCTTTTAAATAGTCTGACCCCGATACTGGGGTCTCAGGGCAACTCACTTAGACAAGACTGCCTCAGGGGTTCAAAAACTCCCCTACTCTGTTTAATAAGGCACTAGCCAAAATCTTGCCACCTTCCGAGCTGAGCTCCCCCAAGTGTACCCTACTCCAATACATGAATAACTTACTATTGGCTACAAAAACCCAGGAAGCCTATAAAAAAGACCACCCAGTCATTATTAAAGACCCTACAGACTTTAAGTTACAGGGTCTCAGCTAAAAAGGCCCAACTCTGCCAACGAAAAGTTATTTACCTAGACTATATCACAAAAAAGGGCAACCGGGCACTGGCACCTAGCCAAGTCCAAGCGGTGCTGCAAATACCCACTTCCACCACAAAACACCAAGTTCAAGAATTCCTTAAGGCAGTAAGGTACTGCAAGCTATGGATTTTAAGATTTGCCGAAATAGCCAAGCCCCTGTATGCCTGCACTGGAGGAAATCAGCCCTTAACTTGGACAAAAATAAAACAAAGGGCTTTTAACAAGCTCAAAACTGCCCTGACGATAGCCCCAGGCTTAGCCTTGCCATACATCTCTAAACTCTTCTGGTTGTTTGTGCATGAAAAACAGGGGAGTCGCTAAGGGGGTGCTCACCCAGACATTAGGACCATGGTGCCGGCCAGCCACTTTCCTTTCACTAAAACTTAATCCAGTAGCCTCTGAGTGGCCAGCTTGTCTAAGGTCAGTGGCAGCTATAGCCCTGTTAGTCAAGAAGGCAAACAGACTAACCTTGAGCCAAAAGTTAAACTTAGTGGCACCCTACACGGTGGCGTCACTACTCCGTGGAGCTCCAGAAAAATAAATGTCAAATGCCCGCATAGTTCAATATCAGGCCTTACTTTAGACCAGCCCTGTATAAAATTTTTAAAGGCTACAGTTTTAAACCCTGCCACGCTGCTACCAGACAGCAAGCTGGAGCAGCCCGTACATAACTGCCAACAAACAATGGACGCCCTCCACGTGGCTCAACTGGACCTCACTGACATCCCCCTGCAAAACCCAGAAAAGGTACTGTATACGAATAGCAGCAGTTTCATAGTCAACAGAGTCAGGTATGCCGGGGCAGCCGTAGTTACCCTACAGCGGGTTGTCTGGGCCCAGGCTCTTCCACATGAAACTCATAGCTCTAACAAAGGCCTTAAACTAGGTGAAAGGAAAAATTGTTAACATCTACACGGATAGCCGGTATGCCTTTGGTACGGCTCATGTACATAGAGCCATTTATAAAAAAAAAAAAGACGACTTACCTCAAGGGGGAAAAAAAAAAAAGTCATCAAAAATAAAGAAAAAATCCTAGCCCTACTAAAGGCTATATGGAAGCCCAAAGCAGTGGCATTAATACACTGCAAAGGACACCAGAAGGGAAATTCACCAGAGGCAAAGGGAAATAGGGCGGCTAACCTACAAGCCAGACAGGCAGCCTTAGGACCAGTAAAACCTCTAACTCTTCTTGTAACTCTGCTAGCCCCAACCCTGCCCTCTACCCCTATGTACTCACCTGATAAAAAAAACTTTGCTAAAGAACAAGAGGGCACACAAAATTCCACAGGATAGTAAACTCTGCCGGACACAAAAATTGTGGTCCCTAAAGCTCTAAAACAGTCCCTAGTTAAAGACATACACCAGGCCACTCACTTAAGACAGACCGAACTAACTAAGCTGCTAAAAGCAAAATACTACATTCCCCACTTACATAAACTTATCAAGGAAATTACTACTCAGTGTATGTATGTGCCCAAGTAAATCCAGGAGGGTACAGGTCTAGCCAGGTAAAAGTAAGACTCAGAGGGTCTAGCCCTGGGGGAGCACTGGGAAGTAAATTTCACTAAAATAAAACCCCCAGTAAATAGCTATAAATACCTCCTGGTGTTTATAAATACGTTCTCTAAATAGGCCAAGGCCTTCCTCACTAGGTCCAAGACTGCTTTAGTGGTCACAAAAAACTATTACAGGACCTTGTTCCTCGGTTGAGCTTCCCTGTAACGCTGGGGTCAGACAATGGGCCTGCCTTTACTGCACAAATTTCTCAGGGCCTAGCCAAGGCCCTGGGTGTATCCTAAAAATTACACTGTGCCTATCATCCCCAGAGTTCAAAGCAAGTCAAATGAATTAACCGGACCTTAAAAAAAACCCTGACAAAGTTTATCCTAGAGACCGGTAAACACTGGGTCAGCCTGCTTCCTTTTGTCCTCCTCCGCATCCAATGCACACCCTATCAAAAAGGTTTCTCCCCTTTTAAAATCATGTTTGGTAGGCCCCCTCCCTTACTCACCAGACCCGCGGATACCGTGCTTCCTAGTCCTTTACAGGCGCTCCAGTCTGTTCAATCCCAGATACACCAGCTCATTAAGAACACCCGTCCCACCCCATTGGACCTCGCAGAGCAGCCCACACACCCCTTCCAGCCTGAAAATTCTGTCCTTGTTAAAAAATTCACCACCTCCGGCCTCACTCCCCGTTAAAAGGGACCCTGCACAGTTATCCTGACCACACCCACCACACTCAAGGTGGACAAACTAACGGCCAAGATTCATCACACCCATGTCAAGACTGCCCCACCGGAAAGACAATGGAGCATCAAACACTCCTCCCCCAATTCACTAAAGCTAAGACTTGTGTGCTGTTCGCGGTCACCACCCTCACCACCCTAATTTGTGCTGTAAATCCCTATAGAAACCCCCCCTTAAAACCCACCTACTACCAATAGGTCCTCACTGAGGGCTCCACTAAAGGATATGTTAGTTCCTTAACTGGGAAAAAATCCACCCTAGTCAACTTAACCCTAAAGTACATTCTGAAAACTCCCATTACCTTTTCCCTAAACCTCTCTGCCCTCCTGGGCCTGTTCCTGACCGCAAACGTAAATCCTAAAACAAAAAATATTATAGCCGGGTGTAGCAGTGCAAAAGCAGAGCAACAACTTCAAACTTATGGATTATATCTATGCCCAGGGTCCACCCCACAAAAAAGGTGAAACTGTGGAAACTTAAATAAATTCTTTTGCCCCCAGTGAAGTTGTAAAACTATCTCCACTATATCAGGGTACACCAAAAACATAAACTCCTTCATCTCTTTTAACCGAGACTCTCCCCCATCCCCATGCTACACTGGGTCTTGTAACCCACTCAAGATAACTGTAACTACCCCAAATGGTAAATGGACAATGGGGCAAACCTAGAGTCTCAAGTATATATGCATGGATAAAATATGGGAAACATCTTTCCTACTCCTACTGGGACTCATGTTTAGCCCCTGCCTCCTAAACCAACTGGTCAGGTTCATAAAATCTAAGGTAAACTCCATAAAATTAATAATATTAAGGTCTCAATTTAGGCCCTTAAAACCAACAAACAGTACTAACCTGTTAAAAAAATCAATAATTTAATTCCTGTAAATAAAACAAGGGGGGAATGTGACATGGTAAAAAGCCCCATAAACCTGCATACCTCAACCATACCTCAGCTTTCTGTTGAAACTGCTCTCTATAACCCAAATGTGAATAAGTAATTAAGGACTATAATTGCCACCCTACCCAGACAATGTGTAAACAAATGCTAATCTTGACTTTTGTGAACCACTTAAGTAACAATCAGAATGTCAAAAAGTCCCCTGGCCCTCGGAATGTCTGGAGCCCCTCACCCTCATCTCCGCCCAGAAGGTGATTTACAGAATCCACTAGCCCTCAGAATGTCTGAAGCCCCTCACCCCACCCTCTGCCCCTCACCCTCACTCCCAAGTAATTTTTGCGGGTATAAAAGTTCTTGACACCCACCTTTCGAGGCCACAGGTTGGAATGACGGGAGTTCTCCGTGGCCGCCGGCAATAAAGACCCTGCAATTTAGCATACTTTTGTTTTAGTGTTAACTTTCTGTGCTCGGGCCAGTACAACAGTATCTCTCACTAGCTAACTCTAACTTAAAACTGTAAGAGTAAATGTATGTTGGGAATTGTAAGTGCTACATTCTCTTCTAAACTGCAGAAGAAAATGTTGAAGGGTTGGTGGTAATGCCAAGTTCATAATGTTCCTGCACTGATATCTTCCAGGAAAAAATAATATAATGAAAATTCTGTTGTATGGAAACAGAAGACTTATTAGAAAATTTATCCATTGAGCTTCTAGAAAACTAAGAAAATGAAAACATTAATAATTAACTCCAAAAAAAGTAAAACTTCCCCAAGAAATGAAAAAAAAAAAAAAAAGATAGTGTACTACAAGGCTTGGCTTAATTTTTATGTCAATACATAAATGTTAAATTATGAAAATCAAAAATGTATTTATAACTATACTTGAACAATGGGGAGGAAAATTATTATTTGTATGTTGGTTGGGGGGTGGCAGCAAGGGGATACTCAAGTATTTATCTTTTATTATACATGCTAATAAATTATATGCAACATTGAAACAAAAATAAGTTCCACTGGTGCAAGACTACAGCAATTTCCTTGCCACTATTTATCAACAGCCAAGCCATTTGCAAGGTGGTCTGGATCTCAGTCTCAGGAGGAGTCTTTATTTGGGTGCTTCATCTACTGCCTCTTTTGTCTAGTTTTTTTTGTGTTGCCTTTATCAATCCTCCATTAATCTAATCTCAAATTATAGATATTAATTCATTATACTAGTTTCTCTGTGATGTTCAAATTACTTTTTGTGTTTTGACTTGCTACTATTCCTAATCCATGCAAACTGTAAAATTACTTTCTTAAAACATCATAAATATACAACATGGAATGTCAGGTTTTAAGCCACGTAAAATTTAAGGCTCTCCAACCACATGAATGGAACCCTTCTCTGTTTTGGGATTCAGGAAGAGCCAATCAACATTAATAGCAACATAAATCTTAAATCTGATAAGAAATTGCAGAGGTATTCAAATTATCATAAGAACAGTTAAGATGGCAGGGTTGGGTGAGGGGCTTGTCTGGGGAAGCTCTGCTGGGTGATCAGGGACAATGGTGGATGCAGGCAGGGGTGGGAGACTATCAGGAAGCAAGCAAGACTTCAGACTTTCAGGCTCCAGGCTTGCATTTGGAGACCTAACAGTAAGATTGTCTGAACCCACAGAATACAGTGCAAAATTGGAGTGCTAGTCAGGACAAATTCTCCACTTCATAGCCCTTTGCGGAACATTTATTGGGGCTTACGGCAAAAGACTATAGGCACTTTTTAATGACAACTACTGGACTAAAGAATTTCCTGAGGGGCGTTTACTGCCTTGTTATGAAATGTTAACTGAAGCTACCCCTATGCTAATGGAAATAATGGTGCCCCAAATAGTTCTATAACAAAATAAAAAATGGTTTACATAGAATCTTACTACCTAGGGATACAAGAAGGAAATTCTCATGAGTAGGGAGCCTCCATTTTCCCTAGAAGTAACTCTAACTATGTGAGGAGCAGCTAGATTCTACAGTGCCTAATAAACAGCTCTCGTCTAATAAGAGCTACTAGCTTGTGGATGGCAGTTCCAAGGTGAACAAACAGCATCTTGTTTGGAAGGGTGCTGTTCCAAGGAAACTTCTAGAAAAATCTTTTTTTTTCATTTATTTATAGCTTAGAGCAATTGGATGAAGTGTGTTATTGTGAGCAAATTTACCTTTCTCTCTGAATTCTCCAAAATTCAGAAACCGTGAGTATTCTGATTTTATGAAAATATAGTTATTTACATAAGTTTAGTAAGAGTCTTTTCTTTTAAAACAATTGGAGACACTTGTTACTTTACCAAGGCTTTAAGTAGAATAATGTATTTTTACTTAAAGTTTCAGGAAAGTCAACTTAAAAGGAGCCTATATGGCAATTAATTCTTGCTGCAATTTATGCAAATAATCAGGCAACATATAATAAGCCTAACACTTATTTTGCACACAAATTTGTCTTACTATAATTTCTCTTCACTAGGAAAGGAGGACTAAAGAGAGGAAGAAATTGTTTCAGGTAAAACTACAACACTTTTTACTAGATTTCAGCCCTGACTTTTGTTTTTGAGTACAGAATGGATCATAAATTATTTCTTGGCTACAATAATCCTCTAAAGAGTTACAGATTATAATGTTTCTTTATATTTTTAGTTTGTGCCCTAATAGAATAGGTTCCTTTTTTCTGTTCTGACACATACTGTCTTTTATTTGTCAAAATATTAACCTTATTTATCTTTCCTTGTTTTACTTCCCAGGAAACTGGAATCATGATATTCTGAAGACTTCAGATGCAAATTTTCCTCATTTGGCATCCCACTGGACCTGATCTGGTTTTCATTGCAAACACCCTCCTGTTTAAGGCTATAGAAGCCCCCTCTCTTCGGCCTAGGGACTATCTTGGAAGAGGTGGGCACATAAGATTTTAAGGGTGGGTTTTGAGGGATAGAATTAGGTCAAGGTCAGACACTCCAAATCAAAGATGGGTACAAATACACCTAAATGGCGAGTAAAACAAAGGATTTTGTTTTCTAAGCTGTTATGTGACACCTTTTCATCCACCTCAACCATAAGAAATTTCCTGCTTCCAGTAGAATTAAGAGAAAATAATTACTAAGAGGATAAAGATAGCTCGTGACCCAGCCTCCTGAGTATAATACTCCCAGTTATGAGTTGTGCAGATAGATATATATTTAAAAATTTATTTTTCAGAACAATGTTATGCTTTATATAGTGAATTGCTATATGTCTGTAACTAAAACCAAGATTGCAGTAGCTCAACACACAGAAGTTAAACAAGTCAGTTTTGTAACCTCGCCTTTGGCTTTTTGTTGGTTGGCTCTTTATTTAAAAACAGGAAAAAATTAAGGGATAATGAATGCCTGTCCATGTTCATTCCTGTCTGGCCTAGAACATTTAATTGGCTATAAGTCTTTTGCTCTAAATCACTCTGCCACAGAGTGTCCCACTGAGGGACAGGATGGACCTGAGGCAGACAGCCTTGCAGCCCTGCTAATGCTATGGAACAAAATAAATACGTGGTGTGGCCATTGATGCTGTCTCTGGCAAACCTTGGCCAGAAGGGGGAGAATGTAAACAAAATAAAATACTAAGGCTTCCAACAATCTGAATGGCTTTATCACATGTGAATCCTTAACCTTGGCAAAATAAACTTTTTTTTTAGAGACGGAGTCTTGCTCTGTGCAAAGCTCGAGTGCAGTGGCATGATCTTGGCTTACTGCAACCTCTGCCTCCCAGGGTCAATCGATTCTCCTGCCTCAGCCTCCCAAGTAGCTGGGACTACAGACGTGCAGCCACCATACCAAGCTAATTTTTTAAATATTTTCAGTAGAAACGTTTCACCATGTTGGCCAGGATGGTCTCGATCTCTGACCTCCTGATCCACCTGGCTTGGCCTCCCAAAGTTCTGGGGTTACATGCATAAGCCCACAGCACCAGTCCAAATAAGCTTTCTAAATTGAGTGAAACCTGTCTCAAATACTTTTGGGTTCACAGTTTGAATAAAAATTTTAAAAAATCAAATTCATGTGGCATAATGTTTTTCTGAAATCTGAATGCTTAAACAAGAATAGCAGAGTTTTAGAGGATATTGGTAATTGTGTCTCAAAAATATTTGAGAAACATGTTATGTTGGGATAAAGAGAAACTTAAAGTAATATCTGCTTGTTGTAGTACTGTGTAATGTCACATAAAGAGGCATAAACACTTACTATTTCCTTTGCTAAGTACAGAGAGTAATAATAGTAATAAATTTTTCAAGGTTCTTTTTTTTTAAAAAAAATTGACTTATAATATCAGATATTATGATGTGTTGGCATTCCTTTATAGCTTATAAAATAAATTTTGAAAAGTATAACCAGTACATAATTAAGCTCTCTTTGAAGCTATCTTGTTGCAACAAAATTTTCTATTGCACTCCTTATTTGATACTTTTACTACTCAAAATCTTTTACTACTTAAAGCTTGATATTCTTCCCTGGTGTATTCAAGGACTCATCCCGTTGATTGAATCAGTTAAATTTTTTTTTTCTTTGCAATTTAAATGCTTGTCTCACCTTCATGGGTTATTTCACTTAATAAGGAAGAGAAGAAAAATTAGAAAACAGTAAAAACAAATATTTTCAACTTCAAAATTGTATGTATTTATGACTATATTATTTTACAAGAATTCATAATTACTTATGTCCTTGTAGAATTGTAAACAAGGATTACAATAGCTTGTACATGATTAACACACTAATTGAAATAAGAAAAATGTTACTAAAATCTGCTATTGAATTTTTTAATTAGTGAAAAATCCATGTATAATATTTATATATGTATGTTAATATTATTTGGAGCAGATAATGTTGGTCTATGCCTTAAAGCATATTTGATGTTTTATCTGATTTACTTGGTTAAAAGTAATTAATCATTTAATTAAAAAATTAGAAGTTCTATTTAAAATAAACTTGCTGTGGAAGTAAATTAGAATGGTTTATATATAGGTAAGAAAACAGAATTAAAGAAGAGAAAATTTAAGCAGCTAAAACCATCTAATACCATAGTTGGTTAAGAGGTCAGAAAAGAAAAATGTATTTGTTAATTCATTTATTTATTTGAGACAAGGGTCCACTCTGTCACCTAGGCTAGAGTGCAGTAGTGCGATTACAGCTCACAGCAATCTAGAACTTCTGGGCTCAACTGATCCTCCCACCTCAGCCTTCTGAGTGGCTAGGACTATAGGCACATGTCACCATGCCTGCTAATTTTGTAATTTTTTTATGTATATGGCATCTTGCTTTAATGCCAAGGCTGATCTTAAACTTCTAGGCTTAAGTGATCCTTCAGTCTTGGCCTCCTAAAGTGCTGGAATTAGAGGTGTGAGCCACCACATCCACCTAGTTCGGTCAATTTAATATCAATTAATGACAAACAAAACAAAACACACAGCACAATTCATTTTCCTATTTGTTTGGTGCTCATTTTCCTATGTAACAAAAGACCAGTAGGTATAGAAAAGGTGCTAATATGGAAAATAAAATGATTTTTAAAAATAATTAATGTCTTAGAAGCCAAGAAAAAACAAAAACATATAAAAGAACCTGCAGAAAAAAAGAAAATAAAAAGCAAAATGACAGATTGAACTTCAACATTATAGAAAAGTAAACTAATTATAAATGTGCCATAAACTCCAAATAAAAGACAGCAATTGATAGAATTAATAAACAACCAAAGGCAATCTATATACTGACCTCAAGAAAGTAATTTTACTTGTAAACAGGTCAAAAGTTAAAAGATAGTTTCATCATATTTTTTTTTTCAAGTTAAGAAGTAGAAAAGACCATATCTTGAAATTGTTATCTATAAAAATCTGATATATGTATATCAATATTTAAAAAATGAGACTTCAAAACAAATTATGTTCCCTGGGACAAAGAAGGATGTTTTTTAATGATAAAGAGACTATCTCATCAAAATGAGAGAATACTCTTAAATATTTACAAGCTTAATAACAGAGCTTTGAAATACATAAAGCAAAAAGCAAAATAATTAAAAGAAGAAATAGATAAATTCACACTATAAGAGTGAGATTTCAATACATATCTGCTATTCATTTATATAACATTTATAGGGAAGATAAATATGAATATAGAAGATTTATATGCCATGTTAACCAGTTTTTAAAATTACACTTATACAACATTCTACTTCAAAACAGAAGAGCATTTTTTTTCCAGATGGAAATGAAATATTCATTAAGATGTGTATATGATTTAATTAGTTTAAAAAGAATAAAATCCTCTGGCTTTGTTATTACTATGGAATATAGTCAGAAATAAGAAAAATAGGCACCTGTAAAATTCCTAACATTGAAAACTTTTTTGGAGTGACTTCCACTTCTGGGAAGATGGAATAGAAATACTTTTTCCTATTTCTCTCACTAAACATTGCTAAAACCTTGTAGATTATACATAAAATAAAAAGACCTGTATAGGTGTAATGTAACCAAGACAGCAGACCAGTGAGGGACCTCAGGAACAAAAAGCAACACAGTGATGAGTTTCTGGACTTTGTTTTTGACTTATATATACAAGACTTGGAGCTGAAGAAGCTGTCTGCCTTTTCAGACAAGATTCCTGAATGGGTACAGATAAAATGGGTACAATGCCAATGGGTACAGACCAAAAATCTCCTATAAATGGCTGTTTTCTCTAGCCAAAGGACTAGGAGAAAATCAGCCTAGCTAGAGAAGATTTTTACATAATAACCACTCTACTCCAGGCAAACACCAAAAAAACAAGAAACCATCCACAAAAATTGTAACCCCAACCCAAACTGAGTCAGCAAAGGCTGTGCAGGAAATCTTGATGTTCACAGTCACAGGGTTGTTAAAAGATAACTGCTGTCCTGATGGTAGCAGAGAAAGTCAAATAGGAAACCGATACTTACATCATCATCAGCCTGTAAAAGTCCTTTGTCCAGCAATGTCAGTGAAAACCACATGAAAAATATGGGCTTTCACCCCACCCATCAGTAATGTAGTGCCCTTACTCCTCCATGCCTGGGAAGCATCAGAGAAGGACTACTGGAGAATCAGGAATTTCCTCATTACCCAGTGATAAAAAAACCAATCTCATCATTATGTTAGTAGAGTTCATGTTGTAATATTGGGGTTCAGGGTGTCCTCAGCTTCCCTGAGAGGACGTTCTCCAGGTTCTTGGCCTCCTGCTCTCTCAAGAATGAGAGAGGGGACCATGGCACAGTGCGCAGTAAATGCCGGACTCAAAAGTGTTTGTAGAAATTGATTTATTTAGAGACAGAAAATCATAAGGAGAGAGAAAAAACAGCTGACTCTTACACTGAGTGAGAGAATCCAGAAAGATGGAATGAATCCAGGAGAGGAAAGCAGCTTCCACACTGAGTGGAAGGGAATAGAGAGACATGGAGTTTAGAAGGGGAAGACAGGCTTCCAAGGGAGAGTGTGGAAGGGGACCCCAGAGGGGAAATCCAGAAGAGAGAACGATGGCTTCCACGAGAGTGTTCGTGGAGGAAGACCCAAACGTGGAGTCCGAAGGGGTTCAGAAGAAGGAGACTTTTAATCTGGGAGGAACCCTCACCTTCTCCAAGACCCCTGGCCAATGAAAGGAGTTCCTTAGAACTTCCACTGGGGTGATTGACTCTTAGTTTCTTCCCATATCCACGAAATTCAAACCTAAACTGTTAAATCTCCCGGATGGAGAGAGATGAGAGGGGGGCATGGCACTGGGAAATCTTGCTCTTAAAACTATGACCCCTTGTGGACCCTGGAAAGAGAACACCTTCCCTCATTCCTTTCCTCTGAACAGGAAAGCCCAACTTCTGTTGGAACACGGGTGTCGGTCCTCTTTAACTACTTCCTGCTGAAATGGGGCATAGAAGGGACCCTGCAGTTGCGGTTTCCTCCAGAGGGTAGTCATTCAGGGGTGCTGGTTGATCTAGAGGTCCACAATAGAGCTCACGAGCCAAGGACATCCAGGGTTCCAGTGGCAGGATTATTTGTGACCTTATGGTTTGGTTTACAAAATAGCAGCATTTTTCCTAGAAAGAGGTAGGTTCCCTTCCCACTATGAAAAGGATACTCGTAGTTAGAGAGATAGCAAAGTTGAGGGTTATAGTCCTATTAATGACAGGATATAACTTAGACATGAGTGGTTACTTCCCTGAGGATCTTGTTGGAAAAGCAGATGTAGATTTTCTAATGGCTCACAGGGATATGAAGGGTCGTCTCCTGGAACTTCAGGCTGTGGAGTGGAGGGTCTGTGACTTTCCTCAGGGGGTATCCAAGGCTTCAGCAGAGTGTGATGAATCTATGAGTCTATTTCCACTACCTTAACTGCCGTTAGAGTGGACAGAATGACCTAAAATGGTCCTTCCCTGGATGGGCTTAGAGAGGGACAGTCTGAGGGGGAAAGAATTAACAAGCACCATGTCTCCAGGGCAGGAGAGAAATATTGAGAAGGCCATGCAGTGTCCAGGGGAAGACTGACTTCCTGGACCTCTATGGTCAGCTTTACCCAGGGCTCTGTGAGGGTGATGAGTCATGCTGGTACTTGCTCCAGGAACCCTCAGTCCTGCCATTGGGTCATCTGATCAAATATCTCAGGCCCTGGGAACCTTCATTCCCTGGGACAGTGTGCTTTCCAGTGATTACCTTGGCACAGTGGGCATGGATGAAATGGTGGTCCATTCTCTGGGGACAATTTCTTACAAAGTATCCCTTCAGATCGCACTGCTAACAAGTTCTGCCAGACTGACAGCTAACCCAAGCCTTTCCCACCTTTGAGCCCCTGGGTTCTGCTTGCCTGAAAGCCATAACTAAGGCTGATCTCTCCTGTTCCTTTCAGCCTGTTCCCTCTGGTCTCTATTATAAAACACCAAGGTTGCCTATTTCAGTAATGATTCTAGACTCTGTTCTGGTCCCAAAGCCAGCTTCTGAAGCTTTCCCCTGATATCTGCTCCTGACTGAGTAATAGACTTGTCCTTTAGTATTAACTGATTCTCAATGGAGTCTGGTGACAAGGGCTTGTACATTCTTAAAGCCTCCTACAATCCCTCAAGGAAAGCTGTTGGGTTCTCTTCCCTTCCCTTTGGTGGCTAGATTTTCCAGGCGGTAGAAGGTATTTTGGCCACACTATTTGGCAGAGAAAAATGAGCGACTTCTTCCTTAAACACTGTGTGCTAAATTGGTCCCAATTTTCCAGTATACATTTTAATGGAGACTTGAGCTTGGGAATGAGAGCACCCATCTGAAATTGAACATAAGGGATGCCCGCACCCTCAGTTAAAGAAATTACAACCACTTCGACCTGAGGCGTCCCCCCAGGTAAAATGGGTACTGAAATGAAACGTCTTTCAGTCAGTACCCCGAAATTTCATCTGCCCAAAATGCATGATCCATCTTATCAGAGGGCCTCCCTTGTGCTGGATTCCAATCACAACCTACCGGCGTCATAGGACTACTCACTGCCTGCATGACCTCCAGTGACTATCATAGAGGCACAGAATGAGAGGAGCTATTGGGGTGGGTAGTCACGTACCAAGGAGCCCCGATAAGGCCAGTGAGTCTCAGGAGATCAGTAACAATACTTCACAGCCAAAGTCCAATTTACACAAGCCAGATTATAAAACTGCCCCAGAAGGGTAAACTTCCAAGGAGGGGCCATTAGAGCACCCAGCTCAAAGAAGGCAGGCCGGGTGTGGCTGAGGCTGGAATAATACCCTCAGGACCTGGGCCTTCTCTCCCCTAACCCATTTTCCATTGTAGGAAAATGCTCTTAAGGTTGTGAGACCCACCATTGACTATTTGGGACCGGGAACTGGTTTAACTACGATCTTCCAGATGGAAAAGTTCTGCCAGAGAGAGAGCCAATCCTAAGCAAGACAAATTATACACCAAACACAAAGCCCCCTAGCCTTCAGCTTCCGAATTTCCCCAAAAGGTCTCACCAACTCAAGACCGGCTCCACCAGGAATTTGAAGCAGCAACCTTGCAGTTGCAGGCCCTACATGTTAACCAACTGTGCAAACAAGCCACTTACTTGAATGGAAGGCAGAAAGCTTTCTTAAGGCGTATTTTGAATGAGACTGCTGCACCCTGAGGCAGTGTGGCCTGCCTAAAAGCTGGGTGGAGCTCACGGCTAACAGCCGCTTTGGGCGGCTTCCTTTCCCTCAGAGCTGCACCAGCAGAGGAAAAAAGCTGCTTGCCGCGTCAGTTTAAAAGCCGTATTCTCAGCAGCTGCTGGGCCGCCGTGCGTTCCCCCACCCCCCGCGGCTTTCGGTCGCCATGTTGATCCCGTCAGAACCACTTGCATGCCTGGGCCACTTCCCGAGCTACTGCCCACACAGGGACTCGTGGTTGGCAGGCAAACGCCCTGGGGAGCCTTTTTACCCTGCTGCCTGGGACTGGGGGAGTGCCGGAGAGGCCTGCCAGAGCCATGCGCCAGGCTGCGGCACTCCCTGGTCCCCCACAGGCTCAGGGTGTACCACACCCCTCCCCAGCTGTTTTCTCCAGCCCACGCTTGCGTGCTCAGTTCCTCCTCAGTTCCGCCTCGGGGCTTGGCTGTTAACGGCCAGCAAGGAGCGAAAGGCACTGGGGGCTATGCTTGCCCGCTTCGCCCCACAGGCTCCCTCAGGTTTTGGTCCCAGAGATAATATCCGAAGGATAGAGAAACAGACGGAAAGCAGAGAGAGAGATTAAAGGTAAAAAACTTATGCTTTTAATTCTGGCTGGGCTGCAGAGCTTAAGAGGGGGCTGGGTCGTGCCTCTGAGGCACCCCTGCTCAGGTTCCTCACAGCCCTGCCTGGCGGCGGCTGCTTCAATTATTCTTAAAGAGACAGGACACAGTGTGGCTGGTTTTATTCACAATTTTGAAGTCTTTTTCTCAGGCTGTACCTCTTTCCTGGCTGTACCCCTCTTTTAGTGTACCCCTCTCCTGGCTGGCTCTCCAAAATGTAATATTGGGGTTCAGGGATTCAGGGTGCCCTTGGCTCCCCTGAAAGGACATTCTTCCAGGTTCTTGGTCTCTTGCCCTCTCAAGAATGAGAGAGGGGACCAAAGCAGAGTGCAGTAAATGCCAGACTCAAAAGTGTTTGTAGAAAGTGATTTATTTATTTAGAGAGAGAGAGAATCAGGAGGAGAGACAAACAGCTAACTCTCACGCTGAGTGAGAGAATCCAGAAAGATGGAATCCAGGAGAGGAAAGCAGCTTCCACACTGAGTGGAAGGGAATAGAGAGAGAGAAATGGAGATTAGGAGGGGAAGACTGGATTCCATGAGAGAGTGTGGAAGGGGGACCCCAGAGGGGGAAATCCAGGAAAGAGAAAGATGGTTTCAATGAGAGTGTTTGTGGAAGGGGACCGAAACATGGAGTCCAAAGGGGTGTGGAAAAAGGTGATTTTAACCTGGGAGGAACCCTCACCTTCTCCAAGACCCCTGGCCAATGAAAGGAGTTCCTTAGAACTTCCACTGGAATGCCTGACTCTTAGTTTCTTCCCCACATCCACGAAATTCAAACATAAACCGTTAAATCTCCTGGATGTAGAGAGATGGGAGAGGGCCATGACACTGGGAAATTCTTGCTCTTAAAGCTACGCCCCCTTGAGGAGCCTGGAAAGACAACACCTTCCCTCAATGTGAGGCACCGACACATCAGCACTGACCTAGTGATATCAAAAGACCACTCCCCATAGGTTTCAATGGAGGATGAGTAAGGAACCTAGACTTGTATTTACATTCAGCATCTTTTCTTCCTCAGCTGGAGCAGTGTCACAAAAAGCCAGCTAAAACATAAAGTTAAAAAAAAAATTAGTGTCCCACAAAATAACACAAAAATGACAAGTCTTCAATAATAAATCACTTATCACACCAAGAAGTAGGAAAATATCAAAATTGATTAAAAAGATGAGCAATAGATGCCAACAATGAGATGACAGAGATGTTCATATAATCTAAAAATATTTTGAAGAAATTATAATAATCATACTTTAGTACTCAATTACAAACAAATACCCTTAAAAAATAAAAGAACATGTCAACAAAGAGTTGAAAACTTTTAGCAGAGAAATAGAACATAACAAGAGGAGCCAAATGGAGTTTTAGAATTAAAACATTCAATTACCAAAATATAAAGGTCAGTGGATGGGTTCAATATAGAATAGAGGGGAGAAAAAAATGAATTGTAGACTGGAGGTAGAAATTATACAATCTGCAAAATGGAGAAAATTAGACACAGATTCTCCTTCAGCAACCTGTGAAAATATAGCCATGGATCACGTTACAATGAGGATACAAATTAATTAATGTCATACAGATTATTTTAACCTAGAAAACAAAAATTATTTGATCACAACAATATATGCAGAAAAAAATGTGAAAATGTCAACTCCCATTTATTGTAAAATCTCTCAGAAAAACAGTAATAGAGAGGAGTCTTTCTTCAACTTGGCAAAATTAATATACAAAAAACCCTACAGTTAACATTATACTTAATGGTAAAAGATTGACCAATAAGTCAATACTTGCAGCATAATCAGAAGGGAACAAAGATGACTAGAGATGTAGGAGTCCACTGTCTCTGCATAGTTTTGGGGTCCCCGTTAACTCTACTGATATAAAAACACTTTAAGTCACTGCCTATATTTTGAGAACAAAAGAGAGATTAAGCAGGATTCTGAGGAATTAAACATTTTTACTTAAAGAGATTCTGAAGAGATTGTTTTTATTTATTGTGGTAGGGAGTTGCAGTAGTATTAACTGTGGTAAGGAGTTGTATTAGTGTCCCATTACTGCTGTTACAGTTACCCAAAATGTAGTAGATTAAAATAGCACAATTTTGTGAGAACAGAACTCCAGTATGAGTCTGACTTAACTAAAATCAAGGCATTTGTGGATTGCATTCCTTTTGAAGGCTCTAGAGGACAATCTCTCCTTATGTTTCAAGCTTCTTGATAGCACCTTCATTTGTTTGCTCATGGTCGTTTGTTCCATTTTCAAAGTCAACAGTGCAACAGTGTAACATCTTCAAATTTGTCTCTCTCTGAGGTTAACTCTCCTGCCTCCCTCTTATAAGGATACTTGTGATTACATTGGTTCCACTGAGTAATACAGAATAATCTCTTCATCTCAAGGTGTTTAATTTGATCACATCTGCATCTGCAAGTCCCTCTTGCCATAGTCACAGGTTCTCAGCATTAAACATGAGCATCTTTGAGGTAAAAACATTATAAAGGTTCCCGAAGAGTTGAAGTTGGAACAAATTAAATATATACAAAACTTAATTTCTTATCAAAAATAGGCAAATATGAGACAAATCTTATAAAATAAAGAAACTGCATGTTAGTCTGTTTTCATGCTCCTAATAAAGACATACCCAAGACAGGGTAATTTATAAAGAAGGATGCCTAATGGACTCACAGTTCCATGTCTCAGAATTATGACAGAAGGCAAATGAGGAGCAAAGTCATCTCTTACATGGCAACAAGCCAAAGAGAAGTGCAGTACAAAAGAAGGAAAATCCCCTTATAAAACCATCATATCTCATGAGAAATAACTCACTATCATGAGAACAGCATGGGTAAAACCCACCCCCATGATTCAATTCCCTCCTACCAGTGTCTTCCCAAGACACGTGGGAATTTTAAAAGCTATAATTCCAAATGAGATTTTTGGGTAGGGACACAGCCAAACCACATTATCCTACCACTTGCCCGTCCCAAAACTCATGTCCTTACATTTCAAAACCAATCATGCCTTCCCAATAGTCCTCCAAAGTCTTAATTCATTTCTTTATTAACTGAAAAGTCCACAGTAAAAAGTCCCATGTAAGACAAGCCAAGTCCTTCCACTTATGAGCCTGTAAAATCAGAAGCAAGTTAGTTACTTCCCAGATACAATGTGGGTACAGGCATTGGGTAAATACCCAAATGGAAGAGATTGACCAAAACAGAGGTGCTATAGGTCACATGCAAGTCCGAAATTCAAAAGGGCAGTCATTAATCTTTAAAGTTAAGGCACTGTGAGAAGAATCTCATGGACAGACCCTTGCTCCTCATCTTCTCTGGTTAGCAAAATGTGTTGTCTCTATTCTTGTGTTTTCCTCATGTGAAATCATAACATCAATAAAACTAGACAGTCTCTTAACGTGCCTATTATTTTACATGGTATATTCAGATTACAAGACCTTTTAATTATAAATTTTCTATTGAAACACTAAACAGGAATGCAGGTGATAGGTGATGTATACATATATGTAAATGCAGTCCTTCCAGTTACTTGGAATTTAGGTTACAAGCAGAGTGGTCCTCCCTGTCTGTTTAAAACTGACAAAGACATTTGTCTTTACTCATGTAGAGATGCCTGATAACCTATTTCTAACTATCATACGCTCCACAGTCATGACATTTTAAGACAATAGATCAAATCTCCTCTGGATTTTATTTTCACTTTCTTTTTGATTGCTGCTATGAGGAGAATGGAGAGATAGTTGAGAATAACATTATTTGCAAAGTAACAAATTATTTTTGGATAAGTACTCCATATCAGAATACAAAATAGCCTCCTAGCTACAGTAACAAATTCAGCAGTACATGGTTGTAAGCCTCCAGCCTTACTGGTTTTGCTACCATGACTTGTTATCGCTGGTATACTCCAGATGATCTAGAGTAGTAAGAATGACAAAGAAACCTCCACAATGCATGTATTAAATGAACACACATATGAATTATAAGACATCTTGCTAACCAGTTAGAGACTGGACACTAAGGACAGAGTTTTTGAATTTGAATCTAAACATTACTATTTGCTCACTCTGTAACCATGAACATGATCATCCATCCATGCCTCACTTTTCTCATTTGCAAATATTAATAAAATACATTTGTAATACATATACATAGAGAATATATATAGAGAGAGTATATATAGAGATTCCATATATATTTTACATGTATTTATATACACATATACACATATACATATATTGATTATGGAATCTATATATATACACACATATATACATATATACAGATTTCATATATATGTGTATATATATATACACATATAAATTCTGTATATATGCATACATATATATACACACACATCTATCTATAATACAATAATTAGAATATGCAAAATCCTTTGATAAGTATCTGGCACAGATTAAGAATTAAATAAACATCACCTGATATGATATAGGTATATACATATATTTATAAATATTTGTATATGTATTTATGTATATATACACACATATATAATTGTATATTATACAACTCTGAATATGGCAAAATGAAGTAGAAGCCCTGAGTTAAATTTCACTCAGATTAAAACATATCCTTCTATTTAACTTCAGGTTTCAGCTTCTTTAAAATTTTTATTTCCAAGAAAGTGTACAAATATCTGTATATCATAAGCAAATAAAATATTTACATAAAAGATAGTTATAGCCACAGTGAGAAAATGCTTCAGGCTCCATATGCCTTATAACCACAGTGACTATATAACTTATCATCCAAACCATGACAGTTTAAGTATAAAATATGTGCGCTTTTAATAATCACTCCAGGAGACCAGGTGTGAATTGAGATTATTCCAGGAAAACCAGGAAGATTTGTCACCCTACTCAAAACCCTAGAAAATACTGTAAATAAGAACATATTTTACATGTTCCAAGGACAAACACATTAGGAAGGTGGTGCCGCCTTTTCTTTGTGGTGAAATAGTATCAGCTATGCTCTCTGTAAAGCTCAGGTTGAATTTGTAACTCAGGAAGAATTGTTGATTTTGTATTTTCAGGTGTTTTTTATTATACATAATGTGCTGTACTTCATAGTTAAAAACAATTGTTCTAAGCTTCCACATGCTGCTAAGATACAGCTACCGAGATTTAGTGCAAATCACGTTGTTTGAGGCGTTAGTTCAGCTGTCTGTTGAATCCCCTGAAACTAATGCTCAGTCTATATTAATGTCTCAGTCTCGAGAAACCTCAGCCTATTCTCTCCTATAATTAATCTTGCAGGTACTGCCTTGACATTATTGGTTCACCAACAGAGCAGAACTGCCTCAGCCATCAATAATAATTCAACACATTAGGATGAGGCCTACGCATGGGCCACAGAGGTAGCCAAATATGCAGGATCTCTTGCATTCCTCTCCAGTTGAAGGGAAAATTCAATTGAAACTAGTTGTTTTGGTGGCTAGATAATTTGTAATAGAGGGGTCTTGGTGTTACTAATTGTTTTGCTTTATGCTTTTCTCCAAATGTAGCCACAGCTTGGCACAAGGGGAGTGATTGTTTACTGAATCTTAATATTGAGGCTGTTACAAATTGTCTTTCACAGATGGTGGGAGCTTTTCAGATCGAGAGAAGCAGGGAATTTATTACTCAATATTTCTGTATTACTGATTGGGACGTGAGGAGCATAGACAATCTGTCCTACTGCAGGGTTTTCTGCATGGTTTTTTCCGTCTGTAAAATTATGGCTGGCTCTAGACGTTTTTCTCATTTTGTATAGATAGCAGCTGTGTAATTTCAAGCAGAATGTTTGCTTTGATCCCCCCTTCCTTTAATTGAAATCCGCAATTATGAGATTTGTTTCTTTTATGTTTGTGAGTTTATTGGTTTAATCTACAAAATGTGCTGTCTTGCTGTCTTACACAGTTAAAGGCTACAGCACAGTTGGGACTTAAATGACAAACATTGGAGGGAGGGGCTTTTTCTTTTTTTAGTTGGCTATAGAAAGAATCCAATAGATATTCTTCCCCTCAGATAGCAGGCTCTATGACAAGTTAGTAAACTGTCATTCTGTAAAATTTAAAGCTGTGTCTTTTGTGTACACACACACACACACACACACACACACACACGATTAGGCTTATTTCTAAAATGAAATGTTCATTTCTAAAAATAAATAATATGTGCATGTGTGTGTGTGTGTGTTGATAGAAAGGAAGGGGAAGATGCTGCTAGTGTAGGAGCATCTCTTTGATGACAGTAACTAGTAACATTTACATAATGCTAGCTTGATCAGCACATTTTAGGGGAAAGAAAGTGAAAGGATTATAAAGTAGATGTAAGAACGGTACTGCTTGGTCTCAGACATAGTTCATGGCAAATAATTTTGATAGTTACATGTCAATATGCTGTACCAGGTAAATTAACCACAATTTTCCTAAATGTTAAATTCCAGATATTTGGAATATTTTAATAAAAAAAGAAGAAGAGATCAAATGGAGAAGAATGAGATTTTTTTTCCAAATTTATAATTCTCTCACTGTCTGTCATAAACTGTAACTACATATTTTAAAACAATTTTTGCTAATATTTTATGCATTCATTATGTTTTTTTCTGGCACAGTATAGTGCATTTTCATTTGGAACTCTAGGCTGTGTCTATAGAAAGGAAATTCCATATAAACTGGCATTAGGACCATTAGTTTGTAACTGAATTAATTTTTCTATGTAGCATCCTTATTCCAACTAATTGATTTAGCCTAACAGTTTTGGTAGCTGTCATATAGGTTCTTCTCTTAAATGGTCGTGAGTAATTAATTCACATTGACAAGGAATTTTTCACCAAATTCTTTCATGTGTTAATGGTTGTTTTTTAAACAAATAAACCAAGTGATCATATGGATATTTGCACATTTTAGAAGTGCACATTGTAACTGAGGATGTCTCCAGTTCACCTTGTGGTCTCCTGATTGTGATGTGGTCAGGCCTATCGTCATAGGACTGTGATATACATATATTTTCATCTATATCTATGTGTGCTATGTATCTTGAGTTCACAAAACATTTGCGTATTTTCTCACATCCCAGAGTAATAGTTGCAGGATTCTAGGAAGGGAAATTCACTTAAAAATAAGCCTTTTAATAGGCTATTTCTAAATCCTTATAGCCGCCACTGGAAAAATGTCATGGTATTTTCTGCTCTTTCTTAATAATTATAGCGTAATTAAATGTCTACTCATCTAGGAATTTCTTAAAAAGAAAACTTTAGTAATTTTAAATATTTGCATTTTGAGTATGGGAAAAAACAATGGAGCTAATGGATCTAAAGTAACTTGTTTGATAAATTATATCTAGAACACTAGGGAAAGAAACAGAATTCAAATCCACACATTTCTATGAAACCCTGTTTAATATAGATCTACCTGTTTTTTTAGGATATGTAATGACTTCAGATACTAACTTCACATTCTGTGGTAAGAGATGAGGATCCAGGAAATGTATGTACACCTATAGCCTGAAGAACGTTGTTAGGAAAAAAATAGTGGGATCTGGAAGCAAAAGGGAAACATAGAAAAGGACACAAGAAGGTGAAGAAAGTGAAAGATAAACTTTCTTTTTTACAGTGTTTTTATGGGTAAGTTCAGCCCATAAATGAAAAATTACCTGTATGGATGAAATATCAGTTTTCTTTAAGTCTAGATTTTCTTTTTCATCTCCTACATGCAGGTTAAATCTCATTTAGGAAGTGAGGTATAAAATAACAAAAAAAAAGCATTTAATTTGCTTAAAGATGCTTGTAAGGTAAATTTATTCCATGCTTTGCTTTACTCACATCATCAGAGAAAATATTTTGTTTCTCAGTTGTTTCTGGCCGTGGCTCAAGGAATAAAAACTTCCACTCATTCCTTCAGACAGTAAAGTTAACAAGAGGGTATCTTTTTATTATCTTTGTCCCCCTCACTTCCTTCTTCAGAAAGCAGAGAATTAGCAGATTGGTGAGATAGAGGAAATAAAGATTTGAACAGGTGTCTTTAAGTCACTACCTGTTTTGGGAGCACTCTGTTCTCAGTTTATTTGAATTTGATTTCTCAGTTTAATGAGTTTACTAGAGCAGGGTCCACTACTCTCTTGTGGGAGATCCTTAATGGCACATAGATACGTTTAATTATGGGAATAAAGTAGTTAATCTGGCTAGTGATTATGCCACATTGTTAGATTCATCTTTGTCAATAGAAGAGCTGTTCATATTTATGACATCTGTATTCATTTCTTCAGAAATGTGACTATTTTTCATATAGCACCAATACACACAAAAGATATAGTTTTATCTAAATTTTTAATCTGTTACATATTTTTCTCGGTTACTAGCTAGAGATACCCTGGTTGTTTCCAATTTGTTTTAAATTGGAAATTTGATGCTAAACAAGTAGTGCTAAGATAAGTCTTCTTATTCATAGCTTGACAGGCTTTTGCCAGTGTATTTTAGATTAAATTTTGAGATTATAGTTGAGTCAACTCATATGAACACTTTAAATTTTGCTCCATATTACCATCTTCCTGTGCAAAAGCAACACCAATTTACAATGCCACAAACAAAAGTAAAATAGTGCTTATTTGCCAACAATCTTGCCAAACATTGACTCTATAAAATGTTTTAAAAAATATATTACAAATACTTTTCTTTGCTTTGCTATTTCTAATTCTATTATTTTGTAAACAGTGTTATTTTGGCCACATATGCATTTCTTTGGCTCTGGATTTCTCATTTCATTTTAATTTTGTGTGTATGTCCTTGATGGATTCTTTGAATTTTTGTTTTCATTGTATCTTTCTGTATAATTATTCTTGGAACACTGTGTCATTCTTAAACATTGTATTTCATAGGATGAATTCCTAATACTTTGTTTGCATGTTCTTTTATGTTATTTTATTTCCTTGTCTTTTTACTAAAAAATGATTTTATATTTGCCATGATTTTCAGGTTTCCAGACTTAAGATGGACAGCTCTCACACTTTGATGTAGTATCGGCAAATTTGTCTCTACTTTTTCACATCAAGCTATAGTTTAAGGATTGAGTTTTGAAATGTGCCCACTTTTTCTCTAGCCTCAGTGTGTAGAGAATAGGCGGAAGAACTCAATTGGTGCTTAACTTAGTTAAAGGACGTGGAGTCTTTTTCTGTCACCTAAAATTGTGCAAAACCTCTAACACCATAGCTTGCTCTTTTCCCAGGAGGCAGTTTTGTTGCACCCAGGGAAATAGCCTTGGTTTTCAATCTCTTCCTTAATTCAGGGCAGAACCACTAATGCTTTGCGTGTATGACCATCTCATGTACCTTCATCCCCCATTTCACCAGTCTTTTCCTGGCACTTTCTTCCTCTATTCCTCACACTAAGACTGAGTGGGGAATAAAGATTTGGTTGCAGAGGAGTATATGGTGTCTTATCTTGTGTGCTGAAACGATGTGTTTACTCAAAGTTCTATGGATTTTCTTTTTTGTCTACGTTATGCCAAGACATAAATTTTGAGAGTGTTTATAATGGTGTCTCTTTCCCCTCTGCTTTCTTTCCAAATGAGATACATCAAAATAATAAGGTTTAACTATTTTCCTGGTTTTTTTAAATAATAAATAGTTCATTTTTATGGGAATTATTAGGTGTCTCCCAGGCTACCCATGTAAACCCTCATTTTACCTTTCTTTAAATTGAGTTATTCATGAGATGTTCTCTACATTTTGTTATACAAAACAAAGATAAATGTCATATGCTCTCTCAAAGCACATCCCCTACAATTATTTTCAATATGGCTTGAGTTTGGGAATGAAGGCCTTACTTGGACATGGATATGATTGTAGGCATTCTCCTTTATATTCCTTTATAACTTATTGTTATGCATTTACTAGAAGCTGTTAAGTTTGCTCTAAAACTAACATTTTCTCCCCATCTCTGCTTCCCAATAAAACCCTCTGGTAATAGAACTGAACATACCTTCATCAAATATTTTGAAAACAAAAAAATAAGCAAAAACAAAATAAACAAAAGACGTATATCTGAATCAGACAGAATTATTTTCAGATCCCAGTTTGTCATCAGCTACTTGTTTAAAATGGAGCAGCTTACTTAATAACTCTGAGAAATATTTTCTTAAAACACTCAAGCATAGTATATATTTTACAGACATTCTGTGATAAGTAAATGAGTTATATATGTGTATGGACATGTGTGTCAAAGAAACTCATTGGACTGGTTTATATGACTATCTTTTTCCTCAGGATGTCTTTTTTACTCACTCAAGCTACATCATATTCAATTCAGATTAATTAATCTAATTTATCATCTGAAATAATTAAAATATGTGATATACTTTAACAAATATAAAAATAATAAACACTTGAACAAGAACACATTTTTCTATATTTCCTATTTCTTTAAGCCAATTCATTTATCTCTACTATATTTAATTTTATATAAAAGTTGTTTTAATTTTATGTACACACTATGCAATCTAAAAGGTACAATTTCCTGAGATGTCCATATAGTCATCTTTCTTAAGAGAGGTACATTTGTTTCATTTATTCTTATAATTTAGTTGATATGAGTAAGTCTTTCAGCTAGCTGGGGATGAATTTTCCTTCAACCCACCTATATAAAAATATTTATCATTTTTAAAAAGGCAATTCTGTCAGCCTAGACAAAATAGAACTCATCTTTACAAAAGTTAGTTGGATGTGGTGGCATGTACCTATAGTCCCAGCTACTGAGAAGGCTGAGTTGAGGTGAGAAGATTATTTGTGCCCAGATGGGTTGAGTTCACAGTGAGCCAAATTCTTGACACTGCACTCCAGCCTGGGTGACAGTGAGAGCTGTAGAAAGATGAGATGTTTTGCCAAGTAAGTAATAGATCTTTGGGTTGCAGTTATTAACAGAAAATTGGCATATTCTGGCACCTCAAACATTTGATACCCTAGCAAATATAATTTTAACTTATGCTTCCTAATGTCTCTGATGATATTGCCATGAGGTTCAAACTTTTTATATCAGATACTAGAACTTCATTATTTTATTATACCAAGCTGATGTTATTGCTATATTTTATTTTATTGATTTCATACTATAGTTATATGCTTGTACCCAGCAGGAATAAATATGGGAAATTAGAATTTTAATTATGTGGGTTTTCTACTTCCTATTTGAATTTAGTTTAATTTACCCCAAATTGCTTTAGAGAACAAACTAAAAACTTAACATTTCATACTGTACTTTTGGTTGGCTGTGCTCATTTTATTTTTCAACAATTCTCAAAAACATTTCAGAGTGATACCATAAATAATTAATATGAAAAATAGTAATGACATCATTGTATTAACATGAAAGTAATGCCACATTAGGTGAATATCTGAAATTTAGATTTATTTTCCAAAAAGATAGTATACTGCTTATTTTACCAATAGCTTTGTTTTTAGCATGAAAGAGGAAAACTATATCTTACAAAGGATAAAGGAATATTAATCTGGAAAATCTAGATGTAGATGACAATAAGACGTTTTATGTGTTTACTTTAGATTTTCCTCATCTTAATAGCATACAGTTATTTCACATCACACACACAAATTTTGAGTGTCACTTACTTTTGAAATAATTTAAACCATTTAAATTTATTATCATGAAGCTAAGTTTTAATTATCTCATTGTTAATGCTTTCTTACTGTATTCTTCGTTTTACTGTGCACATTTTAATGTTTCTTGTATGTTTTCCACTTATTTTATTATCTCCTTTTTAAAAATGAATTACTCTTAAATAGCATATGCAAAAATATGATTTTTAGCAAAGAATTGAGTACTATTTTCTTCATGTTTTTCTCTCATTCCTTAATATTCTATTTCAGAGTTTATTTCCATAATTTTTATATAACATGGTGTATGTTTTATAAATCATACATACTATTTCTACATTATTTTTATCCATTCAAAAAGCAGGCCAGGTGTGGAAACTCATGCTGTAATCCCAGCAGTCTGAGAGACCAAGGTGGGAGAATGGCTTGAGGCCAAGAGTTCAATACCAGCTTGGGCAAAATAGCAAGACCTTGTCTCTACAAAGAAACATTTTTAAAAAATTAGCCAGACATAGTGTCATGCACCTGTATTCCTAGCTAATTGGAGGGTGGATGCAGAAAGATCACTTGAGCCCAGAAGTTTCAGGCTCTAACAGCTATGATCATACCACAACACTCCAGCCTGGGTGACAGAGAGAGACCTTTTAGGGAGACCTAAAATAAATAAAAATAAAGCACTAAAATCCATTTTACCTTTACATTTATTTACCTAGGAGCAAAGAAACTTGCATTTACTTTACCACTGGTGCATTTCTAGTAGGACCATTGTTAAATTTATTTTGCTTTGTTCATTCTGCTTTCTGTTACAGTCATAATTTTTAATTTTCCAACAAAAATTATGTTGAAATTATTTCTGATATGTCAACATCACTTTTTAATTTGCTTTTATGTTGTTCCTGTATTTTCTTCTCCAAGTTGAAGCCACGTATCTTACATAATATTTAATTATTAAAAAGTTTGGTAAAATAATATATTGGTGATAAAACATTTTTACAATCTTTTTTTCTGTGTAGTTATATGTCTATTATCACAGAATTTTAGAAATCATATATATGCACATATATATAAAATGTGGACATTTGTTTTTGTGGTTAATGTCATTTTAGTATTTCTGTTATCATTTTCTGAAATTAAAAATATGATACCATTGTGAACATATTTTATAATAGGGCAAAGGGTTACTATATTTTCCCTTTTGTTCATAGGGAATGTTAATGCAGCCATATTGCAGGCATATTGTGAGTCTGGTTCCAGACCATTGCAGTAAAGTGAATATTGCAATGAAGTGAGTCACACATTTTTTGGTTTCTCAGTGCAATAAATCTTACATTTACCCTATAATGTAGTCTATTAAGTGTGCAGTAACATTTTAACTTAACAAGTACATAATTTAAAACTACTATGTTGCTAAAAATAATGCTGCTAATCATCAGAGCCTTTAGTGAGTCATAATCTTTTTTGCTGGTGGCAGATCTTGCTTTGTTCATGACTGCTGACTGATTTGGGTGATGACTGTCCTCCACCAATTAATCATGAATGCTCTCAGGGTCATCTAAAAATGATTAATTCTTTTCAGAAGATTTTCAATTTTCTTTTCCCAGATCCATCAGAAAAATTAATGTCTATGACAACTGTAGTCTTGAAAGAGATATTTCTTAAATAAAATAACACTAGAAATGACTTCTTTATCTGTGGCTATATTTATAAGACTTGAAGTTCAATATTACTCCCTGATCCATGAACTGCACATGAGGGTTTTGTTAGCAGACATGAAAGCAACATTAATGTTGTACTTCTCCATCAGAGCTCCTGGATGGCCAGGTGCACTAATGGTTATGTCAAGAAACATTAATATTTTTAAAGAAATCTCTTTTTTTTGAGCAGTAGGTCTCAACAGATGTTATAAAATACTCAGTTAAACCATGCTGTAAACAGATGTACAGTCATTCAGGCTTTGTTTTTCATTTATAGGACATAGGTAGAGAAGATTTATTGTAATTCTTAATGGCTTTAGGAATTCAGGAATTTCAGAATGGTTAATGAGGATTATCTTTAAATTAAAGTCACCAACTGCATTATTCCCTAACCAGAGAGTCAACCTGTCCTTTGAAGGACACCATGCCCAGCTAATTTTTCTATTTTTAGTAGAGACGGGGTTTCACCGTGTGGGCCAAGCTGGTCTTGTATTCATCTTTAGGAATTAAGATTGCATCTAGAGGAATCAGGCAGAAACCTGATAATTAGGAATGACGAAAAGATACTTGTTATCACCACTTCAATTAACATTATATTCACAGTGCAGTAAGGAGAAGGAACACAGAAGGAAGAAGACAGAAGGAAGCAAAATAGACAGAAGTTAGAAGAAAAGATTGTCATTATATTCACATGATAAAACTGTCCCTTGACAATAAGTCTTAAGATAGAGACAAAGGTTTTCAGTAAATAAAGTGAGTGATATAGTGATTATTATATGAGATAGACACAACTAGAAATTGCATACAGCTAAACTAGGAATGACAAGATCGAAGTACAAGTGAATTTTTACATTAAAGAGGAAGAAGAGAATTGTGGTGGCATCAGTGCAGGCCCTATGCAAATATGAAATAATTGCTGTCCAGAATTATTATCAAAATCCAGTAGAATATTTTGGATTCACTAGGAAGCTTTGGTAAGGAAATATGGCATATAAAACAAATCATGATAATCAAAATTTAGTTAGACCCTCTACATTTCACAAAATCTGAATCCAACATGAGTAATGGGGTACTTCCTTATTTTAAACATCAGAATTTCCTGCTAATCATTTTGAATGTAAGATTTTTTTTTTTAATTAGCTACATTTCTGGCCATTCTGAAAAGTATACTGTACAAAATTTAATCCTTTCTTCATAACGAATTACATATATCAAGCCTCAACATCTCTAGAATACACAGGTAGCCTCAACATTTGGCCATTTTTATCAAGATATTGTGTAATTTAACATTAGCATGTTCATTAATTCCACGTTTATTTAATATTAGAATTCTATGATGAACTTAATGAAGCTTGACCCCACCATACACATAATCCTATACATAAAATCAATTCCAAGTGGATCGCTCATATAAATATATAAGAAAAATAAATTCCCAGTGCTTCCAGAAAATGCTGAGATAATCCATCCCTGAATTGTGGTATAGAAAATTTTGTTGAAAGGGATACATAAACACTCTTCATAAAGGAAATGAATTAATATACTGGACTGCATTTAAATTAGAAACTTCCTCAAGAAAACATAATTAAGGAGAATAAATATGGAAGCAATGGATTGGGGAAATATATTTGTAATGTATGTAACTGAAGGATTACTTCATCAAGTCAGTGATTTCCCTCTGAATCTCAACCACATTTACACCTGAGGTCAAATTTTACACCTTTTCAAAGTTTTGGAAGAGCTCTTAATTCAACTTAACTACTTCAGGAGTCCTGAAAGTAGATCAAAAGTAAGAGTGCAGATTAAACTGTGTAATGAGCAGTTAACTCAATAACTTTTAATGACCATAAAAAATGGTTATGTCTAAGACTAAAACACAATCTCATTCAGGGTCATAAAAGTCTATTTTATGTGGCGTAAATCTCATGAGAGCTGTGAAGTACGTATCTTCTTCTCCCAGTCTAAACCTTGTGGCTTTTCTGATTGCCCTTTACAATGGCTGACATTAATATCTCTTGTCTATTTTATAAGAAATTAAAAAAAGAAAGATCGTAAACTCACATTTGCTAATATATAAATGTTTACTCGATCCTTTCTATTTAAAAACATTCAATTTAAAAAATCTTATCCCAAATTCTTTGTGTTCTTTACAAAGTTAATCTTATGTTTTATAATACATTTCCAGTCAAAATTCCAGTTTAATCCCACAATGTTTGTGTAATCAAATATGAATCATTCTCACTAACAATATGGGGAGTGACAAATTCACATAACAATCTAGATTTTTTAAAAAGCATGAACACTTCTGTACATAAACAATCTAGACAAGGGAAATAACAGGATTTGTTTTACTCTAGGTAATGTCTTTGATTTCTTACTTTAATTTGCATGTGTTGGGACTGCTTACAAAATTAAGCTAGAATAAAATATATGAATAACTGGCATTCAAAAATCACAGTGAGAATTTTTTATCAACTGTTTTCTTATGTTAGTTAAATGCAAACATTCCATTAACTATAGGCTTAGGAGAACTCTCTAACAGTTTTAAAATACATATCCTAGACTGGGAAAGAAAGCTGTTTTTCAGCTATTATTTCCCATAAAATCTTTTTAACTGCTGTTTATTATAGCTACTACTTATGATAATGCTGTTATATGCATTATTACAATTCTGTATTTTCAGTAAAATGTGCAATAAATGTATTTTTAAAATACATTCTTCTCTATCTGCTTGAGATAAAACGTTGCTATCATTTTACTGAATAGCACAGCACATAAACATGGCAACAAGGAATGTTTTAAAGTTTCTAAAGCACTGAATGGTTGGAAATTAATCTGCATCATCATAACTTTTATAACAACACTTTTAATGAGCCAGATTCATCTACTCTATTTTGATGGCAAAAAGTGTATTATTTCTTGAGGAGAAGAAATAGCAAAGAGTAATATGAATTTGCCCTGTGCTGTAAAAGTCTGAAAATAGAGAATGAAACTTTTCAGTTTAGTAAGGGATATAACTCTTTATCTACCTTGTTTTTTTCGCAGATCACAGATATATCATTTAACCTAGAACTAGATGTGCTAAATGGAAAAGGAGAATCATTCTAAAATTAATGTTACAAGGTGGTATTTGTTCCAGTGAATTTAAAGCATTTCCCATAATCAGCATATGTCCTGATTTTACTGCTGCAAAGATGAGATGGAACAACCTAGAAGTCCTAGAAAATAATATTACCTTTCATTACACAGAAATTTTGGGATAAGAAATACAGTTCTAACTAAAATCTAGAATACTTCAAATATACTCACATTATATGAGTAAAGTGCTACACAGTTATTTTCAGTACTTTTGCTATTTGTAAGTATATCTTTATTTGCCTGATTAATAATATGATTTCTACATGCTATGTATATATATAGATATATAGATATATAATTATTTTTTTAAATTGCACTTTAGGTTCTGGGGTACATGTGCAGATCATGCAGGATTGTTGCCTAGGTACCTACATGGCAATGTGGTTTGCTGCCTCCATAACCCCATCACCTATATCTGGCATTTCTCCCCATGTTATCTCTCCCCTACCTCCCTACCCTCCACTGTCCCTCCCCATCCTCCCCCAATATACCCCAGCGTATGATGCTTTTTAACGAAAGAACTTCATGAACTTTTAATAATATAACAAAGGCAATACATATATCCATAAACTTACCATTTTATAACATTTTCACAGAGTTTATATATACCTGTAATTTACTAGGCTTCCTAGGGGTACATGAGTCCTCTTAAAAAATTCCTTTCTAAAGATTTACTAGTATTATTGTAGTGATTACTAGTTTGTTCCTAAATATACCAGTTCTCTTTTCTGTGTACTTAGTAGGGGATTGGTTGTACTTCCATACTCCTTTGAAATTAAATTTGGTCACACAACTTGCTTTGGAATATGAAATGTGAAATATTTTTAATAATGAAAGTTAAGTTTATTTCCTTTTCCTCTACCCAATCACCTATTTCTCCTCCCCAGATTCATTCTCTCTTACAAGTTTCTCATATATCCTTCCAAAACAGTCTACACATTTTAGAGGTATGCATTTTAACAGCCAAATTCTACCACCACACTTCTTTTTTCTTTATGCCTCAAGAAGTATAGAAATTACTTCACTAAAGTGAAACCTATATCCTCTTGGATCTTTGAGTTGTTACTATATGAGACAGAACTTTCTGTCTTATATATGTAACATGAACCAAAATAAGCATTTGCTGTGTTAAGCCTCTGAGAATTGGGGGGGTGTCATTATGCCGCATTATTTAGGCTATCTTGACTCATCGTGTATCCCTTTATATCTATCCTTCATGATGACAATATAAAGATAAGAAAACTGTACATTTCTGAATAATACTTTTTGTCCTCCATAGTCACTATAAGGGGCTCAAATAACAAAAAGTGAATAAGATAATATTTAAAGATAACAATGTTCAGCATAAAATATATCATTGGTGTTTAATATAAAATATTAGATTTGACACATTTCTTAGCATAAAAGTGACAACTGATGTATACAGATCTCAAACATCAAACATTTAAATTATGAGAAAGCTCTTTAGGACTGTTTCTCTGGTCTTTTTTATCTAGGTTTCAAATAATCTTTGTTCTCTGGTTTTCAAACTAGACATAAAATATTACAAAATACAAATTTGGATTGTAATACCCACAGATGATTGCAATAAGGAATAACTAATGAATTGGAAATAAGTGGAAAAACCCACACAGTCAAAGGAAATAAAATGAATGCTGGATTTAATGCCATTTTGTGCAGGGGCAAGTAGTTTCAAACATATCAATAGATACTTGGGAAATGGATATCAGTAAAACAGGGAAGGTTTTACCAATATTCTTTTGTTGAAATTAAAGCTACAATAAATTAAAATTATCATCTTTCTCAGCAGCCTATAATAAAAACTAACTCTGAAGAAATAATATGCTAATAATCAACTATAGTATATTTTGATACAAATAGCTAAATCTTTAGATTAGCATTTTATTATAGCAAAGTAAATTTGGTATGTATACATGTCTATAAAAATACTATTAAAATACTTGCAGTATACTTCAGAAAATGGCCAGGGAAGTATATAATCAAGTAGAGAAAAACTTCCATCCCAAGTAATAAAATAATATGTTAGTATTTATTAGAAAGGAAAATCTCATGATTCTAGATTGGATATAGGATCAAAGCATTAGAGAAGAGTTATTCAAAGTTCCATCATACTGATTTCTTTCTCAAGCCTCAAATTCTTACCTATGCTTCTTAACATTACCAGCAGTATCCAACTCAACACTGATTATTGCTCTTTACTCTATGTAATTCACATTTGTGTAGTGTTCCCTAATGCTTCTTCCAAACCATTTTTTTTCACCTGTTACATGGAGCTCAGATATCCTAGTTATATCATATTTAACCCTTCTTGATCTATAATCATATACTGATTACTTCACCATTCTCTTTTTGAAGGAGATTTTGGAATATGACTAAAACACTTTTTTCAGGCCAAGTTGTGCCATCATTATAGGTGATTCTGTAACAAAGATGGGAAATCTACTTCTTTTGTCTCTAAATTCTTTCATTTCACACATATAAAAATAAGCAACTCTGCTGTTTTCACATACTGATCCAGTTATGCATGTCCTGAACCCATAATCACTGAGAACTATTCCATTTGTTAAGTATTCAAATCACTCTTCCTGGACCCCAACTTCCTCCTTTTCCAGTTCTCAGTTACACTGACTTGGTCATTGAACTAGTAACATTCATGGAGCCTTTGAATCCTGTATTTTTTACTGCTGTACCTTTATCTCTTATCTTTACATAACTGCCTCTGTAACTTCAGAGTTCATGATCACTTCAATAACTCTCCTGACAGTGCCCTCAAAATTACTACTTCTATTTTCTACCTGGTGTAATTCCAACTCCAGATTATTTCTACTGAACAACGTCTCTACTCCAGGGAGAGTCCAAGAGAAAAAGAAATACAGATGCTCTTTAACTTGTGATGGGATTATGTCCCAATAAGCCCTTCATACATAAAAAAATATTGTAAGTTGAAAATGCAGTTAATACCCCAAAACCCACTGTAAATTTAAAAAAACATAAATTGAACCATTGTAAATCCAGATGCTCCTCAACTTAAAATGGAGTTACCTCCTGACAAACACATCCTAAAAACAATAACAACAAAAAATCATACATCAAACCACTGTAAGTCAGAGACTGTCTGTATAGCTATGCAAAAAAATTGAATATTGGTGGTTTCTTAAAACAGTGTGAAAGGCCAGGTGTGGCAGCTCATGCCTGTAATTCCAGCACTTTGGGAGGCTGAGGTAAACAGATTACTTGAGGCCAGAAGTTCAAGACTAGCATGGGCAGCATGGTGAAACCCTGCCTTTACTGAAAATACAAGAATTAGTGGATTGTGGTGGTGTGCCCCCTGTTGTCCCAGTTACTTGGGAGGCTGAGACAGGAAAATTGCTTGAGCGCAGGAGGCAGAGGTTGCACCAGGTAGGTGGAGGTTGCACCAGGTAGGTGGAGGTTGCAGTGAGCCGACAACATGCCACTGTACCCAACCTAGGCAATGGAGCAAGACTGTCTCAAAAATGAAAATGTAAAACTAAAAACAGTATAAAGGTAATATCCCTTTCTTTAAACTCTGTTTTTCTCTTTTTTGACTCTCTGAATAGCTATCCCTCACTTGATTTTTGCTACAGTTAATCATTGAATTGTGTTTCACCAAAATAATCTAACTCCCAGTAACTCAGAATGTGATCTTATTTAAAAATAGAGTTGTTATAAATATAATTAGTTAAGATGAGGTCATATTGAATGTAGGGTGAGTCCTTGTACAGAGTTGTTCATAATATTTACTCATTCTGATTTTTGCATCAGCTGTAGTGACACCTCCTGTTTTCTTATTGATATTAGTAATTTATGTCTTCCCCTCTGTTTCCTTGTCCAAATTACTAGAGATTTATTTTACCAAACTTTTGAAATAATCTGATCTTTGTTTTATTGATTTTTCTCTATTTTTATATTTTTAATCTTGTTCATTTGTGCTTCTTTCTTTATAGTTTTCTTTCTTCTTCTTCCCTTAGATTTATTTTGTTCTTTTTATAATTTCTTGATTTGGAACTTAGATTATTGATTTAAAATCTTTACTCCTTTCTTAAACATCCAGTTTATAACCTCACTATCAGCATAACTTTAGCTGAGTTCTACAAATTTTTATTGCTATGTTTTGGTTTTATTTAGATATATATTAATTTTTTGTGTTTATGTTCCTTTTCATTATATATCTATGTCTGTAATGTATCTCTCTATCTGTAAAATTTCTTCAGACTTTGACTATGACTCTTGGATTATTTAGAGATGCATTGGTTAGTTTCCAAATGCTTGAAAACATTTGTTGTGTCTTTCTGTTATTGATTCTAGTCTTATTTCATTGTGGTTAAATAACACTTTTAATATCTTAAATTCAAATTCTTTACAAGTTATTTTATGGCCCAGAATATAGTCTCTCATGGCATATGTTCCATGGGCATTTGAGAAAAAAAAAAATGTATGCTCTTATGTTGTTGGAAGGCACATTTTATAAATATCAATTAGATACTATCAGTTCATGATGTTGAGTTATTCTAGCATCTTGCTGATTTATCTATTTCTTCTCTCAGTTTTATCAGTGTTGCTTCTCATATTTTCTATTTAGTTGTTTGGTGCATGTACTTTTAGGATTGTTGTGTCTTCTTGGTAGATTTACCCCTTTAACATTATATACTAACGCTTTGTCTAGCTAATAATTAACTTTGTTCTGGTATCTTCTTTGTCTGTTAATATTAATATGCTTATGCCTAATTTCCTTTCATTGATATTTTCATGTTATATCTTTTTTTGTTGGTCTTTACCTATTAACCTGAATTGTGTCCACTCCAAAATGTGTTGATGTCTTAATCTCCAGTATGCAAATTGTGATTGTATTTATAACTAAGGACATCATCAACGTAATTAGTTAAGATAAGGTCTCACTGAAGTAGGATGGATCCCTAATCCAATATGACTTGTGTCCTTGTAAGACGAGAAATATTTGAACAGAGACACTTGAGGGGAGGATGTCATGCAACAAAAGAAGAAGAGATCGAAGTGCTGTTGCTGCAAGTCGAAGAACATCAACAACTGGGAAATACCACAAGAAGCTAGTGGAGGAAAATATGTATTCTTCCAAACAGGTTTCAAAGAGAGTGTGGCCCTACCTACACCTTGAATGTTGACTTATTTATTGCAGAACTGTGAGAGAACAACTCTCTGTTGTTTTCAGCAACCCAGTTTGTGGTACTTTGCTCTGGCATCCCTATGGAGCTAATGCACTGACAGCATATAGCTGAATCATTTTGTTTTATTCACTGTACTAACCTCTGACTTTTAAATAATGTATTTAGACTATTTATAATTAGTGTATTTATTGATAATGTCTATACATAAGTACATTTATATTTTTTGTGTATTTTTTTTTTTTTTGCTTATTCTCTGATTTTTTTCTGTTTTCTTTTTTCTGCCTTCCTGTGGTTTTGTGGATTTTTTAAAATTTCCATTTTTGTTTGTCTGTAGTGTTTTTGAACGTATCTCTATGTATAACATTTTTAGTAGCTGTGCTACTTAACATTATATATTTATATTATACATTTACATATTAAATATAACTTGCCAGAGTAGCATCTACCAGCTCAAATAAAGTATAGAAAACTTAACACATTCTATGTCCTTTTATACTTCTTTACTTATAATACAATGCCTTAAATATTTACTCTAGATTCATTGATAATCACATGACACAGCATTAAAATTTTTGTTTCAACTATCAAACAATTTTCAAAACTACAGAAGAGAAGATAAATCTGTTATATTTACCTATGTTTTTGTTTCTTTTATTGTTATTTCTTCTTTGCCAATGTTACATGGTTCTTTTTTTTTTTTTTTTTTTTTGAGGCAAAGTCTAACTCTGTCACCCAGGCTGGAGTGCAATGGCATGATCCTGGCTCACTGCAACCTCTGCCTCCAAGGTTCAAGCCATTCTCCTGCCTCAGCCTCCTTAGTAGCTGGGATTATAGGTGCCCACCACCACATCTGGCTGCTTTTATTTATTTATTTATTTATTGTAGTTTTAATAGAGATGGGATTTCACCATGTTGACCAGGGTGTTCTCAAACTCCTGACCTCAGGTGATCCACCCACCTCAGCCTCCCAAATTTCTGGGATTACAGGCATGAGCCATGGTGCCTGGCCACATGATTCACTCTATTTTATTTCTGTTCTGATTCAAAATGTCCTTTGGGTAATTTTTTAGGGTAGATGTGTAATGAGAAAATTTATGAATTGATTTTCCATTTACATATATGAAGGATATCTTTTACTGGATAAATAATTCTGAGTTGCCAGTTTTTTGTTTTGTTTTTTGTTTTGGAACTTGAAAAATGTGGCCCTTCTGTCTGACCTCTGGAATTTTTGATTAAAAAAACCTCCTGCCATTCCAAATATTTTTTTTCTTGTAAGTAATGCATTGTTTTTTCTGTCTGCTTTCCAAATATTCTTAATTTTAGTTTTCAGAATTTGACTGTGATGTAGCTTGGGTGGAGCTGCACAAGGCCGGCGGAGACCACCTCTTACATCAGTGTGACCTTGATGTGAGACATGGAATCAAAGGAGATTATTTTGGAGATTTAAAATTTAATTACTGCTGCATTCAATTTCAGAGTTGCATGGGACCTGTAGCCCTTTTGCTTTGGCCAATTTCTCCTATTGAGGAAGGGTGTATTCACCCATTGCCTGTACCTGCATTGTATCTAGAAAGTAACTAACTTCCCTTTGGTGTTACAGGCTTATAGGTGGAAGGTGCTTGTCTTGTCAGATGACACTTTGAACTGGGACTTTTGGGTTAATTCTAAAATGAGTTAAGATTTTGGGGACTGTTGGAAAGCCATGATTGTGTTTTAAAATGTGAGGACACAGATTTGGGAGGGGCCAGGGGCAGAAGATATGGTTTGGCTGTGTCCCCACCCTAATATCATCTTGAATTGTAGTTCCCATAATCCCCCACGTGTCATGGGAGGGACCCAGTGGGAGGTAATTGAATCATGGGGGTGGTTACCCCCCATGCTGCTGTTCTTATGATATTGAGTGAGTTCTCATGAGATCTGATGGTTTTTTCTTCTTTCTTTGGCACGTCTCCTTCCTGCTATCATGATCAAGGATATGTTTGCTTCCTCTTCTGCCATTGTTAAGTTTCCCAAGGCTTCCTCAGCCATGCAGTACTGTGAGTCCATTAAACCTCTTTCCTATGTAAATTACCCAGTCCTCAGCAGCTCTTTATAGCAGCATGAGAAAGAACTAATACAGAGACTTCACATTTTCTGCCTTCAAAATTTATAAAATTATAATACCAAAACACTGTGATGCTGCCATGAAGGCATACATATAATGAAAAAGAACAGACAACACAAAAATGAACACTCACATATATGGTTAAAGAATTTCCAAGAGTGCCATTTAATGGAGAAAGGACAGTCTGTTCAATAAATGGTACTAGGAAAACTGGATATGTACTTGCAAGTAGAAACTCTAGTTAGAACTTTACCTTTCAGAATATGCAAAAATTAACTCAAAGTGAATCAAAAATCTGATTTGTAGGTGCTAAGGCTAAAAAGTATTATTTTAACATTTAATTTTCATGAGTAAATAGGAGTTGTAGTGTTGATGGGATAACAAGATATTGTGATATAGCTATGACATGCATAATAACCACATCCTCAAAAAATGAGGCATCCATCCACTCAAGCACTTATGTTTTGGGTTAAAATAAATCCAGTTATACTCTTTTAGTTATTGTTAAATGTACAAGTAAATTATTACTAAGTATAGTCACCCTGTTATGTTATCAAACAATAGATCTTATTTATTTTATTTATTTATTTATTTTTGAAAAGAGTCTAGCTCTGTTGCCAGGCTAGAGGGCAGTGGCACGATCTCAGCTCACTCAGGTTCAAGCAACTCCTCTGCTTCAGCCTCCCGAGTAGCTGGAACTAGTATTTTATTCTTTTAGAGACTATTATAAATGAATTCGTAAAATTTCATTTTCTGATTGTTCATTATTAGTATATATAAACATAATTTTTGCATGGTAATTTTTATTCTGAAATTTTTCTGAATTTGTTTTAAGGGAAGTTAGTACTTCTAGAAGCATAGTGACTGTTTATTTGTGTGTGTGTTTATTTGTGTGTGTGTATGTGAGAGAGAGACAGAAGAGTGAGAGAAAGAGAGCCTTTAGGGTTTTCTGTATATAAAATCATGTTGTCTGTCTTGCTTTACAATTATAGTGCCTATTTTTTTGGGCAAAATTGCTCTGGCTAAAACTTTTTGTACTATGTTTAATAGAAGTGGTGAAAGTGAGTAACTTGTCTTATTTCTGATCTTAGAGGAAATGCTTTCAGTTTCACCATTTGAGTACGATGCTAGTTTTAGGTTTTACCTTTTGTCTTCTTTTGGCATTTACATAATGAGTTTTCTACCCTTTCATTGATATTTGCAATACCTCATAACAGCCTGTGTGTCTTGTAAATAGCATAACTATTTTACATTTATTCTAATTTGACATTATTTGTTACTGTGAGTAGTCTTTCATTCTTACATAATTAATATTATTAGTGATATATTTGAGTTTAAAGTTTTCTAGATTTTTCATACTTGTTTATCCCTTTCTTTTTTAAAAAAAATAATTAAATATTATGTAATACTCCATGTTTTTCCCTATTATCTTTTTTAAATTATAAAAGCATTCAATTTTTTACATCCAAAAGAGAGGTTTTGTTCAATATTCATGAAATAGATAGTGTAGTGTTAACCAATTTAATCAAATTAGGGCCAAGACTGAATTATGGTACCGTTTTTCTTTTGACAATATTTATTTTATCTATGTTTTATTTATGCTTTGTTTGAAACTTCAAACTATATCCTGATGATTTCACTATTAGTCTTAGAATGATGGACTCTGAAATCAAATATTTATTTCCTAAATTTTCTGGAACAGACCTGTATTATGCATGTAAATATAGCATAATTAATTATTTTACCAATTTTACTATTAAAGGTGTTTATTATCCTACTGATAGCCACCCTCCTTATAGTCATCCTATTTATACAGCAAAAAAACCTAAACTGGTTTCTCTCAGTGGGAAAAGCCAGCATTTCAATCAACATTATATTTATGAATGATATATGGGTATTTGCATGTAATTGTGTTGAAAGTGAAATCTATAAGAAAAATTTGGAATATGAAGTCAAATTAAATATGACATAACTTTGTACATAAGTAAAACTGAACTTGGGCATTTTATTTAGTTTTGGCAAATTCTGAATTTTCCTGAGTATCTATATACCCATAGCTACATATATCTGTATCAAAAGACATAGACTACATAGCATTTATGAAGGACATATTATTCCTCAGGAAGTAGTCTATGTTTTCAGATGCCCTAAGTAAGTTAATTCTAATAACATAATGCATCTTTACTAAATATTATGTTTATCCCCTTTTTACAACTGAAAAAGATAAGCCTGGGGCTATGTGTGAGTAATAAAGCTAATCTTTAAACTCAGGAAGTCTAGGGCCAGAATCCATACTCTTACCACTGTGCTATATAGCTTTGTAATACATGTGTATATATTTAATATATGAAGCTTTATGTATAGGTCTTGCTACTGATAAAATATCTTCTTTACACTAGTAAAAACTTGTGACCATGGTAACAAAGATATTTAATGGCCAGAGGCTTATAATAGTGTGTTTCTTTATTTTTTAAAATAGGAGATATTTTCAAATATACTAATACAGGATAATTACCCAAACATAACATTTTTTTTAATCTTGGGAGCTAATGTTGCTCTCTATCTCCTCAATCGACCACCAGAAGCAATCAAAGAGAAATTACAAAATAAATCTCAGATAGAATGATCTATTGTGTTCAGTCTTCATGACTGTGAAGTGTGTGATAAATATAAGTGAGTTATCAGGCATCTCCACATGAGTAAAGATAAATGTCATTTTAGTTCCAAATAGCAATGAGCACTCTGCCTATGAAAAAGCACGTAATGCCAAGTATCTCAAGAGATTGCAGTCATATATATGTATAGATCTAACTAGATGAGCACTCCTGTAGAGTGTGTTTCACAGGGAAGCCTAAAGAAGCTAGCAATCTATATTTCCCCAACCAAAGTGTTATATTAAGAGACTTCTTTGCTCTACTTAAGTGCTTTTATACCTTAAGGAAAAAAATATAACTGGAGAGTGAGATATGTATTAACAATTGAAGATGAGAAGTTACTATTTTCTATACAAAATTTTATGTTGCATTTAAAAAGCTTTAGACTCTTGTTTCCACATACGAACATCAAATATACAGACGAAATAAAATAACTTTACAGGAACTCTGGCAACTATTCAAATATTTATAGCAACCATAAAAACATCCATTTAAGAAAAAGTCACATGGAAAATGATAGGAAAATTTGTGGCATGTTTATACACCCTTGCCCAACTCCTTTCCCAGTGTGGCACAAAAGGGAGAAAGTGACACAATTTCAGGTTACTTCCCCTCAGGCCAAAAAATCCAGTGAAAGTTATTTGCAATGATTTGGCCTATCTGTAAGCTGCCTGAGGGACCAGTATCTGTCTCATCTGACTTAGAGATCAGAGCAGAATGGCAGCATAATTAGGTTGTTAGGCTAGAAGCTGTGGAGACAATGGTGAGTACCATGGTACATGCAAACTGCAGGGAGACATCAGATTCGTGCATGCCCAAGGCAAGAGGTTATGGGTAACAGAATAAGCAAAATACATAAGGCCCTGAGAGGAGGCTAGAGTGGGACTTTTGTGGGAATTAAAGCACTTAAAGGCAACTTTGGGAAAAATAAAAAAGAAGTACACATATGGGAAGTATATCTAAAAATTATATCTGACAAAATCTTAATCCTTCACCCCATAGAGGAAGAATAACTAAAATTTATACCTGAAAAAAATCCTTCACCCCAAGCTGCTATCAAGGTTCAGAGAACTGCTAATTAGCAAAGATCTACACCAGACTGCAAAGACTAGTGAAGTTAGCTGTTTCTTAAAATGCATAATTCTCAAAAAGTGAATATAAGCCATACAAAGAAATGGAAATCTTTGCCCATTTAAAGGAAGAAAACAAATCACATAAGCAGTCTTAAAAAACCATGCAGTAGACATACTAGAAAAACTCTTTAACTGTCTTTAATACATTCAAAAAGGATAAGGGAAACATGAAAAAATACTAAAGGAAATCAGGAAATTATTCATAAACAAAATGAGAATATTAACAAAAACAAACTAATTATATACAAAAAACTAAATAGAAAATCTAGACCCAAAATATGTAAGAGTTGAATTGAAAAATTCACTGGAGGGGTGCAATATAAAATTTGAACAGTTGAAATAATTAGTAAACTTGAAGAAATCATGTAAATTTATTTATTGAGTCTAAGGAATGGAAAATAACAATGAAAACCTGAGCAGAACCTAAGGGACTTATGGAAACCATGAAGTTTCATTATGAGAAGTACATTATGGGATCATCAGAAGATAGAGAAAGAGAAGGTAAATTATTTTTAAATAATTCTTTTCTTCTAATAGCTGAAAACTTCCAAAATTTGAGGAAAAAAGTATGACATACAAATCCAAGAAGTTAATTAACTCCAAGTGGGATAAGCCAAAAAGACCCACACAGAAATCCATTATAATCAAATTTTTAAAGCCAAAAGCAAAGAGAGAATCTTTAAAGCAGAAAGAAAATGTGACTTATCACATACAAGACATTTTCAATAAATATTCAATGGATTAATCACAAACCACATAGACCAGAAGGCAGTGAGGTGACATTTTAAGTGATGAGAGAAAAAAATAACTATTAGTGGAGAATCATTTGTCTGGCAAAACTATCTTTCAAAATTGAGAAAAAACTTGACACTCTTAGAGAAACAAAAATTTAGGGAGTTAGTTGCTAGTAGAACTGCTCTGCAAGAATGATAAAGGAAGTTCTTGAATTTAAAATGAGTGGATGCTAGGGAATAACTTGAATCTATATACAACATTAAGTTTTTCAGTAAAGGTAAGTATGCAGATTAATAAAAATAAATACACACACACACACACACACACACACAACTGTAATGTTCTTTTGCTCTAGTTTTTTGTGTTTATTTGTTTGTTTTTGTCATCCAGGCTGGAGTGCGGTAGTGTGGTCTCAGCTCACTGCAAACTCTACCTCCCGGGTTCAAGGGATCCTCCCACCTCAGCCTCCTGAGTAGCTGGGATTACAGGTGCCTACCACCATGCCCAGCTAATTTTCATATTTTTAGTAGAGACAGGGTTTCACCATGTTCACCAGGCTGGTCTCAAACTCCTTACCTCAAGTGATCTGCCTGCCTTGGCCTCCCAAGTGCTGGGAATACAGGTGCGAGCCACCATGTCTTGCTAGTTTTTATTTTATAATTATGTAAACAAAAATGTATAAAAATAAGCTTAAATCTATGTTAATTGGTATACAATATGTAAAGATGTAAATTGTGAAGTCTATAACAAAATGAAGGAGCAGAGGTGAAAAGGAGTCAAGGTTTTGTATGTGACTAAGTTACGTTGACAATAATTTAAAACTGTTATAACTTTAGGATGTTATATAAATCTACAAATAAAAATATGCAGAATATACAGAAAGGGAAATGAGAAGTGAATCAAAGCACAAAACATGCTTCTGCAAAATATAAACACAAAGAAAGACAGTAATAAGGGAAAAGAAAGAATAAAAATTTGTAAGACATACAGAAAACAAACTGACAAAACTAAGTGCTTCCCTTTCAGTAATTACTTTAAATGTAAATGTATTAAACTTATGATTCAAAAGATATGAATTAGCAGAATGAATTTAAAAAGAAAAACCCATGATCCAAATGTATGCTGTCTACTTTAGATATAAGGAAAGATGTAGGTCAAAAATGAAACAGGAAAATTGTTCTGTATAAACAGTAATTAAAAGACAGCAGGACTTGTGTATTAAAATCAGGGGCTTCTGTAGTAATATCAGACAAAGCAGACTAAGTCAAAAACTGTTATAGGAGACTGAAAAGGACAAATATAATGAGAAAGCTCAATTCGTGAAGAATATGTAGCAATTATAAAGATATAGATACCCAATATCCAAAATGCATAAATCAAACATTGACAGAATAGAATCCAGAAAAACAGAACAAAACACTTAAACAATAATAGTAGAAGACATCAGTATCCACAACACTATAGACTATTTGGACCTAAATAGACATATACAAATCACCTCATATAACAATAGCAGTATACACATTTTTCTCTCATGCACAAGAAACATACCCCAGGGTAGAACATGTTAGGCCACAAAGCAAGTAGTTAAGAAAAAAAAAAAAGAAAGAAAGAAAATAAAGAAATTAAGTTAAGTAAACTGCTAAGAAGTCTCTAACTTCTGGTGGGGCAATAGAAAGAAGTCATGTAACTTTGCAGAAAACAAGAAAGTCTGGAGGCAATTTTCTAGAACAATCATTAAGGGCACTGAAAATTGATAAATGAAGTCTAAAAATATGAGAATTTACTTTCAAAAAAATCTTACAGTGTTGTGTAAGCAATGTGTTGAGTCTTTGTCCATCATACTTATTCCCCTATTTCCTCCTATTCTTACTGTCTCAGGCTCAGTAGATTCTTGCCTCAAGGATGCCATGGTGAGGGTGGGCAACCTGGAGTTTCTAAAGTTGAATGATTCAATTTAGAATGGGAGATAAAAGGCAGATTGAGAAAACCAGCAGTTTATCAGTCTTGTTAGAGTTATTAGCAGACTAGTCATAAATTCAATGGGAAGAAAATAGAAGTGAGAAATACATACGGATGAGAACGTCTTCATAAATCCCCAAAACCCTGGCTAACTGATAACTATATGTTCAGGAGACCCAAGAGAGCAAAACACAATATGAAGCTCAACAGACACTTAAGAACTGGTTAGAAGTTTCAATGCTTTCGACAACATATAGCTCAGCCAGCAGTGCTTGGACTCTTTGAGCACAACCATGTCAAAACCTTGGCTGACCAATAAACTGTGCAACCACAAGACTGGGCTTTAGCTATGCTAAAAACCATAAATGGAAATTATAAAATCTGATGAGAGAGAGCCACTTGGGGAAACAATGCAGGGAAACAAATATCACAGTGTTAAATCCAGCTAAATTAGCAAAGCACATAAACAAACGAGAACCCCTGAAAAATAAAATATACTATATCCTAGAGCTGTCATATTATATTATGTAAAAATTTGATTTTCAAACCAAAAACAAGTGATATATATAAAGAGAAAGAAAACTGTGGCCCACACTTATGATCAAAAAGCTTTCAATAAAAACTTGTCAGCTTAGTGGTCCTAGATTTTGGGTTTAGTAAGAAAAGACTTTCATGCAACTATTATAAATATATTCAGATAACTGAACTAAACTATGTTATAAAATTATAAAGATGCCATGCCAATAACAAGTTAACAAATAAGGACTCTCTAATGGAAATTAATAAATAGGGCCAAAGGAAAATTTGAGGGTTGAAAAGAAAATTACCTGAAATGAAAAATTTACTATGCATACCCAGTATCAATTTTCTGATGGCAAGTGAAAGGACCAATAAATTTAGTATACATCAATGGAAATAATCCTATTGGTAGACCAGAAAAAAAATTATTTAGAAAAATGTGGAGATCTGAGAACTCTGAGATAGTATGAAGCATTGCAATATACATATAATAGCAGTAGGAGAAAATGCTTAGAAAGATAACAGAAAAATTTATGTGAAGGAAAAGGAAGAAAAGGAAAGCAAACATAGCACAAAGGAATCCACATAGAAAGAAACTAAGGTTAATGAACTCAAACAGCAATGACCTCACTCACCACTATATTTCCAGCAATATAAAGAAAGAAGCAAATTTGCAGTAGATATTCCAGCCAATTCCTGACCCACTTGACTTTGCCAGGAGCAAAGGTCACCTATTCCCACTAAACCCCTGATCAAAAATTGAAGATTTGTAAACACAATAATGATTGTTGTTTTCAACCATGAAGTTTAAGGGGGATTTGTTACAAAGTAATACATAGTTGGAACAACATGTATAAATATTTAATTTGTAAATCATTTAGTGAAAAGTTTTACAATAAATAAGTGAACATCTATGAATTTTGAATACAGACATATCTAATAATCTGCAATTGTCAAGTAAACTGTGATAAATATACACTCCAAAGCAGACATGTATATCTCAAGAAATGTAATTTACTGATTTATATGGCTACCGTAACTGCAGATATGCCTTTTGTGAATATTAAAGCATTTTCATTTAAACCTAAATAGTGGTATTACATTATGGGCTAGACTAACATGGCAATAATATTATAACTGCAGTTTATAATTTCATCCATAGTTAAACATCCTGTTCTGTAAAACATAAAAATGTAGAATGCAAATATGTAAATAAGGTATATAATGTAATATTTAACTTGTTAATTTTTTGTCTTAGAAACTATATAGGGAAGCTAGGGGAAAAATGTTATTTAAAGAGGCTAGTCCATGTCTGTTTGTAAAAGTATGAAGCTCTAGGACTTGTCTGGATAATCAGAAGCCAAAGAAAGATGTAGTTTTGCTGCCCTTTACAACAATCTAATAGAAATTTGGGGGCTTCTTAGTGAATAAAAAATATTTGTCAAGAAGGGAAGCAGGGACTTAAAAATGGTGAGTAGTGAACAGCAATGAGGAGGAATGGCATCTGAGAAAAAAAATTCCAATATGTGCAAAAGTTTCTTATTTATATGTTATTTTCTTTGCTATCTGGCAATTTGACGTAACCATTTGTCAATTCAAGTCTCAGTAGGTATAGATGCAGGAATGCCCTGCTTGAGTGGCGTTTTTGTTTTTGCTTTTTGGAGTGGGGCAGTAGGAGAGAAAGTGATGTCAAAGAAATGAGAAGAATTTCCCCGAGTCATGTTATGAACTAAATTGTCTCCCCCTCCTCATTTAATTAATGTATTGAAGCTCCAACCACCAATGTGTGTGTATTTAGAGTTAGGGCCTTCAAGAAGGTAATTATCCTTAAATGAGGTCATAAGGGTGAGGCCTTAATCCAATAGGACTAGTGTCCTTATAAGAAAAGGAAAAGACATTGGAGATTGAGCTCTCTCTGTGCATGCCAGAGAAAAGCATGGAACCTTGATCTTGACTTCTAGCCTTCAGAACTGTGAGAAAATAAATGTTTGTTCTTTAAGCCAACTTGTCTGTGGCATTTTGTTACGGCAGCCCTAGATGACCACTACAACCCAGTAGGGTAGGGAGATGAGAACAACCGTCTATAGTAACACAAAAATGAGATCAAAAGCAGGAGACCATTCTAAGAACGTATCTCTAGAAACTGAAGAAAACTTTAGAGGACATTTGATTTCCTCAGATTGAGGAATGAAGGGTTTGAGTCTGTTTTATTTAATGGACAAAATTAACTGATCTGATACCTAGAATGTATTTTAAATGTTTTTTTAAAAATAAACCTGGGTTCTTCTATTAAAAGACCACAAAAAGTAAGATTAGCATTAGATTGTCTGATACAATATGTATATTTTGTTTTGTTTCTATTTTCTTTTGTAGTGTCCTGAAAATCTATTTATAGTGTCTCCCTATTTTATTTTTATAACTTGAATAGCAGCAGTAATGCCCACATTACTTGTTTTATATATTAAGCAACTTCACTTATACCTTAATATGGAATCTTTGTTCATTCCATTTGGTTTAAAATTAATGTGATTTGAAGTTTGGGGTAAAGAATGTTTAGCGTTAACTATTTTCAATTTAATTTTATTGTCTAAGGTATTAAAATTCAGTACCATCCACCTGAAACTGCATACCTGGACACTGAAATATGATCATAGATTTTAAGTAGCCGTTACCTAAAGAGGCTTATGGATGAACATAGGTAAATTAAGTTAATAAAGAGATGTAGCAAATGCTTTTTGTTTGACAAACATATTTGTGAGTTTAGAAAAACAAAAACATGTAACATTTAAGTAAATTTAAGTTTAAAAAAACCCAAATATAAAATGAACAAGATTTTTTCAACAAAATTAGTCAAATTATTTAACAGTGGATGGAGAAGAAGACGAAAAACTCATAAAAAGATTTTGCCAAAAGCATAATCAGAAACCTATAAACAATCCTATTTAATATAATTGAACATGCAATGTTTTTATCATTTATAGTATTGGGGAAATAAAAATCCTGTTTTTAAACATTACGATTCACTCCTTATTCCTTCACAAAGTGTAAGCAAAATTAATATCTGTGACTTTTCTATTTAGATATATAATTTTAAAAAGTATTGTCTAAAATATACTGTTAGACTGATACACTTATAATTTCTAACTTAATACTTATAACTACTTTTCACATTATCAAAATATACGCAAATATAGTTTCAATATATACATATAGTTTCATCAGATGAATAAGTATTAATTTAAATATTCTCCTATGTTTTCTATTTTAAATAATAAAGCAGCTAACACTTTTACTATGACATATCTATCTGCTTTTCTCTTAGAGTATGACATAGAGACAAATGATTTTTTACCCGCTGTTTTTTTTTATACAGAACTACATATATAATGCCACTCTTTGCCCATATTAATGCTTTAAACATAACTAAGCATGTTGGTTAGAGATTGTTTTTTGCTTGTTGTGGTTTGGTGTTTTGCTAATTCTAGCCCAGGACACTGTTGTTTAAACAGGGTAGTAAGAAGTGACCTCAATTTAAGTTTTTTAAAGCAGATTATTTTGATGAAGGGTGATATGGTTTGTACTGTGTTCCCACCCAAATCTCATCTTGAATTCCCATGTGTTGTGAGAGGGACCCAGTGGGAGGTAGTTGAATCATGGAGGCATGTCTTTCCCATGCTGTTCTTGTGATAGTGAATAAGTCTCACAAGATCTGGTGGTTTTAAAAGAGGAGCTTTTCTGCACAAGGTCTCTTCCTCTTTGCCTGCTGCCATTCATGTAAGACATGACTTGGTCCTCCTTGCCTTTTACCGTGATTGTGAGGCCTCCCCCAGCCACAGGGAACTGTAAGTCCATTAACCCTTTTTCTTTGGTAAATTGTCCAGTCTTGGATATGTCTTTATGGGTGGCATGAAAACAGAAAAACAAAAAGGGCTATGTTGACAATGAAGGACATGAGTAAAGAAATAACATTATTCAGATAACACCAATAATCACTTTTCATATTCTAGGAAAGTAAATTTCAGCATTTTAAAAAAATCAACAATTAGTGTTGAAAGAAAGCAGTATAGTAAGAGGTCAGGCATGGTGGCTAACACTTGCAATTCCAGCACTTTGGGAGGACCAGGAGGGTGGATCACCTGAGGTCAGGAGTTCAAGACCAGCCTGACCAACATGGTGAAACCCTGTTTCTACTCAAATTACAAAAATTAGCTACACATGGTGGTAGGCACCTGTAATATCAGCTACTTGGGAGGCTGAGGCAGGAAAATCACTTGAACCCAGGAGGCAGAGGTTGCAGTGAGTTGAGATTATGCCATTGCACTCCAGCCTGTTCAACAAGAGTGAAACTCTATCTCAAAATAATAATAATAATAATATAGAAAGAATACATTAAATTATCAATTGAATGTTTAAGCATTCTTCGTCAAATTCATATGTTGAAGCCCTAACCTCCAAAGTGTTTGTATATTGGGGCCTTTAGGAAATAGTCAGTGTTAGTTGAGGTCGTGAGTTTGGAGCCATCAGATGAGATTAGCATCCTCTAAGAAAAGATACCACATTTGAAGAACAAAGTGGGTGGATCACCTGAGCTCAGGGGTTTGAGACCAGCCTGGCCAACATGGTGAAAACTTATCTCTACTAAAAATACAAAAATCATCTGGGTGTGGTGGCACACACCTGTAATCCCAGCTACTGGGGAGGCTGAGGCAGGAGAATCACTTGAACCCGGGCAGTGGAGATTGCAGTGAGCTGAGATTGTCTCACTACACCCCAGAGATACCAGAGAGCTTAGTCTCTTTCTTTCTTTCTTGTATATGTACCAAGGAAAGGCCAGGTGGCCACATATCAAGAAGGATGTCTATAAGCCAGGTAGAGAGCCCTTAACAGAAACTAACTAAACTGTCACCCTAATCTCAGACTTTCAGGCTCCAGAACTGTGAGAAAATAAATTTCCATTGTTCAAGCCATGCAGTCTATGGTATTTTGATATGGCAGCCTAATATAGACAGAATAATACATATATACAATGATTGTAAATGTTTATAATTTATTTTAATAATACTCCTAACCCAGAGTGCTTCTTAAGATATAGTGACTAAAGATAAAATTGTATTGATTATATTCATATTAAATACCAAGGAAAGGAATTGGTAAGAACCCTAAAACTAATGATAATGCATATTAAATAAACAAGTTTTTATTTTCTTAGCATTTTATATATACAGTATTTCAATGAAATTTCAATAAAAATCAAATTATGAACAACTTCCATTTTGTACATTTACATTCATATATTTTTTCATATCATCTTGCAATAAATGTTAACTAAAAGAAGCACGGGAGTGATACATACGTATATGTCTGTGTATATGAAAGAAGAGCTACAAGGTATGCAAAAGAAAAAAGCTAAGGATATAATCAAACGGTATTTTTGGTATGTATATGTGATTAATTCAAGTAGAAATAAATAAATTATGCATATGACATAAAATATCATATGCAAAATCAAATTTAAAAGGTAACAATAGTTGCCTGCAAGACATTTAAATTGATTTCATGAATCCATAAAGGACTGGTAAGCAGCATGCCATTTGTAGTCTGTCTTATAATTGTTTAGCATCTCTTTTTAAAAGCAATTTATCTGCTTTGAATAAAATCCTATTCATCAGTAAATGATGAAACTCCATAAAGAAATATTAAAAATAATACTGAAATTAATACTTTGAAATATATTTCATCTAAATGTTATTTATTCTGTAATATAAAGGAAAAAAACTACAAATTAAAAAATACCTGAAATAATTTTAAATATCTTTTATAGGAGAGTAGTTCATGATTCATGACATGTAGATATTTAAGCTTCTCCTAATCAAAATTGGACTTTCAAAGACATTTTCTTCAAAATGAAAAAAACCCACCAAATTGCTTGTCAACTTCATTTAAGTGAAAAAAGATTTTTTTTGAAGCTTCTATTTTATGTCGGCTGACCCTGCTTGAATATCTACATTTCAAGCTATGTAAGTAGAACCTCTTTTGTGCTGTTTTCCTCAACATTTTCTACATTAGTTCAATCTGGAATCCTAGCAACAGACTGCTTTGATATATGCTATTTCTCTTTTTGAGTAAATAGATTTTAATTGTCAGGTAGCAGAGATCAGAAATCAATGTTACCAAAACTCTGACACCAGCACATTTAGCTACCTGGACTATCATTTTCTTCCTCCAGAATCTTAATAAAAACATTTCTGTTAAATCACTTAAACATATATTTAAGTGATTCAACTTATTTTTTTTTCCATTTTAAAAAAGAATGTGATTAATGTATAAGTATATTCTGACCAAAGAGACAACCTACGCTGAGCAAAAAGATGTGAATGTCCCACTTTAACCTCCTGACTGATAAATGTTCCTTCTATTGATATTTCCAGTCACAGCCACAGACCATGCTTAACGTATTTAGCTCATGTTAACTTGGTCCTTTCCCTATGCATTTAGTAAAGATAATAATGTGCATACACCTCTTTAAATAAGCATTTTGATTTATAGAAGATTGTGTCATTCTTACTTATTCTGTTGATTTGCATTTAGTCACTTAATAGTATGCCTTTGAGAGTTTCATAGCAAAACCTATAGGACAAGTGCACCTGATTTTTAAAATTGAGTAACAGTAGCAAAAGAACTGGTAACAATTCTTAAATATTTACTTTGTGTCAAGTACTACCAGGCATGTTTGTTTGAATAAAGGTTTTTAATCCCTGTAGTCCTATGAGTATGACAACTGTCCTAATTCTATTTTAAAGAGAAGGGTATTCAGAAGTAAGAAAAGGTTAAGTATCTTTTTCAATGTCATATAGTTAGTGTCAGAGTCATATTTCCATTGAGCCAATTTGGCTTTAGAGTTTGAGCTCTTAATCAGACAATCTACTGATTTCCAAAAGATAGCATCTTCCCTAAAAAAATTTGTACCAAAGTTAACTATTCTTTTATTGTTAAATTCACAGTATTTTGTTCTAATATAGCCAACAATGTATTTTGAAATCCTTTTTAAAAGATATGGTGTGTATAAACATATACTTACATTTGACAGATTTTTCAAAGAATAATTGGATGAAAACTACTTATACAATAGTTTATATAATAAAACCACTATTAGTGTATTTTCCCCTTGGTATGTCTAATTACAAAAGATTTACCTGAGCTGACCTGAATATCTATTGTTTGGAGAGTGAGATGTATTTTATGAAAGATTAGGAATTTTCCTAAAAGATTTGAAAAGATAAATGTAACCTTCAAAAGTAAGGTTATGCAGTAATACAATAACATTGAATGTCAACATATTTTGGAGAAGAGATTTTCCTAATTCTTTTAAATCTAATTTCTTATTTTTATGATCAAAGGAGTAAAACCAAGCTTGTAGAGTTACCCTGAAAAGTTATCCATGACTCTTTTATATTTGGCAATAATGCCTTGAAGGTGGGTGTTCTATAGTAAAACGATGTAGCATAGGAGAGGTAAGAGCAATATCACACACTCTTCCGCTTCTAGAAGTTGTAGAATCACTAAAGCTGATTAGGTTACAAAAAGTAAGAGGGTAGAGTCGCAGATTATTTATATGGTACAGATAAATTAAAGAAAATTTGGCAGCACATGGTCTGGTAGAAGGAGGTTCTAGGCATTAATGTCAGGGTTTCATAGCCACCCTTAGTTTTTGAGTAATGGAACTGAACCAGAAAGAGCTCAAAGTACATCTGTGGCTTGTCAAAGGTGAGCATGCTAACAAGGTCTAGGTTGCTTTACTCTTAGGGGTATAAAGTAATCTGCCCTCTTCTGGGACCAAATAAGACAGAGACAGATATTTTTGTGGTGCTGGAGGGGTTGGGTGACTGCAGAGTAAGCTAGAGACTCATCCAGTCTCTGACCAAGACATGATCAGAAACTACACGCTTTGCAAATTTCTGACTTGAAGGCAACAGTCCAAATAGCAATAAGGAAGACAAGATCTGTTGCTTCAGAGACCTCAGGTAGACTTGGATATTCAAGCACTCTGCTTTTATTTTGGGCTTTTATCTTCAAGTATCATTTATTCATTTTTATTTGGTTTGAATGTTTTTCTCAAAAGCATCAAAATAAGAGGAAATGGAAGGACAGTACTTTTAATCTAAGAGTGTGCACATTAAAGGTTTCTTTTAATAATTGGGTTGAAGACAGTTTAGCCAAATGGATATTTAGTTATTTTTTCTTGCCAGCAAGGTAAAGCCTTAAGATAAAGATCAAATTATTGAGAAAAATTTTGCTGTTGTTCTTGCATATCCAAATTATAGCCTAATTCAATCCAGCCAAGAAGGTTTTCTCCTTTTTCAAGTCTGTTAAGAGACATTTTGTTATTATTTATTTGTCTTGTTTTTCTTTTATTTGAAAAAGGGTGTTGGGTTTTGCAAATGCTTTTGTTTTTTAAGAGTTGAAAATAAATTGTTTTGTTTGTTGGATTTTTCTCATATTTGGTCAGCATTTACTCAACTGTGATTCACTAACTTTCAAGAATATATAAGCCCAATGCTTTGTGAAGAAAAGGTTTCTGGGAGAGATGAGCTAGTTAAATGGACGGTAGGTTAGGAAATCCCATGGAAGGATAATTAGTTTTCCATGAGGGCTCAGATTTGCCATGACTTTGGTTCATTTAGGGTTTAATTTCAGGAGTAGAAGAGGGTGACTATTCTAGCAATTTGAGTTGCTGATTCCCATCTTTCTAACCCTATTCTTAAGAATCTTTAAGGCAGTCTTCGTTCGATGGAGATGAAGTAGCTAATAAGTAACATAAAATAACAACCCAGAGTAATCCTTTCGGTTCTCTCTCTAAATATATATGTTAGTGATATCGTATTCTAGGTCATATACACAAAACACACACACACACACACACACACACACACACACACACACACACACACACCAGTTTCATGGTCTGTATTGTTTTATAGGTATCTTCTCTTACAATTTTAAGGAACAAAAAATGCTTGTGGTACTAAACTACTCCAGAGTGTTTGGGGGCTCTGAGTTTAATGACACATTCCACCAAAATTTTCAACTATATATTTTAAAAAGTTAAAATAATATGAATAATTTTTATCAGGTCTAACTGGTTCTAGTAAGCAGGGGATATACACAACCTAAATCCATCTCATTGTTAAATATTAAAAATGTGTTGACAAATATTTGATTCAACATGTTTGAAAAATGATAGTCAATGATTAATATAATTATCAAAAAAAGACAAATGAAAAAGGGGAAAAATCAAAATATCAAGAATAGGAAAAAATATCGACAGACATAGAAGAAATAAAATAAATCACAAAAAAGCATTTTCCACAAATTTGTAAACCTGAAATTTGTTTTAAATATAAAAATAGAGAAATAATGAAACTTAAGAATTACATCAAAATGCTATTTTTGCCCTACTATTTCCACTCTAGCTAATTGTTGCAAATTAAGTCTACTCTCAGACAAGTTCACTTGTGTATTCTTTCAAGCTTTCAAGGAACATTTAATGTTTATGCTACTTACCCTTTCCAGATGTAGAGATTCATGTCATCTTAATACTTCTCACCAAGCCAGTAACTGATAACACTAATACCACTAATACAAAATGTAAGGGTCAGGGAGAAGAGGGAGGGAGGCGGTCATTCTTTTTTAATGAACTTTATGAAAATATTCTTGAGCTACAGAGTGAGTTATATTCTTTATGCAGTCTTCTGCCTTTAGTGTATCAGGAGATGAGAGCAATGGCAGTAGCACATTGAAACCATGGCATATTTTTCCAATGCCGCATCTTTTCAAAATTGATTTGTGACTCAAGCACGTCTGGGGATGAAGGTGTGCTCCTCTCAGATTTCAGTCACCGCAGTGAAAATAACAACATGGGCTAATTAGTTTTACCAGTAGTAGGGCTGGTGGACATATAGGACACACTTGTCTTTTATTTGTTCAGTTTCTCCTCAATTATCTTTGCCTTGGAACTCCCCACACTGCCTCCCAGGTTGATGATGATGCTTTCTTTTTATGCTCTTCCTTGCATCTAGACTTCTCTTGGTTAGAAATCATAATCAACAGAGATTAAATTGACCTTTAAAAGGACCTCTCTTTTTCATGTCTTCCTAAGTCATTTTGTGTAGAAGAAGTGGGGTCTAAGCAGGATATTTTCTGTCTTCCTTTTGTTCCACAAAGGTTCCAACCAAGCAGAGTTGTTTGTATGCCCCTTGATAAATGAATTTATAGTGTTTTATGGTAAAATAATAATAATAATGGATGAAAAGAATGTGGTAAAAAATGTTGGAGTAAACATTTCTATTTAAATTTGAATCATCTTTGTAGTTGCTCCCTTGTTTAGAAAGTCATCTGTCCTGTTTCTTAGGGATATTTTCTCTTGTTAAAGTGTAACTCCTGTTAAATACTCGAAAAATTAAAAGAAAAGGGTGGTGAGCAAACACTAAACATTCTTTGCTGGAGAGGCTGGCTTTAGCCTCACACTTTTAGCAGGACAGGCAGGGGGTGGAAGCACCTGTGCAGTAGACGTGGGCATCGTCTCCTGCATGGCACACCTTCATGAGGACAGCCAGGTAGGCTGCTTCACCTCCCAGCACTTTAAGTGCCTGCTCTGAGGTTTCCTGAACACACAGCAAAGGCCTCTCATTCGTAATAGACTGGGATGCCTTTTGTGTTTCTGTACAACATCAATGAGGAGATGAAGCTATTTTCACTTCACTGCCCTCTTTTGAATATTTTCATTGTAATTACCGATTCTATTAGGGAAGAATAATAAAGGCAGTGTACCCCGTAGTATAATGCTTGGGAGACAAGCATTAGCTTATATGTATGACAAGAGAAGACTCTGAATACACCTCGTCTTCATCAGCCCAAGGCTTATTGAGGTAGGATAAAGAACTCATTCTCTGTTCTTCTAGAAATGTTTCCTACACTAATTTTTTGTCCTTTTGGGATTCTAAGTGGGCCAAGAAGTAAAAACATCCATGTGTTAGTTATGAGGAAGTGGCACCATGATTTCCTGTGTTTCAACTAACTAAAGAAAAAATGATGAAGAAATTGTCCTTGTAGCTCAAAAAAAATAAAAAATTAAAAAAAAAAAAAAAAGACTAAACCTGCTGCCTTGTAACTCTAGTGCCACCACTTTTTACTGGTAGGATCTCACATAAGTCACAGTACCTTTGTCAGCTTCAGTTTTCCCCATGATCAAATGAACAAATATAATGCTTCATAAGGCTTTTGTGAGGTTTCAGCATGAAAGGCATTTAAAGCATTTATTATATATTAAGGGTTGAAATATTAGCTTATATGCATTGATCAACTATTTCCCATATGAAAAATACATACTATGGTTAAGGAAGGTGTGACTTAAATGCTGAAATTCTTTTCAATTTTGTTGAACTTACATTTGGTCTGGTAAAAAATTTTAGATTTTATGACCTAAGATGGTGATTTCTGTATCTGTAAGTCAAGTATATATAAATTTTACCTTTATCTTAAGTTTATTTTATTTTGTTGAGTTTCAAAAGCAAGAGTTATGCATATATATACATATCTTTGACAGATATTAGAAATCAAACTAAAAACTTATATATGTGTTGGTGGTGGTTCTAAATACACTTTTTGGAGACAGTAACATGTATACAAGGATGGTATGAACATTCATCAGGGTTTTTCTCCAAATTAACTGAAAAGACACAGCCTAAATGTTACAGCGCGTTCTTGAATCTCTTGCAAGAAAGAATTCAGGGCACATCCATAAAGTGAAAGTAAGATTATTAGGAAAGTAAAGAAATAAAAGAATGGCTACTCCATAGACAGAGCAGTTGCGAGGGCTACTGGTTGCCCATCTTATGGTTATTTCTTGATTTTTGCTAAACAAGGGTTGGATTATTCATGGATCCCCTTTTTATACCATATCGAGTAACTTCCTGATGTTGTCATGGCATTTGTAAACTGTCATGGTGCTGGTGGGAGTGTAGCAGTGAGGATGACCAGAGGTCACTCTTGTGGCCACCTTGGTTTTGGTGGGTTTTAGCTGGCTTCTTTATTGCAACCTGTTTTATCAGCAAGGTCTGATGATCTGTATCTTGTGCCGACCTCATATCTCATCCTGTGACTTAGAATGCCTTAACCATCTGGGAATGCCTCTCTGTAGGTTTCAGCCTCATTTCTCCCAGGCCCTATTCAAGATGGAGTTGTTCTGGTTCACAAGCCTCTGACATAAATGTTTTAAAAAGTAGTATTAGTTATATAATTTTTCAAAGGTATCCTTTTAATAAAATAATAAACCATATTTTATTTTAGTAGTTTACTAATAATTGTAATTAATTTTAATATAGAAAGCAAATCACTATGTATTTGCTCCTCCTGTATATGTTTTTGCTCCTCTTGTATATACTGTGTTGGTCTTCAGAATCCAGTTAGAAAGAGCCTCTTCCAAAATGAAGCCTTTTAGAAGGAGAGTGGATAAAAATAGTGATTCTATTATTTTAAAATAATCCTATCATTATTTAACTACATCAAGGGCTCCCCATTACATGTAAGATAAACATCAAAATATATCTCACAATTAGTCAAAATATTTTTAAGACCTATATTGACACAATTACTTACCAATCAGAAAGTGTGACTGACAAATCTGAATGGACATTTGCCTCAAACAATCAGTCAAACAATACTAGTCTCTATCAGATGAACACTGTTTTTGTCTATGAGACACAGCATGGTCTCACCCCAATGCACTTTATCAAAGTCATCACACTGGCATTCCTATCTCTGCTCTACCTATACTAGCTTTCTTTAATTACAGGAATTGCATAACTCTCTCACAACTGTGTCTTAGCTCTGGCTATTTCCTTCAACTGGATCAGTTTCCCACACAATTCTACATATCTTATTCCCTCCTTCAAACTCTTTGCTAGCTAATGCTACTCATCCTCTAATGTTTGTTATCACTTAATCAGGGAAGGATTCTATCAGACACTGTCATAGTAGTAGTTTATTTATTGCATTTTAATTTCATAGTAGTTTGTGATCCTACTTAAAAAGTTTTCTTAAACTACTTAAAAAGTTTTCTTTACAGATTAAACTTTAAATTTTTAAGAATGGAAACTGATTTTAGTTGATGAGCATTATAATATCTACCATCAGCTAGTAGAGAAACTATCCAGCAATAGGTGCTTAATAAATATTTGTTGAATACATGATTGTATCACTTCATAGTTTTAAATATGTGTTCCCACATAGACTCTAATGGGCATGTTCTGGTTTTATTGAAATAATTTTCAGATGATAAAAATGAAATATTAATGGCTATTTTGAAACATATCGACTGTACTTGAAAAGACAAAACCTGATTATGCTGAGAAGATACTATAAATTGAGGTGGCAAATATGGCTATTGACATAGAGATTCCAAAAATTTTTGTACAGCAACATTATGGCTATTATATGATTTGATGGAAATAAGACTTTCAAAAAACTCTCACAATTGGGTAAAACACAAAAATAGAAAATAATTTTTTCCAATAAATTATTTCTAAGGAATGCATTTCATCATCAGTATTATTACTGATTTTACTGAAAATAAAATCTGTTTTAGAATATCGACCTGGTCATTTGTTAGAGATAAGTTACTTATTCCCTGTTGGAAAGTTTGCATATGTGTCTTCACATTTTACATTATGGCTATGGTCTTCAATTTTTCCATCAAAGCATCACTAAAACTTGGTGCGTAGTTGAAATGATTTGAGTAGTTATCTTTGTCATAAAATATTCAGACAATTGGGTCCTCTGCTCCATAATATTATAGCACATTTTTTGTTATATTCTGTGATGTATGTTTATATGTTAAGGATCTTCCACGGAGTAAATTGTACACACTTATACTTTGTCTTCTTATAGCCATACAACCGTAAGATATTTTGGGATATTATAAACTTTGTGGAGAAGAAAAATCTGCTTAGCATTGCTCTTTGTACCTTTATTGCTGTAACGCATTAAGAAGAAGAAAATGACCAAAATTGAACTCCTCTGTAGATGTTAAGCTCTGGAGTGTTTTCTCTACTTTAATTTTACCACTTTAGTGTTATAAAAAGAATATCTTCTGTTTCCACCTTGCTGCAGTTTTTGGTAAGAGCCATTTAAGGTGGGAAGGAGTATTCATTAATCTATATCTATCCAGCTACAATAACTTTAGTCTATTTGTGTATTTGTATGTCACTTCTGTCAACCTATAAATGGCTGAATCATTGATGTAGGCCTTTATGTTGACAAATGATGAAAATGAAGCAGAGAGCACAAATATCATTTGTAACAAGAACAAGGAGTACTGTTGAATATATTTCCCTCTCAGTACCTTTGTTTAAGAGAGCAGGCAATCCTTGGGTTTCATATTCATGAAGTCTTGAAAAAATCTATTACATATCATCACAATAAAGAATGACACATTTTTTAAAAGGTATTTGGAAAATTTTGGTTTATAGATATAAAATTCTTCTCATCTGAAATGTTCTGTCAATTCCTAACTAGTATGCTGCTCCTAAATTTTTCTTGTATTCCTTATTGTCTCCCATAAAGTGACCCTGGTATAAGGGACCAGCTGGAGTAGCCACAGGTGTCACAGTTTAGATAGTCTGACTCATTTGTTATTCATGGCTTTGTAGTCTATTGCTCTATAAACTAAGGAGACCCTGCAGGGGTCAATATCAAACCCAAGTTCACCTGAAAGCTTCTTTTAACTGGTTTTTTAAAAATCTATACGGTGAGCTCTTGCCTTTTATTCATTTCAATCAACCTCAAACTCACACCTGCAGAGATTGGGGAAACTGTTTCAGTTTCATTGTCTTACTGTTTTCATGAGGTCGGTTGGCTGGCCCAAACTGACTGATAAGACAAGGAGTAATAAGGCCCTTTTTTGGTGGAGGGGGAATTAATAAAGCAAGATGAGGAAAACCAAATCCTTGGTTTGTACCTTATCTATTTTACATTGCTACCCAAGAGTTTGACTGCTATGAAATTAGCATAGTTACTAAACTTCTTCCAGTTGGGTTATTTACAGTTTGAGGCCGAATTAAAGACTATTCATGGGTATATGTCACTAAATATTACAACACAGTTGATGTATACTCATATATAATTGACAAATAATTTGATAACTTTCTTATTTTTCTAAAGAAATCTTAATGCTTGCTAGTAAAGTATAGATTAATTGTTTTGAATTAGAATCATCCATCCTACTTATATACAAGTTTTAGTAACAACTAACTTTGGCGACTAGAAATAAACAATACTTGCTGTTAAAGACTTAAATATAACTTTGAATGACCATGTTTATAATTTTTAAATTAGGTTTTAGTATTGCTTCAATTATTTTCTAATTATTTTCACTATTTTAGAAAAGGCAGAGACTAGGGTAATAGATATTTAATAAATACAGATACTATTGACAAATTTAGCAAAATAACTATTTAATCTTCGGGTTTTTGGAGGATTCAAAACGGTTTTGTTTCTTAGACATGAACCTCACCAGGGACATGAGGGATAAGTAGGAAGAAACATGTTCTTACATTCACATATGTAAATATGTAAGCTGTTTTATTATCTAAGCAATCTCCTTGTAACCTTTAGTGTTTATTTTTTAATAAGGTGATTGTGTATTTCTAGACATATTCAATAATTTTCATATTAATAATTTAAATCTATCAAATAGGAAGATAATGTTGGCTTATTCCATAGAACTCATTAGAAATGAGAGTTAAGCATAAAAGAATTTATAAAGTATGTTCTCAAAAAATATGTAAAATATTTGCAATATCTAATCAACTTGCTATGTAAACATTACTTCCAAGTCTGATTGAAAACATCCTTAATTTTAAAAAATGTTTGAAACTTATTTATGTAAATTAAGTTAATAAACAGATATATGGACAGAATTCAGGGAAAAAATGGCAATGAAAGTGTCTCCAACCTGATGGCATAAAAGAATGGTTTTCAGATTTATGTTTCCATATCATCTGCCAGCCTGGCAGCAGAATTCCCAAATCTCTCAGCAGAAAATCTTTCATTTGAAGCAAGCTTCTGTTATGTGATCTTTTTCCCCCCTGGCAGATGATGTGTTAAAATTGTACTATCTGGGAGATGGACCAGAGGCAGGTGCACAGGTTTTGATGTGGAAAGCTTGGCAGGTGTGACCCAGAATGGAATATATGCTCCTCAGAGGGACCTATTGAGATCAGATGTTCATGAAAAAGACAATGCTCAAATTATTCCAACATGCATATAATTATCTCTAAATGTGGTATTGTGACCTTGCTGTAATTTTCACACATGCAAATATATTAAAGCCATGTTAGCAACAGCTGAGCTACAGTGTTTCCAGATCTCTAAAACATTTCATCGTATTTCTAGTCTTTTGCTATAGTTATAATATACAATTAGAAAGAGAGTAAATTAGCTGCCCAGATTCAAAGGAAAACAATAAAAACAACAGTTACATGTAATTTTCCGCCAAAAAAAATGCTTCTGTCTAAGCATTGTGCAGCAAGGTCTCATTCTTCCTTTCCTCTTCTTCATAGTCAGTGTAATTTTCCCTTCCAAAACACATGTTCTCTATGCAGAACTTCCTCCTTTGACCTTAGATTTAGTTTATCCCTACTTTTTCTACAGTATTTTAACTTTCTGAGTTTCACTAAACTTCTATCAAGTCTTTGCTAGTATGTCACGATAGATGCTACTTAGCAGACACTTAAAAAAATATAAAAGAAGAAAAGCATTCACCATGCTGCAAGATACACTAGCCTCTCTTTTTGCTTTCCTTTTTACAGTCTTCTGAACATTCCAGGATCTTTTTGGTATTAAACCTAGGTAGACAACTGTATTATCAAAATTATTATGACCTTATACATGTTAATGTTTATACTTACAGAGATTATAAAAATGACCAAATTATTTGGTATGCCATCATTAAAATTATAGTTAAATCATTGGCGACAAATTTCAGTAACTAATAATGGGAGACTAAAGAAGTGGTTGACAGAAGTCATTGTTAGAATGCAAAGCACTAGCTTTTTTGTCATGATTTGTACAGAAATATTTGCATAAGTAATCAAAATGATATTAATGTATACTTTTTGTGTCTTTTTCATTATGTATTTAAGTTTCTATATGTTTATTAAAAATGAATCATACTTTTTAAAATGCCTAAAGGACATTTTAACAGTTAACATTCAAAGATTAATAACTAGTAACTTTGAAACTATATATTTATAAGAAACATCATTTGTTAGGATATCTGTTTTAGACAATTGTGTGTGTTTACTTAAACTTATAAAGCATGATTGTCAAGAAAAATTGGATTTACTCACTTATCCTGTGATAATTAACTCCCTGGCTAATCATAAAGGGTGCAGTCAGTATATAAACCTTATCTGTCTTATTCTAAATTCAGAATGCTGTCAAAGGTCGTTATTTTGCATAAAGTTTATGTAAGTCAAAATTTAACACCTGACTTTTAAAGATTAAAGAGAGTAAAAATCTCATTCTTCCACAGGAATTTCAATTTTCTGACACAAACAAAATATTAGATCCACAAGTCCAAATGGCAAAGATATGTGTTATTTTGTTGCGCAACTTAAAATTTCAATAATCAGACTTTAAGCTTGCATATTCAAGACTTGCCAGGACTGAGTTATATTAGTCCTTAACATTCTTCCCTTGGCAGCTAGTATTCTGCCTTTATATCAATTTGAAAATGTTCTGGGGTTCTCTGCTACATAACTTTCTAGCATCCCTTCTCTTTCTTTGGCCGGTTTTCCTCTTTTCTGAATCCCAAAGTAGTGACAGAAGAGGAAGAACATTATCATTCTTTTGCTTTCCCACATTTGCTTCAATTTTATTTTTATGTTTCTTATTTTACATTTAATTTGTTCCTCATGTTTATATCCCATATCAGTGGGCACTGAGGTGCTTATTCTTACAGGCCATGTGAAAAATATGGCTTTTTCATTGGCTTATTCTGATTCATCAACAAAATCAGAAAACTTGCAACTCTTCTCAACTTAACTTTCCTTAAAGGTGACCAGATGGTAAGCAGGAGGTTCACCATTGATGTGAATGGAAACTTCTGACATTACTAATTTATCAGAAGTTGCTCTGTCATTAAATAAAAGTGAGTAGTCTTTGGATCAAGGTGTATTAAAACAGGAAGGAGAATGTGGTAGCTTCCCCAAGTGGCTCCAATAACTCTCATCTCCTGGTATTCATGTTCTTGTGTAATCTCCTCTCATTGAGTATGTACTGGACCTAATGATTTGCTTCTAGCAAGTAAAATAGGATAAAAGTGATGAAGTATTCCTCCCAATATCAAATTACAAAGACGTCAGCTTCTCTCTTTCTCCTCCTCGCTTACTCATGCTAACAAAAGCCAGTTATCATATTGTGAATGGCCCTGTAGAGAGAACCAAGTGGCACAAAACTCAGGTGGACCTTCCACCTACAGCCAGTGAAGAATGAGGCCCTCGCAATAGATGAAAATATAGAGATGGAAGAGATCACTTTTATTGTTTATAGAAAAGAAACTTAATTATTTTGTTGGTTCAATTGTTTTGTTTTGTCTTAATCAGAGTTGGGCAACTAACTTGTGGTAATGTAAATTTTAGATTTATATTAGTATGCTGGTATATTAAAAATATTTTAATATTTATTTAAATTTCTTTACATACGACCACTTTCGAATCTATTGTTATAGGCTATTAAACAACAATTACAATACTAAGAGGAGCCCACAAACTTTTTAAGAATATTTCTATAATATTTCATTGCACTTACTCTGCTTTTTTTACTCTGTGGTATCTATTGTACTTGGTGCTGTGTTCTCACATTGGGCAGTGTTAACTGATCTGGGATTGAACAGCTGGCAAGGTCTTGAAATCTGGAGCTAGATTTGAGATAATATGAGAGAAGACAGTGAATTGCAGGGAGGAAGCAGTAATTCTCAGGGAAGTTGCTCAAAATCTTTACATTTTTATGGGTGATCATGCATTTACGTGTTTTAATCTCCATCTTCAACAGCACTGTAAAGCTTTGAAATATGTTTCTAATAGGGATAATATGTGAAGCAGAAGACAGTGTCCAACTAATACCTGAGATTCCTGGGTGGACACTGGTCTGGGCACTAGTTTCTATCCAAGATAACAGAAAAGATGCTTCTATGGAAGAACCTGCAGAGTGCTGCTTGAGATCGGTTATCTTTCCGATGTTTGGGGGACAAAGGATACATGATGGTTTCTTGTGGAGTAGATGTGGGCCCTGTGGAAGAGAGATCCAGTATAGAATTGTCTTGAGCCTTTACCAGCAGACCTATCTAGATGGATAAAGAAATCTTCACAGAAAGTTCTTGGGTTTAAAGTGCCTGGATTAAGGGAATTATAAGAGAGGTAAGCCCAGCTGGGATCTGTACTGAGTGCAAGAAAACTTTCCACAAGAAATATAGCTCCATCTTTAAAAATCTACCATCACCAGAAAGGGAAAAACCATCTAAAAAACTTTTAGGTCAAGTGTGATCTGTCTTCCCTATTCCTTACCCTGCTCTACAAATGTTAGCACTGAAGGGAGTTAGCAATCTGGGAGAAGCGAGGCTAGAGACTGAAAAAGGTAAATATGTGTCCCTTTCCCACAACAAACTTCCAGTCTGAAGTGTGTCCAGTCAAGACAGGTAAAACATGCCATTCCTGGTTGTTTCCAGTTGTAATTATTATTTCAGACTAGGCTCCCTAAATGTGTACTTAAGACTTTCTGGTTTACTGTAATGGTAGGATTGTCTGTTACCTAAGAGAGAAGAGAAGAGAAAAGGTATAGGTTTGTCAGAATGTAGAGTTTTTTTTTTCTTTTTTCTTTTTTCTTTTTGGTAGAGACAGGGTCCCACTTTGTGGACCAGGCTTGTTTTTACTTTTTTGAAAAAAAAATATATATATATAATTGCATTTTAGGTTCTGGGGTACATGTAAAGAACATCCAGGATTGTTGCAAAGGTACATACATGGCAATGTGGTTTGCTGCCTCCATCCCCATCACCTATATCTGGCATTTCTCCCCATCTTATCCCTCTCCAACTCCCCACACCCCACTGTGCCTCCCCTAGTCCCCCCTCACAGACCTCAGTGTGTGATGCTCCCCCTCCCTGTGTCCATGTGTTCTCATTGTTCAACACATGTCTATGAGTGAGAACATGCGGTGCTTGTTTCTCTATTCCTGTGTCAGTTTGCTGAGAATGATGGTTTCCAGGTTCATCCATGTCCCTACAAAGGACACCAACTCATCGTTTTTTATGGCTGCATAGTATTCCATGGTGTATATGTGCCACATTTTCCCTGTCCAGTCTATCATCGCTGGGCATTTGGGTTGATTCCAAGTCTGCTATTGTAAACATTGCTGCAATGAACATATGTGTACATGTGGTTCTTATAATAGAATGATTTATAATCCTTTGGATATATAACCAGTAATGGGATTGCTGGGTCAAATGGAATTTCTATTTCTAGGTCCTTGAGGAATCACCACACTGTCTTCCACAATGGTTGAACTAACTTCCACTCCCACCAACAGTGTAAAAGTGTTCCTATTTCTCCACATTCTCTCCATCTTCTTTTGTCTCCAGATTTTTTATTGATCACCATTCTAACTGGTGTGAGGTGATATCTCAATGTAGTTTTGATTTGCATTTCTCTAATGACCAGTGATGATGAGCATTTTTTCATATGTTTGTTGGCCACATATTTGTCTTTTTTGAAAAGTGTTTCTTCATATCCTTTGCACACTTTTGAATGGGTTTGTTTTTTTCTTGTAAATTTGTTCTAATTCTTTGTAGATTTTGGATATAAGTCCTTTGTCAGATGGTAGATTGCAAAAATTTTTTCCCATTCTTTTGGTTGCCAGTTCACACTAATGATTGTTTCTTTGGCTTTACAAAAGCTCTGGAATTTAATTAGGTCCCATTTGTCTATTTTGGCTTTTGTTGCCAATGCTTTTGGTGTTTTAGTCATGAAGTCCTTTCCTATGCCTATGTCCTGAATGGTTTTGCCTGGGTTTTCTTCTGAGGTTTTTATGGTGTTAGGTCTTATGTTTAAGTCTTTAATCCATCTGGAATTAATTTTATTGTAAGGTGTCAGGAAGAGATCCAGTTTCTGCTTTCTGCATACTGCTAGCCAGTTTTCCCAACACCATTTTTTAAATAGAGTATCCTTTCCCCATTGCTTATTTTTGTCAGGTTTGTCAAAGATCAGATGGTTGTAGATGTGTGGCATTGCCTCTGAGGCCTCTGTCCTGTTCCATTGGTTTATATCTCTGTTTTGGTACCAGGACCATGCTGTTTTGATTATTGTAGCCTTGTAGTATAGTTTGAAGTCAGGTAGCATGATGCCTCCAGCTTTGTTCTTTTTGCTTAGAATTGACTTGGCTATGTGGGCTCTCTTTTGGTTCCATATGAAGTTTAAGGTGTTTTTTCCAGTTCTGTAATGAAGGTCATTGGTAGCTTGATGGTGATAGTGTTGAATCTGTAAATTACTTTGGGCAATATGGACATTTTCACCATATTGATTCTTCCTAACCATGAGCATGGAATGTTTCTCCATCTGTTTGTGTCCTCTCTTATTTCATTGAGCAGTGGTTTTTAGTTCTCCGTGAAGAGGTCTTTTACATCCTTTGTTAGTTCTATTCCTAGGTTTTTTATTCTCTGTAGCAATTGTGAATGGGAGTTCGTTCTTGATTTGGCTCTCTTTAAGTCCGTTATTGGTGTATAGTAATACTTTTGATTCTTGCACATTGATTTTGTATACTGAGACTTCACTGAAGTTGCTTATCAGTTTAAGGAGATTTTGGGCTGAGATGATAGGGTCTTCTAAATGTACACTCATGTCATCTGCAAATAGAGACAATTTGACTTCCTCCTTTCCTAATTGAATACACTTTATTTCTTTTTCTTGCCTGATTGCTCTGGCTAGAACTTCCAATGCTGTATTGAATAGGTGTGGTGAGAGAGGACATCCTTGTCTAGTGCCAGATTTCAAAGGGAATGCTTCCATTTTTTGCCCATTCAGTATGATATTGGCTGTGGGGATTGTTGTAAATAGCTTTTATTATTTTGAGATACCTTCCGTCGATACCTAGTATTGAGAATTTTTAGCATAAAGGGCTGTCGAATTTTGTCGAAGGCCTTCTCTGCATCTATTGAGATAATCATGTGGTTTCTGTCTTTGGTTCTGTTTATGTGGTGAATTACATTTACAGACTTGAGTATGTTGAACCAGCCTTGCATCCCTGGGATGAAGCCTACTTGATCATGATGGATAAGCTTTTTCATGTGCTGCTGCAATCGGTTTGCCAGTATTTTATTGAAGGTTTTTGCATCTATGTTAATCATGCATATTGGCCTGAAGTTTTCTTTTCTTGTTGAGTCTCTGCCAGGTTTTGGTATCAGGATGATGTTGGTCTCATAAAAATATTTGGGGAGGATTCCCCTCTTTTTGTATTGTTTGGAATAGTTTCAGAAGGAGTGGTACCAGCTTCTCTTTGTATGTCTGGTAGAATTCGGCTGTGAACCCGTCTGGACCTGGGCTTTTTTGCTTGGTAAGCTATTAATTACTGCCTCTACTTCAGCCCTTGTTATTGGTCTATTCAGGGTTTCGATTGCCACAGAATATAGATTTAATGGCAGGGGTAGAATTATCTCCACTGAATGAAATTTAATAGTATGGCAGAAGAAAATAAAATTGCATTTTGATGTCAGTTCTTGTGTCATATTATTCAATACACCAGTTACATATGCTTCTCCACTGTCTTTCTGTACTACCCAATAGAAAAAGTATCATAACATGTATTGCTGATTTACTTGTCTGCCTCACTTAGAAGATGAATGATAAAGTAGAAACTCATTCTCAAGAAAAGCCAGTAATAAGAAAATAGTTACGCTTCACAGGAAGTTTTCTATCAGGAATCAAGCTTGCTTGAAAACAGGAAACAAACTCTGATCCACAGACATTTTTAGTTAGGGAAAAGATTACTTGCATTTGTCAGAATGTAACAAAAAGAAAGTTTGAAACCACTGACAAAAATATTTGTGTAGTTTGTAGTGTAAACTTTTCCTAATACGTAGGCTTAGCCTCAGGCATTCTTCCAGTGATTATTCTACTCCCCTTCTTAAGAAGATGCTCAGATCAACTTGTATTCATTACTTGATTTTATATTTAAGTTGTAGAGATAGATTTATGAGACTGGTTTGCCTGGAAAGTTTTATGATCCATATCAAACTTACTTTGAGTTTTAATGCTACTGACAATAACAAATAGAAAAATGTAAAAATCAATGACATGAAGTCTTCAACATTATAAGCAAGCTGTTGCATGTCTAAATATTTTGAATAATTGTAAATGATAATATTTGTTAAAAACAAACAAGTAAGACTTTCAAGTACTATTTTACCCTTCTTATTCTAAGATGAATTACTACACAGAATTATTTATTGAGATATTCATGGTAATATTTTCCAAGGAAAAGGTTGCTCTCAAGCAGAGTCGTCTGTGGTAGGTTAAATTCTCCAGAATTAGACATGCAGAGATGGAGATGGGAATGTAAGCTGTTTATCAGTTTTTAACACTTGTGAAGAGAAGGGATGAATTAGGATTTGGTAGAGTAAAAAGTCAGACTGCAATACAGTTCTGATAAAGTCAACCCTGTGGGAAGTTCTAGAGCATGTAATAACTATCAGATTGCCTCAGTTTAGGCCAAAGTGATCAGTCTGTTATATTCCCATCTTGCTTAGTCAACAGATGAAGGTTGCCTTGGGAGGGGTGTAATGTCTGTCGAGGCAATACTCTGCAGCTGTGGCTCATTCTAACATTGCTGACAGCTAAGAGGATACGTACTGACTACCCTCTTTTCAGTTGGGCATTAAGTCCTTTCTTAATCTTCATCTTGGTTTTCAGAGGAATCTGGGCAGTACATTCACAATCTACTGCATTATCTGTTACAAGTTTTAGATGCAGGAAGTTTTACCGGGACAGATATGTTTATTGAAGATATTTCTGTGCATTCAATATTCAAGATAACTGAGGATCAAATTCTAGGGGAATTAGGAATCTTATTATTTAGAAGTGTCTACTTAAGGTTATTCAAATAAATGCATAGATAAATCAGTCTCTAAATTTAAAGCATTCATGACTTCATGATGTATCTGTTCAATGAAAAAGTCAATAAATTTTGAAGACAGAAGAAACTGGAAAAACATTAAACCTGAGAATATGTGTAAAAACTATGGATCATTACAATCAGTTCTTCTATACCATAATACATGCATTCTATAATCATTGTGCTGTGCAAAATAGCACAATAAACACTAGGTGCCTTATGGAGAAAGAATGGGTTTAGGGATAATTTAAAGCTCACAAACATCATCAGTTAAACATAAAAAATAATCAAGAAAGTTTTACACATATCAAATGATTAGGAAATACACAAATACTAAAGCGAATATGACAGTTTACCTTGAAAAAGATTAAAATTTCCTTGCAGAAGCGGCCAAAAGAAGGGTGCAGCTTGGGAGTTCTAATAAGTATTAGAAAAAGGGTTATCTGAGATCAGACATAAAGTCTCATCCATATACCAGATGTGGATGGGTGCGCTGTATGTGTATTTGTGCTCATGTGTGCACACGCACGCGCGCACACACACACACGGTGAGTTTGAGCTGAAACTGCGTTTAAGTGCAGCTTGATTTAGGTAGAGTGCTATTTTCTGCATTCACCTACAATTTCTGGTGGCCAGAATTATGTATAAGCAAGCTGCAAATTTGCTTTATGCTCCAATTGTTCCAAGTACCAATTTCCTTAGCATAAATTTGCATTTCCAAAACAAGTGCAATAGCAGAAGGGATTGTACTTTCAAGACATGTTTATTCTTTCTTCTTTGATGTGAAAACATAGTAATGTGCTAGGTGTTTTTATTTAACAATCATTTAATCATTGTATCTCATTCAATTTTCTGGATAGTCCTAAGTGGTAGCCATTATTGTCTTTGCTTTTATATATGCGGGAATAACTGACAGTGGTGAAGGAAATTTCCAAAGATATTAAAAACAATCAGTGGTGGCGAGAAACAAACTTGTCTGTCAGATTACAAAGCTTATGTTCATTTGTCCACACTACTACACTAAGTCTCCATTACTTAAACAAAGAGAAGTATAAAGCAAACAGGGTAAAACATTTTTCATTTTCTGCTTGCATGGATCTACATTTTAATGTAATAGGGTACTGTCTTTTCATACACTACAAACATTAGCACACTGTTATAATTTTTATGTTATTTTCATTTTAGTCATTTCCAAAGAAGCTATTTCCCCAAATGACATTAAATACTTTTTGCTGAAACTGCTTTTCCTTATCTATTCAATTTCCATAACTCTCAAAAGAAAATGAAATAATAACATACAGTGTATGAGACTGTGAAAAGAAAGACCTTTCTGCTACATATATATATTTTGCTCAATTTTTAGACATTATAAATAAGTTGTATTTTACACTGAGGAAAAAAACTCTATAAAGAGAGGACTTAAAAAGCCATTATTAATACAGCTCAAATGACTTGAAAATTTCTAAATTACTCACTTCCTTTAATCTAGTCTATAAAATATAATGACACTGACTTGCAGCTACCATCATTCCTTATGTGCCTATGTGTATGATTTTAAGAAATTTCAAAGCATCCTTTTAAATGCAATTTGATTCTTTAAATGATTTGAGTCTATGATTACATCTACTGTTTTGCTGCAAGACCATGTCACAATCTCAGAAAACATTCATTTGTTTTAAATATGAAAGTGCTTACCTGAACATATATTACTTCTATAAGTCCCTCTCCTAACAGAAATCACAACTGGACAAAGTTTGGGAACATCACAGTGCAAGTATCTGGAATACCACTGTTTTTTAATCTCAAAAAATAAACAACTGCCTATTATAGTATCCTAATTGAAAACCTCACCTGAACAAATACACTTAAAAAATACACTGCAAATTATAATGCATGAAGTGGCTATGAGCCATTGGTGATTTCATACTAACTTTCTCAGCACAGAACCTTTTCATTTTCGCTCTGAACTTATATTTCTGTATTAATGTGCATATATGTAAAACATAATCATTACATTAAAACATGCTATTTTGGCCAGGCTCGGTGGCTCACATTTGTAATCCCAGCACTTTGGAAGGCCGACGCAGGTGGATCACAAGGTCAATACTTTTGAGATCAACTTGGCTAAAATGGTGAAACCCCGTCTCTACTAAAAATACAAAAAATTAGCCGGGTGTGGTGGCAGGCGCCTGTAGTCCCAGCTAATCAGGAGGCTGAGGTACAAGATCAGGCTGAGGTTGCAGTGAGCCGAGATCGCGCCACTGCACTCCAACATGGGCAACAGAGCAAGACTCCATCTCAAAACAATAACAACAAAACCAGTTTTGAAACTATTCTTTATCCATATTTCTCATTTATGACAATTAATAGTCTTATTCAACATTTTCTAAAGACTGGATATTATTCCATTATATGGAAACCTAATTTTGTAAGTTTCCATTATATGAATATTATTCCATTATATAATAATATGAATATTATTCCATTATATGGAAACATAATTTTGTAAGTGTCTATTCTGATATTGCCACTATTTGGCATTTCCAAATGTTTTGTACCACACTATGAACAAGAAAAATACAAATATTTGCACAAATGAATTCGTGCTTGTTTTTTACTAAATACCAAGAATAGAACTGCTAGGTCAAAGAGCACACATTTCCTTATGGTTTTTGAATAATTACTGAAAATATTTACAACAATTTGAACAAATACATTCCTATAAATATGAGACTACTCATTCTCTAACATCATCAACAATAATAGGTAGTGCAATTTTAGAAATTAGATACATTACTTTGGTTGCTTATTTAATTTGATGCCTAAGTTTGCATGTTGCCTATTTTTAGCTAAAATTTCACCAATTTTTCTCATTGCTCTTTCCAAATTGATTTCTTCCCTAAGTTTGTCTGTATAGATTTGCCTACAACTTAGAAATGTAAATCCTATTTGCATTTCATGTAAATGGAATAATAGAATATGTGGTGTTTTGTGACTGGCTTTTTCAACTTAACATAATGATTTCAAGGTACATTCATGCTGTAGCATCATCAGGACTTCATTTCTTTGTATTGCCACATAATACTCCATTGTTCAGATATATCACATTTCATTTTTTCATTCATAAGATGTTAGGCATTGTTTTTCCCCCACTTCTTAGCTATTATAGGTAATGTTGCTATGAACATTCTTGTACAATTTTTGAGTGAAAATATATTTTAATTTTTCTTGGGCATATGTCTAGGAGTAAAATTGCTGGGTTATAACTATATTTAACTATTTAAACAATTGCCACACTCTTTTCCAAAGGAGCTGAGCCATTTAAAAATCTCCTCAGAAATCAATGAAGGTTCTAATTTTTGTATATTCTCATGAAAATTTGTAATTATCTGGTTTTTATAATTTTAATCATGCTGGTAGCTATGAAGTGGTATCTTATTGCAGTTTTAATTTTCATTTCGCTGCAGACTAATGATGTTGAGCATCATTTCATGTAGTTCTAGGGTATTTGTATATCTTCTTTGGAGGAAAGTCTATTCAAATCTTCCTATTTTTAAATTATTTGTCTTTTAGTATTTAGTTGTATTGTTAATATTTTGTAGATAAAAATCCCTTATCTTATATGTAACTTGGAAATCTTTTCTCCCATTCAGTAAATTGCTTTTCATTTTTGTTATATTGTTTTTGAACCACAAAGTTTAATTTTGATGATTTTCTATTTGTTTATTTTTCTTCTGCTGCTCATGTTTATAGAGTAATGTCTAAAAAACTATTTTCTAACCTGATTAGGAAGATTTATTTCTATGTTTTCTTCTAGAATTTTATACTTTTAGGTCCTTGGTTAATATCTATGATAAATTTTGAGATAACTTTTCTAGTTAAATAATCTAACATTATTGTTTTGCAAATTGAGATCCAGATGTCCCAGCACCATTTATTGAAGAGAATTTTCTTTATTGAATTATCTCAACACACTTGTGTAAAACCTATTCACCATACATATGTGTTTTTCTATGAAATCCAATTTCTATTCCACACGGAGTGATTATCATAGGTTTTTTAGTAATTTTTAAATTGGGAAGTATAAATATTTCAACTTTTTGCCTTATTACAATTGTTTAGGCTATTCTCATTTTATTTTATAATTAAATAGAAATTTTAGAATCAATTTGTTAATTACTGCATAATAGGTGGATGAGATTTAGAAAGGGATTATGCTGAATCTATAGATCAATTAGTGAAATGTTGCCATCTTAACAATAGTGAGTCTTCTGATCTGTGAGCATTGGCTGTCTTTCCATTTATTTAGGTCTTCTTCAATGACATATATGTGTGTGTGTGTATATATATGTGTTACATATATATATATATATAACATATATGTGTGTGTGTATATATACATGCATATATGCACATATTCTATATAAATGTATATATAAATATACAACAAATACATTTTGTAAAAAACAACTATACATTTTATAACAATATATATATTAGTTTTCAGTATATATCATCTCCATGTTGTATCCCCTAGAAAATTGTCTTTCTGTGTCAGAGACTTAATAAAGAGGTGACTGGGGCTGGGCATGAGGTCATAATACAGCTTCTCTAAGCTTTAATTAAGAAGTAAAATAAGTTACTTCCATTGATAGCCTCATGTCCATAACCAGTTAGATGACTCTGCCTGACAGCAAGGGGTTGGGAATGGGTATGAGTGGGTGGGATGTTTGGTGAGTACCTCTGCCATGACACAAAGATGACATAAGAAGGAAATTTAAAAAGGCTTTATTGCTACATGAGGAGAAAAAAATGAGAAACTATGTGTTTATTATGCTAACATTTGTGTAAAAATAGATTTGAATGTATTGATATGTTTTATTTTGTGTAAAAAAAAAAAATGTCATGATACAAACCTGGCAACTACATTTGCCTCCAGGGAAGTAACATTGGTAACTGAAGGACAGGACTAGAAATGAAATTTACTTTTAGCTTTATGTCATATTTTATATCTTGAGTTTTGTATATTTTATAACACTGAGTAGCATAAAAATATTAAAACCTGTTATATTTTCATTAAAATCCAGAACAGCCATTGATATGTAACAACTTTCAATATTATTGCAGATATTCTAAGTGATAATATTAGATGAGAAAATATACTAATAGGTATAAAGGTTGGGAAGAAAATTTACAAATGATCTAACAATTTTCCTCAGAAAAATTCAAGAGTTTTAAAAATAATTATTATAAAATCAATTTTTAAATGTTGATAATTTTATTACATAAAATGCATAAATTCAAAACCAGCAGAATTTCTCTTCACTAGAATTAATAGAATAAATTAATTATAAGTTTATAAAATAAAATTTATTTAAATAATTAGGAATACATTTAATATAAAAGTTACAGAATCTATATGAAAAAGTAATAAAGCCATTGTAAAAGATATAAACAAGATTTCTTTGAATAATCAACACATTATGCTCCAGAAGATGAATAATTATTATTAAATGTCAAGTTTGAGAACTAAATGTAAATTTGAAGTAACGCCACTTCAATTAAATTGGTTGAGTTAGAAATTATGGATGCAGCAAACAACCATGGCATGTGTATACCTATGTAACAAACCTGCACGTTATGTACATGTATCTCAGAACTTAAAGTATATAAATAAATAAATAATAATTAAAAAAAGAAATGCTTTTACACTTCAGTGGTTTTAACATTTAATGTAGGTTTGAGAATAATAAAAATAATGTAAAAGGAGGAAAATAAGAGAGATTACTAGCTATCACAATTTGGTACAATGCTATAGTAATTAAAATTATTTGATTATAATATATAAATTAACAAGTCTAATGGAACAGTGGAAAAAACTCTGGAAACAATTATAACCAAATATTCAACATATAATAAAGTTTATGCTTTCATTTCAGAAAGAAAGGATGCCTTATACAATAAAATCATATGAACGTTGTTATTCTTTTACAAGAGAACAATCAAACTTTATTAAAGTTTTTTTTACATAGACTTGTTTAATTTGAGTGATACTTCATTATTCAAGGCAACAAACCCAGATGCCAATAAAAAAAAATGAGAAAGAATAAACCAAGAATTAGGCCACACTCAAATAATTCTAGTGTCTCTTACATATATTCTTTACTTGTAGAACTCAGGTATAATAACTATGAAGAAAATCTTCTCATGAGACTTCAACTTACATAGTAAAATAATATACATTCCATATTTTAATTTGTAGAGATAAAAATCTATGAAAAAATAGCTTCCATGTAAATATATATCAAATCTTAATAAAATATTGATATATGTATATAAATAATATATGTAAATATATATATTTTTTATATATGTACACATATATATGTATATGAACACAGTGATCAGTTAGCAATAAAATAAAATATTTGCATATATTATTTTATATGCATATCATATATACATATGAAATGTATATAAATTTACATATATTATTTTATATACATATACATATATAACCCTATTTCATATAAAATCTATTTATATTTTACATGTAAAATCTAAATGTATGTGTTGTTTTACTTAATAAGTTAAAATCAGTGCACTGTTACATCATAATGCTTCACTATCTACAACAAAAATCAAAATGAGTTTTTTATAAATATATAAAAAAATACAAAATCTGCGTAGAAATATTTATATTGTATTTACATTTTGGAGACTTTAATTTTGTAGCTAAAGTTAATACTTCAGAAAACTACTACCTAATAATTTTCAATTTTTAAGTTCTGTTTTAAAAGTATTAGAAATTGTGTAACTCCTTCCTTGCTGTACATGATAGAAATAACAATAGTAAATAACAGAGAATATGTAAATAGACTACTACATACATACAGTTGTCTTTAGTTATCACAGAGGTGATACATTTGATACATAAGGGGAAGAAACAATGATCCTTCAACAACTAGTGTTAGGCCAATAGCGTTTCATATGAAAAAAAGTGATTTCCTACCTCACATCATATGCTAAAATCAACTGTAGAAGAATTGCCAATCTGAATGTGAAGGGTAAAACAATTCATATTTTAAAATAAAATATGAGACAATGTCTTTACAGCCGCATAGTATGTAACAAATTTTTAGCAAATGAGCAAAGCTTTAATTATAAACAAAATAAAAATAATTGAATGGACTACATTAAAGTCAATTCTCTCAAGTAAGGGAGAGGTAGGAAGTTTTATAGTAAGAAAAATATTTGCCATACATATATTTGGAAATGACTTGCAGAATATATATAAAGAAATCCTAAATATCAGTAAGGAAAATAAATTCAATTAAAAAATTAGGTAGAAGACTTGAGAAATCACAATAACAATCAGTTATACGGTTTACCAAATAAATGATAAACACATGCACAGATATTTAAATTTACTCATCTTAAAGAAATTGCAAAGTATACTTATCATATGCTACCACTGCCATGAAACTGAAACAGTACCCACTACCAAATGTTAAGTTTGTGGGGAATCTAAAGGGACAAAAGGACTTTAAAAACCAATTTGGCACTGTTTACTAACGATGATCATTTGCATTTATTATGGCTCAGCAATTATACTTCTAAGTATATACCCAATAGAAACGTGTATATATATATATAAATATGTTCCATAAAATATATTTATTAAAATGTTTATAGAAGCTCTGTGTATATAATAGCTAAAAATGGAAATAATATATATTCACGTCAGCACTGAAATGAATTTTAAAATGGCATATTCACACAAGGAATAGTAATATACAATGTGAAGGAGCATACTATAACTGCCCTCACTAAGATGGATGAATCCCACAATGCAATGTTGCATGAAGGAAGTCATAACTAAAAGGGCTCATATTGTAAGAATGCAGTTATACATAAAAACAAAAGAAGTGTTAATATCTCTTTAAAGCCTGATTTCAGCTCTTTTGAATAAAAACTCATAAGTAGGATTGCTTGATCATTTGGTCATTGTCTTTTATTTTGTGAGAACACTCCATACTGTTTTTTGTAGTGACTGCACCATTTTCATTTCCACCACTATTGTGTCAGGTTTCCAATTTCTCCATGTGATCACCAAGACTTGTCTTTTTTTGTTTTAGTAACCGTTATTCTAACAGGTGTGAGATGATACTTCACTCAGGTTTGTATTTGCATTTCTATGGTGCTGAGTGATGGTGATCATTTTTTCATATAACTATTGTCCATTTGTATATCATCATTGGAGAAACGTCTATTCAAGTTACTTGGTCATTTTTAAATCACTTTCTTAGTTCTTTTGCCATTGAGTTGTATGAGTTCATTATAGATTTTGCAGATTAACCCTCTATCAGGTATGTATGTGATTTGCAAATGTTTTCTCCCATTTCATAGGTTGCTTTTTCACTCTATTGATTGTTTTCTTTGCTGTACAGAAACTTTTTAGTTTGATGTAATCCGATTTGCTTATTTTTGTTTTTGTTCTCTTTGTTTTTGGTATTATATTCACAAAATTACAGCCAAGAATAATGTCAAGAAACTTTTCCCTATGTGTTCTAGGAATTTTACAGATTCAGGTCTTTTATCTACATCTTTAATTGATTTTGAGTTTATTTTTGTTTATGCTATAAGGACCTAGTTTCATTATTTTGTACGTAGATATCCAGTTTCCCCAACTTTATTTGTTAAAGAAACTATCATTTCCCTAAATGTGTGTGTTTAGCACTCTTGTAGATGAGTTTACCATAATATGTGGATTTAGTTCTAGGTTCTGTATTCTTTTTCATTTGCCTATATGTCTGTCTTTTTGGAAATATCATACTGCTTTGATTATTTTATCTTTATGATGTATTTTGTATCAGGAAGTATGATGCTTCCATTTTAGGGATTAAGAAAAGACAAAAACAACACCAAAAAAAGAAGTACCCTCATTGTGTTAATAGTCGGAAGTGGTTAATATTTGTTATGTGATGGCCTGTAAAGGAGTCCTGGGAATACTGTTGTTTGATCTCTGTGCCAGCCATATGGGTGTGTTAAGCTTATGAAAAGTCATCCACCTTTACATTTGTGATTTGTACACTCCCCTTTATATATCTTGCTCTTCAATAAAAAGTTCAAGAAACATTAAAAAGTTGGAACACAATAATTTTGGGAAAACATTCTCTGCCTAAAACTATTTAGTCAGAAAGACTCATTCCAAACATAAAAGGAAACAGAAGAAACATTTTAAACTACAGTCCTCTAAGCATAATACAAATTTTCCTTTCACAGAGTGAAATTAATTGTAAATATGTGTCTCAGATTAGCCCACTGCGTCATTTTTGTACTTAACATCAGGGTTTCTTATTGATTCATAAATTTTTATCTATCTTTTAACTGTTTTTCCATCTTTTCATTAGCTGTACCATAACTGCAGCAAATCACTCCATCAGGGCAACAGATGTGCATATTGTTATGTACTTAAACAACGATCAAAATGTGGGAAGGTAAAGCATAAGTAAATAGATAAGGCTCGTCATATCAGAGCTCTTACATCAAAACAATTTTTTGAATGAAAAGAGTTCTTAATTCCATTTTCTAATCTATTGGAAAAATTCCATTTACCTGCTATAGATATGAATTTTCAATCTGACTTTTACATTAAGGTGTTAGTGAACAGATTCTCTGTGATGAACCTCAGTAATTCATTTCTCAGACCAGTTATAAAAACCCTGTCAAACTTGACTGAACTAAAAATAACAGTCACTTGCTTGGTAATCTGTATTCAAACTTATGTGATATATAGGTTTTTGTAAATCTGATGATCCACTTAGGTCAGTAATCCTGGCTTTATATTTCACTACTAATAATGTTGAGCAATTGGATGGAAATAGACTTTCAGATCCAATCTGGAGTAAATAGATGTACAGATTTTCTGAGTCTCCTTAGGCATTGAAATGCAAGTTAAATAAAAACTAATCATTACATTATATTCTAATAGTTATTAGTATACAAAAATAAGGTTTGCCATTAGCCCCTTCATTTTTAAGAGCAACTCAGCAAAATAAATTCCTTGACTTTCCAATTTTCTATAAAGTATTTCTAAGTGTTTATAATTAAAGAATCATGAGCTATTGGGAGATTAAATACTGGACTGGAATTTAAAATGTTAATTTCAGCATCTAGGAAACTGTACCAACTTTTTCATGTGTTATTTTCAGACAGAATATGCTGGGCAAAGGTATGAACCTGTGTACCCCAAAATTAATAATACAAGATAACCTATGATGAACAGTAGCTCATATTTTTCACATTCTGGTCAACTTTAGGTTATATCTGAACTATTTGGCAGTTCCAAAGAGTGCTATGCTTTCTCCATCTCAGTGTTTTGTGCATTCAGATGTTTCTGCTCAAACAATATTTTTTAGCCCAATTCCTCATTGTCTTTTTCTTTCCTGACTCTCCTCTATTTTAAAGAAAACTATGTTTACATACTTTAAATATACATATTTAAAAACAAAAGAGAATGAGCATACCTCCTTACAAATCTCTTTTTTTTCAAGGGGTAATAACTAATACTACCTTATTTTCCTTTCAAAAGTACACCATTTACATGATAAATTGTGTGGCAGCATTATCACCTATGAGAATCCTAGAGCTAATCATTACGTCATATCAATTTTATATCTATAATGTATCTGGAATCCACCCTTTTCTTTCCATCTCTACTTCCATCATTCCAGAATTGCTACCAGACCACTGAAACAGTTCCTATCTGCATTTTAACCCTTTCCCTCTTCTAAACTACTATGTACACAGTAGGCACAGCAATCTTAAAGCAAACCAAATAACTGTCTTTACTTATTTCCATTGTTCTCCCAATAAAATCTAAGCTTTATATTACAATATTTACTTCACCTGACCTTTGTCCACATCTCTGGCCTCACCCTAGGCAACTGTTTTCTACTGCTTTTTTTGGTTTTATTTTTATATATTTAGGGGATAAAAGTGCAGTTTTGTTACATGGATATATTGTGTAGTGCCAAAGTTTGGGTTTCTAATGTACCCATCACCCAAACAGTGTACATTTTACCCCATGAGTAAACTTTGTCCTGTCTCCCACTGCTTCTACCCTTCCACATTTTGGAGTCCCCAGTGTCTATTATTGCCCTCTGTATGTTCATGTGTATTCATTGTCTAGTTCCCATTTATAAGTAAGAATACGTGGTATTTGCCTTCCTGAGTTATTTTGCATGGGATAATGGTCTCCAGTTCTATCCATATTGCACAGAAAACATGATTTCATTCCTTTTTTATGTTTGAATAGTATTTTGTGTGTGTGTGTGTGTGTGTGTGTGTGTTCTGCATTTTATCCAGTGATCCTCCATTTATGGACACAGGTTGATCCAATGACTTAGCTATTGTGACTAGTGCTGCAATAAATATAGGAGTGCAGGTGTTTTTTTATATAATGACTTCTTTGCCTTTGGGTAGATACCTGGCAGCTTCCTCTTTTCTGTGTTGAGTCCCACTACACACTGTTCCTATTTCTACAGAGATACTCTCTCAGGTTTCTATATGGCTGTAGCCTCTTCCTTAAGGTTTTTGTTTGTGTCACCAACTCACAGATCTTTACTAAAAAATCTAGAAATATTCTCATTTTATTCTCCATCCAAGAACTATATTTATTTCTTTCATAATTTCTATAATCATTTGGGGAAAATGTTATTTTGCTCATTTTGTTTATATCAGTTTCATAAGAGCAAGTGGTTCACCAATGCATAATCGACAGTAAGCATAATGCCAGGAACACAGTGGTCAGTTAGCAACCTGCAACTATATTTTGAATATCTAATTTCCACTAGGCACTCTTCTAGGTAATGGAGTACAGTGAGGAGGACAAGTGTAATCTTTACCCTCAACACACTTGAAATTCAATATGGTAAAAGTAATATGTGCTATGAAGGACCTACAGTAGAGTTATGTACTAAAAGGGACCCACAAAGGAAGCTTCTGCTTTCCTTTCTGGGCTCAGGCAAGGCTTCAAGGAGAAAATGCCTTTCGATGTGAAACCTACACAATGAGTAAGGGGCAGCTGGACAAAGAGAGCTTCAAGAAGAAAGAACATTTCCAAAGCTCATGAATCCCGAGGGAACTCAGTATATTGAAAACAGAAAGAAGGTATGACTGTAATGTGATGACCAAACAAATAATCCATTCAGTCTTTCATACAATTGAGTTGACATTTATCAAATACTTACTGTATGCCAGGCACTGGTGTAGACACTTGAGATACTTCAGTGAACACAATGAAGAAAAATCTCTACTTTTAAACATTTCACAATTTTAAAACAGGAAGAGTAAGTTATGATATTTAATAGCAAAATAACTATGTATTTAATACTAAATAATTTCCAGTAGAGATTTGGATATTAAAAAGTTCAAGTTTTAAATTATAACACATTGACTAGTCCTCAGATGTTACCTAATAAGGCAGAGAAAGACTGTAATCTAGAACATGGATTTGACTTAGTTTCTTAGATCATCACCTCATTCTAGAGAAACAAGCAGTTTCTTACCATATGAATTATAAATGTTTCCCAAATTGTCAAACCTGGTTTATGTTCACCAGAGTGCTGAACTAACTTCTTTTTACCAGTCTAGTCATTTTGGCATGAAAGGAAGTTGAATGTAGACCAGCATGCTGATTTCTGTTTAATTTTCTAAGGGTTAAGAAACCAGAAACAAATCTAAATACGCCCTTTAGTGCAGAAGCTGAAAGATAGTGGTGGTTCCCAAAGATCAGATACCATACTGAAATGTCTTCAAGCATAGAATTTGAAGAGGAATGTGAGAAGTTACCTTCAATCTGTTCTGTTTATGATACTGGTACTTCTTTTGTTAAGGTCTGTTACTTTAGCAAAAGACTAATTGAATATAGATAAGCACTCCATTTATTCTATGACAAAAAATAAGACCCGTTCTGTTTATTAGTTGTTTCACTGGTGTTTGTTTTGTTTTGTTTGAGGAAGGGAGTAATTTAGTAGTGGGGCTAAAACCCTTTAGAATAGAGGTCACAACCCAATGATCACAACATATTTTAGTCTGCACAATATAAATCCTGCAATGTTTTGTTTTGATTTTGTATTTTTTATTGCAACCATCTTTATTTTCAATTTCAGCCAAATGAAGCAATTATCTCACAGCAAGAAAACGGGATGTTTTCCTGTATTCTTACTTAAAAAATATCTACAATAATCTTTTTTAGTAAGCCTGATCTGTATTAGAGACAACATGAAGAAAGTATTCACTTTTTATAAGCTCTAATTTTACCTTATCTTTTTCTAAAACTCTGCAAAAATGATTGATAGTAACATGCTGATCAAGCATCTGAAATGTGCGCCCCTGAGAAGTCATAATATGTAGTGTTAGTGGCTTCCAAAATTATAATTCGGATTTAGGTTTCATTAGTAGAAATGCAATCTTTAGAATAAAAAATGTAATAATTCTGCTCTATTGTTCACTAATCAGGTTACCATTGGAGTATTATGTTCAGTTATGGAGAACAGTAATAGTTGCATTGATAGAGTATAGATTATTTATATTACAGATGGTTATAGTACATATTAATTATAGAAGTCTAGGCTACAATAATACAAAGATCCCAAACTGCAAACATGTTTTCACAAAATAACTTTATTCTAGCTCTCATAAGAATTCAAGTTGATTCCAAGGTGGGGATTGAATTTGGTTTCATGCATTCATTTAGAGACACAGTTTCACAGAGGTTGTGATGTTTTCAGTATGTGGGATTCATGGTCAATTTTGGCATTTCCTTCTCAGCTAGCCAGAAAGGGTAAAACACAGAGGTGCAAGCATAAATTTTTATGAATCTCACAGTAGAGATAGACTCCAGATGCACAAAGGCACTCAGTGTATGAAATAAGGAAGGTTGGAACTGTGTTATGCATGGAGAACTGACAAAAGCTATACTCTAGAGAACAGATATAGAGGGAAAGAGAGAGAGAGACAGAGAGAAAGAGAGAGAGAGAGAGAGACTTGGGATAGAAGAGAAAGGAGAGATTACATTATGAACGCCAATAAGGAGGTATCTGTCTGATTGTACAGGCGGTTTCATTTCTCTGTTTTGCAGTTTTCGTTTCTCTCTATTGTTAATATAGAAGTTTAACCTGATAATAATGAAGTAGAATTTTGCTTGATTAAAAAGAGAAGGCAGAAAGTATTTATAAAGAGAAGGAGGAAAGTATTTATAAAAAGCAACAGATAAAAGGCAGAAAACCTGAATGTTAAAATTTTCTAATTTGTTAATTATGGTGGAACCAAATCATATTGTATTGCATAATGTGGGACCTGCTAAGAGCAGATTTAAAATCAAACACTATGTGATTCTCTAGAGATATGATTTGTCTGTGTTTCTACCTAAATCTCATCTTGAATTGTAGCTCCCATAATTCCCACATGTGGGAGGGACCCAGTGGGAGATAATTGAATCATGGGGTGGTTTCACCCATCCTGTTCTCATGGTAGTGAATAACTCTCATGAGATCTGATGGTTTTATAAAGAGGAGATTCCCCCTGCACAAGCTCGCTGTCTCTGGCTGCTGCCATCCATGTATGAGGTAATTGTTCCTCCTTTCCTTCCACCATGATTGTGTGGCTTCCCCAACCATATGGAACTGTAAGTCCATTAAACCTCTTTCTTTTGTAAATTGCCCAGTCTTGGGTATGTCTTTATCAGCAGTGTGAAAGTGGACTAATACGGTAAATAGCTGCTGAAAAGATACCTGAAAATGTAGAAACAACTTTGGAACTGTGTAACAGGCAAAGGTTGGAAAACTGAAGGGCTCAAAAGAAGACAGAAAAATGTGGGAAAGTTTGGAACACCCTATAGACTTTTTGAATGACTTTGACCAAAATGCTGATAATGATATGGACAGTGAAATCCAGGTTGAGGTGAACTCATATGAGGATGAGGAACTTGGGTACTGGAGCAAAGGTGACTCGTGTTACATTTTAGCAAAGAGATTGATGGCATTTTGTCTCTGCCATAGAGATTTGTGGAACTTTGAATTTGAGAGAGACGATTTGGGGTATCTAGCAGAATAAATTTCTAAGCAGCAAAGCATTCAAGTTGTGACTTGGGTGCTGTTAAAGACATTCGGTTTTAAAAGGGAAACAGAGCATAAAAGTTTGGAAAATTTGCAGCCTAACAATGCAATAGAAAAGAAAATTGCATTTTCTGAGGAGAAATTCAAGCCAGCTGCCAAAATTTTCATAAGTAATGAGGAGCCAATTGTTAATCACCAAGACAATGGGGAAAATGTCTCCAGGGCACCAGGCCATGTTAGAGATTTTTGATGCAGCCACTTCCATTACAGGCCCTGAGACCTAAGTGGGTTGGGCCTAGGGCCCCCTGTTGTATGTAGCCTAGGGACTTCATGCCCTGTGTCCCAGTCACTCTAGCTGTGACTAACACTGGCCAAAGTACAGTTTGAGCTGTGGCTTCAGAGGGTGCAAGCCCAAGCCTTGGCATCTTCCACATTGTGTTGAACCTGCCAGTGCACAAAAGTCAAGAATTGGTGCTTGGGAACCTCCGCCTAGTTTTCAGAGGATGTATGGTAACAACCTGATTGCCCAGACAGAATTGTGCTGCAGGGATGGGGCCCTCATGGGAAACCTCTACTAGGGCAGTGCAAAAGGGAAATGTGGGGTCAGAGCACCCACTGATAGTCCCTACTGGGACACCACCTAGTGGAGCTGTCCTCCTGACCCAGAATGGTAGATCCACTGAAAGCTTGCACCATGTGCCTGGAAAAGCAGCAGATAGTCAATGCCAGCCTGTGAAGGCAGCTAGGAAGGAGGCTGTACCCTGCAAAGCCATAGGGGCAGAGCTACCCAAGACCATGAATACCCACCTCTTGCATCAGTGTGACCCAGATGTGGGATATGGTGTTGAAGAGATCACTTTTGAGCTTTAAGATTTGACTGCCCTGCCAGATGTTGGACTTGCATGGGGCTTGTACCCCTTTGCTTTGGCCAGTTTCTCTTATTTGAAACAGCTGTATTTACCCAGTGCCTGTACCCCATTGTATCTAGGAAGTAACTAACTTGCTTTTGATTTTACAGGCTCATAGGTAGAAGGAACTTGCCTTATGTCAGTTGGACTGTGGGCTTCTAAGTTAAGGCTGAAATGAGTTAAGACTTTGAGGGAATGTTGGGAAGGATGATTGGTCTTGAAATGTGAGGACACAAGATCTTGAAATGTGAGGACTAGAGGTGGGATGATATGGTTTGGCTGTGTCCCCACCCAAGTCTCATCTTGAATTGTAGCATCTATAATTCCCATGTGTTATCAGTGGGACCCAGTAGGAGATACTTGAATCATGGGGCAATTTCCCTCATACTGTTCCCATGGTGGTGAATAAGTCTTATGAGATCTGATGGTTTTATAAAGAAGAGTTTCCCCTGCACAAATACTCTATCTTTGGCTGCTGCCATCCATGTAAGATGTGACTTGCTCCTCCTTGCCTTCCACCATGATTGTGAGGCCTCCCCAGCCATGTGGAATTGTAAGTCCATTAAACCTCTTTCTTCTGTAAATTGTCCAGTCTTGCATATGTCCTTATCAGCAGCATGAAAATGGTCTAATACATACAGATTCTCATTTTGACAAATGAATTCAACCTACTTAACTTGTGGATTTCTATCACTGACAAATGACATACTATCCACTCAGATGTTAAGGCTAGCAGCCTAAAAATTGTCCACGATTTCTCCCTTTCTATTAAACCTCCTGTGCAATTAGGTAGATGCCTCCTTGTTGGCTTTCCATTACATAATGTAGTCTATTCTTTCTGTTCTATCCCAAGTCAATCTCTCTCTTTCTTTCTCACTCTCTGTCTGTTCTCTAGAGCATGGCTTTTGCCAGTTCTCCAGTCATCTCTCAATTCCAAACTTTCTTATTCCACACACTAAGTGCCTCTGTGCATTTGCATATGCTATTTGCCTACTTCTCATCTGCTCTCCTTACTTCCATGTGGGCCATGGTGCTATATACTTTCACATCGTTTCCTCCTTATCATTCTTCCATCTCAGCTTAATTAAGAATAAATATTGTCTTTTTAGAGAGTACCTCTCTTCACCAATATCTTCTATTAAAGCATCTTGCTATTTATTTTATTCACTAGTAATATCCACCCTCTCTTCATTTATTCTCTCTTCCATTAGGATGCTACATCCTTGAACTTAGGGACTTTCAAGTTGTACATACTGTTAAATATTCTGTTACTATACAGTGCCTAAAACATAGATATTTTAAAGACACATTTGTTTAGGTTTCCTGATATTTCACCATCTCTCAACACATAGATGCAAAAATTGTGCTCCATCCAGCTCTTGCTACTTGGAATATATTAATCAGAAGCAGATATTTCCACCTCTTAGATAGATATCACCTAAAATTCTTATTTTTTGTTTTATTTTTCTTGAGATGGAGAGATGGAGTCTTGCTCTGTCGCACTGACTAGAATGCAGTGGCACAATCTCAGATCACTGCAACCTCTACCTTCTGGGTTCAAGCAATTCTCGTGCCTCAGTCTCATTAGTAGCTGAAATTACAGACGTGTACCACCATGCCTGGCCAATTTTTATATCTTAGTAGAGACAGGGTTTTGCCATGTTTGCCAGGTTGGTCTTGTACTTCTGGCCTCAAATGATCCAACCGCCTCAGCCCCCCAAAGTCTTGGGATTACAGGTGCCAGCCACTGCAACTGGCCTTAAAATTCTTATTCTCAAAATAAATATTTTAGTGTAAATTAACTGGAATTTAAGTGATCTCAACCAATTTCTTCCTTAAATAAGGTTTTTGACAAGGACTTATTTAGAGAATTTCTAAATGAAAAAGACAAAAAAAAAAAGATTATAGTGGAGTGAGTGCTTAGAAGTCTTTGTTTGCCTCTATTCAAACTATAAGATGTTTGGTTTATATAATTATATTATAATATTATATTATATCACTTCTTTACCAGAATATGGAACTGAGTTCTTTCATTAGAGAGTGAGGAAGGCAAATACAAACTACTCTTTAATTATATATGTGGTAATACATTAAATTTGTTAATAGAATTGGAATATATATTACAAAATCCCAGTAGGATTTGGAACTAATGCAAGGGAGCACAGAGTTAGTAGATGAACAGTAAATAGCAAACGAAAAAGTTCTCCTCTGTTAGGAAAAATGCTACTCTGCAGAGAACATTTGATCAGATAAGTATGTGCTGAACATAAGTTCAAAAAATTTTAAAAGGCATACTAGGGCCATTGAATTTCTTTTTGCCTCACACTTGCAGAAAGGGTATGTGAGTTGATTCCAACCCATTTTTGTATAATGTTTTCAGTTAATTTTTTTTTCAGGAAATTTGGAACAATTTTTTTCCTGAGGAAAATCTATAGGTTGTTGGTGAATTTTCTGGTACTAATGGCCTCAAGTTCCTCTCTGTCGCCTGCCTTATAGACACGCTGTCTTTCGCTTATGCAGATGACACAGATGACCCACTATCAATAGGAGATTGAATCAATTAATGGCACATAATTGAGGAATAACAGATTGGGGTTAGGGGTGCATTCTGCAAGCAGACAACAGAGTTTTCTCAGTCACAAGTATACTGGCTCATATGAAAATTAAATATGTGACCTTGGCTTTAGTAGCACCAGGATCTAATTGAGTTGGCCATCTCTGTCACACAATGTCATAAAAATAACTAATATTCTTGTCATTACCACCCTATGGTATCTATTAATGTTATAAATCTCTAAGTTTACTGATTCAAATAGTATTGTTTTTAGAATGACGTTCCCGATGATATTTTTAACATTATTTTTTCATGTAGTATTAACTAATTATTGCCCTGGAACTGGTTATGAACTTTTTAAAGTTATAATTATTAAGTATAACTACAAATTAAAACTTATAATTTAATCAGCCACCTGCCTGATTAAAAGACAGTCACAGAAAGCATTTTTAAATTCAAGCTCATAAGAGGTAATGCATAATGATTGCTTGTTGTTAGAATAATAGCAATCACAAGTTGGGCTTTATGGAGACAAAATATTTTCATCTTCCTCACTGAAGTTCAGAAACCAATTGAGAAATAATATATAGGCATCACCATTAATCTTAGCACATACAGGTCATCAAACCAGAATACTTTTTTTCCTCCACTACAGGCAGGCCAATACTAAAGAGAGAGAATTTAGAAAGGGCAGAGGCAAAGCAGCTCAGTTTCTTCATTCACCCTTACCAAAAGCGAAGGACAAGGAAGAAATTTAAGAGTGTTTCTTCTTCTGAATTTTCTTAATAAGGATTCTGCAAACATCATATTTCTTTTCTCATAGCAGACATAGAATGTGTTTGATGATATTATGAGCAGTTTATATCAGTGACCTCATTTTATCTTCCAAATGTGTCCTGAGTCAGATATTATCTCCAGGGTCGAAGAGGGATAGGACCTTAAAGAAGCTAGTTAACTTTCTCAAGGTTACAGAGATAGGAGTGGGAAACCACAGTTTTGAATTCAGGGCTCCCTGATTCCAAAGTCTATATTTTTTGTTTCTGTAATTTACTGCAAATATGTGATTATATATAATAACAGCAGCTGGATGCCAGCAGATAGAAAAACATCTTTCTATTTTTTTGAATGGTTTTATAACTCCATATTTGCAGAAATGTTTTATGCTGCTAATAAGCTTTATAAATACAATTTCCAGCAGGACCGGGAGTCCCTATTCCAACTTCGCTTTCCCTTCTATATTTTCACACATAAAAGATCTGGAGAAGGTCTAGGAAGCAGATGTCAGAGAAAATACATTCCATTTCTCCCACGGCTCAGTACTGCTCCAAAGGCTTATTCTATATGCATTGTAATCTAGTTTGGATAATTGTCTCTTTAGAATCTCATGTTGAAATCTCGTCCCCAGAGTTGGAGGTGGGGTCTGATGGGAGGTGTTTGGGTCATGGAGACAGATCCCTCATAGAAGGTTTGGTACCATCCTCTCAATAATGAGTGTGGTTTTGCTCTAGTGGTTCCTGGGAATAATGGTTGTTTAAAAAGAGCCTAGCATCTCCCTCCCCTGTCTTTCTCCTTTCCTCTCTTGCCGTGTGTTCTGTATACTCCAGCTCCCCATCACCTTCTGCCATAAGTGGAAAACAGCCTGAGTCCCTCACCAGAAGTATAAACAGGTGCCATGCTTCTTGTACAGCCTGCAAGACTATGAGCCAGATAAACCTCTTTAAAAGATTACCCAGCTTTAGGAATTCCTTTAAAACAATACAAACAGACTAAGACACATTGTATAAAAGCCTCTTTCTATGTCTCTCTTGATCTATCCACCTATAGCTTTTAAACATACCTTTGGTTAGAGCTTAACTTTTGATTCAAGTAACACTTTTCAGCATGTGTGGCATTACTTGTGTCCATTTTATCTGGCAGTTTGAGCAATGTAGAGTTCCTTAGATAGCTACAGTATAAAGAGTCTGTCATTAGGTGATCTTTCCATTGGTTTTTCAACTAAAGTTGCACATTTGTATAAGTCCCATATGGTCACTGATCTTGTGTCCCCATGGTAAAAATTAAGTGGAATGCATCATGCAATTTGCTCTTCTGTATCTGAAAAAGACTGTATATTTAGCTCTCCCTGCACACTCTCAGCTGTTTTCTCTGCTTTAAATACATTTCCCTTTTTGTGAGTCCAGAAAACTCTTACTCTTCATTAAAGCATCAAATATCAAGTTTAATTCCCTTTTCCACTTCATATTGTATCCCTCCTATCAGCTGCACTTATATGTAATACAGTATTCTATTTTTGGACATTCTTTTATTTTTCTTGTCAACTATCTACTAAATTTAAGTGTTATATCTGAATTATTTCTCTGTATCCTGCACATTTATTCTAGGATATTTCTTGATACAAAGTATATATAATACATATTTACAAAATGAATACCACCAAACTTATCCAGATCCATCGTTCGTTTAAACATTTTAAATACATTATTTTATCAAAAACACAAACCACTGCCCATGAAAGTAAAAATAAATTTACCCAAAATTTGAAATAATGACATAGTCCTTAAATTATAGTTGTTTACATTTTTTTTCTGTCACAGACACACAAAATATATGTACTCCAGTAAAAGGTTCTGATTTTTAAAATAATTGTACTCTATGTTCTATCACTAGCTAAATAATATTTGATCAGATTTCTTCATTTTCCTTGAGTAGGTGCTCACTCTGCATCTGCACTGTTTCATTGCCATTTTTTTGAGGAAGTGCTTCTTCAACATTAAGTTTTTTTATCCTATGGAAAATGAGCTATTAAGTCACATAGGTGTCTTTTCATCTCTCTAAGTTAGAATTAACCAGTCTCAACAAGGTGCCTCATCTTCCATGGTATCTTCAATATTTTATTTTGTCAATGTACAGTAATTATTCACTATGTTTTTCTGTGGATCATCATCATTTTATATCCTACTCATTTATTTTACTCATTTATAATGTTAGCATTGCCTAAATAGCATAATCTTTATCATTTTGTTGTTTATCCTTAACAAATAATATTTTAATCCATTTTAGTATACTTCATTAAAATATAGCCTACTGACAATCTTTCTCACCATAACTGTATAATAATGTTATATGATAACATGAAGGGAAAAAATACAGCATAACATGACTAACCCACGTATTTTCATTGACTTCTAGGAGAACCTTGCCAAAATGATTTCTTTGGTTTCTCATCCTTGTTTGTCATACTCTTCCTGTTTTAGGGTGATGATTCTAAAAGTTCAGGTACTTAATTATACTGTGTTCTACAACATTGCACCCTAAAAGGTTCTCTTTGAAGAAGATTGAAGTTAAGTTCAACAATATGTATTTGTATTATTCATCTCTAGTGATACTGCTCTTGTAAGAACATTAACCAAGCTTTTAGAAGTGAAGCTTAAAGCAAATTATGGATTCTGATTCATAATTTATAAAAAGTTGTTGTTATTTGATGATTGCTTTTATCCCAAAACTAGTTGTTTGCTGTCCCCCTCACCAAACACTGCGATAGTCCTAGCCAGAAATCATTCCTTGTTAAAAAGTTACTGTAAATTGAATTTGGTATCATTCTGCCTGTATAACCACAAAACAATTCTGTATAGTCACAAAATCAAGAGGACTAAAATATTTCTCTGGGTTATGGAAGTGGAATTGTATTTTACAAGACTCTCCAAAAGATAGTATAGCATTCACTATGTAGCAAGTTAGATTTTTTATTTGCCATCTGCTGAATATATTTGCATGCATGTGTGCCTGTGTGTGTACTACATATAAATTTAATATAGGTAAATTACATGGCACTACTTCACTATTGCATAGTAGTTATGAGTGGGTACTCTCAGATAAGACTCCCTATATTTCTCTTTGTTCCACTGCTTATTAAATTTATACCTTGAACAAATTATTTTATATCTATCCTATTTTCTTCATTTTTAAAATGCAGAATAAAATGCAGAAAATAATATCCTATAATTTTTATAACATTTCACAAGATAATATAGTTAAAGCAAGCCTTCAAACACTGTTAGCTATTACTAAGGCGTAGAGGATATAAAGATTAAAGCATACAATTTCTAGTCTCCATGACTTGAAAATCTAGATCTGCTTAGTTGAACTGAAAATAAAACTTTAGAGGTATATCTTTAAAAAATGAATAATGTAATTGATACAAAATGGCAATATTAAACCCCTTTTCATGTGCCAGCTGCTAATAGTCTTTCTCTCAAGTACTTTTTCTTTTAAACCAAGCACTTCAGCAAAGCCATATGAAATCCTGAAGTACTCAAAATTTAAAAGCTTGAAGGGTGGTTTCATCAGTCTATTAACACCACTGGCTAATATGTTCAAATGTAAGTTTTTATGTTTATTCCATGTTAGGTAACATGTAACATGTTGGTTTTCAATGTCTTATATTATGGTCTGTATAAATATATTTATTTCATAAAGAAATAGGCCAATATCAGTATATAAAGGATCAAATTCTCAGGCTGACTCTCCTCAAAAGCAGAGCCTGTTGAGGAATGAGAGAGCTGTAAGAATATGTGTTTTGTTGTGTTAACTAGCTTGCTCCCTCAGATGAAAGGTGGAAACAAAAAGGAGAACATGACTTTATGCCCAAGCCTGGCTCAGTAATAAGGAGGGAAACTTTGTCAATGTCAAAAAACAGAACGAAATTAGGGTGTTTCTGAAGGAAGAAGATTAGTATTTTCCAGGATATTTTTCTGACAGTTTATAACAAGTTCAGCATGCTTTCTTGTAAAAATTACAACTTGCCCTGCTCATTATGAAACCAGCCCTTTTCTTGTAGGGTTAGGAAATCTATATACAGATACCACAACTTTAAAGCTAAAGAAACAAAGGACAGCCTGGTAAGTTTCTGGCATTTTCAAATTCTCATGAATTTCATACTTCTGATCATGATTCTTCTCTTCAGAAGAATATGACACAGGACAATTGCTCAGTGTCTCACATTGGTCTCTGGCCTTTTCTTTTCCTTTGTGGAACTCCAAATCCCTTTGATGAGGGTGCTTATCATGCAATGGGAACTTTGGTTAGCAGGAAGTACTTTACCTGGACACAGTGGCTCACACCTGTAGTCCCATTACAGGTGCGGTGGCATGTAACTGTAGTCTCAGCTTTTAGGGTGGTTCAGGGGGAGTATCAGTTGAGCATGGGAGGTTGAGGCTGCAGTGAGCCTGATGGTGCCACTGCACTCCAGCCTGGGCAATAGAACAAGTCCCTGTCTCAAATAAATAAATAAATAAGTACTCTGCTTACCGGCTTGTTACCTATAATTATCTAAGATTTGGGTATGTGTTTCTAATAATCTTGTTCTGTAATAATTAATATGATTTTTCTGCTGACTAATGTGAAATGAATAAGCAAATCTGCATTAGTACATCTTTTTTGTTATGTCAGAGTGAAACTGAGGATCTTAGCTTTATGGCATTAAAAGAGATGATTCTTCTCAGTCTCATCACTTACTTGGTGACAAAAGTAAATTCCTTCGAGTTTAAAAAATTTCAGTGTCTTATCAGTTGGTGATATGAGATAAAAACCCAAGAAGTCCTGATTTGTTGTGAAGTAATGATTTGATGATATTACTCATTTCTTAGATTCTGCAATGCACTCTTGGAAAGTAAGCAATTTATTACCATTTCCAGATGAGAAATAAGAAGCCAGAGATAAGACATATAATTCCTAGGACACTGGGGAAGACTTATTAATTAGCTGCAGATGTAACATCAGGGTGTAATTGCTAGGTAGACCAATAATACAATGTCCAAAAGATATTCAGATTTAAAGCATAGTTCAGGACCTTGCCAGTAAATGGCTTTTCCCAGCAATCATAGACTCTATGGTCTCAAGGTAAGAAATGGACAGAAATTCATGTCTTGAAGGACCTTAGAAGTTTTGTCTGATTCACATTTACATTAAAAGAACAGTTTGTGTGACATATAAAATATTTTACAAAAAAAAAAAAATAACATTTATGCCCTATAGAAAGGCAGCACAAAGAAAAGGGAAAAAAAGAATGTAGGTTTTCATTGTAAAGTTAAATAAGAATAAAAACTATATTATTCAGACAAAATGGTAGACTTCAGTTTTTTGTTGTAAATCGCAAAAATAACTGTGTAATTTTTATCCCTCTTTTTAAGTCAAGCTAACACATAGTATTTAGTTTAAGGCAGAAAGAATGCATTCATTAGCATTCTAAGTGTAATTATTCGTCGTTCGAAACATGGAAAAACCACTAAGTGGATGGTGTTACACAGAGCAGAAACTAGATATGGAAAATATTATGATGTTGTTCTCTAGTTTGTGGATGTCCAAGTTATTGGTAGAGACCTAATTCTAGGAGAATGTTAGAGTAATAAGTATATTAAAAGAATAACAAAGTGGGATGATTTAATGGAGACATTTCAGGTGGTAAATGGGTACCAAAATGTTGTCACAGAGCCACACAATCTGATTGTCCTTGAGTTTTATTCATTTTAAATTTATATAGATGCTAAGCAGAAACTTATGATCTGTGCAGGGCTCAGAATTATCACTGTAGACAATTCTTAAACTTTGTGTGGGTTTCCTATTAGATTTGCTTCAGGGGAAATGATAAAGTCCAATAAATTTTATATATGTCAGCATAATAAAAAGTCATTCATTTTCAGAAGAATAATACAAATATGACAAATGCCAAATTATAATAAGCACCCCCCAGCTTTTTTCAGCATGCATGCCCACTCACTCAAGGTCATATTTCTATCTATCATACATGTGACCTTATTTGCAAAGAGGAGGAGGCATTATTGGTTGGCCCAGATCTCTACCTGGTACAATATTACATTGTGGGAATACCAATTCTCCCCTAAATGAAAACTTTTAGCATAAACTAGCTATCAGACATGGTAGAAGATTAACTCCCTTTTTGTTTGCTTTCTTGTACAGGTGTTAAAATGTTTCTGGCACAGATGTTAAAATGATTCCCTTCTTGTCATGTCAATTTTTACATGTCTTTTTGCAGAATGAAAACACAAAAAGTATGACAAAAGACCTCAAAGTTACAATTTCATCTTTTCACTAACTTGTTATCCAAATTTAGTAATTCATTTGTTTATGAAATCTTTCTCATCTTAGAAGAAATAACTGTCACTTACCTACATTCTCGCTGACATTGTAAAGATTTAATTACTAATGACTACAAAGTACTTCCCAAACATAAAGTGATAGATATTCTTTGAAACAAAATGCCTTTTTTTGTAATGCAATTATGCTGCCTATTTGTATTTGGTGAAAATGTTCATTTATTTATAATATATTTTCAAGAAAGTGAAATATTTTACCAGGGAAAAATAAACATAATCAACAAAGAAATAGTTAAAAGCTCCCAGCTAGAGTTCTCATTTTTATCCATTTGTGTGCAAACTGAATGCAAAAGTCCATACTTTCAGTTAGTGATTTTCATAACATTAACACATAAATGAAAGTAGTTAGAGCTCATATCTTGTGCCTATTTGACAAGCTCTAACAGAATTGTTTGCAAAATTTTATTGAAATCCCTGCTTTCATTTATCTTTGTTAGCATAAGCTTCAGAAATCAGTGGTATGGAATTCCTGTATAATTTAATTCTAAGATAATTAAGTGTGCAGGTGTTCAGAGAATAGCCTATTCTTCTAAGTAAATAAAATATTGTAGAAGAAATTATTTTATTACCTTATGGAAGAATATTCAGTTGGTTTGATTTGTATCTAACAGAATAAACAAAACAATATAACCCAAAGAAAAGGATGATAAACCAAGATACAAAAATGCAATTAGTTACTAGTAATCTCTTGAAGTTGATTAAGTAAACAAACTAAAATTGCTTAAACAGCTACAAGGAGGAATTTTAGAGTTATAGCATTTGTTAAGGTTGCTATATTAAACAGGAAAAAGTGTACTTCAGCTATATTTTAAAAATTTTCATTTGTGGGCATACTCCTCCTTGCTATACATCACAATAAACCCACAATACATACATTCACAAATCAGAAAGTAAGAATAATTTAGGGAAGTCAGTCCTTATAAGAACTTCAAGTTGTTCACTTTCCTCTCCACTCTTTAGGCTGGGCTTCATGTAAACTTTCCTAGACAAATGAGTTTAAAGTGCATTTTGAAAGGTCTATAGAGGAATAAATTAAGTACTTTCCATTTTAATGCCTTGCAGTCCTGATGGAAGTTCTTTCTTTTAGCTAACCTAAATGCTTTGTACAACATTTCAAGCTCACTTATTCTTGTCTCTGCCCTCTGTGGCATCAAAGTACCAATCAGCACCTTCTAAGTAATAATCCTTCATGTAATTGAAAACCAACTTGTTTCCTCAGCCTATTTTCTGACTTAAATAATATTAGTTCCCTTAACCTTTCCTCTGAGATTCTATTTTCCAAGCTATTAATCATGTTTATTGCTTGTCCTTAAACCTTCTTCAAGTTTTCCAAGGTCTTTTTAACTTAGTGAGTCCAGGTCTGTGCACAGCACTGTGATTATGCTAAGAGAATTACTTCTCACAGTGTATGCATTGTTCTTCTGCTTATGTGTCAGGGAGCTGAAAATGTTAATTCACCTTTAAAATGTGACTCTTAGATTACTGTAGTTGTTATTGTTGTCTTACTCCTACCAAATCCATCCTCGCCCATATTATAATCATATGGTTTACTTCACTTCTAAGTACACTGCGTCTGCATTTTAAAAATCCTAAACATATCCAACTTGTGAAAAATGCTATACATTTTAAATATTTTGTTCAAAATGAAGTCATCCTAATCACCCCATCTATCTTAGTATTTTTTTCTCAAATTATAAGTGTGTTTGAGAGTTAAAAGTACATATACAATTTTTATATCAAGAGCCAGTGGTTTCAAATTAAAACTATGTCATAACATCTGTTAGAGGCTTTATGTTTCATGTGTTATTCAGGATTTTATGTGTGATTCATTTTAAAATGAAATAAAATATAAAATATGAACATACATTTCTTGTACATCTGTGATCACCAAAATATTTTTTACTCCCAATTTCATCATTACCACCTTCCATAAAATTACTTTCTACAAATTTCAGTAGTATTTTAGATTTTCTTCACTCCCACAATCAAACATATTTAGCTTCCATTAATAGAGCACTCTAGCACCCTGATTCCAATCTTCCTTACATTTTTTTCCATTTTTCAAACATAAGAACAATAGGCAATGTAATTTAATTTAATTTTCATTTTCTTTATCTGATTCTGCAGACATTTTTACTGTGGCTCACTTTATACTTTTCCTTCAATTTCATATGCTACAATAAAATTCACATGCATTAAATAAATATAAGGCAAACACATTTTTACTCTATCAATATATTTTAAAATACAAATAGGCCTTCTGTGCATTTTACATACACACCTACATGATGAAATGCATCATTTAAAAATGAGTCATACATTTTTTTTCTATAATGCTTAATTCTGAAACTACTTAAAAGCCAATTTGTTTGGTGAAAAGGAAAAGTTATTGCCTTTTAACAATTTACAAGTATTAAAATGATGAGGTATTATTCCTTTCTTGTTACCGACAAAAATCTCCTGTGATTTTGATTCCTTAAGTCAACATTCTATAAATTTTCCTTAAGAAGAAATAGGTTAATTGAAGACTTGTTATAATGTATATCGCTCCCTTTAGTTTCCTTATTCTAAACAGTGCAAACATTTTGGAATTTATGTGGACTAGAGATTCCTCGGAGTTTCTCTCCAGTTATGCTGAATCTTCTAATTTTTTGCTTTAGCTTTCAGTTATAAATTGATGTCCTCTTTGCTTGCCTGCTGTTTGAAGCATTTGTCTTAACATGATTTCAAATCTATAAGCAATATGAAATGTTTTAAACCTAAATATAAATACATAAACTCATAAGTGAGGAGCCACAATTCACAAGTTTATTTTATCTTTACAATAATTACTGATATCCATTAAACAATTAATAATGATGTCTAAATAGATCATCTTATGGCATACTTGCATCACCCGTGATCAGTTACTATTATCATCATCCTTGTTTTACCCAGGAAATAAGTACAGATGATCCTAACTATGATGGTTTGACTTAATCGTTTTTTTTACTTGAAAATCATGATAAAGCAATACACAATTCAGTAGAAACCATATTTTGAATATTCATACAACCATTGTGTGTTTCACTTTCAGTACAGTATTCAATATATCACATTAGATATTTAATTGTTTATTATAAAATAGGCTTTGTGTTAAATGATTATTGCCCAACTGTAGGGCAATGTAAATGTTCTCTGACCACCTTCAAGGTAGGCTAGGCCAAGCTATGTTTGTTAGGTTAGGTGTAATCAAATACATTTTCAATTTAAGGTATTTTCCAGTTATAATGCATTTATCAGGAGGCAACCCCATAGTTAGCTGAGGAGCATCTGTAATGCCATCTCTTGACTGTTTACAAAGGTGATAAAGTGAAGCTGGGATTTCATTCCAGATACTGAAACACCAGAGTCTATGTGCTTCCAGTTAAACCACCTGGCAAGCCAGATTTGGTGTTTAAAATGCAATTGATATAAGAAGGCATGACTGACTGTTCCAAGGAGAGTCATTCAATACACTGCTTATTTATTCTCTTTTGGGATAAAATGAGTATAAGCCTTCATTAATGTTTTTCTGGTACAATTACTTGTTAGTTTTCTAAATGATTTGGCATACCAGTAGCTTACAGAACATGGCCACATTTGGTGTTAAGATTCATTTTGGGGGGGGAAAAGGGGAGGGATAGTGGGGGGGGTGGGGAGTTGGGGAGGGATAGCATGGGGAGAAATGCCAGATGTAGGTGATGGGGGAGGAAGGCAGCAAATCGCACTGCCATGTGTGTACCTATGCAACAATCTTCCATGTTCTTCACATGTACCCCCAAACCTAAAATGCAATAAAAAAAAAAAAAGATGTCCATTAAAAAAAAAAAAGATTCATTTTGAATTGATCCCACAATAATGATTCGTTAGAAAGGTGTGACCTCCATTTAAATATTGACTAATTGATGTATTTTATTTTTAAACCACATATCATTTAATAAAATAATATTATTTATTATCTCCAACCATGGGTGTGAAAAAAATTATAAAATATACAGCTTTTAAAATGATGTAATACACATGTATGTTATCTATAATTTTAAGGATTTATCAGAAACTTCAAAATATAATATCTTCCATTGAATATTTTTAATAAAGCATTTTATAATTTAGAACCCCTAGAATATTCTAATACAGTAGACCCAAAACTTTCAATCTTACTTTTATCAAAAATTGAATTCCTCTACTTCCCAATCCAAATCTAAAACCAGGCTAAACCACTCATGACACACGTATTTAGAGTCCCATTCTTCATGTCCCAGTGAATTATTTTTTGGGAAGAAATTCAGGACCTTTTAGTCAATCTTTTAATTTAGAGTATTAGTGTAAGGACTGCTTTGGGATTTGACGTGCATTGGCAAACCTATAGTGAAGCAAACAGAGGTAAATAATAGAATCACGGCAGCAGCTGGGTTTCAGACATGCCAACAGTAAACCTAGAGCTTCCTAGGCAGCTGGGGCAGGTGTTAGTGATCTAAATGAGGTTGGTGGAAAGACATTTATTACTTCACAATAACTCTGGCAACTAGACCTATGTTCCTGCCATTCCAGTCCTGGTTCCCACTTTGTTTTCTGCATTTTTCCAGCAAGTTTTTAAAAGTTTTATATCACCCCTAATAGTTTGACTATGACCTCTCTCTCCAGGCCAGATGAAGAAGTAATGCACAAAATTGTATTACTTCATTTTGCAGTATTTATTAGAAGCATAACCACAATTTAAACATCCTGCCATTTTTTTTTTAATTAACAAAGTGACCCCAGCTGTAACTGCAAACTCTACTCTTTTGTAATAAAAGGGATGCATTATCTTTTTCACAAATGCTAAATCAAAAAATTGATGGAGTGCCTACAATATAAAAGACGATTTTATAATAACTGTCTAGAAGTAGTCTCCCTGTCTTTAAGGATTAGGTAAGCACAGTTGGCAAAGCAGGCTATAAACTATAAAATAACACTAACAATAGATGTTAGCATTTGACCAGTGCCAAATTACTGATACAGATATCAAGTGCTTTTGAGTTTTCAAGGTGACAGAAAGTACACAGAAAAATCACATAAATGGACTGTGTCAATGTGGTAAGGCATGAAGATAATTAGAATTTAGATAAAGTCAGAAGAGGTCTAAACATAATATACGATTCTATATTATAAACATTATGTAGAATCTGATACGATGTTTACCTTACACTTCACCTGTAGCAGATGGCCTGTATATGAGAAAAGTAGACTATACAGTGGGGGATGGTAATTAAGCAGTTTTGATGACAGATAATAATTACAATTTTTGTAGAAATGATATTAAAATAACTAAAATGTAGGTGCTTGCTATGAGCTAATCACCATGTGCTTTCTCTACGCTAAACACCATCTAGTTTAATCCTCAGAACAAAAGCATATTGCAGGTAGTATAATTATCTAAATCTCACATATGAGAAAATTGAGGCATTGGTAGAAATAATGAGTCATTATGTATTTGTTCTTAGTGGTGAAGTCAGGGCTAGAATGCAGATCTCTTTGATGTTATAGTCTCTGAGTTTTGATTTCATTATCAGAGAAACAAGTTAAGGCAGGAAGGGCAGGAGGATGGCGAGGACAAAAGACATTTCTTTAAGAAGATTAGCTTGTTAGATAGATATATAGATACATAGGAATATCAGATATAGCTTAGTGTAGGAGGAGACAAAATGTCATTTGAAATACCTTCATTGTTTCATGTCTCACCTCCTCTTCTGCCACTCTCTCCTTATAGCTCACTCTGGTCTCCTTGTTCTTCCTCAAATATGGTAGTCACCTTAGGGCCACTGTGACAGTAGTTTTTTTCTGCCTAGGAAATTTTATCTGGATGTATGGTTCACATACGAGATTTTCTCTCCATCTGTTAGAAGATTTAAGTCAACTGCCACTTCTCATTGGGGTCTCCCTTGACAACTCCATTACACTGTAACCATTTTTTCCCCCAGGCACTGCTTATGGTACTCTGATTTTTCCTTTTCTTTCACAGAACTGTTACTCTTTTAATGTAATATAATATTTGTTATATTATATTATTTATTTTGAGACAGAATCTTGCTCTGTCTCCCTGGCTGGAGTGCAGTGGTTCAATCTCGGCTCACTGCAACCTCCACCTCCCAGGTTCAAGGGAGTCTCGTCCCCCAGCCTCTCAAGTAGCTGGGATTACAGACGTGTGCCAGCACATCCAGGTGATTTTTTTGTATTTTTAGCAGAGACGGGGTTTCACCATGTTGGCCAGGTTGGTCTCAAATTCCTGGCCTCAAGTGATCTGCCTGCCTCAGCCTCTCAAAGTGCTGGAATAACAGGCATGAGTCACTGCTCCTGGCCCATATAATTTATTTACTTACTATATGTATTGATTGTTGTCTTTATCTTTCTCCTTTCTATAAAATGAACTCTATGAATGGAAATAATATTTCCTATTTATTCACTTATGTAACCAACACCCTAAAAGACTCAAGTACAGAGTAGTTGTTAAAATAAATATGTTTTGAGTGAATAATTATATTACTGAAAATTTATTATGCAAATGACAAATGCTCATCCCATAAAAAAGAAAATATGTACAAAATATAAACATTTAAAACAAGCATAATCCCACCAATCAGCAGCAAGTATTAATATTGATGATTACAAACAATTTTGTGCCTTAATGTATTTTGATTATTAAAAGCTATTCTGAACCTATTCAATTTCAAAAATATTACACACTAAAAATAACTTCTTATCAAAATTGTTTTTGAGATGATTTCATTAGGAAGAAATATTTATTAATGTGCATCTTAGCTGTTCAAAGGTCAATCTGACTTTTACACAATTTACAAAGTATTTTATAATATTTATAAGTCTTAAAGTCTTTATTTAATTTTGAATGCAAAATATAATTAAAGGTATGATGATCAGTAAGGTTTTTATGTTGAAGATGAAGGCACTGTTTATGAAATTTACCCAGAGGTTTATAAATCCAAATGTGAGTTTTGAATTAAAAGCTTTCAATGGATGAGGCAGGAAAGATGAATGTGGAAATGATGCTACTGCTAAAACACTCTAAATGTCCAGATTAGTAAGATACTGAAATGATAGCCTTTCAATGTTCATTTACCTTAAATACTGCATTCATCACCTTGAGTGAAAAACATTATTTATACATTTCTCCACCTTGTTATTACTTATCTTTAAATCATTAAATCATTTCCCTTACTGAAGCAAGTGATATGTTGTAAACTCAAAGTTGATTATATGCCATATATTAGGTTGGTGCAAAAATAATTTTGGCTTTAGCCATTAAAAGTATTGCAGTTTTGCCATTACTCTTAATGGCATTTGGACCTTACATTTACTCTTACATTTGCACCTACCTAATATATACACAGACACATACATACATAACCATTTACAATTTAAACTAAAACCTGATTAGTAATAAAAAAACAAAAGATGTAATTTTATGCAAAAAACTCAAATATTACACATGTTATTGTCATGAATAAAGACTAAAAGTTTACTATTTATTAATTTAATAAAAGCTAAAATAGGATGCTTCTATGGAATGAAACACCAAGAAAATGTTTTAGATCTTGTGATCAGGCAAAGCCTCTCTGTGAAGATAAAATTGTAGCTGAGAATTGAAGGATGAGAAGAAATCAATCAAACAAAAAGTCTATGGAATAGAGTCTCAATACTGAAGAACCTTGGGGTGGAAAACGCAGTCCACAAAATACAACTGGAGCTCAATAACGGAGGGAGAAGAGTGAATTGAATTTGGTGAGATACAAGAATGCAGGATGATGATAGGGATTCAGAATCTCTGACAGGAAGTTTGAGTTATCTTTCGTGCAATTAGAAGTCCTTGGATTGGTGTTAGTCAAGGATGTTACATAATCCAACTTAGGCTTTAAAAATCAATCTAGCTGTGGTGTGCTATTGGATTTGGGGGAGAGGGGATAACTGGGAATGGATATACAAGATTAGAAGCACAAATTGATGAGGTATGAATGAGCCAGTCATATTTTCTAGTCAAGATTTTGAATCTTAAGATCAAAATTTAAAAAAATAGCATATGGACAGCTGTATATAAAATGAATAGCAATCTTTTAGGAGTCTTTTAGATCAATTATGTGTTTCTAGAGAATTAAGTGGCAGAGATTACTTAAAATGGCTTTCCCATTTGTGAGTTAAATAATTCATCTTTTTCTTGGAAAAATTACATCTTCAAATAAACTCTTCAGTAAATTTGTTATCACTACATTTCTGAGTCATTAAATGGTTTTAAAATATTTTCTATGTCCATTGTGCTAAAAATCAACTTAATCAGGTACAGAGTCATCAGCAAGTATCTTTTCTCCCACACTTATCTGTTAAAGTTGATCTATAGGTTCCTGGTATTGTTGAGATACTGGGAACCAAAGTAATAATGAAGGAGGGAGAAGAGTGATTTGTTTTCTTTACAGGCAACTAATATTTCTATCTAGGCTTTTGTAGGTTTTCTTTTTCTTTTTCCTTGAAATTTAGTAACTTTACCAGGATATGTCCTACTATCTCCTCATATACTAAAATTTTGTAGGTCAGTGAGCTGTTTTTTCTGGCAGACTAAGAATGGCTTACTATTCTAAAGGTTCTTTGATCATGAAAGAGAAGAATTTTGCTGAAGTTGAAGTTTGATTGAACTAAGTAATGACAACTACTTGAATAATTCCAGTGTTTTGCAGGTATACTGGCTATTTTACCAGGATTAAAAATAACACAACAATGAGAACAGATGGACCCAGGGAGGGAAGCATCACACACTGGGGTCTGTGGGGGGGGGGGGAAAAAGGGGAGGGACAGCAGGGGGTGGGGAGTTGGGGAGAGATAGCATGGGGAGAAATGCCAGATATAGGTGATGGGGAGGAAGGCAGCAAGTCACACTGCCATGTGTGTACCTATGCAACAATCTTGCATGTTCTTCACATGTACCCCAAAACCTAAAATGCAATAAAAAATATATATATTAAAAAATAATAATAACACTTCCAGTCATACATTTATTTTTCCTAATTTTAAAATGTAAATTTAGAAATAAATGTAAAAACTTTTTTTTTTACTTTTAGGAATAAATGTAAAAATGTATTTCTAAGTTTATGTTTTAAAATTAGAAAAAAAATGTATAATTGGAAGTGTTATTTCTGATTCTGGTAAAATAGCCAGCACACCTGTAATCCCAGCACTTTGGGAGGCCTAGGCAGGTAGATTGCTTGAGGTCAGGAGTTGAGACCAGCCTGGACAACGTGGTGAAACCCCGTTTCTACTGAAAATACAAAAAATTGGCCAGGCGTGGCGGCACATGCCTGTAATCCCAGCTACTCAGGAGGCTGAGGCAGGAGAATTGCTTGAACCCAGGAGGCAGATGTTGCAGTGAGCTGAGATCATGCCACTGCACTCCAGCCTGGGCGACAGAGCAAGACTCCATCTAAAAATAAAGAAGAAAGAAATGTAAAAACTAAATACCTTTTATATGTTTAAAAAATAAAGAACAACAATGTGCAAATTACTCTATAAGTAAACTATTTTAAATAGGTTAAAGAAAATCTATAAAATGGTAAAATGAAAAATAGTTATTAAGCTAAGAAGGTAGAAGTTATTATGCATATATATCTGTCTAAATGATTTTAAGGGTTATTTTAGATCTTATATTTAAAAAATTATAATATGTATTTTATCTATAATTAGAAAATATAAAAATTATGTTCAGGAATATCACAGTATTGTCTTTGAGAAAAATCTGGTTAAATCTGTAATGTTTGGTAACACTGTGTCTATTTTTTTAAAACCATGTTTTGTGACAGCCATGAAATTAAGCACTAACTCACTAATCCTTAGATATAAGTCATAAAAATTAGGCAATTTCTCAAAATGATATGAAATAAGCTGGTGTTTTCTAATTCATTTTTTCTTATGTTGCCATGGAAATCAGTGTCTCAGTCTATTTAAATGTTTAAAAATAAACTGTAAGTTGATGCTTAAAACATTTACTGGATATCAATTATTTACTACTAATTACAGTAAAAAAAAAAATGTACATTTCCCTTTGTTCCAGTGTCCTGAGAAAAAATCCTGGTTAGCTAATGACTAGGACTCATTGTTAGGTAAGAAATTATACATTGTTTTGCAAAGGTCTTAATTGGAACCGTGGAAGTCAAGTTCACTTCCTCAAAGATTAATAACAAATAGAAATTTTTCTTTTAAAATGTCCATTGTAGTTCTGAACACACTTCTGCTCTTATGATTGCTCACAAAATGTTTTACCAAAATATTTGGAATAGTAGCTCCCATGTTCTTAGCTCATGTGTACTGGCAGAAATTTTCTTTGGCTAATTTATTTGCTAAATTATATTAGTTAGGATTATATTCAGCTATGGGTGAGAGTAACTTAAAATAACTATAACTGAAAGAAGATAGACAATTTTATCTTTCTCAGATTAAAGTCCAGAGGCAGGTAGCCCAGGGCTGCTGTACTTTTCTGTGGTGGCAAGTACTGAGGATTCTTTTATCTTTACTCTACTGAGCTATGTTGGACCATTTCAACTTTGGACCGTTTCAACTTTGACATCTGTGAATTTCATAAGCAAGAAGCATAACACTTATGTTTACCTCCAACTTTCCGGAATGTAGCCACCTTTCCATATCCACATGCAAAGTAAAGAGGAAATGCAATATTTAGACTAAATTGAGTCTATTCAAACAATTATTTAGGACTATATCTCTTTCTCCTTTTTTTTTTGGTTTATAAACAATAAAAATTTATTTCTCACAGTTCCAGAGGCTGGAAAGTCCAAAATCAAGGTGCTGGCAGATTAGGTGTCTATTGAGGTCCTGCTTCCTGGGTATTCATGTGGTGGAAAGGGAGCTCTCTGAGATCTCATTTATAAGGGCACTAATCCCATTCCTGAGGGTTCTACCTCATGAGAATAACCACCCAAAGGTCCTACCTCCTTATCCCATTATCTTGAAGGTTAGGATTTTAACACAGGAATTTTAGGGGGACATAGACATTCAGCCCATTGACGATGGATCTGTGGGTTCCACTCATGGCCTCTTGAGTAACTATTTCTTTCTTTCTTTCTTTCTTTTTTAAATTTTACTTTAAGTTCTAGGATATATGTGCAGAACATGCAGGTTTGTTACACAGGTATACGTGTGCTATGGTGGTTTGCTGCACCTATCTGTAGGACTGTATTTCTTTAAAAAATGTAGAGCAATTGATATTGAGGAGCAAATATTCTCTGGAAGAAACCATTGTTGGGCACTAATATAATTGGCATCAATGTATTTTTATACATTGTATCCTTCTCAAATAAAAACATCTGTATGGGAGTTTACCCTGTTTCTCTCCCTATGCTTCTATGTCTTGTTTTCAACATCAGTGAACAATAATATTAAAACATATGGTAGATCATACATTTCTATACCCTAAACTTCCAGTGGCTCTCTTCTCATTCAGAATAAAATCCATTCTTTACCATGGTTCTTAAGGACTTGGTGTTGGCCCTTACTATTTCTTTAACCTTCTGCCTCTGAATCTCCTACTCACTTTTATTTTTATTTATTTATTTATTTTACTTTATTGTGATTCCTTGCTACTTTCTGAATAAGTCAAACATGCTTCCAAATCAGGGCTTTTCCATTCCTTGAGAGACAACTTTTTGATAGCCCAGTCATTCTTGATCCCTTAACTTGCTTCATGTTTTTCTTTATAAAAATTTTGCTACCTGAAATATAACTATGAGTTAATTTTACCGTAATGCAAATTTCATGAGGGCAGGGTTTTGGTTTTATGCATTGTTTTACACCTAGGATTAGAATAGGACCTGGCACATAGTATTCAGCAGCTGATACATGAAAACTTCAAGTAACTGGTCTAATAAACTTCATATATCATTAGTTAATTTCCATAGATTGGTCTGGTCCATTGGTCCATTTCTGCTGGCTTGTCAAGTGTACAGTCATAGGCTGTTGCTGTAGTTGTTTGTGACCCATGTATATTTTTCATTTGTCTTATGCTCAAAGTCTTATTCTTATATCATTAAATTTGCAAAAGTACTATTTAGTCTTTTTTATATTTAACTTTTGATTTACTTGTAATTTCTAAAATTTTTATGTTTATCTTACTTATTTCAGCTTTTATTTTAATTTCTTCCTCTGATTTATGTTGTTTTAGTTATTTGTTATTATAGTAATTTTATATCTTCAATTCTTAATTCTAATATATTTCATTTTTAAATATTTAAGATAACATATATGTAGTAAAATTACACAAATCTTAAGCATATCATTTGTCAAGTGTTTGTGTGTCTGTGTGTCTGTGTGTGTGTGTGTGTGTGTTAGTATATAAACACCATCAAGGTCAAAATATGAATCTTTGTTAAAGTCCTAGATGTTAGTTACATTCAAAACTCCTTGGCACAGAAGTATACAGTATTTCACCTTCTATTACCACAGATTACTTTTATCTGTTCTCTAATTTCATAAAAACAGAACCCCTTCACATGTATACATCTAGCTTTTTTGTCCATTATAATTTATGTAAGAATCATCTAGGTTGTCACAATACCAGTAGTTCCTTCTGTCTTATTGATGGGTAGTAGTATATTGTCTAAATATGCTAGCATTTTTATTTATCTGCTCTTCTCTAGATGAACACTTACAGGCATTCTTCATTTTATTGTGCTTCACTTTCTTGAATTTTGCAGATGTGTTTTTAAAAATTAAAGATGTGTGGCAACTCTGCATATAGCAAATTTTTCAACAGCATGTGCTCACTTTACATTCTTCTTCACATTTTGATAATTCTCACAATATTTCAATTTTTTTCATTGTTGTTACATCTGTTAGGATGGTCTGAGGTTATTGATTTTTAATCTTACTATTGTAATTCTTTTGGAGCACCATGAATAGTGCCCATATGAGATGTTGAAGTTAATTGATAAATGTTGGGTGTGTTCTAACTGCTCCACCAACTGGCTGTTCCCCAGTCTCCCTTCTCCTCAGTTCTCCTTATTCCCTAAGACACAAAAATATTGAAATAAGGCCAGTTAATAACCCTACAAAAAGGCCTCTAAGAGTTCAAGTTAAAGGAAGAGGTGCATATCTCTCACTTTAAATAAAAATCTAGAAAGGATTATACTTAGTGAGGAAGGCATGTTGGAAGTTGTGACAGGCAGAAAACTATGCATCTTGCACCAAAGAGTTAGCCAAGTTGTGGATACAGAGGAAACATTGTGAGGGAAATTGAAAGTTCTACTCCAGTGAACATATGCGTAGTAAGATAGCAAAATGCCTTATTTTGCTGATATGGAGACAAATTTGTTGGTCTGGATAGAAAAATGAGCCACAAAACCTCACATTAAGCCAAACCCTAATCCAAAGCAAGGCCCTACTCTTCAATTATATGAAGTCTGAGAGAGGTGAGGAAACTGCCAAAGAAAAGTTAGAAGCTAACAGATGTTGGTTCATAAGGTTTATGGGAAAAGCTATCACCGTCACGTAAAAGTGCAAGGTGAAGCAGCAAGTGCTGATGTAGTAGCTGCAGCAAGTTATCCAGAAGATCTTGCTAAGATCATTGTTGAAGATGGTTACACTAAACAACAAATTTTCAGTGATGTTAAAAACAGCCTTCTATTAGGAAAAGATGCCATCTAGGACTTTCATAGCAGAAAGTCAATTCCTGACTTCAAAGCTTTGAAGGACAGGCTGATTCTCTAATTAGAGGTTAAAGCAGCTGGTGACTTTCTGTTGAAGCCAACATTTCAATTGTTTTTTAAGACATAATACTAGTACACACTTAATAGACTAGAATACAGTGCAAACATAAGTTTTATATGCACTGGGAAACCAAAAAATTTATGTCACTCACTTTATTATGATATTTGCTTTATTGTGGTGACCTCGACTGAACCCAAAATGTCTCTGAGGTATGCCTGTGTGGTTTTTCAAATTTGGGCTGTTATTAATAAAGATGACAGTCTTGTGTATGTCTTTCGTTGGAGTTATTTACTCATTACTCCTGGGTACATACATAGGAAGAGGATTGCAAGATCCTTGGGGGAGGCATATAGTTATTTTAGGCGATCTTGCCAAACAATTTTTCTAAGTAATTGTTCCAATTTACACTCTCACTAGCAACGTCGGAGGATTCTAACTGTCCAAGTACTTCGCAACACCTCCTATTTTCAGTCTTTTCTGAATGTTAGCTATTCTGGTTGGTATATAGTAATATCTCATTGTGATTTTAATTTGTATCTTTCTGATGCATAATTATGTTGGCCAATTTTTCAAATGTTTATATTTCAAAGATCAGTTTTAAGGCCATACATTATCTTTAAGTATTTTTGCTGTGTCTGATTTTAATAGTGAAGTATTTATTTTTCATTAAGTTCAAGTAGTTACTGTTCTTTTAATTTATTCTTTGATCTAAAAGTCAACATTGTCTCAGTGTATTGTCAAGCATTTTGACTTCATTTTTAATTATTTATTTTTAATTTTATTGGCTTATAAGATATATTGATGGTAAATTGTCTAAAAAGATATATTAGAGTTCAGATGTAGCCAAGCACATAACTTGTTTATATGTGTTTCTTAGATATTTGAGAATATTTATTTGAGGGGCATAAGGCTCTCTATATAGCTATTATATGACATGTCTATTGATTGTAATTTTTATCTACTACACTAATTCTGAAAAATATGTATTATATTATTTCACTGAGTATAATTTTATTTTTGTTTCTTCACATTTCGTTTTTCTTGAGTTAAGTTCTTTCTCTGTCACCCAGCCTGGAGTGCAGTGGTGCAAACACAGCTCACTGTAGCCTCAACCTCCTGGGCTCAAGCTACCTCCCTGCCTTAGCTTCACCTATAGTTAGACCACAGGCATGTGACACCATGCCCAGCTAATTTTTAAAAATTATTTTTGTAGAGATGGGATTTTGCTATGTTGTCCAGTCTTGTCTTAACTCCTAGTGTCAAGTTATCTTCCTGTGTAGGCCTCTCAAAGTGTTGTGATTACAGGCATGAGCCAATATACCTACCCTACAATTCTAATAGTTTCCCTTTAATATGCTTAGCTCATTTAAGCCATATAAATTCATGATCATGATATTTTTCATCAATTTTTCTTTTTTATTATTATATAATTCCTCAGTTACCCTCTTTCATTCTACTTACCTGAAATCTCAGTTTCTCTAATTTAATGAATGATATTTTGATTTCTTTTGATTTGCTTTTCCTTGATACTCCTTGCATGTATCATTTTATTCAACTTTCTTTGTTACTTTGTTTTAAGCATGTATCTTATGATCAGCAAACTGCAGAATTTTACTTTTGTTTTGTTTTGAGACAGAGTCTCTTTGTCACCCAGGTTGGAATGCAATGGCATGGTTTTGGCTCATTGCAACCTCCACCTACCAGGTTCAAGCGATTCTCCTGCCTCAGACTCCTGAGTAGCTGAGATTACAGGCATGCACCACCACTCCTGGCTACTTTTTTTTTTTTTTTTTTTTTGGTAGAATCGGGGTTTCTCCACGTTGGCCAGGCTGGTCTTCAACTCCTGATCTCATGTGATCCACCCGCCTGGAACTCTCAAAATGCTGGGATTACAAGTGTGAGCCACTGTGCCCGACCATAAAATTTTACTTTTTTGCTGCTATATTATTTGTGGCTGATGATCAGTTTCATTTTATTTCTTCCCTTTTGCTCCATGTATGTTTATCATGTTAAATTGCTTTGCCTCTTTTTCTTCATCTCCAATTTTGTTAGGGTGATGGAGTTGACACTTTTTGCCTATTTCACTTGTTTGTGTCTATTCTTTAAATAATTATCATCCTTTTACTTATTACCCTTATTAGATATAAAATACTAATGTTATTTATTTTTAAATAGATAATCGTCTTGTCACTGAAATGCACTTTTCCTGAACCATGGCATTTTAATTCATTTCCTCCCTCAAGAGAAGGACATGATCTTTAGAATCATTTTATTTTCTCTCCTATAATACACTATTTTTTCTACTTTTCCCCATAATACTTTTAGAATGCTACATTTACTTAAATTCATCCTACTTAACTTTCATTTCCTAGCATTTCTTTCCTTTACTAATCATTAGAGAAATTCTCTTAATCTATGACCCTTCTAATATTAGTGGTTCATGTTCCTAAAGAGGCTGGCTATCTTTATCCATTACATAGCTGTATATCAGGGTTAACTTTTTACCACTATTTTCTCTTCTGCTTACCTTTCCACATGTTTAGGTTTCTGTTTTAGTTTCTTCATTATTTTAGGAGAAGATTTTCCTCAAGTTTGTGACTGATAATGTTTCTCAGTTTTTTAGTATCCTCATATATCTTTTTTCTCCCATGACAGATATGGTATTATTGAGATGAAATCTTCATACTTCATTTCTCTGGAAATGTTGGTTTATTATTTTCTACCTTCTACTTTACCAAATAAGAAGCTCAATGCTAGTCTATTAATTCTTTTATGACGTCTTGAATTTCAGACTATGTTTTAAATATCAGTAAGGTTGGAATTTACTAATTTGTTAAAGTCAAGAAAAAATACATAAAATTCCTGTGCTCCTGTAGGTTGAGGGTAGGGCATCAGATACCTCATGCAATACGCAGAGAAGTCATCTTTTACCTTTAACATAATGTGCTAACCCATTCAGGTAATTTTAAAAAGTCATCCATTCAGTTATTTCCTGACCTATTTTAAGGTGAAGTTCACCAACATATTTATTAATGTCGAAGTTATTTTTTGGACTTAAGTACTTAGACCTTTGACTGCCGTAAGCTCTTCCTTGGCTCTGCTGCCCTCAGTTCTGCCTCTACTTCCTACAGATGTGTTTTTCCAAGACTACTGCTATGATCTGGATATGATTTGTTTGTCTGAACCAAAACTCGGGTTGAAATTCAGTCCCTGGTGTGCGGGTGTTGGAAGTTTCAACCTAGTTTAATGTGTTTGAATCATGGGGATGAATCCCTTAGGATTTGCTTGGTGCAGTTCTTTCAGTAGTGAGTTTTCACTCTGAAAAACTGAATTCGTTCTCCGGGGAATGGATTAGTACCCTTGTAAATGAGCTGTAATAGAGTCAGGATGCCCTTTGGGTTTTGACTCTCTTTGCAAATGTCTGCTTCCCCTTTACTTTCTCCACCATGTTATGATGCAGCATGAATGCCATTGCCAGAAGCAAGGGCCATGGCCTTGAACGTCCCAGCCTGCAGAACTGTAAGCTAAATAAACCTTTTTCCTGGTAAATTATCCAGTCTCAAATATTCTATTATAGCAACACAAAAAGAACTAAGACAACTACTGAGGAGGGAGCTCGCTGGAAATATAATCATGGTATTACCACTCCCAAGTTATTTTTCAGGTTTAGAAAATCCTCACTACACAGAGGCAAGTAGGTTGTATTTGGAATTGGTGGGTGTCCCAAGTTATTTTTCAGGTTTAGAAAATCCTCGCTACACAGAGGCAAGTAGGTTGTATTTGGAATTGAAGGGTGAAGAAGGGATATCCAGGTTACAGGTTATCGTATTATCAGAATTCACCATGAAAAATTGATCTTTTGTTAACAGCAAGACGATGAGGTTAAACAAGCTATGGCTTTTCCCCTCCTCATACAGATTTATAAACAAAATAATAAATTATAAAATTGTTTATATTGAGAATATTTTAAATTGATTAAAGTATTATATATGAAAATAACTTATTCTACACAATAAACCTTTGAATAATGAAAATGGTTAAGTTTTAGTTGAATGTGTAGATAAAAAAACAAAAATAAATTTAGTTGTTAAACATTGAGAGTACACTGATGTTATTATAAATCACAATGACTTTTACAAGTTAACTTTTGAGCAAAGAAAGGTTATCCTAATTATTCTGTTTTGGCAAGTTTATTTATTTATTTATGTAAAAAAATAACATAGCTTGCTAGGAAATCTAATTAAGAAAAATTTATGGATTTCAGGGAAAGAGAGTAGCATAAGAATAGGCTTACAAAGATATATTTGAAAGTGACCTAAATGATCAAGAAAGAGAAAGATGCCTAAAATTATTTCAGCAACATAGAGGTGATTTTTTTAAACTATAAGATAGAGTCTCATGAAATTGTCTATAATTCAATCATTTTTTCCTTCAAAGATGACAACTTCACATGGTTCAACTTAATATAAAATACATCCTTAAGGAGAATTCTGCCACACGATAGCTTGATTACATATGATGGCAGAGACACAAAACTCATAGCAACAACTGCACATTTTCGAGGAGGTTAACAACATTTTATATGCATTATCAGATATTTTTATAACACAAAAACTCTTGCAATTTCTTAAATTAGTCATCAGCAAGATTACTTGTTTAAAATCATTTTATAAGAAAATTCTCTCTTTCATAATCCTTATTTGAAATTATATTTCTTATATTTTACTCTTAAAATATGAGGAATATTACTTTTCCCAAAAAATATGTAGATAGTCTTTTTTTTCCTTTGAGGCTAATTTTACAGACAAGATGACTTTTTACAGGATTATTTTTTAAACCTTATACAGCACTACTTTTATTAGAATATATTTTAATCAATATACTCTGTTGTTTTTTCCTATATATTGAATTATTTTGTCTAAAGTGTCAAGAATCCTATATTTCAGCAATGGTTATGCTTTTGAAAGTTTTTTTTTATTCTGTACCATTTTTTTCTATTTCCTTCAGAAATACTAATTATCTTTCACAGAATCTTAGATGGTTCTACTCCATAATTATTATCTTCTCACTAAATCCCTTTAATGAAGATGTAAATTTACTGTGATTTTTTTTCAAATATTACCTTAAAGAATATCCTACCATAGTGAATAGGTTCTGATGTACCTTATATTATAACAGAGGGAATTAATATTATTCAACCAAAGCATATATATAAATACAAACTCTGTAGAAAAAGCACCTGATCTGTTAAAGAGTATATGAGAAGAATAGTATACTTTTTAGTCAATATATGAAGGTGATTAGTTGGAGTTGACTAAGTAGAGGTAGTAAGAAGGAAAGTAAATTCCACACAGTGTGGGGTTAAGTCAAAGACTCAGAAATGGGAAGGATTATTTCACATTCACAAGTTCTATCTATGGAATGCTATGTAGCTATAAAAAAGAATGAGATCATATTCTTTACATGCACATGGATGGAGCTGGAGGCCATTATCCTTAGCAAACTAACACAGGAATAGAAAACCAAATACCACATGTTCTCACTTATTAGTGGGAGCTAAATGATGAGAACACATGGACACACAGAGGAACAACACACACAGGGGCCTTTTGGAGGGTGAAGGGTGTGAGAAGGAAGAAGATTGAGAAAAATAACGTATGGATACTAGGCTTAATACCTGGGTGATGAAATAATCTGTACAACACACCCCCATGACATAAGTTTATCTATATAACAAACCTGTACTTGTAACCCTGAACTTAAAAGTTAACAAAAGAAAGAGAGAGAAAAAGAAAGCAAAGAGAAAGAAAGAGAGAGAGAGAAAGAAAGGAAGAAAGAAAGGAAAGGAAGGAAAGAAGAAAGAAAGAAAGAAAAGAAAGAAAAAGAAAGAAAGAAAGAGAAGAAAGAAAAAGAAAGAAAGAAAGAAAAGAAAGAAAAAGAAAGAAAAGAAAGAAAAGAGAAAGAAAGAAAAAAGGAAGAAGGAAGGAAGAAAAAATTCACCATGAGGCTAGTGTAGCTGGAATATAGAGATTAAGATTAAGTGGGAGAGTGACAATTAAGGAGCTGATAAAAACAAGGTATTTGGGGCCATCATCACAAGCTTAAATTTTAGTCCAAAACTAATGAGAAACAATTATTATTGGTGGTGAGGAGGTGATCTAATTTTGTAAAATATATCACTCAAGCTGAAGTGTTAAAAATAATGTTGATATAGGTGGACACCTAGAGTATTTAGGAGTCTATTGAAGCAGTGATATAAGAATCAGCAAAATAGGCTAGGCGTGGTGGCACACACTGTAATCCCAGTGCTTTGGGAGGCCGGGGTGGGAGGATCACAAGGTCAAGAGATTGAGACCAGCCTGGCCAACATGGCGAAACCCTGTCTCTACTAAAAATACAAAAATTGGCAGGGTGTGTTGGCGCATGCCTGTAGTCCCAGCTACTCAGGAGGCTGAGGCAGGAGAATAGCGTGAACATGGGAGGTGGAGGTTGCAGTGAGCCGAGATTGTACCACTGCACTTCAGCCTGGTGACAGAGCGAGAGACTCCATCTCAAGAAAAAAAAAAATCAGTAGAATATAGGCATAAAATATAGCACAGAATAGCACTATAACATTAATGTTATTTTTCCAACAAGCATCAGATATCCAAAGTCATAGTAAAACATATAATTGATTTCATTCATGTATGAAATACTAATATATAATTATAATAATAAAACTTATGGAAAGGATGGTTTATAGGATCTAGTCAGAATAATGAAAGTATATTGAGAGAAGGATATAACTGTTGTAAAAATTGAAAGAATAAAACAAACCAGAGTTCTCGAAATTTTGAAAATAAGTTAATCATCACCACATCACTGTAAGTACCATTTTTGTCCTCAATATATAAATGAGGAAATCAGAAAGAAGTTAAGTCACTGTTTCTAGTTTATAAGTGTTGAAATGTATAAACCAGGCAGAGGACACATAAAAGAGGAGAGGAAGCAGGATTGACCATCAAAACATTTCTGGAAGAGGCATACAGGAAATTCATAATCATTTCAGTCATAAACCACAATAGGATACTTTTGGAGAAGTTTTATTTTCTCATTTCAATTCTAGTAACTTCCCTTTAATCTCCTTTTGTTTTACTATAATTTGTTTTAATTTATAATTTTATAAGGGCCATGAATTCTAAAATTTCTCTCAGAGAGCAAATCAGTAGAATATTTTGCCTTCTATTTTCTAAAGTAAGTTATCTCTTAAGGTATTCTTTTTGTGGCTTTTTAAAAATACACTGTCTTCCTCTTCCATTTTTGTAGAGGTTCCATATTGTGGCTTTTTCTCTATTCATCTTTGATTTAAAACTATTTTCCTGAGCATGACTGATACCTCCATGAGGAAACATTCACATAGATCATAAGGTATACAGTTTCTCATGTTCTTTAAAGAGTGAGCCCTGCATTTAGTTTTTCCTGTATTCATAAAAATAATATTAAATACAAAAGTCTTTTTCCTTATCCCACTAGGGTGGTTACTTGAAGAACTTGAGGATCCTTGTGTAACAACTTGATCTACAAACTGAGATTTTTGCCACGTCATTTAGTCTTTGAAATGTAATAGGGAGAAAATTAGAGTACTAAATAATTATAGTGTGGGTCTACAATCTCCTGAAGTTTTTCTCTTAATCTTTCAACTCTTCTACCTGGTTGTCATATACTTGTTCTTGTGATGAAAAAGGGATGCCTTTCTTTCAGCATGCAAGCTGGCTGCCTTGAGTGTTCATTCTTTCTCTAGAATGAACATGACAAGAGAAGAGCCCATTAGAAGGTTAGGCCATTGCAAACGCTTATTCCAAACAGGCTTAATTCAGTCCACCTTGGTTAGTAATTATAAAAATGGCCATAAGGATTTTCTTTTTATCTCTCTACTCTCCCTAAGTAGGGTCATATTTCTTCCTCTTCTATATTGAACTCTCATTCAAATAAGAAAATACACCAACAAAAGCAAAATGGAGGGAATATTGGAATTCTTCTTCGGCTTGTCTTCCTCACTATTGAACTTCATCATTTTCAAAACATTTCCAATATATTACTATTTACTTTTCCCTGAATGTATTGCCTAAAAGTAATATTTTCAGTGGGCAATTTTGTTTATGCCAATCCCTCAGACTGTGAGATCTTTCTTTTCTAAATTAAAATTACTTGCTCATTAATATTTAAATCAAATGCCATTTTCTTTAAAAATCATCTTCTGATTTCCCAATGCAAGATTAAATAATTCTTCTCATTCCTCCAAATGACTTAAAATCTTCCCCCAAACACTGACAGCTAGCTTAGAACTTATTCCATACCACTGCATATTATAATATCTTTTTTTTTTCCACAAACTCAGGGCAACTTTATTGTCAGTGTGGACGGGGGTGGTGGGAGGGTCTTAGGAGAGGAAAGCAGCTTCCACACTGAGTGGAAGTGAATAGAGAAAGATGGAGTTTAGGAGGGGAAGACAGGTTTCCATGAGAGAGTGTGGAAGGGGCCCCCAGAAGGGAAATCCAGGATCATGTTCCTTATTTTTATTTACCCCATTATCAAGTACATTGAGGTTGTATTGGTTTATTCATTGGTTAAATAATGATCCTCGTTACATAGCTATGTGTCTCTTAATGACTGGGATATAGTATGAGAAAATGTGTCCTTAGGCAATGTCATCATTGTGAGAACCTCATAGGATGGTGGTATAGCCACTACAAACCTAGCCTAAATGGTGTAGCCTATTGCTCTCAGGCTAAAAACCTGTATAACATGTTACTGCAGTAACTACTATAGGCAATTATAGCACAACAGTATTTGTTGATGTAAACATATCTCAATATAGGAAAGGTACAGTAAAAACATGGTATAAAAGATCAAAAATTATATATTTGCATAAGGCACTTACCATAAATGAAGGTCGCAGGACTGGAAGTTGCTCTGGGTGAATCAGTGAGTGTGTGCTGTGTCAATGTGAAGACCTAGAACATTATTGAACAGTAGTATAGACTTCATAAATACTGTATACTTGGGCTACAATAAATTTATTTTAAAAATTCTGTAGTAGTTTAAAATGATTAAAAGTTAGCTTAACTTACTGTAAGTTTTAACCATAAACTTTTTAAGTTTATAGTCAAAACTATAACATGGTAGTCATTCTTTGCCATGTTCTCTTTTCCTCTGTTTCTGTGGCTATGAAGACATAAACTTGTTAAGTTTATAATCAAAAAAATTACAGTAAGCTAAGCTAACCTATTATTAAAACATTAATGATCCTGACCTCATGTAGACATAGTTCTACATTTTAATAATATCACTTAACTTAAAAATACATGATACAGCTATACAAAATAATTTAAAAATGTATATCTTTATTTTACAAGCTTTTTCTATTTTCTATTTTCTTTTACTTTGTAAATCATTTTTGTAAAAAAGAAAAAACACAAACACATTAGCCTATGTCAACATGAGGTCAAGATCATCAATATTACTGTCTCCACCTCCACATCTTGTCCCACTAGAAAGGCTACAGCGGTAATAACACTCATGGAATTATCATCTCCTATGGTAGTGATGCTTTTTTTGGTATTACTTCCTGAAAGATCTGCTTAAGGCTGTTGTACAGTTTTAACTTTTTTCCATAAGTAGAGGGAGTACACTCTAATGATAAAAAGTGTAGTATATAAAACACATAAACCAGTAACAGAGTTCATTATCAAATACTATGTACTGTACATAATTGCATGTGCACTTTAATATGATTGACAGAAGAGCAGGTTTGTTTACACCATCATCAGCACAAACACGAGCAATCATTTTGTTACAGTGTTAGATAGCTTACAATATCACTGGATGATAGAAATTTTTCAGTTCAATTGGAATCTTATGGGACCAACATCATACATACATTATCATTGACCAAAACATCATTATGAGGCACACGACTGTATATATCAAATACATCAATCAATATAGTCAAAATTTCTGTCCTACTTATCCTAATGATAATGATGGTATAAAAATATAATTTCAAAAATATAAGAAGAAATGGTGTAATAGTCTCTATATTAAAAACTAAAGTTAAATTGTTAAAAAAAATCATAAGTAGATGCTAAATATGCAGATTGAAATACCTTAAATGCATTAAGAATGTTTGTTCCATTTATTTTACATTGCTGCTTTCCTGTCATTGAAAGTTTAATTTAGAATTTCTTATTTCATGTAATCACCCCAATAATTTGTCTTACAAACAATTAACTGAAGTTGACACTATATAACATAGTCACACTCTTACAAAGGCACTTTTACTTTTCATTAGGGGAAACAGTAAGCTAATTCTAGGAATGTATCCTAAAGTTTACATAGTCTGAGATGTAGATAAAGATTGATGTGTGAAATTGTTTCTAGATATGTCACTTTAGAATGGTAAAATAAAAAAAGGAAAGTAATGTGTAAAATATCTTCTAATGCAACTACAATTTACTCTCCATTCTTCCTAACTCTAACTGGACTTTTGTTTTTTGACTTCTGAGGACTACATCAACAGGCTCCCTCACCCTCTGGCTTCAGGTTAGGTTCAACCTGTGTAGAACCCTGGCAGAAGGTAGAAAGGAAGAGAAGAAAAGGGTCACAGTGTTTATTCTGCTGGTTCCTTCCCTATGAGGTTGTCTTCCTTACATGTGTCTCTCTACAGAAGGTCACTGTTTTTCTCCAGGTGGTCTGATCTTCTACTCTTTTTTTTTTCAGGATTTGTTTTTTTTCCTTCATTGAGCTCTAGTTCCAAATTTATTGCTTACAATTATGTCATGCTTCTTCCTTTGTATGGTAGCATTCCTCAAATTATTCTTAGTTATATTTACCATCTGCTTTCTGTTGAAATCTGACTAATCCAGAGTCCAGTCATTCTTTGCCATGTTTTTTTCCTCTCCTCTCTGTGGCTATGAAGACATGTATCAAGTACTTTACCTGATTCACAAGAAGGGGAAGTCCCCCTTCCTGGCCTGTTTTGGATATGCAGCATCAGTTAAACTAAACCTTTCGTAAACCACTGATACATCAGGGTTTCCTGTTACAGAGAATGACCAGTATTCACCAGAATAATATCCACACCAGCAAACACATCAATTACCAGTCAATGTTCTAAATGTTGTGAGTAAAATAAAAACTGAACAAAGATTTTGCCCTCAGCGTGTTTATGTTCTCCTGTGTGAAAAGATAATTAAAAAATAAAGAATATAATATCAATTTTTGAACCATAAGTGCTAGACAAAAAGTGAATTAGGATAAATTTCCATGTTTGTATTTTTGCCTGAGGTTTACTACTTGTATTCATTTTCTAGAACTGTCATACAACATAGCACAAACTGGGCAGCTTAAAACAACAGAAGTTTATCTTCTCAGTTTTGTAGGTCAGAAATTCAGAATCAAGATGTTAGTAATACCATGCTCCCTCTGAAACCTGTAGGAGAGAATCTTTCCTTACCTTCTGTCTTCAGGTGCCAGTCATCAATTCTTGGCATTCTTTGGCATGCAACTGGATCAATTTGTGACTGTCATCACAGGACATTCTCCCTGTGATGGGACAGGACATTCTCCCGGTTCTTATAAGGACAGGTGACTACCTGACCTCATCTTAACTAGTGACATCTGTAAGCTCTATTTCCAAATAAGCTCACATTTTAAGGTACTGGGGTTTAACATTTCATTATATCTTTTGGAGGGACACAATTAAACTCTTATATGATAAATATTATTATTCACATTAAGCATATCTTACACTTAAAATATAGAGAAAAAATAATTTGTAATTTCTAAAGACCTCATAATCATACAATTGATATTTATAACAGATTGCTTTTTATTCTGCTATCTATAAATCTGTATTTTTGCTTTTAGTTACAACCATGATATCCCCAGAAAGCTTTTATATACAGAGAAGTGGCTCAGAAACTGTTATCAACATCTAAACTGTTGTAAAAATGGAAACTACTGTAGTTTCAATTTACCTGAAGGATGTTTTTTTCCGATGTATTTTAACTGAGTATCTTTGTGATTGATGGGATGAAATGTTTAATTATGAAATAGATCAATATTGCTCATTGTGATATTCATCACTGAATAATCATACTTTTATTTTATCAATTCTAAGTTATTTTGAAACAAAAATCCACAGAATATTACTTTATTACTTCATATGAATATGTTAATACATGTCTGATGACTAATAAATCTCTATTACTGCAATGTCATATCCTCTCAGTAATAAACACATATTTAATTTATGCTTTAATACATTAGAAAACAGTGAAGCTAGAAATTATTAAAATTTTTACCCTAAGAAATATGTGGAAATTATCAGAAAATTTATGTTTTAAAATGATATTGTATGTTATCATGATAATATGCTTGCCTTAGAGTATGATTTTCATTTGTTGGGATTTTTTTTGTATTAATTAGTAGGATTTCTCTTATAAAAGATGCAGGCTTATAGAAAAATTAGGCAGAAGTTATAGAGAGTTCCTTTATACTCCCTCTCTCCTCCCTGACAGTTTTCCTATTTTAATATAATAAATTGGTGTAGTACTTTTGTTGCCATTATTAAGTTAACATTGATACATTTACTGACTAAAGATCAGATTTTACATTAGAGTTCACTCTTTGTATGATACAGTTCTACGGATTTTGCCAAACTCATGATGTCATGTATCCTCCATTACAGAATCATACACAATAATTTCACTGCCCTAAAAATTCCCTGTGCTCCACCTACTGAATCCCCACATGCTCAACTCCTGGTGATGACTAAACTTTGCACTATCTCTATAGTTTCGCCTTTTCTAGATTACGTACTTGAACTAATACAACATGTAGACTTTTCAGACTAGCTTCTTTCATATAGAAATATGCATTCAAATTTCCTCCATGCCTTATCATGACTGAATTTCTTATTTTTTTACCCTTGATTATTATGTCATTGTATGGAAGTAGCAGACTTTGTTTATCTAATTAAGGGATGTCTGCCTATTAAAGGATAAGCTGTGTGCTTACAAGTTTTAGTAATTATGAATACAGCCGTACATGTAATAAACATTTGCATGTAAGTTTTTGTGTGGTATAGTATGCTATTTATTTGTTCTTAAATACTTCTCATTGGTGCGAACCAATGAGATGCCAACATTGCATTGGTGATATTTGGTTGTTTTCTAAACTTAAAAAGAAAAAACTTACTTTTACAACTTTTAAAGAGAAGTTTCTACTACCAGTTTTTTTAAAGTGATATGCTCTGCTGGCCTTGATATAAAAATATACCATAGTTAGCTTTTAAGTCCTTGATATGGCCAAAAAATTAGAAAGCAACTATATCTATGTACCACCATCTAGACTACAGGAAGTAAAAGAGAACAAATGTTCATTGAATAGATGTAATATACCAGGACTTAAGCTAAGCATTACAGAGCTATAATCTCTTTATACATACATGTATATCTATGAATAAAAACTAAAGTGAGAAAGTAATAAAGCAATGCTACTTAGCTCTGTTTTTAAAAGTAACAATCCAAATTAAAACTTGTTATTTTTTACTCTGAAACCACTATAGAAAAAGAAAAACTCCTCAATTAAATTCAGTTTCATATTGCATACTAACTGTAAATCATATGAATCATTGTTCAGATTGATTCTTTTCTTTAACAGATCAAATCATACTTAATCCATCACACTGAATTTAATACATTGTGTGACATTAAATTTAATGCATTATTTTCTCCTTATTTTATTTTACTCAATTTTATATTTTATTTTCTTTTTAGTAGAATATTAGCTGGTAAATTGTTATACCAGACTGTGAAGAAAGGAAGAACAGAGCCAAGTAAATATTTAAAGAATTAATGGCTAAGAATTTTCCAAAATTAACAGCAGACATTGAATACAGATCCAAGAAGTGCAGAGGATACCGAGCAGAATAAATATCAAAAATCTATACTTAGTTATATATTTTTTAAGCTAAAGAAAACCAAACACAGAGAGCCATATTGACATGAGCCAGGGGTAAACAAGAAAACTTGCCTGTAAATAAATAAGGCTAAGAATTACAGTTGGTTTCTCATTAGAAACAGTGGAAGCAAGATGAGAGTGGAGAAAATATTTAAAGTGTTGAAAGTGAAACACGCACATACATCATCTACATTTCTATATCTAATAAAATTATCCTACAATAGTGCAGAATAAATAAAGGCCTTCTCAGACAAACAAAAACTGAGTAAGTTTATGGCCAGTAGATCTGCCTTGCAAAGAATGTTCAAAGAAGTTCCTAGGGAGAAGAAAAAATTTATAGGTTAGAAATCAATCTATCTAAAGAAAAGAATAATATCATAGAAGGAATGAATGATTCTAAAATTTTTTATTTTCTTATTCTTAATTGACCTAAAGATAATATTTTGTTTAAAAGGAATAACAATAACAATGTATTGAGTGAATACAGTGTATACATGAATACAATAAATGGCAGTAGTGTCATAAAGAATGGTCAGAATTGGGATTATTTGTATCTTAGTTTGCTCAGGCTTTTATAACAGGATACCACACAGTGGGTAGCTTACAATCAACAAAAATGCATGTTTCAGTTCTGAGGCTGGAAAGTCAAGGCACCTGCAGATAAGTGTCTGGTAAGGACTTGTTCATAGAGGAGGGTCCACTCACTGGGTTTTCACATGGCAGAAGAGCAAATTAGCTCTCTAGGGTCTCTTTTGTAAAGGCACTCATCATATACATAACAGTTTTGCCCTTATGACCTAATCGTTTCCCAAAGGCCCACCTCCAAATACTCTTACCATAGGAGTTGGGTTTCAACATACTAATTTTGAGGGAATACAAATATTGAGTCTGTAATACTCTTGTTATAAGGTACCCATACAAGAAGTAAAGTGATATTTGTGTTGAATTAGTCAAAGTCTTGTTTAAAGATAGACTGAGATTAGTTAAAAATGTATATTGCAAGCTCACATAAATCACTAAAATTGTTTTAAAGTATAATTGACATGATAGGAGAGGAAATGTAATGGGATTATTTTAAGTGTCAATTAAAACTAGAGAAGTAAGAAAAAGAGTGTTGGGAGGCAAAGAATAAATGATATGAATAGGAAACAGTTATAAACATAATAAATACCAGCTCAACCAATATAAATACTTTAAATGTTCATGATCCAAATACACTAATTTACAAGACAGCTGTTGTCAGAGTGAAAAAAAAATACGACATCTAGTTGACAACAATTTCTTCCTTTATTTTAATAAACCTGAACATTTCACATCTAATTCCTAAATGTAAGAAAAAACCCATGTTGATGAGTATATTTTTGTCTTAAGGAGTTTGGTGATATTTATAATAAAAATTGTATACCATGCAACTGATAAAAGCACAACATATCTGTGCCACTGTAGTCTTATTATGGCTACCTGTCCAGAGCACACTTTGCAAAGTCACTTCCCTACTGAAATTCATGACACTTATGGAATTCTCAGAATCTTTAAAGAATGTGTAAGGAATTTTTATAAATTATAAATTACCCAATGTAAGATATTTTGTTATAGCAGCAGGAATAGACTTAAGACACCATGTGATGGGAATAAGAAATGACACCCTTAGTCATAAGCAAAAGCTGTTGATGAAATGGCTAAAAAAAATTACGTCCAAAGCAGCATCATTAACAACGGAAATCTCATGGGTGCTAAGGAAGAGAACCTGGTCCTAAGGTTTCTAACAAAAGCTCCTACTTCATGTTTTACCTCTTTGGGTGTTTCTGTGGAGTAAACTCACTAGTTTATGTACCAGGGGAAAAATTTGTTTAGAAAAGTCATGCCAAAAAGTCAATATAAAGTTCTTCACCAGCCTTCCTTTCAAGCAATGAGCCTTTCTGGAAAATTAAGTTGGTTTTGTAGCAGATCCATGCAACAACCTATAATTTATAGGAGTTATTCTTTCCACAATTAATACCCAGGTTAAACATGAACCAAAATAAAAAGAAGACAAAAATGAATGAAAAAAATTTTTCCTAATTTGGGCAAAATTATTTCAAAATTTTACACTATATACAACATCTCAAATAGGTAATTGGAAAGAAAATTTTACAAACCAAAAATATTTACATTGTGCATTTTTTTTTCATTTGGAAATAAAAGCCAAATAGGTACCCGGAGAAGCCAAATACAAGATAATAATTACTTTGAACACTTCTTCATTCAATTCAAATTTCTAACTGTGAATGTGGGGTCAGAAGTCCATTCCAGAAAGTGAAAGTCCATTTTGTCTATTACATTTCTTGACCATAATTTTCTAAATTTTACTGAACTTGAAATCACAGGACTGAGGAATATTCACTGGGGAATATAAAAAGCAGCTTTCTCATTTTTGCAGAGATATCACGTAAAGAAGAAATATTATTTACATAAAATATTTTCTTCACATGAAAATACAATTTGGTTGGTGTATCTGTGATATTTTACCTTTTGCTAAATATATATTAATAACTTCAGAAAATATAATACATGACACATTTTGATTCATCTTCTGTCTTCATATATCCCAAAGTTTGAGTTAAAATAATGATATATCATAAAACACTCAATGATTTTGAATATTATATTCAAAATAAGCTCACATTGATCCAAAATTGCTCTGTACTATTCAGTTACTTAGAGTAGCATGTTAAAGTTTTCATACCCATACAAGACAATCAACTGTAAAAATACTGTCATTTTCCTCAATGGTGGTAACAATATTTATTAGTAGATTAAAAACAAGTTATTTCCAAGAAATGCAAACATTATTCATTTATCTGAAGAGTTTTTTTATATTTTGCTTTTAAAAATTAAGTACAGTTTAATGATGTTTTGATTTAAAAAATACAAATGCACAGAATTCTAAGCTACACTTCTGATGTAGTCATGCAGCCAAAATACTAAAAATCTGACTTAAAATATATCTTCATCTCATTATTCCTTTTGTGCAAAAGATGAATTGGATTTTTGGGAAGAATGCTTTCAAAGTATAAATTTAATTTTCATTCTTCCAAGGTATCTATTTCTTCCATCACTGTAAGTAGGAATTGCTTGCTCATATGCAAAAATACAAACACTGGTTTTTGAATGTTATTTGGAAAAAATATTAGAATACATATATTAAATATATATAATATTTATAATATTCAAGATATCTATAGATATGTAAAGATAAATATTTAACATAAATTTAAAATATTTGTCAGAAGGGCTTAAGGTACTTATATCAAAGCTTATGTAAAATTTGATCATTGGTAATTAAAGCTTCTAATAAGTGGTAAAAACAAAAATACTTGTTAGTATCCATTGTATGTATATTAGTTCATTCTCACACCACGAAGACATATCCAAGACTGGAGACTGGGTAATGTATAAAGGAAAGTGGTTTAATTGACTCACAGCTCCACATTGCTGATGAGGCCTCAAGAAATGTACAATTACGGCAGAAGGCAAAAGAGAAGCAGGCATCTTCTTCACAGGTGGCAGGACTCAATGAGTGCAAGCGTGGGTAATATCAGATGCTTATAAAACCACCAAATCTCATGATAACTCACGCACTATAATGAAAACAGCATGGGAAAACCACCTCCATGATCTGCTTACTTCCACCTGGTACCGCCCTTGACACATGGGAAATATGGGGATTACAATTCAAGGTGAGATTTGGGTGGGAACACAGAGCCAAACCATATTATTATGTATAGTATCCTACTATGTATTGCTTGAATCTATACAACGAATATAATTTTGGCTTTTCAAATGGATTCCAGCTGAGGATAGTAAGGAAACAAAACTGACACATTAGATGTAGAAAATAATACATCAGCACAGTTTATTACATATTAATTTTTTTCATTAAATATTTTTGAGCACGAATTGTGTTAGGTGCTGTAGGAATAAGAAAATAAAACAAGTGTGTATTTTACTCTTTGGGGGAAAAGTAATACAAAGAAGAAAGCCAAAACAATGAATAATCAAATAAGGTTTGATCTACATATATACACACATATATATACACATAAATATATATGCATTTATGGACTTCCAAAAACAATTGAAAACATTTTATTAGAGAAATGGCAAAACTTTATGATGAAATTGCATTCAATTTGGATTTAGAAAGAGTAAAATTATGTGTCTAAGCCCATTTTGTGCTCCTAAAACAGACTACCATAGACTGAGTAATTTATAAAGAACAGAAATTTACTTCTTACCATTCTGAAGGCTAGGAAGTCCAAGATCAAGGTACCAGGCTCTGAGGTCTTCTTGATGCATCCTCACATGGTGGAAGGTGGAAGGAGCAAGAGACCAACTCTTTCTGTCAAGACCCTTTATAGGATCACCCAACACCATGTATGAAGGAGGATCTCTCACGGCCTAAACACCTCATGAAGACCCGACCTCTTAATTCTATCACATTGGCAACACCTGAAATTTGGAGGATACTCATTAAAACCATGTCAGTATGCATTTCATACTGAAGGCATAAAATAATCTGAAGTATGAAGCAACCATAAAATGAATAATACCTCCAAGAAATATTCATTCATTTGTTCAATCATTCACTAAATAAATGTTGAGAGACTGACTTGTAAAAGCTAATTTACTCTGTTCTAAGCTCCATTATACCAGGCTGGGAAACTCCCAGTAGATAAAATGGACACGAAGATCCAACCTAATGTAAACTCAGATCAGTTTACTCCAGATATCAGTATAAAAAGTTCTGCATTCATTTTAAGTCATGGTTCTTTTAGACAGCAATACCAGGAAGTAGAAGAGACAGAGTCTAGCCAAAGAGCAATGAACTTGGGAAGTTTTTATAGCAGGTTATTTCAAATAAATCATTTTCTATACAACTAAGATTTTTCTATTTATGAATAGAACCTTCTTAAATTCACTCCAGCATTTCTTAAGGTGAGGCATTACAAACAACTAAAAAGAGGGCCAGAAATTGCTATTGCTCTCACTTGAGCGTAATAGAGCATCCAGTACCAGAATCCAGTCTGGGTCAATGGAAATCTAGTGTCAGACTTTGGTTCTGACCTTTGAAGATAAAAAGCTTTTTCTTCGCACTGAATTAGACGTGAGATTCTTTTTTTTTTTTTTAATTCAGTCTCCGTAGAGACTGTCAAAAATTGCCAATGCCGACTATATTTCAAGTCGTCATGGCGGGGTATTGGGAAAAGTTTTCAATTAGCAATAATCGCGCCTCGGATAAACCTCATTGGCTAAGATACTGCCACTGCGCAAAGCTAGAAGTGAGATTCTTTATGGACTGCTATGTAAGGGAAGGGATTATTTGACAGTGGGTCCAACCCACCAGAAAAGGAGATAACAAATGGAGATAAGATGAATCCTGTTTACTTTACTTGGAGCCTGAAATCACCTTTAGCTGAAATTAGACTGCCTCTGGGCTTAGTTACTTTAGTCAACTTATTTTTTCCGTTTATGTTACTTGCCCCCAAAAGAGTCTTAGTGGAGACAAATGGTCATTCAGGTACAAGCCTCAGAAGAGTATTCCTGATGAGAAGAACATTTCCAAGGAATATTAATGAGATTGTTCTGGGATAGGATAAATAAAAGACATGCATTTAGAGGAGTTCTACATTTAATGAACAGCACAGAAAGAAACCAACAAAACAGCTAGTGGTGGAACAGTAACAGAATGAAAGGGAAAACCAATTCCTTTGAAATGTATACAGTCATGCACCACATAACAATGCTTTGGTCAATGACAGACTGCATTTACAATAGTGGTCCCATAAGATTCTAATGGAGCTGAAAAACTCCTACCATGTAGTGACGTAATAGCCATTATAACTTCATAGCTCAATGCATTACACAAGTGTGTTTGGTGATGCTGATGTAAAGAAACCTATTGTGCTGCCAATCATATATAACTATAGCACATATAATTATGTAAAATACATAATACTTGATAAGAAATGACTGTGTCACTCATTTAGGTATATACTTTACTTTTTACTGTCATTTTAGTGTATACTCTTACTTACTTAAAAAAAGTCATCTGTAAAACTGTCTCAGGCAGGTCCTTCAGGAGGTATTCCAGAAGAAGGCATTGTTATCACAGGAAACTACAGCTCCATGCATGTTATTGCCTCTGAAGACCTTCCAGTGGGACAAGTTGTGAAGGTAAAACACGATTATATTGATTATCCTGATCCTGTGCAGGCCTAGGCTAATGAGTGTGATTGTGTTTTACTTTTTAACAAAAATGTGTACAAAGTTAAAAAATAGGAAAAAAATCTTATAAAAGAGAGATAAAAAAAAGAAGACAATATTTTTGTATAGCTGTACAATGTGTTTGTGTTTTAAGCTAAGTTATTATAAAAAAGTCAAAGGGTCAAAATGTATAAAAGTCTTATTAGATAAAAAGGTATAGTAAGTTAATGTTAATTTAGTGGTCCTTAAGTGTATCATTTTTATCAAGTCCACAATCATATACAGTAATGTCCTAGGCTTTTACATTCATTCACCATTCATTCACTGACTCATCGAGAGTAACTTTTAGTCTTCAAGTTCCATTTATGGTAAGTTCCCAATACAGATGTAACATTTTTCATCTTTTATGCTGTACTTATACTATACCTATTCTATGTCTAGATATGTTTAAATACACAAATACCTCCCATTGTGTTACAATTGCCTACGTGTTTGGTATAGTCACATGCTGTACAGTGTGTAGCCTAGGAGCAATAGGCTATATCTCATATAGCCTAGACGTGTAGCTGACTATGTCATCAAAGTTTCGTAAACATCTATGATGTTTGCATAATGACAAAATTGCCTAACAATGCATTTTTCAGAACATATCACCATTATGAAGGGACACATGACTATACATAATATTTAATTTTTTCTGGTGAAATATTTCAATTACTCATATTGAACAGAATTGAAATTCTAGTTCTATTACTTATCTCTCCTAGTTGAAGTCAAGCATTTTCCAGATAGATTGGAAAACTATATGCTAGTAAGAAAGCTACTGGTATTGCTGTTCTAAAATATGTATGTATGTTTCTAAACTCTCAAAATTATTTTATAATATCACATGCCCAGATACAAAAATGTAAGTGCTTAAATATTTACACTTGTATAGTCAAGGATTATAATTAAGTCTTGACACTAAGTATTACTCAAAGAGAGAAGTTTGCTCTTTATTTTCCTAATTGCCACAGACAATCACTGGTTATTTACTTTATTTCCTTTCAATAGTTATTGCTCTCAGCAGGTCATGATCTCTTACAGAAAGAGATTCATATAGACCTGAAAAAAACAGAAGACTCTAAGGACAAATGTAAAACCACCTTCATAATCACAGTTCATTTATTAGATATACCATCGTAAATTTTGTCCTGGAGAATAAGCAGGGCTCATACTCTCTTTCTTATAATTTTTGAAGGATGATTTCAGTGTAAGCAACAAAGCAGTGGAAATAACTTCAAATTTTAAAATAGTTTTTTTTTTTTAATAAAATCTGGTCCTATTAATGATTTAAGAGCTGGAACAAAACTTCTTGGAGGTCTAGAGCTGGATCCTGGCCCATGTGTTCCTGGAAGGGGTGGGATAGGGGTGAATGTGGTGGGTAAATGCAGTCCTGCAAGGTACGGGTAGCCCTTCTGGAGCCAAGCATTCAGAGTTTCACTTTGCCAAAATAAATCTACTTAATGAACTTTTTTTTTTTTAAAAATTCAGGGATGCAAGTGAGAAGAATTAGTGATGAGTAATTCTGCTTAGAAAAATTTTTTACACTTCAGGATAAATGACAAAGATTACACTTCTTCTGAGACCATCCTGAAAATTCTTCAATATATCTAATTCTCATGATTTTGCTAAACTTTCTATAGTTGCTATTCACTTATTTGCATTTAAAATTTTTATAAATTGTGACTATTAATTCTATAAATGGAAATAGTTATATCTTTTAAGTATATAATCCCTATATTTTTCTTCTAACTAGCCATATTTATCTTCTTTGTAGTGAATATCCAACTTTCATGAATTCTGAAAAGTGTTCAATGACCTCAAAAAGCAATACAGTAATGTGGTAGACAGAATTATTAGATGGACATCATTACCTTAGCCTTCTAGTGTTATTTTGATGATTATATTGTACTACTTGGCAAAATGGATTGTACAGATGTAATTAATGTAAATAATCGGTTGATGTTAAGACAGGAATATTATCCAAGTGTACCTAATCTCATGCAATGAGCTCTTTAAAAGCAGTTTTATTTATTTTTGTCTGACTGCCTTATTTATGACAGCCAGTTTTCAAGCTCTGAGATTCTTTCCTCAACTTGGTTTATTCTGTTGCTAATCCTTGGGATTGCATTATGAAAATCTCATGCCTGTAATTCCAGCACTTTGGAAGGCCGAAGTGGGTGGATCATGAGTTCAAGAGATCCAGACCACTCTGGCCAACATAGTGAAATCCCATCTCTACTAAAAATGCAAAAATTAGCTGGGCATGGTGGTGCATGCCTCTAGTCCCAGCTACTTGGGAGGCTGAGGCAGGAGAATAGCTTGAATCAGGGAGCTGGAGGTTGCAGTGAGCTGAGATTGTGCCACTGAATTCCAGCCTGGTGACAAAAAGAGACTCTGTCTCAAAAAAAAAAAAAAAAAGAAAAGAAAAGAAAGAAAGAAAAGAAAAGAAAAAGAAAAAAAAAGAAATTCTTGGGGAGTGTTTTTTAGCTCTATCAAGTCAATTTTGTTCTGTTTTATTCTGTCTATTTCACCTATCAGCTCCTGAATTATTATTGTTGTTTTTTTGATTCTTAGTGATGTGGTTTGGCTCTGTGTTCCCACCAAAATCTTATCTTAAATTGTAATCCCCAAGTGTTGAGAGAAGGAGCTGGTGAGAGGTGATTGGATCCTGGGAACAGTTTCACTCATGCTATTCTCATGATAGTGAGTGAAATCTCATGAGATCTGATGGTTTAAAAGTGGCACTTCCCCTTCGCTTGCTTCTGCCACCTTGTGAAGAAGGTACTTGCTTCTCCTTCGCCTTCAGCTATGATTGTAAGTTTCCTGAGACCTCCCCAGCCATGCAGAACTGTGAGTCAATTAATTTTTTTTCCTTTATAAATTATTCAGTCTCAGGAAGTTTTTTTATAGCAGTGTGAAAACAGACTAATACACTTAGCTTCCTTGAATTGGGTTTCCACGTTCCCCTGAATTTCAATGATCTTTGTTCCTATCTGTATTCTGAAATCTATTTCTGTAATTTCAGCCATGTAAGTCTAGTTAAGAACCCTTGCTGGGGAACTAGTGTGATCTTTGGGAGGAGGAAGACATTCTGGTCTTTTGAGTTGCCAGAGATCTTGCATTAGTTCTTTCTCGTCTGTGTGTGGGGGTGTTCCATTAATTGCAGTGTAAATTGAGTACAGTCAGTAGAATTCTTTCCAACATGTTTTCAGAGGCCTGAGACTTTGTACAGGGCCTTTATTTGTAGTTAAATTCTTGTCTTTCATTTCACAGTGGAGTATGATAGTAAAATACTTTAGGTGTTGACATTTTGGGGTGTGATCCAGTAGCTGGTGCCTAAGTGTAATGGTCAGTATGTAGACTCATGCTCAGTCATGTGGCTCCTCTGTATTTCCCCATGGGTTACAGCTATGCTTCTCAATGCTCTGAAAGTGTAGGTTCCTCTTCCACTTGAGTGCTGTCTGCAGATCTTGGCTTGGCACATCCAGAATGCACGTCATGGTTCTGAAGTGATCTTAGGCTTTATTGTTACTTCCTCAGCTTGGAAGCAGCAGAGGAGAAGACTCTGTGGCTCAGAGTCTTTTCTTGTCTCCTGGGACTCTACTGCAGAAAGTTGCAGAGCCGCCATCAATTAGTGTGATCAACCTGGCATGGGGAAGCTGCACTGTGCGCCCAAGCTGGGGGGATCCTGTCTGGTGACTAGCACAGTGTGTGGGTAGGACCCATGGGAGACAGACTGGCCTCCTCTCCTTAGAGCAACTATGGCCTGCTGGATAAAGCACTGAAAAAGGGAAAAAGGGAAGTTAAACTGGAGAGGGAGGGGCAGAAGGGCTTTTGGTTGCCCCTGAGAGCTCCATCTCTGAAAAGGGCAAAAAAGGGAAGTTGAACTGGAGAGGCAGGGGCAGAGGGGCTTTTGGTTGCCCCTGAGAGCTCCATCTCTGAAAAATGTGGAGCATCTGCTGCTAGGAATGTTCAGCCAGAGGGTGAGAAAGCTGCACAGCTTGCCTGAGCTAGGGTCTCTGTTTGTTGAGGAACAGGGGGGTCAAGGGCCCATAGCGAGAAAAGACTGGGCTTTTCTCTATATAGTGGCTGTGGTATGCTGTATACATGGGGAGAAAGCAACTAACTTAGAAAACATATTTCAGGATATCATTTATGAAAATTTCCTCAACCTCTCTAGAAAGGCCATCATTCAATGTTAAAAAATACAGAGAACCTTTACAAGATACTACACAAGAAGTCCATCCCCAAGACACATAATCATCAGATTCTCTAAGATCAAAATGAATAAAAAAGTGATAAAGTAAGCTGAAGAGAAAAGGCAGATCACCTACAAGGGCACCCCATCAGACTAACAGTAAAATTTTCAGCAGAAATCCTACAAGCCAGAAGAGATTGGTGGTCTATATTCAACATTATTAAAGAAAGAAAAAAATTTCATCCAAGAATTTCAAATGGAGCCAAACTAAGCTTCACAAGTGAAGGAGAAATAAGATTCTTTTCAAACAAACACATGCAGAGAGAATTCATTACCACCAAACTGCCTTATAAGAGCTCCTTAAAGGAGTAATAAATATGGAAAGGAAAGACTGTTATCAGTCACTACAAAAACACATTTAAGTACACAGACCAGTGACACTATAAAGCTACCACACAAACAAGTTTGCATAATAATCAGCTAAGAATATGATGAGAAGATCAAATCCACTTATATAAATATTAGCCTCGAATATAAATGGCCTAAATGCCCAATGAAAAGGCACTAAGTGACAAGCTGGATAAAGAAACAAGGCACATCTTCAAGAGACCCATCTTACATGCAATGACACACACAGGCTCAAAACAAATGGATGAGGGAAAATCTACCATGTGAAAAGAAAATGTAAAAAAGTAGAGGTAGCAATCCTAATTTCAGACAAAACAGTATTTGAACCAACAAAGATACAAAAAATACAAAGAAGGTTATTACATAATGGTAAAGGGTTCACTTGAACAAAAAGACCTAATTATCCTAAATATGCATGCACCCAACACAGGAGCACATAGATTCATAAAGCAAGTTCTTAGAGATCTACAAAGAGACTTAGATACCTACAAAATAATAGCGGAAGACTTCAACACCCTCCTAACAGTATTAGACAGATCACTGAGGAAGAAAATTAACAAAGATACTCAGGACTTGAACTCAACACTTGATCAAATGGACCTAATAGACATCTTCAGAACACTTTAACCAAAAATGACAAAATATACATTCTTCTCATTACCACGTGGCACATAATGTAAAATCAAACACACAATCGGACATAAAATCAATCTTTAGCAAATTAAAAAAACACTGAAATTATACAAAAACACTCTCGGACAACAGTTCAATAAAAATAGAATTCAGTGCAAAGAAAATCACTCAAAACCATACAATTACATGGAAATTAAACAATCTGCTCCTAAATGACTTTTGAGTGAACAATAAAATTAAGGAAGAAATCAAGGCATTCTTTGAAAATAATGAAAAGATAAAACAAACAAGAATCTCTGGGACAAAGCTAAAATGGTATTCAGAGGGATATTTATAGCCCTAAATGCCCACATCAAAATGAAAGATCTCAAACTAAAAAGCCAGCATTATAACTAGAAGTACCACAGAAGCAAGAGCAAACAAACCTCAAAGCTAGCAAAAGAAAAGAAATAATAAAAATCAGAGCTGAAATAAAAGAGATTGAGACATAAAAACCATAAAACAGATGAATAAATCCAAGAGTTGCTTTATTGAAGAAATTAATAAGATAGACAAATGACTACCTAAACTAGTAAGAAAAGAAAGAAGCTTCAAATCAATACAATCAGAAATGACAAAGATGACATTACCACTGATCCCACGGGAGTGGGTGGGGGTCGGGGAACCACTGGAAACTACTATAAACACCTCTATGTACACAACCTGGAAAATGTAGGGAAAAAAAATGATAAATTCATGGACAGATAAGTCCTCCCAAGACTAAAGCAGGAAGAAATTGAAGCAGGAAGAAGCTGAAAAGACCAATGATGAGCTTCAAAATTGAATCAGTAATAAACAGCCTACCAAATAAAAAATGCCAAGGACTAGATGGATTCACAGCTGAATTCTACTAGATGTTCAAAGTAAAACTGGTACAATTCCTACTGAAACTATCACAAAAAGTTGAGGAGAAGGAACTTCTCTCCAACTCATTCTATCAGACCAGCATCATCCTCATGCCAAAACCTGGCAGAGACACAGAAAAATAAAAAAATAAAAAATAAAAAAACACTTCAGCCCAATATTCTTGAAGAGCATAGATGCAATTATTCCCAACAAAATACTGGCAAACAGAATACAACAGCACATAAAAAAGCTAATTCACTATGATCAAGTAGGCTTTCTCTCAGAGATGCAAGGTTGGTTCAATATATGCAAATCAATAAATGTGATTAATCATGTAAACAGAACTAAAGACAAAAACCACATAATTATCTCAATGGATACATAAAGGGCTTTCAATAAAATTCAACACTGCTACATGTTAAACACCTTCAATAAATTAGGCATTGAAGGAACATATTTCAAAACCGTAAGAGTTATCTGTTACAAACCCACAGCCAACATTATACTGAGTGGGCAAAAGCTGGAAGCATTCTTGTTGAAAACTGGCACAAGACCAGGTTGTTCTCTCCTACCACTTCTACTTAACATAGTATTGGAAGTCCTGGCCAGAGCAGTCAGGCAAAATAAATAAATAAATGGCATCCAAATGGGAAGACAAGTTAAACTATCTGTTTTTAGATTATATGATTCTATATCTACAAGGCCTGAAAAGGTACTTAAACTCATAAGCAACTTCAGCAAAGTTTTAGGACACAAAATCAAAGTACAAAAATTACTAGCATTACTATTCACCAACAAGAGTCAAATCAAAAATGTGATCCCATTCACAATTTCCACAAAAAGAATAGAATACCTATGAATACAGCTAGCCAGTTAGGTGAAAAATCTCTACAGTAATTTCCAATATACTATTAAATACGAGAGTGAAAGTAGGTATCTGTGCCTTGTTCTTCCATTTGGAATAAACCGTTCAGTGATTTAAAAAAAAAAGAAGTCTCTACAACAAGAATTACAATACACTTCTCAAAGAATTCAGGGAAGACACAAGCAAATGGAAAACCATTTCATGCTCATGGATAGGAAAAATCAATATCATTCAAATAGCCATACTGCCCAAAGCAATTTACAGGTTGAATGCTATGGCTATGAAATTACCAACATTCTTCACAGAACTAGAAAAAAAAACTCTATCTTTAAAATTCACATAGTGGCAAAAAAGACCCTGGATAGCCAAGGCAATCTTAAGCAAAAAGAACAAAACTCGGACCATCACATTACATGACTTCAAACTATTCTACAGGGCTACAGTAACCAAAATAGCATGACACTAGTATAAAAACAGACACATAGAACAATGGAACGAATAGAGAGCCCAGAAATAATGCCACACATCTACAGCCATCTAATTTTCAACAAAGCCAACAAAAACAAGCAATGGGGAAAGAACTTCCTATTCAATAAATGGTGCTGGGATATCTAGCTAGTCATATGCAGAAGATTGAAACTGGACTCCTTCCTTCTACCATTAAAAAAATCAACTCAAGATGAATTAAATACTTAATGTGAAACCCAAATCTATAAAAACTCTGGAAGATATCCTAGGAAATGCCATTCTGGATATAGGAACTGGCAGATTCTATAATGAAGGTGTTAAAATCAATTGCAATAAAAGCAAAAACTGACAAATGGGATCTAATCAAACTAAAGAGTTTCTACACAGCAAAAGAAACTGTCAACAGAGTAAACAGGCAACCTAAAGAATGGGGGAAAATATTTGCAAAGTAGGCTTCTGAAAAGACTACTATCCAGAATCTATAAGAACTTAAACCACTTAACAAGCAAGAAACAAACAAGTTCATTAAAAAGTGGACAAAGGACATGCACAGACACTTTTCAAAAGAAGACATACATGCTGCCAACTAGCAAATGTAAAAACTTCAACATCCCAATCATTAGATAAATGCAAATCAAAACCACAGTGAGATACGATTTCACACCAATCAGAATGGATATTATTAAAAAATCAGAAAACAACAGATTCTGGCGGGGTGATAGAGAAAAGGAACACTTATGCACTGCTGGTGGGGGGTGTAAATTAGTTCAGCCATTGTGGAAAGCAGTGTAGTGATTCCTCAAAGAATTAAAAACACAATTACCATTTGACCCAGTAACACCATTACTGGATATATATTCAAAAGAAAACGAATTTTTCTACCATAAAGATACATGCACATATATGTCCATTGCAGAAGTATTCAAAATAACAAATATATGGATCAACCTAAATGCCCAACAGTAGATTGGATCAAACAGTGTGGTATATATACACCATGAAATACTAAGCAGCCATTAAAAAAATGGAATCATGTCCTTTGCAGCAACATAAATAGAGCTGGAGAGACCATTATTCTTAGCAAACTAATACACAAACAGAAAACCAAAGACTGCATATTCTCACTTATAAATGGGAGCTAAGTAATGAGAATACATGGACAGGAACACTGGGGCTTACTTGAAGGTAGAGGGCAGAAGGTGAGAGAGGATTACAAAGGATACCTGTTGGATACTATACTTAGCACCTGGGTAATGAAATAATCTGCATACCACACCCCCATGGCACAAATTTACCTATATAATAAACCTGCACATGTACCACTGACCCTAAAATAAAAGTTAAAAGAAGAAAAAAGGGAGTCTTACCTGGCTTGCAGCAGGAGAAGTCAAAGTGATTTAAATTATAAGAATAATTCATTGTATTGATGCTGCCTTTGAAGACAGAAAGGATGCTGCAAGAACCAAAGAGTGTCTTCTAGCAGCTTGTGCAATCTCAAGTAGACATCCAGAGAAAATGTGTCTCAGTGCTACAACCACAAGGAACTGAATTCTTCTAATAACCTGAATGATCTTAGAGGTGACTTTTCCCCCAGAGTTTAGAGATAAAAATTTAACATTAGCCATACCTTCAATATCACCTTGTGAGTTCCTAAGTAAAAAACCCAGTGGAATCTGCATGGACTTTTAATGTCTAAAACTGTTAGAACATAATTGAGTTTAATTTTAAGTAGAATATATGGAAAATTAACCTGATGTAATAATTTTGTTAATTTCTACAAGTTTTTCAAACCAAATAGGCATAATTTTTAAATTATATATTTTGTTATAAGGTTGTATATTATCATTCCCTATATTAATAAATTCAAATTTTAAAAAACATTAATCCAAGGGTTGGTAAAAACATATATTCGTATATTGTGAAAAATGATTATAATTTGAATTATGGTTCTCAGTTGTGGTTTTATATTTTATTTTCAAATTTTTCTTGCTTGTTTTCTATGTGGCTTTAAAGTGTTTTAAAAGTTTTTCTTCCAACCTGGATTTTCTTTCTCTCAGTCCATGTATTCTTCAATTTTTTCAAATAATCTCCATCAAATTGCCTCCCTCTCCACTTACTACATTAACTTATTCCTTTCCACTTTTTAGTTGTTGCACACTTGTGTCTTTAGTTAATATTTTAGTATTTTAGTTTATTTATATGTTATCTTCCTAAATTAAAAAAAAAAGTTCTTGACATTTATTGACATTCTCAAAGCATGAAACACTTCTAGAGAGGTTCACCAACACATTTACTTACACTTATATTCCCATATTATTAAAACTTTATATTACTCTAAACTTCTTTTTCTGTAGGTAAAAGCCAATTGGTAACTATAATTATAATTTTCATGTTTACTGACTTGTACAATTTTTGTGCAAATTTTATTTTCCTTTTTCTTATTGAACAATAGGACCAAAACATAGAAATAACCATATGGCAAACATTTCTCTGACATATTTACTCTGTAAGTGGGCTATCAAGAGGTCTCATAAGACTATTTTTTCTTTAAGAAAAAAATTCCGTTTCTGCATTTGATATTAAAATATAACTTTACACTACTTGTGCCTGTTTTATCTGTTCTTCCTTACATTCTGTTCTCTATTCAATTTACATAGACTCGATACCTAAATTTTATTTAACTTTGAATCATAATTTTCTTTAATTATCCTAAATTTTCTCTGCTTTCTTTCTTGATTTATTGCTTCTGACACTTCATTTCAATTACTAAAAATCTAACTTGGTTATTGTTAACTGACCTTCTAGTTCAATATAAACTAGTTCAAAATTATGAGTCTTTATTTTTCAAATAGTTTTCTTTTCCAGTCATCACCTAGTAATGTGTAATTTTAAAATTTCATTAAATTTAGTCAATCTTTTAATTCTCTTGGTGTATTAAATAATTATATATATATATATATATATATATATATATATATATATATATATTTCTCACTAACTTTCCTTCTTTAATACTACTGCATTGCTTTGTGCATGTGCCCAGCTCTATTTCTTGGTATATAATATTTTTTGAGAGGTGTGATGTAGTAACAAAAAGAAATAATATTAATGAATGGATTTTAGAAAAACTTTCAAAATAGGTAATTTAAATAGAGGTTTCAACAGCATGCTGACACTCCTCAGTAAGAATTAGATGGCATATATAGAACTCAAAAGAGGTTTAACTTTTACTTCAAAAATAATTCAACTAGACAGAAAGGAAATAATAGGTGATTTAAAAATTATTATAGCCATCCCACCTAAATAGAAATGTAGAAAAATGTACAATCAGAAACAAAAGTATCAAAATATAATAGTTGATCCAAATTATTGGTTTTCTTGTCAGAAATATTCAGGAAATAGGAAATAATAGTCATTACTGTCCCAAGTCAGTTATTCTTTATGTTCATAAGAAATTGCTTATTTGCAATAGCCAATACTCATCAAAACTTTTGTCTTCTATGACATTGCAGCTTTAGAATTCTGTTTCAGTTTTTTGAAGTTTACATTACATTGTATTCACTGGCTCATTTTATTTCTCTATTTTGAGTCTGGGAGACATTCCCTTGGGCTCAATAATTTCATCTATTGTAAATCCACTTCACCCACAAAGTTGCACCTTTTCTTCACTTTTCATTATAATAAATAACATATTCTTTGGCTTGGAAATCCAGAGTCAACCTTAATTTTACATTCATGTTATCTTAATTTGTCTCTATTCCTTTGCTGCGCTCATAATTCCTATGTAATAAATGTCTACATTGTAAAGAATAATCATTGTAGTGGCAAGTGTCATGATTCTCTACATTTCTTTAGACACTATCTTTTTAAAATCTCATGATTTGATTCCTGAATTGCAAAATTCTAGTCTGGTTTTTAGTCTTTTTCTCACTAATTTCTAAGATTTAATAGATGTAACTACTGTAAGAAATGAATCAATGCCAATTTTGAAAATTTTTAATATCAAATTTGATGAAATAATAAGATACGGATATATCTATTAAAATATTAGCTTGACCAATGCCTTAGTACTTCAGAAACAAGTAGCAGGCTTTAAAACCTGAGGAAAAAAATAGGCTTGTATCACAACACAAACAACAAGAAAATAAAAAACAGTAAGGGTGACTGTGTAAGAGGACAGAAAAGAAGTGTCAGACAAGTTTAACACTATCTTACATTTATCAGAAATAACAGAAATTACACATTTATGCTCTACAGAATTTTAAACAAAGAAACAAAATATGATGCTTTCCTCCAGATGCTTTGGCCAGAGGACATAATCTGAATGATTTAAATTCCTTGAAATTTATTGTGACTTGCTATACAGTCAGCATATGGTCATTTTGTTTTGTAAAATGTCCTGTATGCTCTTGAAAAAAATGTGCCTTCTGTTCCTAAGCCAATTCAGTTAACTCAAAACAAAATTCTAAATATAAGAGAATAATAACTGGTCACTTGCAGAGGACCAAAGCTTTGTATCAAATTTTTACCACAACCTAGTTGCAAGAAGATAATGGCATATTAAAAGAGAACTCAGAAATAAACCCAAATACTTAACAGCCAACTGATCTTTGACAAAGCAAACAAGAACATATAGTGGGGAAAGGACACCCTATTCAACAAATTGTGATGGGATAATTGGCTAGCCACATTTAGAAAATGAAACTGGATCCTTATCTCTCACCTTCTACAAAAATCAACTCAAAATGGATTAAGAACATAAATCTGGTCAGGTGCTGTGGCTCACGCCTGTCATCCCAGCACTTTAAGAGGCCAAGACCTGTGGATCACCTGAGGTCAGGAGTTCAAGATCAGCCTGGCCAACAAGGCAAAACTCCATCTCTACTAAAAAAGTACAAAAGTTAGTCAGGCATGGGGGCATTCGCCTGTCATCCCAGCTACTCGGGAGTCTGGGGAAAGATAATTGCTTTAACCTGGGATGGGAAGGTTACATTGAGTCAAGATTGATCCTCTGCACCCCTGCTGGGGATAGAGCAAGACTAAGACTCCAAGACTCCATCTCAAAAGCAAAACAAAATAAAACAAAAAAAACTTAAATCTAAATCTGAAACTATAAAAACTCTACAAGATAACGTTGGAAAACCCTTCTAGACATTGGCTTAGAAAAGGATTTCATGACAAAGAACCCAAAAGCAAATGCAATAAAAACAAAGATAAATAGTTGGGACTTAATTAAACTTAAAACATTTTGGTAGGCAAAAGGAAAAGTCAGCAGTGTAAAGAGGCAACCCACAGAGTGAGAGGAAATCTTCACAATCTATGCATCTGACAAAGGACTGACAACTAGGATCTACAACAAACTCGAAGAAATCAGTAAGAAAAAAACAATCCCATCAAAAGTGGACTAGGAACATGAATAGGCAGTTCTCAAAAGAAGATATACATAATGGCCAATAAACATATGAAAAAGGATTTAGAACTGGCTATAGATCCAAGATGGCCAAACAGGAACAGCTCTGGAGGGCAGTCCCCAGCGAGAACAGCACAGAGGGTGAGTGCTCATGGCATTTCCAAACAAGTTTTCACTGCCCACAGACCAGGAGATTCCTGGGCTGAAAAGTGCCACATTTCAGCACTGTGGTTTCAGCTGGTGCCCTGTCAGCACACAGAAACTCACACAAATCTGGGGTAGCTGTTTCGACTGGCATTTGGAATGCCTGGGAGACAGAGCTGTCCATTCAACTGAAAGGGAGGGGCCTGAGACAGGGAGCCAGGTGATCTGGCTCAGCAGGTATCACCCCCACAAAACAAGCAATCTGAAATGCTCTGGATTGAGAGTTTCGCAGCAAGTGCAGCTGGACTCAGGATCATCTAGCTCATTGGAGGGGAAGGGCGTCACCCACTACCGAGGCAGTCCGCCACTACTGAGGCAATTCACACAGCAGCTGGGCAGAGCCTGTGGCAGCTCAGCAATACCTCTGCTGGCAGACTGTAACTAAACTACTCCATGCAGGGCAGGGCATCTATGAAAAAGGGCAGCAGCATAACAGGAACTTATAAATAAAGCTGGCCATCCTAGGACAGAGCATCTGGGAAAAGAGGCAGTTATGAGTTCAGCTGCAGCAGACTTAAAGGTACCTGCCCATCAGCTCTGCATGGAACAGTAGAGCTCCCAGCATAGCACTTGAGCCCTATAAGGGACAGACTGTTTCCTCAAGCAACTCCCCAACCCCCATACACCAAAAGAGACACATCAAAAAGGAGAGCTCAGGCCGACATCTGGTGGGTACCCTTCTGGGATGAGGATAGCAGAGGAAGAAACTGGTGGAAACACTTGCTGTTCTGCAGCTCCCACAGGCAATCCAATCCCCCAGGCTAGCAGGGTCTGGAGTGGACCTCCAGTGTTCCTGTAGCAGAGGGACCTGACTGTTAGAAGGAAAACTAAGAAGAAGAAAGAAATAGCTTCAACATCAACAAAAAGGATGTTGAACTCAGAGACCCCATCCAAAAGTCACCAACTACAAAGACCACAGGTAGATAAAACCACTAATATGGGAAGAAACCAGCACAAAAAGGATGAAAACACTAGAAACCAGAACCCCTCTCCTCCTCCAAGGGATCACAACTCTTCACCAGCTAGAGATCAAAGATGGATGGAGAATGAATCTGATGAATTGACAGAAACAGGCTTCAGAAGGTGGGTAATAACAAACTCCTCAGAGCTAAAAGAACATGTTCTAACCCAATGCAAAGAAACTAAGAACCTAGAAAAAAGGTTAGATGAGATGCTAACTAGAATAAACAGCTTAGAGAAGAATATAAACGACTTCATGGAGCTGAAAAACACAACACAAGAACTTTGCAAAGCATACACAAGTTTCATTAGCCAAATTGACCAAGCAGAAGAAAGGATATCAGAGACTGAAGATCAACTCAATGAAGTAAAATGAGAAGGCAAGAATAGAGAAAAAAGAGTGAAAAGAAATGAGCAAAGCCTCCAAGAAATATGGGATTATGTGAAAAGACCTAATCTACGTTTGATAGGTGTACCTGAATGTGATGGAGAGAATGAATCCAAGCTGGAAAACACTCTTCAGGATATTATCCAGGAGAACTTCCCCAACCTAGCAAGGCAGGCCAATATTCAAGTCCAGGAAATACAGAGAACACCACAAAGATATTCCTCAAGAAGAGCAACCCCAAGGTACATAGTTGTCAGATTCACCAGGGTTGAAATGAAGGAAAAAATGCTAAGGGCAGCCAGAGAGAAAGGTCAGGTTACCCACAAAGGGAAGCTCATCAGACTCACAGCAGATCTCTCAGCAGAAACCCTACAAGCCAGAAGAGAGTGGGGGCCAATAGTCAACATCCTTAAAGAAGAGAACTTTCAACCCAGAATTACATCCAGCCAAATTAAGCTTCATAAGCATAGGAGAAAGAAAATCCTTTATGGACAAGCAATTACTGAGAGATTTCATCACTACCAGGCCTCCCTTACAAGAGCTCCTGAAAGAATCACTAAACAAGGAAAGGAACAACCAGTACCAGCCACTCCAAAAACATACCAAATGGTAAAGACCATTGACATAGTGAAGAAAATGTGTCAACTAATGCACAAAACATCCAGGTAGCATCAAAATGGCAGGATCAAATTCACACATAACAATATTAGCCTTAAATGTAAATTGGCTAAATGCCCCAATCAAAAGACACAGACTGGCAAATTGGATAAAAAGTCAACACCCATAGGTGTGCTGTATTCAGGAAACCCATCTCACTTGCAAGGACACACATAGGCTAAAAATAAAGGGATAGAGGAAGATTTATCAAGCAAATGGAGCACGAAAAAAAGCAGGAGTTGCAATCCTAGTCTCTGAGAAAGTGAACTTTAAACCAACAAAGATCAAAAGAGACAAAGAAGAGCATTACATAATGGTGAAAGGATCAGTGCATCAAGAAAAACTAATGATCCTAAATATATACACAACCAATACAGGAGCACCCAGGTACATAAAGTGAGTACTTAATGACCTACAAAGAGACTTAAACTCCCACACAATAATAATGGGAGACTTTAACACTCCAGCATCAATATTAGACAGATCAATGAGACAGAAAACAAGGATATCCAGGACTTGAACTCAGGTCTGGACCAAGCAGACCTAATAGACATCTACAGAAATCTCCAACCCAAATCCACAGAATATACATTCTTCTCAGCACCGCATGGTACCTACTCTAAAATTGACCACATAATTGGAAGTAAATCACTCCTCAGCAAATGCAAAATAGCAGAAATGATAACAAACAGTCTCTCAGACCATGGTGCAACCAAATTAGATCTCAGAATAAAGGAACTAACACAGAACTGCACAACTTCATGGAAATTGAATAACTGGCTCCAGAATGTTGACTGGATAAACAATGAAAAGAAGGCAGAAATAAAGATATTCTTGAAAACCAACGAGAATGAATTCTGGTACACAGAATTCTGGTACACAACGTACCAGAATCTCTGGGACACAATCAAAACAGTGTCTAGAGGTAAATTTATAGCAATAAATGCCCACCAGAGAAGCAAAGAAAGATCTAAAATCGACACCCTATTGTCAAAGTTGAAAGAGCTAGAGGAGCAAAAGCAAAAAAAAAAAAAAAAAACTCAAAAACTAGCAGAAGACAAGAAATAACTAAGATCAGAGCAGAACTGAAGGAGATAGAGACACAAAAAATCCTTCAGAAAAATCAATAAATCCAGGAGCTGGCTTTTTGAAAAGATCAACAAAATAGACAGACTGCTAATCAGCTTAATAAAAAACAAAAGGGAGAAGAATCAAATAGATGCAATAGAAAATGATAAAGGGGATATCACCACTGACACCACAGAAATACAAATTACAATCAGAGATTACTACAAACAACTCTATGCACATACACCAGTAAACCTGGAAGAAATGGATAAGGTCCTGGACACTTATACCCTCCCAAGCCTAAACCAGGAAGAAGCTAAAACCTTGAACAGACCAATAACAAGGGCTGAAGTTGAGACAGCACATAATAGCCTGCCAAACAAAAAAAGTCCAGGTCCAGACAGGTTCACAGCTGAATTCTACCAGAAGTACAAAGAGGAGCTGGTACCATTCCTTCTGAAACTATCCAAACAATACAAAAAGAGGGGAATCCTTCCCAAATCTTTTTATGAGACCAACATCATCCTAATAACAAAACCCAGCAGAGACTCAGCAAGAAAAGAAAACTTCAGGCCAACATCCATGATTAACATAGATGCAAAAATCTTCAATAAAATACTGGCAAACTGATAGCAACAGCACATGAAAAAGCTTATCCATCACAATCAAGTAGGCTTCATTCCAGAGATGCAAGGCTGATTCAGCATATGCAAGTCTATAAATGTAATCCACCACATAAACAGAACCAAAGGCAAAAACCATATGATTATCTCAATAGATGCAGAAGAAGTCCTTTGACAAAATTCAACAGCCCTGATGCTAAAAACTCTCAATAAACTAGGTATGGAAGGAATGTATCTCAAAATAATAAAAGCTATTTAGACAGCCAATATCATACTGAATGGGCAAAAACTGGAAGCATTCCGTTTGAAATCTGGCACTAGACAAGGATGCCCTCTCTCACCACTCCTATTCAATATGGTATTGGAAGTTCTAGCCAGAGCAATTAGGCAAGAAAAAAAAAATGGTATTCAGTTAGGAAAAGAGGAAGTCAAATTGTCTCTATTTGCAGATGACATGATTTTATATTTAGAAGACCCTATCATCTCAGCCCAAAATCTCCTGAAACTGATAAGCAACTTCAGCAAAGTCTCAAGATACAAAATCGAAAAGTGCAGAAATCACAAGCATTTCTACACACCAAAAACAGACTAACAGAGAGCCAAATCATAAGCAAACTCCCATTCATAATTGCTACAAAGAGAATAAAATACCTAGGAATACAACTTACAAAGGATGTAAAGGACCTCTTCAAGGAAAACTACAAATCACTGCTCAAGGAAATAAGAGAGGACGCAAACAAATGGAGAAACGTTCCATGCTCATGGTTAGGAACAATCAATATCGTGAAAATGGCCATACTGCCCAAAGTAATTTATAGATTCAATGCTATCCCCATCAAGCTACCAATGACCTTCTTCACAGAACTGGAAAAAAAAAACACCTTAAACTTCATATGGAACCAAAAGAGAGTCTGCATAGCTAAGACAATCCTAAGCAAAAAGAACAAAGCTGGAGGCATCATGCTACCTGATTTCAAACTATACTGGAAAGCAACAGTAATCAAAACAGCATGGTACTGGAAACAAAACAGAGATATATACCAATGGAACAGAACAGAGGCCTTGGAGGCAACACCACACATCTACAACCATCTGATCTTTGACAAACCTGACAAAAACGAGCAAAGGGGAAGGGATTCCCCTGTTTAATAAATGATGTTGGGAAAATTGGCTAGCAGTATTCAGAAAGTAGAAACTGGACCCCTTCCTGACACCTTACACTAAAATTAACTCCAGATGGATTAAAGACTTAAACATAATACCTAACACCATAAAAACCCTAGAAGAAAACCTAGGCAAAACCATTCAGGACAGAGGCATAGGCAAGGACTTTATGACTAAAACACCAAAAGCATTGGCAATAAAAGCCAAAATAGACAAATGGGACCTAATTAAATTCCAGAGCTTCTGTAGAACCAAAGAAACAATCATTAGAGTGAACTGGCAACCAACAGAATGGGAAAAATTTTTGCAATCTACCCATCTGACAAGGGGCTAATATCCAGAATCTACAAAGAACTAAAACAGATTTATCAGAAAAAAAACAAACGCATCCAAAACTGGGAGAAGTATATGAATAGACATTTTCAAAGAAGACTTTTATGAGGCCAACAAACATATGAAAATATGCTCATCAGCACTGATTATTAGAGAAATGCAAATCAAAACCACATTGAGATACCACCTCATGCCTGTTAGAATGGCGATCATTAAAAAATCTGGAGACAACAGATGCTGGAGATGATGTGGAGAAATAGGAACACTTTTACACTGTTGGTGAGAGTGTAAACTAGTTCAACAATTGTGGAAGACAGTGTGGTGCTTCCTCAAGGACCTAGAAATAGAAATTCCATTTGACTCAACATTACTGGGTATATACCCAAAGGATTATAAATCATTCTATTATAAAGACACATGCACAGGTATGTTCATAGAGGAACTGTTTACAATAGCAAAGACGTGGAACCAACCCAAATACCTATTGACGATAGATTGGACAAGGAAAATTTGGCACATATACACCATGGAATACTATGCAACCATAAAACTGGTGAGTTCATGTCCTTTGTAGAGACATGGATGAATCTGGAAACCGTCATTCTCAGCAAACTTACACAAGAACAGAAAATCAAACACCACATATTCTCACTCATAGGCGGGTGTCGAACAATGAGAACATATGAACACAGGGAGGGAAGTATCACACACTGGTGTCTAAATGGGGTGGCCAAGGGAGGGATAACGGGGGCATGCAAAGTTTGGGAAGGGATACCATGGACAGAAATGCCAGATGTAAGGTGACGGGGGGATGAAGGCAGGAAACCACATTGCCACCTGTGTGCCTATGCAGCAATCCTTCATGATCTGCACATGTACCCCAGAACCTTTAGTACAATTAAAAAAAAAAAAAAGAACAAAAACATGAAAAAATGATCACCATCACTAATGATCAGGGAAATGCAAATCAAAACCACAATGAGATTACCACCTTACTCCTGCAAGAATGGCCCTAATCCAAAAATCAAAAACAGCAGATGTGGGGGATGGATGTGGTGATTAGGGACGACCTGTACACTGCTGGTGAGAATGTAAACTAGTACAGCCACTATAAGAAACAGTGTGGAGATTCCTTAAAGAACTAAAAGTAGAACTACTATTTGATCCAGAAATCCTACTCCTGGGTATCTACCCAGAGGAAAATAAGTCATTACACAAAAAAGATACTTGCACACACATGTTCATGGCAGCAAAATTTGCAATTGCAAAAACGTGAAACCAACCCAGATAACCATAAATCAATGAGTGTATACAGAAATTGTGATATATATACACTGGAATATTACTCAGCCATAATAAGAAATAAATTAATAGCATTTTCAGGAACCTGGACAAGATTAGAGATTCTTATTCTAAGTGAAGTTACTCAGGAATGGAAAACCAAACACTGTATGTCCTCACTCATATGTGAGAGATAAGCTATAAGGATGAAAATGCATAAGAATTATACAATGGATTTTGGGGACTCAGGGAAAAAAGGTAGGGAGGGCGTGAGGGATGAAACACTACAAATTGGGTGCAGTGAATACTGCTCAGGTGACGGGTGCAGCAAAATCTCACAAATCATCACTAAATAACTTACTCATGTAAGCAAACACTACCTGTTCCCCAATAACCTAAGGAAATAATTAAAATATATATATATATATATATATATATATATATATGGAAAACAACTATAACGTGGAATTTTATATCCAAATAAAATGCTATTGAACCTTGAATGAAATGAATATTTCAAGCTTGAATGACTATTTCATATTTGAATGAAATGAATATTTAATATTTTAAAAATATTCCCAGACACATTTTCTCTCAAGTGGTTTGCTACCCAAAGGAGGGTACTAAAATCATCTTTAGTCCTTATAGTCTCCTGTAATTTTAAGTATCTTTTGATTTTTTTCCTAGATATTATTTCATGATTCCTTTACTTATTAGTGTCTAATATGAGTATAAAGTAAAATTTTCATTATTTTTCTTACACTATGAAGATCTTACAATACTTCTGATATTTTGTTAGGTAGTTTTGTTAATATTTATTTTAAATTTCATACTATGAATTTTATTTATATGGTCATTATTTATTTAGATTCATCCATATGATTTGTCTTTCCTTTTCTTGACGTTCACTTCTGTATTTCTACATTTACATCTAAAATAATTTTTCTTTTGCTTGAAAGACATTATTATTTCATTTAGTGTAATGTATATCCAATATAGAAAGATTCCTTATTTTTGTTTTCCTGAACATGTATTTATTTTTTCTGATATTGTACAATATTTTATTATGAATAAAATTCTAGTTAGCAGTTGGCTTCCATTTGAGAAGTGATCCCTAAGTCATACTGTCACTTTTTTTGGAGGTAATATGCCTTTTTCTAGCACTATTTTTAAGATAGTCTCTTTGTCATTAATTTTATAATATGAGCTATGTAGCTGTCTCCATATTTATCATGCTTCACTATGGCACTTCCTGAGGCTGTGACTTATGGTTTTTCCATCATTTTTGAAAAATGTTAAGTTTACCTATTTAAATGTGGCTTTTGCCTTTTAGATCTCTAATATCCTAATGAGATTGTAGTAACTAGTTAATTCTGGTTAACTCTAACTCTGTTTTTTTGGAGGGCTTTCTAAGGTGTGTTACAGATTATGTTCATATAATCAGTGATTAAGCTGATTTTGGAATGAACTACAATTACAGTGAATGATAATCTATTTATTTCCATTAATATTCCTAAACTTTTGAGGTGTCAAAGAAAGCCTGGGGTGTTTATATGGACCTTTCTCCTTGATAAGTCTTGAGCCATATATTTTATTCTCTTAACACTATAAGACTATGAACATTTCTGCTTAGGTTTTTGGTCTTTCAGTAACCACTTACATGTGAGAAAATCTTTCACAGGTCAAGGGATAGTCAACAGTGTTCTCAACTCTTTGAAGTACTGTTTTCTTCGGTATTTTAGCCCTGTAATTTTTAATGCCTTGGAATCTTCTTGATACCTCCATATGTATTTTATACACTTTTCTTAAGAAGAGAGTTGAGTAGAGAGCCAGTTTATAGTTTAGACAAAAGAGAAAAACAAGAAGAAAACAAATAAAGGGGAAGTAAATTTTAAAACAAGCAAACACTGTTGGTGGGAGTGTAAATTAGTTCAACCATGATGGAAGACAGTGTGGCAATTCCTCAAGGATCTAGAAATAGAAATTCCATTTGACCCAGCAATCCCATTACTGGGTATATACCCAAAGGATTATAAATCGTTCTATTATAAAGACACATGCACACCTATGTTTGTTGCAGCGCTGTTTACAATAGCAAAGACCTGGAATCAACCCAAATTCCCATCAATGATACAGTGGACAAAAAAAATGTGGCACATATACACCATGGAACACTATGTAGCCATAAAAAACGATGAGTTCGTGTCTTTTGTAGAGACATGGATGAATCTAGAAACCATTCTCAGCAAACTGACACAAGATCAGAAAACCAAACTCCACGTTTTCACTCATAGGTGGGTGATGAACAATGAGAACACTAGGGCACAGGGAAGGCAACAACACTCACTGGGCTAGGTGTGGGGGGTGGTGGAGGGAAGGGGAGGGGAGGGACAGTGGGGGGTGGGGGAGGATGGGGAGGGGATAACACTGAGAGAAATGGCTGATGGAGGCTAAGTGGGGTGGGGGGTGATGGAGACAGCAAACCACCTTGTCGTGTATGTACCTATGCAACAATCCTGCAGGATGCAGGATGTGCACCTGTACCCCAGAGCCCAAAGTACAATAAAAAAAACTAACAAATAACTTGATCAAATTGACAAGTTCATGTTTTTTAACAAGTGTTAACTGATATTGCTAACTACAATTGGCATATATATATATATGTGTGTGTGTGTGTGTGTGTGTGTGTGTGTGTGGTGTCATAGATACTAGGTTTCCAAAAATAAAGAATGTATTAGAAAAATGCCTGCAAATCATTTGAATCTTACAACGTTTTTAAAAAAAATCTTGCTGCTGAGTGCAGACTGCACTTTTTCACCTTTTATTATAAAGACTCAGTGAATAAAACATATTTGATAGCCTGGTAATAGAAGAAAAATTTGTATTTAAATGAGGACAGAAGACACTGGGCTGGAATTGATATGATTATGCCACAATTTATGAGTCATAAATAATGACAAAGCCTAGAGCTCATGAAGCAAATCTGACAATGGGAGTGAGAGGAACGAAGTCAGCATACTGGGAGGAAGGCAGGAACCCACCCACGGGTCGCCACAGAGGAGTACTAAGGACAACACTTGCTCCTCATGGTGTATCACTTGGTTTCTAAGCAAAGGTCTTTGGGGAGAAAAGATATCATTAAATATTATAAAACTGAAATGAAAATACAATTGAGCCTAGCTATGCACTTGAAAATACACTAGTCTGTGACACAGTAAAAGAAAAATCATGTGGATAGGCAACAGATAGTTTTGGAAATTTAAAACTCAGATTTTGTTTTATGTCTTCATATACTATGCTGAGGTAACAGATATAAAATTAGGAATTTTTCAGCAATAGCCATTCCTGCCTTTATCATACGTTTTAAGCAGTTTAACAGTGACATTTTATTATTGTTGTTTTCTTCTTTTTATTGAGATTCATTTCCTATCTTGCCTAATATTCTCCTATTCTCCTGAAAATTTGCACACGATTATCATGAAACACTAGCAGTTCCATTAATTTGGTCTTCACTATCCTAAGAGACTCTGAGGAAATAGTAATATTTTTTCTTTTATCTTTATCTCTGGGACTGAGCAGGGTACCTGCCCATTGTAGTTGAGACGTGATAAATATAGAATGACTGAAAAAATACATTTGAAAACAGCTTAAACATAAGAAGATGCTTGAGATATTTATAATATAGGCATTTGCTTTTTTTTTAAAGCAAAGCTATTAGTATCAGTTAGAGGTTATATAGATTTTAATTTCTTTATAAAAGACAAAATAAAACCAGTACATTAAAAGTTAGTTCCTGCCACTATCCTTCCCCCAACTAGGTACCTGCAGACTTAGTGCCAAGATGAGCAAAGAAAGGTTCAAGGGCCAAGACTGGTGGAATCCTCTTACTCCAGTATTCTTAGAATCTTGCCTAGGCTTATGGCACAACACTGCTCTTACAGCACTTGACATTGCATTTACAGAATAAGATTCTGTGAAAAAGAACAAAGAGGTGATTATATCCTTTAAAGAGCTTTCTCAGAGGCATTGGTTAGCATCCTCTGTTTACTTTTCATTGCCAAAGTTGCATCAGGTAGCTTCTCCCAACTGCTTAGGAGATTGGGAAGTATAGTTTTCTCAACATTTTCATTACCACCACAAACACTACCCAAAATGTTTCTAAGTAGACTATATTACACAGGACACTTCCCAATGACCAAGAATTATCTGGTCTGAAATGTCAATCGTGGTGAAGTTGAGAAACCTGCTCTAAAGCATCTGGAATTGGGATAAAATTTCCAAAGGAAACGTTAAAAGAAAATGCAAAATGAAAAAAAAATATGGGGCACCAAAATTATACCTATAAATCATCCACAGAACTTAGTTGTCTTCAAATATCTGAAAAATTGTTTGATGTGTCAAAATGGAAACAAGGTACTCAGTATTGCCTCAGAGGCAAACCTAGACCAATGTTTGAAATTTGTGATGATGAATATGTTAAAATTATAGAATCATTTGAAGGTTATAATTATCCCGCAGTAACACAGTAGGTGCCTTTAAACTGAACACGATGAGAGACTAGTATTGTATCCCTTTGTGAAGTCTTTAAATTAGAAATGTTTCAAAATATATGAAGATTTGGACCAAATCAGAACAAAGGTCATTTATAACTCATGATATAAACCACTTTGAGACAGAAAGAACTATTGGTTGGGTCTATAGAGGCCACTAGTCTATGCCCCCAGATAATTCATGCACCAGAAGAAATGTGTTTAAGGAACGATAACTGCCTTCTGCATGGCTCTCCTAGGCATGTTGGTGGAAGGTGAAAGAAGAGTGGTTGTTATTAATCCTTTTGGAAGTACTATACTAGTCTAGTTTCTGAACCACCCATCAATATTGTGCTCAATAGCACTTTGTTTCAATTGGCAATGAAATTATATATTGAAAACAGCATGAATTCATGAGCTGACCAAAAGCATTCTCTAGCCAGTGAATGATTTTTTTTTTAATTTAACAAAACAGAATAACTTTTTCAATTTAACAAAACAGGATAACTCTGAATTCAGACTACAGGTGTACAAACGCTCATTGTTTTAAGTCATCAGAAAGAATAGAATTAAAAATTAATTTAAAAACTAGGAATATTTATATTGTCTTTCCTCATAGTTTTCCTCCTCTGGTATTTTGCCTTTACAGTTATTTACCATATTTCATTCACATTTGGTAGAAAGTGTCATTATACAATGTATAGTAAAGGTCTTGAGAATACAAATGTATAACTGTTTCATGTAACTGTGATCCAAAAAAATATTTAATATATTCATGTTAAACATTGACTTATATGATATTTGTGATCATATTAAAAATTTGTTTTATAAAAATATGTTAAAAATAAAGCCCAATGTTTTGTATTTGAGTGATGCAGCTTAAGAAGAGTTATGTAATTTACAAAATATATTTTAAGTGATTATACTGCAATGCACCTTTAAAAAGCACTTATTTAAAAAGAAGCAAGCCATATCCACTGATTATATGCAACTATTGCTTTCAAAATTTTCACTTTTAACCAATAGCCTTTTCATCAGCATTTTATATTGCATAGAATGTCAGGGTGTATTTTTTTGATGTTTTAATGTATTTAACTTGTTTTCCTATTAGAACAGAGAAACACCTACTTCTTTATTTCTTCAGCCTTCCCTTCTGTTTGTTGGTTATGACAGCAGTTAGATTACACCTCGTTCCATTGAAATGATGTGCTAAGTTTTGGGAATTCTAGAGAAAATATCTTAAGCTTGAAAAATTAAATTTGAATGAACAGATAATTTTTTATTAAGATGTAAGATGGTCACATTCTTTAGTAAGTTATGACAATCTACCTCTGAAGTACAACATGTTAGAGTCATTTGCTCTGGACAAAGCCACTTTCAGGGATAGTTTTATTACAGTGAAAATGAATAGATATACTAGCTCTGAAGTTCCACTATTGCCCTTTATGAGAATGAGAACTAGATTAGTTGGCATGCTTAACTTCCCACACTCTTTATAAGCCTTAGGTGTTTTGGAGTATTTTCAGCATTTTAATCTGGATGTTTTTATTTTCAGAAACATCCTAAAACAATTTTCAAAGAAGCAAGGAAAAGGCAAACACCGAACTAGCTTAATAAAAATTCAGCCATGAAAATGCATTTGAATACATTTGTTTAGCAATCCTAACACAGTAATCTTCAGAAGTTGCCCAGAGAAATTTTTTGAGTTTTCACATTATGATAAACATGCAAAATCATAAAAACAGGGAAAAACAAAATGACATAAAAATAAAAAAAGTTTAAAATGATGAATATTCATTTGTTTTACTGCTTAAAATTAAGTTATATAATTACATAGAACACCAATATATTAGAATTGTTAAATATAATCAAATTTAAGACATAAGAAATTGGTGTGTCTAAGGGGGAGTAGAAAAAACTGCTCTTAATTTTTCTTTTTGATTTTTTGTTGTGGTTAGTGTTAATACATGTATATTGAATAGACATCTTATTTTTAAACAACAAAACCTTATTTTCAACAACAGCAATTTTTATATGCCTGATATTTTATATAACTGACTAATGAAAGCCTTATCATATTAAAATGAACATTGTGGAAAGGAAATTGATAAATGTAACCAGCAAATGTTAATTTTGGGAGATGAATATTTTTGAATCTATTTCTGAAAAACTATTACTTGATTAGACTAAATTATTTGAGGGTACCTTCCCCTGTATCATTTTTACGTCTACTTTTGAAAGAAGCAAACAGTACTATTTCTGAAAGAAATAATTCTGTATTCTATAGCTTTCTATGATGACTGTTTTTATTATTCATATCAAATATGAAACTATGCCCATACCTCACTGAATGTATATGCAAAAAGTTCTCTATCAGGAACGTATCAACATGAAAGCTTTCTTCCCACTGAGGAGTCTCTCTATTAGTGAAGGTCAATTGATAAAAGTTATTATGTTTCCACTAATAACCATTTGATCTTTTTTAAGATTTTCATTCACTCTATTGTTAAATGAATGTCTGCTGAAAATTATTAAATCAAAATTATAATACCTCAATCGAGTAAGATGAATGTTATGAGGCAGTATCTCACCATCAAAGTTGCAGGGACGTGTATTTCAAAGTGAAATATGAAGTTATTATATTTAATAACTACATATTTAATATATATATCATCTAGTTAACAAAAGGGCAGCAAGTTCCTTTGCAGGTCTAAAATTGAGTTAGCAAAGTGCTGGTTTTCAAGCAGATGCCAGTTTCAATTTTCATGTCAGATGATCAAATATATATTGAGTCTGCATAAGAAATGGTGTTATCACAGGATCCAACATGCAATGTCAAATTCCTGCATAGAGAAATTTCATTTCTCACTGCATTCTGTACATGCAAAGTTCCTAGCTAGTGTGGAGAAAACCTAGAAAAAACAAAAAGTTTAAGGTGAAACCTTGAAGGATGAGAATGAATGAAGCAAAGACCGTTATGTAAGGTTTAAAGGTATGACACTGTATATGATTATTGTGTGAGGATGGAACACATCTACACTAGTGGTGAGAACAAATTTATGTTTTGAGTGCAATATAGTCACTCATTACTGGTTCCTTCTTAGACATTATTTCCTAGAATTGACCCACAGGATGCTCAGAATGGTCAGATCTGCTACCACAGGGAACTGGAACTTTTGTTTAATGATATGTATTCCACAAATATGTACAATCTCTATCCCCCTTTTCCCCCAGAGTAGCTGATTCTAGTACAGTGATTCATGTAACCTGGATGTGTAAAGGGGTATATGCAATCAATGAGTTCATGAGAACAAATTTTAAAGTGTTAAAGAAATGATGAGTCCCTATAACAGTTGTCTGGTGAGCTAGTAATACAACTATGTACAACTTAGATAAAAACAATGCAAAGAGTCTATTGTAAAGTATGCCATTTCTGTGTCAGGATTTTACCAGGTTAGCACAGGAATAATTTATATTTTGAGTTTAAACTTTAGAGCAGGGCTTTTAAATAGAAAATTCTGTGGTAATGAAAATTTTTATAACATACTGAAACGTTAGAACAAGAATTAAAGGCATAAAATTCCATATTATGGCTGGGCGTGGTGGCTCATGCCTGTAATCCCAGCACTTTGGAAGACCAAGGCAGGTAGATCACGAGGTCAAGAGATGGAGACCATCCTGGCCAACATAGTGAAACCCTATGTTTCCTAAAAATACAAAAATTAGCTGGGCATGGTGGTGCACGCCTGTAGTCCTGACTACTCAGGAGGCTAAGGCAGGAGAATCAGTCTGGGAGGCAGAGGTTGCAGTGAGCTGAGATCGTGCCACTACACTCCAACCTGGTGACAGAACGAGATTTGGTCTCAAAAAAAAAAAAAAAAATTACATATTATATTTATGGAAGTTTAATTTAATTTAATTTAATTTTATTTTAAATACAAACATAAATAGCCTCATATGTCTATTGGCTATCATATTGGATAGCACAACTGTAGAGCATTAGTAAAATTTAAACTCATACATAGTATTATCAAATCTATTTAAAAATAGGTAAGACTTTTTCTTCTTTTTAATATATATTTTATTGCATTTTAGGTTTGGGGGCACATGTGAAGAACATGCAGGATTTTTGCATATGTATACACATGGCAATGTGGTTTGTTGCCTTCCTCCCCCATCACCTATATCTGGCATTTCTCCCATTTTATCCCTCCCCAACTCCCCACCCCCCTGTTGACCCTCCCCTAGTTCCCCCCTCACAGACCTCAGTGTGTGATGCTCCCCTCCCTGTGTCTATGTGTTCTCATTGTTCGACACCCACCTATGAATGAGAACATGCGGTGTTTGATTTTCTGTTCTTGTGTCAGTTTGCTGAGAATGATGATTTCCAGGTTCATCCATGTCCCTACAAAGGACACGAACTCATCATTTTTTATGGCTGCATAGTATTCCATGGTGTATATGTGCCACATTTTCCCTGTCCAGTCTATCATCAATGGGCATTTGGGTTGGTTCCAAGTCTTTGCTGTTGTGAACAGCGCTGCAATGATCATTCGTGTGCATGTGTCCTTATAACAGAACGATTTATAATCCTTTGGATATATATCCAGTAATGGGATTGCTGGGTCAAATGGAATTTCTATTTCTAGGTTCTTGAGGGATCGCCACACTGTCTTCCACAATGGTTGAACTAATTTACATTCCCACCAACAGTGTAAAAGTGTTCCTATTTCTCCACATCCTCTCCAGCATCTGTTGTGTCCAGATTTTTTAATGATTACCGTTATAACTGGCATGAGGTGGTATCTCAATGTAGTTTTGATTTGCATTTCTCTAATGACCGTTGATTGAGCATTTTTTCATATGTTTGCTGGTCTCATATATGTCTTCTTTTGAAAAGTGTCTGTTCATATCCTTCTCCCACTTTTGAATGAGTTTGTTTTTTTCTTGTAAATCTGTTTAAGTTCTTTGTAGATTCTGAATATTAGCCCTTTGTTAGATAGGTAGATTGCAAAAAATTTTTTCCGGTTGCCAGTTCACTCTAATGATTGTTTCTTTTGCTGTACAGAAGCTCTGGAGTTTAGTTAGGTCCCATTTGTCTATTTTGGCTTTTGTTGCCAATGCTTTTGGTGTTTTAGTCATGAAGTCCTTCCCTATGCCTATGTCCTGAATGGTTTTGTCTAGGTTTTCTTCTAGGGTTTTTATGGTGTTAGGTCTTATGTTTAAGTCTTTAATCCATCTGTAGTTAATTTTAGTGTAATGTGTCATGAAGGGGTCCAGTTTCTGCTTTCTGCACATGGCTAGCCAGTTTTCCCAAGACTTTTTCGTATCTTAGAATAGAACTAAGGTGTCATTTACTTTTTTCCATAGCCATATTGATGGATACCAACTTTGTCAATAGTGTTTCTTCATAAGTGTGTGAATACAGGGATTCCAAATATATTTGGTTAAAAGCAAGGAAAACATATGTATTGAATTCAGTTAAGAACTCTAGTTCAGAGATCAATGAAAGATGGGTCCTGATTTCAAGTTATAAATTATTTAGTACTGAGTGAAACAAATGAAAGCTAACTAAAGTTAGTATAGATAAAATAAGATGTGTAATATAAGTAAAGCAAAGTGCCCTAGGAAAGCAGGAGTATTTCTTTCCGTTGTCAGATATAAATGTGATATTTGCGGTAGGCTTTGAAAGATGAGAAGAATAAGAGATGTCAAAGACTAAAAGGCATCAAATGGTATATTTATGGATGTTTGGAGTTCTTACTGTTAAGTGAGAGCTAAATGATAAGAACACATGGACACATAGTTGGGAACAACACACACTGGGGCCTTTCAGACGGCAGAGGGTGGGAGGAGGGAGAGGATCAGGAAAAATAATGAATGAGTACTAGGCTTAATACCTGGGAGATTAAATAATATGTACAACACACCTCCATGACAGAAATGTACCTGTGTAACAAATATGCTCCTTTATCTCTTAAATTAAAAGTTAAAAAAAAAAAAGAAGTGAAGTTTGAAGTGATGCTAAAAGAGCAATCTGGCAATAGGACATGAAGGTCATGATGTTATGTCTAGATATCTGAAACTTACTCTATGGATGATAGAGCCAAAAATATTTTAAGTATAACAACTTGATTTGATCTCTGCATTAGGAAGATAACACTATGGCAATACGTGGTGATGACTGCAAAGGCATAAATTAGAGGCAAGGAAACCCATGAATAAGTTACTAGCTATAATTCAAGATGATAAATACCTGAATCAGGCTACTATTTTAGAAGGCATGCAAAGTAAAGGCTATCCTTCTGGCCCATTGCAAAGTTGGAAGTTGATTACTGAATAAACCAAGCATCTTTGGGAGAAGAGACAAGGACAGTCTATGTCATTTCCTTTCAAGGCCTGGAATAAACAGTGATGACACTAAGAGAAGGCTTGGTTCTAAAATGCTTACTTCTTTATTTTCCTTATTTTTAGTTTTTTGTTTCTTTAATTGGTAAATCTCTAGTATTTTTGTGATGTCAGTGAAGAAACTGACAATTAAAGAGGAAGAATATCAGTTAAGCAGAACGTACAATTCAGAAACTAGGTTTCCAATTATAGTTACATTTTTAGAGAAAAAAATGTAATGCAAATCTAATTTTAAACTTCAATACAAAAGGGTGTAATGCAAATTGAAAAGCAAAATTAACCCCACACCTACTTGTTAAGAGATATTACTGTTGGTAATTTGCAGTATTTACTCTCATAACTTTTTCTACATATGTATAAGAATATATATTTTTTAAAACATTAATTGTTTCTCTTCCCTGTATATTTGCATGCTGAATTATCTATAATGCATACCTAATAGCACTACTGAATTATGTACTTGCTTGAGTTGCATAATGTTGCAGCCCTGCAGGTACATATTTTTATTTACACAAGTAGGATGATTTTCATTCAATAAAACAATTTATTGATTTATTCCTTCCATGTCAAAGTATATAGAACTTTATCATTATTTTCCATGCTTTTCAGGGTATTCGTAACACAGACACATCACGACTTATTATTTTTGTAGTAGACATTTAGGTAATTTAAAATGCTTATATTATAAATAATGAAAATTTAGTGATTAGTTTCTTAGATAATTTATTATAGGTTAAAGACAAAAACAGAGATTTAATGTAAGTCCAGCTGAGGAATATATAAAGTAGGCAAAATTTAAAAGTTATTATGCACATGAAAATTCAAATGCATTCTTATTTACTTATATTTTTAGTAGCTTCTCTGATTAAAAAAACGAGATCATAGTAGAAATAATCAGATATAAAAATTTAAAATTTAAATATTTGGTATGTATTACTCTCTACTGAAGACATGATCTTATTGGTAATTATTGGAAAATTATGCTACCAATATAAATATTATTTTAGATATTTATCCACATAATTTCCACATCACACTGACACACACACACCCAGATGTGTATACACATTTTGGGTACTTTTACAATATATCGTTTTAAAGTGATATGTGCTGAGATTTGAGCTTTGACATAGTCATCCAATTACAGTTCAGAGAATCTCCGTTTGAAAAGAGGTGAACATAATTTTCACCTTGTGAATATTCAGAAATTGATTCCAGGGGAAGAAATTTACTCCTAGTGAACATTGTTTTTATATGAGAAATGAGGACCTAGGAAGTGGCTATTTTCATAGTGATACAGATCTACAAACATAACTAAAAATACACTTCAGCAAAGTAAGAATGGCAAAGAACTTTGTACTCATGCAAATGGAATTCTTTCCTGGCAGGGAATTTCTGTTTTTCAGTTTCTCTTTAATTTCATTCTGCTCAATTGTATTTTGTAATTACCACCCTCATAAAAAATAGTCATCATAACCAGTTCTTCTGAAGGTGGACAGGCAAGAACATACCCAACTAATTATAAATTTTAGGGGATACTTATCAATAAGATATGTAAAACCAAATCATTTTCTACCAATCCTATTTTCATTTATGTGTCAAATCACAAAAGATGAAGAATTATGCAATTATTTTTCTCTTATTTGAGATTCTTATTATTTTTGAATAAGTACTAAAACTTAGTCCACATGCTTTAATATACTGGGTTGCATGTTTACTTTTCCGTGAGACAAGGCAAGCATAGCCACCATACACACGGAATTGATCAATCAATACATCTTGCTATGCCAAAAACACAAATGTAATTGGGTCAGCATTAGGAATCCCATATATTAATTTTTCTCACTACCAATCCCATTTGGAAAGATTCTAATAAATCTTCAATTGCATCCACCTTCTTTGTTGTAAAATTGATAGTTCTTGAAAATGTGGAAAAATACAGGGGGAGGAGAGAAAGAGAAGGGGGAGAAAAGAGAAGCAAGGAGAGCGAGGGAAGAGTGGGGGAGAGAGACAATACATATTTTTAAACATTTGGAAAGCATTTGCTTCCTTTTTTCTTTTACATAAGACAACTAAGATGATATACATAGAAGTATTTTATGTTTCAATTTTGACAGCAATAAATTGAGAAATATGATCCTAGGCTTATTGTAAGACATAGACTCATTCTCATATCTTCTAGGAGCAATTTTTCTTAGTGGTTTTTGAAATTATTGACCAGCCACTGTCATTAAAACCCTATCTCTCTTGGTTTTTAAAATACAGAAATTTTCTTATACCTTAAAATCTTCCTGACTACTTCGATGTAACTTTTGATTTAGTTTCTATTTACAATCTACCATAAAGTAGAAATATTTATTTAATAACTATTTATATTCTGTGTGTATACACATAAACACACACACACTTCCACAATCCTATTAGGAAGTTATTATTTCTAATTTATAAGAAGACAATGAAGTTATCCATTTATGAGGAAAGCCCAAGGTAACATAGTAAGTCCTGAAGCCACAATACAAACACAAGTCAGTCTGATTTCCGAGCCTATGTTCTCTCTTCACATCATGCTCCATGTTCCCTTAATACCATGGTTCAACATTCTTTGACTCTCTTACTGTCATCATTTATATTTACCTTTTGAGACATCACATCCATTCTTAAGATTTGAAAGTCTATGCCTGCGTGAATGGCATGTAACAGCTCCAGTACTGGCATTTTCCATGTATTGCAGTGACACATTGGAAATGCACTGACTATTAAAAGCCACACAAATGTCCAGACATTAAATTCAAAATCATTATGTCTTAACTAAAAGTGATTTCCTCCCATCTCAAATCATTATCTTCTTTCAACTATTATATACAAGAACCTATTATACAAATCTGTACATTGTTTATGGTATTTTAAAATCATATTTTTCTCTTTATTCTTGTCTGTAAAAGATAACCTATCATTAAGCCTTTTCAATTATCCCTCTAAAGTCTTTTGCATTTTTTCTCTCATCCTTTTTACTTTCAAAATTTTTATCTAAGGTCTATCCCCTACACTGTGATTAATACAATGGTTTTCCTATTTTCTGTTTCTAAATTCTGCCTTAAATCCATGTTTTATATAACTATTGACTGCACGTGGTGGCTCACACCAGTAATCCCAGCACTTTGGGAGGCCAAGGCGGGCAGATCACCTGAGGTCAGGAGGTTGAGACCAGCCTAGCCAACATGGTGAAACCCCGTTCTTCCAAAAATACAAAAATTAGCCAGACGTGGTGGCACGCGCTTGTAGTCCCAACGACTCAAGAGGCTGAGGCAGGAAAATTGCTTGAACCTGGGAGGCGGAGGTATGCAATGAGCCGAGATTGTGCCATTGCACTCCAGCCTGGGGGACAGAGAAAGACTCTAACTCAAAAATAAAATAAAATATAAAATAAAACTGTGAATATTTCTAAAATCATGTGAAATTCATATTACTCTAATACCTTAAGAAATATTATCTATATATCCTACTTAATCAAGCCCTCTAAACTCCCACCAGTAAAAGTCATACATATGTGAAAAAGAAAAAAGCTTTTCTTTTTTTTTTTTGCTTTTCTTATTTCTAGAAACCTAAAGTAGTTTTGAATTAGAAATTCAGAGTTTCTTTGAGTTACTGTCATTCCATGAGAAAAATGGCATTTTATGGATGTTTCTAAATTCAGGAAGATAAATCTGAACAAAGATGACTTCTCCCAGTGATTTTGGATCTTTCTAGTGGTAGTGTATAATCCATTGCAGGAAGCAGTGGTGCTATCAGAAGCTGAAACATCATGGACCCAGATTATTCACATTCTCCTGTCTCCTGTCTCCTCTCTCTCTCCTTCCTCACTGCCTCACTCATTGATCATTTATTATTTCTTTTCACACTAAATTCTGCTTTTATCATGAATAATATCTAGGTTGATAAGCATACAGTAATATAACTTCTAAATTCTTTGGTTTAAATGTATTAATGAAAATTAATACTTTCATACTTTACATCCTAGAACCATTATCTTGGCTTACAGTGTTCCTGGACATTCTTGGACTACTCTGCCTCCCAAACTCTTTCAAATTTAGAACTTTAATCTCTAAAAGAGTGTTAGTAAAATTAATTTGTTATTTTACCTGCTCACATCTTTGCTACAGTGGGCCTTTCCTATCTGTAGATTCTACATCCATAGACTCAAAGAGACACAGATGAAAAATATTTGAGAAAAAACAACAATAAAGATAGCAATACAATAAAAAAATACAAAAAAAATATAGTATAACAACTATTCACAGAGCATTTATATCGTATTAGGTATTATAAGCAATCTAGAGGTTATTTAAATTATATAGGAGGATGTGCACGGGTTATATGTTAATACTATATCATATTTTATCAGGGACTACAGGATCTGCAGATTTTGATATCTGAGGAGGACCTGGAACCAATTATTCACAAATACCAAAGGAAGATCGTATTTCCGTACCTATCTGTTTTTTGTAATATTGAAAGATTCAGATTGTTCTTTTTTTATCTCAGTTTATAAGCTCCCCCTCATGGTTTTTCTTTCATCTAAGCAAATGATGGACCATTTTAAACAAAAATTTCATGTCCTCACTCTCGGTGTTTAAATCTCTTTGATTATGTCATATCTTCCATGATCATCACAAGTACTGGATCACTGTATCATTTTCTTTTTCTCCTTCTATATCTTGATATCAGAATGCCATTGGAGGAAACCACATATTTGTGTAGATTATGACACTCTAAATCTCATCTTGCCATGTGAACTAGTTAAACATGATCTTTATGAGTCATCTTTTCCATTTCCCACATAAGCTATTCCAAATTGATATCAATCACTTCAAGTACCTCACATTTCCATCACTACAATTGCAAGAGTGAATAATCACACAGGAAATTTTGGCTCTTAGCAAGATTCTCTCAGCATCCTGTCCTTATCTCTTTATATAACAGATAACAAAGAAAAGCAACCAAATTAGAATTTTACTTATTTTCACATCTCTTTCGTCAGGCACACAGGATGAGCTTTTCACCATTCTCTTTTTAGATGGGATTTTTCTACCAGTGACTTTGATTTCTATACTTCCATTTCTTCCATAACCTGAATTCTGATCTCAAGTATTTTCAGCTAATGTTCAGACATAGTGGCTCTGTCATAATTCTTATAGTCAAGTCTCTTATTTTTCTCTCACAATTTCCACCTCCAAGTAGAAACTACCCTAAATCCTCTCCTTTCATTTTCAGTCAAGTTTCTGAAAAGAATATTCTATGAAATGTTTTTCAAATCTGGCTGCACATTAGAGTCACCTTGGGAGCTTTTGAGCCATGCTGATGTCCATTTCCCTCCTCAAGAAAGTCTGATTCCACAGGTCTAGGATACAGTGACAGACATCTTTTTTTTTTTTTAAACTTCCCATGTGATTCTTATATACAGCCTTATTTGGAAACCACTGTTCTAGTAACTCAGATGATCGTTGTTCATTCCTCACTGATGTACTCCAAATACTTTCTACTTCTGCTTCTCTCCTAAAACAATTCCTTTGAAGGGCACTAATATCTCCCTTGAATTCCAGGTCCAGTTAACTATTTTTAGTTTTTCTATTATTTTTTCATACTGTCTTAACTTTTATTTAAAAACCTTGCTTTCTATGACATCGTTTTTTCCAAATCACTTTATACATGTTTCTCAATTTTCAGTTCTGATTCATTTTCTCCTTCCCTCCTCTCAAAGGCCACTATTTCCCAATCTTCTGTTCTTTCCTCTTTTTCCTCCTTCTTTGTAAGCACCCTTATGGCTCCCTCCTCTTGCAGTGTTCCATTATTACACATTATGTTTCTGTATCCTGTATGTTTTAATCTAGGCTTTTACTGTATAACATCAGTTCATGTTTAAGAACCTTCTAGGTTCTTAAGGAATAGTGTTCCAGATCCACCTCCAATTCCATGTTTCTGTCAAACAGCAGCTTCTCCACCTGAACTATTCTTTCTTTAGTATCATGATTTCCCAGTCCTGCCTCTCTTAAGAATCACTTGAAAAAATTTAAAATTCTGAGACTCTGCTGGTTGTGCTGGTTCACATTTGCAATCCCAGCATCTTTAGGAGGCTGAGGCATTCAGAACACCTGAAGTCAGTAGTTTGAGAGCAGTTTGGACAACATGGTGAAACCCTGTCTCTACTAAAAATACATAATTTAGCCAGGCATGGTGGTGCATGCCCCTAATCCCAGCTATTAGGGAGGCTGAGGAAGTAGAATCACTGGAACCCAAGAGGGAGAGGTTACAGTGAGCCAAGATCATACCACTGCACTCTAGCCTGGGCAACACAGGGAGAAAGAGACTCTGTCTCAAAAAATACAAGTAAAAATAAAATTCTGAGACTAACTTTCAGAAATGTGGATTGAATTGATTTGGGGTACCTGGACATTGAGATTTTAAAAATATTTCAGGTGCCCATAAGGTTCAGGCAAGGTTAAGAAGCACAAGAATGAGTTTTAGTAGAAGAGTATCCAAATGTGGTTTCATATTAGAATCACCAGGAGAGCAATTTTTAAATACCATTATAGACCCAAACCTATTTCAATTAAATAGGACTCTCTGAGGTTGGATTACAGGAATTTGTGTTTTTTTTAAAGTTCCCCAGATGATGCTTATGTGTAGGCAAGGTTGACAACCATTGCTTTGGTAGTTTCATCTCAACGAACCGGTCTATTTTACACGCAATTACTCATCCAGCCTAGGAGTTATGTTAAACCCAGACTTCATTCCCACCTTTCTCTTATTCCACACTCAAATGAAATCCACATCCCATGAATCCTGCATTGATAAAATATCACTTATAAATATCTTCTCTTGAATGCCTAATGGCCATGTTAAGTTGTAACATACGTAAATTTAAGTTTTTGACATTTCTAACCAAAACAAGACTTGTCCAAAATATCATTTTGACATGTCTTTTCCTAAAATAGCGCTACAAATAAAATCAATATTGCCAATTTTTGAAGCTAACTTATTTGAATGAGGTAGATTTTTTAAAAAGATCTTTGGATTTTGCTTTTCTTTGTTACTTTAGGAAAAAGTGTTAAATAAGAATAGATAAGATTCTAGTACTTTGAGTATATTTATGTAGAATGACAGAGGAAGAAATTTAGAGAACTTATGTTGTTGGAAGAAAAAAACTTTATAAATAGATTTCATCTCTTTGTCATGAGTTAAGAACAAACATTTAAATGTCAATAAATTTCCAAATGAAATTTGGCTTATAGTAAAAAAAGGAAGAAGTACTATTATACTGAGAGTTAGTCTCAGCTCCTTGAACTTGAGATATTTCTATCTGTGCCTGGGTGTTTCTTGTCTTTTTAAAAATAGTTTAAATTTAGAGCAATAATATAATTTATATTATCTTCTTTGTTGTTAATATTGATTCATATAATTTCTTAGTGTGCTACCTCTTTTGTTCTTTCAAGAAAAATGAAACTATCCAGAGATGGGTTTCCTATCTAAGTTTTCACGACCTTTTGTGCCCCTACAAGCCAGTAAATCCAGTCTGTTTTGATAATATTGTAGCCATGACACAGGCCAGTCATGGCAAGGAAAACAATGAATTAATAAGAGAAATATCTTCATATTTGTGCAAAAATCAGGATCTATCATATCCAAGTTTACTTGGTGGCATTAACATATAATAGTCCTTTTTCTTACCATAAATATGTAAAAAGGCAAAGTAAAAAATAAAAATATTCTTTCAGTCACACAAGTGGCCGAATAGGCCTAATCAATATTAACTTCATTGTTTCCCCATAATTCTACATGTTTAGCTTTTGAACATCTGTCTTTTAAATATGCTATTTTTATTAATTTGAAGTTAATCAACTGAAATAGGTTCATTCCTTTCATTTTATCAATATCACAAAATGACTGTCTAGGAGCCTGAGTTCTAATGAGGCAGCCATTCCAAACACGTACAGACAAAGCAGTGGTTTCCCTGGCAACGAGAACCATGAAAAAGCTCTTAGAATAGTTATTCCCACCCTTACACACAACTCCTTTTCATTTCAGTAAAGCTTCCTGTCAGAACGCATTCATCAATGTAATTTGCCAACAAAGTTTAAGAGATTAAATCCGCCTCTCCACCAGAATGTAAAAATAAAAAATAAAATAAAACCTACAATCAAAAATCAACAGCTATGCTGAAATTGTAGTTATGTCATCAGGTAATGCTTCAAAGGTAGTAAAGGACATCATAAGATTCTTGAATACAGTTAACACCACTTAGAAACTGAGATTAATTTTCATTTGATTTTTATCAGAGAATGCAGAAGGTAGATGCATCAGGAGGAGGGGCAGGTGCCTTTAATCATTACCTCTAAAATTATCCCTTATAACCCCAAAGCAGGTTTTACTTAATTTAGTAAAAGCATGTAAAAATTGAAATTATTGTACGCATCAAATTAAAATTTAAGGTGTCCTTCACAAACATTAACCTTTTGTTAGTGATGTTTACCAAGAAAGGCAAATTCTGAAAACATGATGTCATCATTTCAATTAATGAAATTAAGTGAAAGATTTTCAAATGAGGTACTTGAACCTATTTTCTATCTATGTGTGCAGCACAAAAAAAGCACACAAAACAGGCAGCATCTTGTGTTATGCAGCATTTCAAACAAGAGGGAAAGCACATCTGGAAATAAAAGGTGTTTAGTTGAAAGAATTGACCTTAAATAAAACAATTGCAACACTTTATTTGGGCTTCTTACTGGAAACCAAATTCTTTGAGTTTAAAATACACCTACTAAAGGTAATACAAAACTAAAATAACACACTTTCGGCATTTCTCTAAACGTGAGCACCCAGCAAATGCAGTGTATAGTTCTAGTGATTTTCTCTGTTCTTTCATCGACTGCATATCTGCTCCCATTTTTTCAGCCAGCATGCAACAGCAAAGGAAGATTCATGTTGCCCAGGGCTATTTCTTTAAACTACTATGGAAATTACTTTTATCATATATTAGGTTGTGCTTTAATGTTGAGAAAAGTCTATTTTGACTTCATTTTGACCCATGACATACTTAGCCTTATAACAGCATAATAATGAGGTTAAAACTAACACTGAAAAATAAAACACACACACCCACACAAACACATATTATTTCTTAAGGAAGATGAACAAAATAAAGTTTGCATTGATTTTTTTTTTTAAGCAGGGCATTCTCACTACTTTATTCACCTGAAGATTGACAAGGAAACTCATTTCAGTTTGTAACATTGCACTGACTGTTCCAGGCACAAAATGAATCAAGTCTCCTGTTGGATTATGTGGGTAGCATTTCTTCTCTTCCCTAGTGAGATAATTCATTACTTACAGCTGTGGCATGAAAACTCAAATATTGTCTTTTTCAGAATGCATTTGAAAAGTGAGCCCCCATTCTATGTTTGTTAGAAGACTTTAAAAAATCACAAATTTTATCAAGTATCAAAAATGTAAAGTGAAATAAAAATGTGAAAGATGTGATATTTACTTAATGAATATTTACCAAGTATTTAGCATTTGCATATTAAGTACAAGCTTCAGGAAAAAACTGTAGCTGTGTTTAAATATCAACTTTGTTTCTTCCTCTTGATTTTTTGAAAAATAAGAAATGTCCAAAAAGAAAAAAGAGAACTTATTTTAAAATATTTTAATCTATATTCTAGACTAGCCAATATATCTGTTATTTATATTAGTTACCAAATGTATTAGACAAATTAAAACACAAGAGTTTTTATTTATTATTATTATGTTTTATACAAATATGGACATTCACAGTGTTATGCTTACAAAAGAATATATAATTCAAGTACTTCCATGAAATAAAGTACCATAATACACAGTTCTCTACAATCGAACCTACAGTGCAAAATGTCAGCTGAGAATTACTTATAAAAACTTTCAATTAAACTTTTACTAGTTTAGGTATTCTCTTCACAGTTGAGAAATATAATCCAAATAAAAGTTGAATATGCTTCCCTGCCTCCAACTAGGACATAAAGTTGATCTTCCATGTCATGTTTCTTAAAAGCAGCTCTAAAATAAGTTTCTTTCAAACCCTCTAAATTATTTTCTTTCCCTAATGACTTGTTGTATTGTTCCTCAGCAGAAATAACTAAAATAGCCCTATTGCACTTAATCTAATTAGAGATTTTTGGAGAAATGGTGGTTACATAGCTCTCATTATCTGACTAAAAAACTGTACCATCTCCAGAGGTATAGATAAAAAAAAAAAAGTGGGGGGGTGGGGGGGAATGATTCCTTTTAAAGCTCCAGAAATGAATGTAAGTGTTCATATTCTGGTACGTTAACAGTTTGTTCCAGTACATTGATATTTTATGTGGAAGCCCTACTCTGCAATTAATATGCCTGATGCAAATTGAAAAACCCATAATCCATCCTTCTCTGTTGGAATGTAAGAGTATATTATTATTGAGAAGCTACAGGATACCAGAACCATTTTTTAAACTTGAGTGCTCATTACCTTAAATCTGCATATAAAACAGTTTTGCATTCATACGAGGTAATACATAACGGAATATGTTGTGGCGCATATAAAAAAAAGTGCTCCAAATAAAAACGACCTGTGGGCTTCCTTTGTAGAAGAAATTTATGCAGTTCCAGGCATTAGGGATTAATGATAGCTAACATCAAAAGAGGAGGAATGAGCATTAAAACATTGTGCCTAACTTTCCTGACTACCCTAAGGCTAAAGGACAAACTGAATTGTCAAATCTCCTTAAAGGTAAGGACTAGGAATTTATCATTAAGCAAATATGGTATTTGGGGAATGCATCTGGTTCTGTCACATTAGTATTCAGAATATTTCCTATAGCTTTAAAGGAGAAAAGACAACCTTAATGGAGGTATGAGAGAAGAAAGATTTTAAAAATCCTTTGTTTCTAACAGCTTAGACAGCCTCTTTCCTTGTGTCTTGTTTCCAAAATTATGCATACAATTCTTCACAAGACATAAAATGCTGCTATTGTCTGCTATGATTGACAAAACCCAAGATTTTAATGAAAGTAATACTGTAACTATTTTAAAAGGAAGGGAAACCACACATCCCTAAGAGATTCAAATGTAATATGTTCTCAAAAATGGAAAGATCCCAGGGATACAGATTTCTTTCTTTCATGGATTTCTCCTAAGCCTGTTCAATTCATTTGATCACCACTGCTTCTGATCTGGGCTTTATTAACATTTTAGCACTTGGTTGGACCCTTCTTACTTCTCTCTCTATCCATCACTTAAGACATTTCATGCTGCCTCCTGGCAGTTATCTGTGTAATTGTTTTATTTCACTTACTAAGTGATAAGATCCTTGAGGCAAGACACCATGTGATATGACCTGTATCTTCCACAGTACGTAATCACTTTGATTCAAAAGATTCTCTCACAATACATTTTTATTGCAAAACTGATTTTGTATTTATCCATTTTGGAAAAGAAATGTTTATCTCCTTAGCCCCTAAAAATAGAATGTATCACATTATGACCCTTACATATATCACATAATAATCTTCAGGGTCAAACATTATAGTTTTCACCTGCTGCTATTCCTTTGCAGTAGACTAGAACAGAAAATTATATGCAACTTCTGGGACTGTCAGAAAATGATATTTATTTGAAACCATGTAAAATCAACCTTCTTTATTTTACAGATATAGAAATTTAGATCTGTAAAGACTATCAGTGTGGTGAAGTTCACATGGCAAGTTAATTGCAGAATCATTTCTTCCCTTTCATTTCAATTTATTTTTAACTTCTACATGATTCCACTTTTAGGAAAAAGCAATTAAAATACAGACTGGCTTTCATAAGAGTGATATATATTTTTATGTTTCAGGCCAGAATGTTGTTTCATGCTGACTTTAAAGATTATGGTTGATATCAGATAAATACCCACAAATACGCATACACACAAACTAAGTTGGGGTCCAATAAAATAAAACTGGGTGGTTTACATATTTTTCCATTAGTGCAAATATTTTAATGAGATAATTTTCTCTGACAAAGTCTGTGTTCTTAAAACTAACACATAGTCATTACTAGAAACTCTTTACAAAAAAAAATGAGAGTGTAAAAATTGAGAGAACAAATAAAGCAAAAGAAGAGAAGTTCTCCTACAATTGAAATTCATTGTACCTGTACATTAATCAGAGAACAATATTGACTGTCATGTGGTTTGACTCATGCTAAAATGTCTCTCACAATGAAAGTAATCTCTTTTATTGACCTCCCACAGTGTTTAAAATTTTTCACCATTAAAAAAAAGAAAGAAAGAAAACCTTTGACTTAAGATACTTAATCTTCTGACATTTTTGTTCACAAAATAGCAAAATTAAATGAAAAAGGTAGATAATATACCATCTCTGCAGGGTATAGCAGAAAATTAATAGAGGAAAAGAAAGAGGAACTAGAAATAATTGTCATAAATTTCAGCTAAGTATTTTAGTTTAGCATAAAGAGGATATGATGAATGTAAAGAACATCATATACAGTTCCAAGGAGAGTTGTGGAATTACTTTTCGATGATAATGTTTAAGAATTGTACAGCTTTGCAGTCAGCCAGTGATAAGGATTGGCTGTGTCCTTACCCAAATCTCATCTTGAATTCCCATGTGTTGTGGGAGGTATCTGGGTGGGAGATAATTGAATCATGGGAGCAGATCCTTCCCTTGCTGTTTTCATGATAAAGAATAAGTCTCATGCAATCTGATGGTGTTTTGAAAGGAGGTTTCCCTGCACAAGATTTTTTTTCTTGTCTGTTGCCATGTGAGGCATGCCGTTCACTTTCCACCATGATTGTGAGGTCTCCTCAGCCATGTGGAACTGTAAGACCATTAAACTTCTTTCTTTTGTAAATTGCCCAGTCTTCGGTATGTCTTTATCAGCAGCATGAAAACAGACTAATACAGCAAATTGGTACCAGGAGTGGCATGGGATGCTGCTCTAAAGATACCTGAAAATGTAGAAGCAACTTTGGAACTGGGTAACAGGCAGAGGTTAGAATACTCTGGAGGGTTCAGAAGACAACAGGAAAATGTGGGAAAGTTTGAAACTCCTTCGAGACCTGTTGAATGGCTTTGACCAAAATGCTGATAGTTATATGGACAATATAATCCAGTTTGAGGTGGTCTCAGATGTAGATGAGGAATTTATTGGGAACTGGAGCAAAGGTGACTCTTTTATATCTTAGCAAAGAGACTGGCATCATTTTGCCCCTACCCTGGAGATTTGTGGAACTTTGAACTTGAGGCTGATGATTTAGGGTATTGGTGGAAGAAAAATTTAGGGTATCTGGTGAAATAAATTTCTAAGTGGGAAGCATTCAAAAGGTGACTTGTTAGCTGGGCATGGTAGCATGTGCCTGTAGTCCCATTGACCTGAGAGGCTGAGACAGGAGAATTGCTTGCAGCCAGGAGGTGGAGGTTGCAGTAAGCCAAGATCATGCCACTGCACTCCAGCCTGGGTGACAGAGCAAGAGTCCGTCTCAGAAAAAAAGAAAAAAAAAAAAGAGAGATGACTTGAATGCTGTTAAAGGCATTTAGTTTTAAAAGGTAAACAGAACATAAAAGTTTGGAAAATTTGCAGCCTGACAATGCGATAGAAAAGAAAATCCAATTTTCTGAGGAGAAATCCAAGCTGGCTGCAGAAATTTCCATAAGGGAACAAGAAGCTGAATGTTAGTCACCAAGACAATGGGAAAATGTCTCCAGGCCATGTCAGAGACCTTTATGGCAGCCCTTCTCATCACAGGCCTGAAGGTTTTAGAGGAAAAAATGGTTTCATGAGCCAGGCTCAGTGTCCCTCTGCTGTGTGCAGTCTAGGGACTTGGTGCCCTGCATCCCAGCACCTCTAGCCATGACTAAAAGGAGCCAAGGTATAGCTCAGGCCTTGGTTCCAAGGGTGAGAGCCCCAAGCCTTGGCAGCTTTCACATATTGGACCTGCAGGTACACATAAGTCAAGAATTGATTTGGGAACCTCTGCCTAGATTTCAGAGAATGTGCAGAAACACCTGAATGTCCAGGCAGAGTTTGCTGCAGGGTGCTCATGGAGAACCTCTGCTAGGGCAGTGCAAAAGGGAAATGTGAGGTGTTTACCCCACACAGAGTCCCCCACTGGGGCACTGCATAGTGGAGATGTGAGAAGAGTGCTATTGTCCTACAGTCCCCAGAATAGTAGGTGCACACTGACAGCTTGCACTGTCAGTGAGACAAGGAGTCAAAAGAGATCATTTTGGACCTTTAATATTTGATTACCCTGCTGGATTTCAGACCTTCAAGGGACCATTAACTCCTTTGTTTTGGCCAAATTTTCCCATTTGGAAAAACTGTATATACCCAGTGCCTGTACCCCCATTATATCTAGGAAGTAACTAAATTGCTTCTGATTTTACTGGCTCTTAGGTGGTTGGGACTTGCCTTGTCTCAGATGAAACTTTGGACTGTGGACTTTTGAGTTAATGCTGAAATGAGTTAAGACTTTGGAAGACTGTTGAAAAGGCATGATTGGTTTTGAAGTGTGTGAACATAAGATTTCACAGGGGCCAGGGGTAGAATGATATGGTTTGGCTATATCCCCACCCAAATCTCATCGTGAATTGACACATGTTGTGTGAGGGACCCAGTGGGACGTAATTGAATCATGGGGACAGGTTTTTCCTGTGCTATTCTGATGATAGTGAATAAGTTTCATGAAATCTGATGATTTTATAAAGGGGACATTCCCTGCACAAGCTTTCTTCTCTTGTCTGCTGCCATGTGAGATTTGCCTTTAACCTTCCAACACATTTGTGAGGCATCCCCAGCCATATGGGACTGTAAGTCTATTAAACCTCTTTCCTGTATAAATTGCCCAGTTGTGGGTAAATTTTTATTAGCAGCATGAAAACAGATTAAAACAGGTAAGGTGGTTAAGATAGAGATATGGGCAAGATAGAAATCCTTAACAGCAAATTCATACATTAAATTGTTTCTTACATCCAAGATAGTTCTTTTAACGTACAGATAATCACTTTGCATATTTTATTAAAGTATTTCCAAAATCCCTGTGAACAGAATCAGTTAACTTTTAAAAGCAAGTACTACAAATACTTTCTAAAAGTATCTCATAAAAGTACTTTACAGCAACTGAGGTGGATTGGTGCCATTATGGAATAACTTTTACTTTTTTTATTACTAAAAGTAAATGTAAATTTCACTAGCACTGAATGCATTTTTCAAATAAATAGGCTTGAAATGGTGAACAGCTATTCTTTTCTGTCTACTAAGGATGAGAAAGTAGAGACTGTTTTTAAATTACAACGGAAAGCATATATGAGACATTATGTGGATACTTGTGACTATTAGGGTTGCTAGATTCTTGTGCTATGTTACTGTAGGATGTTTAGGAGTCTCCTTTTAATACATTTTATTCTTAAAAAATTTTATTTTTCTGATGTATATAATCAGAAGCTCTTGAAGTAGACAACTATATAAATATTAAAGGCTCACTTCCAACACAATATTCATTTGATTAATAAAACTGAAGATAATTTATCATAGTTGGTAGATTATACTATTCATCCATGGTAGATTATGCCATAAAATCAAAATATTTCCACCGCAGCAAATATTCCCATCAGTTATGTTGATGTGCATTGCCGGAGTATAGTTACTTTGTTGAACTTCCACATATAACTCTTTTATTGACTTAGATATGTAGAAAAGTCATTGTTCTATGCTTCATCACCAGTTAACAGTGGCGTTTATTCTTCTCTATATATAGAAAATTATAACCTACTCACTTATACCTAGAAAAATCATAACCTACTCACTTATATATTCTACACAATATAACTCCTAATTTTATCGTTGGTGAGATGAAACAAAGAATCAAACTGTCAGTCAGATTCATATGAAGTAGAAATGTATTAATCATTTTAGGATATAAAAGCCTAGCATCTAGAGGCCCAGGGAGAACTAAGATGAGAGTCTAGTATTTACTGCATCTCTTCCTATTACAATAAATAGGTTTTGGCACATTACTTACACAAAAGATAAAAAATATCAGTAATAAATCCTTTTTATAATCAAATAGGCACAAAGCATGCATATTTTCCAGGAAGCTATACCCCACATATTCATACATTCTAATTTTTTTTTGTAACATATGGAATGCTAAGCAACCGAGTACATCCTGCTAAAAACATCCTGCAGATGAAAACCCTCCACCATGGCACCTGTATACCTATGTAACAAACCTGCACATTCTGTACATGTACCCCGGAACTTAAAGTACAATTTTAAAAAACCCTCTCACTAGCTAATATAACTAGATAGTTTGCTTAAAAAGTCTGCTTTTAGCAAGTTTACAAATGTATTAGCCTGCCAGGGCTATTATAACAAAGCATCAACAACCAGCTGGCTTAAGAGCAGAAATTTATTTTCTCGCAGTTCTGGAGGCTGGAAGTCTAAGCTCAAGATGTCAGCAGGTTTCGTTCCCTCTGTGGCCTTTTTCCTTTGCTTGCAGATGACTGCCTTCTTGCTGTGTTCTCACATTGTCTTTTCTTGATGCAGGCACTTCACCAGTTTCTCTTCCTCTTCTTATAAGGACACCAGTCCTATTGGACTAGGGTCCCATTCTTGGGACCTCAATTAATCTTAATGATCTCTTTAAAGGTCATGTCTCCAAATACAGTCACTTTAAGGGTTAGAACGTCAACATATAGATTTTAGGGGACCTTGATTTATTTCATAAAAACAGGGATATGACTTTTATGTCCTTGTCCTCTAGATAAAGGAAGAGCCTGGATAGCAGATCTGCTTTCATTCCCTTTCTTTCTCAATGAAGGTTTTAGGTTTTCCTGAAAAAAAAAAAAAAATGTTTTGAATTTTATCTCATAAGAGCAAACAAATTCAATCAATCAGCCCCAAAATGCCTCAAAAGTCTATAGAACAGCTTCAAAAGAACAACTGGGAAGTAATGAGGAAGAGGAAGAGATAAAGCTTCACAAAGACAGTGTTAAAGAAGAACTCTTACTTCCAATGAATTCTGAGATTACATCACACACTCAATTTATATGCAAACCTGAATTTAGGAGTACTAAAAATACAAAATTCACTTGAGAGATAATGAAGTACCTCTTCCTCCAAAAACAAATGTATTCTTGTAAGTATTTCTCCTGTAGTAAAAGTATTTACCATTTTATTCATAGCTTTGGATTGAATAAATAAAACTTAAGATACATGTGTCATAATAGACTATAACATAAAATGTGGGTGAACACAGTAACACTTTTACATCATAATCAAGTGATTAGTTTCTCATTTCCACAATTAAAAGAAATATGTCTTATCAGCTATTCAAAATCTTAGAGATTACCAAGTAATTAGCTGCCATTCTGGACACACAGAAATTAGAGTAACAAAACCAGTTCATATACAGATAAATTTTATGAGAGATAGAATAGTGGATTACCCACAAATGATAAAGTAGAGAAAGTAGAGAATGCCCCTGATAGAATTCTCAAAAAATTATTTCTAGTGAACACAGTTGGCTGCCTAACCCTCTTATATTTTTCTTTTCTTTTTTTTTTTTAACAGAATCCCTTCTTTATTCAGATATCCATTCTACTCGTAAATAGTCTCTGTGTTTAGGGAAAGATCAGCTTTATCCATAGAAGGGATGTTGGAATAAAATAAACAGAAATTCCCAGTTCCAGACTTCGGCACCAATTACTCTCAGACAATCCAGGTAATTATTTTCCCATTGTTCCTGGTTGTTTCAGGAAAATCAGATATACATCAATCAACACCTGTATTTGTCCACTGATATCTGGGAATAAGAAGACAGTGTAAATAATTTCTATTATAATATAAAGATTGAAAGGCTTCTATTCATAAAAGGAAAAAACTCTTTCCCTTTTATTCACTGGATTTGAATGAGAAATCCTGTACTACTCATTACTCTTACCAGCCATTGTATACTACAAGGGGAACCAGATGTAGGATGAAGCTAATAGGTGAACTTCAGGGTGGAGAGGCAGAAATAATGTGCTTCCTTGCTGAGATCTCTGAACCGTAAATCAACTAGAGCTGAAAGCTTTTCTACCTATCTACTTCTTAATATATAATACATAATCTCTTCATCACTTAGGTGGGCTTTCTTTTATTTGCAGGGTATAAGTTGTGATAAAAGAAAAGCCAAAGATGTAAATAAATGTGACTGACAGAGGACAGCAAAAAAGAGAAAAAAGTTTTTTTTTTTTTAAAGAAGGACTGTGATGAAAAGTTTATAGATTCTAGATTGGTGAATGAAAAAGAGCAGAAGATTCCAAAAAGCATATATTAATGCTCAAACCAGTAAAGAAACATGAGTATCCATTTTGTGGAAAAATAACATGGGTAGATTCATATCCCCTACTGCTTATAAGATTGTTTTCAAAGAGATTAAAACATTGAATGTAGAAAATAAAACCACAAAGTCTCTAGAAGTAAATATGAGACATTTCCTTTATAACCTTTAAGTGGTTAAGGTATAAGTAACTATAACTAAAAGTCCAGAAACCAAAAGATTAAAAATAGGTATATGTGAATACATTAACAATATCTTCATGAAAAAATATTGTAAACAATCACTTCTCAGCCTTTTGGCTAAGATCAAGTGAAACATAGTAAACAAATTGAAACTACAGGTAATCAATTAAAGAATAATATTTACTCCTCATATAGTATAATTCCTTTACTATATGAAGTATTTCTAGTAATTTATGAGCAAAATATTCAAAACTCAAAAGAAATATAGGTACTCATATAGACAATTTATAGAAAGTAAATGCAAATGACTTTTAAGTATATAAAAGCATATTCAAGTTTGCCCATGAGAAAACTGAAAATAAAGCTATATTTTATCAATATTCTTTTACCTATTAGAATAGCATACTTAATAACACAAACTTTTGCAAACATATAGAGAAACAGGTACTTCCATCCATGCATTCCCATGGTTGGAGTATAAATTAGTACATATTCATCAAATAAAAAATGCATATGTCCATGTCCAATCAATTATACTCTAAGCAGATTACCCTAAATAAGTACTCACATATAAAATGACATACAAAGCTATATTCATTGCAGAAAAATTTATAAGAATAAGATTCTGAAAACAACAAAGTTTTTAATATAGTATTACTTAAATAAATGATGATACAGCCTTTTGATGTTCTGCAGCAGTAAAAATAATGAAAATTTTCTATATGTATTAACATGGAAAGCTTTTCAAGATATATTGTTAACGAATAAAGCAATGTGCCAAAAGGATATGTGTTATGCTGTCCAAATAAAGGAAATCAATAATGTATATTGCTATTTCTTATATATACATAAAATACTTAAGACACTAAGAACCTGTTGTTAAGAGATAAGAATCAGGCAGACAATAGACAAGAAGAGAATGGAGAATTTTCCAGTTCTGGATCATGTAAATGTATCACTTATTCAAAAAATAAAATAATGTTCACTGTTTCCTATATTTTCTGTGAAACATCCAACTCTTTAGCCAGTAATTTATCACCTTTAACAATTGTTCCAGTAATAGATCATTCCTCTTGCTCATGCTAAACCATCCTCTCATCAAACTATTCAGTACCTTGAATTCTATTGGAATTTCTGTCTTTGTGGCATCACACATATACCCATTTCAATATACTCTTTTTCTATATATTATCATCTGTGGAAACCTACATGTCTTTCACAGCACATCTCAAATGCCAGCTCTTTCAAGGTCCTCTCCGATAACCCCAAGAAGAAACAATTTTTCCCTCATCAAAATCCTTAGTGCACTTGGAAGTAAATTACATCTTCTTACAGGAGTGGTCTTTCTATTAGCATTGAAGGTCCTTAAGAGCAAGATTGCTTTTCAAACATCTGTATTTTTGAAAGTACTCTGTGCAAAGTATTATGCTAGACCCCATACTTAAACATTTTAGCTGAATGAATTAAAATATGACTCAAAATGGTGATGTTCCTTTAATTGAAGTGCTTTAGCCAATACGATTTCATGGCCTCCCATTCTGCTTACAATTTACAATATAGCACCTATACATTTAGTCTGCTGACTAAATATCTTTCTGTAATCAAATTGTGTGTGAAATTCATAGTATGGGGCACACTATTTTTTAATCATTCTAACTACTGTAATTACGTCCTTATCTGCTTTCATGTCCTGAAAGTTTATGCAAGTAAAATGAGCATAATGACATTTAAGTTATTTCATGTTTATGTGCATGCATTTACTGGACATTGCTATTTTTTAAAACTTAATTATATTTTAAATTTCTACTTTTCATCCAAGAACTCTCACAAAAGATTTCATTTACCTTCTCTTGTTCTTACAGTACTTTGTTCTTCAATTTTTCATTCATCCATCATATACTGAAATATCTAAGTTTTAATGTAATGATATGTGCCAGTATATTTGCTTACAAATCATCATGCTAATAGAAAACACTTTTAGAAGCTTCCTCTTTCATATTAAATTTAAACCATAAAGTATAAAGGAGGTACTTAGAGGTTGTGGTATGCACACATTTATTTTACTGAAAACTAGCAATAGCTCATACAAAAGGATGAACCTTACTGGGAATTGGTATGATACATAAGATATCTTCCACTCAGAAGAGAATTAAGAACATACTAAGCAAGTTCATTGTCTTCCAGAATTTTGGATGATTATTTAAAGTTGGATCCTCTTGTGTGTTAGAGCTGCATATCCTTTTTCCTAAAGAGGGACTCCACAATTTATAAGCTTCAGTTCCCACAAAGACTAGATTTGTCCCCAGTTCTGATGAACTGTACCTGGGGAAACCAGAGGTATGGTAATCCTAAATTGAAATGAATATAGGGAAAGAGTTCCTTCCCATTGCCACACGTTCCCTTTCCCTGTTGGAAATGAAGATAGAAACCCAAAAAAGATATCATGTAATATAAAATAAAACAAATGTTCATTATATTTGTACCTATATTCTCTTTTCTAAACTGAATTTAAGAGGACAAGGAACATGTCTGTCAGATGGTACTTTCTATCCAGTACATATAGTAGCTGCGCAATAAACATTTATGAAATGGGTTAGCATTTATCTGGCCTGCCACTGCCATGTATATAGAAAATCTGTATATTTCCACTAACTTTAGAAATACTCACATTTTCCTAGAACAGAAAGTAAAGACTAAATGATAGAGAAAATCACATCTGTGTACTAACGATTACCGCGTAATCTTTAGTAGATGGCCTTGTGTTTCTCAATAAGAGCCAAGTGTCAAAGGAGACAGAGGGAGAAAAGCTGAAAGAGTTTAATACACTCTCTTTGCAAATAATGTTTTTATTCATTGTCAACTGCTTATTAAAACATCCCAGGGCTTGACTCTTTTGAATCTTTTATATACTTTTTTCCTACAATAAAGGAGAAAGTATTCACTGTTGATTTGGGCTCATATCAAAAATGCAAAAAAGAGAAATAAATGAATTTCAATTGTGGCCACAATACAGCTAATAGTTTATTGTAACTCTTAAAAGTTGGTCCCTAGATGCTCATACAGGTTCACCCTTTGCTGACCTCTTACAATCTTTCTGTCAGCATTTTGAATGCTACTGATTCTGTCAGTAATATTTGCAATGGAGGTCAGACAGGCCAGTAAGTCCAGTGTGCGCTCTCACTTATGAATTCCCCTTCTTGTGTAGCTTTTCACCATGGGTTCACATGTCATGGCCTCTACATCGCAGACTGCAGTAAGCAAATTTCAATCCTGAGTGAAAGGAGGAAAAAGCAAATCCTACTTGACTACTGCTAGCTTGTTTACACTATAGGGCTAGAGTAAGCTGAAATCAACAGAGTATAAAGAAAAGAAAGTCCTCTTGCAGTAACATACACACTCACTTTCAGATTCATAGTTTACATAGTTTAAATGCAGTCTTTTATTTGTCACTACCACTGCATTATTATCAGAGGATTTATATGCCGATAGCTGCCAGAAGTGTCACCAGCTCTGACAATGCCCATTTTGGGGCTCTTTCCGATTGCTCATTTTATTTATAGCCTTGATGAAATTGGGACAGTCACAAAACTGATTAGAGATCAGGCAAACAGGGTCTGCTCTGCTAATGATCTGTGTAAATATTGTGCTGCAGAGCCTTTCTGTGACAGGTCATTGCTGCTAATAAACCCTGGAATGCAAACAGAGACCTGTGCAGCCTTCCCTGCAGATGCACAGCAGCCAACTTACACTGACAAAGCAAATGAAAATCCTCTTGTTGTTGATTGTCCCAAGTAAAATGACCTAAAAATCATTCCTAGGATAGGCTTGCTTTCTTTCTCCAAGTTTAATCTGGGGGATGATGCCAATAATAATGGTATTTCATTATACACATAAAGTAAGAGAGAGAAACACAACAAAACAAGATATAAAAGATGAATTTAAAAAATGAATTGTGAAAGCCTTGCTGTTTGCTTCAGTTTTTAAAAATATTCTGCAATTTTTTCTTGGCTGCTGCCATTGCCACAGTTGCAGTCTGCACAGAGTGAAACCTTAATCACACAGCCATGCTGAAACATGTTTACAAAGGAAAAATTAATGGACTTATCTTAAGCAAGATATCTTTCTAAGGCATTAATAATATGCTTTAGATTTTTTTAAATAAACATGTTTTTATTCTTCCAATACATCAGATATGGAATTGGAGTCATGTCAAGATGTTCTCACTGTCAGAGACAGGAGGAAGTTAAAAGAGCTCTGTGTAGGGCAGTAACCTCAGGAGGAAGAGAACTAATAGAAAATAAATGGCAAGGTTTTTTTAATCATTTGTATGATAAGCTAATAATGTACTGGTCTCAATGCAGAAAGCACAGGGAAAAAATAAATATATGCTCACCACATTGGTAGGCAAAGCACTAAGCACATAGGATGTCAGAAATTCAATATTCCTTTCTCTTTCTATGTCCTCTACCAAACAGAAAGTTTCACATAAATCTGAGACTTTAGATGTCTATGTGACTTGAGTACAATTTCCTTTTTTTTTTGTCTTTGTTTTTCCTTAGTTACTTGTTTTCCTTTATTCTTACCTGAGATTTAGAGAATAAAAATAACACTATAGAATCAACCTTTCTTTCTAGGTAATTTAGAATAAATTTTCCAGAATATAAAAAGGATAATGATGGCATTACATAAACTTGAGACCAACATTTTCTAGATCATATTATTTTTTACATAGATAATGGTTCACTTCTGATTAGGAATAATTAACAAGTTTGAATAAATAAAAAGTAATCTTAACAATATGACAACAATAAAATTTAGCCTTCTTCCATTTTTAGTCTAAATATTTAATTCTTATAATTTGCACAAAATCAAAATTGCAGTGCAATTCTTTTCTTTACAAAAAATCACAATAAAGTCTTTTAATCAAGAAACTGAGCACATAAAATTATTATTCTATGTCCATAAAATGCTTTGTTTTTGCAGAAAACATTTATATAAGAATTTTGGAAGTCAAACATTGAGTAGCAGAAAAATACTATTAAAATTTGAAAACCAAGCATTGGAAACAGAAAAATGGATATAAAAAGAAGCAAGTATTCTGTTGTATTTATAATTGTGGTACCTTACAATATTTATAATATACCTTTATAAAGATTAATTTCCTTTTATTCCTTCAGAAATTATATGAGCCAGGCAGGGGAACTGTTTTTGTTTCCGTTTTACTTCTGTAAAAACTGAGTCTCAGAATAAATGTACTCCGCAGGAGTATAGAATGATTAGAGATCAGAGACAGAGCCTGCATATTTTCATATTTGTTACACTTTTTTGCTGTTGTTGTCCAAGAGTACTCTTACTTTTGGGATATTTACTTTATTTCACTGTTCAGAATTTTTATATTTGTATAATTATAACAAAATAATTGGCAAATTTCATTTTAAGGAATTAGAAATTAGGGGTGTGGAAGCTACCATTTTCTGATGTTTTATCACTGACTGTGTGATATTTCAGAAAGAATGCACTAAGGATTTGATTCATTATAGATTTGTCCCATCTGAGACAAATCTTGGATTAATCAGTGGTTGATTAAATTATTGAAAATTTAGTTATTCCAAGAAATTGGCATAGAAGTACACTAAGCTAAGCTTTATTTGATAAGATGGAGAACTAACATGATGTGGGCTTCCTTATGACCACAACCCTGGAAATGTCACAGAAAGTAAGCATCTAATACTATAAGATGTGAGAAACCTTTGCAGTTACAAACTATAGTAAAATCTGTTACAAACTACAGAAAAAAAAAATGATAGCAAAGAGTGGAAAAGTGAGCTGTAAGGATACTAGAATATCCTGGGGCAGAAGTTTTTATTTTTAACCATTTCTTTTCATTGCATTCCTGTTCTTTCAATAGTTAGAGTACCCACAGTGTGCAAGGCACTCTTCCAAATAGTGAGAATACACTACAGAGCCAGAAAGACAAAACCTTGACCAAATGGAGCTACTATTCTAGCAGGACTAGAGTTGAAAAGAGATCATTGCCAACTCATTTGAAGCCATTTTGGAGTTTGCCAAGCAAAATACTACTCAACCTAGCTTGGAAAATGAGGAAATAGTGACAAGTGCAGAAAGACCATCTGAACCCTAGGCATTCTCTTCTAACCTTGCAACTTCATACAATGATTATTCATATGATGATTAATACTGAGGGAGACCGGTCTTGGTAAACAGCACCACCCAGGACACATGAATACACCAATTTTTGTGGAGAAGGAAGGCAAACAGAAGGTGGCAGAATCTAGTTATTTCCTAAGGAGTCCTTCATTCTAGACTCACTTTTGGCAGGTCAATCTTTAGCCTGATTTTAGTGCCATATATTCTTTATCAGCTCAGCATAATATATCTTACTAGGAAAAATTTAGGCCTCAGAGGAGTTCAATCACTCTAAAACAAAATACACATATATCAAAGACAACCAGATTAATGTACAAAATTAGCAATAGTTTAAAATATGTGACCACATGTGGTGGTTTACGTCTGTAACCCCAGCAGTTTGGGAAGTTGAGGCTGGCAGATCACGAGGTCAGGAGTTTGAGACCAGCCTGGCCAATACGGTAAAATCCCGTCTCTACTAAAAATACAAAAATTAGCCAGGTGTGATAGCACACACCTGTAGTTCCAGCTACTCAGGAGGCTGAGGCAGAGAATTGCTTGAACCTGGGAGGTGGAGGTTGCAGTGAGCTGCGATCATGCCCCTACACTCCAGCCTGTGTGACGGAGTGAGACTCCGTCTCAAAAAACACAACAAAACAAAACAAAACAAGAATATATATTTTGCAGCATAAAAAACAATGAGGTAAAGATACAATAACAAGAATAGGTCTTGATAATGTAGTGTTGGGTTTACAAAAATAAAAACTCTATATACAGCATGTAAGTCAAAACAACCACAAAATTTTACAGTTTTCAAAAATGCATGTTCAAGGGCCTACCACAAACACATTAATACAATTGGAGAGGGAGAAGCAGGAGGAAATAACAATAGAGATTAGAGATTAAGGCAAGAAAAAATAATTAGATAAAATGAATCAAGAAATACCTATGTTATTTATCATGATAAGAATGTACTTTAAAAGAGTATGACTATATAAAATGAGTTAGGGAGGTGTCCCTCTTTTTCTATTGTTTGGAATGGTTTCAGAAGGAATGGTACCTGCTCCTCTTTGTATCTCTGGTAGAATTTGGCTGTGAATCTGTCTGGTCCTGGGCTTTTTTGGTTGGTAGGCTATTAATCACTCCCACAATTTCAGAACTTGTTATTGGTCTGTTCAAAGATTTGACTTCTTCCTGGTTTTGTCTTGAGAGGGTGTATGTGTTCAGGAATTTATCCATTTCTTCTAGATTTTCTAGTTATCTGTGTAGAGGTGTTTATAGTATTCTCTGATGATAGTTTGTATTTCTGTAGGATCAGTGGTGTTATCCCCTTTATCATTTTTATTGTGTCTATTTCATTCTTCTTTCTTTTCTTCTTTATTAGTCTGGCTAGTGGTCTATTTATTTTGTTAATCTTTTCCAAAAACCAGCTCCTGGATTCATTGATTTTTTTGAAGGAGTTTTGTGTCTCTATCTCCTTCAGTTCTGTTCTGATCTTAGTTACTTCTTGTGTTCTGCTAGCTTTTGAATTTGTTTGCTATTGCTTCTCTAGTTCTTTTAATTGTGATGTTAAGGTATTGATTTTAGATCTGTCTCGCTTTCTCCTGTGGGCATTTAGTGCTATAAATTTCCATCTAAACACTGCTTTGACTGTGTCCCAGAGATTCGGGTACATTGTGTCTTTGTTCTCATTGGTTTCAAAGAGCTTATTTATTTTTTGCCTTAATTTTGCTATTTACTCAGTAGTCATTCAGGAGCAGGTTGTTCAGTTTCCATGTAGTTGTACAGTTTTGAGTGAGTTTCTTCATCCTGAGTTCTAATTTGATTGCACTGTGGTGTGAGAGACAGTTTGTTATGATAGCCATTCTTTTGCATTTGCCAAAGAGTGTTTTACTTCTAATTATGTGTTCAATTTTAGAATCAGTGCGATGTGGTGCTGAGAAGAATATATATTCTGCTAATTTGGGGTGGAGAGTTCTGTAGATGTCTATTAGGTCCACTTGATCCAGAGCTGAGTTCAAGTCCTAAATATTCTTGTTAATTTTCAGTCTCGTTGATCTGTCTAATATTGACAGTGGGGTGTTAAAATCTCCCAGCTATTATTGTGTGGGAGTCTAAGTCTCCTTGTAGGTCCGTAAGAACTTACTTTATCAATCTGGGTGCTCCTGTATTGGGTGCATATATATTTAGGATAGTTAGCTCTTCTTGTTTCATTGATCCATTTACTATTACGTAATGCCCTTTTTTGTCTTTTTTGATTATCAGAGAATAGTATTGCAACCCCTGCAAGCCTACAGTAACTAAAACAGCATGATACTGGTACCAAAACAGATATATAGACCAATGGAACAAACCAGAGACCTCAGAAATAACACCACACATCTACAGCCATCTGATCTTTGACAAACCTGACAAAAACAAGCAATGGGGAAAGGATACTGTATTTAATAGATGGCGTTGGGAAAACTGGCTAGCCATATGCAGAAAACTGAAACTGGATCCCTTCCCTACACCTTATACAAAAATTAACTCAAGATGGATTAAAGATTTGAACATAAGACCTAAAACCGTAAAAACCCTAGAAGAAAACCCGGGCAATTATTCAGGACATAGGCATGGGCAAAGACTTCATGACTAAAACACCAAAAGCAATGGTGACAAAGCCAAAATTAACAAAAGTGTTTTAATTAAACTAAAGAGCTTCTGCACAGCAAAAGAAACTATCATTTGAGTGAACAGGCAACCTACAGAATGGGAGAAAATTTTTGCAATCTATCCATCTGACAAAGGACAAATATCCAGACTCTACAAGGAACTTAAACAATTTTACAAAAAAAAAAAAAAAAGACATCAAAAACTGAGCAAAGGATATATAAACAGGCACTTCTCAAAAGAAGACATTTATGCAGCCAACAAATATGAAAAAAAGCTCATCATCACTGGTCATTAGATAAAGGCAAATCAAAACCACAATGAGATACCATCTCATGCCAGTTAGAATGGTGATCATTAAAAAGTCAGGAAACAACAGATGCTGCAGAGGATGTGAAGAAATAGGAACACTTTTACACTGTTGGTGGGAGTATAAATTAGTTCACCCATTGTGGAAGACAGTGTGGTGATTCCTCAAGGATCTAGAACTAGAAATACCATTTGACCCAACAATCCCATTCCTGGTTATATACCCAGAGGATTATAAATCATTCTACTATAAAGACACATGCACACATATGTTATTGCAGCACTATTCACAATAGCAAAGACTTGGAACCAACCCAAATGCCCATCAATGATAGATTGGATAAAGAAAATGTGGCACATATACACCATGGAATACTATGCAGTCATAAAAAAGGATGAGTTTGTGTCTTTTGCAGGGACATGGATGAAGCGGGAAAACCATAATTATCTACAAACTAACACAGGAACAGAAAACCAAACACTGCATGTTCTCAATCATAAGTAAGAGTTGAACAATGAGAACACATGGACACAGGGAGGGGAACATCACACACTGGGACCTGTCAGAGGGTGGAGGGCTAGGGGAGGGATAGCATTAGGAGAAATACCTGATGTAGATGACTGGTTGATGGGTACAGCAAACTACCATGGCACATGTACACCTGTGTAACAAACCTGCATGTTCTGCACATGTATCCCAGAACTTTAAGTATAATAATAAAAAAAAAGAGTATAACTAAATTCTTTGTTAAATAAAAAGTGAATGAACAAGTAAACAAATGATTCAATAGATAAAGGTAGATCAAGTAAGATTGGATAACTGTTAACTTTTCTGATACACTTCTGTCAGCATCTGTGCCAAGCTTTGCCCAACCACCTTAAGCTCCCAATTATCCCAATTTCTTTATTCTTGGCAAGTGAACTCATTTCTACTTTATTGAGACCATCAGTGCCCATCTATAAAGCGCTCCTTTATGTCCCTATAAATCTTCCTAGCTCACATTTTCCTACTTTTGCAATCATCCATTCTTAAATTTTCAGGGCTCATTATTCAGACTAACTTTTCCGCCAGAACTTTAAATTCAATCTCTTCCTTTTATCTCTAGCATCAAATGTTATCTATCAACTTCAAGCTGCTAATCCTCTGTGGTTCCTCCTGTACTAATGCAGCCTCATGCTACTCTATTCCAAAACATCTCCATGATATGGCTACTATTTCATAGCCCTCTTCCGAAAGAGCAACATAGCCCTTTCTTTATTAAAAATATTTCATCTGAGGCCCAGTGCAATGGTTCATTCCTGTAATCCCAGCACTTTTGGAGGCCGAGGCGAGTGGATCAGGAGGTCAAGAGATGGAGATTATCCTGGCCAACATGGTGAAACCCTGTCTCTACTAAAAATAGAAAAATTAGCTGGGCATGGTGGTGCAGCCTGTAGTCCCAGCTACTAGGGAGGCTGAGGCAGAAGAATCACTTGAACTAGGGGGGGTGGAGGGTGCAGTGAGCCGAGATTGCACCACTGCATTCCAGCCTGGTGACAGAGCCAGACTCCATCTCATAAAAAAAATTTAAGAAAATCTGTAACTCCTTATTGTAACAATGTGTGTGTTTTTATGCTTCCTTTTAAGTTTCTTCCTAAAACTTACGATTAACAACCTACTAAGAAATAAAATATACTAACATTATAGTATTCTATGACTGAGATATCTAAAGTTTGGTTTGATAGTCCATTTAAGGAGTAGATTTTCCCATCTCTTTCTTTGGGAAAAAGGAGTTAGCCAAGCCCAGATTTGTGTGTCTATGTGACTCAATAACACTTCAGGAAGGAAGTATGACAGAGTGATTAAGGTCGCAATCTCTAAAGTCAGACAAAGTATATTCAAATGCCAATCATAGCAGTTATTAGCTATGTAAAGTTGAAGAGTTTCATCATATCTTTTAATACAGTTTTCTCATCTGCAAAAGTGTGTATTGGTAGCATAGGCATTCTATTTTTGTGAGAATTAAATAAAACAGCAATTACAAAATAATATTTTTAGTGTTAGGCTCATAGTAAATGGTTACTAGGTATTATTGTCATTTCACTGTTGCTCTTGTTATTTCTGAAGGATAAGACAGTCTACTAAATGTATTGTAATGTAATGAAAATAAATAAGCCATGTTTTTCTATTATTTTGTAAAGTATTTCTGATTTATCATTCATTTTAAAAAATCATTAAAAAATGTGCTTTCAAATTCCAGTTCACTTCTCTTAATAGTGAAATATGTGGACTGGTGAGTATACTTAACAATCTCCTGAAACACACTTTGGAAAATCAACCAACGTGTTTTCTTAGACACAATACAATGCAATTTCATACTAAAGAAAAAATATTACGTATTAGCACAATCATGTTCATTGCTCTAATAATAATTAATAGGTATCCCTTACACATTTTTGTGCTGAGAATCATTTGGTGTTTTATTCCTTTCCTATAGACATGAAGGTATCAAAATTCTATAGCAGCAGTAACTAGTAATCTTTGTTGTTAGAGGAAAAGGCAATAGTTTTGATTAAATTCTGATTTGAGGTATTCTGATTATGATAGCATGCTTGGTGGGAGGAATTTGCAATTGGTTTCTTTCTAACAATATTATTTACTATAATTATTTACTATATTATTTATTATATTTTAAAATCTATCAACCTGTCCTATTATGGCTTTTATGACATGAACCTATCCTGAATCTTCTTCTGTCTAATGCTTTATTTCTTTTCCTGATGTTTAACTTTCCATCTAAATCATTATTTTTTTCTCAAAATAGTATAAATTATCATCTCTAGATGAGTGAGTATACTAAATCTAAATCGTAATCCCTATCCTGAGCTCCAGTGTCAAATTTCCAACTTTTTTCTGGCCATTTTCATTTCTTACTTTGATATATGTATAAAGCAAACAATCCAAAAACTAGAAAAACCTAAACCTAGCTCCAGCCCTTATGCCAGGTGCTCTGAGTAAAAGACAAAGTTCCTGACTCAAATTTCTCCTATTTATGTCAAAGGTATATTGTCAATCAGATTAAAACTTTGTGGTCATAGACATTTTCACTACCTTGATTTTCCCACGTTAACTCATATACTTAATTTTTTCTTTTTTCAATGATTTCTCAAATTTATTTCTACTTTCTTTACTGTCTGTGGCACTTACACTTAAAAGGTTAAAGCGAAAGACAGTCTTCTGATTTTTTTTTTGAATACAAACAATACATGCTATTGTTCCATGACTCTCCTTTTGATAGATAGCCCTTTTTTGGGCAATTTACAATCATGCTTTTTTAAATTATTATTTATGGATAAAGTTCAAATTCTTGAATCTAATATTCTAAATTCTCCATAATTTGTCCCAATATTTACTTCTAATTTTATATTCAAATATTCTGAAACAATCACGTGATTCTGTCTAATGCATGCATTCTATACACCTCTGAATATGTTTTTTATGCTTATCACCAAATTTGCACTTTTCTTTTAAATAATCCATAATGCATTTTTTTCTCTTCCCCATAATATTATTCCAAGTATCACATGGAAGGAAGGAAGGTCTATTAACCTTTCTTTGATCATCATAGTCCACAATGGCATCTCCCTCATTAGAAGATCTTTAATATATATTGCACAGCACTTTTCTGCAAGTTACTTTTTTTCTGTTTATGTTTCTTATGGTCAGACCTGGATATTAAGTGGCCTGAAGGTAAAAGATCTGTATTCTACCTCTTCTGATCATGCAGAGCACTTAGTAAATAACTATACACATATCAATTCTATAAAATAGGGACTGTTTTCTTTCCAGTAAATAAGTGACTATGTGCCAATATGTCTCCTTCAAGTTTATTAATGAACTTTCATTTACAAATATTTATTAAAAGTGTCTTTAGGCTCTCTTCATACGTTTGACCCATTTCATGGTAAATGTGAACAGTGGAACAGGATAGTTGCAGTGCTAAACTTAAAGGGAAGAGGAACTCAGGTCTATGCCAGCCCTTTAGAGTGAATCACAAATCACTTTCACCTTCCTCCCATGGGGCACCAGGAAGGAGATTGGAAGGGGAAGAGGCAAGGAGTCCACAAAACAAGTGAATGTGGTCATGTGAAACGAGAGTCATGCCCATCCATGTGCTATGCCAACATACAGTACTCAAGACAGTGGATTCCTCTACAGGAAAAATAAAATAAAAGGTCCTAAGATTGCTTTCAAAGTCTGTTCAAGGTCATTTCCCATGTCAGCCTTTTAGAGGGTGGACTGGTGTGTATAACCCTTGGTCAAAGGGATGTCTCAATGAGGAGATGCTGAACAAATAGGCTGCAGCATCTTGAATGTAACAAACCCCTTATCATGCAAGATGGAAAGAGGAGTGGGAAGAGAATGAAACTGACTATGACCTGGGGCCTCTTCCAATCCCCACAATCCAATGTGGACCTCTTGGTAGTCCAAGAATGCAGATTTCAATTTAGTTTTTTAAGATGTTATGAAGTTGTGTATGTCAATGTAGGAATTTCAATACACTTTAATAATTTTTAAGCTTGATTGATGTCTTATAAATATGTAGTCATATAATATGTGGGTCTAAATTTGCACTACTTCCCAAGCTCCCAGAAATGTTAGGGACAGTCCTGAATAGCTAACTTTTTTCTTTTATTTCAAGTTAACTTAATATTATTTAAAAAATTAATGTTTTCCTTTAATAGAGTCAAGTATACGGTTTATTTTTCCATCCAGTAACTTTGTCAGGGACGTTTTTCTCTCTGCTAGTGAAAGAGAGGACTCGGGTTTAGAGGTAATTTGATTTTTCAGACATGTGACAGATCAAGATTTATTTAAAGAAAAGAACACATGGACTTAGTATTATTTATAAATAGCTTCCTTTATCCTCACTCCCAAATTAAAACAAAACTAAAACCTAGGAAAAGCACTTGCATTATACAAAATTTACACTTTAACTATTTCTAAATTTAAAAATATAATAATATACATCACCAATTTTATGTTGTAAGAAAAAAAGTGTTTTCTCAAACTTTATATCATTCAGCAATACCTACTACCCTCCAAGTATATTCATGTACCATTCCCCTAATTTACAATCTCTGACCTCATCTAGAAAAAGTGAAAAATGGTGCAGTCATTACATTTTGTTTTTGGAATTGAGAATTTTATTTAGTACAATATGAATAATTAGGGAGCAATTCCTTTTATACTATTTTTTATCCACTTTTTTTATTTTTACCATTTCCGATTTTACTGAAACCCAGTCTATATTTAATAAGACTTAAACATTTATATATTTAATATAACAATGTGTCATCAGTGGCACCTTGATTAGATTTGGATTTTAAAAGTCACTATAGAAGGTAGAAAAAATATCAAAGAAGGGTTAGATACTGGTGGCAAATACTTTTAAAATAGCATAACTCAAGTAATGCAAGTAACTCTCACCAGGCAATTATGAAAATTATAGGTGCAAATCTCACATTGAACCTGAAGAATTTCCCTTTTCTGTCAAAGTATTTTCTTACTGACATATTCATAAAGCAATACTGTCCATTTATGTCTTTCAGCAACCATTCACTCTATTATTTTCATTAATATACATGTATATTATAATAAAAACTTTTTTACAAGTTTACATTTTCATTTTCCACTTTTTTTCTTGTCTCTGTTTTACTTTTTATTTTATATCAGTTTAATTTGGCATTTTATCCAACTAGCTAATACCCTGCCACTCAACCATTTCCCACTCTTACTCTTAAGTATAATGCTATGTGATAGAGAGGGATATCAGAAAAGCAAGAGGCTTTCTAAAAGGAAAATTATCTGTCTATCTACCTACCTACCTACCTATCTGTTTATTTATCTATTATCAGGAGAGAGAGCCTAGAGGACATTATAAAATAATTAAATTCAAATTGTAACATTGTAATAAAGTTTAACACATCGTGATTTAAAAACTACAGGTATTAACTATCTAACTTGTTTAAAGCTCCAGATGCTGCTTTCCATAATATTTTAAGTGAAATACTGTGCATAACTTAAAACCATTAGGCCATGAAGACCATAGGAGACAATATTTAAGAATCAGTAACAATCTGAAGTGATATGATTATTATTTTTATTTCAGTATAAATTATTACCAATTAAATAATTTTAGTTTGTTGAATGAGTCAGTAAACAACAAAAGGCTATTAAAGGGTAAAGCACTATTTAAAGTGTTTTGGAAAACATACTCAGAAAGCAACGTAAGATCAGTAGAATAATTCTAGCATATCCATAGAATAATTAATATTATCACTAGAGTAAACATGATTTAGTTCACATCATTTGGAGAAAAAAAATTTCACTTGTAGTATTCTGCATATTGTTTTATTTCTGCTGAAATGACATACTTAACAATAATTTGATTGATATCATTTGACTCTCCTAAGCACTCATGTTCCATCTTCTGGTTTAAGGCTATGCAGATATTAAGATACATACAGTGAAGTATTTCTTTGTGTGGAAATGATCAAACACTACAAATCAGTTAATAATGTGCTTTCAATGATGAGGGGTTAATACCAAAAGATTTATATTAGACTTGTATAGCATCTATATTTCTAATCCTTAGTTATTTGTAATGAACAATTAGAAGTCTGAACTGTTTACAACTTATTTTGGGGTAAATATTACAAATAGGATTCCAAACCTTCTTGCAAAAGACATGCAAATAATGAAAATATTATATTAAGAACTACTTCACTATTATTAAAATGTAGATGAAAATAGTTAAATCAAAGTTTACCACTGAATATTTTATAGATACCATATTGGAGATTTTTAAAATACATCCACATTCTTTGAGTGGCAGATAATGTGTTAACATTATAATAAGCATGAGTTAATGAACATTATGCATATTCTGTATTACAGATGAGTATGCTTTTGGCCCTTTTAATGAAGCATAGGGGAATAAGCATCTCCCTGTAAGAAGAACAACAGAAATGGATCCATTTGACTTGAAACTTTTATACAAATAGCCATATTTGATAACTTTTTTTGTACTTATCATGGATACATTTTTTTAACTTAGACATTCATAAGGTAGGTTCATTCAGCAAAAGAGTAACCAGTACTAGAAGAGAAGTAAGAAACTCGTAACAGAGTTGTAGTTAAACTATATCCATCTGAAACTCTTGTCTCTCTAAGGAAGGTTTTAAAACTATTCTTTTTCATTTTCCCACATCTTTTATTCTTGATCTTTGTATTTTCCTATGAGCAATGACTATCAATGATATTCTTAAATTTTGAAGGATTTAGGATGAAGAGAATATTTACCTATATTTTAGAAATAGTATGATTTTGGAGACTGAGAAGTCTCTCAGGTTATTGTTATCAATGTCAAAATTATCAGAGATGACTTTGGCTTTCTAAAGCACCTAAAATAAACTTTATAGGGTGGCCATGTTCCTTCAGCATTGGACTTATTTAATTTCAAATGTTAGTATCTTTCATGGATGCCTTTACATGTGTATATAAACAAAATATCTTATTTTTCTATCATTCTGCCCTCTATATGAAACTACTGGTCTACTAGATACAGTTTTATTTTTTAACTGTTTATTTTGAAATTATTTTAGATTTACAGAAGGTTGCAAATATAAGACAGAGACGTCTCTTATATTCTTCACCCGGTTTTCCCAGTGGTTACATTTTTTGTAGCTACGTAAAATACTAAAACCAAGAAGTTCACATTGAAAAAATGTGTGTGTGTGTCATTTTATTACATGTGTGAATTCTTGTGACCACTACCACTATCAAAATATCCAACACTTCTAGTGAAGTGTAAAAACCTTATCTCACTGGAAGTCTCTTTACCAATCCCTGTTTATATAATTTTTTAACATTTTCATTTAGGTATTGATAACCATTTCAATGTTACAGTTTTGATTGAACAGTCAAACATAATTTAGAAAACTCAAAAGAAGAAAAATCTCTTGTACTTATTCATGTTTTTATTCTTTCTGTTTTTCTTACATTTTTTTCTGGTGATTTGAGACACCTTATTCACTTTCTTTGTTTCAAGAACTTGTTGCTATTCTTTAGGGTGGGTCTGTTTGCAACCAACTCTCAATTTTTCTTCTTCTGATAATGTATTTAATTCTACTTCATTTCTAAAGGACATTTTTGCCTAATACAAAATTCTGGGTTGTCAGTTCTTGTTTTCCAATACTTGAGAAATGTATCACTTTCTTTTGGCCACCGTTATTTCTGATAGGAAATTACTGTCATTCAAATTGTTTTTCTTCCGGGGAGATGAAGCATTGTTTTACCTCGCTGCTTCCAAAGCTTTTTCTTCTGCTGTAGTTTTCTGAAACTGATCTGATTCTATGTTGATTTTTTTGTATCTACCCTGTTTTAAATATTTTTATTTCTTGAATCTGTAGTTGTATGTCTTTTGCCAAACTTGAAAACATTTTGGACATTATTTTTTCAAATACATTTTTAGCCCAACCCACTTTCCTTCTGGAACTCTGATGACACAAATAGTAGATTTTTTGCTATAGTCTTACATGTCCTTGAGGCTCTGTTTTTTGTTTGTTTTTTTGTTTATATTTCCTCTAATCTTTGGATTAGTGAATTTTTAATGTCCCATTTTCAAGTTCACTTATTCTTTTTTGTTCCCTCCATTCCTCTGTTGAGCCTATCAAGTATTTTTTAAAGTTTCATTTCTAGTTTTTGATGCCAAAATTTCTGTTTGTCTCTTGGAATCTTCTATTTCTTCATAAAGTTTTCCATTTGTTTCAACATATTTAGAGTTGCTCATTAAAACAGTTTTATGATGGTAGCTTTAAAATCCTTGTGGATAAATCTAATTTATGTGTCATCACTGTGTTGGCATGTGTTATCTCATTCAAGATGAGATTTTTCTGGTGTTTGGTATGCTGAATAACTTTCAGTGTATCTGGGGTAATTTGGATATTATGCTATGAGGCTCCGTATTTTATTTAAGTTTTGGAAACAAACCTCCTGTGATATCACACAGGGTGAAAGTGGGGGGTGCCTTGTTATTGCTAGGTGGTGATAAAAACGTATCCCTGCTCAGCCACCTTTGGAGAGTGTAGGGATTCTTTTCTTTTTCTGCTCCCACTGTGGCCTACGCTGAAGGGAGGGCAAATATCAGGAGGCCTTGGACCTTGTTAGCACTAGATGATGGTGAAAGTTCCAACTTCTCACGTAGTTTACTTTGACACCAAAGGAATCTGGTGGGGAAGGACAGGGCACATTGTAACTACCTGGTAGGGAAGAAAGTTCTAGATTCCCACGTGCCCTTCTCTGATATTGCCTAGACATTGATGGGGGGAGGACCTGCCAGTTTGTGTGTGTGTGTGTGTGTGTGTGTGTGTGTGTGTGTTTAAATTACACATTACCAATAGAATCACTTTGCATAAAACTATATTAAACCAAAAGGGTAGACCCCACAGAAGAGCTGTAATTAAAGTTATCTTGTAGTATGTAGGTCTTTTTCACAGATGCATTCACAGTGTGTGGATTAAAAGGAAATTAAAAGTTTAGTTCTAGTTACCATGCTAGAATAACTTAATATGTAAAAGATGACATCATCAAAGACAGTGCAAGTCCTCTTTAATGTGTCACGGATTTCACTGTGTAACATGAAATTTTGGTTATCTGTTGCTTTTCAGTAAATATTTATTCTATTTTTCTAAGTTTAATATATTAGAATTGTTGTTTTCATTAATCCCAGTAGTATTTGTACTACTGATACTTGCACATACAGTATGAAAACACATTTCAATGGATCATTTTTTAAAAATTTCTTTGAGATATACCAAAAGTTCTATATCATATAAAAGAAAGTTATTATACTATTCTAAAGCAGCTTGTAAAATACAATGTACAAATTGGACAAAATACATACAAGAAACAAGGGGAAACATTTCTAAGCAGCTCCACTGATAAAGTGGAGATACAATCTCTCCTCTCTATTGAGTGAATTTGCAGAGGGTCAGTTCATATAATATTCAATGGAATAAAAACCAATAAAAATGTGATAGATGAATAGAATGAAAAGTATCCAAGGGTCAAGTGCTAAATCTGTTCTGCTGATTCCAGCTGATATTTCCTTTTCTTCTTTAACCCACATGAAGACATTCTACTAAACAGTCGTGTATCTCTCAGGCATAATGGTTTTCATTTGTACTTTTCACTGTATTTGCACTTTCAATTTTCAGGTTTTGTCCATCTTTCTTCTCCTTGGCCCTTTCACCACTTCTACTACTTAATGAATTCTGTCTTAAACAGTAGCTAGAATATAAAACATTTAATAAAATATTAACCTGATTGCCTGCCCTCCCTATAAACAATAAAATGACATACATGAACAAATGACAAATACATTATTTTATGTTGTGTTTATTTCTACCTTTGCCTGAGGCTTCTTTTTAATCTTTAAGTTTATTATAGCAAATTAACATCAAATATTTTCATGCATTTAATTAATTGGTTATTGTAACATCAACACAAGAGAGCAAATGAAACTTGTGAAGCTTATACTTTCTACTACTCTAAGGTGTCTATGCAGATCATTATGTATTCTTCACCATAGGTCAGTTGCTTAGCGACCAGAGAAGTAGAGAACTACTAATTGAAAATATTCTGTATTGCTGGCAACGCTTGCTGCAGGACGTTGAACTTGGAAATAGCAGAGACTGTGTCAGATAAAAATGTTGCAGAGGATTAAGAAAAATAGTTGCAGCGTTATCGTATTAGGAATGCTTATTATTTATGGTAAATTTTGCAAAATGTTTTGCTGTGTTCCTGTCTTACAAGAAATATTAAAATTGATTTTGCTCTTAAGGATAATTTACACAATCAAATTAAAAATCAGAGTTGTGGCATCGATTTTTAAAAAATAAAATAGAACACAAAGAGAAAAAGAAGAGGAGGAAAAAAGAGAAGAAAGAGAATTTGCCCTGAGCAAATTCACTAAATTAGATCCAGGTCCCTAAAGATAAGTAAACATCTGTATAAACTTTTCTGATTGCTTATTTTATTTTGGAAAACAAAGAAAGAAGAGAATGAGGAGGAAGGTGAGGATGAGGAGACAGAGGATGAAGACAGGGAGAATAAGGAAGAGGGGCAAGAGGTAAAGGAGAAGAAAAAAAAAGAGAAAGAAAGAAAAGATTATTAAAAATAAAACAATACATATTGAAAAGACAATTTTTTAAAAAGTAGCAACACACTAACAGAGCAATAGTATAAACAAATTTATTCAAAACATTAATTTTATATCAGTCTATCAGGTTTTCTAACCTATATGTTATATCCAGTTAGGATTATTTTCTCTCTTCTTTCCATGTAATGTACAATTCATGTATCCATCAAAAATAGGTGAGTGGTCATTGTGTGACATCTTTCGCTTATAGAAAAGACTAAGTCAGAAAAGAAAAAATGTCCTTCACAAGACCAAGACTAATTTAGCTTAATTTTCTTGATAGCTTATTTGCTAAAAGAATTCTGATATAATTTCATATTTACAGGCTTCTTCTGGCTCTCTCACAATCCACAGGCATACAAACATAAAAGTTTGTGTGTGTTGTGTGTGTGTGAGAGAGAGAGAGAGAGAAAGAGAGAGAGAGAGAGAGAAAGCCTTGAATAACTTTCTTATAATAATTCATTTGTGGTAATGGTTGTTACTTGTATTTCTATAAAGATTACATCTAGTAATGATTGAAAACAGGATACATGTTAATGAAATGTCTGATGACTTCATAGTTAAATATACATATAATGCACATTCAATTTTTTTAATAAAAATCAATAAATAGCTAAATGTTTAAAATCACAGCTGGTGAGAATTTAGTTGTTAATATTCAGATACCATTTCAATATCATGTACAGTCATTATGAATATCATCTGTCTGCAGTACTCTGAAGATAAATGTGGTAAAACATGTGTTAGTCAATGCTCTACCTGTAATACAGCCTTTGAAAACAAATCCTTGGCATGAGATTGTCATTTGTCTGTTTCTCACAAAAGCTGAGTGCAGAACATGCTAAAAATCCAGTTCAACTTTTTTGTTCTTGCTACATTTCTGCAGAATTTTAAAATAATTTTCCTTTTGTGTATTTATGCCTACTGTTTCTATTTACTTACAGGTGGCTTGAATTTTTTACCCAAAGATAAAATTAATGCAGGACAGGATTTAAAAATGTATGGTAGATTATCAAAATTATTAATTGGTAAAAAAAAAAAAATGTCAAACCCATCTTTGCTGCAGCACACCACCTAATCTTAAATCTACCAATCTTTTTTGTCTATCCTTGTTTTAAAAACAAATACTTGATAATCATATTAGATGGTTACAGCTTTCTGTTGCTGCAAAATGAACCAGTCTAAACACAGCAGCTTAAAACAGCTAAGCAGCACAAATGGACCGCTCATGATTCTTCAATCTGGGCTGAACTCAGCTGGATGGCTCATCTCTTCCCTAGATGGTGTCTGCTGGACTCTTATTAAAATGTTTGTATTCAGCTCCATAGGGACTGGAAGATCCTAGCTGACCCCATTCATACATTGTGCTGGAATGACTAGGAACTAACTGCATCTTCCTCTCTATCTTCCCAGTCTTTAGTTCCTCCTGGTCTTTTTCATCATAAGGTGTCTCATCCTCAAGGAAGCTAATCTAGACGTCTTTGCACAGTGACTCAAGGCTAAAGACAGAGTAAACAAAAGCTATAAAGCTTCCTTAGGCCTAGGACTGAAACTTCTACAATGTCTCTTTAGCTGCATTTTCTTGGCTCAACTAATTCATAGGGCTAATCTATCATCAGGTTGGGAGGGTAATGCAAGGACATGAAATCAAGGGCCATCCATAATTCATTGGGGACTTGTTTGGTGAGAATATGAGTTGAGGCTTAAATTTGTTCAAATGCAACCGTTTCTAAAGCATCACATTGCTCTATTAGGTTCTCAGGGTTGTCATAACAAATTACCAGAAACTTGGTGACTTAAAACAACAGAAATTGATTCTCTCACAGGTCTGGAGGCCAGAAGACAAATCAATGTGTTGGCAGTATCGGTTTCCACTGCAGACTCAGAAGGAACCCATTCTATGCTATCAGCAATTCTTAGTGGTTTTTGTCTTTCCAATCTCTGGCTCTGTCTTCACATGGCTCCCCTTTTTTTTCTGTGTCTTTCTGTTATTCTCTCTCTTATAAGAATACCCAATAACTTTAGGCTTTATTGTAATACAGGACAAGCACACTCTAAATTATTACATTATTACATCTTCAAAAATGCTTATTATAAATGAGGTCAGATTGTGAGATTCTGGGTGGACAAACCTTTTGGGCAAACACCATTCAGCTCCCTACAACTTTCTATAAAAATTCAGAATTTTCTCCCATAGTTTTTCAGTAATCTCTACCATAAAAAACTTGGATTTAGAAAACTTTTCTTCCACATGTATTTAAGGAATATTTCTCAAAGTATATTCCTCACAAAAGTTGTTCAAAGAGTTGTCCTATGAGTAAAAATTTCTTGGTCACACAATTTTGGAAATTACTGCCTACTATTAACACCTCCTGAATATTTGCTGAAATAAGCTAGGAAAATATGCTAAAATTTTAGGAAGCACATGTTTTTCTCAAACACTGATAAACACTAAATATCACCAATTTTATCCAAATGATATCTATCAATACCTTACAGAAAAAGGGTTACGTTTACCAAAGTTCCTGATATGACCTATTGTGTTGACTACATAATATACATGATATCTGTTTCAAAACATTTTAGGAATGTGTTCCCCAGCAATTCAGCAAGCCATTTCAACTACCTGGAATATTCTTTCTACTTTTTATGGATAACTTCTACTTGTCCTTTAGATATCAGAGTAGAGGTTATTTTCCAAAGAAAGCTTTTCTTAACTCCCCAAGGATTCAGTTAGATGTTTTTCCAGTGTTTTTTATGACTCTCTGTTCTTGGTGCTAATATATCACTAAAACATTCTACTGTAATTACCTTGGTTTTTGTTTTTTATTTAGTGTTTGACCATATGCTTGCTGAAGTTTAGAATGTTATTCATTATTGATTTTTAAGACACAACAGATATTCAATCAATACTTGTTGAATGAATAGATGAGAAAATTTGACATTGGGTAGAAATCCTTTAAAATATTTTGCATGGAAATCACTTTTTGCTTTCAAAATAATGTCATTAAAAACTTTGAGTTCCCACAGTTTGCAACAATAATCTTAGGAACTTAACTATTTGTTTTGTGAATATCTAGCACTAAATAATCGCCTAGCAAATTAATAAAACAATTCAAATAATATTTAAATATCTTTCATTCCATTAGTCATGACTGAATTCATTTATATCATTAGGATATCAACACGTCTTTATAAAAACAGTGTTAAATGAAGCTGGTTAAGCTATGGAGTTTAAGAAGAAAAAAGTACTCCCTTTTTAATAGGCTCTGCATGAATAATGCTATCCTTTTTTTCATATTTTTTCAGAAACAATAACTGTCATTTTCTATACTTATTGATAATTTCCCCAACATTTTAACAATTAAGAAATAAAGTTATGGTAGCCCAATTAGTTGAGTCAATACAGGAAGTAAATTGTTAGAGAGTGGGCATACCATCTTAGTAAGATAGGGACATTCAACCTCTCTCTTCTCTCTACCCTAAAACACATACACTGTTAAAGAAAATGTTCTGATGTGACTGAGAACTTTGTGCTCAAAGCTTTCCAAAATTTTATATATAAATATTGTACTTTTATCAATATAAGATTTCACACTATAAAACATTAGCATAGGAATCATTATCTTTTACACAGTTTGAAAATGAATTTTAATGACATTCATATCTGATAACTAATATAATGTCATGGAGTCAAACTTACTTTCTTGATATAAATATTTTATCTATTTGAGTATATTTTCCCTGAAATCGAGGTGTCAGTTTAACAAAATACGTTTCTCAGTTCACTGAATATGACTCTAGTATAAAAAAAAAACAAAGAACATTCATATTCAAAAAAAGTAATTTATTTACCTAGTTTAATCCCAAAATTTAAACTGTCAGCAGCCTTCATTATAAATTAAGGGTTAGAATATATACTGAGTTCCTGAAACTCTACCAAATGTTATCTATACTGAGTAGAAGTAAATTAAATCATTGTGTTAACTTTTTATTCCTATTAAATAATTTAGTCTTCTTCTAGTTTAGATATAATAGCAAGAGCATATGCACATGCCTGGTTTCGTGCCAATTATAGCTGGGTCACACCTGCCTAAGTCATGTTTTATAATAAATACATGGTAAGTAAATTAGTATCCAACCCTTAGGCCTACATGGAATAAATTTGGTGGGGTTCTTCTCCCTTGGGAAAAGAAAATGTTGTTAGCATTTTTTGTTTGCTAGTATCCTTTAGACCTACTACCTGTAAAAACCCCACTCAATGAAGCCTCTGGCAGCATTTCAATAAGCTAACTTCTGTAGGTTTCTTCAGTTCATGGCGGGTAGTCTCCTGCTTCAATTTGCCAGCAGAGATCTGGCATGAAAAAGACCAGGTGCTGGTTTATAATATAAGAAAAACATATACATGCGATTCCTTGTTCCTCCTTGTCATAATCACATGCCATCTCATGTAGGGCACTTTAGTTTCAATAAATCATATACAGAGAAAAGGGGTTGGTTTAAGTCATACTCACAAATAAAAAAGCTGGTGAATTTACACCTGTATTGTGGTCTTGTGACTCACCACTTAGAAGCTTGTAAAACCTAAAACCTATTATGCCTACCAATTTTGAATTTTTTAGAATATTCTCAATTTGCTTCTACCTCTTCCAATGAGGTTCATATCTAGCATACATTGTAAGACAGTTAGTAGACCCAGCAGAAATGACTTCAAAATATTTATGTTTCCTGTGAAAGTTTGAAAATCTGTTGACTCCCTGGTTGTTCTGTCTGGAAGTCTTTCATGCATTGTTTTCCCTTTCTTATTTCTCCTCACACACATACAAGCTCTTTTCTTGAATATTATGTGTACTTGGCTGATTTTCTGGGCACAGTGCCCAGTTGGTTTAATGTGTGCTTATTATTGTCTGTAGTATTCCTGATTCTATTTTGGAGATGCATACTCTATAAATTATTAATGATTATTATCATACTTTGGAATCAAACTTGCTTTTAGAATTTAGAAACAAAAGATGAACATTGAGCCCAATGGGTAACAACCAGCAATATCAAGGCTATGTCCATTGCTTGCCTATAAGAGAAAGGAATAGTGAATATATTAAAGTGAACAAAACAGGACTATTCCTATAAACAGATAAAATAAACAGAAGAAAGCTTAAAGAACAAGATGTATTATTTGAAAAATGATCATAATATTATTTTACCATTCCCATTTAACCATTTAAATATTACCCATAGGTTTTTTCCTCAATATCCATTGATAAGCATATTCCTTAAAAACAGAAGTAGGGAAAGTGCTAGCTTTTTCTCTTCTTCTTCACAGGAATTTTTGTACCTGACCTAGTGTGGCAAGTTGTCAAACATTTAATAGGTCACTACTGAAGCTTCCTCTGAATTTTGAATAAGATAAAAGTAATTTGAATTTAGCTATTCTTTCAAAGAAGAAAAAAGCTGCATTTGCAAATTATTTACACAGCACAAATTTTTAGAGAAAGAAACACTAGAGAAAGAAAAACATAGAGGAAAACATGGTGAAAAATTTCTTTGGAAGTGCGAAAGAAAGAAAATATTTATTAGCAATGACACATGATTATTAATCCCAAGTCTATGTAAATTTGGGTCCTTACCCTTGCTATAGTTTGAACATGGTTTGCTCTTCACAAAATTCATGTTGAAATTTAATTTCCCATATAGGGTATTAGGAGATGGTGCATTTAAGAGGTGATTAGGTCATTAAGACACATTAATATTTTTCTGGTGACACTGGGTTGTTTTTCATGATAATGGATTAGTTCTCATAACATCTTGTCATTCTAAAGAAAACTTCTTCTTTTATAAAGCAGTGTTTTGTCTGATTTGCATTTTGTTTTTCTGTCTTGTTGTGACATAGTATGTGGCTCTCATCAGAAGCTCAGCAAATGCCAACAGCATACTCTTGGACTTTCCAGCCACCAGAATCATAAGCTAAATAAACCTTTTTTCTTTATAAATTACTTAGTCTCAGGTGTTCTGTTACAGCAACACAAAACAGATTTAGACAACACTGCAGCTACAATACATAATATTTTGAAATTAAATTTTAGCTTAGGAATAATACATACCCAATAAATTGGAGCTCAGAAGATGTCACTTAACAATTGTTAAATAAGTGCCATCTTATTGGTTTTATACTGAAAAACAAATGTATCAGTTTTCAATTATTTTCTCCCTAATGTAACAATAATAACATAATACTGCATTTCCTACAACCATTCCTCCTTTCTCTCAATTGTATATACTTTTTCCTTTTTTCTTTCTCCTTTTTCTTTTTGGAGTATGATAAATATCTTAAATTCTATTCTCCTAAACTTGCATCTAGGATTTGGATATATTTTGCTATAAATCTTTGCTTTCTTGGAATAAAAATATTCTCACATTTTTATTGTTCTAATATTGATTCAGCTTTGGAGTTAATTTATATGCAAAGCAAATAATTTACCCAAACTTGTAAAGGATATGCATTATCAGAACACAACACCTGCAGGACAAAAGAGAGGTTAATTTCATTGTTGCTCCTAAGCAAAAGGAGATCATTATGGAGCCTGCAGTAACCAAGCTCTGTGAAATAGCTGCATTAGTCATTAACTTTCCAGCACTAAATTTCATATCAAACTCAATTAACTACTACATAGCTTTTAGTGACAATATTTTTTCAGATGCAGCTCTTGTTTACTAATAAGATTTCACATCACGACTATCTGTTCCATTACTTCCTCCATGTTAATATTCAAGTCTTGATTTTCTCCAAAGAAAATGGGGCAATGAAAATTGCATTTGCTAAAATTCTCCTTGAATTATGTTTTAACACTTCAAGTGTGTTAATGTAATGCTTTAGAAGCTAAAGAGAACGATTACATAGGAAGCTAAAGTCATCCATGTCTATCCTCAGGATTGATTAAGTTTGCTATTTATGCATGTTTCCCCACAACATTGCTTTCTGCATTGGAACTTATCAGGATAGGAACCATCTAAATTGAAAATGCCCCTTAGTATATTTTTATCACAGTGAAAGTCAAAGCCTAGAATAACAAAAAGGCACAAAATTAATGTCATCAGGAAACAATTTACGCAGCTAATTAGCATAACATTCTCATATAAAAAGACAGATGGATTAAAGGATCAGGTCATTCATAGCTTGCAGCAAACTGCTTCAGTCTTTAATCCCCTGCTGTTACCCATCAACTGGTTCTCTTTTTATGGATTTAGATAGATCCCTGGGAAGATTTAGATTCTCCCATTAGATTGATTCACCTTGTTCCTTTAAATTTTATTGATGATATATTTCATTATTTCCTCACTAAAATGACAATAAGAACTCTAATTTAGTTAGCAGTTAAGAATTGAAATAAAAGCCTATCTTCACATTTCTCATATAGTAGCTTCTACACACACACACACACACACACACACACACACACACGCACACACACACAATGCCCTGCAACGCGAACAAGCTCCAGCTTGACGACAACCATAGAGAGTTTTATCTATCCTACTGCAGTAAAATTTGGGATTTCATGCTATATACATAACATTCAAAACAATAGGAATAGCATAGCAACGGCCAGTAATAACAATGAAAAATGTCAAATTCTTTACATGGAAGTAGTCAATCAGCATAGATAACAGATTTCCATGAGTCCTTTGAAAAATGTTTCCAAAAATAATGACTAAGAAAACTATCAGTGAAGATGTTTGACCTGTTATATATAAACCAAAACCCACAAATGAAAGAAAAAGTCTCTGGAAAAAAAAAACGCACACACACATACATTTATTTTAAAGTTTTAGGCTATAGGGAGATAATTTATTTTATTTGGACTATTGTATTAGCTCTTTAGGTCTGCCATAACAAAGTACCACAATATAGGTGGCTGAAAACAATAATCATTTATTGTCTCATAATTCTGTAAGCTAGAAGCCTGAAATCAAGGTGTTGGCAAAATTGGTTCCTTCTGAAAAGTTCTGACTTAAGGTCCGTTCCACTCTCTCTCTAGTTTCTGGTGGTTGTCAGCAATTTTTGGTATTTCTTGACTTGTGCATGCATTACCCCACTGTCTGTCTCTGTCATTACATGGCCTTCTTCTCTATATTTCTTTATGTCTCTCTGTGCCTATATTCTCTTTCTTATAAAGAAACAAGTCATTGAACTAGGGCCTATCCCATTTCAATATGATCCTATTTTAAAATGATAGCATCTGGGAATAATCTCTTTCCAAATAAGGTCACATTCACAAGTACTGGGATTAGGATTTCATTTTGGAGTCACAGTTCAACACATAATGACTATAAACAATCAGAACTATGTTTTTTATAAAAAGAACTATGTTATGTAAAATAAACAATTTATAATAAGAACTATGTTATATAAAATAAAATTCTTCAGCATAAACTGTACATACTTTCCACCTAAATGCACACCTGTATGGGAAAACAAAATTTAGTCACATGATAGCTGAGTATGTATTAGATCAGAAAAATAAAGTTAGATGATTAAAATATTCAACACAGTCAAGCTAATATAATGGGCATATGCATTTATTTTTTGTTATAGGAATGTTTACCAATTGAATTGGCAATTTCACTTGCCCAGACTTCCTATCTTAGGAATTGAACTTCTACTTAAGTGGAAAAGAGGCATATTTATGCCTTAAAGATTCATCTGTAGCTCAGTTTACATAGGCAACTAATTCTCCTTTCATTGACAGACTCTTTCTATAGCTATATTAATGAATTTAGTCTGAACAATGTAAAATCCTCTGACTTTAAACCCCTTAGGTTATTTTACAATACTTAAGTCTCAGAAGGCATTGTTTCTTAGTTTTATGTATTTATAAAGGGTTATATATATAAAACTAAGAGGGTCATATTTTTGTAGCCCTCTTTCCAATTTTCCCTGTGTACTGGGAATATATGTGTATGTGTGTATAGATATATACATATATATTTTATTTATATGTGTGTGTGTGTGTGTGTATGTGTATGTGTGTGTATGCAAGACTATATACACAGTGTTGTCCTATTTGGAGAAACATTAAAGTATTTTTTCTTCCCATTCTTTCACTTCAGTGGTGATATAAATTTATTCTGTTATACACATAGAAACATACACATACACATACATATATATGTATGTGTATGTGTATATATATATACATGTTTTAATAATCAGTTACAATTTATTTTGAATATATTATTTGCCAGAAATTATGGCATACTTTGCATTCACTATCCTATTTAATTTTTAATATCTAAATGAGATTATTATTATTTATTTAGTTTTCAAAGATAGGGAAACCAAGGCTTCTGTTACCCCTCAATGTTGCCCATTCTCTATAGATGTATAACAGAAGTTAAAATTATTTTTGTCCAACATAAAATATCTTGCATCATAATGCATTCCTTTCACTATTCCTGCATTTTTCAGCAACCTGCAATTTCTCTCTAACCTGGAAATTTTGAATCTCCATGACTTCATGTATATTTTCTGCATGCAAAATTTGTCATCTCAACTTATCTAACTCCTGATTACTATTTAAGGTCAGGTGGAAATGCCAACTTTTCCAAGAAAGTTTTAGAAGAAAGTTGAAAATAATAGTCTCTTTGTCTACACTCACATAGCCCTTTGTTTATAATATTAAACACCATATTATATTATACTATTAATAGTCATCTGCGTATTTATTCATCTTCTTCAGCAGACTCTAAAGGCCATTAGAAACTTGCTAATTCATTTACTAATTATTTAAAGAAATTTGGGGGAGAATATCAAGAATAACCCTCTACCTGTTTCCATCTACCATTCACAATTTACTTACTTAATTGTTTATTCACAGTGTACATATATACTGGTGTCAGAATTGTTAAGCCACACATCCATGAGAAATGACTTTATTAAGTGGAGCACTGTGCTTGTATACACTTTCTTTCACCTTTAATTTTACAGTCTCCTCTCATTTATGAAATTACTTATTTAAGCACATTTTTTCCACCCACTTCAGTGAGGTTGTTTCATATATTTTCAATTCAGTTGTAAAATTTTGTCACACTGACAAATTCCAACCTGCAATCTCTCTAATTCCTAAAGGATAGTGTTTTTCTTTTAAGTTACATAAATTAATATTTCCTCTTCATGCTCAAACACCTATGGATTTTGAGAAATGCATAATGTTATGTCCGCCATTACAATATCTTATAAAATAGTGTCAGTATATTTTAAAAAAAATTGTGTTTCACATATTTAACCCTACTACCTCTCCCCTGACCTCTGGAAGCACTAATCTTTTTTTTATTATATTGTTTTGCCTTTTTTACCATGTCATAGAGTTAGAATCATATCGTATGGGGCATTTGCAGACTAATTTCTTTTCACAGAGCAATAAATATTGAATATTCATGTATTTATTCCTGTAGATTTATATTTCTTTCTTTTTTTCTGGGTTTACCCCAGTTTATTAATTCACCTATTCAAGGTTTAAGGCCATGTAGGTTGCTGTCAGTTTTTGATAATTATGAAAAATAGCTCTGATAAACATTCACATTTTTATGTGATATAAATTGTCAAATCATTGGGATAAATACCTAGAAGCATGATAGCTGAAGAGTATGGTGAGATGATGTCTAGATTCGTAAGAAACTGCCAACCTGTCTTCCAGTGTGCCAATATCATTTTTAAGCTACCTTCAGCAAACAGCTTCTATTGCTCTACATTTTCACCAGAATTTAGAATACTTAGGTTCATGGATTTAAGCCATTCTAATTTATGTGTGGTAGTATCACAATTGTTTGTGTTTCTCTAAAGAAAAAATATGCTGTTGAGCATATTTTTATATGCTAGTTGTCATGGGTATTTCAGGGGCAGCGGTGAGGTGTCTTTTCAGAGTCTATGCACATTTGTAATTGGCTTGTTTGCTTTGCTATTATTCAGTTTTTAGAGTTATTTGTATGTTTTGATACCAATACCTTGTTAGCTATATGTTTTACAGATATGTTCTCCTAGTTTGAAGCTTGTCTTTTAATTCTCTGGAAAAGAGTCTTTCACAGAGCAGAAAATTCAATTTTTATTTTAACAAACTCTAACATCATATTTTTCTTTTGTAGCAAGAAATTTTGGTATTAATATTATATCTAAAAATCTATCATCAAACCTAATGTCACTCATAACATGTAAAACATGCTTTATTTTTTAACTATTCTAGTGGTTTCCCCAGACTATCCAATACACATTTGTTACTAATCTAAGGTCACCTTCAAAGAGCACTCCACCACTTCACATATGGTGCAGGTACCTTAATAGAACAGTCCCAATTCATCCTTCCCACTTTTTGTAATATTGCCATCAGTCATTTCACTTACCCACATGACGTAATTACCCAAAATATTTACTATGCTACTTTAAAAAAACATATAGTTTAAATAAATTCAGAATAAGAAAAATAAACATTTTATTCTGTTGTCATTTTTTTTTTCATTTTTCAACACAATTGCTTTCTTATTGTAAATACAAGTTTCTGACCTATATCATTCTCCTTCTCCATGAATAGCCTCTTTTAATACATTTGCAGGAAAGTTTTCCAGCAATATATTCCCTTACTGTTTTATTGTCTGGTAAGTGCTGATTTCTCCTCTGCTTTTGAAATATAAATTCGCTAGATATAGAATTCTAAGTTGGTGCATTTATTCCTTTAACACTTTAAAGATTTCCCTCTACCCTTTTTGCTTGCCTAGTTTCTTATTGAAAGTGGACAGAAATCCTTGACCTTTTTTCTTTACAAGTAATGTTTTCCTTCCAGTTTCTCTCAAGTTTATCTCTTTATCAATTTATTTATTTATTTATTTTATTTTCTTCTGCAGATAGGAAATGCTATGTCTGGGTGCTGTATTTTTGTTGTTTGCTGTGAATGATATTCTCTGAGCTTCCTAGATTAGTGGTTTGTTCCATGTCATTATGCTTTAAAATTTTGTGACTATTACTTATTTAGATATATTCTCCTCATGTCTCTCTTTCTCTTCCTTCTGATATTTCAGTTACCCATTTTGTACAACTTTAGAAACTGCCTAGTGGCTCTTTGATGTTCTTTTCTGTTTGTTTGTTTGTTTGTTTTTTCATTTATTTTCTCTTGGCACTTTGTTTTAAAATGTACTTTTGACCTATCTTTAGATTCATTAATTCTTTCCCCAATCATGACTGGTCTACTGATGTAACTACTGAAGCATTTTTTTTTTAAATCTGGAATTATTTTAATTTCTATCATTTTCTTTTGTTTCTTTTTTAGAATTTTCATCTTTGTTCTCACATTGATCATCTCTTCTTGCATATTTCTACACTTTCCAACTAGTGTCCTAAACATCTTAATCATAGTTACGTGAAATTTCTTGATTGCTATTTCCAAAATATGCATCATCACTGAGTCTTGTTCAAATGATCATGCTCTCTCTCTCAGATTGTGATTTTTTTCCTTGCCTTTTACCATGTTTTATTACTTTGTTGCCATTGTTGAGAGCCAGACATGTATCCATAATAGATATTGAGATAAACTGATGCTGAGATAAATGGATAATGAGATAAAGTTAATGTGAGAATATTTGCTAATCTGTCTAGGAGTTGGACTGCATTTAATGTTTGTTATGGCTCAGAATCCTATAGTGTTCTTGTTTTTGTCTCCTCCTTTAATTTTGGGTTTGCTCAAGTACTCATCTTCAAACAGTGTCTGTTTCTTGTAGTTCTTTTGTCTATCCTATTATACTGGAGTCAGGTTGGTTTAAATTTTAGGGTGTGAGCAGAAAAAAAGTGTTCTATGGTGTTCTGATTGAATATCAGTCTTTCAGTGGGCCTATGTCTTAGGTTGTGGCTTTTACAAGTGTTTTGCCAGTAGTATAACTTTTGTTCCTATTACAGAACTGCCAGATTCATGTGCCCACTGAGCAGCAATAGACCAATACACTGAGACACCATAATTTGCAGCAAAAAAAAAAAAAAAAAAAGAGTTAAATAATCAGAAGGCCACTGGGCAAAGAGATGGAAGGAATCCTCAAGCTTCAAATCTGTCTGTTGGAGGGGTTCTGAGCAAGGGTTTTTAAGGGGATCGTGAAGGGTGAGGGTCTGGAAAATTGGGGTTGTTGGTCAGAGTAAGGAAGAGTAAATCATCAGGATGTGAAAACTACATTCTTCCATGAGTCAGCTCTTTGCTGGGCCCTTCAGACCAACTGGCATCAATAGTTTTACCAGTATGCATTGCATAAAGGAGAAACTCAAACAGAAATCATATTATCTCACATGCCTTAGATTTTATCTCTAGAAAAGAAAAGGAGCACAGTCTCATGACAAGGGCTGCATTATCCTGGGGGGAATAAGTAGCAACTAGTTACAAGGAAGTAGGCCAAATTGGGAAGTGGATTCCATTATTGCCACTGATTATTCTGAAAGCCTAGTTAAATTTCGTTTTCATCCTTAATTGACTTATAAACTTTTCTTGGGGGCAGTATTGTCTTTCATCCCCTTTAGATGAGAAAAAAAGGTTACATGGGGAGGGGGCAAGATGACCAACTAGAAACAAGCGCACTCTGTGACTCCTACCGAGAATAAAAACGGTGAGTGAATTCTTCACCTTCTTCTGAAATATCCAGGTTCTCTCATTGGTACTGATGAGGTGATTGATGTGGCCCACAGAAAACGAGGAAAAGCAGGGTGGAGCAATGCCTCACCTGGGAGCTGCACCAAGGGAGGCAGTGCGTAATTGTGCTACCTTTCCTGAAACAACCATGCTTTTTCCATAGAACTGTGCAATCCACAGATCAGGAGATCCCCCTTATGAGTCCACACCACCAGGGCCTTGGGTCCCAAGCACAGAGCTGTGCAGACTTTCATTACCGCTCAGGTTGTGGCCAGTGGCAGCAGGCTGGAGACTACCTAAGATGACTGAATTCCCAAGGGAAGGTGTGGTTGCCATCATTGTGGCTCCAATTGGCTGTTTTCCCTTGCTGGTGATGGGGGAGACATGGTGGCTTAGACTGGGAGCACAGTAGCTGTGGCAGATCATGGTCAGACTTTTTTTTTAGGTGGAACCTGGATCCATCCCTACTCATTGGGCGGGGCCTCTCTGTGGTAATTTCACCAACTCCTGCCAGAGGTTTATGGACAGAACTCTGATCTTCCTGGGGCAGAGCGCCTGTGGGGAGGGACAGCCACAGTCTCTGTGGTTCAGCAGACTTAAGTCTTTCCTGCCTGCTGGCTTTGAAGGGTCTGGACAGTCTGGACAAGCGGTATTCCCTCTAGTGCAGTGCATTCTCTCTGCCAAGGGGCAGTCATAGTGCCTTAAGTGAGTCCCTGATCCTGTACATACATCCTCACCAAGTGAGACCCCCAACAGGGGTCTCCAGGCACTTTATACAAGAGCATTCCTGCTGGCATCAGGTCAGTGCCCCTCTGGGATGGAACTCCCAGAGAAGGAGCAGACAGCCATCCTTGCGATTCTTCAGCCTTCATTGGTGACACCTCCAGACTGGGGAGAGACCAAGTGAATAGGATCTGGAGTGGACCCCCAGCAAACTGCAGCAGCCCTAAAGAAGAAGGGTCTGACTGTTAAGGGAAAAACAGAAAGCAATAACAACAACATCCACAAAAAAGCCTCCACAAAAACCCTTTCCAAAAGTCAGCAGCCTCAAAGATTGAAGATAGATAAACTCATGAAGATGAGAAAGAATCAATGCAAAAATGCTGAAAACTCAAAAAGCCAGAATGACTCTTCTCCAAATGACTGCAACACCGCTTCAACAAGGACACAGGACTGGGTGGAGGCTTGAGATGGATGAACTGACAGAAGTAGACTTCACTAAGTGGGTAATAACAAACTTTGCTGAGCTAAAGTATCTTCTACAACAATGCAAAGAAGCTAATAACCCTGAGAAATGTTGCTGTTAACCGGAATAACCATTTTAGAGAGCAACATAAATGACCCGATGGACCTGAAAAACACAACATGAGACCTTTACAATGCAACCACAAGTATCAATAACCGAATAGACCAAGCAGAGGAAAGAATCTCAGAGCTTGAAGACTACCTTGCTGAAATAAGAAAGGCAGATGAGATTAGATAAAAAAATAAAAACGAATGAAGAAAACATCAGAGAACTATGGAATTATGTAAAAAGACTGAACATACAACTGATTGGAGTACCTGAAAGAAATGAGGAGAATGGAACCAATTTGGAAGACATACTTCAGGAAATCATTCAGTTGAACTTCCCCAACCCAGCAAGACAGGCTAACATTCAAATTCAGGAAATTCAGAGAACTTCAGTAAGATACTCCATAAGAAGATCAACCCAAGACACATAATCATCAGAACTTCTAAGGTCAAAATGAAGGAAAAAATATTAAGGGGAGTCAGAGAGAAAGATCAAGTCACCTACAAAGGGAAGCCCATCAGAATAACAGGGGATTTCTCAGCAGAAACTCTATAAGCCAGAGGAAATTGGGGGCCAATAATCAAAGCTCTCACAGAAAATAATTTCTAGCTCAGAATTTCATATCCAGCCAAACTAAGCTTCATAAGCAAAGGAGAAATAAAATGTTTTTCAGACAAGCAGATACTGAGGGAATTCATCACCACCAAGCCTGCCTTGCAAGAGCTCCTGAAGGAAGCACTGAATATGAAAAGGAAAAACTATTAGATTACCAACTACTACAAAAACACAGTGAAGTACACAGACCAATTATTCTATGAAGAAACTACATTAACAAGTCTGCAAAATAACCAGATAGCATCATAATGACAGGACCAAATTCACACATAACACTATTAACCTTATATGTAAATGGACTGAATGTCCCAATTTAAAGACACATACTGGCAAGCTGGATGAAGAGTCAAGACCCACCAGTGCGCTATATTCAAGCAAACCATCTCATATGCAAAGACACACATAGGCTCAAAATAAAAATGTGGAGAAAAATTTACCAAGCAAATGGAAAGCAGAAAAAGGAGGGGTTGCAATTCTAGTTTCTGATAAAACAGGCTTTAAGCCAACAAAGATCATAAAAGACAGAGAAGGGCATTATATAATGGTAAAGTGTTCGATTCGAGGCTGGTTCAACATAACACAAATCAATAAATGTAATTCATCACATAAACAGAACTAAAGATAAAAACCACATGATTATCTCAATAGATGCAGAAAAGGCCTTTCAACACCCCTTCATGTTAAAATTCACCAGCTCTTCATGTTAAAAAGTCTCAATAAACTAGGTATTGAAGGAACATACCTCAAAATATTAAGAATCATTTATGACAAACCAACAACCAGTATCATACTGAATGAAAAAAAAGCTGTAAATATTTTCATTGAAAACAAACACAAGACAAGGATGCCCTCTCTCACCGCTCCTATTCAACATAGCATTGTGAGTTCTGGCCAGGGCTATCAAGCAGGAGAAAAAGACAAATGGTATTCAAATAGGAAAAGAAGAAGCCAAATTGTCTCTGCAGATGACATGATCCTATATCTAGAAAATCCCATTGTCTCAGCTCCAAAGCACTTTAAGCTGATAAAGAGCTTCAGCAAAATCTCAGGATACAAATCAATGTGCAAAAATCACAAGCATTCCTATATACTAACAACAGACAAGCAGAGAGCCAAAACATGAATGCACTTCAATTCCACAATTGTTACAAAGAGAATAAAATACCTAGGAATACAGCTAAGAAGGGAAGTTTTGAATGACCACTTCAAGGACAACTACAAATCACTGCCCAAGGTTATCAGAGAGGACATAAACAGATGGAACAATATTCCATGCTCATAGATAGGAAGAATCAATATCATTAAAATAGCCATACTGTGCAAAGTAATTTACAGATTCAATGTTATTCCCCTTATACTACCACTGACATTCTTCACCAAAATTAGAAGAAACTATTTTAAAATTCATATGGACAAAAAAGTGTCTGTATAGCCAAGCCAATATTAAGCAAAAAGAGCAAAGCTGTAGGCATCATGCTACCTGACTTCAAACTACACTATAAGGCTACCAAACCAGGATGTAACCAAAACAGAATGATGCTGGTACAAAACAGACATAAAGACCAATAAAACAGGATTGAGAACTCAGAAATAAGACCACATAGCTACAACCATCTGATCTTCAACAAACCTGACAAAAACAAGCAATAGGGAAACCATTTTCTATTTAATAAATGGTGCTGTAAGAACTGGGTAGCTATATGCAGAAAATTTAAACTGGGCCCTTTCCTTACACCTTACAAAAATTAACTCACGATAGGTTAAAGACTTAAATGTAAAACCCAAAACTATAAAAACCCTGGAAGAAAATCTAGGCGATATCATTCAGGACATAGGCACAGGCAAAGATTTCATGACAAAAATACCAAAAGCAATAGCAACAAAAGCAAAAATTAACAAATGGGATCTAATTAAACTAAAGAGCTTCTACACAGCAAAAGAAACTATCATCAAAGTGAACAGACAACCTACAGAATGGGAGAAAAACTTTGCAATCTATCTACCTGAAAGGGCTAATATCCAGAATTTACAAGGAACTTAAACAAAATTACAAGACAAAAACAAACAACCCTATTAAAAAGTGGACAAAGGACATAAACAGGCACTTCTCAAAAGAAGAAATTTATGTAGCCAACAAACATACCAAAAAAAAAACCTCAACATCACTAATCATTAGAGAAACAAGAAACACAAATCAAAAGCACAATGAGGTACCATCTCACACTAGTTAGAATGGCGATTATTAAAAAGCCAAGAAACAACTGATGCTGTTGAGGTTTCAGAGAACTGGAAATGCTTTTACACTGTTGGTGGGAATGTAAATTAGTTCAACCATTGTGGAATACTATGGCAATTCCTCAAAGTCCTAGAACCAGAAATATCATTTGATCTAGCAATCCCGTTACTGGGTATGTACCCAAAGGAATATAAAGCATTCTATTATAAAGACACATGTATGTGTATGTTCATTGCAGCACTATTCACAATAACAAATACATGAAATCAACTCAAATGCCCATCAATGATAGATGGGCTAAACAAGATGTGGTACATATACAATGTGGAATACTATGCAGCCATAAAAAGGAAAAGAGATCAAGTACTTTGCAGAAACATGGAAGGAGCTGAAAGGTATTATCCTTAGCAAACTAATGCTGGAACAGAAAACCAAACATTGCATGTTCTCACTTATAAATGTGAGCTGAACAATGAGAACACATATACACAGGGAGAGGAACAATACACACTGAGGCCTGTTGGCAGGGATGAGAGGGAGAGCATCAGGAAAAATAGCTCATGCATGCTAGGCTTAATATCTAGGTGATAGGTTAATAGGTGCAGCAAATTCACCATGGCACACATTTACTTATGTAACAAACCTGTACATCCTGAATATGTACCCCTGAACTTAACATAAAATAAAATAAAGAATTGGAGAATTTCTTCCTTGGGTGGGGGGTGGGGGAAGAAGGTAAATGAGTCAATGCCCTTCTTCTGGGTGTAATAAGGCTCTGGCTCCTTTTCCCTAAAAGGTATGTTTTTGTTTTGGAGAAGGCTCTTGCATTTCACTATGATTACTCTTCCTCGATCTCTGCCAATTTTAAAAATATTTTCTCAACTTTTTACCATTAGAACCCAATGGGTTCCTGGATGTCAAACTCATGGAAGTCTGAAGTATGCAAGAAACTATCCGCATGAGCTTCTTCCCTCACACTGATCCATACTCGGCCTCCACAAATTAGTCAAAATTACCACTGAAGTGTTCATACAAGTTATAGCTCTAGCCACTTCTGCCTCAGGAAGTAGATCTTAGCTATGACTCTCAGGTGTACCAGTTTCTCTCAATTTTATGGTGATGTTTGCCCTGCTTTCTCAGTTTTCTGATATACCCAATAAAAGTCATTGATTTTCAAACTGTATAGGTATTTTTTTTTTCATTTTAAGGCCAGGAGTGACAACTTCTGAGCCCTTCACATGTTGATAATAAATCCAAAAGTCCTGTAATGTATTTGTTTTCTCATTTTTTAAAATGAAAAAATTTTGAAGCTATTTTATTAAGGGTTTTCCTTTCCTCAAAAAGTAAATGCATTAAATATAATCTAGGTGTTCTACAGTCATGAGAAAGATATTTCATTGTATATAATCAGAGCCAAAGGCCTGAAAACATTTGGACTTTATCTCAGATAAGTAATAAGATATCTTACTATTAATTAAAATTAAAGTATAAATTTAGATCATTATTTTTAATTGATTACTTTTTAAAGCCGACATTTACAACATAAACTCAGGAGTGAAAGAGCATTAAGTAGCTCATGATCTTATAAATAAAATTTCAAAATTTAAAACAAATAATATTTCTCCATGTTTGTATGTTTAATTCATCAATATTTTAAAAATATTTAAACCAACTAAGAAGTGTGTTCAGGTTTTTATTTTTTTTTAAAGTGACTTATGTGTTTTTCTCACAAGGGAGCCTGATTGTAGAGGCGTTTGGACCTGCATCATGGCTCCAAGTTAGCCTCACAGTTCCTGGTCCTTCCATCTTTCTGCTCAGTCATATTTAACTTGTGTTCATTTCTTCATGATCAGAATATGTGTCTTTCTCAACCGTCTTATATACGTTCTAGGTTGAAAGGAGAAAAATAAGAGTTTAGGTTGTTCTGTCAAATTATAGAAAGTTTATTTGATAATAAGTCAACTGTTTAAAAAGTACCCCTTAAAAACAGAATGAGTATACAGTATTAAAAGAAAGCATGGGACTTTGTACAATTGCAAAATCCATTGAGAATTTAGTAAATTTTTGAATTTTGATCCATACTCTCATTTATTAATTCAGTCAAAATTTGTTTCAAAAACACATAATTTTCAGAATACGTAAGTGCCTTAGGAGAGTGCAACCTATAAGTAAAATAATTCGAATATCCATCTGAAATAAAGTTTTAAAAGCTTATGAAAATCTACTTTCTCTATTTGTTCTTGTAATCAACGTATTTCTCAATGGGAAAATTTGCCATTTGCCATGAAAATGTATTGTCTGAAACTTTCACTGTAACCTTCATACAGCAAAATATTTAGGCATTCTGAGGAGATGCAAAGTTTGGTAAGCAGAATAAAATGTATTTTAATATTTAATAATTATAAATGATATTTGGAAGATTATAAAGATGTTCTTAGTTCAATTCATAGAGTAAGATTTATATATCTATTAAGAGTGCTGGGCCGGACCGGGTGGATTACAACTATAACCCCGGCACTTCGGAAGCCCCAGGTGGGAGGATGACTCGTGGTCAAGAGTTCAAGACCAGCCTTGCCAACATAGTGAAACCCCATCTCTACTAAAAATGCAAAAATTAGTGGCGCATTGTGGTGCACTCCTGTCATCCCAGCTACTTGGGGAGGCTAAGGAAGGAGAAACGCTTACACCCTGGAGGCAGAGGTTGCAGTGAGCCAAGATCTGCATTCTGGAATGGCCACTGCATTCCAGCCTGGGCAACACAATGAAACTCCATCTCAAAACAAAACAAAATAAACAAAGAAACAAAAAATGCTTGCAACAAATTATAATTCAATATTAAAATTTTTCATGTTGAAAGATGGTTAAGAATTAATACTTTGATTTTTTAACTGAGAAATTTAATTGAGATATGTGAAATTACTGGGAAGCAAAAGGAAATTTTAATGTACTGCAGAGTAGCCTAGGATAGTATGTGTATGTATTTCTACTAAATGCAAAACAAAATATCAGAGAAAAATGCAATAGACTTCTGCTTCTAGTTGAGGATGGGAAAAGATGGGATAGACCAAAAAATTTTTGCATAATGTTAAATTTATGCAAATCCATGTGATTTCTGAAGGGCAGGGGACACAATAAATCTTGTGATAAGTCGACTAACTGATAACCATTTACTGAATCTGCAGATTTCATCTGTGGTATTATCTTTTAGATGATTTGTGTAGTGACTAAAAATAGTCAATAAATTTAAATAAACCATTTTCTGGTTTAGTAATTGAGGTTGGCCAATTTCAATCACTAATTGTTAACTATTTCCTAATCAATCATCTGTCTCGGATTAAACTCTACATACACATTACAAGAAATTTGAGTTAAACACACAGGGAACTGAATAATATATTTAATTTTATGTAAGCATGCATATAATGTTAAAAATCTAGATATTAAAATGAGAAAATTAAACTGTTTTAATTTTTAAGTAAAGGAACTTGTTCCAAAAAATGAAATGCAATTATGCATTGATATGACAATTCTGAATCCTGCCCTCAGGCAGCACCTGAACACTGTGCTTTATTAGCTATCAACAAATTGGCTGCACTGCAGGCTAATGATGGTTTAAGGACAGCAGTGTTAATAATAGTGTTCATAGTGTCAGTCTGGAGGGGAGACATTAATTGGCCTTATGAGAATATTAAGGCATAAAAATGTTTTATTTTGAGCATTGAAACATGATGGAGCTTCAAATACTCTTGGTGAAGCCGTTATTTACACAATACAAAACTGATTTTCACTTAAGGTTTACTGTAGAGAAAATTCTGTTCCATTAGGCTTCAAAATTGAGAAGAAAACAAAAAGAATAAATCTTAAATACATTTCTTCGCCACCTTCCTCCTTCACATAGTTCGCCTGCAGATCTACAGTCACATTCTGACATACCTCTGGTGTGTGTCTATTTGCAGACCATTTACCTCACATTATTGTATTTCCCTACCCCCAATAGCTGAGAAAACAATTGTTAAATAATGGTGGATGAATATGGATCAGATCATCCCATCAACCACGTTCAATTATTGCTTTTACTTTTTAAAAAATTCTGAATGAAATATGTAATAATTTAATATTCTAAAACTTTATTTTTTCAGGAATATTTAGATGTATTCCCCACTTCCTTCTAAAACACTGACCAGAGCAGTTAGAAAAGATGTCTCCCACCGTGGAAATGTTAGCCTAGGGTCACAATTCAAGTAACATGAATATAGATTTAACAGACTTCCAAGGTGCTTTTCCAACTTAAGTGTTAGGCAAGTACCTTTTTAAAAAGTATGCCCATTTGAATTATCTGTAACCACTTTAACAATTTCTGAGAGGGTTGTGTGTGTGTGTGTGCCCTCTGTCATCACATGGAAAGTTATTTTGCCTTTTAGAGAAAAATATAAAAACAAATGCACATCATGATATGATGTGGCAGACATTCCCCAGAAGCCTTAGTAATGTTGATGGCGATGGTATTAGCATACACAGGGTATGCAACTCGCAGCTCTGCTATGTGCACGTGTTCTTTTGCTTTCTCTCATGTGTTCTGCTCCACATATTTTAAGAGAGTTTAATGTGGGTGTGCCAATTCAATCCCAGTAGAGTACTATGTATATTATTGTTACTAAATCTTGCCTTCATAATCTTTCCTATGTATGTGGCCTATTGAAAAGCAACCATTTATATCTTTAGGAGGATGAATGGGAAGTCACAGATCTAGAACAATAATCAACTTGATCTCATGCTGCTAGCACAGGTATGGATTTTTAATATAATCTCAGGCAGGGAAGTACTTGCAGGCATGTTTTCTCCGTTGGGAGTTGAGGAGAGCATATGCACAATGGCAGACACCAGCTACTAGCCTTTGGCTGGTTGAAAGATAAAGTCATTATAAACCTGGATTTTAAACCAAATGTAGTGCTGGCTGCTGTCTGGACCTACTTAAAATATACGCTATGTTTTAAAAAGAAGGCTGAGAGCCACAGAAGTAAAACAAATAGATTAGAAAGTAGGCATTTTATATTATCATTTCTCTGTGATAACTGATAATTGATATTCCAAAGATATACTTTGCTTTGAATTCAAATTGTTTATTTTGAATGATTAGTGAGCTCATCTCTGCACATGCCTAAAGAAGATAAATCTATAAATAAAAGAATAAAAATCAGTACTGTATGTAATAAAAATTTAGTTTCTTAGTCCTGATTTCTCTTTTTATTATAAAGACCAGAAGCAGAATGTTATCCTATTTTACCTAAAAAAAGTCTTTAGAAACTCATTGCCAGCAATATTCTATGTATGTATGTGTGTATATACACACACATACATACATAGATGTCTAATATATGTATGTCTAATATATATATGCACACATATATAGATATATATATATGTATATATAGAGATAGATAGATATAGATATATGTCTTAAGAACAACCATAAAACTCTGGAAACTGCCTAAAGTTTTTAGAGATCTGCATTGAGACCCATAAAATTACTTCAAAAACAGAGTGTTCTGAAAATATGTTAATTTATATTTTGAGAAGGAGACAATGGAAAATTTCTCATTATGTCCACCAAAGTAAGTAGTACTGATAGGTTTATCTGCACCATAAGCTACTAATTAGCAAGCTTATATTTTAAATAGTAAAATTATATGCATAATTTTAAAAATATATACATGTACATATATGTATATGTGTATATTTTTCCATTCTAATTCAGAGATGCAAAATGAAAGCCATTTATACCATCATAAATCATAAAACTTTTCATGAATTTCAAATTTATATTTTTTAAGAACATTGTACAAAGCTATTTATTAACAGCTGAACTACAATTGTACCTCCTTTTTGTCAAAATCTATTCTTTGCTTCCTGTTTACACTGCCAAATTGTCAAATGACTTTGAAAAAAATAAATGATCTGTTCATATTAAAATTCTACTCTTACATAACTTTCTTCCACAAGTTAAAATACCCACAATGTAAGAAGAAAATCATGCAAAAAAATAAGTGAGACTAATTTTGTAACATTGCGACTCTTAAACAAATAAATCATAAGATTATATGAGAATAATTTAATGGTACCATTAGAAATGTTGTTATACATTTGTATATGAAAATTGGTATGAGCACTATTCTAGAACAGAGATTTTTCAAAACTTAAATATTTTATTTAGCATCTATTTTCAGTAGGTTCAAAACAAACATATCCAGATCTAATGAAGTGGAAGATGACGGTAATCATAGGTACCAGGTAATAAATGTGTAGATTTTATGATTATCAAAGGTTAGGCATATCAATTATTTAATCCTTACTGTAGCTATAAAGAGGACTAAACACGATACCTAGTATACAACAGAACCAAATAAATGTTACTGACTCATTATTATAAAATTATAGTATTGAATATTATAAAATATTATAATTATAGAAATAGAATGGAATATAGAAAGAGAATATTATAGGTTATAGAATTGCCATGTTCCAGGAAATATAAGTACCTTTAAAACTGTGCCCAATACAGTGTAGGAAGTTTGGAATAATGGCTTGGAATTGTAATCTCCTGACTTTAATGTGTGTGGTTTTTCTTTTCACTCAATTTTGTTGCCTATAACTTAGAATAATAGCTCCTATTAAAATTCTACTTCATTCTCTTTACTTTAAACCTAATTTAAGGCCAAAGAGGAGGCTGAAATAGTAAAGATGACATAGTTTTTTTTGGATTTTGATAAAATATTGTCATAGCTCAAAGTAACAACTAACCTTATGATATTGTGCAATTGTTTACCCACTGCTTAGAGCTTACCATGAGCCTGGAGGAAGAATTTCCTTTTTGTGGCATCTATCTATCTGACTCCACTCCAAATAACATTGAGTCAAAATGCTGCTTTGGAGAAATAACATGAAATATAAGATCTTATTTTTGACAACATTACCTTTCTACTTTTCTAAAGTAATAAAAATGTCTTTTGTATGCTTGCAAAATTCTATGTCTAATCTGAAGTTTTGCTTTAAATGAAGATATTCTTAATTTTCACATCTAGAATGAATCTCATTTTTCTGCCCTTAATCCTTCTACAGAAATTACAGTGAACTCTTGGAGGCATCTGCACTACTAAGACAACAGAAGCTTTATGAAGTATTCCATAGCAGTGAGATAGTGTAACTTACTTTGTCTGTCAGCACCATTCTTTTATTTCTCATAGACCTTTGCACTTGGGAGAAATAAAATGGTCTGCGTCATTAATTTCTATGCCCAAATAAAGTTTCTCAGCAGGGTGCACATGAGCTATTTAAACTGGAATGGTAGTAAGACAGCCATTAATTATCTAGAAATGAATCTCAAGAATGTGAAAATTATATTCGTGGCTTTACATATCCTCTGAGAATGGCTGGCTAAAGCTGGACAATGACATATTAGCACCATGCAGCAAAAAAAAATCGGTATCATTTCACACAGTCAGGGACTTTAGGCCATAGGTTAGCCATTCAAGATGATCTCAGAGCAAGAGGTGGCCATGGTACATGTATAATGCATTTCATCTCTGCCTATATAATAAAAAACCATGAGAAGTGTCAGCTATAGATATATGAGATTAAATATGAGTCGAAATACATAAAACAAACCCCAAAACACAAATACTTTTTGTTGCCATTCATCTGAATTCGTGGATAAAGTGTATATTTTTTTCTAAAGCTATTATCATTAAGAATAGTTGTCTAAACCAAGATTTGTAATACTTTATTTTCTTTTATTAGAAATTAGCATAATTGATTTAATACCACAGGAGCTAGGTATCTAATACAATTCCCATTTGAGAGAGGAGGACAACCAAAGCAGAGAAATGTGAAGTTACTTTCCAGAGCTGGAATTTGGACCCAAGCAGTCTGGCTCCAGAACCTGTCATTAACACCACACGTAAATACATATCATTGTTATAATATCATTGTTTCTATAGGCCTGAACTGAAGCTCTCTGGGGTCTGACATTCACCTTTAGTAATATTTTGTGTTCAGCAAATCCTCAGTTCTAAGCAGTGATCATTATGAGTCCTCTGATAAAAAAGATAATGTCAAAAGTGAGTAGTGGGGGGAAAATTTACCTCTTACAAAAAGATAACTTAGCTATACCTAGAGCTCCTTTGCTTTTCAATTTCATTTCGTCTCTACTTGTATAATAAGATTGAGCAGAATTTCTTTTGAAAACTTTGTGAGTTATAACCCAAAACTCTTCTAGGTTTATAAAGTACCTTGTCAACCTACTACTAATTTTTAAAAATCATTTTTTAATTTCTCTGACAGAATCCTTTAAAGAATATAGAGATTAATGCATATTTCATTAAGATATGATTTATTAAGATTTCCCTGCTTTGCTTCAAAAATTATCCATCCTTAAGAAAGCGAATACACAAAAACTACCTGCTGGTATAGTAACTAAACCAAATCCCCTGAAGGCAAACCTGGATTTCATATTAACTTCTGAGCCTTATATAACATGGAAAGATTGTTAGTCAATGTTCTATTAATATGTTAGCTGGCAAAGGAATATAGTTCTAAGCTACCACATGTGGCTGTCAGAACTGTCAGGTATGCTACTGTAAAATTATTAATGATTTAATTTTTTATAAGCTCTGTATCTTTTTATATGAGAATAAAATTGACTTAAGGTCTAGAGCTAAAGAACATGCTTGTAACAGTTCCTTAGGGTACCTTAACAATACTGCCTATTCCTTTTCAAATATTGGCTATAAGTGATTACTTCATGCTTGGAAATTATACTCATGTATTCATTCATTTTATTTATGAATAGAGTTGTCTACAAATGAATACCTTTCACTTTTACTAAAATATTAATGTTATTTCATGGTCTTAGTTACCTATAGTAAGGTAATGCATAATTTGACACTATCATTTACCATTATTTGTAGATATCCACTAGATGAGTGCCTTAAAGGGCAACAGAAATACCCAAAGCACAAATGAAAATAAATAACTGTAATCTACATATTCTTTGTAGGACTGATTTAATATCTGACTTATTTTCAGATTGTATTACATATTACTCTTAATAAAAATGTAATATAGAAGGCGGAATTTCCAGTTTCTTCATTGGTACTTGTAGCGTTCTCACCATCCAAAATATGATATGTTAATTTGTATTTATTTAAGGATGTATTTATCTGTTACAAATACTTCTTAAGGTAGGCAATTAAATGACATATTAGAATACACAATTAGGGATTTTGCTTCAACAAATGTAGAGACCTACATATGTCACATTTTTAGACACTCAGACAAATTTTTAGGAGACTCTTAAAGTTAAATGCTAATGATTACAACACTGTATCTTCTTGCTGTTTTAAGTATTCTCTAGCCATTTTGTAATATTATTCCTACTGATTTTAAGCTGCCTAATTAAAAGCAAGTAATTGTCATTAGATTCCAAAAAACTTTTAAAACAGTTTTAACACAAGCCTGGAGTCTGATAGACAAATCATTATGTATATATATTTTCAAGATGTGCACATTGAAAAACATCACATCTTTACCTGACTGTGAGATCTCTCTTCAACAATTTTAAGACCCTAGACTTGATTAATAAAGTACTGAATTATATAATTTATTGAATGATATTGTGTATAAAGCCACTGTAGGTATTATGCTAAAAATCATTTCTTCTTGAGAACATTTTATTATAAATTATGCCACCACCTCCAAATAAGCTTCAAAATATCTTTGTAACACTAGTGTGAAAAGACAAGAAAAGTAGCAATGATTTTTCATGTTAGGGAAGAAGACAAACCAGTTAGAGAAAATACTATTGGTCTTGCACTGTAACAGCATTTGTGAAAAGTGTCTCACAATGAAAACTGAAGATATAAACATTTATGTAATTTTCACAAAACCCAAAATAAAATCTACACCCTAAAAATATACCATCGTTAAGTTGCTGCTTCTGTCAGCAGGGGATGAAAAAGATTGATTAGCAACCTAAAAGAATTGAAGACTTCCCAAATATCTACTTTCCCAGAACAATTAGATTGGTTCCTTCCATTTTAATGTGTTCTTAATGTCAGGTCATAGGACGCTGACTTCCTTTTTCATACTGTTCCGTGTAGCAATTATTATTTTGTCAAGGCAAACTTACCCATCAGGCACAGTGGCCACAGTGTCTAGGGACCACAGTACTCTTACAGAACCACAAAAATGATTTAAATTCTTTTAAAATGAAAAGAAAAAATGAAATTTAGGTCAAATCAAATGTGTTAATATATGATATTGATCTAGTTAGCTTTATAATAATACAGTCATAAAATTTGCTTTTTGATGTATTTTATAATAGAGGAAGGAGCCAACAAAATAAATGTGCATACAGCCCATAAAAGTCAGAACACAGCCCTGCGTTTTTCAGTTGATTATTTGTGTAAAAATTTAAAATGTGTTTTCTCTATTCCACTGTAGCTACAAGAGTATTTTGTACCTTATTGTCCAGCACGGGGTATTGTGCAGAGTTGACATTTAGTAAATACTTGTTTAATTGATGCAAAAGTGAAAAGTGAGTGTGCATGAATTATTCTAAACAGCACAAAACCCTCTTTTTCTATTGGAAGTTAATGATTTGAATAAAAGAGAATGCTAGTATAGATATGCCACATATATATAAATCAGAATTTACAAAGCAACATAAACTTGGCATTAATGAGGAATTTGTACTAACCTTAATGAAACTTCCAACTATGTGACTATAATGGGGCAGTGTAACATACCTGTTAAGCTCATAGATTTCTTTATGAAACCACAGAAAAGGGGGGTTGGGTCTGGTCAATACCTTGATTCCAGACTGATGATACACTAAGCCAAAGATCCAGTGGTGCTCTGCTGGGCTTCTGAATTTTAGAACTGTACAGGACTGTGTGTTTATAAAAAGGTGTTGTTTGAAGACACTAAGTTGTAATATGTTGGCAGCTGGTAATAGAGCAAAATAAAACTGAAACATTAGCTGTATGAAAACATATTTATTATCTGTGTCTTTGTTTCCATACTTGAAAAATAGGAACAATGTTGCTTGTTCATAGGACTATAGTGAGGAACCTGAGTGTGTTTGTGTGTGTCTGTGTCTGTGTATCAAATTTAAGATAATGTTTTCTCATGTAAAGATTTGTTTAACTTATATAAGTGTTTTTTTTATCGTTATCACTATAATCTTACTAAACTAAAACAACTTTTTAAGCCCATTCCTCCTTCCCAAGAAGAACTTATAAACCTCTTCACTTCCGTCACCTGAATAACACTTTCTTTTGGGCAGTGTTTCCTAAGCAATATGATTATATGATTTACTAAATATTGAGGTAGAGAACCACAAAGCCACTTTTACGTTCTGATAGTAGTAGTGGGCTAGGATCAGTCAAAAATCCTATAGGATGTACAATTTTCTGTCCCTTAATCTTCTTTTGGGTAGATACCTGTTCCCCATTTCTTACTAAACCAACCCAGGTAGACTGAGCATGTCTTCTCACCCACTCCATTCTTAGATGTTTATAGCTGAACTATGCGTAGCCAATCAAAGTGCTTACCTTATCAGCCAGTAATAAGCTCAGAGAGAGCAATTATTGACCTAAATTAGAACAATTTGAGTTTTCTCAGTGAATTTTGTCAGAGCATTGGGAGGAGCTTCCTTTGTTTCCTTCAGTATTCTGAGCTGCAGCTCAACTAGCAGGTGCGACCATGCAGCCACACAAAGAGAACATGCCTGAGCATAAGAGGCAAGTGCAAGCAGAGATGAGCAGTCTTCAGAGACAGAGGCTGACTTCTCATATTATTTGAATCTCTGAATTTAGACCTTATCAAGCCCTCCTTGGTCGTAAAGTCAGATGAACCAATAAAGTACCTGTTTTGTGTAGGCTAATTTTAAATGTGTATTTGGCACTTGGAGGATGTTATAAATTATACACTACTGAAAAGACATAATAGTGTATCATATTTAAATTCAATTTTTATAATGTTATAAATCAATGTATAACATAGAACTTTGCAAATACTGTGAAATATAAATTCCCATAGAAGCACAATATCTGGTATAATTCAAACTTTTGCTTCATAAAACAGAAAAGTCAAATTTATTGATGTTTATTGAGACCCTACTGAGTGTTCTTCATTAAAAAATACGTTCTGTCAATGTGTAAAGTTATTAAGTAAATTTACATTTAACATGGTTTTGCTGTCATCGTGTCTAATTTTATGCAGCACATTATCTTAGTCATATAATATGCGATATTTATGACTGCACATTCCCATTAAGTCTTGAGTTGATATTAAACAAATTATAAATACTGGCTGAATTAAATAGACTATTAAAATTGTAATTTATATATGACAGAATTTATAATATATCACTGTGTTTTGAGACTAAATTTATTTCATATTCTTTGCAATTTAAAAGTATACTTAATAATTTTCTTTAAAATTTGCATATATATTATGCTTCTGTACTTTTATACTTACTGTTAAAATAATTTTGTATTTCTTTGCTGGAACTAATACTTTAGGTCTATTTGAAAAAATTAGGTGTTCTTTTTTTAATCAAAAAAATAAACAGGGATGCTAAAAGAATCAAATAAATGTTAGATGTAACTTGGAAATCAAATGTATCATTTGTAACATTAATATGATTCTTTATAAGGGTGATACTACTCAAAAGCACAAACAATAGAAAATAAATCTGAGATTAAAAAGCATTTTTTTCCATTTTGTCTGAAGAAGAATATACTAAAATTATACTACCCTTGAGCAATGGTTCTCAAATTTTAGTGTGCCTAAGAATGTTTTAAAGAACAGATTTCTGGGTTTCTCCCGCAGAGGTTTTGATTCATTAGATCTGAGGTATAGGCCAAGAATTTACATTCCTAACAAGTCTTCAGGTAATTCTGTTACTACACTTCCTCAAAACAGTCTTTGAGAACTGTTGTCTTTAAAAGACTTTAGACATAAGCACCAATTGATCTAAAGCCATGAGAAAATAAATGTTCTCCTTACAATCACAGATAATGACATTACAAAAGTAATCTGACACTGGAGGAGAAGAAAAATGAAAAATGAAAAAAATTAGAGACTGAATATAATCTAATTAGGATTAATATTTTTTCACATTTTGAACATCATTGGATAAGAAAAGAAATCAAATTACAGGGAAAATAAACAAATTGATTTAATGCATGCCACATTACTAACATGAAATAAGAAAACAAAATAAAGCTGCATTAGGAAATGGATTATAAAAAGATTTAGGCTTTGTGTTTAGATATTAAAACTGAAATGAGATATTCAGTTACAGTTATTTTATGTTTCTTGATAGGCTTTTTTATAATACAAATTTGGACAATAAGGATATGAGAAGAATAACATTGAAATAAGGAAGATAATTTGATGTGTAAGATGGTATTGTAAAAGAATTGCCAGTCTGACAATTAATACGAACTCTAAAGATGAGCTCTGTAGGTGACAGGATTTCTCAGTTACCAATTGTGCTCCACCCATGACCTCTTCAAAAAATCTACCACCATAGGGTGTAGCTAATGTCTCACAATGTAGTTTTGAGAAAGACCGCTACTAACCACTCATGGATGGCCAATTCATTCTCAGCCACAGCAGGTTTCTAAAAAGCTATTACAGTTTCTACTGACCAAGTGATCACTTAAATTTCCAAGAAAGAAAGAGCTCCTTAATGTGTCACTTCTCTAGTTATGTATAACACCATTTCAACTCCAACCCAGTTATTCTGCATTTCATTACAGTATAACATTGAAATGCTCTGACTTTTCTATTACCTGGTGACAAAACTTAGTATTATATTGTATAGGAAAATTTTAATATATCAATTTAAACCTTCATAAATCATTGTAAGAGCCGAGGGGAAAACAATAGTTTGCCTCTAGTGGCATTCCAGATTTATTTGGATTATAATATCTGAGTCAAACCTAGGCTGTCATATTCTTTTATTTATTAATACATCATTAAATCAACCTAAATTTTATAAATATCTATTTCCTGCCAGTTTTGATATAGGAAGTGAGTATACATGATTGTGTAAAGACTATGTTCTTTTTGACCTTAATAAACACATAATTCTAGGGGGCAAAAGGTAGGATTACAATTTCACAACCTCCTGTGTTGTTCAGCCAGGAACATGTGGCTAACTCTGACCAATAGTAATGCTTACAAAAGATCTGGGTCACATTTGGATTAGGATATTTAACTGCTATGGCAAGACTCTTCAAAGTAATTTTCTGTTGCTATTAAAACAAATTATTTTGGAATTCCATTTTTGAAAGGATCAAACCAATTCTTTTTTTGTGCTTTCCATTTGTAAATTGTGTTTGTGAGAATATTTTAACTTTGGAGAGTGAATTGTGGAATACATGGCCTCAATCCAGTTTGTCCTGCCATAGCCTCATCTTAGGAGAGAGAACACCAGGAAAATGGGTGAATGAGGTTTCAAAGCTGCATTTTATGATGCATTTTGTTCTGTAGACATTAGTTTAGTCCAGTACTTGGACCTTGACATGGAGAGGAAAGCCTTGGTGGGTAGTTAAAGCCTTGGTGGGTAGTTAAAGCCTTTGGGCTTTAACTTTTATAGTCTGAGAAGGAGGATTACTATGTTGATCTTGTTGCTTTTTATAACACTGTTTTCCTTTCCTTATTTCGTGTACAGAAAAGGTGTTTTGAAGTGTGTTTCTGCCCTCTCCCTAAAAAAAAATAGTTGTGAAATAAATTTGTAATGCTTTTTGGGTTTTTTTTTTTCTTTTTTTTTTTAGAGTTCATTGTAATTATTTCCAAGCACAAAGTAAAAGGAAAATATTTCTTACTATCTTTTTTTTTTTGAGATGGAGTTTCACTTTTGTCGCCCATGCTGGAGTGCAATGGTGAGAACTCAGCTCACTATAACCTCTGCCTCCCGGGTTCAAGAGATTCTCCTGCCTCAGCCTTCCGAATAGCTGGGATTACAGGTGCGCACCACCACACTCGGCTAATTTTTGTAGAGATGGAGTTTCACCCCAGGGGCCAGCCTGGTCTCAAACTCCTGACCTCAGAGGATCTGCCTGCATCGGCCTCCCAAACTGCTGGGATTACTGGTGTTAGCCACTGCACCTGGCCATATTTCTGATATTCTATAATCTTAGCTTTACAGAAAGGATAAAACTTTTAGGAGCTAGATAATCAAAGTTTTGTAGTGTATCACATATAATCCATCACATGTAATAATTTAAATACAATACATACAACAGAAGTTTTAAAAATCACTGTAAGAATTGTTAATGTAATGAATATAATAAAAAAGTTGTGCCAAATATTTTTAAATTATCACATTTGTACAGTAAAGACATGACATTAAGTTGGAGTTAGAACTACCGACCTAAAAATATGTCATACAAAGTAATGCTTCCATGCAAATATTAATATCAATATTTTATTAAAACTCCTTCATTGGCTTCCCGTTTTTTACACATAAGAAGCAAAATTCTGAATATGGCTTAAAAACACCTGAACAGCAACTTTCAATGTTTTCTTTCTTATCTCATAAGACCATTCTTTTTTTAATATTTATTTCAAGTTCAAGGATACATGTACAGGTTTGTTCTAGGTAAGCCTGTTTCACAGGTGTTTTGTTGTACAGATTATTTCATCACTCAGATATTAAGTCTACTTCCCATTAGTTATTTTTTCTGTTCCTCTCCCTCCTCCCAACCTCTTCCTTTCAGCAGGCCCGTGTCTGTTGTTCCCTACTTTGTGTCCATGTGTTCTCCTCATTTAGTTTCCACTTATAAGTGAGAACACATGGTATCTGGTTCTCTGTTCTTGCATTATTAGTTTGCTAAGGATAATGGCCTCCAGTTTCATTCATATTTCTGCACAAGACATAATCTCATTCTTTTTTATTCCATATGTTCCATGGTGTACTCCATGGCATATATGTATCATATTTTCTCTATCCAGTCTACTGCTGATGAGCATTTAGGTTGATTCCAGTCTTTGCTATTGTGAATAGTGCTACAATGAACATAGGTGTGCATATGTCTTTATGATAGAATCATTTATATTCCTTTGGGTACATACCCAGTAAAAGGATTATTGGATCAAACGGTTGTTCTGTTTTTAGGTCTTTGAGAAATTGTCACACTGTTTCCCACAATGGTTGAACTACTTTATACTCCCACCAACAGTGTATTAATGTTCCTTTTTCTCCGCAACCTTGTCAGCATCTATTATTTTTTGACTTTTTGATAATAGTCATTCTGACTGGTGTGAGATGGTATCTCATTGTGGTTTTGATTTGCATTTCTCTAATGATCAGTGATCTTGATCTTTCTTCTTATGCTTGCTGGCTGCATGTATGTCTTTTGAAAAGTGCTCCCTTCTTAATGATATTTTTTCTTGTAAATGTAAGTTCCTTATAGATGCTGGATGTTAGATCTTTGTCAGATGCATAGTTTGCAAATATTTCTTCTCATTTGGTAGGTAGTCTGTTTACTCTCTTGATAGTTTCTTTTGCTGTGCAGAGCTCTTTAGTTTAATTAGATTCTATTTATCAATTTTTGCTTTTGTTGCAATTGCTTTTGGCATCTTTGTCATGATATGTTTTCCTGTTCCTCTGTCCAGAATTGTATTGCCTAGGTTGTCTTTTGGCGTTTTTATAGTTTTGGGTTATACTTTTAAGTCTTTAATCTATCTGGAGTTGATGTTTGTATATGGTGTAAGGAAAAGATCTGGCTTCAATCTTCTGCATATAGCTAGCCAGTCATCCTAGTACCATTTATTGCACAGGGAGTCCATTTCCTGCTGCTTGCTTTTGTCCACTTTGTCGAAGATCAGATGGTTGTAGGTGTGTAGCCTTATTTCTGGGCTCTTTATTCTGTTCCATTGGTCTATGTCTATTTTTGTACCAGTAATATACCATTTTTGTTACTGTATCCCTGTAGTACAGTTCGAGTAGTGTTATGCCTTCAGTTTTGTTCTTTGTGCTTATAATTGCATTGGCTTTTCAGGCTTTTTTTTTTTGGTTTCTTGTGAATTTTTTTAAAAATTTTCTAGTTCTGTGAAGAGTGTTATTGATACTTTGATAGAAATCGCATTGAATCTATAAACTGTTTTGGGTCGTATGTACATCTTAACAGTATTAATTCTTCCCATCAATAAGCATGAAATATTTTTCCATTTATGTCATCACTAATTTTTTTGAGAAGTGTTCTATAGTTCTTATTGCAGAGATTTTTCACCTCCCTTGTTAGCTGTATTCCTGGCATTTTGTTCTTTTTGCAGCAGTTGTGAATGGGATTGTGTTCCTGATTTGGCTCTTAGCTTGACTGTTGTCGGTGCATAAAAATGCTACTAAATTTTATATGTTGATTTTGTGTCCTGAGACTTCACTGAAGCCCTCTTTTACCACTCCTATTCAACATAGTGCAGAAGTCCTGACCAGAACAATCAAGCAAAAGTAAGAAATGCAGGACATCCAAATAGAAAGAGAGGAAGTCACACTATCCCCTCCTGTTTGCAGACGACTTGATTATATATCTAGAAAACCCCATAGTCTTAGCCCAAAAGCTCCTTAAGCTGATGAACAAGACTACTGTTTCAGATCCTGTTTTTTTTTTTGTTTGTTTGTTTGTTTTTTTGAAGACAGGGTCTCTCTCTCTGGCTCCCAGGCTGGAGTGCAGTGGCAGCATCATAGCTAACAACAACCTCAAACTCCTGGCCTCAAGGGATTATCCCGCCTACCTCAAGAAGAGCTGGGACTACAGGCTTTAGCCCCCACACCCAGCTAATTTTTAAAATATTTTTCATTCCTAGTGTCCAAACACATAACTGATTTTTGAATGTTAATTTTGTATCCTGAAATTTTGCTGGGTATGCTTTAGTTCTAACAGTGTTGGGGGAAGAAAATTTAGGGTTTTCTACCTATCATATCATGTCATCTGTAAACAAAGCCAATTTTATTTCTTACTTTTCTATTTTAAAGCATTTTATTTTCTGTGTGACTAATTGCTTTTGTTGAGACTTACAATAATTGTAAACATTAACCAACAACAATAAAATACTTTGTTGACTGGGAGTGATGAGAGTGAACATTCTTACTTTGTCTTGATCTTACAAGAAAAGGTTTTAGTTTTTCTTCATTAATTACGTTGAGGTAGTTTTTTTTTTTTTCTATTCCTAGTTTGTTGAGTGTTTACATCATGAACGAGAGTTAAATCGTGCCAAATTCTTTTTCTTCAACAATTTAGATATACTTGTTTGGTATTTCTTATACGTTTCATTCTATGAATCTAGTGTATTACATTGATTGATTTTTACATGTTGAAACATTCTTGCATTGTAAGAGTAACTCTCACTTGTCAAAATATATATTACTTCACATATGTCATTAAATTCAGTTTCTTAGCATTTTATTGAAGATTTTTGCATCAGTATCTATCAGAAAGATTGACCTGCAGTTTTCTTGTTGTATCTTCACATGGCTTTGGTGTCAGAATAATGCTGGCCTTATAGAATGAACTCGTAAGTGTTCTCTTTTTAATTTTTGGGATGAGTTTTAGTGTTGCCAACTCTTCTTTAAATGGTTAGCAGAATTATCCAGTTAAGCCATCTGGTCCTGGGCATTTTTTAATTGAGGATGATTTTGATTACTCATTAAATCTCTTTATTCATTATTAGTCTACTTATATTTTCTATTTACTCACAATTCAGTCTTGGTAGGTAGTATGTTTCTAGAATTTTATTGATGTTTTGTAGGTTATCCAAGTTTTTTAGTATATTAATAATATTGCCTTATAATCCTTTTTATTCCTGTGACATTAGTTATAATGTCCTCTTTCCCATTTCTTATTATAGTTATTTAAGTGTTCTCTCTTTTTTCTTGAATACCCTAGCTAAAGGTTTTTTTTTTATTTTTTAATGTTTTCCAAGCACGAACTCTCTGTTTTGTTTTGTTTTTTCCCTATCATTTGTCTATTCTATGCTCTAATCTGTATTATTTCCTCTCTTATCTGCTTTGGGTTTAATGTGTTATTATTTGTATAATTCTTTTGGTTTAAAGAACTTACAGCTATAAACCTTCCTGTTGCCACTATTTTTGTTACCTTTCATAAATTTTGATACATTGTATTTTCATTCTAATTTTTCTCAAGGTATGTTCTAAATTCTTACATGATTTATTTTAGCCATTGGTCATTAATAGTGTGTTGTTTAATTTACATTTATGAATTTCCAGTTTTATTTGTACTGTTGATTTCTAGTTTTATTCCCTTTTTGTTTGAAAACATTCTTTGTATGATTCCAATATTTAATTTGTTAAAACTTGTTTTGTGGCCTACCATGCAGGCATTTCTGGAGAATATGTGTTCTCCAGAACATGTACTTTATGTGGACTTAATAAGAATGGATATTTTATTGTTGGGGTAGAGTCTTCTATATATGTCTGTTAGTCCCTAATTAGTTTATAATGTTGTTCAGATCCTCTGCTTCCTTATTTATCTTCTGTCTGGTTGTTCTACACATTATTTATGGGATATTGAGTTTACCTACCATTATTGTGCTATATTTCTCTCTTCAGTCTTATCAAAGTTAACTTCATATATTTAGAAGCTTTGAGGTTTCATACATAATTACTTATAATTGTTATTAACACTCTTATTATTGCATAATGTCTTGTCTCTTGTAACAGTTTTTATTTTAAAGTCTATTTCATCTGAGATTAGTATACTACTACTGCTATCTTTTGGTTATCACTTGCATGGATCATCTTTTTTCATCATTTTTCTTTCAGTCTATGTTTGCCCTTAGACCTCAAGTGAATCTCCTGCCCATAGTTGTACCGTGTGTTTTCATTTATTTAGCCAATTTATAATTTTTGATGATGGAGCTTAATTTAATTACTGATAGAAAAAACTTATTACAGTTTTGCTAATTGGTTCCTATATATCTTATGTCTTTTATTATCCCTCCTTTCTTCTATTGAATTTTGTTGATTTATTTGTAGTAATATGATTCAACTGCCTTATTGTTTCCTTCTGAGTGTATTTTATAGATATTCTCTTGTGGTTATCATCAGAGGTACATAAAATCTGTTAAGATATAACATTGTATTTTACACTAATAGTCACTTAACTTCAGGTCCATCCAAAAGCTTTACTCCTTTACATTTCAACCCTCATGTTATCTTCTTAATGGAACAAATTTTTTCTGTATGTATTGCATACCCATTTACATAGATTTAGAGTTTAATTTTTTATAATTTTATTAAACACTATGTATCAAAATTACAAAAGTATAGTTTGTTATATTTGTCCATGTATTTTCCTTTAGTGGAGAACCATTTTTTAATAATGGTTTCATGAAGTGGTCTCTTGTCCTTTTGCTTCAACTTGAAGAACTCCCTTTAGTGTTTATTTTAGAGCCAGTCTAATGGTAATGAACTCCCTCAATTTTGTTTATTTGGAAAAGTCTTAATTTCTACTTCATTTCTGAAAGACAGTTTTGCCATATATAATATTGTTGGTTTTATTTATTTTTTATTTTTTATTTTTTAAGATCTTTGCAGGAACATAATAGGTATATATATTGATCTACATGTGTATGTATATTTGCAGGAACATAATAGTTGTATATATTTATGGGGTACATGAGATGTTTTTACATAGGCATGCAATGTGAAATAAGCATAGCCTGGAGAATTTAGTATTCATCTCTTCAAGCATTTATCCACTGAGTTACAATGATACAATTGCATTATTTTTAAAATATACAATTAAGTTATTATTCATTCTTTTTTTTTTTTTTAAATTTTGGAGCCATTAACCATCCTCACTTCTCCCACAATGCCCCACTATCTTTCCCAGCCTCTGGTAACCATTCTTCTACTCTCTATGTCCATGAGTTCAATTGATTTGATTTTTAGATCACGCAAATAAGAGAGAACATGAAATGATTTTTGTGCCTGGTTTATTTCGCTTAACCTAATGATCCTCAGTTACATCCATGTTGTTGCAGATGACAGGGTCTCATTTTTTTTTAATGGCTAAATTGTACTCTATTATGTATATGTACCAAATTTTCTTTATCCATTCATCTGTTGATGGACACTTAGGTTGCTTCCAAATCTTAGCTACTGCAAACAGTGCTGCAACAAATACAGGAGTGCAGATATCTCTTCAATATACTGATTTCCTTTCCTCTGGGTATATACCCAGCAGTGGATCATATGATCTTATGAGTTTTCAAAAAACTCAAATTTTAGTTTTTTGAGGAACCTCCAATCTGTTTTCCACAGTGGTTGTACTAATTTACATTCCCACCAACAGTTATGATTTTTTTTCCTTTCCTTCACATCTTCACCAGCATTTGTTATTGTTTGCCTTTTGGATATAAGCTATTTTAACTTGGGTGACATAATATTTCATTGTAGTTTTTATTTGCATTTCTCTGATGATCAGTGATGTTGAGCAGCTTGTCATATGCCTGTGTGCCATTTGTATGTCTTCTTTTGAGAAGTGTCCATTCAGATCTTTCACTCATCTTTTGATCAAATTAGCTGTTTTCCTACAGAGTTGTTTGAGCGCCTTGCATATTCTTGTTATTAATGCCTTGCCAAAGTGGTAGTTTGCAAATACTGTCTTTAATTTTGTGAGCTATCTTTTCACTTTGTCGATGGTATCATTTGCTGTGTAGAAGTTTTTTAACTTCATGTGATCCTGTTTACACATCTTTGATTGGTTACCTGTGCTTGTGGGGTATTACTTATGAAAGCTTTGTCCAGATCAGTGTCCTGAAGATTTCTCCCAATGTTTCCTTGTAGTAGTATCATGGCTTGTGATCTTAGATTTAAGTGTTTTATCCACTTTAATTTGATTTTATATATGGTGAGCTATAGGGGGTTCTGGTTTTATTCTTTTGCGTATAGATATCCAGTTCTCTCAGCACCATTTGTTAATGAGACTGTCTTTTCTCCAGTGTGTATTCTTGGCACCTTTGTCAAAAATGAGTTCACTGCAAATGTGTGGATTTGCTTCTGCATTCTCTATTCTGTTCCGTTGGTTTGTGTGTCTGTTTTTACGGTGCTGTCTTGGTTACTAAGGCTCTATTAGTGTAATTTAAAGTCAGGTAATTTGATTCCACCAGTTTCTTCCAACCCATTAACATACAATATTTTTCTTTTTCTTTTTCTTTTCTTTTTTTTTTGTTTTTGATGTCCTCTTTAATTTCTTTCATCAGTTTTTTCATAGTTTTCACTTTAGAAATCTTTCACTTTTTGGTTAATTACCAGGTTTTTAACATTATGTGTGGCTATAATAAATGGAATTACATTACTTATTTATTTTTTACACTGTTTACTCGGGATATAAAAATGCTACTAATATTTTTATTTTACTTTAAGTTCTGGGATGCATGTGCAGAACCTGCAAATTTGTTGCATAGGTATACATGTGCCATGGTGGTTTGCTGCACCTATCAACCTGTCATCTAGGTTTTAAGCCCTGCATGTGTTAGGTATTTGTCTGAATGTTCTCCATCCCCTTGTTCCCCACCCCCTCAAAAGGCCCTGGTGTGTGATATCCCCTCCCTGTGTCCATGTGTTCTCATTATTCAGCTCACATTGAACAATGGGAGTTAGAACATGTGGTGTTTGGTTTTCTGTGCCTGTGTTAGTTTGCTGAGAATGAGGATTTCCAGCTTCATCCAGGTCCCTGCAAAGGACATGAACTCATTCTTTTTTTTATGGATGTATACTATTGCATAGTATACATGTGCTGCATTTTGTTTATTCAGTCTATCATTGATGGGCATTTACTGGGTCAAATGGTATTTCTGGTTCTAGATTCTTGAGGAATAGTCACACTATCTTCCACAATGGTTGAGCTATTGATTTTTTATGTTGATTTTTTTATCCCACAACTTTACAGAATTTGTTCAACAATTCTAATTGTTTTTCTGTGGAGTCTTTAGCATTTACACATATGAGATTATATCATTAGCAAATGAGGATAATTTGATTTTTTCTTTTCTAATTAGGATGCTCTTTATGTTTTTCTATTGTCTGAGTGCTCTATCTTGGACTTCCGGTAGTATGTTGAATAACATGGTGAGAGTAGGCATCCTTATTGTGTTCTGAATTTTAGAGGAAAGGCTTTCTCCATTTAGGATGATACTAGCTGTGGATCTATCATACATGGCCTTTTATATGTTGAGGTATATTCCTTCTATCGTCAGTTTTTTTTAAGCGTTTTTGTCATAAAACAATGTTGAATTTTATCAAATGCTTTTTCAGCATCAGTTGAAATGATTTTATGAGTTGTATCCTTCATTCTGTTGATATAATGTGTCATGTTGATTTGTGTAGGTTCAACTATCCTTGCACCCCTTCAGTAATTCCCACCCGGTCATTATGAATGTTCTTTCTAATCTGTTGTTGCGTTAGGTTTGCCAGTATTATGTTGAGGATTTTTGCATTAATATTCATGAGAGATGTCAGCCTGTGGTTGTCTTTGTCTGGTTTTGGTATCAGGGTAATACTAGACTCATAGAATGTGTTTGGAAGTATGCTCTCCTCCTCTATTTTTTGAAATAGTTTGAGTAGGATTGGTATCAGTTTTTCTTTAAATTTTTGGTAGAATTCAGCAGCAAAGCTATTAAGTCTAGGCCTTTCTTTACAAAAAGAATTTTTATTACAGCTTTGATCTTGTTACTTACTGATCTGTTCAGGTTTTAGACTTCTTCCTGGTTCAATCTTGGAAGTTGTATGTGTCCAAGAATTGGTCCATTACTCTACATTTTGTATTTTATTGGCATACAGTTAGTTGCTCACAGCAGCCACTAATGATCCTTTGCATTTCTGAAATATAAGTTGTAGTATCTCCTTTTTCATTTCTGGTTTTATTTATTCAGATGTTCTCTCTTTCATTATTAGTTTGGCTTAAGGTTTTTCAAATTTCGTTTAACTTTTCAAATAACAATGTTTAGTTTCATTGCTCGTTTGTATTTTTTGATTTCAATTTTATTTAATTCTGTTCTGATCATTATTTTTCTTCTACTTATTTTGCGTTTTGTTTGCTCTTGCTTTTATAGTTTTTTAAGATGCATATTTAGGTTGTTTATTTGTACTTTTCTTCTTTTCTTTCCTTTTGTTTTTTTTTTTGATTTTTTTTTGTTGTTGTTGTAGCTGCAAAGGACACAATTTTATTCTTTTTTTTTTTTCTTTTTTCTCCCTGTTGTGTCAACTGTGAACTTCCCCTCTTGGTACTGCTTTTCCTGTATTCCACAGGTTTTGGTATGTTGTGTTTTCATTATCATTTGCTTTAAGAAATTTATCAATAGTCTTCAAAATTTTTTCATTGACCCACTGGTCATTCAGCAATATATTGTTTAATTTCCATGTATTTGTATAGATTTCAAAATTCCTCTGGTTATCAATCTTTAGCTTTATTCCATTGTGATCAGAGAAGAATTTTTTAAGGCTCGTTTTGTGATTAATATATAGTCTATCCTTGAAAATAATCAATGTACCACACAGAAGAATGTGTATTTTGCAGTTCTTAGATGAAATGTTCTGTAAATATCCATTAAGTCTATTTGGTCTACAATGCAAATTAAGTCTGATATTCCTTTGTTGATTTTCTGTCTGGAATATCTGTACAATGCTGAGAGTAGGGTGTTGATGTTTTCACCTATTATTGTATTGAGGCCTATCTCTCTCTTTAGGTCTAATAACATTTCCTTTATCTATCTGGGTGCATATATGTCAAAAGTTGTTATGTCCTCTTGCTGAATTGACCGCTTTATCATTATATAGTGACCTTCTTTGTCTCTTCTTATAGCTTTGTTCTTGAAATGCATTTTGTCTTTTTTTTTTTTTTTTTTTTTTGAGATGGAGTCTTGCTCTGTCTCCAGACTGGAGTGCAGTGGCGCAATCTTGGCTCACTGCAACCTCCGCCTCCTGGGTTCAAGCGACTGTTCCACCTCATTCTCCCGAGTAGATGGGACCACAGGCTTGTGCCACCATGCCTGGCTAATTTTTGTATTTTTAGTAAAGTTGGGGTTTCACCATGTTGGCCAAGATGGTCTCAATCTCTTGACCTCGTGATCCACCCACCTCAGCCTCCCAAAGTGCTGGGATTACAGGCGTGAGCCACCGCACCCAGCCACATTTTGGCTTATATTAGTGTAGTGACTTATGGTCTTTTGGAGTTTCCATTGGCATGGAATATCTTTTTCCATCTTTTTGGTTTTAGTTTATGTGTGTCTTTTTTTTAAATTACACTTTAAGTTCTGGGGTACATGTGCATATCGTACAGGATTGTTACATGCCATGGTGATTTGCTACATCCATCCCCCTATCACCTGCATTAGGGATTTCTCCTAATGCTAACCCACTCCAATCCCCTCACCATCTGCTATCACTCGCCTAGCCCCCCACACCCCAACAGGCCCTCGTGTGTGACATTCCCCTTCCTGTGTCCATATGTTCTCATTATTCAACATCCACTTATGAGTGAAAACATGTGGTGTTTGGTTTTTTGTTTTTGTGTCAGTTTGCTGAGAATGATGGTTTCCAGCTTCATCCATGTCCCTGCAAAGGACATGAACTTATCCTTTTTCGTGGCTACATAATATTCCATGGTGTATATGTGCCACATTTTCTTTATCGAATCTGTCATTGATGGGCATTTGGGTTGATTTCAAGTCTTTGCTATTGTAAACAGTGCTGCAATAAACATATGTGTGCATGTGTCTTTATAATAGAATGATTTATGATCCTTTGGGTATATATCCAGTAATGGGATTGCTGGGTCAAATGATATTTCTAGTTCTAGATCCTTGAGGAATCACCATACTGTCCTCCACAATGATTGAACGAATTTACACTCCCACTAACACTGTAAAAGCATTCCTATTTCTCCACATTCTCTCCAGCATCTGTCTCCCGATGTTTTAATGATCACCATTCTAACTGGCATGAGATGTTCTCAATGTGGTTTTGATTTGCATTTCTCTAATGACCAGTGATGATGACCTTTTATTCATATGTTTGTTGGCTGCCTAAATGTCTTCTTTTGAAGTGTCTGTTCATATCCTTTGTCCACTTTTTGATGGGGCTGTATGGTTTTTTTCTAATAAATTTGTTTAAGATCTTTGCAGATTCTGGATATTAGCCCTTTGTCAGATGGATAGACTATAAAAATTTGTTCCCATTCTCTTGGTTGCCAGTGCACTCTAATGATAGTTTCTTCTGCTGTGCAGAAGCTCTAAAGTTTAATTAGATCCAATTTGTCTATTTTGGCTTTTGTTGCCAATGCTTTTGGTGTTTTAGTCATGAAATCCTTGCCTATGCCTAAGTTCTGAATGGTATTGCCTAGGTTTTCTCCTAGGGTTTTTATGGTGTTAGGCCTTACATTAAAATCTTTAATCCATCTGGAGTTAATTTTTGTATAAGGTGTAAGGGAGGGGTCCAGTTTCAGCTTTCTGCATATGGCTAGCCAGTTTTCCCAATACCATTTATTAAATAGGAATTCTTTCCCCATTGCTTGCTTTTGTCAGGTTTGTCAAAGATCAGATTGTAGATGTGTGGCATTACTTCCGAGGCCTTTGTTCTGTTCCATTGATCCATATGTCTGTTTTGGTACTAGTACCATGCTGTTTTGATTACTGTGGGCTTGTAGTATAGTTTGAAATCAAGTAGCATGGTGCCTCCAGCTTCGTTTTTGTTTTCGTTTTTTGTTTGTTTGTTTGTTTGTTTTTGCTTAGGATTGTCTTGGTTATGCAGGCTCTTTTTTGGTTCCATATGAAGTTTAAGGTGTTGTTTTTCAGTTCTGTAAAGAAGGTCCATGGTAGTTCGATGGGGGATAGCATTGAATCTATAAATTACTTTGGGCAGTATGACCATTTTCATGATGTTAATTCTTTCTAACCATGAGCATGGAATGTTTTTCCACCTGTTTGTGTCCTCTCTTATTTCTTTGAGCAGTGCTTTGTATTTCTCCCTGAAGAGGTCCTTCACATCCCTTGTTAATTGTTTTCCTAGATATTTTATTCTCTTTGTAGCAATTGTGAATGGGAGTTCGCTCATGATTTGGCTCTCTGTTATTGGTGTGTAGAAATGCTTGTGATTTCTGCACATTGATTTTGTATCCTGAGACTTTGCTGAAGTTGCTTATCAGCCTAAGGAGATTTTGGGCTGAGATGATGCAGTCTTCTAAACATACAATTATATCATCTGCAAATAGAGACAATTTGACTTCCTCCTTTCCTAATTGAATACCCTTTATTTCTTTTTCTTGCCTGATTGCTCTGGCCAGAACTTCCAATACTATATTGAATAGGAGTGGTGAGAGAGGACACCCTTGTCTTGTGTGTGTTTTCAAAGGGAATGCTTCTGATTTTTGTCCATTCAATATGATATTGGCTGTGGGTCTGTCATAAATAACTTTTATTATTTTGAGATATGTTATATTGATACTAGTTTATTGAGAATTTTTAGCATAAAGGACTGTTGAATTTTGTTGAAGGCCTTCTCTGCCTCTATTGAGATAATCATGTGCTTTTTGTCTTTGGTTCTGTTTATGTGATGGTTTATGTTTATAGATTTACGTATGTTAAACCAGCCTTGCATCCCAGGGATGAAGCCGACTTGATTGTGATGGATAAACTTTTTGATGTGCTGTTTCAGTTTGCCAGTATTTTATTAAAGATTTTCACATCAATGTTCATCATGGATACTGGGCTGAATTTTTGTTTTGTTTTGTTTTGTTTTGTTTTGTTTTGTTTTGTTTTGTTTTGGTTGTGTCTCTGCTAGGTTTTGGTATCAGGATGATATTGGTCTCATAAAATGCTTTAGGGATGATTCCCTCTTTTTGTATTGTTTGGAATAGTTTCAGAAGGAATGGTATTAGCTCCTCTTTGCACCTCTGGTAGAATTCAGCTGTGAACCAATCTGGTCTTTAAAGGTGAAATGTGTTTCTTGTAGGCAACAGATGAATGGGTTTCATTTCTTTCTTTTTTTCTTGTTTATTTATTTATTTATTTATTTATTTTTATCTATTAATCCTGTCTATGTCTTTTGATTGGAAAGTTTAGCTTATTTACAGTCAATATTATTATCGATAAGTAAAGACTTCCTTCTGCAAATTTGTTGTTTCCTGGTTGTTTTGTGATCATATCTTCCTTCTTTCTTTTATTCTTGTCTTTCTCTAGTGAAAATGATTTTCTCTAGTGATATAATTTAGTTTCTTGCTTTCCTTTTTGTGTATCTATTGTATATTTTTTGGTTTGGGGTTACTATCAGGGTTGTCGATACTATTTTATATACCATTATTTTAACCTGATAACATCTAAACATTATTTGCATAAACAAACAACAAGCAAAAGAAAACTAATAAACAATCACCTGGACCTTGTTCTCCCACTTTTTAATTTTTTGTTGTTTCTTTTTCTATCTTATTTTACTATGTCTCAAAAAGTTGAGGCAGTTTCCAAATCTTTGTTTCTTTAGGGTTAGTTTCTGAAGTCGTCCTTTGTTTATTTGATTGGGTTGTATTTTCTTGGTTTTGTCTTGTTTTCCTTTTTGGTGTGCCTTGTAATCTTTTGCTGAGATATGAAAATTAAAAAAAAAAAACAAAAAACTGGTATTTCTTCCAGTTCTTGTGTACTAGTTTTTGCAGGTAAAGACCTTCACCAATCAGTCCCGCTGGAGATTCTAGGACCTTTTAAATCATTTCTGATAATTTGCTTTTCCATAGTGTCTCCTGAGAATTTTAGTTCTAATATGTTACTTGACTCAATTTTCAGTGGCTTCCAGATTCTGGCACTTGTTCTGTCATTGTTTCCAGACAGATGAGAAAGAATTCAGTCCTTCTGGTAGCCCTAAGACAAGGCAGAACACTGGATACACATTCTACTCTTTTGTTTCCATCTAAACATGGGAGCGTCAGTATGCAAGGTTTTCTTCTGATTGTTCTGCACTATACCATAAAGGGAAGGGGTTGGAGCACAAATGTATGTGACCATTTTTTTACCCCTTTCACTGAAAACTCCTTCCTGTTTTACAATGGCCTGGATGTTGTACCTTCTCATATGGTCTCTAGAGTTCTCACAGAGGTATTCTGGTCCATATATTGTGGTTAACTTGCTGTCTCTGGGAAAAAAGAACTTATAATTTCCTAATCTGCCATCATATGGCAATCTAGACTTGGCACATTTTTTTTTTCCTCTGGCAGAAGCTCAAAAGAGCAGTTGCAATTAGGTATACATTTTGTAGGCCATTGGTCATATCTACCCTTACACCATCCTATTAGTCAAAGCAAGTCACATTACAAGTCAGGCAAGGACATTTCAAGTCAGGTAAAGAAATTGTTTCTATTAGATTGTTTCAGGGGTGGAATTTATCAGTAAAGGAAAGACATTCAATATTTCTGAACAACAATGTCAGTTTTCAGAGTCTGACCTCTTGTTGATGAATATTATTTTCCCTCCAACAGTTAAAATATGCACATTTTCCTTTCTATCACAGCATTATGCTCAAAGTCTGGGATCTTGTGATCTATACCAAGCCTAGAAATGATTTTGATCTAGAACTTATGAAGTAAAAGCTATTAGTTATCTTTATATTTTTTCCATCCCCCTTTAACACACAACACACCAATGGTGCAATTAGGAAAAGATAACTAAAATAAACAACTCCTATTTGGAAAAGGAGTGACTGAGAAGCGCATACTTGTTTGCAGCAGTTTTGAAATACTGCTGGGCAAATGTCATTGCCAAGTATTGTTATCATACATCCTGCGGGTGAAGGATATTTTATAATTAGAATCTGATTTTGCTGGCTTGGAATGACTCCCTGGTCTGCTGTTTTCCTCCAGTTTTTGGCTTTATCTAATGGGACAACCTTTCTTTCTGTCACCCTCTTTGAGAAACTTCTGCAGAAGGCATTAGAAAATGTACATTTGTTTTTGATTACTGAACAGCATTTTCAACCTGCTTTCTATCTGTAAACTATATAAGTACAAGAATAAATTTTACATGTGGAAAAATCTCAGTCACTCTGAATATTAAAGCATATACACATAAAACTCTATCAACATCTCTGTGGGTTTTTATGTATGTGATTCTAGTGTTCATGCCCTGAGACAAAAGACGTACCTCTAATTGTTCTTGTAACATACCTCTCTTTCTGTATTTAATATATCTTGAGCACATCAGGCTGCCTTGGAGTATACACTTAAGATTCCTAAAAGACCATTCTTCTATCTAAGAAACCTTAATTTTTTTTCAAAGTTCCTAAAAAAATATTTTAAAGCTGGGCCCCTAATTTAGTCTTTTCTCTGGGACCGTGTTTTATTGTGGATACACTAAATTTTGACTATACTCTCATAGTGAATCTTAATTTGAGAGTGTGTTACTAGCTGAAGAATTCAGGAATAAGAACCAGTGTTATTTTAATTCTCTGTACTGTAAGTTCTGCTTAAAAACTACCCTGGTTAATTAAATTTTAAATAATTTTCTGAGCTTACCTGCTTTTTCCTGTATTTACTTGTTTTCCAATTCCAAAGCCACTCACGTATGTGAGGACTTTAATATAACAACACTTCATTTCTCTCTGCCAAATTTAGTAATGGTTGACTATTGATACATAACAAAATACTCCCAGGTTCAGCTGGATGTTAGTTGATCTAGGATAGAATCAGCAAAAGGCATATGTTCTAGATTTCTCTCTTTTTAAAAAATAATAATAACAACTAGACCCTGCATGTTTTCCTTAGGGTAGTGGCAGAGTTTCAAGAAAGTGAGATCAATAGTGAAGGTTTTTTAAAGTATTTTGCCACTTCCTACCTACTGTAGTCTACTGACAAAAGTAAGCCATATGACCAATCCCAAAGATCAAGGGTAGAGAGGTACACCCTGCTCACAGAGGTGGAGGCAATGTCAAAATAAATATTTCTGAATAGTTATCTTATCCAAAACCAGCTAGTACTTTATTGGTACCTACACTTTTTAATGAAAATTTTACTTATTTCTGTGTCTTCAGCAAATATACATACATACACACACACAAAGCTGTAACTACTTCATGTTCAAATTTTAAAAAGTGATTCTTTCTTGTGGGTGGCTATAGTGGATATGTTTCTAATGTGCAAGTTTCTGCAAATAAAGTGAGTTCAAAATTTTAGAATCTCTTAACTTCCTACTGATAGATACTCATAGATTGAGTAAGTTGCACCACCCAGGGTAATAGTCCCCCTTACCTGGAGGAAATTTGTCCCAAGATCCTAGTGGATACCTAAAATCATGGATAGTGCCAAATCATATGTATAATATACTATGTTTTTTCCCATACATACATACCTATGATAAAATTTATAAATTTGACACAGCAAAAGGTTAAAAACAATAACTAATAATAAAATAGAGCAATTATAACAATATGCCAACATCACTACTATTGTGCTTTGGAGTCATTACTAAGTAAAATAAGAGTTACTTAATCATAATCATTGTGACACCACAACAGTCAATCTGATAATCAAGAGGACCACTGAGTAACTAATGGGAAGATAGTATAGACAATTAGGATATCCTGGACAAAGAGCTAATCACAGCCTGGTGGAACAGAGTGTGATGTGAGATTTCATCACACTACTGAGAAGGGCACACAATTTAAAACTCATGAGTTGTTCTTTTTGGAATTTTCTGTTTAATATTTTCAGACCATGGTTGACAGACGAGAATTAAAACTGGACAAAATGAAAACATAGCTAAGGGAAAACTACTGTGTAGATACATTTTTATTTAAAAAATTTATGTTATTAGCTTTTAAATAAATTTATTGTAGATTTAAGGTATATAACATGATGTTATGGGAGAAAGATAGATAGATAGATTACTATATGTAACAAATTAACATATCTATCATTTCAAACACCAGAGAAAATGAAATAAAATATAGATATCTTATAGGCACACTATCTAACAACAGAATTAGAAGTGTATTCTTAACAGCTCATCACTTCCTAGAGTTAAGATATGTGGTATGTAAATTCATGGACCATCTTCCTTAAAGCACATTTTGTGTGTGTGTGCCTGAATTACCAATAACACATTCAAAATAGGATCTTTTACACTGAAAGAACATTATGCTTCGTTACTATGGAAACTATCTGCTCTTCCTGAAAAGATTTCATAATCCTGGTTTCTCTTTTTCTCTCTGCATGTTTTACCCCTCAAGTTCCTTAGCTGCCACTTTGTGTCTGCCTTTGCTCTGACTTTGATTAAGTGGAGTTTTATGACCTTCATACTCCTAGTATAATCATTTCTTTGATCTAAATTTTAATTTTTTATCCAAGAAACAGAAGTTTAAGTAATCAGGTGTCATTTCACTTCTATTATCTCTTTAATTTTTAGATGGCAAGTTGTCACAATATAAATAAATCTTACAGAGGAATAAATATTTAAGTAAATAGAATAATTTCAAGTCATTGTACATATTATGTGATCATTTTTTATTTTAATTTAGAGCTATGAGGGAGCGTTAATCAGAGCCCTAAGCTCAGTCAACAAGGCTGCTGAAATCTATGATTTTCCCTAAGGATTCAGTGAGTGAAATAAATACTGCCATAAGTTGTGCCAGTGAAGTTCTTAAAGGATTCAAGACACTCCAAGTATTAAAACTTGAGAATGCATCAGTTGAGTGTTTCATCTGTAAAAACATAGCTAACTTGGGAGTAACATGACAGCTATATGTCTATATGTCCATCAAGGTTTTTAGAAAGGTCATGAATCTATTACCTTCCTGTCTTATACAATATTACTGATCTTTTTGAAATATGTGATTATACTCTGAATTTCAAGTTCCTTTTCAGTTAGAAATTAATCAATGATATACAAAGAGTGGGAAGTTGATAAAGGTACAGTAGTGAGTGCCAATAATCCACATTTAAATAGAGTTGTGTTGTGCCTTTTAATTATACAAATACTTTTTTTATATGTTGAATTGTTTGTAAAACTACAGACTGACTTTGGTACTTTTGATGATAATTTTATGTGTCAATATAGCTAGCCTATGGTGCTAAGTTGTTTGGCCAAATAGCAGGCTAGATGTTTCTGTGAAGATATTTTGTAGAGTGATTAACATTTATAATTACTGTACTCTAATTAAAAGAGATTATTCTAAATAATGTGAGTCAGCATCATCGAAGCCAGACTCACAAGCAAAACCTTAGGTTTCTAGTATAGGAAATTCTGCCTCAAAACTGTAACACAGCAATCCTGCCTGACTTTCTAATTTGCTGGCCATCCCTGTAGATTTCAGACTTATCAGTCCTCGCAATGTCATTTGTTAATTCCTTAAAATAAATCTCTTTCCATATGTACGTATATGCCATTGGTTCAGTTTTTGGGAGAACTGATAAAGAAAAATAATTCTGACAGTTAACTAAGAGATAGTAAAGACATTATTCAAGACTATTGCAATAGAGGTATTAAAACATGGGAGAGATCTTTGGCTCACCTCTGCATACAACAAGCATAAGTGTAGATTTAAAGCCAAGGATCAGGATGTGGGAGTGAGTGGGTAGAAATTACTGATAAAAGACATGAAAGACAGGAGGAATTCTTGCTAAGCCTACTTAACAGGATTCTTGCTGAATGCAATCCAGGTTGATAAGAAATCAAGGGTTGAGGATGACGGATTTGAATAGGTATCAAGGGTGATCAGATATCAAGAGTGAGAAGATTCTCTTCACATTGACTTAACAGGATTCTTGTTAAAATTGGACTAGGCAGGACAGACACAGAAGGCCAAGGTCAAAGTCTAGTCCAAAAAAGAACCACAGGAACCTAAATAAAGTTTGGTCAAGAAAAGAGCTTTGTCAGAACCTTGCCTAATATAGCGATTGCTCCTCCCAAAATATCTTCTGCTATGCATTTAAAAAGCATTAACACATTTCAGTCACATTTTCTGGAGAAGCATGAAACATGACAGAAAATATAAATCTTAACCTTTTTTTTTTTTTTAAAGACATGATCTTGCTGTGTTGCCCAGGCTGGCCTCAAACTTCTGGATTCAAGTGATCCTTCTGCCTCAGCCTCCCACAGTGCTGGGATTAGAGGTGTGAGCCAATGTGCCTGGAAATATAAATATTATTTTAACAGTTTGTATGTATGCACTAAGATTTGAGAATACCAATTTTTCTATAAATAATTGGCTAAACATAGAAACATGTTAGCATTCATGGAAATAAACACTTGCCAAAAATGAATAGAAATTTAGTATCTATGAGGGTAAATCTAAGATAATTGTATTTATTTTAAAGCAGAGTATATTTTAAATATATTGAGTGAGCTGTCAACTTACTGTGTAGAATAGTAAACTGTGTTCTTATTGTATCAAACAATAGAATTCTGTCTTAAGTTTTTTCAAATGACAGCAACTTGCTTACTGCTACATAATTGCAATCTCAGCTACACCCATTATTTTGAATTTCCTAGAACTGGAACTGAAAATAAAAGCAGATAAAACTTTATTAGCAAATATATAAAAATGTATTCATTTATAATTATAGGCACATAATTCTAAAAAATGGTTTAATTTTTATAAAGACCAAGTCAGTAAATGTTGCAGCTATAAATACTCATTTTTGCACTACTATCTATAACAATGAACAATTTCTACTATCAAGATGAAGAAGTAATAATAGTGTCAAGGGATTCTATGTAAATGAATCTCATAGGCATTAGAAGAGCACATAATAAAAATGACTTTCTCACCTGGTAAATGACTTTCTAAAAGGCCAGTGGTGACACAAAATTCACTTACTGCAAATCTGTGAATTTTTTTTTCTCTCCCAGTTAGTATGTCATTTTTGTTTCCTTGATAATGGAAATTGTTTGTAAAGTAGTAATGAAAAAAAATTTATAGATAGCTGATATAAATAAGTGAGATAGAATATATCTTATTATATTGCAAATTTGTCACTATGCTTTGAAGTGATAGAGGTTATTTCTAAGACAATAAATGACCAAAAAGCTTCATGTATGTTTATAATGTTATGTTTTAAAAGACTACATGAATATATAAGCTTTCTGTCAGTCTGATACATTTCTGTGCAATATCACAAAATTTTACTAAAAAATAACAACAAGTCTCTGTAAGAGATATGAAATAAAGACACTGTGCAGAATTTAAGGTATAAAGCAGATTACTGTGAAAAACATCCATTAAAAAATAAACCTAAAAATTCATTCATCTTTATACTACAAAAAAGTGAATGCGTTTAACATATTAAATGCATTTTAGCATGCTTTGTATTTTATCAGAAAAATCCAGATTGGCTATAAAATGTCTAGTTTGACTACAAATGTGAGTCATGAATAGTCACTCAAAAGAATGTTTTATTCATTAGACTTAGAAAAACAGTTCAGGACTAATGCTTAAAGTATCTGGCCAAGAACTGTAAGGTATACCCTATGGATAATGAAAAACTATTAATAGTATTTGAATTGGGTTGAGAATAGAGTGACTATCAGACCAATCATTTAGACAATTAGAAATACTGTAAAACACTCCTTTGGCCTTTTTCTGAAATTACCTGTATGAGTTTCCTACTGTTGCCATACAAATTACAAAAGCTCATTAACTTAAAATAGCATCCATTTATAATATAACCTCACAGTTCTGTAGCTCTGAAATCTGAAAAAAATCTCACCAGACCAAGATTATCACAGGGCTGAATTCGTACTGGAGGTTCTGAGAAAGAACAACTTTTTTAGGTTGTTAGTTAAATTCAGTACTTTACATTTATAAGACTGTGTTCCCGGGTTTCCTCACTTTCTGTCAATCAGAAACCACATTCACCACAAGAAGCTTCTTCCAGGTCTATGCATATGGGCTCTGCATTACAGAGCCACAGGAAATCCTTCTCTTTCTTCTTGACTTTTCATTCTACAGCAAATATTTCCAAAGAAAGTCTAATTGACTTGAAGACCAAGGACATTTTGCTCCATGAATTTAACATGAAGAGTACATGGATATAAAGCCACTCAACTGGTTAAGTTAAATATGTATGAAACACAGATATTGTTGTAATGGATATTTAAAAGCATCTAGCCATATACTGAACCTGGTCTCAATGCTATTTAGTAGAAAAAGGCAGAAAAGTTAATCATTATACATTTGAATGGAATAATTAGCAAGATTGAACCCCATATACAAAATCTGCGCCTACAAAAAGAAAATACATAGAATTGGAAGAATAGAGAGGTTTAAGTGCTGAATTTTTTATAAGAAATAGTAGAGACTCATCTCTAGTCAAGTAATTCTATTTTAAGGGTATATTCTTTGAATAATATTGTCAAGAAACAATGACATCACTAATGAGTATTTACTTTTCAAAAAATGTCAATATCTCTATATATTCCATTGTTTGCATTCATTAGCACTTCCACCATATACTGGGGTAAAGTGGAGTATTGTATCCCTTAATTGTCTACTATCTTCCAACAGAATTTACAATTTTTTATTTTAAATTAAACCTTAAATGATATAAATAACTAAAACAACATAAACAAACAAGTATTTTGTGTCAGAAATTATCATTTTTAGCTAGAAATTTGATCAAAGCAGTAGAGAATACAAAGTGCGCTTTTTATTTTGAGGTTTGTCTTTTGTTTACAGAAAGTTGGTTTAGGAAGACAACTTCTTTCCCAGATATGATGAATAAATGTTATTACTTCCTAGAAGAGTGTGGAGGGTGTTTCAGATGCTAACACATTTTACGGTCCTCAAACTTACTGATGCAGATGTGGCAAAGAGAGTTTTATGCAATGGATGTACCTGTATGATAGAGATACATTTAAAGTATAATACATATTAAGGTCTCTAAAGTCATAAAGTTTCAAAAACTGACAATTAGAAATTTATCAAGATATTTCTACTGAAAAGGCATAATGCTAATGTGACTTTAATGAGGCAAGTTTGCTTTATTTTTATTTCCTTAGTTAAGTGTCTATAAGGGATCAAAATTAAATTAAACAAAATTATCTTCACTATTTATCATTATGATAAAATGCTTTATGAACATCCTCAAAAAATATGCAATCATCTATAATAAAGGTAGACAATTGGCTTTCACTTCAAATATAGATTATTTTCTTTTTCAACAAAATGGAAATAACATTGAATTTTCAAGGTATCCTTGTTTCATTTCATAATATGATTATCATCATGAATCCTAAAATAAACCTTACTATATAATGAGGATTGATCACCTGGAAGGTTGAAGAGTTGATTTCAGGGAAAAAAGAGATAAAATTACAATCATTTATATATTTTTTAAATTATATTTAGGAAATAATATCCATATAGTGATATATGGAATTGGTACCAATCATTTTGACACTATTTCACAAGATAAGGAAAGTAAGAACCCTTCGTAATTCATTCTATGAATCTAGCATCACCCTAATACCAAAACCAGGAAAGAACATAACCAAAATTACAGACCGATATCCATGATGAGCATAGATGCTAAAATCCTTAACAAAATAGTAGCTAACTGAATTCAACAACATATCTAAAAGATAATCTACTATGATTAAGTGGATTTCATACCAGGGACACAGGGATGGATTAACATATGCAAGTCAATAAATGTGATGCACCACATAAACAGAAATAAAATCAAAAATCACATGATTGTTTCAATAGATGCAGAAAAAGCATTCAACAAAATCCAGGATTGCTTTGTGATTAAAACTCTCAAAAAAATCAGCATGCAAGGATTATACCTCAATGTAGTAAAAGCCATCTAGACAGCCAACATAATCCTGAATAGGGAAAACTTGAAAGCATTCTCTCTGAGAATTGAAACAAGACAAGGATACCCATTCTCACCACTCTCTTTCAACATGGTACTAAAAGTCCTAGTCAGAGCAATCAGACAAGAGAAATAAATAAAGGGCATCCAAATTGGTAAAGAGACAGTTAAACTGTCACTGTTTGTTGATAATATGATCATTTACCTTGAAAATCCTAAAAACTCCTCCGGATAGCTCCTAGAACTGATAAAATAATTCAGCAGAGTTTCCAGATACAAAATTGATGTACACAAATCAGTAGCTTTTTTCTGTACATCAACAGTAACCAAGTAGAGAATCAAATCAATAACTCAACCCCTTTTACAATAGCTGAAGAAAAAAAGAAAATACTTAGGTATATACCTAACAAAGGAGGAAAAAGACCTCTGCAAGGAAAACTACAAAGCACTGATGAAAGAAATTATAGACAGCACAAACAAATGGAAACACATCCCGTATTCATGGATAGGTAGAATCAAATATTGTGAAAATGACCATACTGCCAAAAGCAATCTACAAAATCAACTCAATCCCCATAAAAATACCAACATAATTGTCTAGAAGGGTTTTTTTGCATGTTATCTTCTAGAGGTTTTATTGTTTCAGATCTTGTATTTAAGTCTTTGGTCCATCTTGAGTTGTAACACTACTCAGAAATAAAAAGGAATCAAATAATAGCAGTTGCAGCAACCGGAATGGAGTTGGAGATTATTCTTCTAAGTGAAATAATTCAGGAATGGAAAACCAAATATCATATGTTCTCATTTACAAGTGGGAGTTAAGATATGAGGACCCAAAGACAAAAGAATGATGTCATTGACCTTGGGGAATCAGAGGGAATGGTGAGAGGACAGGTGAGGGATAAAAGACTAAACATTGGGTACAGTGTACACGATTTGGGTGATGAGTGTACCAAAATATCAGAAATTAAAATTAAAGAACTTATCCATGTAACCAAAAACCACCTATTCCCCAAAACACTATTGAAATGAAATAAAATAAATAATTAAAAAAATAGTTATGATAATTCACTTTAACCTAAGAAAATTCTCCACAGTGTCATATTCATACAGAAGTTATGATCTGAAGATATGTTAAATAAATTGCTCTTTCTTGGATAAAAAATGGATTTTCTTAGATAATTGTTACACTGGTTTCTTAAAAGGATAGATGATCCTTCTCAATAGATGAGTAGTTTGCTGTCAAAAAAAGCTTTCTTTTTAATATAAAATAAATCTCCATGGATATTTAGCAATAATTTGAAAGTTATGACAATTTGAAGTGATGCCAAACTGCAGATTATTTACTCTGTTTATTAAAATTATTTAATGAATGAAATTTTTAAAAAACAAACAAAAAAAGACTGATGTATAAAAGCTAAGTCTTAGAATTAGCTTGGACCTTATTCGTTTTTTCCAACAATTTATTAATGGCAAAATTTTCTCTACAACGTTTTTGAAGTCTTTTTTTCTTCCTTTATTTTCTCTGTCACTGATTTCATTTCCTTAAAAGCAATGCTTACAGAAAATAATTACTGAATTATTTTGATAATGCTTCTTGTCAGTATGTCATTTAAAATAGTGCCCCCAGTACGGGGTGTAATATTGCAGACATTGTCTGAGGAGTACAGATTTCAGTTATTACTTCTGATGACACACAGTATTGTTCCATTAATTATAATAGAAAACACATTATTTACAGTTACAATTACTTTTCAAGCTGACTAGATCATGTTAAATAGGAGCCTATTTCATTTTTCTAGTTCTGTAAAGAATGATGGCGGTATTTTAATGGGAACTGCATTTAATTTGTAGATTGCTTTGGCAGCATGGTCATTTTCACAATATTGATTCTACCCATCCATGAACATAAGATGTGTTTCCATCTGTTTGTGTTGTCTATGGTTTCTTGCAGCAGTGTTTTATAGTTTTCCTTGTAGGAGTATCTTAACTTCTTGGTTAGGTATGTTCATAAGTATTTTTTTTTTTTTTACAGCTATTGTAAAAGGAGTTGAGTTCTGGATTTGATTCTCCACTTGGTCGCTGTAAGTGTATAACAAAACTACTGATTTCTGTGCATTAATTTTGTATCCCAAAACATAGATGAATTCATTTATCAGTTCTAGGAGCTTTTTGAATGAGTCTTTAGGGTTTTCTAGTTATACTATCATATCATCAGCATATAGTGACAGTTTAAATTCCTCTTTACCAATTTGGATGCCCTTTATTTATTCCTTTTGTGAAACTGGGGTAAACATTCATTTCGAATAGGAAACGAAAGGTACCTTTAAAAGAAGATATTGATTTAATTGGAATTTACTAAAATGTAGAAATTTGTTCAACAAAGAAAATCACTCATATAATAAAAAGGTAAACCAACTACTGGGATAAAATGTTTGTTATGTATAAATCAGATAGAAGATTTTGATACGGATAGAAAAATAAACTGCTTCAAATCAATAATAAAGACATAGAATGGGGGAAAATACAGTTACCTTGCATATGAGATATCCAAATAATCTAGAAAAAATATTTAAAGGTGCTTAACATCACTAGTATGAAGAGAAATTCAAATTAAACCACAAAGACATATCATAATACTTATACCCTAATAGTTGGTGTAAAAAAGATTGACAATACTTATTGTTGGTAAGATTAGCATTAAATAAAGCAATTAGAAATCTTATACATAATTGCCACAAGTGCAATGCCTGCATTCATTTTGGAGAACAATTCAAAAATACCTGAAGCTAAACATACAGAAATTCCAGTTTTAGGTATAGACCTAAGAGAAAGAAGTGCATACTACCACAAAAGGATGCATTAAATAAAGTAATACCAGCTTTATTCAAAATAGCTAAAAACTAGAAAAACAAAAATTGCTCATCTAGTAGAAAATCAATAAATTGTAGTATTTTCATATAATGGGATACTGTACAGTAACAAAAGATGTCCTAGTGATACAGGTGAGTATTTTTTAAAAATTATTTTGAGCAAAATAAGCTAGACATGTTAGGTTATATTTCCATTTACATGAAGTAACAGAAAACCAACCTGTAGTTTTAGGAAGGATAATAATGGTTACTGAGAAGGGACACAAGAGAATACTTTGAGTGTGATAGAAATGTTAAATGTATTAGTATCTGTGGTAGTATGCAGATGTGTGTCTAAGTAAAACACATGTGGCTATATATTGAAATGTATGCATATTATTTTATGTACATTTTATGTCATTTAAAAACAACTTAAAATATACAGATTATGAATACTTCTATTAAAACAAATTTTTAAATAAATTTGAATGATCATAGTCTTAGAAAAGTACAACACTTTTCAATAGAAGCTTATAGAAATGTGAGATTAAATTAGTTTTGTAAGTATTTGGTAACTGGATTCTTAATTTTAAAATATTCCCCCAGTGAAATTTTGGGAAACACATGTTTTCACCAGTGAATTCACAACATAGTTTTTAAAAATAAATAGAAACAAAAAGAATATTATCTAAATTTGTTATGAGACCTACATTATCTTTATGTCAAATCCTGACAAAGATACCACAACATGGGACATTATTATAGCATACACAAGTTCTAAGTAGAGATCCCTTGAGATTATGTACAAAAATGCAAAGCATGAGAATAAAGACATTTTAAAGATTGCATTTAATATAAAATATTAAGATTTAGAAAATCGTTATTCAAGTCCTTAGAATTAACCTAAAAAATGTTACTGGAAAGTTGGATGTTGATTTATAAATTGCTGCAGAGGAGAAAGAGAGGGTGGGTGGACAGAATGAGGTACAAAGAAAGAATGAGACTGTATTTTGCCATTTTCCTGGATCAGTGATTCAATCATATAATTATTATCCAATTCATGTCCTCATATCTTAAATATATGCACATTCATACATACCACACAAATGTAATATTGTTTAGTGAGTGTTTTTAATTGCTATAAATATAAAAAAATTGTGATATTTGCTTTGTTTACTCAACATTATATTTCCTAGATGTTACCAACTGTCTTCATAACTAGCAGTAACTGAAAAGTCTTTTTCTCTTGAAGGCAAACAAGAGATGTTTTAATGGACAGATGGGAATTAATGCAGATAGAAGTTTTAAAAAGAGAAATTGGGAGATGAAGGGTGTTAACAATGAGCACAAAACTCTATTCTGTGATGGATGTTATAAAGAAGAAAGCAAGCATTAAATATGTCATATTTATGACATAAATATTGTTGTCATTATCAATTATTTTTAGGCCTTGAGGTAACAGCATTTAATAGAATTCACATTTCTACCCTTATGGAGACTACCTTGTTGTCATGAAGATATACCATAATCAAATAAGTGCACAATGTAATTCAATTAATATATGTTTTAAAGAGGAATAAAATCAGATTCAAAAAATAGAGATGGTTGAAGGAGGTGGTAAAAGATGGAAGATGGTCATGTGGGATTGAGATAGTTTTACAAACAGGAAAATAGAGATGAGTGATAGGCTTGTCCAGTAAGACATCTTTGAGGAGGAGATAACCTAAATAGTGTGAGTGTGTAAGCCATGTGGTTCTATGGAGGATATTCTAAAGAGAAGTAACAAAGCTAGCAAAAGCTCTAAAACAAAACATGTTTAGGTATGACAAAAAGTCCAGCATGGCTGGATTGGAATGAGCAGGCTAGAGGGTCATAGAAAACTAAGTTAAAGACTTTGGCAGAAGTCTGATGTTATAGGATCCTTTGAAAATGTTACCAACTTCAAATTTTATTCTAAGTATGACCCAAAATCATTAGAGAGCTGAAGGCAATTCATGATATATTCTCTTTTAAGTATCTCACCTCCTAGGAAGTGAAGAATAAACTGTAGGGACACAGAGACACCAAGAGTGGAATCAAAGATGTAAGGTTAGATGTTATTACTGTAGTCTACAGGAAAAAGCATTTTGGCTTAGAAAAATCAGAAATAGAGGGGTAAAGCTGATTGGATTAAAATATAGTTTGATAACTGAAATATGTAGTATTTGCTAAAGCATTAACTAAAAAGTAGACAAAGAGAAAAATAAAGGATGAGTACTAGACTTTTGGCCTGAGCACCTGGGCTAAGGCAATGAAAATCCCTCTTATGGAAAAGCCTAGTGCAGGATTTAAAGAGATAAAGGAGAAATTAAGAGTTCTGTTTTACATGATAAATATAAGATGTTTATTAAATATCAGAGGGAATATGTCAAGTAGGCAATTGGATATGTTTGTCTGGAAATCACAGAAGAGGTCATGGCAGGAGATAATAATCTGAAGGCCATCAATTTATTTAAACTCATTGGATAGTACGAGGTCACCCAGGAATGGGTGTAGATAGAAATCAGAAAAAGCTCATAATGTAGCCCTGAACTCTCAAGATGTTAAAGTTTGTAAGATAAGATGCAACAGCATGGGCTCTGAGAAACTATTGCTATAGAAGTAGCAATAAAGCCAAAAGGATGTGGTACACTATGGGCTAAGTAAAAATAAAGTGATGATTAACAATAATAATAAAGAGTAATCAGTTGTGCAATTGATACCAAGAGATACAAAATAGAAGAGAATGAAGAAATAACTCCATTGTCAATAGCCAATGTCATTAAAGCATTGACTACATTTACAAGAGTGATTTTAGTGGAATAACACGCCAATTGGAGTAGGAAAAAACGGAAAGGGGTATATAAGGAAGGAGAAACAGTGAACAGATAAAACAACATTCTATCACCCTGAGTTTGGTAATTGTGAATATATGACACAATGTCTTTCTTCCTAGGAAATATACATAAAACCACTTATGGGTACATGGTTATCAAGTTTGCCATTTTTCTTTCAAATGCTTTAGAAAAGTAGTATTTTCTAGAACTGTTTATATTATGTAAGTAGAAATGAGTGGGGCAAGTGGATCCATTACAAGCTAATAGTGGATGCTGTGATATGCTGCCCAGTGCAGTGAATTCTTATCATTAGATGTCTCCTCATTATCCATTTGAATATAGGATTAACTTTGTATATCAGAAGCATGGCTTAGTCATCCCTGACACAATTTTAGGTTCTCTACTTCTTTCCATTTCTCAATGTGATTGATCCAAATACCTACCACATACAATAACCTTCTGGTGACTATCTGCATATGGGATAGCTAGATAAAACTGTCTTACCCCACTGACCCCCACACCCTGCATGAACCAGACAAATATGCCACAGCAACCACCTCCGGTTCACAGCATGACTCCATGGAACTCGTGACTGCTCTAAATCTACCAATTAGAACTCCTCTTGGAAAATCTACCTAGGTAACACAATGGACCCCAGTAAAGGCTGTGCCTATAGGTCCCTTGCTCTCTCTTTCTTGCTCTCTATCTTCTGGTTGGGCAAGCTCATCCTGGACACCTCCCTCACTTTCCTTTTGGCTCTTCAAGGTGTGCTGCCCTCTTCTCTCTGTATCTGTAAATAATAAACTGTTTTTGTTATTTTATGTGTTTTGTTGGTTTGCTTCCTCTGTATCTTACCTGACTGACACACCCAAATCTAACCTCTTTCCCAGTCAAGGCTTTCCTAGGGAGTAGATATCTTGGTACAAATAAACTGGACACAGGTTAGACAAGAGCTGTCTGCCAGTGTGATTAACTTTTCTGTGAGAGGAACACCTGGTCATACTTGGGCATTAGGCTATCTGCCACAATAAAAAGTATCCCATGAGAGACACTGTAAATATGCACAATTCCTCCACTAGAGCCCTATTAAGACAGGTTTAGAGTTTATAGACACTCTCCTGATAGAGAATCCAAAACCAAAACACAACACCGAGACCTCTGATATCACTATGGGGAGCGTGAATGAAAACTGTTCTCAGCCAGAGTATTTTCTTTCTAACATCACATCCCCACCTTGGAGGCAACTCACATTCAATCACTGGTGCATGTGAGGATTCACAGCCCTAGCCTCATTTACTCTGATGGAACATCTCTAAGGATACTCTGTGGAATTGCCTGCATCATAGATAAACTTTTTTCTTTGTCCAATCTTTCCCCATTTTATCCCTCTCATGTGTTATATCTTGAGTCCATTCCTCAATAAGCTTCTTGCACACAAATCTTCAACTCAGAATTGCTTCCAGAAAAACTGATTTTAGATAACTAAAAAAGCATTTTGATAAATATTTAATTATTTCATATATATGTATTTTAGTAACTATTAAACTAGTATCCCTGATTCTTTTTATGTATTTTTTTTTTTATTTTTTCTGACTATTCTTGTTTGTCTGCTTTTATCAAAGTAAATGTTAAAATCAACTGGTCAAATTTTTTACTCTTCTTTTTTCTTGAGATGGAGTCTCACTCTGCAGCCCAGGCTGGAGTGCAGTGGTAGGATCCCAGCTCACTACAACCTCCGCCTCCCCGGTTCAAGCGATTCTCCTGCCTCAAGTAGCTGGGATTATAAGCACAAGCTACCACACCTGGCTAATTTTTGTAATTTTTAGTAGAGATGGGTTTTTGCCATGTTGGCCAGGCTGCTTTTGAACTCCTGACCTCAAGTGATCCGCCTACCTCAGCCTCCCAAAGTGCTGGGATTACAGGCGTGAGACATCACACCCGGCCTAGTCTTACTTTTTCTAGATCTTACCAACTAATAAAGAATTAACTTATTAATACTGACTTTTCCTATCCAAAAGCATGATAATTATTTCCATTTATTCAAAATTTATTTAGTGGCTTCAGCAGTGTTTTAAAATTTGCCTTATATAGTTCTTTCAAATTTCTTGTTAACTTTATTCCTAGGAATTTTATCTTTCCTGTTAGTTCTTTAAATGGTATCATTGCTTTCATTAAAACAGTTTCTAAATAGCTGTTTTGAAACATAAGTGCTATTAATGTATGTGTGTTAATTTTGTACTTCTGTAACTAACTGCATTTGATTATTGCTCTTGTCATTTTTACTTTTTTTCCTTGAATTTTGTGGTTATGCCAGATACATAATCATATCTATTGCAACTGGTAATAATTATTACCTTCCTTTCCATTGTTATACTCCTAATGTGTTTCTACTCTGGAATAGATCTTAACACTGAAAATTCTCTTCCAATGCACATATGCTTATTTTTCAGTACTCTAGGTATCTTTTAAAGTTTTACATACTCACACAAGTCTTCAAATATAGTAATAAAAGTAACTCCTACGAACTTATCAAATGACTTGGGAACTTAGTCATTATTATTATATTAAATCTACATATTCAATTATTCCCTAAGAGAATCTGTTGCCTTCCAACAAATTTGTGTTGCATTTTAAATGTTTCATTATCATTTCTCTGTCTTTGTTCATTTTGTCACAAATATGCCTGAGGAAATTTGTGAAGGCTTTATAAATAATACTGTTCAATTTTATGTTCTTCTGCTACTTTTTTTATTCATGCAGTAATATTCTTCTAATATTTTCATTCATATTAGTAATCTATATAATGACGTAAGTATAGCTTACATGTTTTCACATCTTTAAAGTAATTCATTGTATGACATATTTTATTTATTGAATCTTACATCAAAGATTGTAGTTGTTCATAGTCAGTAGCTTTTATTTAGAATCAGCTATGAAGAGCTTGTACTTGTGTGTGCAAATGCTAAGAATCTCTGTGGGATAATCCTTGAAATTCAACTTAATTCAATTAAATATGTTCATATTTAATATTAGTGGATAATATCTCATAACTTTCTAAAAATGGTTGAACTAATTTGTAATCTCCCCAGAAATATACGTGTTCCTATTGCTGTATATTCACTCAAAAGTTATTAATACAAAACTTGCCAACTTTCTGCCAGTATGATCTGTGTAAAGTCATAATGCATTGTGGTCATTTATGTATTTTCACAAACACTAATGAATTTGAAACCTTTTCACATGGCTATTGACAATTGTCTTTTATATGATATAGTACATGCTTTTTGTCTATTGGTTTCATGTTGATTTATAAGACAACTTTAAACATTTTAGACATCTGTTTTCATATTTTTTATGTTCTGAATGTTTCTTCCATTGGTAGTCCACATTAATCTCAGGAACTCATATATTTACTTTTTGGCTTTTTGCTGTTGTTCTCACTCTTTCTGTTTTAACTCCTTTCATTCTTTTTTTTTTTTTTTGCTTTTGGATATCCCTATTTGTTTTTTCTTTGTTTCTATCTAGCCAACAGGCTATAAGCGCTTTAGGGAGCTTTGCTTCCTAGAATTTAGCATTAGTGACTTACACAGAATATACTAAATACTAAATTTATGTTAAAAAATGAAAAAGTAGATGTCAAATAATAATTCTATAAGCAGTAGCACAAATTGTGAATTAAAACTAAAAAATAGTTTGTAAAGATGCTTAAGAACTTAATGGCCTAGGACACATGATAGCAGAATGGAGATATTCTGCTCTGAGAGAAGAAGACAAAAGAAGGAGGCTGGAAACTGTAAAGGCAAATTTCAAACAATTCACAGCTTTGCCTTTGGCTATACCTGAGGCTGAGACTGTTAGTTTTAGCAGAAAAAGATAGCAAGTACTAAAATTTTGAAATACAATTTACTAAAAGCCTAGATTGTTGTAGATTATTGTGTTTTTTAAATATATAATATATTTACCATGTTAATTACCTGCCTGTTTCTTAAAGTGATAATACAAGCCTTTATTTTTCATTTTGATGCTTTCAAAATGTATCATATACTCATGGTTCATAGGTGATGCTTTCTAATGATATAGACGTAGTAGATAGTCTTCAACCTTAAAAGTAAGAATTTCTCAGGAAAAAAAATATGATTAAACTAGATTCAGCCTAAAACAAAATTTTATTTATAATGTATCGATATTTGTGGTTGGTTCAATCACTGCAAAGGAATTATGTTAAACAAGCAGTTTCTGTCATTTTAATAAAACTTAACTGGCACCCAGTAAATGACAAGCAGTGCTAAGATTTTACTTCTCTGTATCCTAAAAACCTAGGAACCAGTGAACTGTTCTAAATATAAATATTTTTTTTATCGTCGGACAATATTGAGGAACATCAAGGTTACAAAGTTCTATCTACAATAAAACATTAAATTTCACTCTTAATTTGTGATCTAATGTCATTTAAAATGTTTTCATGTCAAGGAATAAATACATGTAGTGAGATTAACAAAAAATTGTTAAAATATCTCTAGGAGGATTAAAATAATAAATCAATTTCATTCATCAGTATTCTTTCCACTTAATAAAACTGAATAAACACTTATTAGTGAATTATAAAAAATTTACAGCTTTTTCTGCAATTAGAAAAATATCATCGTCAGTGTTACTAATCAGTTCATTTCAGTTTTAGATACTTAACATCTTAAGTACAGGTGTGCATAGATACTGTGAAGTAGATGGTTAATATTTACTAAATTTGGAAGCCATATACAAACATTTTAAAACACAAAAAGTATGTAGAGAAAGAATATAGAATTTAGTATAAGAAAAATTAACATTAAACTGTATTTAATACCTATACCACTGAGACCCTGAACAATTATTTTATCTAAATTTTCATTTCCTTGCCAGTATTCAGTGGAGAAAAATTATACTTCTTTCAATTAGGTGAGGATAAAGTGAAATTGCAAATGTTAAATAAAATCAACTAAGAAATAACATGTCAAATTGTTTTCTGTAAAATGCAAGACTCTGTAGTGTTATGGTGTTACATAAAGCATTAAAAAATTGTATTGAAAATAGTTTTATAGTTTTTCTTGCATAATATTTTGCCAAGAAAACTGCAGATAGGATCTTGGCTTACAGGAGTTTAAAACTCTTTTTATGTTACTTCAATTAATAAGTGGAGATTTGCTTATGTTGTTAAAGAAAAATCTTGAATTCAAATAAGTTTTCTTTTATCTATTATCCAGTTATTAATTAAGTCTATGTGAGATCATATTTTAGACACAGACTATACATATGGTTGAACAACAAATACATTTGAAATTCAGATATACAGTAAACGTTTTAGTATAAGTATAACCCATCAAATATTTAGGAGACACTTATATTAAAAATTATTCCTTGCTTATTTGAAATTCTAATTCTGTTAGGTTTTATGTATGTATATTTGCTGAATCTGGCAAACCTAACTATAAAAGTTTCAGATTTTAGAAACAATGAATACAAGTTAGTATTGCAGAATAGCTATAATATTGTAGGTAGTAACATACTCTGATTGTCAGTTTCTCTTCTCCACCCACTATTAATTGAAAACTTTAAATTATCTAAGTTTTGTTTCTTTATTTACTGAAATTAGTACAATAATTCAAAAATTATCCATAAATACATATTTCTAGGTTGAATTTAGAGATCAAACATCTGTAAAACATATAAAATATTCATTTGAAACATCAGATATGTGATTTACTATTATATAATTATCTTTTTTTGGAATCACCATGAAGTTAATCATAAATATGTTACAACACGCTCTAATATTATGTTTGGGGGGTTTTCAACCAAGACTATTTATGTAACTATAAAAAAAAGTTGAACTTTTGTGTATTTTTGTATTGTTATTAAAGATAAATATAATTATTTACCATGATGACAAAGTGGTCTTCCAAATTGGATTTTTTAAAAATACTTATAAAATGCTGTAGAGGATAATATTCCACTTTGAAATTCAATAGTGTGATTGCCAAAGCACTTGAATATAATTTTACATTATCTAAATCCATACTGGAATAAGTACTGGCCTACGACAATTTTTACCAGTGTTAAAAGAAATTTGAGAAGACCTAACAATGGAAAAAATGACCACTTTTCATCACGGACTATAAGACTTAATATAATTAAGTGGGCAATAATCTACACAGTAATGTATAGATTCAACACAAGCTCAATCAACATCGCAGCTGCAATTTTTTTTTGTAGAAATTTTCTAGCTGATTTAAAAATTAATATGAAAACACAAGGAACTCAAAATACCCAAAATGATTTTGGAATATTAGAATAAAGTTGGAGGATTCACACTTTGTTTTTCATACCTTATTGCAGAGCTACAGTAATCAAGGCAATGATATTCTGGCTTTAGGATGGGCATATAGAGCAATGAAACTGAATGGAGAAACTGGAGGCATCACACTACCTGATTTCAAATTATACTACAAGTCTAAAGTAACCAAAACAGCATGGTACTGGTACCAAAACAGATATATGGTTCAATGGAACAGAACAGAGGCCTCAGAAATAACACCACACATCTACACTCATCTGATGTTTGACAAAACTGACAAAAACAATCAATGGGGAAAGGATTCCCTATTTAATTAATGGTGCGGGGGAAACTGGCTAGCCATATGCAGAGAACAGAAACTTACCTAGTATCTCACACAAAATACAACTTAAAATGGGTCCTAGATTCAACATACATGATATCTAAAACTATAAACTCTTAGAAGAAAGCATAGAAGTAAACATTCGAGATGTTGCATTAGGTGATGTTTTCTTAGATATGACTCCAGCAGCAAAAGAAACAGAAGTAAAAACATAGATAAAGTGAACTTCATCAAGTTAAGAAACCTTTGTGGTTTAAAGGATACCACAAAGAAAATGAAAAGACAACTCACAAAATGGAACACAATATTTCCTAATTATATATTTGATAAGTGATTTTTATCCAGACAATATAAAATGTTTTACAAGTGAACTTTAAAAAGTTGGGCATTTGAATAGAAATTTCCTGATAAAAGTACACCAATAAGCCCATAAAAGATGTTCAACATCATTCGTCATTATAGAAATGTGAATTAGAGCCACAGTGAGACAAAATTCAAATGCATTAGGATTGCTACAATCAAAACCTCAAACAATAACATGTATTACCATGAATAGGGATAAATTATCACCCTTGCAAATAGTTGGTGAGAAAGTAAAATGTTGCAGCCATTTTGAAAAAGAGTGTAACAGTTCCTCAAAACATTATACACAGAATTAACATATAATCCAAAAGGGGGTGCTCATATGTTTATATGTGTGTGTGTATGTGTGTGTGTATATGTGTGTGTATATATATATGTATACACGTGTATACATATATATACACACATACGTGTGTCCATATAATCACAAAACAAATGCCCATACAAGAACTTGTGCATGAATGTTCACAATAGTATTATTGTTATCTGTTATCAAAGAAGTGTAAAAATTTCAAATTTTCATGGACTGAATAAATAAATAAAATGTGATTATCTACATAATGAAATATTACTCAGCTGAAGAAGAGATGCAATAATAACACATGCTGTGACATGAATTAACCTTGAAAACATTTATGCTAAGTTAATAAAGCCAAACACAAAAAGTCATATATAGTATGATTTCATTGATATCAATGGAGAGTGTGTAAATCAATAAAGACAATAACAGATTTAGGGGTTGGTGAAGTGGAGAAAGTGGAGTGACTGCCAATGAGAATGGGGTTTGATTTGGAGGTGATAAAAATGGTCTAAAAGTAGATACTGTTAATTGATTAACTTCTTTGTTAATATACTAAAAAATCACTGGGTTGTACATTTTAAAGACGTGTGTTTCATAAACATAAATTTTATTTCAATAAAAAAATAGAAAAAATGGCTCCAAAAATGATAGTTGTTAAGTTAGCTGACTGAATAATTTGAATTTTAAGAGATGCTGGCTGCTATTATCTAAATGTTTGTGTCCCTCCAAATTTCATATCTTAAAATCCTAACCGCCAAATGATAATATCAGGAGGTGGGGCATTTGGGAGGTGATTAGGTCCTGTGGAATCAGAACCCTTATAAAATACACCTGAGCTGATACAGTTTGGATGTGTGTCCCTACCTAAATCTGATATTGAAATGTAATCCCCAACATTGGAAGTGGGTTATGGTGGGGAGATGACTGGAACATGGGGGCAGGTTTCTTGTGAGTGGTTTAGCACCATCTTCCTTAATACTGTCCTCATGATAGTGAGTGAGTTGTTGTGAGAGCTGATCATTCAAAAGTTTGCGGCACCTCCCACTTTGCTCTCTTGCTCCTTCTTTACCACATGAAGTGTCTGCCTCTGCTTCACCTTCCACCATGAGTAAAAGCTCCCTGAGGCCTCCCCCAGTAACAGATGCTACCATGCTTCCTGTACCACCTGCAGAACCATGAGCCAATGAAACCTCTTCTCTTTACAAATTACCCAATTTCAGGCATTTCTTTAAGGCAAGGCAAGAACAGCCTAATACAGGAACTCATTGGCCCCTTCTACCTTGTGAGAACAAAGATAGAGGACACTGTGAACCAGAGTGTGCCCTCCCTGGACACCAAATCTGCTAGTGCCTTAATTTTGGACTTGCCCGCTTTCAGAACTGTGAGGAATAAATTTCTGTTGTTTATAAGCCACTTGATTTTTGGTGTTTTGTTACAGCAGCCTGAAGAGAATGTGACACTTACCTACCTTACAGTTAACATAGGTAGGAAGAAAACCAGCTGAGAATTGGAAAGTCAACACACTTATTAAATTCTTGTACAATCAGAGACTGGGTCAAGCAAAACTATGCTGCATACCTAGGCTTATGCAATGAAGCTGTCTCCAGGTCATGTTACCACGTTGACTGTCCTTGTTTTGTTTTATTTTGTTTTGTCTTCACAGCGCTTTGGATTTGTATTTTAACTATTTTGTCTCCTACATGGGTGTTTGCACCCTAGAGGAGCAAAATATAATAAAAAATAGAAAGATAAATTTAAAACATATCTTTATATATGTTTAATTAAATTTTAAAATTAAGGTTTAATGATATTTAACATGTAGTTAGCACTAGCACCTTTCTCATGTCTGTGTCTGAGAAAACTTTTGGGTACTATGAGAGATAAGTGACAGTTCTACAAAGATGAGGAAATTGCAGTTACATTCCCAGTTTTATTTTGCTTTCAGAGCTTTCTAACACACTGTAATATATATGTAGATGTTGAGTAGAGTCATGGATTATATTGTCTAGTTTTTAACTAAATATTATGAAGTAGAAGGTAGCAAAGAAATAGCTAAACAAAAACATGGATAAAAAAATTAACAATGCAAGCAAAAAAAAAAAAAAAAATGAAAAAGGCAAACCAGAAAGAATTCTTGGTCAACCAAGATTACAAATTATAAATGATGAAAATACAAAAAAAAAAACAAAAAAAAAAACCTTGCCACTGATCTTCAATATAAATGTGACATCTTAACAAGAGAGATTGGAAATTATTTTTCAAAAATAGCCCTCATAGTTTGAATATATTTTGGAAATATTTTGAAAATCCTCATTATTATATGTTAGCATGGGCCAAGGAAATATAAGGAGGTCATCATTTCAGAATATTTAAAATTAAAAGTTTGAAAGTCACAAAAATATTTTCTAATCTTTAAAAAAGTTTCAGTTAAGTGGATTCTCTATTAGTTTCAAATTATTTTTAATTATAAACAACAAAAATAGAAAAGTGGGACCTAATTATAAAGAGCTTCTGCACAGAAAAGAAACTATCAACAGAGAAAAGAAACTATCAACAGAGAAAGAGACAATCTAGAGAATGAGAGAAGATATTTGTAAACTATGCATCCAACAAAGCCTTAATATCCAGAATGTATAGGACACTTGAAACAACAAGCAAAAAACAAAACCCTATTAAAACATGGGCAAAGGGCATGTATAGATACTTAAAAGAAGACATACAAGTGGCCAAGAAACATATGAAAAAATTATCAGCATCATCAATCACCAGAGAAATGAAAATCAAGACCATAACGAGATACCACCTCAAACCAGTCAGAATGGTTATTATTAAATTGTCAAAAAATAACAGATGTTGGCAAGGCTGTGAAAGAAAGTAAATGCTTATACACTCTTGGTGGGAATGTAAGTTAGTCTAGCTACTGTGGAAAGTAGTTGGGAGATGTCTTAAAGAGCTTAAAATGGAACTACCATTTTATCCAGCAAACCAATTACTGGGTATATACCTAAGGGAAAATAGACAAAAGACATATACTGTGTGTTCATTGATGAGCTATTTACAACAGCAAAGACATGGAATCGACCCGGCTGCCCATCAATGGTAGATTGGATAAAGAAAATGTGGCACTTATACACCATGGAATACTATGCAATCATAAAAATAATGAAATCATGACCTTTGCAGCAACAAGGATGGAGCTGGAGGCCCTTACCCTAAGCAAATTAACATAGGAATGGAAAACCAAATACTACTTATTCTCACTTATAAGTGGGAGCTAAATATTCAACACACGTGGACATAAATATGGAAACAATAGACACTGCAGACTACTAGATGTTGGGTTGAAAAACTACCTATGGATACCATGCTCACTAACTGACAGGATCTGTACCCCAAACCTCACCATCAGATAAAATTCCTATATAACAAGCCTGTACGTGTACCTCCTGTATCTAAAATATAGGTTGAAATTTTAACATAGATAAGTAAACAAGCAAAAGAAAATGGAAAAAACAAACAAACCCTGTTTTTAATTATTTTTAAAATATCACTGATTTACTCTGCGGAAGTAGATAATGACTGGCTAACTTTTAGTAACTACAAAAATCGGTAATTGTTAGCATGACTGAAAAGAAAAAAAAAGCATCTTAAGTACTCAGAAGAATAATGTCCCTTAACAATCTGGCCCCCGCTAGGAAAAATGTCATTTTCATTTATGACAAATTTAAGAATCAGATGAATTTAGAGTTAACTTTTCTAATTACTATTGAATGAACAATTAAGAAGGGAAACAAAGAAGGGAAATATATAATTTACTGTCATCATAAATATACATAAGCATGGATATTATTCTTGTTTTTCAGGGGGAAACCTAAGCTTCAGATATTTTGAAAAACTTTCCCAAAGTAACACAGAGATTCATTGACTTAGGATTCAAATTCATACTCCCTGACTCCTCAGTCATCCTACCTGTACTTCCCTTGGGAGTTATTGCTCCTTTTAGCAGAAAATATTTTACCCTATTATATTAGATAGAATTATTTTTTTCCCAGTGTGTGGTTCATCCTGCAAGAGATGTGAGAATGCCTGTCTCATTTACTTTAGGCTTGGATATGTGTCATGCTTTGTTCAATGGGATGGGAGTGCAATAGCATTGCCCCATCATAGCAGAAGCTTTAAATAGGATTGTGTGATCCTCTCTGGCTCTTTTGTGCCTCTCCCCTATACCTCCAGCATGGTATTCAGAACAAGTTGCTCTGGCCCCAGCTAAGAAGACATGGATTCCAACTGAGTTCAGTGAAACTCCAGCCATTGAGCAGTTCTCATATAATATGAGCAAAAAATAAAAGTTATCTGGGTTATTTAAATTTTTACTACTACTGCAAAAACTGAAAACATATATTTTATTCAACTTCTACCTTTATTGGGTCCTGCAACTATTTTATCAATATTTTTAAATAATGCACATATAATGAGACCTACTACCTATTATTCTCAGACAAGGCAGATTCTGCCTTTATAGGCAAATAATATGATCTTGCAATTATGTAATATTAGGAATGAATTTAGGGCACTGCAGAGAGAAATTATCTTATGTTCTTGTTATCTCCTTTGGGTCGTGTAGCAAGATTTTTCTAGGAAAAATCTCTCCTCTCCTGTAGCCCTCAAAAATGAGGAAGTATACAAACAAAACTTTAATATGCACCAGTTGTAACTGAGACAACAAAAAAGAATAATATCAAAACAATATTCAAAGAAATTGTTTTCCATAATATACTCTATAGCTGAAATTTACTTACTCATTGATTTCAGTCAAATTATGCAAAAGCTAGTTATTCAGATCTCACTGGCCCACTAATAGAACTATTTACCTAAAATATAATTCTGCGTGATATTGCCAATTGATATTAAGTGCCATTATAAAAAAAAATACAGTCTCATGGAGCTCATTTCTTAGTCTCTTTAAGAATAATTTGAAAATATTGTTTATTACACAGCAGAGAAATTTCTGTCTGCAATTTGTACAAAGAATAATGTGCTTTTCATTAGCAAATGTTTGTTTTGATCTTATCTTTGCAGTACATTTGTCTAAATAACCAGGTTCCCTTTGTTCTTTTCAATATTAAAAAGATAAAGCTACATTTGGCATTTATTTTTCTTAGATGTATTTTCCTCTCATATCATATTATCTTCTTGGTTATTGTTTATTTTCTTTCAGTTTTTATCATTTTATATCCTGTGTGCCATTGTAAATCCCCTAAAACTTATAAATCCCCTAGAACAAATTATGGCATCATTTTAGAAGTGTACTTTTTCATATATATATATATATATATATATGTATATACATAATTATAATTTTTACATGAATCTATACACATCTTTAGCTGCTTTCTCAAAATACCAAGGTGATAAAATAATGTATCTTTGGTTTCTTAGTGTAAAAATTACTTTCTATGTAATACCTAGGATCTGTTTAAGCTCAAATAATATAACTCTATAAACTCGTCCTCTTAAAACTAACACGCAGGCATATTCTTCCACATCCACTACCAATAAGAGTAATATAGAAATAAACCTCCCTTTTACAATACTTACTTCTTTCACCTAGCTCTCAATAAAAAGACCATGCTTCTCACACTTTCATGTGCATGTTAATCACCTTAGAATCTTGTTAAAATGTAGCTTCTGATTTCGTCATTGTGGAGGGTCTGAGATCCCATTTCTTACAAGATGCTGCTGATGCTGCTTCTATTCAAGTAACTAGTGAAAGGGATTAGACTCGGCTACAGTAAATAATTTGTTACCCACCTATGCAGGAAAAATTTTAATGTGATCTCAAAATTTTAAAATATAGCAGGAACCTGTAAGCACATTAGAGGCCCGATGTTCCAAAAACTAGTTAAAACACTATATTTAACCTACCATTGACCTAAAATTCCCCAAATTTCAATAATGCCGATATTTGCATAATGTAATCTATAAAACCAAAACAGTAAGCAGGAAAATGATCTAAATAATAATAAATGAGTAAACATTCTTCACCTTGAGGAAAAAGCAATTCTGTAACACCAGAAGCAGAATTTGAGTTACTGAATTTCAGCATATTACAAAAATAAATTCTGGAATTTAAGTTGTATAGTTAGCTTGAAGAAGATGTGATTGTTTATACATTTTGTTTTGGTTTAAACAAATCTGTTGGCATTCTGCAAAGAGAAACAGAGACAAATGGTTTAAACAGACTTTCACTCTGTGTTTCAGTACACTGCCATAAAACAAGCAAGATGGAAAATTTTTGCTGGCGTTATCACAAGTGCTTACCATAAATATAGTACATGCAGAAAGACTGCAGGGAAACTAGTGCTATCAAACTGTGGATTGATTCCGTTCCTACTTTTTATACTGACTGCTTTTGTTTGTTTATTTTGGTTTGCTTTGTTTTGTGTAATCATCATACACAATTGAAAAATGCAGGAAAACACACCATTAATTTTCTCCATTATTTGCAAAACATTAATGAGGAAATATGTAAACATTGATATTTTTAATGAAGATAGCTTTTCTTTTTGTGAACTTATGGGTCTAGGAGGATACGAGTGTTTCATGTCATTAAAAACAAATCTGCCTTGACACTAGAGCATTTGCCTTGACACTAGACTGTGATCTTCTTAGGGGATTTTCATTTATCATCTTTGGACCCTCCGAGCCTAGCATAACTGTTGGAAAATAATTATTTGCCAAAATATTGCTTCTTTATGCTGTAACGTAAGATAATAAGAAAAACCTTATTAACTAAAATTAACGCTATATTAAACTCAGTTTTCTGTTACATAGAATATCATTTAAGCCTAATTATAGAAGGGTATAACAGTGATAAAGGAGGTTAGGACAGACATGTCACTATATGATGTATTTTATTATAGAAAAAAGTAAACAAGGGAACAATTGAGCTCTTTATTTCTCTCTTTTTAATTTCACGAAATATATGGGACCATTTTTGGCTTATAAAAGTATTTTCTATCATTTTCACGATGCTTAGAGTTTATATTGTGACCTTTTGTTTAATCAACACAGAGCTTACAGGTGCAGGAATTTGAGGTTGTTCTAATAGTCAACCGCTCCAAAATGTTGGCTCCTCCTCCTCAATTTGCTCAATTAATTCTCCTTCTCTCTTAATGATTAGTGGTCAGATAGGCGCAACAGTTCCCATATTGCACAACTGAATTTTTTTTTATATATTGAGTACCTATTTGCATCAATTATTTACCAGTGAATAAGAACTAAATCTGCCTTCACAGTGTTCATAATCTAATTGATGTAGGCAGGCATGATAGCAATACAGAATAATATGAGTGACATGTTTTAACTCTTTTGAAATAGGAAAAACATCATACATATAAAAATGCTTTTATAGTTAAATTAACATAATAAAATGACACCCATTGAATGATCATCAAAAAATAAAACACTATCAATATTTATACCATTTATGTTCTACTCTTTTTTTTCTTTCTAAGCCCCTATTCCAGAATGAAATGCTAGCTGATATTTATTATTTGATTTTTAAAAATATAGTTTATTAGCTAATGTGTGTGTTTTAGGAGTTTAAGAAATTATTTTGGGCAGATAGAGAGGAAAATGTATCCTTGGGAAGTTTTTGTCTCTTTTTTTTTTTTTTTTAAATCCATTTACTTTATTCTCCTGCTGTCTAGCTAAGCAGCCCACACAGGACAGAAATGTGTACTACTGAAGAATGATCAGATTTTTTTCTATACCCAATATTTCTGCTTCCTCCTTAAGCCCTGACCCAAGCCTATCTAATAATTAGGAATGATTACCACATCATTCTCTCTCTAAAGAACAATTTAAATGGAAACAAGGAATTAGAGGATTAGGCCTCTTCTTAATAGGGCTTAGTAGCTGGTATGAGCTCTTTATTCATAATGGAGGGTCTCTCCTTCAAAAACCTAGATTTTTCCCCCACCAACTGGTTCATAGATCAGCACTTGACTTTGAACCTAGCACCAAAAGGCATGATATCTGGTACTCCGTACAAGAGCTATTAGAGATGATGCCACAGGGATGGGCAAAACTGAGACAATCCCACTTATGAATGGAAGGCTTGGACATGAAAGGGAAGGTATAAATGAGGAGTTGGAGAAAAACACAGCCCATATTTTTTTTTTAAATTGTACTTTAGGTTCTGGGGTACATATGCAGATCATGCAGGATTGTTGCATAGATTCACACATGGCAATGTGGCTTGCTGCCTCCATGCCCCCATCACCTACATCTGGCATTTCTCCCCATGTTATCCCTCACCAACCTCCCCACCCTGCCAATATCCCTCCCTTGGCCCCCTTCAACAGACCCCAGTACTGGAGAGGATGTGGAGAAATAGGAACTCTTTTACACTGTTGGTGGGAGTGTAAACTAGTTCAACCATTGTGGAAGACAGTGTAGCACTTCCTCAAGGATCTAGAAATAGAAATTCCATTTGACTCAGCAATCCCATTACTAGGTATATACCCAAAGGATTATACATAATTCTATTATAAAGACACATGCACACGTATGTTTATAGCAGCACTGTTTACAATAGCAAAGACATGGAACCAACCCAAATGCCCACCGACAATAGACTGGACAAGGAAAATGTGGCACATGTACACCATGGAATACTATGCAGCTATAAAAATGAGTTTGTGTCCTCTGCAGGGACATGGATGAATCCGGAAACCATTATTCTCAGCAAACTGACACAAGAACAGGGAATCAAACACCGCATGTTCTCACTCAGGCGGGTGTTGAAAAATGAGAACATGTGGATACAAGGAGGGGGAGCCCATACGTTTTTGCTAGGGTGGAAATAAAAGTGGGAATGAGGGTCTTGTTTTTTTGTCTTCTAAGGACCAAGAAGCAATTTTAAACTTCCTTGGTTTTTCTGAAAGCAGCATATTCAAAATGCCAGCAAAAACTACTAACAACTGCAAAACCAAAAGAGGATCAAAGCTCACCAACATCCCTTCTTATTGCTGAAAAAGAATCTAAAATTCAGGGTGCCCTGTTCCCTTGTACAAGGGGAAATAATTAAGTCTGATTTTTAGTAATCATACCACATCACACTTCTAAAAAAATATTAATGTATGTGACCAGGGGAGCGTTTGACACCGTTTTCTTAACCTTCAACTTCAGTGGAAACATATAACCTTTTTCAAGTGCCATTTTCATCACAAGAGTTCTAGTTAGTGTGTCTGTGTGAATACACACACACTTCTGTGTTTTCTTTTTGTTTTGTTGGTTACTTTTGAAGTTCAGCAAGAGACCAATACTGCATTGCAGTCAATCAAATAAAAGAACATAAGGCCAAGCAGTTTCCAAATGGTTATTTTATCAGATTGTTTGTCTCTTTAAAACAGCTCCAGGAACCTTTTTTGTCTAGCAGGAAAGCTCCAGCTCTTAGAGCCCCAGCCAGCAACACTTGATATGCAAATTCTGGCCACTAGAAACTGGGTCTACCCAAACATGGCCATTCTGGCCTCTCTTCCTTGCCCTCACATGTGCCTGGCAAAATGACTGCACCAGCCACCCTCATATATCCTCACATGTATAGAACATCATGAGACCTTACATTTGCATATTTAAAGCCTAGGGTGGGAGGGCCAGGTTTTTCCACAGGTCATGTGAGTGACATTCCTGGTCAAACCAATCCCCTAGCTGTATGCAAAGCAGACACCACTTTCTCCAGCCTCTTCATATAAGCAGCCACATTTCCACTGCACACAAGGTTTCCTCTCTTGACTTTGAAGTTTCCCACTCCCTCTGTCTCTGTACAGGGGAGCTGTTTTCTTCTTCCTTCTTTCTTGCCTATTAGAATTTTCACTCCTTAAAACCACTCCACATGTATCTGTGTCATTTTATCCAAACTGGCACAAGAACCAAGAATGCTGGTGTTTCCCCACTCATCTAAGGTATATCATATGTATGCCTAAACTAAGGCTGTTTAATTTTACATTTTTTAAACTTAAAATTTAATTTTAAAAAAATTAGGTTTTCTGATTTGCTTCTTTGGTTCAAAATTATTATTTGAGATTTATCTGTGGGAATGCATACATAGTAATTTATTCCTTGTCACTGCTGCATAAAATTACATTTTATAATTATACCCTGATGTATAGATTTATTATACAACTTTTGGACATACAGCCTGATTTGAGTATATTGGTGTTAAGGCAAAATTGCTATGGAAGTTATTATGCTTGGGTTCCAAAACACATGAAAAACAAGTTTTCTTTTTAAGGAACATGTCTAGTAGTTGAAATGGTCAGCTGTAGAGCAAAAGAACATACAAATTACTAGAAAATGACAAATTGTCTTCCAAATTGTTATGTTAATTGAATTTCCACCAGCAGAGTATAGGAATAATTTTTACTTCATAACTGTGTTGTTAAATATGTTGGTTGCTAGTCACATCCTGCTATAAAGTTAATCTTTATAATGCTATAACATTAAAACCTCATTTTCTCAGTATTATTAGTCACATTGCAAGAATTTAATAAACACACAGAATCGGAGAACTGAACTGGTGTTGTACAACATAAGATAGAATATTTGTATCATTGTAGAAAGTTTCATCACACACCTCTGCTCTATATCACTGACAAAAGTAGGTATGGATCAAAGTTTAAATTTTGATTGTGAATTATTACATAATTATGATATTAATTTGTATTTCTCTAGTATTAATAAACATTTTCTCTTATGACAAATACCTATATGTTCATAATTTTTGCCTTTTTTTAGTGAGTGGTCCTTTTTCCTTATTGATACTTAGAGGGGTTTACATATAATTAGGTTAAAAGATATTTGTCAGTCATATGCATAGCAAATGTTTGTCACTGTGGCTTATCTTTTCATTCTCTTTGTAGTATTTTCTGATATGAGGTCTTAATTTGAATTTAATGTATAAACATTTCCATTATGACAAACATGTTTTATGGCTCAAGAAATTATTTCATACATCAAATTATAGCAATGTTTTCCTTATATTTTATTCTTAACTAAAATCTTTTATGAAATTAATATTTATATTTAACCTCGTAATTACTATTTTTTAAAAATCAAATTTTTTCCTTCTGGTATAATATTGTATCTTCTTTAAATATTACTTTAGAGAAGAATTATGCATAGTAAGCTTTCTACTTTTTATTTTACAAATATGTCTCATTTTCTTCTCATATAAAAAAAATATTAAATTGAATTGGCAGTGTTTTGGTTTCCCCTCTTCAGGATTTTTTAAAAAGCAGAACATGATGACTCACACACATAATCGTACTTTGGGAGGCTGAGGTGAGAGGATCACTTATGGCCAGGAATTTGAGGCTGGAATTAGCTATAATTGTGCCACCACACTTCAGTATGGGCAATAGGGGGAGATTTTTTATATCTAAAAAGTAAATACATTTAAAAAAGGCATTCTACTGTTTTCTGACTTCCATTGTTATCACTGAGAAGTCTGCTATAATTCCTAACTAATCATTCTCCTCATAGTTTTTACATATTTTCAGTCTTTTCCTTTAATTATGTAACCATATTAAATAAACTTGTGTTGTATCCTGCACTTGTAATTTTACTGTATTCCTTCTTTTAACATGTAATTACTGCAGTTTTTTTCTGTTTTGACTTAAGAGAGAGAGAGAGAGAGGAGAAAAACAGAGAGAGAAAGAGCACTTTTGTTTTTGGAACATTATCTTGGAGAATATATTGACATTTTCATATGAAGTAAATTTATCCAAAAGGGAGTTTCTTTTGATTCTGTCTGGTGTTGGTGTCTATGGATATATACCAACACTTTGAATAAGAGTATTTTTCCTTAAAGCTAGAAAGTTGTATGAGCCACATATCATAGCTAAAACATGTAAATGTAGGTGCTGATGAGGGTTTAAGAATTTCCAGGAGAAACCTTCTCTATAGATGTCACCGACTTCAAGATAAGTTAATATACCCACTGTCTTCCTTAATAGAATATGTTTTATTTTTCCCAAACTGAGAAATTTGCCATTTAGGCATTTCAGTTCCTAGGTTTTTATTCCTCCTAATATATGTATTTCACAGTTCTATCAATGAACTATACACACACACACACACAGTCTTTAAAAATTTCATGGTAAATTCATAATATGAAAAAAAATATGGATGCATTTAAAAATTTTTTTGCACAAAAATAAACTGGTACGTACTTGTTATAACATGTCTCAACAGAATCTAATTTGAGGTGCCAAGAAGGACAAGACATCAGTTTGTAAAGAGCTCCAATCAGAGCAACATAAATTCTTCTAAAATTGAGTCAAGACCAAACATCACATCTATGTTGAAACTTGCAGGGGAGAATGGTGAAATCATTGATGCTTTATGAAAAGTTAATGGAGACAATGCCCCCTCAAAATTAGTAAAGGGTTACAAATGGTTAACTCATTTGAAGAAGACTGGAAACTATGTTGAAGATGAAGCCTGCAATGGCAGACTACCCACAACAATTTGCAAGGAAAAAATTAACCTTATTTATGTCCTAATTAGAAAGAATATGATTACAGCACAAACAATAGCCAACACCATAAACATCACAATTGGTTCAGCTTACACAATTCTGACTGAAAGATTAAAGTTGAGCAGACTTGTGACTCAGATGCCAAAACCTTTTTGCCCAGATCTGCTGCAGACAGCAGGAGAGCTTTCAATGAAAATTTTAAACAAGTGCAATCAAGATCCTAATGCAATTTTTCAAAGAATTGTAACAGAAGATGAAACTGGCTCTACCAGTATGATCCTGAATATAAAGCAAAATCAAAGCAATAGCCACCAAGAAATGAAAGTGATCCAGTCAAAGGAGTATACTGGTCAAGAGCAAAGGTCATGGCCACAGTTTTTTGCGGGGGTGCTCAAGGCATTTTGCTTGTTGATTTTCTGGAGGACCAAAAATGATAACACCTGCTTATTATGAAAGTGTTTTGAGAGAGCTTATTGAAACATAGGCAGAAAAACACTCAGAAAACCTTCACTAGAGAGTCCTTGTCCACTACAGCAATGCTCCTGTTTATTCCTTTCATCAAACAAGGCAAGTTTGCAAGAGGTTAGATGAGAAACTATTAGACATCTGCATTAACAGCTTGATTTGGGTCTGCCTGATTATTTTTGTTTTTCAATTTAAAAAAAAATCTGTAAAGGGTATGCATTTTTTTTCAGGCAATAGTGTAAGACTGCATTGACATAGCTAAATTCTCACGACACGCAGTTATTGCATAAACTTAATGACTGGTATAATTTGCAAGTAAATGTTGAACTTGATGTATATAGCTTATGTTGAAAAATAAAGTTTATATTTTTATTTTTATATTTAATTCCATTTTTCCAGAAACTTTTTGATGTCCTCTCATCTGTGTCTATATATGTCTATGTGTATATTTGTTTATATATACATATATGTTAAATATATTCGATTTTATTGAGCCAATGCTTTACCATGTTGCCAAAGTCATACACATATGAATATGTTAAATACATTAATTGTTTTTCTGAGATTGTAGATTACCATATTGCCAAAGTAAATTTCTCATTTCACAATTTACTAAATTTTTAAATTTTATTTAAATGCTATATTTCTTTTTATTAGCACTTTTAACAATCTAATTTAACAGATGTGCACTTTAGTATAACTATTTTTACACTTCTAACTCATATTGGGCTTCAATAGTTATTAAACATTTTGACAGTAAACACAAACTTTGATATAATACAAAAATACTAAGACTAGTGTTTGAGTGTGTCTCACTGTAAGGTATAATCAGATTCACCCAGAGAGGATTTAAAATTATGTACATATAATAAACTTAACAAGAACTATCCAAAGTTTATATTAAAGCTGTAAAACATTTCTAAAAGATAAACAATGTAGACGTGAAAGTAAACAGTCTTTCTTTGCTCTTGAATAGTGATAAATATATAATAGATATTAAAATATTTTATAAAGTCTTTTTCATCACCATTGTATGCATTTATTCACAAACAGATCCACTTAATATAAATAGAAAATCCAAAAATATATTCAAGTATTTTTAAACATTTAATGTATGATAAGGTACCAAATAAATCAGTTGGAAATGATAAATGTTTTGAGAAGAGGTATTGAGATAACCAGATACCAATATGAAAAAACTAAAATTTGATCAGGTTCTGGTGCCATATATAAGAAAATATGAAATTTATAAGTGAATTAGGGATTTACAGATAAAAATAAAAATTTATTTTGACCAGAAGAATTTAAGCAATTCCATTTTAAAAAGGCTAGAGGGAAATGTTCTTAGATAAGGCTCAAATACAGTAGTAATAATAAGAAAGATTAATACACATGACTACATAGAAACAAAAATATGTGAAATATACCATAATAAAAGTAAGAAACAAATGAAATGAGATAAATTTTTATTTATACCACTCAAAGAATTAATATGCTGAATATATTAAATATTTGTCACATGATTTGAAAAAAATTGCTTCTAATAAATGGATAAGAGATAAAAACAATTTACAGAAATTATTTATAATTAGGAAAAATACACATTAATGTTACATAAAATGCTACATCTGACCATTGAGACATTTTGACATTTAATAACAAACTCTCCTAAAGAATGAATAGAAAACAAGTATGCTTTTACTTTAATGATAATACAAAATGTTATACCTCTGGAGGTTAGTTTGGCTACATCTAAAAAATTACAACTCTGTTTACCTTTTAACCCTATAAATTTACATTTAGGAATTAATTCCAAAAACATACAAAATTCCGTATGCCCATTGCGCTGCTACTCAAAATAGCAAGAGATTGGAAATAATACAAATGTTCATCAATAACAGAATTTATGAGAAAGTACTGTACATGCACATCATGGTTACAATTTTCAAAAACACAATCAATATGCTACTATGGGTTGATATCTATAAAAATGTAAATAGTATGATATATTTTAACCTAAGAAATTGATAGACTGCAAATATATACAAGTGTGTATATATGAGTTCATATAATTAAATTGATAAATAAATTCAGACATAAATAAATATTAATTGAGGAGGTGGTGCGAACAGTTTGGGTAAGATAGATTGGAAGGTAGACTTCCTGAATATAGCTTGTATAATACTGATCTTGGGATCACAGAAATATTGTAAATATTTTAAAAAAATAGGCAAAATGTAAAAAAAAAGAAGAAAACCACATTAAAACATCACTGTGACTCTGTGTATTTGGTTGGTGATCTAATCACAGAGAGAATTACTTTCTGTATCTTAAAAGTACAGTAATTTGCTTGAAGATCCCTGGTGAGATATATCCTAAGGAAAATTAACAACTGCAAATAATCATAGCCTGCATCAGAATTCATATTTTAATAATAATATTATAACGTTATGTTCATTAATATATACATATGTGTGTATAATATGTAGTAGCACATATATACATATGTAATATATATGTATATATCTCTATATACATATAATATGTAATATGTATATATATAAATTACGCAAGCTTATATACATTGTATACAAACTATATAAGTAATTATATATATAAAACATTGTATATAAATTATATAAGTAATTATGTTAATTTTTGTAGAACAAAGATTTTAAAATTAAATGCAAATTTGAAGTAAAATTAAGCACAACTGTAATCCTAAATTAAATTTTGACATATTAATATGTATACATCCAATATTGTTCCCTTTCAAAGTTGTTTTTAAGTTTTATTTTTGTTTTCTGTAAAGGTCTAGATGCAGTGACTAATCTTTTAACAATAAACCCCTTTGTGTTCAGCTTGTAATCTCTATTTACAATTTATTTATCCAAAAACAAGATTCTTTAGAGAAATGGTAGGATATGTAAAATGTGAAATTAGAATTTTATATTAAACTAGAAACCAAGAAAATACTAATTACTACTGGTTTTGTGCCATCAGGAGACAGACACCAATGAGAACTGGCTTCCACTAGCCATATGAATCCCACAAAATCATCTCTGGACTAATATTAACAGAAAAATCTAATCTAATCTAGTTTCTAGATAATTCACTTCAGAGAAATCAGGTGGAAAAATTCTTAAATGACACAACAGGGTATGATCAGCAAAATTAGAATGTGAGAGATGTTCTCTGAGGTGAATAAATGAGAAGAAAAGACAAAGAAAGGGTCTCTCATAAAGTAAAAGACAAAATGCATGCAATATATGAAAGGTTTGATTTCTGATTTGAACAAATGTACTTTAAAATGCGTATCTAAAAAATTCAAGAATAAGTGATTGATAGACTATTTGAATATATTAAAAAGTTGTTAATAGTTTAGGTACTATGTTATTATTATGGTAGCCTTAAAATATGTTTTAATTTATCAATATGTACTAAATTATTAATGGATGAAATAACATTGTTTCTAAGGTTTGCTTTAACCTCCAGTTGTGGGAAGGTGATGGATAGAGAAAGAAGGAGATAAAGATGAAATAATATGATGATATATTAATGGAGGTTGGAGAGTAGTCCTTGGCATGATTGTACTATTCTTTCTATTCATGTGTGCATTTTTCCACAATGACAAGCTAAAAATAAATAAGCAAACTCACTATTGAACACTAAAAAACAAATAAAACAATACAACAACCAATTGAATAACAATCTTTCCAACTTGAGTCTAAGTGTTTCAGGAGTTCCTTAAGTAATTTAAGTTTTCAGGCAAAGATAAGGACCACTGCTAAGGAACTACAAGGTGGACAAAGTTAATATAACCTCAAGAAACTCTAAAATATCTGTTGACGTAAGCAGTTTTGACACACTTTAACTTTTTTGTGACGATGATTAGTAAATGAGATTTTTTTCTGTTTTTTGAGTTTTAGGCACTCAAAGCTAGTAATAAGGTAATATCTTCAAAAGGAAGCTATTTTTTTGGCATCAGTGAAGTAACTGAGACAAAATCAATTGTATAATACTTAACTCATCATTTTGTGGGCTTTTTAAAAGAATTGAAAATTCTGTATAGTAAGAAAAATTAGACTAAGAGCCTTAGAAAGAGTTAATAGGGTATGTGTGCTTTTCCTTAAAAGTGGATTTTAAAAAAGGTGTACTTTTCAAAACAACTGAAGGAATCTTTATGGGAAAATTATGAGATATTGGCTGGTGTTGTTTGAAGTTTATGGAATATATGGATTTATTTTCAGATTGTGTGTGGACAAGTGTAAATAAAAATGACTATGGGTATAATGGCTTGAGGTGGCCAAAATTAAAAAGAAAAGAAAAAAAGAAACAAAAAAGAAAGTCACTACTACTAGGGGCTGGTACTATCCCAGTGGACCAAAGACCTTCCTGTTTACTAGGCCCCAGATGCGAACTTGCTGGGAGATATTAAGAGGAATTCTATTTAGAAATCTCACCTAGAAGGCAAGGAGCTCTCAGTGAAATGGTAAACTGCCAAATGTCCAGGACTAAGGAAATATTAAAGAGCAGTTGGCTAGAGCAAGTATGAAAGCCATAGAATTGCAGGTCTCAGGAGCTTTGTCAAGAACTATAGAAAATATCTTAGAGAATAAAACTCAGCAACTGAACATCTTGCACCCACAGGCATCAACACCCAGAGCTGGAGACCTCTCCTGCTTCTTTCCTAATTCATCCAAGAGAGACCAAGCTCTATGGCTGCTGCAGTGCTTTGGAGTGAAAGCATAGCAACCAGTTTATAAAGCCCCCTGTCCAGCTTAGGCCTTCAAGCTTAGGTCAGGTTTGAGTTGTGGAAGTGTCAGAGGCATTTATATAAGAACAATTCCATCTTGAGTAAGGGCTAGGAAAATAAGGCTGGGACTTGCCAGGCTGCATTCCCAGAAAGTTAGGCATTCCTAGTCCTTAAATGTTTAAGCTTAAGGAAACAAATTAATAACGTTTACTAAACAGACTCAGACTTTGGAGTGTCCTAATATTCCAATATCTTGAGAACAAAGGAATTCCTAATTTTGGTTTACAAATAATAATATTGATTCTTGTAAAATATAGTGATAAAGAAAATTAATCATTTATCACAAATCCTTGTAGCAGAGCACATCTGCCCATGATCCTTTTTTTTTATTTAATATATACAAGCATTGTACCTAGGATGGATGTGTCTCTCCTCTTACTTTTGGGAACGCCGTACTCTGTCTGGAATAGCTGTACTTTCACTGCTTTATTTTCTTAATAGACTTGTTTTTCCTTTGCACTGTGGACTCGCTCTAATTCTTTCTTGCTTGAGATCCAAGAACCCTCTCTTGGAGTCTGAATCAAGAACCCTTTCCTGTAACAGAAGGAGATAAACTTTAAAATGTTTTAAGTGTTTGGAGCATTAAACCATGGACCTATGTAAGATAAGTAAGTTCTTTTGCTGATTAACCTGAGACTATTTTTGTGACTGCATAACATCTAAAGAGCAATTGGTCCTGTGTAAGATTTCATTCATGTTTGGAGAATATGAAGATAAGAAAGAAAATATGTAAAAGGAAAGGAAAATATAAATTACGTTTTGTTTGCTATCTATTTAGAACAGCTCATTTAAAATTTTTGTAGGAAGTTATAAACATGTAAGTGAAAAGATACATTTATCTGTCTAAGAGGTATTTATGTAATATATAAAAGAACTAAAACATTCAGAATATAGTTTTAATATTATTTTCATTTGCCAAAATTTAAAATAATATATCCACTACAATGTCTAAGAATTTTTAATATGAAAACATTATATTCATTTCTATGAGGCTGTGTGTGTATATATGAGTGACAGAGGACCAGGCTGCATGAGGCTGCGTGCTTCATTGAAGAAGAGAAAAATGTGGAAGAATATAAAGCACACCTGGACCTGAATCCCATGGTGTTACATAGAATGAGTTTTCAGTGTTACATAGAATGAGTTTCGGCCTCTCATCATGAAAATTCACAAAGGGTGATGGTGGGTCTGATCTCATATATGTGAATCTCTAAACCACTGTTCTACAAAGACACAGAAAAGGATCAACCAAATAACAGCAGAGGAGTCATGCTGGCATTCAATGAATGCACTAACTGCTTTTTTACAGTGTTCTTCAATGTGTTACTTCTGCCATGCTGAGACCTGCATAAAAATGAAATGTCATACTTCACTACCCTTCCAGACAGTGGTACAGTTTATTTTCTTGTCTTCTGATAGAGTTCACAAATTTAATAACTGCCTTTTATCCTGGTCTCTATATTCCCTTTCAGCTTCCTTTTCAGTCTTCGCTCTCTCTGCAGGCTTGCAGGAAATGCCTCATTTTAGGTTTTCTATAAAGGACATAATAGACAAGAAAAGCAAAAGCAAAGAGGTTATTATCTATCATTTAGAAATGGACAAGGGGCAATCAGACCATTTTAATGGAGGCCGAGTGCAAAAAAAAATATCTTTGCTATTGTAATATTTACTGTGTTCTTTAGGTTGAGACAATTTGTGCCAGAATAAATTGAGTAGTTTATGTTGAAAAGTGTATTGTGGTTCTTTTAATCAGTGTCCACTCTGAAAAAAATAATTTATACTTAATAAAAAAATAATAATGGGGTTATTTTCAGGGAAATGGTGATAAAATGGGACAGATTTTTTTTAGCTAATTAACAAATACAGTGATGAATTTGAGTTATTCTGCTTTGATGCATGTGTCTATAATTAATAATGACTTTGCAGGTCTCCACATGTTTCCTAAATAACAATGACAATATCATTAATGAGATATATTATTATACAGGATTTTTGGAAGTTGGAAAATAATAGAGTAAGATTCAGGCAATATTTCTAAAGCAATATCATCTGCTGGTAGAACCAATAATCCTTCATTTACATTCTCATTACGGATTGAATAGGCAAGGCACCACCTTCTTCTGAGTTGCTTTTAAACATGCAGGCAAGCACATTACTAGCAAATTGCAAGAGTGAGTTTGTAACTAGACATCTTTGTTCCTGTCCCATGTTCTACACCTTTCACCTCTTTGATTAAAAACACAGCATGTGAGAATGACTCATTGTTAATCTTAGAGAAAATGGTTTGTAACACTGAATTACTTAAATTCTAATTGCAGTGCTTTGCCTACAAATAATCAACTTCAACCAGAACTTTTAACTAGATGATGTTTAATTCTCTTTCAAAATACCAAGTGGCTCTCAATGCTTCCATAGTTCTTGCATCCCAATAAGTAAATATCAAAGGATGTACTTTAGAAGAAGCATGAGATTGTAAATGCTGAAATTAATTTTCTATCATTCTATTCTTAACTCTATAGCATTAGATTGCAGGATCACAGTAATTCTATGTACTTCTAAAAATTCCAGTACTAAATAAATTTGGCATGATACTACTCTAATTAGAATTTCATCTGAATTTGTTTCATGCCATTTTATTTTATTCTCTTACAACACTAAAAACAGTGAGCTTTGTGAGAAAACTGTGAGCTGGCATGTAGTTAAATCATTCTCTCAGTGAAAATTTTCAGAGTTGATAAAAGGAGATCTTTTTAAGTTAGAACATTCAAGAGCTATTCTTAAACTTTGGAGTGCATAAGAAACATCTGAGGTGTCTATCAAACATATAGTTTCCTGGGCTGCATTTCTAGAGATTTATAGTAAACACTTTGGGCAGGAGACCTAAGCTTTTGCATTATATTGTCATGCTTCCTGTGATTCTTTTAAACACTATGAAAGCACATTTTAGAATTTGTTTTTTCTATTTCAGTGTTATATTAACAACACTGGTATATCCTTATTATTTTAATGCCATAATCACTTTCCAATTCTTCTGAATTTGACAAAACATTTCATTGAATTTTATCTTTCTTTCCTCCAGTCTTTCTTAACAATCCTCTTTCTCTCCTTAAAATAATCTTTCTTTGATTTATTGTCTATTTTTTAATATTACTACAACATCTACCTAATTGACTTTCCTATGCCATTTTGTTCTATTTCAATACATTACAAATATTGCTATCAAAATAATTCTCAAATTTAGTTATCTGCTGAACATGTTACTGTCAAAGTGATTATACATATATTAATATGGTAGCTTTCAAAATGAGACTATGACACAAGAAATGTTTTTCACATTGCAACGGTATATGCATATATCTGTAACTGAAACGCGCATGCGCGCGCACACACACACACACACACACACACACACACACACACACACACAAGTTGTTTTACACCAAGACTTACCCTATTGTATGTAACTCAATTATGTTCTATAACGTTTTGGTCTATTCTATTCTATGATTTTTTAATTGTTAATAAAAACTCACTAAATTGACCCACAAATGAATTTTTACTTGCATTTTGATTATTGGTCCTAGACTTCAGTTATCCACTGTAAGGGTCACTCTATTTTGATTATTTTATCTTTAATTTCTGCTTATTGTCCAGCAAGTCATCATAGAGAAATGTAAATTTACTTGATGATGAAATAGAAGATTTGGAATTGTCCCCATCTTGCTGAAGACTGGATCATTACAAATATACCGTATCGGTTTATACTTCCTAAGATGTTATTCTGTATGTACATTACCCATAATAATCACATTTTAAAAAATATACAGCATCTTGCTCTATCTCCTAGTCTAGAGTGCAGTGGCATGATCATGGCTTATTGCAACCTCAACCTCTTGGTCTCGAGTAATCTTCCTTTTTCAGCCTTCCAAGTAGCCGGGACTGCAAGAATGTACCACCCTGCCTGGCTAATTTTTATTTTTTATTTTTGCAGAGATGAGGGTCTAACTATGTTGCCCGGGCTGGTCTTGAACACCTGGCCTCAGGCAATCCTCCTGCCTTAGCCTACTAAAATGGTGGGATTATAGGTGTGAGCCACAGCATCTGGCCCAGATTTAAATCTTCAAATATGGTACTGGCCTAAAAACAGACACCTAGACTAATGGGACAGAGTAGGGAATCGTGAAACAAATCCACTTGTCTACAATGAACTCGTTTTTGACAAAGTTGACAAGAACATACACCAGGGGAATAAGAGTCTCTTCAATAAATGGTGCTAGGAAAACTGGATATTCACATGCACAAGAATGAAATTAGACCCCTATCTCTTGCCATATACAAAAATCAAATCAAAAATGGATTAAAGACTTAAATCTAAGAACTCAAGCTGTGAAACTACTACAAGAATACACTAAGGAAAACCTTCAGAACATTGGTCTCTGCAAAAATTTCTTGAGCAATGCCCCACAAGCACAGACAGCCAAAGCAAAACTGATTAAGTAGGATCACATCAAGTTAAAAAGCTGCACAGCAAAGGAAAAACCAACAAAGTGAAGAGACAACCCACAGAATCAGAGAAAATATTTGCAAACTACCCCTCTGACAAAGGAGTGATAATCAGAATATATAAGAAACCCAAACAACTCTGTAGGAAAATTTCTAATTATCCGATCAAAGGATGAACAAAAGATTTGAATACACTTTTCCCAGAAGAAGAAGAAAAAGGCAGCAGGCATGTTGAAACGTACTCAACATAATTGATCATCAGAGAAATGCAAATCAAAACTACAATGAGATATCATCTCTCTTCTGTCAAAATAGCTTTTGTCCAAAAGACAGGCAATAACAAATGCTGGAGAGGATGTGGTGAAAAGGAAACCCTTGTATACTTTTGGTGGGAATGTAAATTAGTACAATTACTATGGAGAACAGTTTGGAGGTTGCTCAAAAAACTGAAAAGAGAAATACCATATGATCTAGCAATCCCAATGCTGGGTACAAAACCAAAAGAATGGATATCAGTATATTGAAGAGATAACTGCAATCTCATTTGTTGCAACACCATTCACAGTAGCTAGGATTTTGAAACAATGTAAGTTTCCAAGTTTTCATCAACAGATTAATGGATAAAGAAAATATGGTACATATACAGAATGGAGTACTATTTAGTCATTAAAAATAGTAAGATCTAGTCATTTGCAATAACATCGATGAAACTGGAGATGGTTATTTTTAGTGAAATGAGCCAGGCACAGAAAGACACACATTGCATGTTCTTACTTATTTGTGCAATCTAAAATTAAAACAATTGAAATTTTGGACATAAATAGTAGAAGTATGGTTACCAGGGGCTGAGAAGAGTATTGAGGGGCTGCGTAGAAGTGGAGATGGTTATCCGATACAAAAAGAAAAAAGAATGAATGAATAAGACCTAATATTATTTATTGTAAATCCTATTGCTAGGATTACAGGGTGATTATACTCAATAGCTTAATTATACATTTTAAAATAACTACAATAGTGTAACTGGATTGTTTGTAACACAAAGGATAAATGCTTGAGGGGATGAATGCTCCATTCTTTTTGATGTGATTGTCTGACATTCTAGCCTGTATCAAAACATCTCATGTACCTGTATCAAAACATCTCATGTACCTCATTAATATATGTACCCACAAAAATTAAAAATGTAAATTAAAAAAATAAAAATAAATCTTCAAATAGATGATGATTTTCTTTCTCATCAAGAACCCTCAGTCCTTTTAGTTTTTACTATTATAAGCACCTTACTTTGCCTAAAGTGAGCACTTACATCTACTTTTAATAATAAATGCTTAGCCCTAGGAAATCAGTATCATAGATGAACTATAATGTGTATTTTATATAATATTAGAGATTGGGGCACTTGAGAAGCTAATTATTCCTCTGATTCATTAAATTCTTCAACAATGTCTTTACTAGAAATTGATTGTTGTTAGAAAACTTCTGGGGAAAGGGGGAGGCATTGATTATAGCAGGAAAAGATATGGAAGTTACTTAAAAGAGATTGAAAAGATAAAATAGAACAACATTTATCTGAAAATAATTAATAATTAAATGTTAAAAGTAGGTTAAAATCAAAACAACAAATTTAGAAAAATAAATAACAGATAAATGAAAACAATGATGTGGATTTGGTGTCAAGATTCTCCTTTCTATCTTCCCCTGTTGGCTCTTGGCTTCATCATTAGGTAGCTCAAATTATTTATCCTTTTGTTTACTTTCAAATTTTATATTTAAATATGATCCCTTGAAGGACATTGCAGTAATAAATACACGAACCTACTCTTAGTTAAAACATTATCTCTTGTGTAAAAATCAGTTTACTCTATCTGCTGAAATACACTACACAGGAAACAGACTTTACATTTCTAATTCTTGGATTTTGATAGCCATGGGTTACCTTTGTTTTTTGTTTTTAATTTGGCTTTAAATGCTTTTTAATATGTGTCAGAAACTGGTGAAATTAGTTTCTTACTGTTGATTCTTCAGGTCTCTTGGGATGTGTATGTATGTATGTATGTATGTATGTATGTGGGTATTTATTTATTTAGAGATGGAATCTCGCCCTGTCACCTGGCTAATTTTTGTATTTTTAGTAGAGATGGGGTTTCAGCATGTTGGCCAGGCTGGTCTCAAACTTCTGACCTTAGGTGATCTGCTCGCCTCAGCTTCCCAAAGTGCTAGAATTATAGGCTTGAGCCACCTCGCCTGGCCTTCCCCTGGGTTTTAAATGTCTTTTCATCTTTTACCTGAAATTTCTAGGTTTATCCTTTTTAAACCAGTATTTTCAAGATTTGGACTAACTGTCAATGTTAAGTGTCAACATTATTGTGAATTCAACTGAAGAATTTTTATATGATGAATATACTCAGTCTCTCTTCACCATAATTGTATCTTTCAGCATTTGAAAATGAATTATAGGACATGATAGTGCTGGCATTTCCACTGGCAGGAAATATGATTCTTTCCATGTTAATTAGATTAGGTAATATGTTGTTAACATTTACTTCAGCTAACAAAACAAACAATAAAAAGGCAACGTTAGAGGTACAAAGGAAGGCTATATAAAATAATTTGCATGTGTCTTATCACAATATTTACAAATAAATTATTCATTTACCTTATTATTGCCTTCATAAAGCAAGTATAGTGCATCTGCAATTAAATTAAAATCTAGAATTCTTATTAATAAAATAAAGTTGCTAGAGAAAAAATGGCTTCTAGAAAATTAATGAATTATCTTTATATTTCAGTAATATTATAATTTAACATATTCCTTGGCAGCTAGACTGTATTTTTAAAAAGTAATGCCTCAGTGAGTAGTTTTTGAATCAGATATATGGATTCCTTTTACATTTATATACTGGCCTGATATAAAATACATTTTTCTATTAGGCAAAACATTAACAGGGATTATGAATAACCTAGCAGTATATATTAAGGCTATGTAAGTAGAATTTGTTTCACATTTTAATATGTGCATTAACTGAGTCTTATCACTAAGTAAATTTCTAATAGATCACTAAAATTCTTTCCAATATCAACTCTTCAAATCATCTCTTACAACACACAAAGAAAACACATTTGCAATTCATGCATAAAAAGTTTTAGAATCATTCATTATTAAAGTTTCAGAAGGCTGACTAATATGAATTTGTGAGATTAATGCATATGAATACATAATTGATGAATTATACTTTCATAACAGTCCTTTCAAGATTAACTTTTTCTTCTGATAGGATGGGGTGGACTTCAAGCTCAACAACATTGTGAACGTAAATAAATATGAATTCATTCTTAACCCCATGCATTCAGCGCAGTCATTTACATGACGTCTTCTCATTCAGTTAGAAATGTCTCCAGTGAAGAGTAAACAAACGGATAGCAAACCACTATGAAATAATTCTAAATTGAATTTTTAGTTAGCTGTTACACTCAGGGATTTTGATGCTTTTGGTTGGAAACTGTATTTATGTGCATATGATTTTGATGAAGGAAAAATAAATCCAACTTGTAGGCTTTTTCAAAGTAAACCATTTTTACTTTTTATAAAAAGAATTCAAAAAATTTAGTTTCTGTTTGATACTTTAATTGATGTTAATTTATCATCCCATTTTTTTCTCTGCAAAATGAATTGTACCCATCAGTGGTATCCTAAGAGAAGGGCAGCAAAAACAGTCTGCCAGATACAAAATAGCAGTATTTTATCAATGCCATTGTTTAAAATCAACAAGTCAACTATCTTTTAGTTGGTTTTATCATTGTTTTAAAGATTTTTAACATAAAACACACACCTTTTTGCACACATCCTTGGTACTTTCTTCACCTCACTTGCATGGCATGATTGTTAAGATTAAATTAAACTTGTGTGGACCTGGCTATTTTAATATTGTATGCATTTTCCTTGTCTTAAAAAATAAGTAAGGAGCCAGGTGCAGTGGCTCAGGCTTGTAATCCGAGCACTTTGGGGAGGCAGAGGCAGGTGATCACTTGAGCTCACAAATTTGAGACCAGCCTGGACAAGATGGTGAAACCCTGTCTCTACAAAAACTACAAAAATTAGCCAGACATGGTGGTGCAAGCCTGTAGTCCCAGCTACTCAGAAAGCCAAAACTTATCTCCAAAAAATAACAATGATAGTAATAAGTAATTCCAGAAATAAGTGCAATTTTAATATTTGTAATAACATTTCTTCTTTAATCTTTATATATGTATATTTATTTATAAAGTAATATCCCAAGAGTGTCTCAATTTATTTCATTTGAGCTATAGAAGTGAAATGATTATTCAAAATACTTTCAGAAGATACCTGAAAATAAAATGTTTACCAATTTTTTTACATAAAAATACTCTGTTCTAAAATTCCTAGATAATTAGCTCTTAACTAATACTTGGGTTGATTATGGTTAGATCATAACTATAGAAGAATACTTCATATTTTAATATGTTTGAAATATTTCAAGCATATAATCACAAAAAAATTTAAATATATAAATTGTAATAAAATATTTAAATAAAATATAATTTATTAGTTTATTTTAGATACTTTCTATCTCTACTGAATTATCTAGGATTAGACCATACTTTATATATACAGACAGATTATGTGACAAAGTAGTAGATATATAACACCTAGGTTTTATAAGACACCTCCGTATCTGCTGATGACCAATCATATTGAGCACCATTTCATATAATTATTGGCAGTTTAGTTATTTTCCCCTGTCAAGTGTCAAAAATTAGGTTGCAGCCCAGGGTGGTGGTGTATGCCTATACTTCTAGCTATTTAGGGGGCTGAAGTGGGAGGATTCCTGGATCCCAGGAATTCAAATCTAGCCTAGGCAGCATAATGAGATTCTCTCTTAAAAAAAAAATGGTTGTTGACATTCTTATTGATTTATAAAAGTTCTTTATATATGTCCTAGATATGAGTCCTTTGTCTTAGCTATATATTGAAAATAACTTCTTCCATCTGTTGCCTTGCATTCTTACTTTCTTAATGGTGACTTTAGAGGAATATAAATTTTAGCAAAGTACAATATATCAGTCAATGTATTCATAATTATGTTTCAAATGTATTTTTCCAGTGTATCAGCGAAAACCTGACTTGGTTCAAAATTAGGAAAATATTCCATCATCTTCACAAAGCTTGTTCTACAATTCAAATTTATTTTATAATCTGTGTGCATCTATTTTTGGTGTATGGTATTAGATAGGGTCAAAGTTACCTTGGTAATTTGGTATCTAATTGATCTAGAAAGTTTACCTTTCTCCTCTGTTACTTTAGTAATATCTTTATCAGAATTTAGTGACCACATATACATCAGACTGTTTTTGGTCTCCCCATTCTGTTTATCAGTTTATTTGTATCTCCTTGCACCAATATCTCATAATATTTGGTGCTGTATGATCTCCAACACTATTCTTCCTCAAATGTGTCTTTGACTTTTCCTTCCTTTTTTGCCTTTCATTTGCCATATAAATTTTCGTATCAGCTTGGCAAATTCCATTAAAAGTCTGCTGGAATTTTGATTGGAATTGCATCATATCTATAGATTATTTGGGAGGAAATATTCATCTTAGTAATATAGAGACTTCTAATTGATGAACATAGTGTAATTTCTCCATGGATTTATTGCTTTAAGTAATATGATTCTTAAAAATCATTTTAATGGTTACTCTAGAATGTACAACCTGCATTTTGATTAGGTGGTGTCTAAGAGTAGAACTTTAAGTTCTGCTTAAAACAATAAAATTGTTTAAAAATTTCCCTCACTTTCTTTTTGTTCTATTATCATAAAATATAATTCCACATATATTCTAAATCCCAGAAACAACTAAATCATGTATTTATCAAACTAAATGCATGTTTGTTTGAAATGAAGTCTCACTATGTTGCCCAGGATGGACTAAAACTCCTGGACTCAAGTGATCCTCCCACCTCAGCCTCCTGAGTAGCTGGGACTGCAAGCATGCATCATCATGTTGGATTCCATATTGAATTCTTAATTTCAGCCAAGGTCAAAAAGTCTAATATACATGTTACTGGAGTCTTAGGCAGAGAGAAAACAAGGACAGAGAGAGGAGAGAGAAAGTACAGAAACCGTATTGAAAGAAATATTGACCATGTTTATTTCCAAGTGTCAGAAGACATTAAGCCACAGATTCTAAGAGTCCCACTTATTCCTACTGATATCTAAAAGCTTGATTGAAGTTAAATTCTAGAACTTCTGCTATAAGCAAGTTATATACAAGGTACACACAACACAAACCACACCTATGACACACCCTAGAAAAACCAGTGACAGAGTAATTACCAAATACCATCAGTAAAACGGACACTTAATTTTTAAAGGATGTATTAAAATAAATGTATTTTAATATGTTATGCTTTAAAAATAAATAACAAAATGTCTGAATTATATATAATTTTCTCATCAATGTCAGATATTTATTTATTTATGTCAGTAAATTCTAGAATAGAGATGGTATCATAAACAAATACATAAAAATATTTTTTTTAATTGTTTGAACCTAGATAGTCTTTGTTTTGCTGCAGTAATAAATATCACTTCCACCTCAAACACTAATGGCTTACAATAAAGAAATGTGTGTTCATCACATGCCTATATCTTATTTTCTCTCTCCAGGATCTAGAATTATAGAGTAATTCTAGATTACTCTAGAATTACTGGAGTATTATTGGAGCATTATTGGTTACCATGACAAAGTAAAAGAGAGCATGATTATTTACTTGTTTGCCCTTTTAATGTCTGCCTAGAAGAAATTATGACATTTTATTGTCAATGGAAATCCTATGGTCACATAGTCAATGAGTTGAGATGGTGTCTAGAGGAAAACCGTAGATCCTGGAGAATAACGAGCAAAGACCTCATGTTTTTCTTGTCTCTATCTCCCTATTGTATGTAGCTGTGGAGGAGAGGGGGAAGAGACCACTTGTGTTTTCATTTTATATTGCTTTCATTTTGTTTTTCTGTTTATAAGTATATAAACATTGGGGCTGATCATAATTACTCTGAATATCCTTTTTCTGAGAAAACGGTAAGTTTGCATGTTTCTGTGGTATCAGTGCATGCTTTGTCAGAAAAACAGTCATTCTAAGTATTCTGAATATAGATTAATATAGAAATTGAGGTTTATATGAATGTGCGGGAAATGGGAAAGCAAAGCACAGGGAAGGACTTTTGAAAAGGCAGGAAGCTGCCACCATAAAGTTAGAGAAACAGAGTGAACAACTCAGCATGACATATTGAAGAATGTGTTTGTCAAAAGCTACCAAGAAATCATTGACTTTTAAAAGAAAATTCTAAGCAAGTTTTCTACACTTATCTCAGTAGGCAGCACCATAGTGTGGTTCTCGATTCTTACCAACAGGCAGCTGTAAATTCCACATCTGCTCACTTGTCTGCTGGTAATCACTTCCAAGGAGTAATGACCTCTGTTTTCTCTCCTGCTTTCTAAGAGAAGATTTTAGGAAACATAGTTTCAAGCTTCTCCACAGTTACGTAGAGGAAATTTTAAAAGGGTAAGGTGATTATACTGAATTGGTAACAGATAATTCAGCCATCATACTAATTTGAGGTTAGATGTAGTTGTATAATTTCTTTTGGCCAATGAAATATGAGAAGAATTGTGTCACTTCTCAGCAATCTATTATTCTAGGAGTCCAGGAGTTATTGCAGGTTTCTCCTACACACAGAGATAATGGAAACATGTACCAAGATGAATGTTCATCAGCCTGGGTCTCTGAGTGATTATAACGAACAGAGTTGCCCTTCAAACCCAACTTGGATGGGTAATATGTTCAAGAAATAAAGTTTTGTCACATTAAGTCACGAAAATTTTGTTATTGTAGCCTGACTATGCTAATGCATAACAACAAAATCACACACACACATACACACACACACACACACACACACACACACAAACACACACACACAATCTTACTGGCTTAAAATAAGACAGCATTATTTATTTACCTATCATGTCACATCAATCTAAGGTTTTCAGGAGGCCTCTGTTTCGGTCATTCTCACTCCAGGACCAAGCTGTTGAAAAAGCCATCATATCTGATGCTGCCATCACAGTGACGGATGAAAAAATGATTAGTTCTTGTTGATTATATGCAGAAATGGTCTAATTTATCTAAATTTATTGAACAAAGAAAATCACAAAAATGTACTTAATTTATAGAATTCAGCTGAGTGCAATCTTATCATGTGCTTGGAAAAAAATATGAACTAGAACACTTATTAATATTTCTGATGACTACCACCATGGCAAGAAACTCAATGAGATAATGAATGACAATTATAGATTATGAGAGTATTTTCACGAGTTAGAAAGATAGATTCAGTTACAAGATATAAAATCCCAGAGGCATACAAATAAAGTTCTATATTCAAATCCTCAAGAATCAAGTCAGAAAGCAAAATCTCTCAGGAGTTATAGTTAAAAACAAACAAATTAAAAACCAAAATACTGGTATTATACTTTATTTAAAAAAAAATCAATTCCTAGTAGCAAATAGTTTTTAAAGAGGGGAAATTTATCCCTTACTCTTAAATATTTCTGGGGCACACTTGTGATTTTTGAGAACCACATTGGAAGGAGTATAAAAAATTCCACACCAGTATTAAACTAAGCGATTCAAATATATATTAGGGGGAGAATAAGGGAATTAATTATTGAAAATGCTGGGAATGATTATTCTCTAGAACAAATATCTCATAATTTAATACTATCTATTTTGATATATTTTGAAGAGAATTATACCAGCTCTTTATTCAAAAAGAGAAAAACAGTGTTGAAATAAAAGGAGAGATTTTAGTCTAAAATAAGGAAGAATTTTATGACATCTTTCAGAGCAAAAACAAGAGACAATAATAGCAATAACAACAACAAAACAATGAATAGGGCAAACACTGTAGAAAATTCCATCTATAAATAACTAACTAAGAATGTATTAAGCACTGTCTTGTTGACATTATTAAAATATTTTTATTGTATGAGAGGTTTGCTATGCCTGAGATGCTTAGAGATTATGTTTCATCATATACTCAAAAAGAAATTATAGGTCAAGCAGAGTATATAGCAGCATTTTAAAAAGGGAGCTAATTTTAAATTTCAGACAATATCAGTATGATATCCAAAAAATTACTTTCTTGAAGTAGTTTTATGTACAATTATTATTTCCTCTAGGTAAAAAGCATGGTTATCATGTTTTCAAATAGAAATAATCAGGGTAGGGGCTGGGCGCAGTGGCTCACACCTGTAATCCCAGCACTTCAGGAGGCCAAGGTGGGCAGATCACCTGAGGTCAGGAGTTCAAGACTAGCCTGATCAACATGGTGAAATCCCATCTCCACGAAAAAAAATACAAAAATTAGCTGGGCGTGGTGGTGCATGCCTGTAATCTCAGCTACTTGGGAGGCTGAGATAGGAGAATAGCTTGAATCCCGGGAGGTGGAGGTTGTGGTGAACTGAGATCACACCACTGCACTCCAGCCTGGGTGACAGAACGAGACTCCATCTCAAGAAAAGAAATGATGGGGCTAAAACAAAAGCGAATTAGATTTTAAGTAAGTAAAAGTATTGGCAATAGTTTGTGTTCACTTTGGTATGAGAGTATATATGAAAATTAGACATCAATGTTTTAACACTTGCAAACATGTTTTAAAGTGGATATAAACATCTCTTCTAAATATATTTTTAATATGGAATATCAGGAAAACAATCATGTATTTTGCATAGAATATACTTAAAACAATGAAAAGTAATCCAAATATTCAGGCATACTATTGTCTTAGAAGAAATAAAAAGATTCATCTTTTATGAAAGTAACAAAATATGTATTATAATAAGTAGAGCCACACTAGCATTGTTGTGTTCTCACATAAGAGAGTTAATTTTATACTTACTTTTTAAATAAGTGTGCATGATGGCTTCTGGACATACATCATTGAGAAGGTCCTTAAAAGGGAATTATACCTTTGCTGTATAGAAGATCTCTTTACTGTAGGTCAAGGTTGAAGATAATCTATTCCTTTACATGATCACAAAAGAGTTGTGGAGTCAGTCTTAAAAAGCCTAATACTCGGGCAATAAATAAAGTCTATCCAGCTTACGTACCGTTGACAAAAAGGCTGTTTTTCTTGACCAGTTATATGCACAGTACTAAATGCAAAACTATTCTTTAGAATCTCTAGCATATCTGAATTAATCTAATAAATTTTTGTTCCAGAATACATTTGTGATTTTCACTAGAGGAATAATGAAATTTTAAGTTTTGTAATTAGCAAAGACAATAGATCATACAGAGGTGACAAATTTTTATATTATATTTAATATCAATATATATCTCTAATTCTAAAACATAAAAGGGGAGAATATTTGAATATATTCATTATTCAACCTAAAAGTAAGCCTTTAATAAAATACCTTGAAAAATACAATTTTATTATTTAAAAATAAATTCAATTCAAGAAGCCAGTACTTACCGAGGCATAACATATGTATAGCATTACAACAAACTGGTCAAACTTTTGAAAGTTCAAGAATTCACAGATGACATGACAGTGAAATTTAGACTAAACCTTGTGCTAGCTGAATAATTATATCCCATAACCTGAAAACTGAATTTATGATGTAAATCATTTATAGGCTCCTTATCCCAGACTTGTTGTTTAGTGTCTAATAATTAATGTGGGAAATCATTAAAAAACAGAAAAATCTAGTTGTTTTCAGACCCAATGAAGACTTGAAATTATTTGAATGAATGTAATCTCATCAGTTCTTCAGTTCACAACGTTTTTATTCCTATTTTCTACCTTTATAGTTGCTACTAAAATCTTTAGATATGTTTACAAAGTCAACATACAATACATATTTTAACGTGAAAAACTTTCATTTCTTGTTGTAAAGAGATCTAAAATGCCATAATTTTATTAATTAGAAACTGAGTGTTGTTATATATAGTGGTGGAATGAAAAAGTGAGATTTGGTTTTACTCCCTAAGGAGTCTACAGTGTAATTGGGGAATAGAGATTTAGCAGGGGTGGGGAGCAGTGTTGGGGAAAACGTGATTTTACCAAAGAATGTTACATTTTCAAAATTCCTTAAATACAGTAGAATTTGTCTTCCTCATACTGCACAATGAATAGGAGCAAAACAAAACAAAAAGTTTAGAAATTTTCACAAAGTCATTCAAAAATTAGTGACCAAGACAAGAATAAAACTCAGGTGAAAGGCTGAATGTGGTAGGCAATGTTATTGACTTCCTATCCAGGAAATTTGTGAAGTGGCCACCTAATTTTATGCATATGACTCACCTTTAAACTCACAGAACCTCAGTTGTCTGGCGTATTAAACCCTCCTGTTATGGGCTGGATTGTCTCACCTGTAATATTTACATGTTGAAGTCCTAACCCATAGTATCCCAGAATGTGACTGTATTTGAAGATAGGTCTTTTAAAAAGATAATTAAGGTAAAATGAATGAGCCATGATTTAATATGACTGCTGTCCTCATAAGAAGAGGAAATTAGGAAACAGATACATAGATCATACAAAAACAATGAAGAAGATGGCCAAGGACAGAGACTCTCAGAAGAAACCAACCTTGTCAACACCATAAACTGCTAACCCCCAAAACTGTGAGGAAATAAATTTCTGTTTTTTAAATCACAACCTGTGGTAATTTGTTAGGGCAGCCCTAACAACTAAACTAAAGCATAAAGTTCATATAAAGATTAAACAGGATTATATATGCAAGCCATTTTGCATACATAAAGTACTCAGTTCCAGTTACTTTTCCTTTTTTAATGCTACTTTTTCCCTCAATCAAAGACAATGATGAAGAATGTCCAGCATATCTGAAAAACTCGATAGGCAGAAAGTTTATAGATGAGATGCTCAACTGATTCAAACCTGTAAAGAAGAAAAATAAGAAAACCTAAAAGGTAATACTTACCATATCAGAACAAAGTGCTATTCTTTTAAAAAAGAGCTGAACTAACATCTCTCAGTTCATCGGGAAATGGCAGAAGTGAGTTTGGTTTAGAATTCCTAAACATATACTCAAAGAGACATGAAAGAGTTAAATGAGGCTCCACAGAGCTCCTTCTTCTTATTGTCCATAATTACTAGCTAGAAGGAAAGACCATTGTTTGTCAAAACATGCCATATCTGTATATAGTTAAGCATCTCCAAAGCTTATAAGCTGCAAAAATGAGTGTCAAGTAATCTAATTTTAACTTTTTCTGGTTTCAAAAAGAGTTCACGATATTTGTTCAATCAATTTACTCATTGACTAATTATTATTGACTAGAGATAATTACCTTTAAAAAATCCTTTATTCCTTATATCCTTATTCTAGGGCCCCTCAAGGAGCCTTGTGAATTAACTAGGCAAACAACTTGAGACATTGCCTCAAGATAGATTTATTTAAAATAAACGAATACCATTAATCTCATTCAGACACTTGGCCAGGGAGGCATTTCTGCTTAAGTGTGCAATTGCACACTGCTGAGCTGTCATGCTGGGATGCAGAATAGAACTCTGACATTTGAGTTTAGTAAAGTATATTCCCCCAGGTCGCCAAAAGATAAAAAGGTAAATTTGACATATGGAACACTTTGCCTTTGTGGCCCATTAGCACCTTCAACATCATAGTGCAATGCCTGAGGGTTCATGAAATGTGCTAAGGAACGGTGTCCTTTATTTATAGCATGACTTTTCTTGTGAAAAAAAAAAAAAAAACAAGGAGTAAAATAGTAGATAATAACATTTTTTAATTGCTTTATTTTTTAAATAAAGAATTTTTATATCATATTATACAAATAGAGTATAATCAGTTGGCTATGCACCTCTCTGCAAAAAAATCAATCAAGACAAAGCAAATTAAAAAAAATAAACACAACAAGATCAAACACATCAAGTTATGAAGCTAATTAACAATTATACCATCCTCTTTTTACAGATTATTGTATGATCTGATGAAACACTTGGAAAGGACAGGGCATTTGATAGCCTTATACTCTGGACAATGAATACCACCAGTTGATTTTTCAGAGTTGTCTAGGTCTCTCGGACAAGAGCCAACAACAATGACCCATTACAACTTCACCCAGTGTATCTTGAACTTTAGGGATAGAGCACTTTTTAAAGAGACTAGTTTCTCTTGGCTCTTGTCAGTGCAACTGGGAAGAAGAAATTGGAGGTTTTCAAGAAAGATGTCTTTTCTAAGGAAAAATTAGTGTCTACTTCCCAAATCATATGTTGATTTTAAACACAGAGAAAGAATGTACACCCCCTTTCCCCCTTGGTATGCTTGTTGTATATCGTCACTTATGTACATGTTAAATCATTTAAAAAAGTTTTCATGCTAGCTTAAAACAATAATATTGAAAATGATTTTGACACAAGTGTAAGAGAAAATCAGAAGCAAAAAAAATACATTTGCTAACTTAATTCACTGGATAAAATTTCTTACAGAGCACTTAATTATGTTTTTTTGTGGACCTAATACACAAAATAACCAGTATGAGTAAAATGATAGAGATAATTGCTAACTAAAAATACCATTTCTTGATTCCTGATTATGTGCAAGGCATTGTATCCAAAAACTTAAAACTGTATTTTTTGTCAAAATTTCATAGATGAGGAAACTTAGATAGATGAGTGGAGATGTATAATTTACTCATAATTGTATAGATAATAAGTGTTAGGACCTAAATTTCAGGATCCAAATTGAAAACTGACTTGAAAGCTGGGTTTATCAGACTGCGAGAGAATGTTCCTAACGAAGAAAATTTAAGTCTAAATCTACAGAAAGGGGTGCAGTGGCTCATGCCTATAATCCCAGCACTTTGGGAGGCCGAGGCAGATCCCAAGGTAGGAGATAGAGACCATTCTGGCTAACAAGATGAAACACCATCTCTACTAAAAATACAAAAAATTAGCCAGGCATGGTGGCACGCACCTGTAATCCTAGCTACTTGGGAGACTGAGGCGAATCGCTTGATCCCAGGAGGCAGAGGTTGCAGTGAGCCGAGATAGCACCACTGCACTCCAGCCTGGGTGACAGAGCAAGACTCCATCAGACACACACACACACACACACACACAAAATTAGCCAAACTGTAATGGAAAAACCGAAATCATCACTTAGTGAACGGTATTTTTGTTGAATATCCTCAAGGTCTTTTTTTTTGTTATATTTACAAAGGCCAAAAAAGTTAGTCTAAGTAGTGCTATACATATATGGTTATTCTTAATTGAGCAATGTACATACATACACATTCACACATCTATTCACATATATATATATATATATATGTGTATATATAGAAAAATGAATAGATGGATAAATAGGTAATAAATATTAGTCAGAGTTCTGTAGAGAAATCAATGGAACAATAGACTAATTGGAGATCTATAGCTATAGCTATAGCTATCTCAATTATAGAGGCTAAAAAGTCCCAAGCTATGCAATTGTCAGTTGGTGATGCAGGTTTGTCAATCATGTAGCTCCGGTTCAAAGGCTAGCAGGCTGGAGACCCAGTAAAGGCTGAGTTCTATGGCAGGAAAATAACTCAGTTTGAGTTCTATGGCAGGAAAATAACTCAGCCCAGCTCAAAGATAGCTAGGAGGAATTATCTCTTAATTTTGGGGAGGTCAGCAGTTTGTTCTATTCAGGTCTTTAAATGACTGGATGAGGCATTAATCTCTGCAATCCCTACAGGAATGTAGTATTGCTTTTGGATTACTATTTTCCTCAGTAGAGTCCATTGTAGCATCCCCCCACCATAATGGTCTCACTCCACAGGACAAAGAACCAATGTGGAATTTCTGCCAGATGTGAAATACATCTGTTTAATTTAGGCATTAAAGGACTCTCATTCATTCAAGGGGTTCTGGGTCTGTAAACTGTGAATGGGCAATTCTAGCCTCTCAATCATTCCCAGTTATTATTCAAGATAAACTTCTGTAAATTTGCTCTAGAAATGTTTTACGTATACAGATCAAGTAAAAATTTCTATCTATTTCACTTCTGGGAACAAGACCATGATCAACTAGTCAATGCCATAGGCCTATGAGCGTAGGTCTCAAATAACAAATCTATTGCATTATGCCAATCTCCCTAAGACTTGAATCCCTTAATCCCCTCTGATCGAGATGAAGGAGTTGCTTCTATCGTAGGTAGAAAGGTCTCTTCCACTGGCAAAGAAGACTCATTAGAATTTAGGAGCTCAGTGTTACCAGCTTCATCAGGGTTCTCCCACACACCCACATTCCAGTCTCAGGATTCCATTCCTTCCCAATCACTGTCCTCACTTTAACAGTAGACATTCTTCAAGGCTGTGAGTTCAACTTGAATTGTAATTCAGCCAGTCACAGGATGAGGATCTATCTGAATTTTCAGAAATCTCAGCCCTGCAGCTATAGGACATAAGGAATTCATTCAGGAGTAACCTAGAAGGTTTCACATTATGTATTCAGCACTTGATCTGGGAATTTGAATCCCTGAGTTCATTCTTTTGCCCCCTAAATGGTCCAGCAATATTTCAAGTAACTGGTAAGTCTCAATATATCTATTAGTTTGATAAAAATGTTCAAAAGTATCATGCATCACTACCTAGATCCTGGTTTCTTATAAATGGTTAATTATTAGATTGGTGCAAAAATAAGTGCAGTTTTTGAGATTTTTTTTAAATGCAAAACCACAATTATGTTTGCACCAACATAATAGAAGTATCTGACAGTGATATTTTGCATATTCCTATCACCAGATCATGCCATGGACAGTCAGCACTCTCTTTATACTGGAATTAGGTCCATTAATCAGAGTGTAAACTCAGGAAACCCTAAAACCAATTCATAAAACTCATTCTTAAAATTATCTTTCTTTAAAACCACTCAGCATTAAAATATTTATTTTTCAGGGATCTCTAGATAAACAGAACCAATAGAATATATACATATAATCATCTCTCTCTCTCTCTCTTTCTCTATACATATACATATATTCTCCACTGACAGAGACAGAGAGAGAGGAGAGTTTTTGGAATATAGTGTAACTATGATGCAAATAATGAAAGATAGATAGATAGATAGATTTTTTATAATAAATTGGCTCACATGTCTATGAAGTCTGCTTTATTTCACCTCCCCAAATTCGTATGTCCAAATTCTAACCAAAAAGTTGATGGTATGATGGAGGAGAGGTCTTTTGACCCTCATGAGGAGCCGTCATTACTGGTTATTAGTGCTCTTACAAAAGAGATCTCAAAGAGCTGCCTCGTCCCTCCCAGCATGTGAGGACACAGAAAGGTGTCATCTATGAAGAATGAAACTTTGCCAGACGTTGAACATACTGGCATTTTGATCTTTGACTTCCTAGCCTCCAGAACTATGAAAAATAAATATTTGTTATTTATAAACCACTTGGTTTATATTTTTGTTGTAGCAATCCAAATGGTTAAGACAGAGGTTAAATCCTCAAATCTGCAGTCAGCAAGCTAGAGACTCAGAGGAGTTGATAGTGTAGTTCTAGTCTAGAGTCGGAAAGCCTGAGAGAACCAGAAGAGCCAAAGGCAAAGGTCCAGTTTGAAGGTGAACAGGCTGGAGACCCAGAAAGTTCTGATGCTTCCGTTTGAGTTTGAAGGCAGGAAAAAACCTTTGGCCCACATTGAAGGTGATCAGGCAAAAGGAATTTTATCTTATTTTGGGGAGAATCAGTCTTTTGTTCTATTCAGGCCTTCGGTTGGCTAAATGAGGACTGTAAATTAATAGTGCTTTACTCAATCTTTTACAATGCTAAAGTCATTCGAAAACACTCCCAGGGAAGCACCCAGTATAATATTTGACCAAATATCTGAGAACTCCATGGCCTGGTTAACACACAGAATTAACCATTACAGATGACTAGATACATAAATAGGTACAGATCAGATACAGATCAGAAGGAAGGAAGAATGGAAAGGTGGAAAAAGGAAGGAAGGGGGGATACATCTAAATTTGGCTTCAAAATTCTGAGAAAACAAAATGTAGCAAACAGAAATAGCTGTGGTAAGATTAACAGTAATCATTCCTTGGAAACATTATCAAAAGTATAAACCATGAATAGACAACAGGTCAGTATAATAAATAACACCTCAAATCTACCTTTATTTGTAAATCTATAACTATTTTCACTCTGATTTTAATATTGTTATTATATTTAATTGAAGATTATCTGGCATTGAAAATATTTTTCACTAATCAAAGCTTTTTTGTGTAGTTAAGTAGACATCTTTAGGGCCAATTCTATTGAAAAGATGAAAGGTTTCATGCACTGAAATTGCATTCCCTTTGACATTAGATCCATTGATTTTTCTTAAAAGATGTTTACACACATCAGTTTTACAGCTTTCTAGAGGGGGAGTGTATAATTAAGTATTGACATTCTGAAATACATGTATTAAAATAGAAGATTTATAACTTTTATTTTGCAAATGGTCAAAAATAAAAGGTTTGGAATATTTCTTGCAATGTATGATGATGTTCATTTTCTCCTATGTTCTGCTTCAAAGCAGATCATGATTAATTCATTCCAAAAATCCACGGAGGATTTCTTGCAATTATAATTAAACATTTTTTGTCTTTATCACATTCTAAGGAAAAAAGATGATTGATTTTCAAACCAGGGAATTGCCTTGCATGTCAAACATCAAGACACATTTCTTTATTGAAAAAGACACCCTCCAATGTATATTTAAATAAAAATTATGGATCTCCTATAACAATTTTCATTATGGATTTTTTTCTTCCCTTCTGGTCTTCTCCATGAATTTTAGTCTTACATTTTTTTATATAAGCAAGACTTAATTATTTGATATAAGATAGAAGAGAGAAGCCAATTTACCTGCCAGTAAAAAAAAAAAAGCTTTAATTAGTTTCAATTTTGTCTTGCCTCTCTCCCTCACAGCAACAAGAATTTGCTGTAAGGATTTATCATTTAATTCCATGGAATCAAAAATTAATTAATATTTTTCAGATCCCCCCTTCTTTCTATGTATTTCCCTAGGAACTTCAACTGTGAAATGGACTGTTCTGATATCAGTCCCAAGAGATATAGGAAGAAATTGTGCACTGTGAATACAATATTCCTTGATAACACAATCCATCTTATTATTTGAAGAAATAGTAAAATATATATAAATGTATATAAATATTATATACTGTAGTGGAACATAGAATTAGAGGCAAACTGCTTGAGCTTGAATCCTGTTTTTGTCAGTTGCTAGCTGTGTGACCCTTTTTCACCTCTATTTTGTCATCATTATAATATGAATACAAATAGCAACTCTATTGTATTAGTTACAGAATTAATAAGAGGCTTTAATGAGTTAATAGAGATAAGGTACTAACAGTGTGCCTGACATACAGAAAAATACATTTTATTATTTGCTATTATTTTGAACAATGCATTCATTCTTATAAAATGTCTGCTTTGCATATGATCAGTGGATTTCTATTAAGGCCAGATTTTTGAAAGTTACCATTTCTATGCATTACTGCATTTTAAAAAATAGTAAAAGGAACTGCCACCCCTACAGTATATTTAAAATTCTATCACAGTTATTTAACTTGCCTCATTTTTCAGCTCTGATTTCAATAGATAAAAGTACATTTCCTCAGATTAAAAGAATTGTTATAAAGTGATGAATAATAATTTTATTGATTTGCTGGGATGTATTTCAGCCCAGTTGCTATTAGTATAAAATGTATGACTGTATTTATTTATCATGTTTTATGTTGAAATGTATAAATATGACAGAAAGTAAAAAGACTTTTGGTGGACATTAGTATAAAAAATAGCATATTTGTTGTTTAACCATCTTAACAAATTTTTATATACTCCTAAAATGTTAAGACATTTTGCAAAAGCCAAATCAGCATAATATTTTCATATATAATTACAGGTAGATAAAGAAATATGCCATGTTTCATCTTGTTACATGCATTTAGTTTACATTTTAAATTATCTATTAATACTCCTAATTAAATGCTATCCAAATGTGGCTTCTCTTTTCTGCATAAATTTGATAATTTGCTGATGAAACATGTAGAGTTTAGGTTAAATGACCCAAACTAATTTTTTCTCCTTAATTATGGAAATTATAAAAGCAATGTTTGTATAAATATACTGCAAAAATGAGGTTTCTACTCTATTTAAACCGCTAACTAAACAAAATTTTAATTTAGTTTTGGTCCAGAGAGATTAGATTATAACTTCCTTACACTGTGTGACACATAAACTCATTTAGTTAAAATAAAATTTCAACTTGCATTTTGGAAGTTAACAGTCATTACATATCTGTTGTACTTTATAAAATACCAAGAATCACTAAGAGTAATCTACCACAAACAGAAATATGTCATTAGTATGTATATGGGAAATATGAAATTCTACTATGAAATATTAAAAGTACCATTGAATTTTAGATCACATACAACAGAAATTACATCTTAAATTGTGCTTGAATCAATATAAATAGGATCAAATAATGAATACTCTGACTTGGGAAAATTCACATTTCCTGGCTATTGAATAGAGTTTCTTGTCAATAAGGTAAATAGAAATTACTCTTGATGACATCTCAAAACTAAGCATGAAGCTCAAGTACTATACTTCAAGATTTTCTTCTGCTTTCTCTTAGAAATACAGCAAGACTGCATTGGCTACTAAGTAAATGATTGAACGCCCGTGCCTACTATGATAGTCCAAATCTAAGCACAATAGCTTGATGCTTAAAATCAGATCAGTGGACTAAGAATTCCACATCTATACTATAATACTGAATGTTTTGTTGGCTAAAGATTGACTTTGAAAGAGAGAAATGGATTTATATATCTAATTCTGGCCCAGAGTCAGGTCTTTATGTTACCTTCAGAATTTAATATAAAATAAGTAAAAATACATCATAGGGCTGTTTAAATTTTATTTTTAAAAAATATAATTTACATAAATATTACATTTAAAATTTTTAGAACATTTATGCAGATATCTCGTAAGTTGTTGGATCTGATTTTAAAATGTAAGAGGCGAAACTCCCAATATAGTGATGTGAAGGGGTTGTCATTTTTTCCCTAAAACCAACTACAAATACTCGACAAAATACTTGTCAAAAACATATATATCAGAGCTACAGAAATTCACCAAATAGGAAGAAATGCATTCTTGGGAAATCATGGAACTTTGAGTAAAAACAATGGAAGTTAGTGGCATACTCCTTGAAGCCATTCTCATCCACCCAGCCTTACAGTGCTGAAGCTCTACCAGGATGAGGAAAATCCCAGAAACCACTAGCTTCACTGCCAGATGTGATTTGCTTAACTTGGAGTGGAAGGCAGAAAAATCCATGTTCACATTGCCAGTAAAAGTAGCAATATCAGTAGCAAGTGAATGGAGAAGATCAGCAGTTCTGATTACCTGAAGTTACAGTTGTAGTTAGAGAAGGTGAGGGAATCAGCTAACTAGTCAGAATTCTAACAGGTTTATATAAGGTCTCCGCACATCCCTGGCCACCATCTGCATGTGTGTGCCAGAGACCAGTGGGATTCCAAGATAAACACATATCCCTGGATGGCCAGGTGACTAGGAGACTGATCACTTAAGCAGAGCTGCAAAGAGGCCCAGAGACAAGCCTGGCACATCTGAAAACAGCCAGATGTTTGAAGGCACGCTCCAGCCTACTTTTGCACATTCTCTAATCAGCTGTTGCCTGACCACTAAGCAGTGCAGAAAAAAAGGTGACCTCTAAGATTCAAGGTTTAAAAATAAAAAGAATAGTTGAATAAAACTGAGCACAAACATGAATATTGACACACTGCTGTGGAGACAAATTTTACAGATTTATTACAGGAAAATTGCTAAGCAATAAACGAAAACAACAATGGCACATTTCATGGAGGGATGTCTGAATCCAAAGTTGCTAATATATGTTATCTGTGACCAGTTTTCGACAACAATGAAGAAGCATAAGACATGCAAAGAAAGAGGAAAGTATAGAATATCTCAGGGAAAGTTAATAAAAGCTCTTTCTTTATGGACCCTAATGCTGAATTTAGCAGACAAAGATTGCAAAGCTTATGTTTTATATACATATTCAAAGGGTTAAAGAACACAGTGTTTAAAAAGTTGAAAGTATAATGTCAATGTTTCCATGATGTAAGAATTTTAATAAAGACATTGAAACATTAAAAATGGAAATTCTTGAGTTAAAAAGTACAATTTTGAAGAATACATACTGCTAAACATACGTTTTTCTGATCTCAAGAGTTATATAAATATACTGAAATGAACATAACATTGCATTAGACAAATGGATCAATGGAACAAAATAAAGTCTAGAAGCAGACCTCACATACATGATCAATTCATTTTCACCAAAGGTATTATGGAAATTCAATAGGGAATTTCAATAACTGCTGGTGAACGACAAGAATTATGAAAGAGAAAAACAAAACATGATCCCTACTTTATAACATACACATTGAATTAATTTGACATGTGCCATAGATCTAATAGTAAAAGCCACAACTATTATTTCTTCCCAAAATTACAACACAATAATGTAGACAATTTGGGATAGGCAAAGTTTTTTTAAATCGGACACATACACACTAGCCAGTTGAGAAAAAAATTATCAAATAAAATCATCTGCCATAAAAATACCTACTCTCTGAATGACAACATAGAGGAAAACTTTTTTAAATATTTCAAACTTTATTGTAAGATGAGTAAAATATTACCTAGCTAATTTTTTTCCAAGTTTAATTTTTAATTTTTAAATTTTTAATTATTGTGTGTACATGGCGGTATATATTTATAATGTATATGAGATATTTTGATACAGATATACAATGCATAATAATCACATCAAGTTAAATGGAGTATTTGTTACCTCAAGCATTGATGCTTTCCTTATATTACAAACAATCTAATTATACTCTTTTAGTTATTTTTAAATGTACAATAAATTATTATTGACTGTTGTCACTATGTTGTGGTGACAAATACTTGATTATATTCATTCCATCTAGCTATATTTTTGCATATGTTAACCATCCCCACTTTCCCCCTCCGCCCCACCCACCATTCCCATCTCTAGTAACCATCATTCTGTTGTCTACTGTTGTCTACCTCCATAAGTTATGATGTAATTTTTAGATATTATAAATAAGTTAGAACATGGGAAGCTGGTCTTTCTGTGTCTGGCTTTTTCCACTTAACATGATGACCTCCAGTTCCATCCATGTTGCAGCAAATAACAGAATCTTATTCTGTTTATGGCTGAATAGTACTCCATTGTGTATATGTACCACATTTTTTATCCATTCATCTAATGATGGACATTTACGTTGCCTCCAAATCTTGGCTATTGTGAATAATATTGCAATAAACATGTGAGTAAAGTTATCTCTTCCATGTACTGACTTCCTTTCTTTTGGGTATATACCTACCAGTGGAATTGCTGGATCATATGGTAGTTCTATTTGGGGGAGAACCCCTAACCTGTCTTCCATAGTGATTGTACTAATTTACATTCCCATCAAAAATGTGTGAGGGTTTCCTTTACTCCACATCCTCACCAGGATTTGTCACTGCATGTCTTTTGGATAAAAAGTCATTTTAACAGGAGCGAGATAATATTTTATTGTACTATTGATTTGCATTTCTCTGATGATCAATGATACTGAACTCTTTTTCATATACCTACTTGCCATTTGTATGTCTTCTTTTGAGAAATGTCTGTTCAGATCTTTTGCCCATTTTTAAATCAGATTATTAAATTTTTCCTATAGAGTGGTTTGAGCTCCTTATATATTATGGTATTAATCCCTTGTCAGATGGATAGTTTGCAAATATTTTCTATTCTGTAGGTTGTCTCGTTACTTTATTGATTGTTTTATTTGCTTTGCAGAAGCATTTTAATTTGATGTGATTACAATTGTCCATTTTTCTTAGGTTGCCTGTGTTTGTGGGTTACTACTTAAAAAAATCTGTGCTGAGACCAATGTCCTTAAGATTTTTGTTTCATGTTTCATTGAAGTAGTTTTATAGTATGAGGTCTTATATTTAAGTTTTTAATCCATTTTGATTTTATTTTTGCATAAGGTGAGAGATAGGAGTCTAGTTTCATTCTTCTAAATATGGATATCCAGTTTTCCCACCATCACTTATTGACAAGACTCTCCTTTCCTTAATCTATGTTCTTAGCACCTTTGTTAAAAATGAGTCCACTATAGATGTATGGGTTTGTTTCTGGGTTCTATATCCTATTTTATCAGTTTATATGTCTGTTTTTATGCCAGCACCAAGCTGTTTTGGTTACTACAGCTTTGTAGTATCATTTGAAGTTAGGTAATGGGATCCTCCAGTTTGTTTATTTGTTTATTTATTTATTTATTTATTTTCATTTTGTTCAGGATGACTTTGGCTATTCTGGGTCTTTTGTGGTTCCATGTAGGTTTTAGAATTGACTTTTCTATTTCTGTAAAAAAAAAAAGTCACTGGTATTTTGAGAGGGATTGCATTGAATCTGTGGTTATTTGAGATAGTATGGAAAATTTAAAGATATTAATTTTTCTGATCAATGAACACGGAATATCTTCCCATTTTTTAGTGTCCTCTTCAATTTCTTTAATCAGTATTTTAAGGCTTCTATTGTAGAGATCTTTCACTCCTTTGGTTAAGTTAATTCCTAGGTAATTCTTTTATTTATTATTATTATTATTATTACACTTTAAGTTCTGGGATACATGTGCAGAACATGCAGGTTTGTTACATAGGTATACACGTGTCATGGTGGTTTGCTGCACCCATCAACCTGTCATCTACATTACATATTTATCCTAATGTTATCCCTCCTCTAACCCACCACCACCTGACAGTTCCCTGTGTGTGATATTCCCCTCCCCTGTTGTAATGTGTTCTCGTTGTTTGACTTCCACTTATGAGTGAGAACATGCGGTGTTTGGTTTTCTGTTCCTATGTTAGTTTGCTGAGAATGATGGTTTCCAGCTTCATGCATGTACCTGCAAAGGACATGAACTCATCCTTTCTTATGGCTGCATGGTATTCCATAGTGTATATGTGCCACATTTTCTTTATCCAGTCTATTATTAATGGGCATTTGGGTTGGTTCCTTCCAAGTCTTTGCAATTGTGAATAGTGCTGCAATACACATACATGTGCATGTGTCTTTACAATAGAATGATTTATAATCCTTTGGGAATATACCCAGTAATGGGATTGCTGGGTCAAATGGTATTTCTGGTTATGGATCCTTGAGGAATCATCACACTATCTTCCACAGTGGTTGAACTAATTTATGCTCCCACCAACAGTGTAAAAGCATTCCTATTTCTCCATATCTTCTCCAGCATCTGTTGTTTCCTGACTTTTTAATGATTGCCATTCTAACTGACTTGAGATAATATCTCATGGTGGTTTTGATTTGCATTTCTTTAATGACCAGTGATGATGAGTTTTTTTTTTTCATATATTTGTTGGCTTCATAAATGTATCCTTTTGAGAAGTGTCTGTTCATATCCTTTGCCCACTTTTTGATGGGGTTGTTTTTTTCTTGTAAATTTGTTGAGGTTCCTTGTGGAGTCTGAGTATTAGCCCATTGTCAGATGGATAGATTGCAAAATTTTTCTCCGATTCTGTAGGTTGCCCTTCCACTTGGAGGATAGTTGCTTTTGCTGTGCAGATGTTCTTTAGTTTAATTAGATCCAATTTGTCAGTTTTGGCTTTTGCTGCCATTGCTTTTGGTGTTTTAGTCATGAAGTCTTTTTTTTTTTAATTTTTTTACAAATATAAGATTATGTCATCTGCAAACAAGGATAATTTGACTTCTTTCTTTCTGGTTTGATTGCCCTGTATTTCTTTCTCTGATATGATTGTTCTCACTAGGACTGCCAGTATTATGTCGAATAACATGGGGAAAGTGGGCATGCTTGTTGTGTTCCCAGTCTTAGAGGAAACATTTTCAGTTTTTTGGTTTTTCCCATTCAGTATCATACCAACTGTGTGTCTGTCATATATGGCTTTTATTATGTTGAGGTCTATTCCCGCCTCTATAGCCAGTTCTTTTAGGGCTTTTTTTTTTTTTTTATCATGGAGAGATGTTGAGTTTTATCAAATGCTTTTCAGCATCAATTGAAATGATCATGTGATTTGTTTCCTTCATGCTGTTGATATGATGTTCACATTGATTGATTTGCCTATGTTTAATCATCCTTGCATTCCTGGGACAAATCTCACTTGGTGATCATAAATTATCTTTTTAATGTGTTGTTGGACTTAATTTGGTATTTTGTTGTAGATTTTTGCATCTATGTTCATCAGGGATATTGCTCTTTCTTTGAAATGTCTTTCTGGTTTTGGTAGGGCTTAGAGCAGGGGACTAGGGTTCTAACATATGAAAGTGTCTTAAAAGGAATTGGTTAGGGGTATGAGCTCCAGATTGATTAGTTTGTGTATGAAAAGTATGCTTACAGGTAAGTCATTTTATACTAGGAATTAGCTAATTTTAGGAGGTACAGTTCCTTCTGGGTCAGCAAGACACCACATATCAGAGCCTCAAGAATTAAGAACATATATTTAATAAATATTTTTTAAAGAAATATTCTGTACTCTTGTTTATATTTGTCTCTGTTTTCTGTCTCTATCACAACACTGTAATCTCTTTGAAGGTGGAGATCATATTTATTGTTATATCTGTCACCTCACACATGGCCTATGTACAGTAATGCCCAACTTGGACATACATTCATGTACTTTTTGAATACATGAATAAATGAAGAAAAAGTATTTTGTTTTTTCTCTCATGTTTTTTTATTTCAATTTTAGCCTGTTACTTAATTTAATTACTTTAATTTTTTTGACATAAATCTTTTACGCTCTTTTTTCAATTTTCTGAAAACTGACAAATGCTGGATTTAAGAATGTCTCTTTTTAACTATTTAACTAGATGAGGTTTTGACTTCTCTTTTTTTAAATTAAAATTAAACAGATGTTGCTAAGCCAACACTGCCTATGAAACTTGCATTTAAGGATAGAGCTGGGTGAAAAAAACAATAAATATATTAAACCCATTCCCAAAATGCTTCTTTTCTTGGGAGGAGCTAGTATATAAATTTTTTTTTTAAATGAGAGAAAGCGGATACATCTCTTTTTATTTCCTAGCTTTCATCCTCATATGTAAGTTTTATGGGCAAGATTGAAATCATTATGTTTCCCAAATCAGCTGCTTCTTGCATTGTACAATGTTAAACATCTTTGTCTCTATAAAAACCTTGCCTCTTTTCAGGGGCTTACAAGAATAATGTAGTATTATTCTTAATTGGTGTTGCCAATTTAAGTGTATTGCTTCAGTTTTAATAGGAAAGCCTCTAGACTTGTGTAGTATAGTACAAACCATGATATTTCATATTATTAATATTTTTATAATTATTGCTTTTGTTGTGTTTTTCTCTTTAAAAAGTCTAAGTTTCTTAGGAATTATCACTAAGCATTTGTTGACAATATAAGACAATTTTTCCATTTCTTTTAAACTACAAACTTTGTGTTTAAGAGGTGAGATTACCTAGCTGACAAACTAGCTCTGTCCTTCAAGATAGAGGTAACCTTAAAAAGCAGCTGATTGATAAGCTATAGAATCTTGATGGCAAAGGAGTATGATTCTTCCTAACCTATGAAATTACAAATAATTTATCATTTTTAGAAGAAAAGTTACAACTAAGGTGCTGCATATGGAAGGTATGAAACTTGGTATGCCTGAGAGAAGAATAGTTTTCCCTGTTACATAAGCCTTACAGTGCATTGCATTAATGGCATCATTTTATTAGTTCCTGTATTAATCTGTTCTCCTGCTGCTAATAAAGACTTTCCTAAGACTGGGTAATTTATTTTTAAAAAAAGAGGTTTAATTGACTCAAAGTTCCATAGAACTGGGAAGGCCTCAGGAAACTTACAATCATGGCAGAAGGAGAAACAAACACATCCTTTTTCACATGGGGGTAGGAAAGAGAAGAATGAGAGTGCAAGCAGGGGGAAATGCCAACAGGTACCTATTTTTAAAAAAAGCATCAGCTCTCATGAAACTCACTCGTTACCATGAGAACAGCATGAGGGAAATTGCCCCCATGATTTAATTAGCTCCACCTTGTCCCATCCTTGACACATGGGGATTGCAATTCAAGGTGAGATTTGGGTGGGAACAGACAACCAGACCATATCAATTCCCAATACAATAATACTTGCAAGAGGAAAAAAATATTCCCTGTGAACAAGATAGGGTGGTTTAAGGAAACACTCCATTCTTCTTTAAGATGGGAAAGACACCGAGATCTTTTATAGAAATATTGTCTTGTTATTCTATTACCTCTCTCATCATACACCATACATGATGGTGCTAAGAATAAATCTTAGTTGAAGTAATTTACAAGTGTCAGCAAGCATATACCCTTCCTCTTTTGCAAATATCTTTGCAATTACACTAGTCTTTAAGATTCTCAGAATATTTGAAGTTTAGCAAGTTAGCATATATCATTACTTTGTATCTCTTTTTGGAGTAAATGTATGCAATAAACTCTGCTTTCATATTCAACTCTTCACTGCATAGTATGTGCAGCAGATTAAATATGTTTTGGAGGAATGGAAAGTGAAGGGGCTAGTTAAATTTAAGACATTTCTTCACCACTGAATTGTTCAAGTATTTCTAATTTATATCACCTGCAGTGAGTTTTTCAACATGGAAATTTGGACTTAATGGGATAAAGAAGAACATGGCATCAAGACGTAACTCTGGAGAACTACAGGTTTAATCACATGAACTAATATAAGCAGGATAGTTGTTTATCTACCAAATTTTATAGCAGGGGTTAGCAAAACTGTATAGTCAATGAGTATTTGGAAAACATGTTTCCTCTTCCTAGGCATCTTCTTTTAATTTATGTTTAAACTCCAAAATGAATTCACAAGTTTGTCCATTTCATTCTCTTTGTCTCTAAAAATATGCTCACTAAGGACATCTTGGAACTTTTTCTATACTTGCATTTATCACTTTCCTGCCTACTTGTTGTTGTTTCTTCAAAGACATCTTTCTATTCTTTCATCACTAGCCTGTTACTGTGTTATGAATTAATCTAATAGCTTTCTCTTCCTACCTGCGTTTTCCATACACTTAACAAATTTGGTATTTTTATGCATTCTTATTATTGGATTTACCTTCTTCATGATATATAATTCCTTCCTTTCACTGTTTCTTAAACTGGGGTATTGTATACCCTAAAAGAGACCAGTAGGCCCTTGAAGCCAAAGGACAGATACACATGGTACATGACTATTGAGTGTCGGGGATTTTATTGTTTGCTTTTTAGTATTTGTGGAAAGAAACATTGTTAGGATTTGAAATTATACCAATTAATATAAAATATAATGTACAACTGGGATTTATTTAAAGGTGATTATAAACCTATAATTTACGCTTGACTTAAAATGTGTATGATGGGTTTTTATATTTTTTTTTTATTGTATTTTAGTTTCTAGGGTACATGTGCAGATCATGCAGGATAGTTGTATAGGTACACACATGGCAACGTAGTTTGCTGCCTCCATGCCCACATTACCTACATCTGGCATTTCTCCCTGTGTTATCCCTTCCCAGCCTCCCTGCCTGCCCCTATGTCCCTCCTTGGGCCCTCCCCAACAGACCCCAGTGTGTGATGCTCCCCTTCTTGTGTCCCTGTGTTCTCATTGTTCAACACCTCCCTAGGAGTGAGAACATGAGGTGTTTGATTTTCTGTTCTTGTGTCAGTTTGCTGAGAATGATAGTTTCCAGATTCATCCATGTCTTATTATTCATTAAAGAATTTCCATATTTTAGCTGCTATTATCTTGCTCATGCAATAAGCAAGGCATGGAAAATAATATCCCTCAAGGACACACTTTCACTGAACTATGGATTCAGGATTGTAATACAGGCAACAGGGCTAAGGAAGCTCAGCTCTTAAGCAGTGATATACTGCCTCATGGAAATTTTATTCTTGCCTTAGTATTGTGCAGCGGACATTTGAAAGTACTACTTCATTTCATGACATAAAAAAGATTTACTAGATGGCCCTACATATGTCCAATATCATCTTCAGTCTCCATGTTTATGTACTCTAATTCTACTGAGTCTTCTTGCCATCTTCTCTTGTACTGCTATATCATTGCCCCTATTCCTGCTGCTTGAAATCTCTCCCTTTCTCCTTTGTTTTCTTTTTCATTGCTCAACTTTCCAATCAAATGGTACTTTTTCTATGAATCTCTCACTCTTGAAAAACAGTTTTTCATTTCAGTTTTATTTTTATTTTACCTTTTTTTTTTTTTTTTTTTTTTTTTTTTTGAGATGCACTCTCGCTCTGTAGCCCAGGCTGCAGTGCAGTGGTGCTATCTCAGCTCACTGAAACCTCTGTCTCCCAGGCTTAAATGATTCTCCTGCCTCAGCCTCCTGAGTAGCTGAGACTACAGGTGTGTGTCACCATGCCCTGCTAATTTTTGTATTTTTAGTAGAGACAAAGTTTCACCAAGTTGGTCAGGCTGGTCTCCAACTCCTGACCTCAAGTTATCCACCTGCCTCAGCCCCCTAAAGTGCTGAGATTACAGGTGTGAGACACCATGCCCAGCCAATTTTCTATTTCATCTTTAATCCACAGCATCTTGTATACATTTTCATTATAATACTTATCATATATTAGTATGTTATTTTGTCTACAAAGTCTGAAGCTTTTGGAACTAAGGAACCAAAGCATGTTCACTTTTTAAATTCTAGCACTAATACAGTATCTACTTCAGAGAAAGTGTTAAATGAAAATTAGATGAGTTAATGAAGGAGTTCATTCAGCTAGCTACGTTAATTACTGGAATTTTCCTGGTATCCGACACAAAGTTCTTCATCTCAAACTGCATTTTTAAATTTGGTTTTCATATCCAAGGATACAATTCAAGATTTATGGCCCTTTTAGAAACCCAATCTTTGATTATATGGTACATTTAGTGACTTAATTATTATGTCATAGAAATTATTTCCCTGACTCAAGTTACACTGAAGTACTCCTCAGGCTGGCTCCCCACGTTCAGAACTTTGTACTGGTTGTTCTCTCTCTTGGAATTGATGTTTCTCTAGATATCTCTAAAGTTGATGCCTTCTCTTAAGAGAATATTTGTTGAAATGTCACCTATTCACTGAGGTTAAAATGACCACATCTACTTAAAATTACACACTATGTCTCTCTAGCTTCTCCTAGAAAGTTCTATACTGTTTTAATTTGTTTTTCTGTAGTGCTATCAAATTTTTATGTTACATAATTTAATTATTAATGATATCTATGGTTTAATGTGTCTCTTCTCTCTATCATGTAAGTCCCAGAATGGAAGGAATCTCTGTTTTGTTCCCTCACTTATTCTATACCTCTAGAAAAATTTCTGGAACAATGTGGCATCTCAGTAAGCATTGGATGACTGAATGAGTGACTGAATGCCACATTTTCTGTAATTTTTTTGTCTATACCAACCCAAGGCCATGTAATCTTTAAATCCACAGATACTAAACAGGAGAAAATTCAGATAAGTGAAAAATTAACAGTAATTGTACCCTTTAATTTTTATTTCTAAAATCTAAAATATATGCCACTTCATTTATCCTACAAGCATAAGTGACTACCAAAAGCTTGAGGTGTCTGATGGGGGTTTGCATAGTTCATGTTAACTCTACTCATAAAACAAGAATTTTATCTTCTTTCCCTCAAGGAAGTTCTATGACGGTTCTGGTAAAACATTTGGCTTTACCTCGTCATAGGAGTAGTGAATTCAGAAGCTACATCAAGAATTGTAAGTGTACTAGAAAAAAAACTGGTCTAGGCCTCAGTAATAAGTAATTAATTGAGCATATTTGTTCTTATCTTATAATAGAAAACATGATTTAATTTGTCCCACAAAAGTAATGCTTCCTCTAATGATAAATTTTGCTGTTGTTTATGTTACATATTGGGGAAATCACATCTTTATCTAACTCTCATTTTTTATAAACATATACAATTTTAAATTATCCTAACAAGAGTTTGCTTAATTTGTCTTTGTTGTTGCCCTATTTTACAACGGTCTTAGCATGTTTAATCCTAACAATACTATGTGAGGTAGATGCTAGTTTTTTGCATTTTACCTGTAAGAGAAATATTTTTGTTTACCCAAGGTCACCTGCTTAATTATATGCCTTTTATTTTGGATGCGTTTGAGATTTTCTTTTTATCACTTGTTTAGGCAATTCGATTGTGATGTGCCATGGATGGATTTCTTTGTGATTCTGCTGCTTGTTTCTCTAGCTACTTGGGTCCCTGGAACTGTAGTTTTTAATCAAATTCTATCACCTTTGCTCTGTTTGGATTCATTTATACCTGCAAATTTTTCTTTCTGTATGGTTCAAATTTTCTTGATTTTGTGGATATTACATAATTTTTTATATATTTTGGATATTACATATTTTGTGTCTGTTTCTCCCTCTTTAAAGAATTTTGTTGTGATTTGCAGTTAAGTTACTTGCTGATCTGCTCCACTGCTTTTTGCTCATCTTAACTTTGTTAGAGAGATATAGGTTAGCCTTACTATGGGGACCTCCTACTCTTCATAGCTTTCTTCTCTTCCATAATCTTCTCCATGGATTTATTTCCCAGCTTCTTTCTAAACTCCATAGTCTTTCTCTTAAATTTGCTAAACCTTCTTCTTTGGGACTCTTTTTCCTGCCTCATAGCCTTTCAGGTGCCACTAAGCGGAAAGGTAGAGTGATTGTAGGAATCAGCTCATTACATTCTTTTTTCCCTCAGGAGATATCAGTTATTTTCTGCTTGTTTTATCATGCCTGAAAATCACTGTTGTATACTTTGAATAATTTTCTATGTTACTTATTTTGAGAGAATAAGTTTGCTTCCAGTTGCTACATCATGGTTGAAAATATAATTCCTCCTTTTTTCTCTTAATACACATTTCCTCAAGTATCTACTGTCTTTAATATAGTTTCTTTCACAGTATGAATAGTGGTTATTTCCTTAAAATTTTTTTGTTGATTTGGAAGATAAGGCATGCATAAATGAAACATAAAATCACATCAAAAGCCTTTCCCTTTTCTTTCTTTTGGTTTTGTTTTTTAATTAAAATACTCTGAACCAGTTGGCAGCAATATGAATTAGAAAGCATAAATGGCACATATTTGAGAGGAATCTATAAAATATCTGTAAGCTTTAGCTAATCACAGTACACTATAATAAAATTTTGAACTTTGAAATTTTGTTCACCAAAGGAGGCCAGTGGAAAGGAACTGAGAATAATGGAATAGTAAAGATGATTTAATAATACTTCTATCAAGAACATTTCCAAGAAGTACAACTACTTTGTCTAGGTCAGAATGGGATAAAGTTCAATCAGTTTTTATTTTGAGTCAATCTTAAAATTTTGCACAAATACTTAAAAAAAGGAGTCTAGAATTAGGAATAATCGAAATAATAATAAAAGAAAAAGGATGTGAGATGCTGGGAGGATGGAGACAGTGATCTGAGGAGAGAACCAAAATAATTCAAACTAGCAAAAATGAACTATAATGTACCTCCTGATGACATGATGCAATACCATCTGTAATCTTGCCCAAATAATCAAACCATAGTATGATAAAAGGCTTTGGACCTAGCTGATAATTTGCAGGTGGAAGAGAGAAGATAAAATTATGTAAAACACTACTGTGGGTATAAAATTAGCAAAAGACTGTGGAAAACTCTACAGATCAAATAGCCCAGTTTTTCAACACATAAATTCTAAGAAAAATAAAGGAATAAAGAGGAGACTGTAGATTATAAGAAACCTGAAATACATACTGAGTTTAGATTGAGCAAAACTAAACTGTAGTGTCCTAGAACACACAATTGTATAATTAAGCCATTAAAAAAAACACCCAAGGAAATAATTACTAAAATAGTCAAGATAGTGGATACTTTGGCAGTGGGGGGTCAGCAGAGAAGGAAGCTGAGATTAAGAATAGGCACATGAAGGGTATTAAACATATAATAATTATTAAGATGCATTTGCTTTCTGTGGTTTTCTGGCTAGGAGAATGTCAGTTTCACTTCTTGAACAGACGATTAACTTCACACCCCAACCATTTACCTTAACTGGCTTCTACATTATGAGGCCACTAAGCACCTTCCTTCATCACCCAGAGCCAGGTACCAGATAACTAGAGAGAGATCCTGTGCCCCAGAGCCCGATAAATTATTCAAATTAGTCAATTTACAAGGAGTTGGATAGTTAGCTAAGCAAAATTTAGCTAACCACCTATTGCACATACAAACTGCCCCCTACGGTTCCAGGTCACTACTACTCCATCTCTAGATGCAACCCCTGTGTGTGACCCTGTATGGTAGCCTCATCTCTTTCAGAGCTGTAAGTAACAAAGTGTCTTCTCTTTCTTTTATTCAAGTGTCATTGTATTGTGTTCTGTCATCAAGAGAATCTTTATATCTACAAAAACAATATGTAAGCGTATAAACTTTACTTACGTGCATTCTTCCTTAGGAAGAAGGTAGAGGCTATGTGTCACACAGTGAGGACAAACACCAAGATAGAAGACAGAGTTCCTGCAAAAGCAGGGCCTAACCCAAGAGAGAGGTGGAGAGAAGAGAGAGATATCATTTATAAAATAAGGTTACAGAGCACTTGTCAAGATAGTAGAAGAATCAAGAGCTATATGGGATAGAATTGCTAGGGCAAAAGAAAGTGAAGTAATAACGCAACATAGTATTTTGAAAATATATCGATAATTTCTTTATAGGTCTGTTGAAGCAGGGAGCATCAGAAAGAAGTGAGAAAAGTAAATCAAATGAAACAATTTTTAAGAGGAATATAATATAGAAAAGAAACAAATTATAATTCTTTTGTCAGTTGTAACAATATTTACATACAAAGAATAATATATCATTTGTTAAGGAATAGCCAATAGATACAGTTACGCCAAGAAGATCAAAGTAAGGGAGGTAAGTACATAAGAAAAGGAACCTCAAACATAGTAAAAGCAATTCAATAGAAAATTTAATTAATCAAGAAAAAGAATTATATTGGCATTTTGAAGAATTAGAGAGGCAAACAGTGTACTAGAAAAAACAACTAAAAGAAAATGTTTGACTCCAAGAGTAGGAATGCAAACTCAAAAACAAAACAAAGCAAAACATTTTCACTTGCATTAAAGCATCAACATATTTAGGAAGCAATAGCCAAGCCACTATTTAAAGTAATTGAGATATTTTTCTAATATTCTAACTATTAAACTTCCTAATCAATAACTGGCTTATAAATGACTTTTTTCATATTTAGTTTTATCTCACTTTGTGCTGCAGACCCTATAGTCATACGTGGACTAGGCCACACTGAGCCATGATCTAAGCCTACATAATGTGACCTGATTGAGTACATAAAGAAGATTTTCACTTTTGAACTTGTATCAGTGTTTCATATTTCTGTTTTCTGAAGAAAAAGAAAGTAAAAATATTTCTTTTTGTGGGACCAAATAAATCCTAAACACTACTTTCTCCTATCAGTTTGATCAGTAGAAGTAGACTCGTTCAATTGAGCAAAACTATGCATTTAAGCTTTTTACGAGCAGTGAATCCATATGGGTCTACAGCAGCCTCAATTCTTGTTTCCTCACAAGAAAGAATTTGACTAGGGGACATAAGGCAGAGTGAGAGACTGAGGCAAGTTTTAGAGCAGGAGTGAAAGTTTATTAAAAAGTTTTAAAGTAGGAACAAAACAAAAGTAAAGTATAATTGCAAGAGGGTCAAATTGGTGATTTGACAGATCAAGTGCACAGTTTGACCTTTGATTTGGGGTCTTATAAATTGGCTTGCTTCTGGGTTTGCATTACTTTCCCTGATTCTTTATTTCAGGTGGGCTGTCCACATGCACAGTGTGTTTACTGGAGTTGTACTCATGTTCACTTGAGGTGTTCTTCCCTTACCAGTCGAGTATTCCTAGAAGGTCATGCCCCAGTCAAACTCCACCATTTTGCATCTTAGTACTTGTGCTTGAGCCCACACTTGCCCAGCTCTTAAGATCTCATTAGGAAGCTACTGATCACCAGCTTTAGGTGCTTCCACCTCTGAGAGACTGCCTTTCCTTGGTGTGGGCTGTGACTAATTATTATTTTAGAGAGACAGTTAACCACGTGATCATCACCTGCTGGTCCTCTAACATTCCTGGTGAAGGGAAGTCCCTCTCCAGTCCTGCTCATATCTGCCTATCTATTATAATAGGCTTAAGAATCACAATAAACCATAGACTTACAAACCAACACAGATACTTTAGAAATGCCCATCCTCTGGTTGCACCATCCTGAGAGGATAACCAAGGGCTGACTTTTCCATTACCAACAAATAAGATGTTTGTGCTTAAAATATTGAATGTGTATTTTGTCCATAGACTCAGAGCCCCAGAGGCAATGAATACATTTTAAGAAAATCAAATCAAATAAATAGAAGTATGGTATTTCATAATTGGAAATACCACACTGTTTTCTGCAAACAAAAGAGTAAACAGAAAGAAAAAAAAGAGGCTAAAAGCATGGATTATAATGACTCCTAGTATACTATTCACTTCATTTTTAGCCAACAACCCAAAACAGATCTTCGAGGCTGAAATCTCTATTTTATAGTATGCTTATAAAACCAAAACTAATAAAAATATGTATTATATATAGTACAAAATAAATACATTAATTGATTTGGATAAACTCAAAATACCTATAAGCTGGAACAACAATCTAGAAACACAATTGAAGCATTCAATTGCAAACATTCTATGTAGCAGCATCTGAATTCACAGGCAGTATCTTAATTATCTAATACTCCAGAAAAAATTTGCTTATGAATCTGATTTGGACAAAGAGATGGATGGGAAAATGTTGTTTTCTGTTGGTTGTCTAATAACAGTGGTAACTGAGGAGTAGAAAAAGACTAGAGAAAAACTGAGTAGGAGAAATAGAATTCAAAAGTATTAGCAGTGTCAGAATAAAGGTTCTTCAGTCAATCATGACGAGTCTTAGAATTTACATAATAGATTACAGGAGACTAGAACCCATTTATAGAGAAAGGAAAACTGCAAGGAGAGGGTAAAGGAGCAGGGGGGGGAAATTATCTGCAAAATGATGAAACATACCAGATAGCCAAATGAATGGGCAGGATTGGAAGGCAAAGCCTAATGCCATCATCCTCAAACTTTAGAGTCCATGAGAATCCCCTGAATGGCTTGTTAAACCACAGCTGCTGTATCTTTACCCTCGAATTTCTGATTCAGTAGCCCTAAAGTAGGATTAAGGCGCACACCTGTAGTCCCAACTACTTGGGAGGCGGAGGCAGGACAATTGCTTGAACCTGGGAGGCTGAGGTTGCAGTGAGCCGAGATCACGGCACTACAATCCAGCGTGGCGACAGAGCGAGACTCTGTCTCAAAAAAGAAAAAGAAAGAAAAGAAAATGTTGAACCTTAGGTGAGATCTTGGGCACCTGGAAAACAGTAATGGTTAAGAAATAGCTTTTGTTTTTCAAATTACTCCCATCCTTCTGTGTCCCAGGAAACGGCTTCTTGTATTTCTAAGTACCCAGGTGATGCTCAAGCTATTTCTGTGGGAACTCCCATCCCTATGCTATTACAGTAGTTGCCCCTTTTCTGCAGTTTTGCTTTCCATAGTTTCCATTACCCATGGTCAACCACAGTCAGAAATATTAAATGGAAAGTTCTGAAAATAAACAATTTATAATTTTAAATTGTATTCCATTCTGACTAGCATGATGAAGCTTTGCACCATCCTGCTCTATTCCATCCAGGACTTGAAATAGTGCTTTGTCTAGCATATCCACACTTTGTAAGCTACCTGCCTGTTAGTCACTTAGTAGCCATCTGAGTTATTATCACAAAAAGAAGGATGAGTAGAGTACAATAAGGTATTTTGAAGGAAGAGATCACATACACATACGTTTTACTATAGTAAATTGTTATATTGTATGATTGTCGTTAATCTTACTATGCCTAATTTATAAATTAAACTTTATTATAGGTATGTATGTATGTATATATGTACAGGAAAAAAACATATATTTAGGTCATAACATATAAAGAGCTCCATAATTTCAGGCATCCACTTGTGGTCTTAAAATATATATCCCGTGGATAAGGGGGAAACTATTATACAGCTGACCCTTGAACAACACAGGTTTGAACCACACAGGTCCACTTATAAATGGATTTTTTTCAACAAAAGTTACTCCAGGTGTGCCTGCCTCTCCTGCCTGCCCTTCTATCTCCTTTATCTCTTCCAACTCTGCTACCCCCGAGACAGCAAGACCAACCCCTCCTCTTGTTCCTTCTCCTCAGGCTACTCAACATGAAGACAAAGAGGATAAAGACCTTAATGATGACCCACTTTCACCTAATGAATGGTAAGTATATATTTTCCTCTTTGTGATTTTCTTGATTTTTTAAATCTAGCTTACTTTATCATAAGGATACACTATATAATACAGAATATACATTAATCAACTGTGTATGCTATGGGTAAGGCTTCCATTCAACAGTAGACTGTTAGTAGTAAAATTTTTTAAAGTCAAAAGTGAATCTTGGACTGTTCAAGCAATCAGCATCCCTAATCCTTGCATTGTTCAAGGGTCAACTGTATAGGCAATTGGGAGAATATCTGATACAGGCCATAGAGGAGCCATTAAGTATGTGAAGCTGGTAAGTAAGAGAGCTAAGTTACAAATTTCTCAGGTGAAAATTAGGGCCTTAATTCAGAATGGAGGAAAATCATATCCTAAATATTGGTGGTGGAAGGGTAAGGTTACTTTGCCCACTATAACTTTAGAGCCTATCACTTGGTGAGGAGTCATCCTAAAAAGTGGTGTGATCCCTGAACATGAAGAATTCTATAGGTCTATGGACCTGGAGAAAGGGAAGAAAAAAGGAGTTCACCAAGATGATGTCAGTGATCCTAGACCCAGATAATTCAACTTTTTGCCTCCTGTATTATTATTGCTGCCAAAGTAGTGAAGGCACAGAGACATTTTCTTTGTTCATGAAGGCATTATTAATTCTCAGATTTGAACCATATTTCCTCATTCTCTAAGTTAAAAACAAAAGAAGCCCAAACCCTATTTTAACTTGAGAAAAAGAAAACAAAAATGCCTACAGAGTTCATGCTTACCTAAACACTCAATGTTTTAAACATTGCCTCTGCACTCATCTTTCATGTCCGCAAACTTAACAATTTGGGTGCTGTATCTCAGAACAGCAGTGTGGGCATTCTCTTCCATTACAAACCTTGTGGCATGACATTTCTATCTCTGGTCCAATGTTAATGATGTTCCATGCTGACCCTCTTGTGTGAAGGCAGAGCTGAAGAGTACAGCTTTGATAGCAGTGTTTACATGAATGTTTGATAAGCATCTGTCAGCTCCTAGCACTCTACAAGCCTAGGAACACAAAAGAAGCCAGGGAACCTTGGAGCTTTTGCCACCTGAAAGCAAAATCTGGTGTGTTTGCTGAATTTCAAATCAGCACTGAGATAATTCTCTTTGTAGCTCAGATTGTAATTTATGTATTATTTACTAGAAAAAGAGAATAAACTATAAATGACAACTACCTTTTCTAAAAGGGTTGTGAATGTGGAGGTTGGAATTCTTTTAATGCATACTATCTTATTTTACTTTGCTTGATCCCACTGGACACAAAATATCATGCAGATTGCAAAGAATGTGACAAGCTAAACTCAATTTAAAGAATAATGATTGTGATTCTCTTCCCCTGCCCCACCAAAATCATTATGCATTCATCCCTTGAAAGAAAAGACAATGCTTAAGAAAGACTCAGTATGTACTGTATAGAAACAGAGCAGTCTATATTTTGTATATCTTCATGTGGATAATAGAGAAAAAAAAATCCAGTTTGTACATTAATTGGTTTTGATTTTTTTTTTTTTTGAGACTTTCATACCTTTATTTTGGCAAGGCATTTGTGCTCATTGTTCAATATTTTATGACCCTTGAAATAGGACTGGAGACCATTTTTTTTGTTTATTTTTTGACAGTTTAAAGGTAAAATAAGTTAAATTTTTTGGTGCCAAAAATATCAGCTCCATCCTCTTAAAATAGCTCTTCAAATGTAGTGCTATTTCTGCCACAGAGAAGATGGATAAAATAGCTTCCTGGTATCTGATGTTATGTAAATATCAGATACAATTATTAAAAATGCTACAATTAGTACTTTAGTGGTCTGCATATTACAGTCCTAATAAAATTGAATATGTTAATATGTTTTTATTAATATGGAGTCCCTCAAAAATAAAAATAAAATAAAGGACATACTGAAAATAGAGAACAAGGCAAGAAATCTAATGACTTGGAGAGGTCTTTCATCTTTCCTGCTGACTGGTTGTGTTAAATTGACTGAGTTCTGTGATCTCTCTCAGCATGATATAATTGTTTGAATTTCCAGATCAAGCTATTCTTGAAGCTAGTTCCATCCCTTAGTTTTTTAATTTTCATGAGGCAATACATTCTTTAAAAACAACAACAAAAACATTGAAGCTAGTTTGAGACTATTAATTTGTAACAGAAAGACTTTTGAATAATATATCATTACCATTTTTAGGAAGAATTCACCAACTTAATATGTGTTAGATATTTTAATTTGTCTTGTTTCTCTTGTACTAATCCATTCCCTCTTCCTATTATGATTTGAATTTTGTTATATATATGTATTAAGATTGGTCATTTATATTTTTTATAAATATATTCAACATTATCTTTGTAAATTATTAAACTGACATTCTGCATCTCTATTGACATTTTTAGTGGTTTTATCTAAGAAAGCAGATATGCTGGCTGTGATGTCAGACGCATTCACACATATTCTGGAACACAGAAGAGCTATCATAAAAATTAATAAATTAGTTCCAATTAATAAATTTAATTATATTTTTATAAGTTACTCTTATCAGCAAGATTAATTGATATATGCCATTGGAACATACCTTCCTGTTGTTCTACAGACAACTTCAGGTTTCTAATCAATCTTTTAAGGGTCAACACTGTAAAATGGCAGCTTCATTATATAATGATTGCCTTCCTAACTCCCTTCGTAACTGTGGCTCCTGTTTGAATATGATCTTACGAAATTAAGTGCTATATTGTGTAGAATTTATTAGAAGAAATAGAGTTTACAGAAAGATTAATGATATGGAGAGAGAGCCTTAAGATAAAGAAATATATAACCAGGTCTAACAGGAAAATTTAAACAAGCCAAAGTGGGATGCAAGTGGAACCAAATATGAGAGCTGAAGAAAGCACAGGGGTCTGAATGAGTGTGGCACACAGAAAAGCGAATAAGAAGTCACATCTCATTGAGGTTGCTGCCATATGAGCTAGCATAAAGAACCAGGAAACAAACATAATCACCCTTTTGTTTACTTGGAGTAAAATATCTTGGTTCCTTTATTCACGTTGAAAATTTCACTTGATTAATCAAAACCTTAAATGTTACACAGGAGTCCAGAATGGGTCACTTTGAAGAATGAATTGGAGGTGATCTATAAATCAGACTAAAGGAAAAGGGTTTGGGAGTGTTCGGTGACAACACATAGTAATATAACCAGAGAAGAATGAGGAGGAAAAATTGGGAGCCGAAGAAAGTTTTGGAGAGAAAATCAAGGGAGAAATCAAGCAGAGTTATAAACATTTTAAGATTTGAGGTGCTATTTTAAGTGCAATAGAAAGGTATTAGAGAGTATTAAGTAAGTTTGAAGATCATCCACATTATCTTATTTACGTTCCAGAAAGTTTACTCTAGGTACTGAATAAATAATCGATCAATGTGGGCAAGAGTGGAAATGGTGTCAGCTTGAAGGGCAGTGCTATAGTCCTGGGAAATGATACAAATGAGCTGGTCACAAGCCCTCGTAATGTTTAAGAAAAAACTGGACAGACTGATGATAGATTTTATAGGTTAATCAACAGTGCCCAGTGATTTGGATGTAGAGTTAAAAAAAATGAAATCATCAAGACTAATCTGCAGGTCTTTTAATTCAGTGTTAACATTTAATGCAAATAGGGAAGTTATATTATGGTGAATGATTTTGAACAACTCTATACCTTTTAAAAGAAATTAAAAGTAATATTACACACCATGAAAGACATTACTGGAGGTAGTATACAACATATTGAAAGAAAAGAATAAATATTCAGAAAAACTTTAAAAAGAAAGTTGTTACAGCAAAAACATTTGAGAATGTGAAACTGGATCAAGACTGTGGATGAAAATGGAAACACTGTAGAAAGAGTGGCTCTTAGAGGTGTATCTCAGTGAGAATTTCAGGAAAAGTTATCAATACTTTATTTCCTATCATTTACTCAGAGAACTTAAGATTTACCTATAGTCATTCAGCAAGTTTAACCTTTGGAAAGTCATTCCCCTTCAGCTAACTGTCTGTTTCCTTAATCTTAAAAGAGGATAAATAAGAAGATACACCTCATCAAGCACTAGACAGATTTAGTTTCTGAACAGAATGATAAATTTAGTTTTTCTTTGGGTTAGTGAAAAGAAATCACATAACTTGAGCAACTCTGTGAACGACTCAAGATTAGCAGGTGAGATTTACTCTCCGATAGTAAATTGAGGATTTGTGGAGACTATTTCCAAAGGCAATTAACACTATATATCTATAATCTATAAATTGGCAAATAGCACTTCAGTGAGCTTGAAGAGAATTACAAAATACGAAAATTGTTGCTAGAAAGAAAAATGTACACTTTTGCTATATGGTTGCATATATGGTTAAAAATATAATGATAATTAGTATCTCTAGTTTGACTTGAGAGAAGATTGGTCTGAATTAATAAAAGTCTACAGAAAGTAATAGTTGTTAAAGTGAAGTTACACTGCTTTAATTTTCATACAATACTCAAAATAATAATAAAATTAATGCTATATACTGTACCCCCAAAATGTGTTCAATAAATTGGACAGTATATTAAGTTAGTGTATAGCTTTATTTACAAAAGTTTTTGAATCATTTAAAATTATTTCTTAGAGCCTGGTAAAAACAGTTTTCATATAAGTGATATCCCAAAATATATACACAAATTAACAATAATGCCATTTATCAAAAAAATAAATATTTTTTCTCAGCTTCCTCTGAGTTAAAGCCAATTTCAAGTCACTGAAATTTCTATTTATTGACTATTATATAAAAGATCATTTAAGAAGATTTTACTAAATGTACATAATTTAAAAAGCCGATAAAATATAGAGTTTTGCTCTATATTTTCTATTCAGATATATTAAAGCTTAAAATGCAAATCAGTTTTAAAATTGGCATTAAAATAACAAAGTATTAAAATTAGAAACTATGTAGACCTTTTATTTGACATATTTCTTTAATACTCTTTAATCAGCTAAAAATATCTTTATTTTCATACCCAAGGGTAATAATTTATGTATAAAGTATACATTTTTCTAATATTAGTTCAATGCTTTGTGTGTGCTAGTTCATTAGAATGCACATAGACAAACCCAGGAGGAAACTTTAAATAGTCTATATTATTTTTCCTGAAAGAGTAAAGAGTAAAATGCTAATTGATATTTGTTCTGTTTTTCTGCAAGCTGTGAAACAAATTGTGCATTATATACTGCACAACTAGCTTACAGAAACAAAATTCAGGAGGGGGAAACTCTAATTGCTATATGGAGAAATAATTTTTTATATAGATATATGCATGATATTTATAGTGTTATGTTTGTTAACATATTTGTCTGGTGCAAAAGTGATTGTGATTTTTACCATTGAACATAATTACGTTGAAAAAAAACACACTGATATTCATGCTACTACCCATAAGTATAAGAAATTGTCTTTCTCCGAGTATCTATTATTTCTATTACAAATTTTAATTTATGAAAATTCAAACCTTTTCATAGTATCATATTCTACACTACTTTAGAATGCTACAAAACAAAAGCAATGTAGAAAGGCATTCAACAAAAATCAAGTCTGTAGCCATCAAATATAAAGTGCACTACACTTTATATTTGGTAGTGCAGATCTCTAGAAATTCCTTACCTCATCACTCTCTTCCTTATACCTGTGCCTGCATCTGAAAAATATTAACCTAAGAATTCTCCAGCAATCCTGGCAAAGGGTTGACATTAATTCAAATGCCTTCAATATACCATGCCACCTCCCTCAACAAACTCAGCCATTGCCTCCAGTATCTATCTGCAGGAGGCTTAGACTTCTCCAAGGCAAGTAAGCTCTTCAGATAGTGGTCTCTGCCAAACGTAATTCTCATCACTCTGCTTCATGCCACACTACAGTAAAACTAATCATTGGATTTTATCTACCTATCCTTAATTTTCCTGTAAGCACTGATTTTTCTACAACTTTTTCTACAAATTTTGATAAGGTGTATTTTTATTTTAATTTACTTTTAAATATTTTTAAATGTCTCTTGAAAATTTTTTCTGAATTTTCAGATTCTTGTGTTGTTTGATCTTCAAGTATTCTTAGTTACCTAGCTATCTGACTATTACGACTAATTTAATTCCATTGTGGTCTCTAAGCGTATTTTCCATAATTTCTATTTTTAAAAATATCATAAAGTGTATCTTTGGATCAGATTGCAGACTATAATGGTCAGTGTCTAGTGCGAGCTTGAAAAGAATGTCTATTCTGCTGTTTTTAGAGGAATTATTTTATAGATGTTTAGATTGAGTTGATTGATGCATTGTCCAGTTCAACTCTTTTTCTATTTATGCCTTCTGTCTTACTGACTTTCTACTGCCAGATCTCTTACTAACAGAAGGTGTTGAAGTCTGCAACTAAACTGATTGATAACTCTATTTTTCCTTACAGTTTCATCAGTTTTTCACAGCATATTTTTATGGTCTGTTGTCGGGTGCATACACATTAGAGATTACTTATCCTTATGCAGGATTGGCGCTTTAATCATTTTTAAATGCATCTCTGTATATCTGATAACTTTCTTTACTCTGGATTTTACTTTGTTTGAGTTAATATAGCCACTCCAGTTTTCCTTTGATTAAAGTTAGCATGATATATTATTTTCTAGACCCTTACTTTTAATCTATTTGTGTCTTTATAGTTAAAGTAGATTTCTTATAGATAGCTTATGGTTGGATCTTCCATTTTTCATCCACTCTGTCTCTTTTAATTAATGATTTTAAAACTTTGATATTTAAACTGATAATTGCTATAGTCGGATTAATACCTATCATATTTGTGTACTGTTTTCTATTTATTGCTTTGTTTGGTTTTTTTTTTCTTGGTCTTACATTCTTTTTCTGTCTTCTTTGCTTTTAAGTAAGCATTTTAAATGATTCTATCAATGTCTCTCCTCTCAGCATATATTATTCTTCTTATACAGTATTAGCAGTTGCTATTGAGTTTCCAATACACATTTACAATAATTTAAATCCTTTTTCAAGTAATACTATATGCTTTACAAGCAGTGTAACTTATAACAAAACATTCCTAATGCTTTTTTATTAATTATATCATTTTTGACATGTATTACACTTATTCAAAAGTTATAATTACCAAATATATTGTTGTTATTATTTCTATGAATAAACTGATATGTTAGATTAAGAATAAGAAAACAAAATATTTTGTTGTACTTGCATTCATTCCATCTCTAATGTTCTTCCTTTCTTAAAGTAGATATGAGTTTCTAATTCATATCATTTTCCTTAATTCTGAAGAATTTTACATTTCTTGCCACATAGTTCTACTGGTGACAAATTTTTGCAATTTTTGTTTGTCTGAGAAAACCTTTATTTCTCCTAAATTTTGAAGCTTAGTTTGTCTGGATACAGAATTCTAGGTTGATGAGATTTTTTTCCTTTCAACACATTTAATATTTCACTTCATATTCTTGCTTATATAGTTTCTAAGACAAGTTATATATAATTCTTAACCTCAGTCCTCTTTAGGCAAGGATCCCACAATGCCACCCTGGCTTCCTTAAGATTTTGTGTTTAATTTTCTTCAAATTGAATATGATGCCTACAGATAGATGTTTTGGTGTTTACTGTTTGGTGTTCTCTGAGATTTCTGAGTCTATTGCTTGGTGTCATTAATTCTGGAACATTTTCAGTCATTATGGCCTCAAATATTTGTTTTGTTCCTTTTTCTCTTCTTCTGGTATTCCAATTATATTTATGTTACACCTTTATTATATCATTTTTTGGGTATTCTGTTCTGTCTTTCGTATTTCATTATTATTTTTGCATTTACATTTTTGGGAGTTTCTACTGATATTTCTTAAGATTAATTGATTTTTTTCCCTTTGCAGTTTCCAATATACTGAGTCGTCCTGAACTCTCCCTGAATTTTTAACCCTCAGACTTGTCCATACAAAGTCTCCAGTCATCTGTCAATTACCATTTATGTTTTTCTATCCCAGTACTTGATCATGGAGAGGTTTCTGCTTCAGTAAGTTGTATGTCACTGTATCTGCCTATCTGTCTCTCTAATTTTGGGGGAAGCAGTTTGGCCTGTGATCTTAATTTTCTATCGGATCAAAAGATGAGTTGTTGATTTTCAGTTTAGCTTTTTTCTTATTGTGAGGATGGAAATAATGACTTCCAAACTCCTTACATGAAAGACCAATAGCCAGAATTCTGTACATATCTTTCTGTGTGCTTCTCTTATAACTGTTTATAATACATGGCATTGTTACTTTTGAAGGACCATAAAGTCATAAAATGTATGTAGAATTAAAAATTCAATTATCTGTCATTGCTAATAACTAAATTCATGTTAAATTCCCTGAGATAGGAGCATTTTTGTATTCTTAATATGGAAGTGCCTAGTATAAAGGGATATTCTCAGTGAATAAAAAATTTGACTTGCTTTTAAAAGCATGGCTTTGTGGACTCAGCCAATGTCCCTAGATATGCTCAAACTCTCTGTGTAAAAGCACAGAATGCACTATTTAAAAACCCACCTCATTTTAATTTACTTCACATCATTCCTAGTAGTAAGATAGGTACTAAAGAACAATTAATGACCACTACAAAAATGATAAGACAGTTGTGTCTTGATAAGTAGATGACTTTTCCATTTTGAGATGTCTTTACTTAGCATTTTGCACACAGGTTTGCAGAAATAATTACAATGAAATTCATAAATACAAGATAAAATAGATGGATACAGAATTATATTTTATCAAGAAACAGAGGGTTCTAGTTACTTTACAGTCTTTCTTTTGTTGCCTAGTGTCAATCTATAAAGACCAAATACCTGGGGTACAAAATGTCTCTCGTTATGCTTCCTCACCATGTAGTATCCTTATGAGAAGATTCACCACAGAGTTCTTCAAAGGGGAGCAATTCAGCACCCCAGGGCCAGGCCAACAGCAGTGATTCCCAAACCGTCATCAGGCACTTTTAAGGATGAACAACAGCTCCCCCAGGAGGTGTGGTGCAAATCCAGTCCTTTAAACTCATTTAGTTTAATTGCGTAACATTTTAAATACTGCACCTCCGTGAGAGGCAGGTGGATCAGCAGGTGCAATGTGGCGATCTGCCAATAATGGCATCAGAAAAACAGTCCCTCACAGAGGCAAGAAGCAAAAGAGACTGAGTAAAGAACTCCTCTCAGCTTAATGTCTATTTCATCTGGTAATTGCAGCAGAAGGGAGGATTTCCAAGCAATCTAAACCAAAGATGTTTTATTCATTTTTAGCAATACCTTTTAAAAAAATGGGAAAAGGTCTCAGAAATAGAATTTTAGTCCAAATTCAGCCACGTCCTTGTACACTCACCCTAAGGCTCATTTCTGGGTAAACATGTTAAAAAATAAAAAAACAAATTGTGGAAGCAAATGCTTTCCTTCTAAACATTTTTTCATGAAAAATCTGAAGCATATCAGGCCAAGTTTTTGTATTGGGTTATGATATAATCTGAGTAAAGATTTGAAGGATAATGATTAAAATAACTCATGAGATTAATTTCTAAATGACTAACTCCAAACTACATTAAATTTCTATTTCTCCTTTCATTGACACTCTTCATATACAAGGAAGAGAGAGTACAGATAATGTATAAAAAGAGACTATGGTATATATAAATAAAATGGCCAAAAATACTGTTGTGGAAATACCCAAATAGGAAATTGGAGATAGGTAAATCAGCACAGATTTGCTAACTCATTTTTGTTTGTTTCTGGAAAAAAGTTACATCATGATAAATACTGTTTGGTTGGTTCACTTTTTAATCACAAACATCATTGACTACTTCTTTATATTTTGGCCAAATTGAGCTCTGAAGACAAAGTCATGGTGAGTGGAGAGATGTGAGTTTTTATTTATTGATTACCTTCTTAATTTCAGGCTTCCTCTTCACCGAAGTACCACTCTTTCCAAGTTTACACAGAACTGGCGGTTAGCAAAGCAGCATCACATACCATATCTTCATCAGCTGCTCAAAATAATCCAGAGTAAACAGAAGGGAAAATAAAAGGAAATGGTTGCTTTGTTTTAAGATTTACTATTAGCTAGGCCCTATGATAGCTGGTTTATCTGTTTAATCCACATATTCCAAAGGCAGATGGGGATTAAACTACTTTTCATTTGTGTTAACTAAGGCTCAGCAGTGTTAGCTAGCTCCAACCATATAGCTATTGGGTGCTGCAGAAGAGTTACAAATGATTTTATCTTTCTGCCACAATGAGTTATTTTCTTGGAACATATGCTTTGCAAGATATATCAATAATTGAATTTAGGGATTACGTGATAGGAAATGAGGTTTTTCCCACCTACATGTTTTACTATCAAGATGATGGCAGTAATGAAAACCTCAAGAAGAGACAGGTCTAGAGAACTAGCAAGAGTCATTTTAAGAGTCTTGCCTACAAGTAAAATATAAAAACGATATAAGTGGCTATACCTTCTCTAGTTTCTGCCTTTTATTTTTACAGTGTTTATTAATAAAAGTACCTGGTCCACCTGATAAATCAAAAAACACCTCTCATTTAAGTCCATTCAGTCTCTAATATTGTACTAGCTTTTCCAAAAATTTTCTGGTCATTGTACCATCTAATATTTTAAATTAACTTATAGTCATCCTTTTTTATAATTCACTGTTTTCATAAGATAATTTTATGTATATTTTCAGTCATGTTAGTACACTGGAGAAAAGCATGCAAAAAAGGGACATAAGTATATACCTATTTCACAACCAAATAATGCTGATGTTAAAAGGGAGGTCAGAAAAGGAACTTAGATAATAAAAAATTATGCATAGCATAACTGTTTCACTTAGCATGTCTTAATAAGCAGTCATTAGCATAGTAGTTTGCATCATTCTTTTAAAAATATGTCAAATGAGTTACTTCTTTGTTCTGTTGTTTAAAACTTCCTCTGGTGATGTTAAAGAATTTCTCCTCTCTGCCCTGGTACGCATAGTGCCTTGACTAATCTTCCCAGACAGCAGCAGGAGTGCTAAGGCAGAGTCAGGCAGATGCAGAAACGAACACTCATGAGACATCCTAGGAACCACAAATCTGTTATGGGAGGATTTGATGCTGCATATCAGGTATCTAGTGAGAACAAATGACTGGCTTCAAGTTAGTAATGCTCTGTCATTTGAGGAGTGAGAGTTTGGGCAAAAGATTATCCAGCTTGTGGTTTACCCAGATTCTAACTCTCATCCCAACCTTAGGGAGTTTAAAAGTCATTTGATTCCTTCAAGAAGATAAAAAAAGGATAGGAAAAATAATCAGCCTGTTTTTATTTTCATTAGTAGAAGTGTTGGGTAAAAAAAGAAGCTGAAACCAACAGCAAAAATCATATTGATGTGAAATATGGATTTGAGATACCAGATTTTAATTACATAAAATGACAGTTTGCTGAAATATTTGTATGCTGAAAATGATTAGACACATTGTCTAATAGGCAAGAGAAGTGATACACCATAATCTCTGCTTTTAGTTTTGTTTCCAGTAAGAGAATTTGCTTTAACACAGAAGATATATAAAAGAAGTCAGGAAGACTAAGATAATTTCTGTTACAAGGGGCAGAAAGTTATCAGGAATAGGGCAAAGATAAATCTAGGAATGCAAAAAAAAAAGGTTATGATGGAAAAGGAAACAATAAGCTTTGAGAAGCTCAGGACATTTTGAAGACTGTATTACCAGAGCTGAAGAGTAAATCAATAAAATGAGTTTACCATTCATAGACTATGGCTGAAAGAATTACCAAATGCTATGATTTTGTAAGAAAGATGATAAGTCCAGAGGGAAGAACTGGGATAAAAGAATCAATAATGAGCAAATTAGTTTTAAGTTTTAATTTTAGTTTCATTTGATAAAAGGAAAAAAGCTAATAATGTGAATCTTCCAAATGAGTCATTGGGAAAGGGGGTACGGTTAAGAAAATGTAATATATTCAGTTGAAGTTCAGAAAACAACATAGAAAAACAAAATAAATAACAATTTATAAATGGGAAAAAAGAAAAATATTATAGAAATAAACACAATCAGTTTCATAATTCCATTAACTGTAAATGAATTAACATCATCATTTTAAATATCAAGATTCACTGACAAGAAAAAAATATACAAGTCTAATATTTTTATAGTTAATATACCCAAGCATATAAACACAGAAGAGTCCATTATAAATGGATAGGAAAAATATATAGGAAAATATAATAAGAAAAAACTTGGAGAGAATCAATATGATTGCTAAAAAGAGACTTTAGTATACATGCTTAGTTAGACATGAAGAGAGTTCTTAAATACTAATTTCCCAAAATGACGTGCCAGAAGATTAAACAATTCTGAAACAGAAAGTGGCACATTCATAGTTTTGATGTGTGACTTTTTACCACACTTCTATCAGTAACTGTTTACTATAGAAACCAAACACATTAGTAACTTTTCAACTGATTTGGTTAACAAAATTGATAAGATTAATCTGAAGTACATGTATTAGAATTTACAGTACTCCCCCCCCTTATCCAGGGTTTTACTTTCTGCAGTTTCAGTTACTTGCTGTCTGGAAATATTAAATGGTATTTCTTTGGGGGGGTAACAATCAGCAGAGACTTCTATTTGGCCATCTTGTTCCCAATCTGTGTCTATCTTTTCAGGTTTTAAGTTATATTTAGTTACATTTATGTTTCATAACTTACATTTTCATATACATCTTAGAAATGTAAGCTTTATATTTACCAAGAAAATGAGGTGACCTTTCAAAAGCCTGTTGTAACTATAGGTATGGTTCTATATTCTAATTACTATAATTTTAAGCTTTTAAAAAATTTTTTTATGGTGAATATTGTTAAGGGTCTGCTTATTTGATCAGCACTATTGTTTCCTCACTTTCCATTGTTTTAAGCTTTTATGTTGCTTGTTTATTTCCTTCTGTGTTATTGGGTTTATTTAACTGGAATTGTCCTAACTTCTTTATTTAGATAATTGTAATATATGTCTGTATGTACACAAGTCTATGTGTTTATCTAAATCACTTAAATTGCAAACCACTAGTTTGATACATTGTAAATATTTGAGACTTAGTAATATGTATTTGCTAATTTCTATATAATTTTTCTTTGGCCAGTCATTATTTAGAATTGTTTCAAAAGGTATAGGGCAGTAGTGTGTGTGTGTGTGTGTGTGTGTGTGTGTGTGTGTATTGGCTGCTTAGTGTGTGTGTGTGTATTGGCTGCTTTTGTGTGTGTGTGTGTGTGTGTGTGTGTGTGTGTGTGTATTGGCTGCTTATTTTTTGTTGGGGGAGATGGAAATAATATTACACAGTTTGTAAAGCAAAAACTTTCTATTTTGTCCTGTTTGTAGGCTTCTGTTTTAAAGCTATTAAAATATTACTGTCTCATTTCATTTGTTTTATGTATGGCCTTTTTAAAAAATAACTGATCTATGTATGCTTGAACAGAAAGTCTTGTCTCTAACTTTTTCCTGGAACACTAAGTTTAACAACTATCTACACACAAATAAGCACATTCATAAGAACCAAAAACCAGGTGAACACTCACAGCATCTGGTTTTAACTTCACTTCACTGAAAGAGGCACCAGAGGAGGTAGGAAAGAGCCTTGAATTGCCAACGCCACCCCACCCCTCCTCCAAGCCCCAGCAGCAGCCACATGACACAGAAAATCTGTGCTCTTGGGAAAGGGAGAACATAGTGATTGTGAGACTTTGCGTTAAACTCAGTGCTGCCCTGTCACAGTCGAAAGTAAAACTGGACAAACTCAACTGATGCCTGCCCATGGAGAGAATGTTTAGATCAGCCCTGACCAGAAGAGAATTGCTCATCCTAGTGGTTGGAACTTGAGTTCTGGCAAGCCTTGCCACCGTGGCTAAAGACTCTGGGTTTCTAAATACACTTGAAAGGCCACGTAGGCCACGAGGACTGCAGCTCCTAGGCAAGCCATAGTGTTGAGCTGGGCTCAGAGTCAGTGCACCTGGGGGCACATGACTTATTGAGACCCTAGTCTGGGTGGCTAAGGGAGTGCTTGTGCCACTTCTCTGCAAACCCCAAGCAGCACAGCTCATGGCTCCAAAAAAGACTTCTTCCATTTCACTCAAGGAGAGGAGAGGAAAAAGTAAAGAGAAATTCCTTTTGTATCTTGGATAATAGCTCAGCGACAGTAGCGTAGGGCAGTAGGTAGGCTTGTAAGTCCCCATTGCAGGCTTTAGCTGCCAGATGACATTTGTAGACACAGCGTGGTTCAGGAAACAGACAGTCCCCTTGAAGGGAAAGATCCAGTTGTGGCGGGGATCCATTACATGCCGATTTAAGAGCCCTTGGGCCCTGTATAATCAGCAGCGATAGAGATACCCAGGGAATAAGCTGTGGGCCTTGTGTTAGACACAGGTAAGCTCTGGCTTCAGGCAAGACCTAGCACATTTCCAGCTGTGGTGGCTATAGTGAGAGACTCTTTCTGCTTGAGAAAAGTGGAGCGAAAAGCAAAGGGGACTTTGCTTATACCTTAAGTACAGGTTCAACCACAGGAAGTTAGAGCACAAAGTGGGCTTGTGGGGTGCCCAGTTCTACGCGTTGGCTCTAAGACAGCATTTGTGGACCTGCCTTGAGGCAGAGGGGGAACCCACTGCCCTGAAGGGTGAGTTCCAGGCCAGGCAGCATTTACCACAAACTGACTGAAGAGCAGTTGGGCCTTAAATCAAGAGCAGTGATAGCCTGGTGATACTCACCATAGGCCTGGGAGTGGTTGTGGTGGCCATGGGGTGAGAGTTCTCTGCCTGTGGAAAGGGGAGAGAAGAGTGGGAAGGTTTGTCTTGTGGTTTGAATTCCAGCTCAGCTGTAGTAAAATAGAACAACGGGTAGACTTCCAAGGTTTTTGACTTCAGTCCCTTGCCCCAGATGGCATCTCTGGATCTGCCTGGGGGGATGGAGAACTTACTTCTCTGAACACAAGCCTGGCTGGCTTGTGACCTGCTGATTGTAGAGCATTCTAGCCTTTGAGTGAACATAGGAGTAGTCAGGTAGTGGTTACAGAGGGTCTTGGGTAAGCTCTGGTGCAGTGCTGGCTTCAGATCTGACCCACCACATTCCCGGTGGTGGTGGCCACAAGGGTACTTGTGTCATCCTACCCCCCAGCTCCACGCAGCTCAGCATAGAGAGAGAGAAGACTCTGTTTTGGATAAAGTAAAAGAAGAGAGCAAGAGTTTCTGACTGACAATCTGGAAAATTCTTCTAGATCTTACCAGGAGCACCAAGGTCGTACCTCTGTGAGTCTGCAAGAATCACGGCATTACTGGGCTTGCAGAACCCCATATTGCAGATAGAGCTTAGCTTACAGGACCCAATCTTTTCAAATGCCTGAAAATCCTTCCCAATTAGGAGAGATGCAAACAAGCCTAGATTGCAAAGACTACAATAAGTACCTAACTCTCCAATGCCTAGACACTGATGAACATCCACAAGCATCAAGACCATCCAGGAAAACGTCCTCATCAAATGAACTTACTAATACACCAGGAACAAATCCTTGATGTATTAGTTCACTCTCATGCTGCTATAAAGAATTATCTGAGACTGGGTAATTTATAAAGAAGAGGTTTAATTGACTCACAGATTTGCATGGCTAGGGTGGCCTCAGGAAACTTAACAATCATGGCAGAAGGCACCTCTCACAAGGCAGCAGGAGAGAGAATGAGTGCTGAGTGAAGAAAGAAGCCCTTGATAAAACCATCATATCTCGTGAGAACTCACTCATGATTATGAGTACAGCATCGAGGGAAACAACTCCCATGATTCAATCATCTCCACCTGGTCCCACCTTTGATATGTGGGGGTTATTACAGTTCAAGGTGAGATTTGGAAGGGGACACAGGACCAAACCGTATCACTGGTGAAATAGAATTATTTGACATTTCAGACAGAGAATTCAAAATAGCTCATTTTTCAACATGTTTTTTGAATGGTAAAATTTTAAAAAATAAAAAAATAGCTCATTCGAGGAAACTCAAAAAAATTCAGTATAAAACAGAAAAGAAATTCAGAAGTCTGTCAGATAAATTTAACAGATTGAAATAAATAAACACTCAAGCAGACATTCTGGACTTGAAAAATGCAAATGACATACTGAAGAATGCATCAGCATCTTTTAATAGAAGAATTGATGAGGCTAGGATGTTAATGAGCAATAATAAAATAATTGGAAGGCACAAAACTCACTGATAATATTAAGTACACAGACAATCACAGACAATGATAACACTGTAACTCTGGTGTGTAAAATACTCTTTATTTTTTTTTTAAGATAGTCTTGCTCTGTTGGATCACTGCAACCTCCACCTCCCAGGTTCAAGTGATTCTCCTGCCTCAGCCTCCTGAGTAGCTGGGATTACAGGTGCTCGCCACTACACCCAGCTAATTTTTGTACTTTTAGTAGAGATAGTGTTTCACTGTGTTGGCAAAGCTTGCTCAAACTCCTGACCTCAGGCAATCTGCCCGTCTCAGTCTCCCAAAGTGTTGGGATTACAAGCAGGCACAAGCCACTGTGCCAAGCCAGGTTCGTAAATAATCTTATCTTAAGAAGAAAGAATAAAAGTTGAACAATAAAAAGAAATAACAACTTCAAGAACATTTTGAGACATAGAGAATAAAATAAGATGTAAATAGAAGAAACAAAAATTAGAAAGCAGAGTGATAAAGTGTAGAGTCTTTATTCATTTTTTAAATTTGTTTATGCAAACACTGTTACATTGATATCAGCTGAAAGTAATGGTATGTAATAAAGTATTTGCAAGCCTCATGGCATCCTCAAATCAAAAAACTTACAACACACAAAAAATAAAAGGCAAGAAATTAAATCATACCACCAAACAAAGTCACCTTCACCAAAGAAGATAGGGAGGAAGGAAAGAAGGATGAGAAGACCACAAAACAACCAGGAAACAAAAAACAATGTGGCAAGAGTAATTCCTTACTTATCAAACATACTTCATCTGTAAAGACACACCTAAAGTGAAAACAAAGAGGTGGAAAACATATTTATGTCAATAGAAACCAGAAAAGAGTAGAAGTAGCTGTACTGATATCAGGGGGAAAAAAAATTAAAAAAAAAAAAGAAGACGAGAACAAAGAAGGTGATTAATAATAAATGTGTGAATTTAGCAAGAGGATATAACAATTATAAATATGCATGCACCCAACACTGGTGTTTCCGTAAATATAAACCAAGTATTATTAAAACTAACGAGAGAAATACATCCCAATACAATACTAGCTGGAGACTTCAACACTCCACTTTCAGTACTGGGAAGATCTTCCAGATAGAAAATCAACAAAGAAACATTGAATTTAATCTGCATTATAGACAAAATGGACCTAATAAATATTTACAGAACATTTCATTCAACTGCTACAGAATACAGATTTTTTTTCTTAGCATAAGGATCATTCCAAAGAGAGACCATATGTTAAGTTACAGAATGAGTCCTAAATCTAAAAAAAAAAACAGAAAAAAAAAAAAACTGAAATATTATAAAGCACCTTCTCTGATCACAAAGAAATAAAACTAGAAATCAATAACAAGAGCAATTTTGGAACTATACAAATACCTAAAACTAAAAACTATGCTCCTGAGACCAGTGGGTCTATGAAGAAATTCAGAAGAAAATGTAATAATTTCTTGAAACAAATGATAATGGCGGCACACATACCAGTATCTATGGGATATAGCAAAAGCAGTATTAAGAGGGAAGTTTATAGCTATAAGCACCTAAACCAACCAACCAAACAAACAAAAAACCTTGAAATAAACAGCCTAAAGATTCATCTTAAGAAACTAGAAAAGCAAGAGCAAACAAAACCAAAAATTAGTACAAAAAAATAAGAGCAGAAATAAATAAAATTGAAATGAAGAAAACAGTATAAGAGATTAATAAAACTAAATTTGTTCTTTGAAAAGATAAACAAAACATTGGCAAACCTTTACCCAGTCTAAGAAAAACAGAAAAAGAGAGAAAAGACCCAAATAAAGAATTATCAGAAATAAAAAAGGGCATTATGATAAGTGAAGTAAGCAGACAGAGAAAGACAAAATTTGCATGTTCTCACTTATTTGTGGAAGCAAAAATTAAAACAATAGAGCTCATGGAGATAGAACAGAAGGATGGTCACCAGAGGCTTGGTTGAGTAGCTGTGGGGTGGGAGGGATAGGAAAGTGTGGATTGTTAATGACTATAAAAAATAGCTAGAAATAATTAGTACAACCTAGGATTTGCTAGCATAACATGGTGACAACCAAAAATTATTTACTTGTACCTTTAAAAATAACTAAAAGAGTATAACTGAATTGTTTATAACACAAAGAATAAATGCTTGAGGTGATAGATAACCCATTTTTCCTGTGTGATGATTATGTATTATATGCCTGTATCAAAATATTTTATGTAACTCATAAATATATATACCTACTATGTACTCACAAAACTAAAAATTTTACAATTTAAACATGAAATTAAACTTACCATTAAAACTTATAGGTAAAACAACTATTAGCCTAATAGTTTTGCAGCAGAGTTATCTCCATGTTTCAATGCATAAATATCTATAGTTCACCCTTGAACAATACAAGGGTTAGTGTACTGACCCCCTCTTGCAGTAGAAAACATGTATATAAATTTTGACTTCCTCAAAACTTAACTACTAATAGACTGTGGTTGAAAGGAAAGTTTACAAAGGGTATAAGCAGTCAATTAACACATATTTTGTATGTTACATATATTAGATATACTCTACTCTTAAAATAAATAGAGAAAAGGAAATGTTGAGAAAATCTATTTGCTATTTATTAAGTGGATTTGGATCATCATAAAGGTCTTCAACCTCATTTCCTTCATGTTAAATAGGCTGAGCAAGAGGAGGAAGAAAGGAGTTAGAATTGCTGTATCTGCCTCAGGGATAGCAGAGACAGCAGATAATTCAAGTGAACCCAGGTAGTTCAAACCCACATTGTTGAAGGTTCAACTGTGGCCTCCATCTAATCTAATTAACATGCTTCAAGGAATCATAATGGAAAAAGAGGTACAAGTCAAACTACATGTCATTAACTCTGATACCAAAACTAGACAAGACCTGTAAGAGAGAAGACAAATATAAGATGGTTAATTTTAAACATAAATGACAAAATTATAATCAAAATTAAGCCTTGCTAATCCAGCAATGTCTTAAAAACATATTTTCAGTTTTATTCTGATTTAACAATAAAATATATATTTAATTAATCATGCTAATTAAAGAAGCTATATGTGTATTCCACAATAAGTTCAGTAAAAGGATTGAATTAATTTACACACATTTCAGAAATAAAAAGTTAGCAGAGTATATATGCCTACCTATAAGAATCTACTAGATGCTAGTAGTAATATTATTTTAAGTATATATTCATATTTATGTCTTTCACTTTTGAATGTAAGAACAGGGCAAAAATACCCAATACTATTTTTTCTGTTTATTATTTTATTGTTGCCCCACCACTGCAATAAGTAAAAACTAAAAGAGGCAGAAAATGTATATACAAAAATTGAAATGAAAAATAAAATCACTTGCAAATAATATGATGCAATCATAGATAATTCAAGATGTTCCCCCATAGGAAACTTTAGCAAATTTCTATTTGCTCACTTCTATGTGATCAATACCAATAAATCAAACTAACAGTTTAATAACAAGTTAGAAAAGCTAACTTAAGAAGACTATTTGAAAAGGAATACACATGTTGGTTTAGCTAGGAATAAAGAAAGGAAAAGAATGACTCATGTGACATGGAGTAAAAGGACACTATATAAACTAGACTCATAATGGTGGAGACCCATTATCATGAAGACATAAATTAGCCAAAATTTATTTTGTTAATTAACCTCATTCCAATTTAACTCCCAATAAAGTTTTTCTTGGGCAAAATTTATCGGAAATACCAAGTTTAACATTTAGCATTTACCTTATGTGGAGCTAATGGATTATTGGGGAAACGATACTGGATGAGGTGGGTTTATGGATAAATAAGCCCATGTTTCACACTGAACACACACACACACATACACACAAATTCTGACACACGTACTCGGTAAGAAAGACTTTTAAAAAAGAAGATAAAATTTTAGTAGTAGATCTGTAGATCTTAAGACCATGAAAAAAGAAATGAGATGAAACCCTGATAACATGTAAACAAATAAAGATAATAAATTCTACTGTCCTAAAAGTAAGTATTAATAGCAAAAGGTGTCAAAAACAATACTAAAATCCAGCCTTGAAAAAAGAAAATATAGCTGCAAAGCTTGCAATACACATAGGACTGATGTCCAGAATATCTAAAAAACTTTTTATCTTACAAGTGGTATATAAGGAGGGAGGAAGGAAAGAATGGAGGGAAAGAGTGGATGATGAAAAATAGTAAGCATTTTACAGAAGTTGTCAGGCCAAAAATATAGCTATTTATGTCTTTTAAATAGGAAATGTAAGCTAAAATACGAAGCGATTTTCTTTGTGTTTTCTCACACACAATTTTGGTAAAAAAAAATCTTAAACAGTTATAATAATAACTTTGTGCAAAGAAGTAGAGAAGGAAGAGGCTAGAAGATATATTTGTGGAATATTTTGGTGTTTCCTTCTTATTTTTATTTTTTTCTTGCTGGGGTCTCACTTTGTTGCTCAGGCTATATTTCAGTGGTATGATAACTCACTCACTAAAGCCTCAACCTCTCAGGTGCAAGCAATCCTCCCATATCAGCCCCCACCCAGGTAGCTGGGAGTACAGGCATAAGGCATAATGGAGATAATTTTTAAATTTTTTGTAAAGACAAGTTCTAACTATGTTGCTCAGGCTGGTCTCAAACTACTAACCTCAAGTGATCCTCCTGCCTCACCCTCCCAAAGTGCTGGGATCACAGACATGAGACATAGCCCCTGGTCATGTTTTTTTTTTTTCTCTCCCAAATTTTATTTTAGGTTAATGGGGTACATATTCTCATTTGTTACATGGGTAAATTGTATGTCACTGGGATTTGGTGTACAAATGATTTTGTCACCCAAGTAGTGAGCCTAGCATTTTGTCACCCTCTTCCCATCCCCCACCCTCAAGTAGGTTCCAGAGTCTTTTGAGTCCCTCTTTGTGTCCATGTGTACTCAATGTTTAGCTCCTACTTGTAAGTGAATACATGTGATATTTGGTTTTTCTGCTCCTTCATTAGTTCTCTTAGGATAGTGGCCTCCAGTTGCATCCATGTTATTGCAAAGGACATGATTTCATTCTTTTTATGCCTGTGTAGTACTCCGTGGTATATGTGTACTACATTTTCTTTATCTAGGCTAACATTAATGAGCATCTAGGTTGATAAGAGTGTCTTTGCTATTCTGAAAACTGTTACAATGAATATATACATTCATGCATCCTTATGGCAGAACAATTTATACTCCTTTGGGTACCATACCCAGTAATGAGACTGTCTAGTCAAATGGCTATTCTGTTTTAAGTTCTTTGAGAAACATCGAAACTGCTTTCCACAGTGGCTGAACTAATTTACATTCCCACCAGCAATTTAGAAGCATTCCACTTTTCTCTGCAACCTCACAAGCATGGATCTTTTGACTTTTTAATATTGCCATTCTGATTGGTGTGCAATGATATCTCATTGTGTTTTAGACTTGCACTTCTCTAATGATTAATTGTGCTAAGCATTTTTTATATATTTGTTGACTCTTTTGATACCTTCTTTTGAGAAGTTCATGTCCTTTGCCCCTTTTAAAATTTTTTTAAAAATTTTACTTTAAGATCTGGAATACATGTGCTGAATGTGCAGGTTTGTTACATAGGTATACATGTGCCATCATGGTTTGTTACACCTATCAATGTATCATCTAGGTTTTAAGTTCCACATGAATTAGATATTTGTCCTAATGCTCTCCCTCTCTTACCCCCCACTCCCTGGCAGGCCCTGATGTGATGTTACCTCCTTGTGTCCATGTGTTCTCACGGTTCAGCTCCCCACTTATGAGGGGAGAACATGCAGTGTTTGGTTTTCTGTTACTGTGTTAGTTTGCTGAGGATGATGGTTTCCAGCTTCATCCATGTACTTGTAAAGGACATGAATGTATTGTTTTTATGGCTGCATAATATTCAATGGTGCATATGTGCCACATTTTCTTTATTCAGTCTTTCACTGATGGCTTTGTCCATTTTTTTTTAAATAGGGCTGTCCGTTTTTTGCTTGTTGATTTAAGTGCATTATAAATTCCAAATATTAAACCTTGCACAGTTCACAAATATTTTCTCCCATTCTCTAGGTTGTCTGTTTGCTTTATTGATGGCCAGATTTTGTTGAGAATTGTTGCATCTATGTTTATCAGTGATAGTGGCCTGAAGTTGGGTCTCTGCCAGATTTTGGTATCCAAATGATGCTGGCCTCATAGAACAAGTTAGGGAGGAGTCCTTCCTTCTTGACTTTTTGAAATATTTTTAGTATGTTGGCACCAGCTCTCCTTTATTTGTCTTGTAGAATTCAGTCATGAAGCTGTCTGGACCAGGGCTTTTCCTGTTTGGTAGGCTTTTTATTACTGAGTCAATTTTGGAACTTATTATTGATCTGTTTATGTATTCAACGTCTTCCTGGTTCAATCTTGGGAGGCTATGTTTCCAGAAACTTATTCATTTCTTCTTCTAAGTTTTCTAGTTTGTGTATATAGAGGTGTTTGTAATCATCTCTGAGGTATTTTGTTTTGTTTTCCATGTGGGATTGGCAGTAATATCACCTTTGTCATTCCTGATTGTGTTTATTTGGACTTTCTCTGATTTTTTCCTTATTTGTCTAGCTAGTGGCCTATACATTTTATTTATTCTTTCAAAGAACCAACTGTTATTTCTGTTGATTATTTTATAGATTTTTACATCTCCAGTTCATTCAGTTCAGCTCTGGTTTTGCTTGTCTTTTGTCTTCTGCTAGCTTAGAGGTTAGTTTGCTCTTGTTTTTCCAGTTCTTCTCAATGTGTTGTTAGGTTGTTTATATTTTCTAACTTTTTTGATGTAGGTATTTAGCACTGTAAACATTCCTCTTAACACTGCTTTAGCTGTATCTCAGAGATTCAGGAATGTTGTATCTTTGTTTTCATTTGTTTTTTAAAAATTTGTGATTTCCACCTTAATTTCATTCTTTACCCAAAAATCATTCAGGATCAGGTTGTGTAATATCCATATAATTGTATGGTTTTGAGAAATGTTTTTAGTGTTGAGTTCTATTTTTATTGTGCTATGTTCTGAGAGTGTGGTTGATGTGGTTCTGTTTTTTGTTTTTTTTAATTTTTTGAGAATTACTTGAGGGCTGAGCATCAGGTTGATCTTAGAGTATGTGGTATGTGCAGATGAGAAGAATGTATGTTCTGTTATGAGGTCTATTTGGTCAAGTATCAAGTATAGATCCTGAATATCTTTGTTAGTTTTCTGCCTTGGTGATCTGTCTAATACTGTCAGTGTAGTGTTGAATTTTCCCACTATTATTATGTGGTTATCTATTTCTCTTCATGAGTCTCTAAGAGCTTCTTTAATGAATTTAGGTGCTCCAGTATTGATTGCATATATATTTACAATAGATAAATCTTCTTGTTACATTCAACCTTCTGTCATTACATAATACCCTTCTTTGTCCTTTTTGGCCATTGTTGTTTTAAAGTCTCTTTTGTCTGAAGTAAGAATAGCAAACACTGGTCTTTTTTGCTTTCCATTTGCTTGATAAATCTTTCTCCATCCTTTTACTTTGAGCCTATAGGCATCATTCATGTGAGGTGGGTCTGTTGAAGACCCCATTACAGTTGTGTCTTGCTTCTTTAACCAACTTGCCACTCTGTCTCTTTTAAGTGAGGCATTTAACCCATTTACCTTTACAGATACTATTGATATGTAAGCTTTGATCCTGTTATCATGTTGTTAGTTGGTCGATATGTAGACTAGAATATGCTTTATAGTGTCAGTGGACTATGCACTTAAGTGTGTTTTCATGGTGGTAGGTAATGGTCTTTAATGTCAATGTTTAGCACTCCCTTAAAGAGTTCTTATAAGGCAGATCTGGTGATAATAAATTCCTGCAGTGTTGGCTTGTGTAAAAAGTATTTTCATTTCTCCCTTGCTTATGAAGATTAATTTGTCTGAATATGAAATTCTTGGTTGGGATTTCTTTTCTTTAAGGGTGTTGAATATAGGTCTTCAATGTCTTCTGGCTTGTAAAAATTTCTGCTAAAAGGTCCACTGTTTGCCTGCTGAAGTTCCCTTTGTGCAGACCTGCCCATTCTCTCTAGCTACCATTACTATTTTTTGTTTTGTGTTGCCCTTGGAAAATCTGATGACTATGTACCTTGCTTCCTCTCTCTCCCTGTCTTTCTGGGATGCCAATGTGTTTTAGGCTTGGTCTCTTTACATTAGTCCATATATTTGAGAGTATTTGTTCATTTGTTAAAATTCTCCTTTTTAATTTTTGTCTTACTAATATGAAGAACTAGTCTTTGAGCTCTAAGATTATTTTCTCAGCTTAGACTCTTCTGTTGTTGATACTTCTGAGTGTATTTTGGTATTCTTGTAGTAAGTTTTTCAGCTCTAAAAGATCATTTTGGTTCTTTTCTGAAACGTCTATTTCATCATTCAGCTCTTATGTCATTTTATCGGATTCCTTGGATTCCATGGATTGTGTTTCTCCTTTGTCTTGAATCTCAGTGATCTTCATTTCTATCCAGATTATGAATTCAAAATTAGTCATTTCATCCAATTCAGTCTGATTTAAAACCATTGTTGGTGAGCTGGTGTGATCATTTGGAGGTAAGCAGACACTCTAGCTTTTAGAGTTGTCAGAGTTCTTGTTCTGTTTCTTTCTCATCTGTGTGAGCTAATGTTCCTTTAATGTTTGAAATTGCTGTTCTTTGGATGAGTCTTTTTGCTTTTATATTCTTTGATGCCCTTGAAGACTTGACTGTGGTAGAAGTTGGATTTAGTGGCTTTGTTTCTGGATGATTTCAGGAGGCCAAGGCTTAGCTCAGCACTTATAGGCTGTATGCTCTAACCCTGTGGGGCTGGAACCAGGCATGTAGCTTTGTTTTCTGGTTCCTCAAAGTTAAGCACCTGCTGTACTGGAGGGGCTGAGGTGTTCCCAGTCCACTGATAACAACACTCTGATATGGCTGATATGGGGTAACCAAGAAGGTGCTTCAGCAGGGCAGTGGCGGGAAGACTTGGGTTCCCCTCCCACACATGTGTATCCTGACATCAGGGTAGGCACGTGTCCTGTGTGCACAAATGTGTGCACCAGTGGCAGGGTGGTGGTGGGATGAGCATGCACATGAATACCAGTGAAGCAGTGGCCTAGGGGTTGGGGGAGCCTGCTAGTGAGTGCATGCCAGCAAAGGCCCACCTGCAGAAGCCCCTTGACTTTTAGGCAAGGTCTTCTGGTGAAAGGGCTATGGCAGTGGCCATTGGCAAGGGCCTTGGCTAGTCAGCAGGTGCTGCAAGCAGGTGTGGGTAGGAAGGGACCCTGGGACAGGCAAGGAGCCAACAAATGCTAAATCCATCTAGAGAATTGTGAACCTTAAAGAATGGACACCCATGGCCATGCTCCACTGCAGCCATTCCTACACCAAACCTCTGGGCTCCATGCAGGCTAGAGTTCTGTCTTTGCCCACTCTCTGAGAAGTTCTCCCTGACAGCTCAAATGTCTGTGGAGATCATGAGGTCTCTTGAAGCTATGATTCCAGAGATCTGCAGCAAGAGTGGGCCATTCTAGGACTGCCTTTACTCATCCCTTCCCCAGGATCTGCTCAGGGTCAGGAAAACATCCTGGTGCTCAACAACCCAATACATGGTTCTCACTTCCTCTCCTTTCAGCCCGGGTTCTGCACCCTCCCCTCTGTCCACTTTCAATGTTGTCTTTCCAAAGACATGGTTGAAGTGTGCTGGTTCTCTTGAGGATGTGGTCTCATGGCAAGAGAAGCTCTTTCTGTCCTCATCTAGTCAGCCATCTTGGCTCTTCTCTCTTGAATATATATTTGATAACATTTTAGAATGAAATTTTTACATCGAAGAGCAATTTGGAAAATATAGTTAGATTGAAATACATATCTTATAATCTAGCAATTTCATTTTCAGATATATAACCTACAGAAACATGTATATTCTATAAGATGCATAAGAAATGATTTAGGCAAATTTTGTATAATTACTTTAGGGAGAAAATAAATGGCATTAAGTAGGATTATTCAGAGTCTTCAAATATATCTATAATTTTTGAAAATATAAGTACATTATGCAAATATGGTAAAATTTTATGATTTGTTATGATTTGTTCATGAGTAATTGGTGTTCATTATATTTCTATTCCTGTATATTTGAAGTAATATATTATTAAAGATAATTTGAAAGGCTAAGAGCATGCTTTTTTTGAGTGAGGTTTGTAATATATTATACATAATATATTAACTCATCCTTATTTTCAAGTGTTTTGCAAAACAGAAATATATGGGAGTAGGATTCCACAGACATTAGGGTAAAGGACAAAGTGAGTCAATTTTGCAGTGGAAGGAGACAGCAGGTTGACCTTGTCCATCTGTCACCTCATGTGAGCCTTGTATCTGAAATGAGATTCTCTGTCTCCTCATGTTTCACGTCCTACATTCTGGATAGTCCAGGATTCATGCTCCAGAATGTAGGAACTTGGGAAATGCTAGGAGGCATTGAGAACACCAAGAAAGAGTGGCTATCTGTCTTCCCCAGAACACCAGTTGCTGAGGTACTGTATCTAATAGATTGACCCATGCTTCTCCTTTTATCACCAAAAAGAAAGGAAAGAAGAGAAGAAGGAAGAAAAAGATCACATGAAACTTAAAAAAAAAAATTCAAGCCCTGTGATAATTTTCCTTCCCACCCCAGTGCAAAATGAAGCACAAGACATCTGACAAATAATCTCAACTATTATGGTAAGCACCCAATAGAGAATACAAACTATCTAAGAAGTAATGAAATAAACAAAATGAAAGTAGAAAAAATAAAGATCTTGCACCAATAGAATTAAATGCTTTAGAACAAACAAACAGGATTCGGAAGTAATTGTATCAATGTGTTCAGAAAAATAGAGATAACACCTTTAAAAGCAATCAGATATGAAGGAGGAAGAGATTATTATGAAAAGACTACCAAGAAGAAATTCTAGAAATTGTGTGTGTGTTTGGGTATATACCTACATATGTAGCTTTTTCAAAATGATATACTTAGCAGATGGGAAGAATTGCATTGCAGAATAGACATAGCTGAAGAGCAGATTAGTAAGCAGAAAGATAGAGCTGAAAATGTTTGAGAATGGATCACAAATCTATTAAAAGAGGGAATTTTAAAAAATGCACCACAATAAAAAGTATGATTTAGAATTTCTGATTATTCTCTATTAAAAATAGGCAGTCCAGAAGGCAAAAACACAGCAAACAGAAGGCAGAAAAATAATTAGGAAATCATTTCAGTTGACTTATGGAAGACGTAAATATTTAGACTAAGATGACTCACTGAATGCAAAGCAAAATGAATAAGAAACTAGCAGAAAAAATATGCCTATGCCATTGTAGTCAACATTTAGAAAATTAAGATTAACAGAAATGCCTGGAGAAAATATGAAAACCTGCAAAGAAATAAGCATCACAATGAAGTCAGATTTCTCATTCCAAACTTAAGAAAAGGAGACAATGGAGTAAATTACATTCAAAGTGAGAAATGATGAACATTGAAGAGGAGTAGATTAGGGACAATAAATATTCACAAATCCATAGCCATTTTTCAGTAATATTGGTAGCGGCAGATGAATCTCGTTAAGAAAACAATCCAAATGTCTTAGAATCTACACTAATTTCCTCTATATTAAAAAAAAAATCCATATCCCCCTGTTAAAGTCATAAACTACTAAATTTATTTGGATAAGTGAAAAGACTTTTCATTTTTAAAACACAATTCTATGAATTTAATGATCAGTCTCACCAGAAGCTGGATAGAAATCTCATGCATTTTGCATGAATACATTCAAAACACAGTTTGGATAATTAGACCATTCAAAATGATTTAAAGTGGCTTGACAAATTCTGTCTTAAGTTTTATGGGAGCAAACTATTCCTTATTCATGATAGACTTACTAATTAGAATGCTTCTGAGACAGAAAATTGTATGAAAATACTCTTTCTATATCTGCAAATTTATTTCTGCCATTTTTACTTTGGAACAAAGTAAATAATTTGCTATTAATTATGACCAATTTGAAATTTTGGAAATTCACATTATTTTATTCAATGATCTCATTTGCATGTTTTGGCCAAAGACAAGAAGCCTCTGCCAGGTTTAAAATAAGGACAAAAGCAGAGTCTGATTTCATCAGCTCCACAAAACACAAGCAATATTGTGTTGAATAAAGCAAAAAGTTGTCTTGGATCTTTAGTGGGCATACTAAGCAATTTCCTTGCATTCAAAGTAAATGATTTTGCATTTTTCCTGTGCTAAATATAAATTTCTAAACCATTTGTTTGCATGTATAGAAGAATATTGTTAATTATCTTTATACTTGGAAAGCCAGGGAAGAGCCCTTAAATTTTTATTTTGATGTTTGGTGAATCAGCAGTATGATTATAGTAAACAATAATTTATTGTATATTTTTAAATAGCCAATAGAGATTAATTTCAATGTTTGTAGTATAAAGATAAATACTTTAGGTGATGAATATTTCAATTATCATCATTTGATTATTACATGTTATACAAATGTATCAAAATATTACATGTACTCCTCAAAATATCCACCTTTATTATGTATTAATAAAAATAAAATATAAACACGGAAAATTTTTTATGTTCAACTTTATATTTCAGTAAGTCTATGAGAGAATATACTGTATCTTGGTAGGTATATGTGGCACGTTAAAAATAAATATTATACTTTAGACAATTTGCATCCTTTTAATTGGAGAGTAAATTATTTATACAAAAAAATGCTTTTTTTAATGTTTACTAAACTACGAAAATAACATTTAGAGAAACTAAAACCTATTTTTTATAAGGGCTTATGGCTTTGTTCTGCTGGTCAAAAATCACACATTCACTTACATTTGAATATATGAATCTTTATTGATTATGCTATGGGGCTAATTTCAAAATAGGGATTTCAATTTGCATTTGTTTTTGAAAGTAATATAGGTATGTTATATAAATAAGTAGCAAAAATCCCTTTGTAAGTCATCTGACATTCTTACTGAAATTGAATTTACTAAGAATTTAAAATAGTGGGATTTCAGGTTTCCTGTGTAAGTATATTTTCTTATCATGTTAAATAATAAGCCATTTATTCTTTTCTAAAGATACTTTAAAATATCGTGAGTAGGCAAATTTTATCAAATGTCTTTTTTGTGTCTAACAGAAGATCTAGTCATTTTTAAAATTTTGATTGTTGTCCATTCTATACTAATAGTTTTTAAATATTGAATTATTCTTTCATGGTTATAATAAATGTAACAGCATTAGTTTTTTGTTCTTTAAGTTTGCTGCTATTGTTGACTTTAAGAACTTTACAGTCAGTTTATTAAAAGCACACATACAATCAAATGCAATTTAATGTTCTGGTTGCTATGATAGTATTTTGTAAAGGCCATTGTGAAAGATAAAAGGGAGATGAGACTGACAACATCCAAACCTATTAATCAGTCAGTGGGATGGCTAGACATAGCCTGCCTCCTAACATGGTGGAATAGAAAGTACATAGCAATGTCTGTGTAGCATTCTTGGTTTAAAAATCAAAGTAGAACAAAGAACTTCATCCTCATCACCCCTTCAATGAGAGGGTGAACAGGGGGATAAAGGGACAATTTGGACAACACGAGAAGCACTCATTCAGTCAAAATGATATTAAAATTGAGTTGTTTTAAAACACAACATGAGGAAAGACATGGCATGAAGCATGGAGAATTGTTAAGAAACAAAGCCAACTAACAAAACTACAAGTAAGTTAACTACGTATGTACTTTGTTTGATGCTAATTTATACAAATAATCATAAAGAGGCCTTTAGAAGTTAATCTTGAAAAATTTAATGAAGTCTGGGTATTAGATAGTACTAAGAAATTAAATTTGGTATGTGATAATAGCATTGGGGTTGTATTTCTAAACATAAAATTTTAACAAAAAATATAAAGTAAAAGGCCTGAGGGAAGAATAAGTGTCTGCACTAAAAGAATAAGAAAACATTTTTTCATAGTGTTAAAAATATTGTTTGTTTAAATGGACATACTTTTGTCATCTGCTGCTAAGACCCATGCCATGTTATTTAGAATCACTGGTTATGTGCCACATGAAAATAATTTTTGAAAAGATGCTATACAGACTTCATACAAATAACATTCAAAAGATCTCACTCAGAACTCTCTTGTACTCTTAGTTCAAGTAAGATACTATGTATGTACCTTGTTTGATGTCTTGATTATAAAATGCAATTTTGTTTTATTTGTTATGAACTATGGAGAAAGGACACAACAATTGGAGAGCTGTTTTCTCCCCATCAGTGTTAACACAGATAAAAGATTTTATTTTTTAAGTTTTGATAAAAAGTATATATAAAATAACAACTAAACATTATTATAGTTTATTTGGTAACAGATATAACTCCATCTAAAACAGCATAGGCAAGGAAAAGTAAAACTTCATATGCAAAGGAATATATTCAATATTAAAAATGGATTTATACTTATCTTTAAAAAAATTTAGATTATTATGCCCAGGAGAAAAAGCAGACTCAGCAACTGTGCTAAAATAAAACTTTTTCTGGGAAACAACTTCAAAAATCTGTATTTCTATGATTTGTTTTGTCTGTCTAATCAGTGAACTTATAAGACCTTCTGCTATCACCTGATGAAGAGAGGGTCATAAACTTTCCTGATATTAAGTAGAGGTTTTCTGTACCATGATGCTGTCTCTGTTGAGGGAAACATTGGAAAGTGTGAGAGAGCTAGAGAATGGCCATCTATCTTGTTTGCCATCCATTTTTAAAAATTTTATTTATCATACTTTAAGTTCTAGGGTACACGTGCAGAATGTACAGGTTTGTTACATAGGTATACACCTGCCATGGTGGTTGGCTGCATCCATCACCCCATCATCTACATTAGGTATTTCTCCTAATGCTATCCTTCTACAATTCCCCCACCCCCTGCTATCCCTCCCCTAGACCCCCACCCCCTGACAGGCCCCGGTGTGTGATATTCCCCTCCCTGAGTCCATGTGTTCTCATTGTTCAACACCCACTTATGAGTGAGAACATGCAGTGTTTGGTTTTCTGTTCTTGTGTCAGTTTGTTGGCATTGCTAGAACAGCAAGAGAAGAGAAAAAGGCAAGAAGGAAGGTATAAGAAATAATCTAACAAATCAAAAGAACAAATGAACCAGGTAGATTTTTCAGACAGATGAGAATATGCCATCTGTGGTTCAATGCCTGATTGAAACAAGTAGAATTTGTTTCTCCTTTTTTTTAAAAAAAAAATTTGCCACTTCTATCAGAACCAATTTTTCTATATGAAATTGGCCTAGTTTCAGAAAATATTTTGTTAACCTATTTCTCATTATACAACAATTCTAGAAAATGTGTGTAATAAGACGTAAGTTTTTCTGACATATAATTGTGTCAAAAAGTTTAATGAACATAGTCTAATTAGTAGTGTCTGATTATCCTACCCCAATTATTCATTGGAATAACCACAAAGGCTCGGAGATACAAAGATGAACAAGGACACAAAGAAAGCTTAGTCCAGCTTCTTCTAGACTCTTAGAGCAATGTATTGTGAAAGGAAAATATCTTGGGCCACTGAGATCACTAAGGAAAATGCAAGCTGGAAACTTCTTAGGGCAAACCTGCCTCCCATTCCATTGGAAGTCACTCCTTTGCTGGTTGAGATAGATGCATATCTGATTTGCCTCTTTTGGAAAGGCCAATCAGAAAGTCAAGAGAGTCTAACCAGTGATGTATCACCTATCTGTGACTTGGAAGCTCCCTTCCAGGTGAGTCTTCCTGCATTTGCTTCAAGTTGTCTCGCCTTTCCAGACTAAACTAATGTACTTCTTACATATATTGATTGATGTCTCATGTCTCCCTAAATGTATAAAATCAAGTTGTGCCTGACCACCCTGGGCACATGCCGTCAGGGCTTGCTGAGGCTGTGTCACAGGCGACTCCTCAACCTTGGCAAAATAAACTTTCTAAATTAACTGAGACCTGTCTCAGATTTTCTGAGTTCACACTATCAAGTTTTAATCCTTGAAACACTAAATCAAGGACAAATAAGACTGAAAGGAAGAGTTTTGCACAACTGAAACACAAATAAAAATTTCAGTGTCTACCTGTTACCACTGAGAAAGAGCGCTTTTTAACATGGTGAGAGCTCCACCCACCCAACCTCTTTGTGCATTCAATCACAAAGTGCCACTCAGTCCTCTCACAAAGGAAGGGTGAAAAGCAGAGGCCACAGTGCATGAAGTAACCCACAGGGAGCTACCCTCCAGTGGGCAGCCTGTGGTTTTGTTTTTTGCCAACTTCACAGCAGAGTCCAGCACTTTTTCTTCTGAAAAAGAAAATCCACTCCAAAAAAGCACTGGGGAGCAAAGTAGATTTTACAGAAGATTCTGTGGGGGACACAGAAAAGAGGATTTGTGTCACACTAGAAAGCAAACAACCTAACACAGAGTCCCACATTATTTTTCCCCACATTCCTTTTTTGCTGGTGGCCATCAGATCCCTGTCTTTCTTTTCAGAGACTTACCCACAAAAAACTATCTCTGGGGCTTTCTTCCTTCTAACTAGAACCATTTGAGGACTCCTGGGCCCTGGAGGCCCAATTCAGTGTAGCCTTATCTAATTATTCATTTAATGAACTACTCTAGCTGCCCAGGGGGAATCTGCTGCTGAGAAAACAGTTTTGTGTCATTATCTTTGCATCCTGGAATGTGAATAAGCGACAATTAGGACAGAGTCTGGAAGGGCCCTCAATAAAGGGTATGCAGATGTCTGAATACTTTCCTGTATTGCATAGAGCCCACGCAGAATATCTAAATGTTGTTCATTACTAAGTGAGCCAAAGTTGCCTTATCCTTACTGCAAAGCTGATTTCCAGAAAAGCCCACTTCATTAGATTCCAGGTCCTAAATAGACACTTGCAGAGTCTATTTAGGTGCTGTAAGTAGGTGGAGTTATGCAGTATTTATCAACCTTTAATGTGCACCCAAATCACCTGAGAATACTGTCAAAATTTGCAGATTTGGATTTAGTAGGTCTGAGCTGGGGTATAAGGTTATAGAGTTTTCTTTTCTTTTCTTTTCTTTTTTTTTTTTTTTTGAGACAGAGTCTCGCTGTCACCAGGCTGGAGTACAGTGGTGCAATCTGGGCTCACTGAAACCTCTGACTCCCCGATTCAAGTGATTCTCCTGCGTCAGCCTCCTGAGTAGCTGGGATTAAGGGCACACACCACCACACCCAGCTAATTTTTTTTTTTTTTTTTTGTATTTTTAGTAAAGATGAAGTTGCACCATTTGACCAGGATGGTCTCACTCTCTTGACCTTGTGATCTGCCCGCCTTGGCCTCCCAAAGTTCTGAGCCATCACACCTGGCTGGTTTTACATTTTTAACACCCTCCCCCATGCTTTTGGTCCATAGACCCTACTTTGAGTAGCAAGGAGGGTGTTAGAGTGTTAGTGGTAAAAGAATGGAAGAGGGAGAGATATTAAATTGTAATCAGAAAACACTTCTATGTAAAATTTCTGGTAAATGAATTATACAGAAAGAAAGAGACTCAAATTTCCAAGATGCAAGCAATTTGTATGGATTTACTTATTCATTTAAAATACTCTATATATCAATTTTGTAGCTAATTCTGTATTCACAATTTCATACTCTTTTTCTTAAAGAGAACCCCTAAAATTATATAAGCTTCAGGCTCCAGAAAGCGTGGATCTGTCATTGCCAGTTGAACCAAAAATTTGGTTTGGGTTGTGCATATCGCCTAAGCCACATAGTCAACATCTGAAAAAAAAGAGCCTATCATTAGGAAGTAGGGAAATGAGGAGAAAACAATAAAATCTCTATATTTTATTGCTGCCAAAAACAAGGTCTAGAAACATCTGTTTTCAATCAAGGCTGAGTAAAAATGAAGGGGAAAGAAAGCAATACATATCTCTACTAAATATGGCTCTACAACATAAACAGGCATGTTACTATAAGGATAGAAGAAAAACATTGATTTCTATTAGAATGAAAACAAACACTTTTAAAGTATAATTTTTAGTGTTCAACAATATAACAAAGAAAATTATGAAGTCTTAGAAAAAAGTAAAGAGGTACTCAAAATGAAGCTTGAAATACAAAACATCAAAACTATGGAAGTCCAAAAAAAATTCACACTTCAAAAGAATAAAAAAGAACTAGCAAAGAACCATATGTATACTTGTAAAATAAGATTAGCTGATGTCAAGTAATATTGTGAATTACGACCTAGAATATATCAACTTTAAAACCTGATGTAAGAGGCATCAGAGCAGAAGGGAGATTATTTTGCTACAGGATGTCACTTACATGAAAGACAACTGAAACAAAATTCAAAGTGAACTGACAGGAAATAAATCATTGGAAAAAATGTCAGTATAGTAGTAGTATTAGTCTATGCAATCTTAAGTAGACAAACTTACAAAAGGGAAATAGTAGCCATAAAGAACATAATTTATAGAAGGGAGGGTTATATATTAAATAAATTCTTCCATGGATTAAGAATAGAGCTGTTTTCAAGGATGCATAGCTTTATTTTGCACATGTACACATTCTAAGGCTAAAATCAATTACATACAAAAACAAATAACATACAATTCAAATATTTTGAAAACATAGTATGAAAAAAATTGTACAAACTTAAAAAAGTCAAAGTTATAAATAAATGCCTTTCTGAACATATCACGCAATCAAGTACACAATAAAAGATATTTTCAAAAGAAGAAATTATATGAAAATTAAGTTTCACAACCTAGGTTGCACTGAGAAGTAAAATCACAATCTTATATGCTTTAGTTAATTTTTTTTAAAAAGAGACTAAACTTTAAGCTTTAGTAATTAGAAAAGAACAAATGCATAGAAAAAAATACAACACAAATATATTTTTTAAATTACACTACAGGACAAAATAGTGGGAATAATTAGAATTGATAAGTCTGAGAGCCACTTTAAGGAAATCTAATATAATAAGCACCACCACACCCAGTTAATTTTTGTATTTTTAGTAGAGATGGGGTTTCACCATATTAGCCAAGATGGTCTCAATCTCTTAACCTCATGATCTTCCCTCCTCAGCCTCCCAAAGTGCTGGGATTATAGGCATGAGTCACTGCACCGGCCAGATTAAGGCTTTTTTTGTAGAAGGGGGAGTAAAATCTGTCTTCAACATTTTTAAAGGAAAACAAGTAAATTTAATTGCTGATATTGGACTATCTCATAGAAAATCACAAACATAAAACAAGATTTTGAAAGGATAGGGATGAAGCTGGGCTTCAAGATGAACTAAAGCAAAGGCCTTTCACATCAGAATTCCTTTCCCAAAGGGTAAGTTACTTAAAGGCTTAATTTTAACAGAAGTAGTTTATTTACCAGGGCTAATTCTATTTTTTTGTATGTTTGTTTCTAAGATGGAGTCTTGCTGTGTCACCATGCTGCAGTGCAGTGGTGTGATCTCAGCTCACTGCAACCTCCGCCTCCTGGGTTCAAGCGATTCCCTTGCCTCAGCCTCCAGAGTAGCTGGGACTACAGGAGCGCGCCACCATCCCTAGCTAATTTTTTGTATTTTAGTAGAGACGGGGTTTCACCATGTTGACCCGGATGGTCTCGATCTCCTGACCTCACGATCCACCCACCTCAGCCTCCCAAAGTGCTGGGATTACAGGCATGAGCCTCCATACTCAGCCAGATTCTTATTATTTATTTATTTTACATTATAACTCCTGTAAAACTCAGTTGCCTGTGATTTTCATTTTTGACAATTCTGAGTGAAAAACAAAACTGAAAACCTTGTAGAATCACACTGATGATGTGTTTTGTTTCTTAACACTTCATTGGGGCTGTACCCACTTAATCTGAATTCCCAGTGGTCACTCCTCTGGGCATAATTGCAAGTTTATATCTGTTAAAGTCCAGCATTTTTAAGCTAAAATGCTCCATGATGTTAACTCAGACCCTCTTAGGTATATTACATTTGATTTTAACTTTACAAAGGTACACATCATTCCAAAATGAAGAGAATAGCAATAGTTGATACATGGGGATCAATCAGATTTCACTGAAAATTTTAGCTAATCCACAATATTTTGGCTAATCTGATGGCCAAGTGGCCATCAGCTGACAGTTAGGTTATTAGCACACTAACTAGAGGTTATAAGGAAATCTGGCCTAATACATGATGATTTGTTTCTCATGAATTTATGTCAAATCTTACGCCACAAAAGAAACATTTTCTTGACAAAGTTAAAATTACCCCATTATTTCCTCCTTATTTCCTTGAGCAGTGGTTTGTAGTTCTCCTTGAAGAGGTCCTTCACATCCCTTCTAAGTTGTATTCCTAGGTATTTTATTCAGCAATTGTAAATGGGAGTTCACTCATGATTTGGCTCTCTGTTTATCTATTATTGGTGTATACGAATGCTTCTGATTTCTGCACATTGATTTTGTATTCTTAGACATTGCTGAAGTTGCTTATCAGCTTAAGGAGATTTTGGGCTGAGATGGTGGGGTTTTCCAAATATACAATCATGTCATCTGCAAACAGAGACCATTTGACTTCCTAAGAGAAATGAAAAAGATATTAAAAAGTTTTAGGCATGCATCACATGCTTTTGGAAAGGTTACTATGTCAGGTGTTCAGAGGAATGATAAAGTGACTTGGGGTAGATGATCAGAGAAAGTGGAGATAAATATAACTTCATGATTGAAGAGATAGTTAGAAAAGCCCCCCCAAAGGATGAAGATTGATTGGATTTTAGGAGAAAAAGAGATGGAGTATCAGGAAAGATTTTTATATTTTCTACATGAACATTTGGGTCAACTTTAATGCTGTGGGGGCCAGAGCTGTATGGAAAATAGATTTGATAGGAAATAATATAGACTTCTTTTTAGTAATTGAGTTTAAGTGACTGAGAGACTTCTACCTGTAAATGATTGAACAGACAGATATTTGGAATTTAAATTTGAAAGAAAATGTTAAACATTTATGTGTATACATGCCTTAAACAGTGTTGCATGCCATGCATAAGAAGAGAGCCTCAGAAGGAGCCTCAAGAAATGCCAACAATGAAAAACTGATAAGGGAATAAGTCAACAAAATAAATTGAGAGATAAATCATGGAGTGAAAGAAATCCAGGACAATGGTGTTCAACAGAAACCACCCCCTGCCAAAAAAAAAAAAAAAAAAAAAAGTGAGTTGAAAGTGATTCAGGATGCCAAAGGCTTTCCATATGTAAAAAAATTAGTGGAAGACCATAGATACAGAAGTGTATCTTAGTGATGTCTGAGCTAGAGAGATTTTTTTCATTGAATGGTAGTAATTTATATTGTGTTATAATTAGTCTCTGGAGGAGTACAGAGAAGTAAACAAATGGAAATTTTGAGTAAAGGCAATTTTTGATAAATTTGAGTATAAATGCAAGAAAAGAGTAGAAAGAAATGGTATGAACTTGAGGAAAAAATATATATGTATTATTTATGAGTTGAGAGAATTAAGTATGCGTAAATGTTAAGGATGGCCAGTCAGAAGGTCAAGGGACAGCTCAGATGTGTGCATGGGAAGAGAAAGATAAAAGAGGATAGGATGAGAGCAGAAGTAGGCTGCCTTGCTAATATGGGTAGGAAATGCTATGAGTCCTCAGCATCCTTTTTGGCTTCTTTTTCTCTTTGAAGTGAGAGGCGATGTTGTTATTTGAATAAGAGAGGAGGTGGAGGGTTGAGGAATGTAGGGGAGTTTTGAAATATTTATTTTGAAGAATGTGAGAAGCAACTAACTACAAGACATAGAGAGTTGCCAGATAGTTTTGGAAACCTGGTTGATGTTGAACCATAAATTTACAGTGGCAGCTGGATTTAAATATCCAGGTACAAGCTCAGAGAAGGCAGTTAATTGGATTCATCCAGCACTCTAGAATTTTGCCAGGCAAGTGTGCTGAAAGGACAAAGTGACAACAAGACTCTATAGATTTTTGCAGACCATGGTTAAAATAAGGAAGCATTCATGATCATTCTGAAATTTCTGAGGAAAGGGTGGTATGATAATGATTGTATTTAATTTAAAAAGTTCCCAAATTTTGTATAGTTGAGATATATCATTTTTTAAGTGAAGCACATCAATTAACTTTTAATAGTTTGAAAGTTCTAGGTAACCAACAACAATAGGCAACATATATCAAACATTATTGCTATACAAGCCCATAAAACTGTGAATTTTAAAATATCATCAATAGTTATAATACCCTGTCTCTCACTCTCACTTGTAGCAAAGATTTGATCACTTCCTTGGAGCACATGTGAAGCTTGTGCTGCACTGCCTTTCCTGTCTGAGTCATATACTTGCAGCTTGTCCTAGCCATGTGCTCATTTTCACATACAACTCATCATCCTCAAGGTAGCTTCAGGGATTTGTGTAGCCTTTCCTTCCCTCCTTTTAGCCCAAACAATCATTCATCAGCTAGTAAAACATACACAGCCTTAGTCTCACAGAGCTGTCATTGATTCCTTTCAAGGCTGTCTCTGTTCCTATATCCTAACTGTACTGAACTATGTTCTATTTCCATCTTCATGGAATGCATATGCCAGTTATCATTGCTATCTCCATATATTCAAAGTCTCTGATTTCTCCACAGGCATTAGAAATCCAACTCATTTTACATCAGTAACCCTCTTCTTTTCCTATACTTCTATATCTTCCTATTTATAACTCAGAAAAAAATTATTTTCCTCTTCTCATCAGAATTAGAGCTCCAACAATCTCTCTGACAATTTCTAATTTTCTCTATTTCCAGTTTAATATAATTTTATTTCATAAATTCAATTGTTTCCATAATTTTAAATTTTTCTTTGCTGATTTCTTAGTACTTATTTATTTCAAAACTGATAGCTTGCATCTATAATTCTGAGAACTAAGGAAACCTTTCTTTAAATCTATAGTTGGCTGGTCGCAGTGGCTCATGGCTGTAATCCTAGCACTTTGGGAGGTCGAGGTGGGTGGATTGCCAGAGTTCAGGAGTTCGAGACCAGCCTGGTCAACATGGTGATACCCTGTCTCTACTAAAACACACAAAAAATTAGCTGGGCATGGTGGCGTGCACCTATAATCCCAGTTACTTGAGAGGCTGAGGCAGCAGAATTGCTTGAAGCTTGGAGGCAGAAGTGGCCGTGAACTGAGACTGCCTAATTGTACTCCAGGTGTGCAACAAAATCTCCTTAAACTGATAAGCAATTTCAGCAAAGTCTCAGGATACAAAATCAATGTGCAGAAATCACAAGCATTCCTATACACCAATAACAGACTAACAGAGAGCCAAATCAAGAGCAAACTCCCATTCACAATTGCTACAAAGAGAATAAAATACCTAGGAATACAACTAACAAAGGATGTAAAGGATCTCTTCAAGGAGAACTACAAACCACTGCTCAAGGAGATAAGAGAGGACACAAACATATGGAAAAACATTCCATGAACATGGTTAGGAAGAATAAATATTGTGAAAATGGACATACTGCCAAAAGTAATATATAGATTCAATGCTATCCCCATCAATCTACCAATGGACTTCTTCACAGAACTGGAAAAAACCACCTTAAACTTCATATGGAACCAAAAGAGAGCCTGCATAACCAAGACAATCCTAAGCAAAAAGAACAAAGCTGGAGGCATCATGTTACCTGACTTTAAACTATACTACAAGGCTACAGTAATCAAAACAGCATGGTACTGGTACCAAAACAGAGACAGAGGTCTCAGAAGCAATGCCACACTTCTACAACTATCTGATCTTTGACAAACCTGACAAAAAAAAAAAAAAAGCAATGGGGAAGGGATTCTCTGTTTAATAAATGGTGTTGGGAAAACTGGCTAGCCATGTGTAGAACGCAGAAAGTGGACACCTTCATGACTCTTTACACTAAAATTAACACCAGATGGATTAAAAACTTAAACATAAGACCTAACACCATAAAAACCCTCAAAGAAAATGTAGGCAAAACCATTCAGGACATAGGCATAGGCAAGGACTTCATGACTAAAACACCAAAAACATTGGCAACAAAAGCCAAAGTAGACAAATGGGACCTAATTAAACTCCAGAGCTTCTGCACACAAAAGAAACAGTCATTAGAGTGAATTGACAACCCACAGAATGTGAAAAAAAATTTTGTAATCTAGCCGTCTGACAAAGGGCTAATATCCAGAATCTACAAAGAACTAAAACAGATTTACAAGAAATAAACAATGAAACCCATTCAAAAGTGGGCAAAAGATATGAACAGACACTTTTCAAAAGAAGACATTTATGAGTCCAATAAACATGAAAAAATGCTCATCATCACTGATCATTAGAGAAATGCACATCAAAACCACATTGAGATACCATCTCACACCAGTTAGAATGGCAATCATTAAAAAATCTGGAGACAACAGATGCTGGAGGGGATGTGGTGAAATAGGAACACTTTTACACTGTTGGTGGGAGTGGAAGTTAGTCCAACCATTGTGGAAGACAGTGTGGCGATTCCTCAAGGACCTAGAAATAGAAATTCCATTTGACCCCACAATCCCATTACTGGGTATATATCCAAAGGATTATAAATCATTCTGTTATAAGGACACATGCACACGAATATTCATTGCAGCACTGTTTACAATAGCAACGACTTGGAACCAACCCAAATGCCCATTGATGATAGACTGGACAGGGAAAATGTGGCACATATACACCATGGAATACTATGCAGCCATAAAAAAACAATGAGTTCGTGTCCTTTGCAGGGACACGGATGAACCTGGAAACCATCATTCTTAGCAAACTGACACAAGAACAGAAAATCAAACACTGCATGCTCTCACTTATAGGTGAGTGTTGAACAATGAGAACACACGGACACAGGGAGGGAAGCATCACACACTGGGGTCTGTCAGGGGAAATAGTGGAGGGGACAGTCGGGGGTGGGGAGTTGGGGAGAGAGAGCATGGGGGAGAAATGCCAGATATAGGTGATGGGGGAGGAAGGCAGCAAGTCACACTGCCATGTGTGTACCTATGCAACAATCTTGCATATTCTTCACATGTACCCCAAAACCTAAAATGCAGTTTAAAAAAGGGCATCTCTTTATAGTTGCCAGATTACGGATGACAAACACAGTTTTAATAGCCCTTGAACACCCATTAATAGAAAAATAAATTTCCTGCACTAAAAAAAAAAAAAAAATTAGTTCAGCCATTGTGGAAGACAGTGTGGCAATTCCTCAAGGATCTAAAAACAGAAATTCTATTTGACCTAGCAATCCCATTACTGGGTATATACCCAAAGCATTATAAATCATTCTATTATAAAGACAGATGCACATGTATGTTCATTGCAGTACTGTTTACAATAGCAAAGACCTGGAACCAACCCAAATGCCCATCAATGATAGACTGGACAAGGAAAATGTGGCACATATATACCACGGAATACTATGCAGCCATAAAAAATGATGAGTTCGTGTTCTTTGTAGGGACATGGATGAGTCTGGAAACCATAATTCTTAGCAAACTCACACAGGAATAGAAAATCAAACACTGCACGTTCTCACTCATAGGTGGGTGTTGAACAATGAGAACACATGGACACAGGGAGGGGAGCATCACATACTGGGGTCTGTTGGGGGGGGGTAGGGGAGGGACAGTGGGGGGGGGGTGGGGGAGGTTGGGGAGAGATAACATGGGGAGAAATGCCAGATGTGGGTTACAGGGGGATGGAGGCAGCAAACCATCTTGCCATGTATGTACCTATGCAACAGTCCTGCATGATATGCGCATGTACCCAAGAACCTAAAGTACAAAAAAACCCCAAAAAACTGCAATTAACAATTTCTAAGTTTACGTATTTATTTACACATATTTATTTTTTAAAACAAAGCAAATGAAAATCACCCACTTGTCTAACAGCAAAGACAGTGGAACAATTTAAAGTAAAATTTTATTCATGCAAGTGAAAAGAGACACAATAAAAGAAATTTAAATGCACTTTGAAAATTAATTTTTATAATGCCAATATTTCAGAATGGTCATGACTGTAATTCTCTCTTCTGTTTGTCAGAAATCTTTCGTGAGTCAGAACATAATTTTCAAGGTTGCATAGTTTTTTATCCATAAGACATATATAGCCAACTTTTTAGAACATTTATATTTTTCTAATTAATGTTATTATAAATAATATAATGTACATGTTTATAATTTTCATAGACCTCAGATAATTTTATTAGGGTGAATTTCAAAAAATAAAATTGCAAGGTTAAATGGTATGCACAATAAAAGCATTGTGACCTAACTTACCAATTAACCTCTGAAAAACATTTCCAGTTTTATTGCCATAAGCAGTACATAATTTTAATGAAAAATTAATAAACAAAATATTTATTTTTACCAAGCATGATGATAATCACTATTAGGAAAACTCAAGAGGAATAAAAACCATGAAGAATGAATCTAATCCATTTCTACAATTATCCTTATCTGAAAATCTTCCTACTGATTCTCTTTTCTTTTAAAAACTACAAAGGGAATATGGCATATATTGTTGTTGATGTTGATAATTACATCATTTATAACATAAAAATTTTACATATGTAAAATGAGAAAGGGTTTTATCTTTCACAGTCCATTTTCTTTGTTTTCAGCTTTGACAATTCTTTTCTCCCTGATAAAGCTTTTTAATTTTTGTTTCTTTTCTTTTCCTTTTTTTTTCCTTAGGCCATATGTAAATTGATGTAAGTGTAAAGAAATTTCAGGAGACTGTGTTACTTGTTTTCAGGAAGCAACAGATAAACACGTTTAGTGTGTGTCTGAACAAGGAGTTAGATAACGACAGAAATATTCTTAGAAGTTGTGTGGCAAACAAGCATTATCTGGATCATTAGCATTATGTGTTGAAATAAGAATAAAAACGCCTACCTGTAAATGTCTAATACTATATTTACTATTATATTTACATGGAAACCAGACGACATCAGTACAGATGGAACAAGAAGAGGTCTTTTATCCAAATCTCTTACCTGTGGACAATCTCAACTTTGCAAATTAAGTTAACATTTTAAGGGTTTCTAAAGAAGGGTGTTTTATACTTTCTCTCAGGAGTTTTATTAGAAAGTTTTCCTCTATAATTAATCTAAATCCACTGTTTATTGAAATTTCTTAAGTTATCTTTGCATTTTATTTTCTTCTTGGTTTGAAATAATGCATTCTCTACTCTTAAGGTTATCTTTCATTTAAACTGTTCCATTTAAAAAATCTATTTTAAAGTGCACAAATATGAATAGCATTTTACTCTTCTCTACAAAGAATAACACAAGTTAAAACATGATCTTTTGTTTCTTTATAACCAAAGCTATTTAAATCTCTTTTGAATGAAATTTTACTTGTTAATTCTCATGTTCAATTTTCCTCTACAACTTGAAGTAGTGGTTTAAGGTTGAATAATTTACTTGAATATTTAATTACAATTCAAAGCTAATGGATATGAAATATGCTTGCCTTGGTGAATGTACAAATATATCTGGAAGTATTTTATATGTAGAAGAGAATATTAACTTATTATAAAACATTTCCATGTTGTATTAAAACAATATGGGAATAAATGATACTGTGTACAAGAGTAATGCATCAGTTAGATGCTTAATTAAAATTAAAATTAAAATTTAGATATGTTTACTTTAATATTTATATTTGTATATTCTTGCTCTGTATTACAGAGGTTGAATAAAATATACTTTGTCTGTAACAAGCTATTGTAATGAGTCATTTGGAACCTAAAATGACAGTTTTCATTTAGTTTTCTTTTGGAAATCTGAAAATAGTTTTAGTCACTGTTAACAACTCTGTATTAGAAAACGATTTACTTCCAAGTGATTCTTCTGGGCATAAACAGTCATAACAAAACTTTTTGAAAAGTTTTATTCAGTTATTTTGTAGTATTAGTTTCCCAGAAAGCTACCGAATATTTACCAGTAAAGAAAGATTGAATTTTACCATTGTTTTAAAAATATTATTTTAGTGTTACAGAGTTAATTGGTTCAAAATGAAGAAAAAGAGGCATAACACTTGATAATGTAAAGGCTGATTATTGTTATTTATATAACCTACCACTTATTTATCTTTTGTGTTAAAGTTACTAGGATATACGAAATGAAAAAAGAACCCTCAAAGTTGGTATTGGCCCTTTTTTGTATATAGTAACCGATACAATTAAAATTCTTTATAAAAGTAAGAAAATAGGATTTAATTTTGAAGTCATTATTTTCTGTTTTCACTTTTTTTATTGCCACAGTTGATTGAGAGCTGATTATACATCTCCTGTAAGATACTAACATAAAATTGTAACATAATCTCTAAATTGTCACATTCTATGTACTACTTGTACTCTGTATCTCTCTGTGATGATATCAGGTGTCATCTCTTTCTCTTATTTTCAGTCTTTCTGACTAAAATCTGACTTAGTATATAGTGTACACAGTTTCTTTCCATGGGCAAAGCTAGTGTTCTTAGTGAATATGTCTTTTGAAAAATGATAAAATTTTGATGGGGTGGAAAATGTTTAATGCTTTTTCCCATGCTGTCAAAATGGTGACATTTGACAGTGTGGGATAATGTTTAATGTTATTCCTGGAAAGTGTTCATAATTCATGTCATTTGTTTTCTATAACCCCATTTTTGTCCCACAAAATTTTAACTCTGTAGTAGCAGGCCAGGAGTAATAGTTTTAAATCTAGGATACTAAAAAGTGTAACTCTGTGCCACTCCTTCTGAAACTCCATAGTTATAGGATATTTATGATCTAATGAGATAGTAGGATGTAAAAAATGATCATTCGATGGCATTTTACTGTATAATGGTGAATATAATTGTGTTGTAATTATCAATAGTGTGAGCCTATGGAATAATTCTGCGGTTGTATAACATTATTATTCTTTTATCAGAGGAATTTACCCAAGGAAAAATGTCTAGAGGATAATAGTACTTATCTAAGCAGCTTATCATGAATATAAAGATTAGTGTGTGTGGCTAGAGAGATTGGCTAAAGAGATACAAGTTGCCACAAGTCATTTTTTGAATGAGGTAGAATATAAAGTTTTCCACAATTTTAAAGAAATGGAAGATTTAAAAAAAAAATCGTAAAGATATAAACATTTGGAACAAACGATGGTAAAACAGATGCTTTGCAACTTTAATTCTGTATGATGTAGCAGTGCAAAACGACACATTTGATTTTGATGTGGTTTATTGTTTTGTTCATTTCCCCACTAAGTTTTAAAAAGCCAGGGAAAACTTTCTATACAGAGTAAAATAAATTTTATCTTCTAAATTGGAGACTCTGTCTTAGAGAAAAGCTTTTTCCTATTGCATAGTTGTAAAGAGCTTTCCAGGTTCTGCAGAAGTACAAGTACTGCTGCAGGGTCCAGTGATGATTAGGTGTGAATCTGAGCCATCGGCCTCAGTTAAACTCTGGCAGCCGTATAATAAAAGAGGAAGTGAACAATACCAAATTGTATTATATTAAAAAATTTTTGAAAGACACTAATGTAGGGCACTTTGTTGATTAGTAAAAGAAAAAATATGGGCAGGGTGCAGTGGCCCACATCTATAATCCTAACAGTTTGGGATGCTGAGGAAGGTGGATCACCTAAGGTCAGGAGTTCAAGACCAGCCTGGCCAACATGATGAAACCCCGTCTTTACTAAAAATACAAAAATTAGCTTGGCATGGTGACGCATGCCTGTAATCCCAGCTACTTGGGAGGCTGAGGCAGCTGAATCACTTGAACCCAGGAGGCAGAAGTTGCAGTGAGCTGAGATTATGCCACTCCAGCCTGGGCGACAGAGCAGTAAAGTCAAAACATATATTCATATAAAAAGTTGTACACATTTGTGTGACAACTTTATTGATTATTGCCAACAAACAGAAACAACCTAGATTTCGTTCATGGGAGATGATGGTAAATGGATAAACAAACCATGTTATGTCCATGCAATGAAATACCACTTATTAATAAAAGAGAGTAGACTACTGTTTAATATGACAACATAAATGACTCAAATTAAATATATGATTATATATTATATTGTTATAAGTTATCAACATATTATTAATATATTATGTTATATATGTACATATATGAAGGTAAGAACATACTGAGAAAGTTTCTTTCCTAATGCAGTGTTTGGTAGGGAAACAGCTGATTAGTCACCACTATCTCCACTCTCACTTGTGGAACAAAAGCCTTCATCTATGGGGGTAAGGGCCCCAAATACTGTTGCCTTTTATGAGATGGATGAAAATCCCATTGCAGCTGATCAGAAGAGACAAAATCCGAAAGTTTCTGTACCATTGTGGTCTAAGAACCATGGCAGGTGTGTGGCAGGAGTACTGAGAATGCCAACTCTCAAAACCAGGGAATATGGTTCCTGCCTGTAACAGGGACATGATAAAAACAACAGAGAATGCAATGTCCACCCCCACACTCATCTTCAAGCTAAAAACCACCTAGTACAAAATACCTTGCCAGAGATCTCTCTGGTATGTAGCACAAAGAAAGACCTCAAGCTAACAGTACAGCAGACACTTGGGAGAAAAAAATTAGGAAAATTAGATCCTACCAAACCAGGTATAGCTAAATGAATTTAAAACTTGTAGTATAATGAGGATAAACATAGTAATAACTTCAGCTCCTAGTTAGATTAACTCTAACCTCCCATATTAAAGGCCTAGCAGAAGATAAAGGGTGCCCATTTGCAGTCATAAAAATTGCCTCAGTCTCTGCCATTCTACACAAGATACTCATCTTTCAACAAAAAATGACAAACCACTCAAAAACAGTCTCAAGAGACAAAACAATTATCAAAACTAGACTCAGATATGACATACATATTAGAAATAATTTATAGGGAATTTTAAATAACTATGATTAACATATTGAAGGTTGTAAAGGGAAATATGGACATCATGAAAGATCATATAGGCAATTTCAGCAGAGAGAAGTAAACTATGTAAAGGAATCAAATGATAAGACTGGAAATGAAAATTATAATAACAGAGATCAGAGATAAGAATGTATCTGAAGATATCACTTGACTCAGCAGAGGAAAGAGAAAATGAAATTAAGTCTTTAGAAATTATATGAAGAGAAACATATTAAGAGACAGAGAAAAAGAGAGACGTGGAGAAAAATAGATCCAAACCTTCTGGGACAATATCAAATGATGTCTCATATGTAAAATTGGAATTCCAGTATGAAGGAAAAAATAGGGAAGATTAAATACTTGAAAAAACAATGAGAATTTTCCAAAAATAATGACAGATCCAAATATAGATGTGTCATTATGCAAATATAGATCTTAAAACACAGAAAGCCAAAAAAAGGATTTCAACTTATCTAGGCATATTATACTCAAACCAAAATAAAATAAAATAAAAAATCTTAATGGTATGCAGATTTTTCAAAAAGACACACTACATTAAAGAAACAAAGAATTACTATAGAATTATTATTAGTTTTTTTCTTGAGACAGAGTCTCGCTCTGTCACCCAGGCTGGAGTGCAGTGGTGCAGTGGCACAATCTCAGCTCACTGCAACCTCCACCTCCTGGGTTCAAGTGATTCTCCTGCTTCAGCCTCCTGAGTAGCTGGGATTACAGGCATGAACCACCATGCCTGGCTCATTTTGTATTTTTAGTAGAGATGGGGTTACACCATATTGACCAGGCTTGTCTCAAACTCCTGACCTCAGATTTTCCATCTGCTTCAGCCTCCCAAAGTGCTGGGATTATGGGCGTGAGCCACTGCACCCAGCCTAGAATTATCTTTAGCAAACACATCTACCAAAGAAGATGTATAGATGACATATATACTCAGGAAGAACCACATATCGTTAGACATTAAGTACATGAAATTAAAAGCAACACTGATGGGAATGACTAGGAAATAAACAATTCCAAGTGCTACAGAGGATGTGGTCCAACTAGAGTTGTTATACATTGCCTATGAAAATGCAAAATGGAAAGCCCCCCTCTAAAAAACAGCTTGTCTGTTTCTTTAAAGTTAAGCACACAATTACTATATTATCTAAGAATTTTACTTAAAGATAGTTTCACAGTAAAGTCAAAACATATATTTGTATAAAAAGTTGTACACATTTGTGTGACCACTTTATTGATTATTGCCAACAAACAGAAACAACCTAGATTTCATTCATGGGGCGGGGGTGTAAATGGATAAACAAATCATGTTATTTCCATGCAATAGAATACCACTTATTAATAAAAGAGAACAGACTATTGCTTAATAAGACAACATAAATGACTCTTAAATGCATTTTGCTAAGTGAGATGACTCAGGCATAAAGGGTATATATCATGTGATTCCATCTGTATGACATTCTGGAAAAGCAAAAAATATAGGGATGGAAATCAGATCAAAGGTAGTGTTGCATGGCTATAGAGTGGGGGAGGGTTGGCTACAAAGAGTTAGCATGGGGAAAACTTTGGATTTCTGGAACTGTTCTCATAACATCATGGTGGTGGATATATGACTCTAACACATGTCAAATCTCTGAGAAATGAATACCATGAGTTTTATGGTATACAGATTTTTAAAAACCAGCGAGGAAGTTAGGGAAATGTAAGAGGGAATGTGGATTGGGACAAAATAATCTACCTGTATTACAAATGAATTATAGAGCTATACTGAAAAAGCTGTTTGGGAGGCTAGAGCTGACCTAATTAACTTTAGAACACAGTTGTTTTGCGTGGATTCTGCAAGGCTAAAGACCAAAAGAACTGCAAATAAACATTCTATTTGTTTTTTCCCCTTCAAAGATTTGTATGCATAAATAATTTTGAAGATACTTGAATAATAAACAGAGGTGATAGGGAATACAGGGTTTGAGAGTGTAGGTTTTGCTGGGTTTTGTTAATTTATTAGGTTTAAAATTGTGGGTCATGTCCTTTTAAGAGAACCAGTACAGAAAACGTCTCAGATAGGAAAAGAGGGAGACTGATAGCTAAGGAGTGCCTGATGGGATGAAGGGAAAACAAGCAAGAAATTTCGTTACAGGGTTAGTCTTGAACAGAAATAGGAGCCTCTAAAGCTGTGACAAAATGAAAGTAAGTATGAAAGAGAAGGCAAAATGCTTCAAAAGGCAAAAACCAGGAAGCACATACCTATTGATCTCAATTCACTCAGTAAAATAGTAAAAAATATTTCTGAGAATGAAGGGAGTGATGAACTAGGAGCAGTCCAGTACAGCACAATCTTAATTGAAAAAATATATATATCCCATGGGAAAGGGACTAATACAGTCTTCTCTTGAATGTTCTGGGAAAGTGAATGCATTTAATTTGAGTATCTTTGAAAGTATTTGCCCACTATAGCAAAAACCAAGACCTTTCTATTGTTTAACAGAAATAAAGATTTAATCTAGTGACTTGGCTTGCTTGACACAAGTGTTTAAATGGGCTTTGAATTTTGAAAACAAAGAAGCAACACTGGAATGTTTATGCCTGTCATGCTTGGGGAACATGAAATAAAACAGGGCATCAAGCTAAGTCTGAGGATCCATGAAGTCTAATTATGTTTTTCTAAAAACATTTTAATCCTGAAATACTCAGCATTTTCAAATGGTGAACTTCTTTTTTTTTCTTTTCTTTTTTTTTTTTATTGTACTTTAGTTTCTGGGGTACATGTGCAGATCATACAGGGTTGCTGCATAGGTACATACATAACAAGGTGGTTTGCTGCCTCCATTCTCCCTTCATCTATATCTGGCATTTCTCCCCCACGTTATCCCTCCCAGCCCTCTTCACCCCTCACTGTCCCTCCCCTAGCCCCCACAACTGACCACAGTGTGTGATGCTCCTCTCTCTGAATCCACGTGTTCTCATTGTTCAACACCCGCCTATGTGTGGGAAAATGCCGTGTTTTGGTTTTCTGTTCTTGTGTCAGTTTGCTGAGAATGATGGTGTCCAGATTCATCCATGTCCCTACAAAGGACATGAACTCATCATTTTTTATGGCTGTGTAGTATTCCATGGTGTATATGTGCCACATTTTTTTTGTCCAGTCTATCATTGATGGGCATTTGGGTTGGTTCCAGGTCTTTGCTATTGTACGCAGTGCCACAATGAACATACATGTGCATGTGTCTTTATAATATAATGATTTATAATCCTTTGGGTATATACCCAGTAATGGGATTGCTGGATCAAATGGAATTTCTATTTATAGATCCTTGAGGAATTGCCACACTGTCTTCCACAATGGTGGAACTAATTTACACTCCCACCAACAGTGTAAAAGTGTTCCTGTTTCTCCACATCCTCTCCAGCATTTGTTGTCTCCAAATTTTTTAATGATCACCATTCTAAATGGTGTGAGATGATATCTCAGTGTGGTTTTGATTTGCATTTCTCTAATGACCAGGGATGATGAGCATTTTTTCATGTATTTGTTGGCCTCATATATGTCCTCTTTTGAAAAGTGTCTGTTCATATCCTTTGCCCACTTTTGAATGTGTTTGTTTGTTTGTTTCTTGTAAATCTGTTTTAGTTCTTTGGAGATTCTGGATATTAGCCCTTTGTCAGATGGGTAGGTTGGAAAAACTTTTTGGTTTTGGAAAAACTGTTGGTTTCTGGTTAACTCTAATGAGTGAGGCCATGTATCCTAAAGTGTAGCAGCAATTGTCAAATGGAGAAATGCAGAAAAAAACTATTGGCTCACATATATGATGTTCCCAGTGCAAAATCTTGTGTTACAGAGACATTTGTTCGAGGTAATGTATCTCTGGGGGAAAAAAATGGCTATGTTGTAAAAGATGGTATGGAGAACTGTTTCTATTGAATTGAGATTCAAAATGTCAAACATGATATATAGTACATGCATTTCAGTAAGTCGCTATAGACAATAGTACTTGAAAACAGTACTTCTCAGAAGGATGCCTGTGTTGCAATAATGCTTCACTAGGTGAAGACTATTTCAAAGCATTAGACTTTTGCCCTATTAGAATACTTTATGAGAGGCCCCTTGTTCACATTATGTAGTTATCTGAACAAAAAAAATTTATATCATGTTTCTTCTTATTTATTTATACATTCCTTGAATGCACAAAATAATTCATTTTAGATGTTTTTTTCTCAACTGACTTAGACAATTGAGTATCTTGCTTAAAGGCTTATAAAATTTATCAATGGAGTCACTTTAAAGAGAAAGTAACAGAAAAGCTCTTGTTAAAATATCCGAAATTGTACCATGAAAGATAATGCTACTATTTGGTTAAACTGAACTCAATACATATTTGTTAAGCACCAACAATATTTTAGCCACTGGACACACTGACAGAAATAATAACATTAATTAGGTAATAAATCCTCTCAGAATCAATAGTAGAGAAATTATATAAAGCACACAAAAGAAAATGCTTCCTTGAACAAATTAACATTGTGAGAGAGAAGCAAAAGTACCCTTTTGCCAAGGGCACTTTTATGAGATGGGCCAAACTTAAGAATTTACATGAGGTAAAATTGAACTATCTGAGAAGACACTGAGCTTTGTGGTCAATACTGTATCCACCTGCCAGTTACAATGGGGTAAGCACATAGATAAAATATTTGTCAACAGTAACTCATTTACAAAGGAGGTCTCTCATGATCATAGTTATGATTATTATTATAATACTCTTCTCTTAATGAATACATGTCATACTTTTCTGACACATAGCAAGGAAATAAAAGTCAACCTTTCTCAATTTCTTAATCACCCATGGGATATTATGTTTTAAATAAAAAGACAGTAATAATCTGGAGTTTTATTTTCCTATGAGCAAAATGCAGGCCAATGATATTTGTTCAATTACAAAGAAACACCATGAGAGATGTTACATCAGCCTCTGTCAACACTCTCACCTTTAAAATAATTTCAGTAGGTTGCTATAAACAATAGAATCTTTCAGGGTGACATGAGTATATCAGTTTCTTATCCTTATATTTTTGTATTTATTTTTAGTACTTGGGGACACTAGTTTAGCATGGACTGCATGTGATATGGCTGTAATCATAGCGTATGAAGGAAAAAAAAGCATAAAATCAATACTTCAAAGAAGGAAAAAGAAAAAGTGAAAAAATATTTTGACCTTTATAAGGAATGGTAAAACCATGCTAATAAAAAACCCACAAATGTTGTAAAAGAATAGCATCATACAGATCTGAGAGTGTGCCCAAGAATGGTTCAGCAAGTGCAGTATGTGTACACTGCAAGGCTGGGATGCCATGTATTACTGAAGTGTGTCTTTTACATTGAGAACTATTTCTAAGTTGAGGGGAAAAACAAGTATATCCTATATGTAACTTGTATCATGACAAATGAATTATTTAAAAAGCTGAAACTGGATCCCTTCCTTACACCTTACACAAAAATTAATTCAAGATGGATTAAATACTTAAACACAAGATCTGAAACCACAAAAACCCTAGAAGAAAACCTAGGCAGTACCATTCAGGACATAGGCATGGGCAAGGACTTCATGACTAAACATCAAAAGTAATGGCCACAAAAAGCCAAAATAGACAAATCGGATCTAATTAAACAGCTTCTGCATAGCAAAAGAAACTATCGTTAGAGTTAACTGGCAACCAACAGAATGGGAAAAAAATTTGCAATCTACCCATCTGACAAAGGACTAATATCCAGAATCTACAAAGAACTTAAACAAATTTACAGGAAAAAACAACCCCATCAGAAAGTGGGCAAAAGATATGAACAGACACTTCTCAAAAGAAGACATTTATGCAGTCAATAAACATATGAAAAAAAAAGCTCATCATCATTGGTCATTAGAGAAATGCAAATCAAAACCACATTGAGATACCATCTCACACCAGTTAGAATGGCAATCATTAAAAAATTTGTAGACAACAGATGCTGGAGAGGATGTGTAGAAATAGGAACACTTTTACACTGTTAGTTCAACCATTGTGGAAGACAGTGTGGCGATTCCTCAAGGATCTAGAAATAGAAATTCCATTTGACCCAGCAATCCCATTACTGTGTATATACCCAAAGGATTATAAATCATTCTATTATAAAGACACATGCACATGTATGTTTGTTGCTGCACTGTTCACAATAACAAAGACTTGGAACCAACCCAAATGCCCATCAATGATAGACTGGATAAAGAAATGTAGCACATATATACTATGGAACACTATGCAGCCATAAAAAAGGATGAGTTCACGTCCTTTGCAGGGACATGGATGAAGCTGGAAACCATCATTCTCAGCAAACTGACACAAGAACAGAAAACCAAACACCGCATGTTCTCATTCATAAGTGGGTGTTGAATAATGAGAACACATGGACACAGGGAGGGGAACATCACACACTAGGGCCTGTCAGAGGTTTGGGAGCTAGGGGAGTGATAGCAGAGGGTGGAGGGATAGGGGAGGGATAGCATTAAAAGAAATACCTAATGTAGATGATGGGGTGATGGATGCAGCAAACCACAACAGCCTGTGTATATCTATGTAAGAAACCTGCATGTTCTGCACATGTACCCCAGAACTTAAAGTGTAAATATGTATAAAGAATAAGAAACAGCAAAAAAAGAAAAGAAAAAGAAAAAAAGAAAAGAAAAGAAAAAGAAAAAAAAGAAAGAGAAGAAAATGTATTCTAAGGCAAGATGGTAGATGCTTACATAAAAGCTATCTGAAATTTGTTTTACAGCAGTCCTTGAGCTTTAAGAGACCTCAGTCCCATGGGGCTAACAACTCCTTCATCAGTATGCTAACTACTCCTATCCTAATTCATTTTGTTTACTGTCCTAGACTCAGATGATTATACTTCACTAAAGACTATACTATTTTAAAAAGTATTATTTCAGAGATTAAAAACTTTTTATCTAAGATCAGGGACAGCCAACTTTTGACACTTCTATTCAACATAGTACCGGAAGTCCTAGACAAAACAACTAGGTGAAATTAAAAAAACAAAAAAACATACAATAGGAAAGAAAGAAGTAAAATTATCTCTGTTAGCAGAAGACATGATATCTTCTTATGTGTAGAAAACTCTAAAGATTTCACCAAAATTTAGAATGAATTCAGCAAAAGTGTAAGATAAAACATTAATAGAAATCAATCATGTTTCTGAACACTAACGGTGGACAATTTTGAAAAGGAAATTAGAAAAGACAAATCCATTTAAATCGTGTCAAAAAAATATTATGCTTAAAAATAAATTTAACCAAAGAGGTTACAGATTTGTACCATGAAAACCAGAAAACATTACTGAAAGGAATTAAAGAAGATACATAAATGGAATAATGTACATGGATTAGAAGCTTTAATATTGTTAAATGGTGTTAATGTTGTTAAATTGTTGATGTTATCCAATGCAAACTTTGTCAGCATATCAATGGTGTTTTTGTGGAAACAGAAAAATTCATGGTGAAATTTGCAAGAATCTCAAGGAATCCCAGATAGTTAAAATAATCTTACAGAAGAATAAAGTTGAAAGTTCCACACTTCATGATTCCAGAACTTACAACAAAGCTGCAGTAATAAAAACAGTTGTCATACTAGTATAAAGACAAAGAGATAGACCAATGGACTAGATTAGGGCTCTCAGAAATAAATCTTCACATATATTATCAAATGATTTCTGACAAAAATTCAATGGAGAAGAGTCTTTCCAAAAAATGTTGTTGGGAAAGCAGGATAAGAAAGTGTATATTTTACCACACATTTAAATGAACTCAAAATGGATCAAATAACTAAATGTGAGCTAAAATTGTGAAATTCTTGGAACACAACTGAAAAAATGTTTATGACATTGGATTTGGCAATTATTTTTTGGAAACGACCCAAAAAGCACAGCCACCAAAAGAAAAAAATAAATAGGACTGTATGAACGTTAAAAACTTTTATGCATCCACAGGCACAACAAAGTGAAAGGCAAGCCAAGAAATGGAAGAAAATATTTACAAATCATATATTTGATAAAGGGTTAATATCCAGAATATATAAAGAACTCTTCAACTCAACCATAACAAGAAACTTAAACAATGGACAAAACGACTTTACTGTACATTCTCCAAAGATACATAAATGGTCAATAAGCACATGCAAAGGTCTTTAATATCACTAAGTATTGGAGAAATGGAAACCCAAATCATAGGACAACCATCTCACATCAATTAGCGTGATTACTATCAAACAACAAAGCAAATTGAAACAAGACAAAAAACAACGGAAAATAACAAATGTTGATGAGGTTGTAGAATGTCAGAACACATGAAGTGTTGTTGGGGTTGTAAAATAGCAGTCACTAAGGAAACCACTAAAGCAGTTCCTGGACAAAGTAAGTATGATCCAGCAATTTCACTTCTGGGTATGTATCCCAAAGAATATACCTTGAAGACATATTTGTACACCCATATTCATAGTAGCATTATTCACTATAGACAAAAGGTGGAAGCACCCCAAAAGTCCATTGACAGATAAATCTGTAAACAAATGTGATATATACATATACATACAGTGCAATATTATTCACACTTAAATAGAAAGGTTTGATATGTGTTACAACCTGGATGAACTTTTAAAACATTATATTAAATGTAATAAGATATTCACAAAAAGACAAATACTGTATGATTTCACTTATATGATGTACCTAGAGTAGTCAGATTCACAGAAAGTGGAATGGTGTTTGCCAGGTACTTGGAGAAAGGGGGAATAAAGAGTTATTCTATAATGGATACAGAGTTTCAGCTATTCAAGAAAACATAGCTGGATGCTTTCTTGGAGATGGATGATGGTGATAATTGCAGAACAAGCAGATGTACTTAATACTACTGAACTGTACACTTAAGAATAACTAAGATGTAAAATTTTGTACTACATGTATTTTACCACGATTTAAAATTTGTTAAAAATAAATATTTTCAGGCTAGTCAATTTGTAATTAAAAAATCAAACCTGAAAGTGAAATTTATTGGCTGGAGGGAATGTGCAATTGTAGTTTTGATGAATATGACCAAGATGTTTTACATGTATTATATGTTGTGCCAGTTTATGCATAGGGCAATGATTGGCTAGAATGTTTCTTACTATACATATTTACCAATAAATTACATTTATATAAGTTGCATGATCCCTGCCAGTATAATCAATGAAATACAATAGCTCATCAGTTTTTAATATGGGTATCTCTTACCACAAATGATGCTGTGTAAATTTTATCATTTTCATTTACCTTTTAATGCACTACACATTAATGTCCTTTGAATGTTTCTTAAGTAGTGTTCCCTTTATTGTCTATTTGTAAACCTCTGTTTAGTAATATTTTGAAAGGTTTTTTTTTCTATTTTCATTTGAATTATGTTATTTTATTTTTAACTGAATATTTCTTTTTATTTTATATAAATTCATCAATGTCTTGAATCTGTTTTGGGTTTTGCATCCCAGATATCCCAGCTAGGCCCAAATACACTTTTCTTTAAACTCTCAGTTTTTATATGCTAGATTTTTATATCATTACTTAGGTGAAAAGCTTTGCTGTTTGGGAACCGGTTTGATAAAAGGAGGTACACACCTTATCTATCTATCTATCAATCATCTATCTAATCTATATTCTGGCCTATTTGGTGACTTTATTTTCTTAATATTATTAATTAAGTAGTCCATATTTTCCTAAAATATCTGCAATGCTTTTTTTTATATATTGTATGTTTCCATTTATTTGGGTTTACTTGTGGTTTTTTTCCACAGATATTTCTATTTATAAGCAAGTGTCATACAAATCTACCATGTGTGTGATATGAAGTAGTGGTCAGGGTTTACTTTTTTCTGCAAAAATATCCAGTTATTTTAACACTAAAGACTTTTTATTTGTTATAGTATCTCTCCTTTAGCATACTTTAGAACACTTACACTATGATCTACAATCATAATTCTTATATTTCCTTTAGTTTTAGAATTTTAGTAGTATCAATGATTGCTATTAATATTTTACTATTATTTTGGTTTTCTAAAGTTTGTCTTTCAATAATTTTCACTTTATGTCTGGATAATAGATTGGCTGGATATAAAATTTTGGAGGTACAATTTCAAAGCCTGAGGACTTAATAATGATTGTTTTACAATCTCAAATTATGAATTCTGCCAGCCTGATGTTATGCCTAAATCAATGAATTGGCCATTTTTTTTGCCAAGTCTGGTGAAGTCCAGAATTGGTCTAAGAGTATTTGAACTATTTGGTCTCAGAGTATTTTCTTGAAATATTCTGTCAGCTTTCAATCAGTAGATTCCACTTTCTTTAATAACTAGTTTTTCTTGAGAAATATTTTGAATTTGTGTGTTACTGTTTATTTTCTCATTCCCTTCTTCAGGAAAGAATTTTTTTTTTTTTCCAATAGTTCTCATTTGTTTCCACAAACATTTTCCATTTGTTTTCTATTATTCTCTCATTAATTGTTTTAATAGTTTGTTTTATTTGATTTTCTTTTTCCAGATTTTCGATTTTCCTATTTTAACTGTGATTTCAGATGATATGTGTCCATTGTGTTGCTGCCTATGTGGCTTTTTTTTTTTCTTTTCTATGTCCTTTCTGATTCAGTCAGCTCATGTTATTATGTTTTCATGTTTCCCACGGCCCATATCTTCATTAATTCTTTCCTCCTTGTTTTAAATTTTTTGGTGGTTTCTTTGATCACTTTGTTTATGGTGACATGCTTGTGCATGCTTTCTATTTGCTCAGCAGTAGTATATTTCTGATTAGTGTCCTGTGTCTGTTTTTTCTTTTTCCTAATTCTTTGCTCAGTTTAATCATCTTTGAAGATAATTTTTATTAATAGTGTTGCCAGAAATTTATACTAGTTCATAGTGCACACTACTACACTACTTTCCCTATGAAAAAAAGAAAAAATGTTGTGTGTGTGTGTGAAAGAGAGGGAGAGAGAGAGAGAGGAGTCATTTTAATCCTTTTATTTTTTAATTTTTTTTACACAGGATTTTATAAATCGAAGTCAGCTTTAATCCTTTTTTTTTCTTTTTTTTTTTTTGCCACCTAAAAAACCAGATTTGTAGGGCTGTTTACAGTTCAGCCTATCAACTCAAAACAGCCTTACTGATGTGCCGCATCCTAAAAAATTGTTTAGGATGTTTACTCATTCAGCACCACCTTCCCTGTTACTCAGTAATGCTCAACAGGGTCCAGGAAGCAACCACCTCCAGCCGTGCACACTGTGCTTGTTTTAACCCTCAGGATGTATTGCTTACTTTGGGGGATTGTGCTCTGCCATCTGTAGCTGAAATCAGCTGCAATCATACTTTCTTGGCATCTTCCCACACTCATTTGATTTTCTCTGTATTTGGCAGCTTATAAATATTTTGGTTTGAGACAACAGATTTAGTTTCCTCAAAGGTGAGTTTTTATCTGTTTTTTGTTTGTTTTTTGTCTTCTTTGATGACTATTTCTGAGAAGAGAATGTGGCAAAATCCACTAATTCTGCCACTTGAAAGAGAATCAGCATTCTTAGTAAAGAACTATTTTCAACATTATTTAGAAATATAATTTAGAAAACAATGGTAAGATCCTAAATTATGTCTACCTCATTCTCCAAAGCAATTATTCTGCTTATAATCTGTTCAAATCACAAATCTTCTTAATAATTTCTTGGTGTTACTAAATCTACCGTCATAAATTTTTATCTGCCCCAGAAACATGATAAAGTACAATAAACAAGATGGTTGTTTAAGTTACAACTAGAGAACTTTTCTATATTTTTCTGTTTTGAGAAGCAAAACTTTAAAATTACCTGTTTTTAATCAGACTGAAACACTGATTTATCTACCACAAATTATTATTACACATAAGGCTTGTTCATTCTTTATATATGTAAAATAATTAATAAATCAACTATACCGTGCTGGTTTCAGTCTATGAAAGTAAAATTTTAGTGTCACATTAGGAGAATTCTAATGATCAACTGAGCATTGACTATATCTTACGGCTTAACATAGGGAGAAATTTGATATAGAAGAGCTCTCATTATTTTGACCAGTAAGCATTGCACATTCATTTAATGCGCCACATAAATGGTAATATTCAGCTCTTGTGAGATTCCAAACTGGCAACAGCTGCCACCAATTTCTGCCTGAATGGTCACATCTGAACCTTCTAAGCATGAGTGGGTCATATTTCCTTGGTTCATTAAATATACAGCCATCACACTTACCCATTTCAGAGTCATTTATACATTAACTAATAACCCATTCAAAATATACCAATTCCACTAATCATTGGGAGCATCATAGATATCACACATTTCAACCCCCTATCCTTTGCAAGAATAATTAATTCGGTGTGTTGATTTCAGTTTTTGTTTGAAATCAGGAAGGGATGGTTAATTTATTTATCCTCAAGAAAATTCCTTATTTTTTTTGACAAATATATATATTCAACTTTTTATTAAGTTAAGCCTAAAATATCTTTCCCAGATAGATACATAGATACACAGATAGATACATAGGTAGATAGAGATACATTCATCTATAATGGAAATCCTCAATTTCTTCAACTGTTCTCTATATGGCACAAGTAGTCTGACTGCCACCCTTCCTGATTACCTATTTCTGTTGCACATGCCCCCCAAAGCATTCTAAGTATAATGAATAACAAATGTCTCGTTTGTCAAAATGCTATGCTATGATTATATTAAATTGTCTAATCATGAGTTGAATAAAAATTCAATTTGTTGCATGAATTATTTAAATGTTCTGCTGTTGCCATCTTGAAATTCTTTTTTTATTTTCTTCCTAGCTTGTATTTTAGATTCAGTGATACATGTGCAAGTTTGTTATATAGGTAAATAGCATGTCACAGGGATTTGTTGTACAGATTATTTCATTACCTAGGTAATAAGCATAGTCCCCGATAGGTAGTTTTCCAATCATCTGCCTCCTCCCACCCTCCATCCTTGTGTAGGCCCAGGTGTCTGTTGTCCCTTCTTTGTGTCCATGTGTACTCAATGTTTAGCTCCAAATTATAAGGGCAAACATCCAGTATGTAGTTTTCTGTTGCTGCATTAGTTCACCTAGAATCATGGTCTCCAGCTCCATTTTGCTGCAAAGCGCAAGATCTCATTCCTTTTTATGACTGCATAGTATTCCATGGTGTATATGTAACACATTTTTAAAAAATTTGAAGATGACTCATTCATATTGTTGGGCTGTACAAGTATCATTTCAAGTGCTGTCAGATAACATAGACTTAAGCAGCCTCATCATTCTGGTTGTCCTATACTAAGACAATAATTATTTATAACTTTTATTGTTTATTGTTTCCTCTAGCATCTAGTGAGTGGTTTGATAAGCAAAGTGTACAAGAGGACCCACTAATTCTCCTTCCTTTTACATAAGAGTCACATTAATTCAGTTTACACTTCAATAGTATTGAGAAAGGAAAAATAACATGTTGTTGCAAACATGTCAACTTGGAGTGAAATTACCTTAACTCGTAGTCAGACTCAGTCACTTGCCAACTATATGCCTGGTTTCTTCATCCATTAATGCACATCATGTGAATTTTATGGATTTTTTTGAGATTCCAATGACATAATATGCACAAAGAACCTCCATAATGTCTGACACACAATGTAAGGGCTCAGCTCATACTAATTATTATAATCATTGCTTCTCTGAAAACCACTAGTTTTCATCATCAACTAAATTTTCCAGTATCAAATATCACATTCGACATTTAAATTTTCCAGCATCAAAAATCACATTTGACATTTAAAAATACTATTATTGTCTCATTATCACATTGCTCATGGTTAATTCTACCTACTCAATGAATCTCATTGCCACATTAAATCAATGACTTATCTTTCACACGATCCCTTGATATTAAAGGAATCTATTCAGACCCGGAGATTATTCTGGAATAATAGGTGTTAAAGCTTTCCTTCTTTGAATAAAGTAGCATAAAATATCGTAGCAGCAATAATAAAATTATTTAATGAGTGTTTCCTATGTGCCAGTCACCAAACAAAAACTTATACAAACGCAAAACACATCAAACACACCACACACACATACTCACACGTTATCTTCTTGGTTTTCCCATCAACAACTTAGAAATAATAATTATGACAGTGATAGTAATAGCAGCAGTTACTACACTCCTTTAGCCATGAGACATTAGAGAGATAAAGAGACAATATCTGAATGTGTCTTTTTCAGGCTTTGCCACATTTGCCAGTAGGCTTTGGATTCATTATTGGGGCTGTTTCATAGGCAATTTCTTCCCCATTGAAAACATTTATGTAAGTCCATTCCAAATATGAGAACAGTTTTCCTTTAGCAAAGGCATCACAACTCTTAATATTTTGATGTAATTTTAACACTAACAAAGTACTTTCATAAACATTAGCTCATTTAAGCCTCACAAAAACGCTACAGCAAATAACTTTTAAAAATCTTTACAACACTTGTACCAAAACTTACAAAATCACCTGTCAGGCGTTAGAAATAAACCTTGAATTCATATCCATGTGATCTCTAGTCTCTTTCATTCTCCCATACCAAAGATGCTTTCTGAGAACGTTTGCCTGGAAGGTAGGTGGCCTAAATAGGGTCTACCACTCACTCTGGCTCTACCACTGACTCTGTGTGTGGACTTAGGAAAGCCTGGTGATCCCCCTCTCAGTATCTGCTTCCTGTCTGGAGATGGCCAAAATACCTCTCTCATAGAACAGTGTTAAACGAGATAGTGTAGATAAACGCACACTGCAAGTCTACAAGTGTTTAACAGAGATTCATCGCAAAATATGGCATGTGAGTGTAATATTTTACAAAAATTTCAAACTGATTTCCATACCATCATAATGACAGCTACTATATGATTGTTGCTTTCAACAGTTTAAGTCACCATTTTGAAATGTGTGCCTAATAAAAATGCAGTTTGTAGCCATTTGTAAACATTTAAGTGTAAGAAGTGACATTATTTTACAATTTGGGAAATCTTTTCCAGCATCTCTGTTTTAGTCTGTTTTCACACTGCCATAGACACATACCTGAGTCTGGATATTTTATAAAGGAAAGAGATTTACTTGACTCACAATTCCACAGGGCTGGGAAGGCCTCAGGAAACTTAGAATCCTGGGAAGCAGGCACTGTCTTACATGGAGGCAGGTAAGAGAGAGCTAAGAAGAAGGAACTGTCAAACATTTTAAAAAACCACCAGATTTCAAGAGCACTCACTCACTCTCCCGATAACAGCATGTGGGAAACAGAGCCCATGATCCAATCACCTCCCTCCCTCAACATGAGAGGATTACAGACCCCTCCTTGGACACATACGGATTACAATTTGAGATGAGATTTGGGTGGGGATACAAAGACAAACCATGTCAATCTCTTAACTGATCTTAATTTTTTCTTCACACTTTTCAGAAGAAAAAAAAAACCAATAAAATAATAGCATTGATTTTGCCTCCTTAGAAATAAATATTTGATAAATATGCAAAAGGACATTATTTGGGGTGATTATTGCTATTATGTGTTTCCTTGATGTTCTACCCAAGCTTAGTAAGTTTTTTTTTAAGTTTTATGTTAGATGCAGGGGTACATGTGCAGGTTTATTGTATAGGTAAATTACATGTCACCAGAGTTTGCTGTACAGATTACTTTGCCACCCAGGTAATAAGCATAGTACTCAATGGGTAGTTTTTCACTTGTCACCCTTCTTCCACTCTCCACCCTCAAGTAGGCCCTGATGTCTGTTGTTTTCTTCTTTGTTTTTATGTGTATTCAATGTTCAACTCCCTAAGTAAAAACATGTGGTATTTAGTTTTCTTTTCTTCCATTATTTCACTTAGGATAATGAGCTCCAGCTCCATCCATGTTGCTGCAAATAACAAGATCTTGTTCATTTTATGGCTGGGTAGTATTTCATGGTGTATAAGTACCACATTAGTTTTTTATCAATCCTCCTTTGATGGGCATTTAGGTTGATTGTATATATTTGCTATTTTAAATACTACTGCAATAAACATATGCATGCATATTTCTTTATGGTAGAATGATTTATATTTCTTTGAGTATATATCCAGTAAAGGCATTGAAAGGTCGAATGGTGATTCTACTTTGAGTTCTTTGAGAAGTTGCCAAACTACATTCCACAACAATTGAACTAATTTACATTCCCACTAGCAGTGTATAAGTGTTTCCTTTTATCTGCAGCCTTACCTGCAAATCTGTTATTTTTTTGACTTTTTAATAATTTTCATTCTGACTGGTGTTAGATGATATCTCACTGTGGTTTTGATATGTATTTCTTTAATGATCGGTGATATTGAGCATTTTTTCATATGCTTGTTGGTCTCATTTATGTCTTGTTTTGAAAAGTGTCTGTTCATGTCCTTTGCCCACTTTTTTATGGGTTGTTTGTGTTTTGCTTAATTGGTTTAAGTTTCTTAAAGATTCTGATATCTTCCTCCTATCTTATTTGTATAATTCTATTTGGAATCTATGTTTGCCTCAGACTTCTAACACTTAACATTTATCTTTTGGAAAGTTATAATTGTGCCTGTCAAGACCACTTGATCATATAATATACCATATTAGTATCTTATTAGTTCTGACTACTCCAAACTATGATAAGCATGGAGAAATTACAGGGGTAGTCTCAAAAGCCTGGGCCTGAATGTAAAAGCTGTTGACTCTTCTTCTGACTTGCTGGGACCTGTGAAAAGTTACCCAATCTGGACATCACAAGTTTCTATGTTAGTAAAATTAGGACATGAGTAGCTTACACTTTCTTTAGTTGTTAGGGGCATTAGATGAGATAATGCAAGGTACCTGTCATAAAGTAACTTTCTCATAAATGCTAGTAATAAAATATAAATTTTATTGTGGAATGCTGAATCTACTGGTGTGCTATTGCTATCTTATGTTGGTTCATGAGAGCTAACTGTATGCATCTCCTGGCAACATGAGGTCATGTTGGTAGTTTGGTAGATTAAATGTGTGAAACTGGGTAAATGGTATATATGTGTGTTTTTTGTACTGCTCTTATTTTTTGTAACTTTTCTATAATCTTAAAATGATTACCGAATAGAAGTTACAGAAAGAAAAAAACAAAGTGTCCATGGGAAAGTATTTACAATAATTGCCAAATATTCTAAATATCAGGAATTTTCTTTTCTCTCTTTGATTCTTCTATTATTTTTCTTTCCTTTTTTCATTCTTTTTTTGTGAGCACACAACTGACTGAATCTTATGCATGCTATGGAGAAAACTCTATTCAAAAAGCTTGCATTTGCTATAAACAACACAATGTCTCAAAATGGACATTGATTTATTGGTCATCATTCTTTGGCCTATGAGCCTGTTCAGTATACTAGAAATAAGAATAGCCACACTATCATCCAAGGTACATATACAATTCTTCTTCAAAAGGATATCTTGAGAAAAATTTGTCACATGACTTGCCAAAATCTACACAAAACGTGTCTTTAGGATAGCATAATTTTCATTCCTCTTGCTGGAACCACTACCCAAAGAATAAAAGTTTGCTTGCTGTGTATAGTACTTTCAAAACCTAGGAGTGCTAAATATTCAATATTTCTTAAAATTGTAGTACTAGTAGTGGTAGGGGTGGTAGCAGGGGTAACAACAGTAGTAATGGTGATAGTAGCAGTCCTTGTAATCACAGCTTAGATTTATTGAATGGTTCGTTATGCAAACATTCTACATTGTTCTAGGCACTGCATCTTAATTATTTTGCTTAATCATCTCTACAAATCTGTAATATATGTGCTATTACTTTTACTATTTTAAAAATGAGAAAACTTAGGTGTGAAGACTTAAATTTGATCCATAACATTTAATATTTGCAGTAGACTGTTCTTGAAGGCAGGAGTTCTCTCTCTAGTGCCTATTTTTGTGCTTGTTCTGCTGCTTCCTTTTATGCTAAATCATGTAATTTTCTTTTCAAATTATGTGAGGATATTCTATAATGATTGACAGCTAGTTCATTATTTGAGAATTTAAAAATCTATTATTTTTATTATTTTGGAAAAAAAGGCAACAATTTTCTACTTCTGATTTCCAAACACTGTGCTGTTTTCTGTAATCCTTTAAGAATGGCTGACAATAGTTTAACTCTCAGAAGGGTATATTCTGTCTAGGACATAAATCATCTGTATCTGAAATTAATTTGAAACCTTCATATTATTTATTCATTTGTCATAGGTTTGTTTCTATAATTGCTTTTTCTATCCTTTCCAATTTAGAAATTTTATTCTCTCAGCAATACATTGGGTGATTTTCTTTTCATTCTGCCACCATTTATCTTTCTCACCATCACAAAAAATAACTGAGTCTTACATTTTGTTTGCCCTTTTGCCATGGACACTGCTTTTAGAGTACTGTTCCACCATCCTTAGATTATTCTGACCGTTTATGATCCTAAAAGTGTATTCTAAACTTTCTTCTTTAGTGTTTATTCTACTTTGGTTAAATGAACATTCTCAGATAAAATTGTACTTTTAATTAAGTTTTAATTTTTTCTTTTAATTTTAGAAATTTATATTAATAGAATTTCTTTTGGTGTTTACTGTATCTTAAGAAAGTAATAGCCATCCAAAGGAAGATAAAATACATGAACTTTGCTTTTTTCTCTTTCCTGTATTTTATTATAATATTTAAAGTTTAATATTAGTAGAATATATGCTATCTGTTGAAATTTAAAATTCTGTGCAACATGATGAAACCCCATGTCTGCCAAAATACAAAATGTATCCAGACATTGTGGTACATGCCTGTAGTCCCAGAGACTTGGGAGGCCAAGATGGGAGGATTACTGGAGCCCAGGAGATCAAGGCTGCAGTGAGCCATGATTGCACTACTGCAGTGCAACCTGAGTGAGAGAGTGAGACCCTGACTCAAAAACCACTTGCCCACAGTCCAGACAAATGGATTGTAGGTGGTTTTTCTGGAGATTAGTAGATACTGTATAGGGTTGTGTATATAAAATTGTGTAAATAGTACAAAGTGTATATAGGCTGTTTACTCTTATATTTCCTAATGTAAGATACAGATTTATGGTACTGATATCTTTAAATATAAATTATATCATATTTTGAAAATGTGATTACTGATATTCAAAATAAAGGACTTAAAATTAAAAAAAAAATTCTGTTATATTGATTAGGAGGTAATCATCTACATCTATTATTTGGCCAAGTATCTGATATTCCATGCATCAAAATACCTTACCTCTGTTTCTTTTTTCTTTTATTTTAGCTCAAGTATTTCCAGCAAATATTAGGTAATCTATGCAATATGGAGTCAATATTTTGTCACACATAGTCTTTCCAACTTACGTATTTTATTGAAACATGGAATCCTTCACATCATGCAATCTGACCCAGGATCTGCATCACTAAGTCATAGTGACAGTAGAAGGTTACATTTGCCTCTTCAAAAACAGTAGAGGGTTACATTTGTCTCTTCATTTTTTGCAATGTTAGAACACAGGGGCTTGTGGACCCTTGAGTCTATAAGTACTTTTTCAGTCTTCTATAATATATTCCTTTCAATCATTGGACTTATTATCTGTTGTTTCTCTTTAAAGATTATATTTTCATTCAGAGTGCCCAGCTGTGTAGTTGGATATAGGTAGTTTTCTCTCAGCTTTATAAATCTATGTTTTTCAAAAACATTTTCGACATCAGGAGGGAGTGAAAATCATCCCTTTAATGAGTAGTAAATACATATATACTGACATGAAAATACATTTTACATGGTTACATAAGAAAAACTAATTATTAAATAGAGTGCCTTGGTTTTTAGAAAGGATAAAGAAAAAAAAAGGAAAAGAAAAACTACCTCAGCAAAGATGGTAGAAAAAGCTCACTTATTTTAGGGAGGAATGTGAACTAGAAATGGCACTGGAAATTTCAGGAGCCCAGCAGTTGTGTGGCCCAGTCTCTCTTGTCTCTTGTCTCTCTGACTTCAGAAAGTTTGTCTCCCTCCTCAATTCTCCTCTCTACACTAATTGGCTTTCTCTACTTACCCATGTGTTCTACTCCTTCATGTTCGGCTTTACCCAACCTTGAATAGTTGCATCCATTCCTTTCTCCGGTACCCTTTGACATCATAATCTTTCTGCTTCCAATCACTCTACTTACTCAGGGTTAGGATTTAGAGACAAGGCATTGGAGAGATTTTCTGACCATTGTTCCTTGGATCTCACGATGTTCAAATTTTAAACCTTAACTGACAAATTTGGAAATATTTATTTACTTACGGGATTTTAGTAACCCAACTCCAAATTCTTAATAAACGAATTGGGTTGGCCCACTTCATGTTTGGACATTTTACATAAAGAGGTCAAAAATAACCTATAGATTAACTCTCTTTAGTTTGTGCAACTATATCTTAGTCAGATCAGATGTTGGTGGTGTTTACACAGTAAAGAATATATCTTTTTAGATGCTGGAGAAGCAGGAAGATACTGATTCACTTAATACATGGCATGGATTTAGCAGGCAGTGACTGACTTTTTTACATATTCTCCTCCTTTATACATACATTATCTGCCTCACTAAAATAAGCCTCTATATTTTTGCTCAGTAACATCTACCTATCACTGAAATGCCCTCTTCTCATCAAATAGCAGAATTACTCAAATCATAATTCCATTTAGAAAATATATAAAGAACACCTTCTGAATTTCTCCTCCAAAGGACAAAGTAACTTGCCTTGTAATGTGATCCCCCCATTTAAGACTATTAACACCAACCTTGTTGAATCATGAGGCACAGTGTAAGCTGGTTAATTCTGTAAGGATCAGATCACTATTTCACTTCAGTCCATGAAGTATGTCTCTCAGTTAGCAGTGCTAATTCTCTCATATTCTAATTTTTGGGGGTATTGATTTCTCCCAATGGGGCACTGCAGCCAGCAGTGACTTTTGACTGCTTATGTCACCTATTATAACCTAGTCAAGAAATTGCTGAGCATCTAAGATTTGACAAAACTTAATAAATATTTGGGTAAAGGTTTGAATCAATCTTCTGTTGTATTAAACCATGCCTCACATAACTATGCTCATTTGAATGGTGAAACTTCACTGCTTCAAAGAAGACTGAAGTAAATCTTCAAGTTTCATGCTGCTTAGGGAAAACCCAGTTCTCAAAAACTCCAACTTTCTAATAATGGTAAATAATCCAGGATTCTTAGCAGGGTTAGGATTTAGAGACACAGCATTTGAGAGATTTTCTTTAAATTTGACCATTGCTCCTTGGATCTCATGATGTTCAAATTTTATACCTTAACTCATAAATTTGGACACATTTATGTATCAGGAAATGAGTTGGTTGTCGGTTGGAGGGGGAGGATTTTTTCATTCACTGTGCTCCTTCTCCCTATCACTATCTCCTTGGATAGAAAGATTTCAAAAGGTTAGAGTGTTATAAGAATCTATTCTTTCCCATAAATCACTTCACCAAGATTCTAGCCTTCAACATACCAGGAATTCAATTTTAAGCAATGCAGCAGAAGAGGAAATTTATTTGAAATCAGTAATGTACATAATTTGTTTCTGGCCTGACTTTATAATAATTTTAGAATTTACCTTCAACAGGAAATATTTCCAAAAACAGAATTAGAAGCTATCTCTGCCTTTTCTTATCTGCTTCCAGCAGGCAACATGGACTGCAGTTAATCCCTTTCTCACCAGTGCATGCCTTATTCTCTTGGAACTTCTCTAAAACACTAGCTACAAGATCCTTGCAAGCCTAATAGTCAGTAGGCATGTGATCCTGGGACTACAGGTAGACAGTTCAGTTACTAGTTACAGCACTATATATATCAGCAGAGGATTGAGAAGTGTATCTCCTGATTGTTCACTTGCCCTCCATACAACTCAACAACTTTTAGTTAGTTTCATTTTCTCTTTTGGTTAGGCTTATTTGGTTGCAATTAAAATTATTTCAAAATGTAAAAAGCTTATTATGTAGCAGGTTTTAATTTTTGTCCCTAAACTTAAATCTATAAGAAATATGACTGCCTTTATTTTCAAAAAACAAATTAGATTTTGATTCTGTGCTGCCTTTCACTTGTGGGAAAATATGACTTACAATCTTTTTGTGACATCTGTTCTTTGACTGCCCCATGTTTGTGCCACAGCCCCAAGGTCTTTTGTAGTGTCAAAATGTTGGGAAAAGAGAACTGATCCAGCCCTCAGTCATCAGTTGTCTGGTTACTACTGGGACATCCACTGTCACTGATGCTTAGATCTCTTCAAACCTTTTCTTTCTGCTGATTGCAAACCACTCTTGAGGCAGAAAATATTTTGTAACCATGGACCTGTCTGCCAAGATATGCCATGCTGTTATCCTCTCTAGTGCTTGCTCTATAAATTCCCTAGCGGCACTGCCTGTTTTAAGACATGTGCTATTTTATTCCTAGGATACATAGACTTCTCTTGTTATGAACTTGCGCCCCTATCCTCCAAACTCATACATTGGAATCATAACCCACAGGACCTCTGAATGTAATCGTATTTGGAGATAGGGCCTTTAAAGATTAATGAACATCCCAAGTATTTCTCCACCCACGATTCGAAGCATACATATGGAATAAAGCTGAAAACAAAACTATAGAAAGAAAAGCAATTTCTCAAATATCTTCTGTAAGTCCCTATAATAATTATTTTTCTCTTCATTTATGGTCCACTTTTTTTCTTTACTAATTCGTGCCATCTCCTTTTTCATAATTGTTCTTCCACATAACCTAGCCTTTGACTTGTCCAATAAGGGTCACCATCTGTCTTCCATCTGAATCATTTTTCTATGTAATCATCCTAGTAGTTCTATTCCCATTGTCAACTGCTGTGGCCCCAGAATTTAGATTAGTTGCCCTAAAGTCAAATCTCAGTGACAGGAGGGTAGGACTGAGAACACAGCGTGTTCTTCTGTTAGTGGCCTGGTAAAGCTGATGGCAGAAGATAAGCATCTTTGAATGACTGCTGAAGACTGAAATAGGTAATAAGTAACTACTATAAATACTGATTTGTGTGGAGATATAGGTTGAGATATGATTTTTATGAAACAGTTTTCCGGAGTACTCAGCATCTAACAAGTTAGACCCTTTAAGGAAGCCTGTTAATATCTACATTATTCTTCAAGATAAATTTGAGTCAGAGATATGTTTCCTCAGAACGTGTCTCTAAGCTAGAAAGAGATCTTATAACTTATTAGAGTTGTATTTCAAGGGCTAATGTCTAGATTTAGCATCTAATATAAATAGTGCCTAGGTATCTCTTAGGTTCAATATTTAGCCTTGACCTTCAGCTAAAAGTGCCTTTAACTTTGACTTTCCAAATAGAGAAATCAAGGAGAAAAGAAAACAGCTTGACTACATATTCAAATGTGATTCTTGGAAAATGCAGCTGAAAAATCAGAGACTTCATAGAGTTGATGATAGTGAAGTTAAAATTATTTGAGGAGTAAATATGTTTTGGTAAAACTATGATCTAGAACAAGATGTTTCAGATAGATGAGGTTAAGATGATGGTATGGTTTGTATGTTTGTCCTCCCAACCCTCACATTCGATGCCTAGTGTTGGAAGTGGGGTCTAGTGAAAGGTGTTTGTATCGTGGGGGTGGATCCCTCATGAATGGTTTGGTGCCATTCTAGAGACAGTGAGTGAGTTCTTGTTGTATTAGTTCCTGCAAGAGCAGATTGTTTAAAAAAGCCTGGTACCTCCCTCCCCTTTCTCTTTTGCTGCCTCCCTCACTATGTGATCTCTGAACTTGCCAGCTTCTTTTAGCGTTCTATCATGAGAGAAAACTTCCTGAGGCCTTCCTCAGAAGCAGATGCTGGCATCATGCTTCTGTTACAGTCTACAGAACCATGAGTAAAATAAACTTTTGTTCTTTTTAACTTGCCGGACTCAGGTGTTCCTTTATGGAAGCCTACATTACCCAGACTCAGGTACTCCTTTTTGACAACTTAAACAGAGTAAGATGATAACACTGTAAACATCCACTAAATTTAGTAAGCATAGAAACCTTACTCATAAAATTATGAACGGTAAGTTATTTTTTACTCACACTTAAATTAGTAATTGTTATTAGGAAATAAATAGTGCTACTCTTGGCAGTAAGTCAAGCCTTGTCAGACATTCTCACAATATTTAAGACTGCTAAACAGGTTCTCACCTGAGACTCTGGAGTACCTATCAGCTACTGGAGAACCTATGGTAAATAAGGCTGGGAGACTATGGTACTGAACAAATTGATGGGAAATACTATGCCATGGAATTGAGTAAAGAATTTTTATTTATCATCAAAACTTCACTAAAATTTGTAGAGAGTGACACTAATATATAAGTGAAGGCTATGTTCAAAGTCCACAAATTCAGATGCCTATAAGCTCCTGGAAAGTAACGCAAATAAGTGAAAAGACAGTCTAATACAATAGACAATGATGGGGACAGTCTCTTGCCACAGCGGAAAAGGAAGTTGCTGTGAAACTGATTTTGTTGCTGTGAAGAAATACATGCCCAGTTTCAACATTTTTTTTCTAATAAAACCAAAAGTCAGCAATCCCAATTTTGTGAGAAATATTTGAATCTTTAAAGGTTGGCAACTAAACAAATTTATTAAATAATGGGCTTGCCAAAAACCATGTGTTGATCAAATCTTGTCTGCAAATGGTCCCTCAGTTAGCAATTATGAGGCTAAAGATTTAGGCATCTCATATTATTCATGCAACCAAATCCATATGAACTTGAATTTCTTTAGGGGCTGTGTATCAAGTCAATGAAGCATGGAAAGGGGTTTGAATCCATGAGTCAAACTCATAAATCAGCATTTCTTGGGGAATTAACGCTTTAGGCTCTGTAGTCATTTTGGAAAAAAAAAATGCTCTTTGATCTGTTCACTAGAGGTTACCTGAAAGAATTTGGAAGCGCAGAGGTATCTGGATAAAGTTTATATGGGAAAAATTTACACTTGGGTCAAAATTTTACACACTAAAACAGAGGCTTTGAAAACATATATTGTATTTTTTTCTATAACTGCCCTTATGTAGTTTTTCTCTTACAATATATTGAAGTAGGAATTACATGGTGCTTAAATTTGCCAGTTAAAGGTATTTCAATCTCTTCACCTTTAAAGCAATCTTTTTCAAGTTAACAGAGTTTATTATGATTAAATGTGCAGTTTTTTTCACAGTTCCAATTCTTGTTCACTCTTCCTTGCAAGTTGGTATGCAGATGAAGGTGAAAGCTTATGTGTTAACTTGATGTAGAGAGAGCTCAGGTTCATGTGTGTCCGCTTGAGCCTCATTAGTCATCTTTTGAGAGACGTTATCCTGCCTTCATCTAAAACTTTGCTTTTTTCTGCTCTTACAAAAAGTGTGTGGCTGATGAAACATTTAAGCCACATTCCATTGGCTCTGACTGCAGGTGACCTCCTGGTCTGGTACCTGACACTACTGACTGGCTTTATTGCTCAAACCTTGGATAACCTTTGGGCGATTTACTGGGCTTGCTCTCTTTAGCTTCCTAATATGAGGTATCCTGTCAATTCATGACTCTTTACAGCCTCTATTCCTGATAATCAGCCCAATCCACAATTTCTATTTGAATTCATCTCATTCCATTGAACGACCTCACGGAATGGAAGTAGAAGATAAGCTCACTTATGAGCAGAAGAGAAAGATAAGCTCGCTTATGTCTGAATCCCCTTGCTCAGCCTTTTCTAGGTATGCGTGGAACCTAAAAGACCCCATGGGGCTAATCAGCCATGAAAAACTTGGGGGTTATTACTGCTCTCTCTGGCATCTCACTATGTTGTTTTTGAATTTTTGTCTGAGGTGATGTCCTGTTCAACGTTGTACTAACGTTAAGGAAACTCAAACTAGTCTCAGCCTGTGTTTGGAAAAATAAAAAACCTAGCCTTATTCCTTTTGAATTCCTTCTAATATACCTGGTTTTTTTGGACAGCAACCTTCTTACAGCCACTCCTTTCATTCTTTTCTTTCCCATCCATTGTGAAGAGTCAGAAAATATGTGTTTCCTCTGCCCTGTACCTGCTCTCTTCCTCATTCCAGAAAAGGTTTCTTCCTCTTTCTGCTGGATGGGCAGATTCCTTAACTCACATTCTATGTCCTGTCTAGCTGTATGTCATATATTATAGAGTAAATGACTGAGACAGAACACACACCAGACCTGCTAGAGTAGGCATCCTTTCAGGAAACTCAAAAAGTGATCAGAACTAGTGTCCAGTACCCACTCATTCTAGAGCAGCTCACAGATGCCTAGCATGGGTGGCATCAGACTTGAAAAAGGGAACCTTTATCTCTAGATTTTTGACTGGTAGTGGCCAGGATATAATAACTATGAGAAATAGAAAAAAAATTGCTTTAACTCTATTTTGAAATGCACTGTTTGTTTGTGGTTAGATAAAGGTTTGGCAGGGAGCATTTGGCTTTCCCCTGACATAATTGAGGGGCTGGAGTACAAAAAGCTCATGTTCCATTGAGCTTTACAGATTTCAGTTCTTTTCTGGCAGGCAAGTAGTTCTGAATGAGTCAACTCTTACCTCTTACCTCAAAGACTGATTAAAAGAGTACAAAAGAAATTACTGGCATTTAGAAAAGCCATTCTTGCCAGAAAGCTTGTTTTTCAAGACAATTTTCTCATTACAGGTTTAAAAGAGTACACATAGGAGTCTCAAAGATATCTGTTGGTAGTTCTAGTTCCAACCACACCCATGAGCCATAAGCTTCAGATTTATATATACAACTGATTTATCAGCATCTACAGTGGCTATGTAATAGGCATCTCAAGTTTCGCAAGTGTATAATAGATCTCTTGATTCCTATTCACTATCTATGCCAATCCTCATTCACTTCAGGTCTTTTTTAGCCTAGTAATTGTGACTATAACTCACCATTTGAATTGGATCTAAAATTTAAGACTCAATTTTAACTACTCTACTCATCTCATTATATTTCACACTCAATCAATTAGAAGGTTCAACCCACCTTTTGGACATATCTCAGTCTGACCACTTCTCATCACCTTAATAGATAGCATGGACATCTGGCCTACACTGATAAAATGGCCTCATGATCTCTCTTCTTCTCATGACTCTTTAAGTTCTATTTTAGAACAGACTCTAGTGTCTAGCATAACAGTTTAATTATGTACATCATATTAGTTTCTTAAAATTCTTAACATATAATTCAAACTCTTCAACCTGGTCTAATGGATCTGACATGAAGCAGTGCTTGTTTTCCTCTCCAGCCTCATCTTGGACTGCTCTTGCAATTTCTCAGTCAGCTGATGCCATCCTGACCTAGTCATTGAGACACACCAGACTTATCCTCTTTTGATTTCTTTTGATGCTTGAAACCAAATTCCCGAAGTCTTTAAATGGCTTAGATCTTCAATTCAATTAGTTCTCTGCTTAAAGAATTTTCATGAAGAATTTTCTTAAAATTGCTCTTTTTCTTCTGTTGTTCAAGTCACTTTCTAGTCTGTCTTCCAATTTTATTTTTCATCATAGCACTTACTAATATCTAAAAATACATTGTATATTTGTTACTAACTTTTCCAGATCTCTTTTATTATAATGTAAACTGCACTAGGGCAAAAAATGGCATGATTGTTAATGTGTATTCTTGGTATCTAGTATATGTATGGGATGTTATAGTATTAAATAAGTATCTGTGGAAGTAAATGAATTAAGTTAAAGGAGGACTCATTGTTGTAGGTGGCATTTACACTCCCCTTGAAATAATGAATACTGTGGTCTTAAAATGTGGACCCCACAAGGCAAGAATATATAGAGGTCCTAAAACTATATCAGTATTTCAAAGTATTTCTCTGTTTATAATTTTATGAAGGTATATTTTCCTAGTAACTTGTCTATTTCATTTGCATTTTCAAATTAATTAATGTAAACACTTTACAGCAATATCTTTTTAAGTCTCTTCTATGCTTCTTCTAATTATCCCCATTTTTTATTCCTAAGTAAATTTTTTTTTTTTTTTTTTTTTTGGTGGAGGGAGCCCATCTTTTTTCCCTGGTTAATCTTGCCAGATATTTGACAATCTTATTATATTATTTTTCTCAAAGACGAATGCTTTTCTTCCTGTTTTATCTTTGCTTTCTATCTCAATAATATCTGTTTTTATTTTTATGATTTCCTTTTGATAGATTGTTATGTTGATTATTATTTTGAGTTTTTGAGTTTGAGGACTATTTTCTTAATTTTGTCCATTTTCTCCCTAGAGTTATCTTTTAAAGTGATAAATTTCCCCCTAAAAATTACCTTATCTGAATCACACAAGTGTGTTTTATTTCCATAATTATTAAGTTCTACATATTTTATAATTTTAATGATGCTATCTAATTTGACAAATGAGTTTTTTAGAAGTATGTGAGGATTTTTTCTAGTTATTAACTTGAAAATTACAGTGTGGAAGATATTTTAGCATATGTGGTATTAGTTCATTGATATATGTTGTAGCTTGCATGATGGCCTAGTACATGGTTAACTTTTACATTTACTCCATGTGTCCTAGAGAAGAATAGGCATTTCTTAATCCCTGGGTAGAAAATTCTACACATTGTTTATGTTAATGGTTTGTTTACCTTTACCAATTGTCTTATTGAGTGTTCTGTAAATTACAAAGAGAAAATTGCTAAAGTTCTCAGTCCAATGGCAAATAATTTCCATTATGTCTTGCATATTTCTGATCATTTTATTTAAACATTTTAAATAATTTTTAAATTTTGGAATAATTTTGAATTTATAAAATTGCAAAGAAAGTACAGAGAATTCTTATATACTTCACATCTACTATATCCTGTTATTACATCTTATATTAATGCAGCACTCTGGTCATAATTAACAAACAAATATTAATACATTGTTATCAAAATTGTATACTTTATTTTTGTATTCTTTATACATTTTATATTTTTATATTCTTAATTTTTAACCCCATGTGTTAAAAATTGTTCTAACCCCATGTGTTTCATTCACAGTGTGAAATTGTATTGAGTCATCATATTTCCTTAGGTTTCTCTTGACGATGACAATTTCTTAGGCTTTTCTTTGTTTTTAGGGAGTTTTGAAATAGTTTTGAGTGGTACTGGTGAGGTATTTTTTAGACTGTCCCTCAATTGGAATTTTTTTTCATGTTTAGATTGACATTACGGATATTTGGGAGGAATACTATAAAATCGCTTGGTAGCTCATTTTTATCATGTAACAATATTAAACTGTATGAATTTGCCACAGTTTGTTTATTCATCTGTCTATTGAAAGACATCTTTGTTCCTTTCAGATTATGATAACTATAAATAAAGCTGCTAAAAACCTGCGTGTGCTGGTTTTGTGTGAACATAAGTTTTCAAATCAGTTAGATAAATATCCAGGAGTGTGATTGCTTGATAACATCATTAGACTTTGGTTAACTTTGTAAGAAACTGCCAAACTCTCTTCCAAAGTAGCTTTACCGTTTTGTGTCGCCACCAGCATGAATGAGAATTCCTTTTGTTCCATATTCCATATCTAAGAATGGTAGATCCACCAATAGCTGGCACCGTGTACCAGGAAAAGTCACAGACACTCAACACCAGCCCATGAAAGCAGCTGGGAGGGGAGCTGTAACCTGAAAAGCTACAGGGTTGAGCTGTCCAAGGCCATGGGCGCCCACCTTTTGCATCAGCATGACCAGAATGTGAGACATGGGGTCAAAGAAGTTCATTTCAGAGCTTTAGGATTTGACTTCCCTATTGAATATCAGATTTGCAAGGGCCTGTAGCCCCTTTATTTTGGCCCATTTCTTTTATTTGCAATGGGTGTATTTACCCACTACCTGTACCCCCCACTGTATCTAGGAAGTAACTAACTTGCTTTTGATTTGACGGGATCATAGGCAGAATGGACTTGCCTTTTCTCAGATGAGACTTTGGACTGTAGACTTTTCAGTTAATGCTGAAATTAGTTAAGACTTTGGGGGATCGAATGGGAAGGCAAGATTGTTTTTGACATATAAGGACATGAGATTTAGGAAGGGCCAGGTCAGAATTTGTCTTTGTGCTTCCATCTAAATCTCATATTGAATTGTAGCTCCCATAATTCCCACATCTTATGAGAGGGGAACTGGTGAGAGGTAATAGAGTCATGAAGCCAGATCTTTCCTGTGCCGTTCTCATGATAGTGAATAAGTCTCATGACATCTGATGATTTTATAAAAGGGAATTCCCATTGCACAGGCTCTCTAGCCTACTGCCATGTAAGACATGAGTTTGCTCCTCCTTTGCCTTACACCATGATTGGGAGGCCTCCCAAGCCATGTAGAACTGTGTCAGTTAAACCTCTTTCCTTTACAAATTACTCAGTCTTGGGTATATCTTCATTAGAAGTGTGAGGACAGATTAATACAGGAGGCATTCAATAAATGCTCTGTATTTATGGGAAAAGCTAAATACTTACTCATTAGTTTCTTTGACAATGAATGTTGTGAATCCCCTTCATATGAGCGTTGGGGGATGGTATTGAGGGGAATGTGTTCTATTTTCGGGTCCACAAGGGGGCGTAGTTTTAAGAGCAAGAACTTCCTAGCACCATGCCTTCCTCCCATCTCTCTCCATCCAGGAGATTTAATGGTTTATGTTTGAATTTCATGGGTGCAGGAAGAAACTAAGAGTCAGTCATTCCAGCAGAAGTTCTAAGGAACTCCTTTCATTGGTCAGGGGTCTTAGAGAAGGTGGGAATTCCTCCTAGGTTAAAAGTCCCCTTCTTCCACACCCCTTCAGACTCCATGTTTGGGTCCCCCCTTCGGGAACACTCCCTTCGTGGAAGCCGTCTTTCACTCTCCTGGATTTTCCCTCTGGAGTCTCGTGGAAGCCTGTCTTCTGTCTTCCCCTCCTAAACTCAACTCTCTCTATTACCTAACACTCTCGTGGAAGCTGCTTTCCTCTCCTGGATTCCACCTTTCTGGATTCTCTCACTTAGTGTGAGAGTTAGCTGTTTCTTTCCCTCTCCTCCTGTTTCTCTCTCTCTCTAAATAAATCAATTTCTACAAACACTTTTGAGTCCGGCATTTACTGCACACTGTGCCATGGTCCCCTTTCTCATTCTTGAGAGGGCAGGAGGACAAGAACCTGGAGAAACATCCTCTCAAGGGAGCTGAGGGCAGCCTGAACCCCTGAACCCCAATATTACAGTATGGTCAACAGAATTTTCTCAGTGTGCTTTGGAACTGAAGTTGAGGCAGTGGTACATGCTTAGGCCAACAGAGCTCAAGGTGAAACTAATTTAAGTCGGAATAAAGGTCAGATGGTAAATGAGAACAAATTCACAGGCCAAGTTTGTGGAGACTGGTCAAAGCAACATCATGGAAACTTTTCTGTCAGTCAGGAACACAGGAATGTGACAGTGATAAAATGAGGCAATACAGCAATGACTATACACCTGCAGTCTCAGACATTTCCCTAAAGCTCTTTAATATAGGCCCATGAAGATAAAGGTGTCCCTAAGTTTTTCATAGATTTTCTAACTTTGTCTTTAAAACTGTTTTTCTATAACTCTGGCTGATTGCATTTATTTTTCAGACAACATGTCATCAAATCACTTCAGCTCTTATATGTATTGATTTCGGCCTCAAATTCAGCATAAAATATTCTGTTTCATATTTCATTTTGAAAGATTTAAGTTGCTTTTAAAGTTGGGTTGTTTTTTCTAATTATATGGTTTTATAGATCCCTAGTTCAGGAGCTCAGGTATATATGTGGTAGATCAGGTGGCTTGGGGGAGAAAATAATAAACAATGGATTGTCTTCTTACCTTTAATTCCTGCAAACTTTTATCCTAAACCTGAATAAAACACAAAGTTTCATTGCATATGGAATCACAGAACTCTCCGATGTAACACAAAGAGTCAAAGCAAACTTTCTTTGGTATTGCAGTATTAGCGGAATTTTTTTTTAGAAAAAGAAAAGGACAGTAGAAGGAAAACATTAACATCTTATACACATTCAGAATAAGCCTAAATATTTCTCCTTCTCATAGAAGAATTAGAACACAACTCACTTCAAGCAGCATTTAACAATCAAGAATAACTTGCACTATTTATTTTTTTAGAACTGCACTTTTAATAGAATATGGTATCCAAAGAGTATTAAAGAAACTTGAAAATTTTTTCATAACTCACATTTTCAAAGGTCAGCTAATAAAAATAAAAAATTGAAAATGATAGTTTTTTTCATAATAAAGTACTATATTTAAAAATAGGACAGATTCCCTCTTCTTCAAAAGCAAATCAAAAGTTTTATTCATCCTATCAGATCTTTGCTTCAAATTCAACTGAAAATTAAAACAGCTTATTAAGTTAGATCTTTTTCTTTCGTCTCTGTTTTTCTTCACAATTGCATATTTAAAAACCTGGATTATCTACACATTTTTCTCAAATTACTGTTATATGACTTATCTACATGCTAGTAATCTATCTCAAGTACGTAAGTATGGCAGGTATATTGAAGTGCACTGACACATTTTCATTTTTTAACACAAATGAAGAATCACATGGGTGCCAGGAGGATTAATTTTCTGAGGCTTTCTTATAACCTTAACAGTAGAAAGTATGGTAATCTGCACAAAGCAGAATTATAAAGTGTGGTATTCTAAAATATCTAAAAAATGGTAGGTTCTCAATTAACAACCATAGAATGGTTTTACATTCTTATTGTAATTGAGAAGTTTATGTAACTAAAAGTGTGAATTGTGATGGGCTCTGTTACACATTTGCAGCAAATCCTTATCAATGTAAAACACTCCTTCATTGCCATATATCCACCGTATATAATAGAATGGAAACTTATTTTGTTGCAACATCTAAATTGCATTCATATAAATTATGGTGAGAAAGACCCCAATTTAGGGCTGTAAGGTCACCTATGGATTTATTAGTGGTAGAAATGTTATTAGAACTTTGAAGTTTCTCATCAGCTTTGGCCAATATGTCCATGGAATAGCACATTCTGATGCTACATTTATTGTTAAGGGACACTGGGAATGGATTTCATTTTACTATGCCGGTTATCAGCACAGCCTTGTCATTTTCATCTGCTACACATTTTGCTTGCTGTCTTCAAAATCTCACTTTAGTGTTATCTCCCTGGCCTGTTGTCATAGGCCACTGGTCTAGCAGAAAGCATACTATCAATATGAACACAGTAACAAAGAACAGATTACAAAGGGAAAGATAATTGTCATAGGCACTTTCCTCAATTTTATTCCCAAAGGCTTGACTCAAAAGATTCCCCTGGTCCATCAGCCAAACCCATGTTGTAAAGTGTCACCATATCAGTGTCATAATCTAATCTGTAGATGAAAATATTTCCTCTTTGGAAACTTGAAATATTTTGACTTTATTTCTAATCTCTTTCTCCTGCGGGGTTGCTTATCAATGAAGGAAGAGCTTGTCAAACTCATTAATTCTCTTCCATTTGAACTGAGAAATGTTATCAGTGGGAATGCTTGTGAAATTTTAAATGTTAATTTGTTCCTTTTGGAAAATAGGCATGAGGTATCAATGAGGATTTTAAATGCTTTCATATACATGCCCTCCTCATATATTTTTGCATAAATTACATTGACTAACAAAAGCCAGATTTAATCACAAATAAGTGAAATGTCCTAAATATAGTAAAACAAACTTTTACTTAAAGTTTTGTTATCAATTATAGTGACGCCTCACTTAATGACGGGACACATTCTAAGAAATGCATTGTCAGGTGATTTCATTGTTGTGTGAACATCACAAAGTGTACTTATACAAACCTTGGCTAAACATCTAGGCTCTATTGTATAGCCTATATTCTTAGGCTACAAACCTTTATAGCATGTTGCTGTACTGAATACTGTAGGCAATTAAAACAAAATGGTAAGTATTTGCATATCTAAACACAGAAAAGATACGGTAAAAATATGGTGTGTGTATATATATATATATATATATATATATGAGTTTTTGTGTGTGTGTATGGTACACTTGTATAGGGCTTTTACTATGAATGGTGCTTGCAGAACTGGAAGTTGCTGTAGGTGATTCAGTGAGTGAGTGGTGAGTAAGTGTGAAGGCCTAGGACATTACTGTTTACCATTATAGACTTTTAAAACACTGTACATTTGCTATACTAAATTTATAGAAGAATATATTTCTTCAATAATAAATTAATCTTAGCTTGCTGTAACCTTTTTAATTTATAAATTTTTAATTTTAAAAGCTGGTTCTTTTGTAATAAAATAAACTTAAAACACAAACACATAATTTAGCTGTACAAAAACATTTATTTATTTATACCTTAATTTTATAAGCTTTTTTATACTTTTAAATTTTACATTTTTTTAACTTTTAAACTTCTTTGTTAAAAACTAAGAAAAAAACACTCACATTAGTCTAGGCCTACACAGGACGGGTCATCAATCTCACTGACTTTCACCTCCACATCTTGTCCCACTGGAAGATTTTCAGGAGCGATAACACACATGGAGCTCCTGTCATAGCAATGCTTTCTGCTGGAATACCTCTTGTAGGACCTGCCTGAGACTGTTTTGCAGTTAACTTTTTAAAAAATAGGTTAAAAAAAAAAGTTCCCTGTAAAATAATGATTAAAAAGTATAGCACAGGCTGCGTGTGATGGCTCAAGCTTGTAATCCCACCACTTCGGGAAGCCGAGGGTGGCAGATCACTTGATGTCAGGAGTTTGAGACCAGCCTGGCCAACATGGGAAACCCTGTCTCTACTAAAATTCTAAAAATTAGCTGGGGGTGCTGGTCGGTACCTGTAATCCCAGCTATTCAGCAGGCTGAGGCAAGAGAATCACTTGAATCTGGGAGGTGGAGGTTGCAGTGATCTGAGATCGCACCACTGCACTCCAGCCTGGGTGACAGAGCGAGACTCTTTCTCAAAAAAAAAAAAAAAAAAGAAAAGTATAGCACAGTAAATACGTAAACCAGTAACATAGTCATTTATTATCATTATCAAGTATTATGCACTGCATATAATTGAATGTGCAGTACTTTTATATGATTGCAGTGTACTATGTTTATTGACACCAGTATCTCAAACACAAGAGTAATGCATTGCACTACAACATTACAGTGACTAAGATGTCACTAGGCTATAGGAAATTTGTTTGGCTCCATTACAATCTTATGGAACTACTGTCATATATGCAGTCCATCATGGAACAGAATGTCATTATGTGGTGCATGACTGTATTTTAAACATAATTTAGTTTCATATTCTAGTTAATGGAGTATTAAAGAATACTTTGTATTAGTCTTATCTCTCAAGAAATGATATTACAAGATACTTTATTTCTGTTTCTGATTTCTTTCTCATTTGGTATGTTGGTGAGCTTATACCTGCTTTCCTCTAGTGAAAAGATTAAAGATGTCTTTCTTAATTATTCATCTGTAAATCCAGGTAGCCTACTTATCTGCTGATTTCTGAATGGATTTATAAAGGAAAATGCCAAGTAATTATACAAGGCAATGAAACACTTGCTTTCATCTTACTAATTTTGTTTGGTTCCAGATTAATGTACAGTTTATCTGCTTTTGGGTCCTCAGTTTGTAGAAAACCTTTAGATTATTCCAATAACTAATAGGATTTGTCATTCTGTTTGAATTTAGTTTAGAATGTTCTACTTACTTTGGACCGTGGCTTCACTAATGATATAGGAGAAAATGATAAAGAAAATTGATGGCATATTGTGTAGCCTTTTCCGCTTATTTCATGAGGAAATTAAACTTTCTGTTGTGGTGCTTGATATGATAGTGATTTCCAAGTGAAATTTTCCCATTCATGTTCCTTACAAAAAGAACGGACTCTATATGAATGACATGTCCAGCCACAGTTTATTAGATAGCCCTGGATTACTGCTACAGAGATGGCAACATTTAGATAGGAGAATGAACTGATGTTACCTGGAGAAAAACAAATGTGAGCTTGATCAATCAATATTGCTCTATGAAATCTGAATTGGGAAACATGGAGAGAATAAGGTAATTAGAGACAGTAACTATAGACAAAAAGTTCTTAAAAGAGAAATTACATTTTTAAGGAAGAGGGAAAAAACTTATGAGTAAGAAGAATGGATGAGGCCTAGATGAGAATACGGATACATGCTTGTACTCTCAGCTACTTAGAGGGCTGAGAAGGGAGGATTTTGAGCCCAGGAGCTCAAGGCCAGCCTAGGCAATAAAGTGAAAAAAGAGAGAGAAGAAAGAAGAAAGAAAGAAAAGAAAGAAAGAAAGAAAGAGAGAGAGAGAGAAAGAAAAACAAAGGAAGAAAGAAAAAGAAATAAAAGAAAGGAAAGAAAGAGAGAGAAAAGAAAGGGAAGGAAGAAGAAGGAAGGAAAGAAGGAAGGAAGGAAGAGAAAGAGAGAATGAAAAAATAGAACAGGTGAAGTCTGGATATTTAGCTTCAGAAGGCAGACCAAAGGCCTCAAATGGTAGTATGTACTCAGGGATCACCCTCTTTCCTTCTCACTAGAGAGCCTACAATCTTGTGGTAATGCATGGGAATAGTAAGGGGTGACCCAGATGACACCAGAAGGAATAGAAAATATTCAGAAACAAAATACAGTGTCAGCACTGATGCCAGCTGTAGTTTAACACAAGTCCAGTTTGTGAGACACAGAGAGGAAGACAACAGAAAAGAGCTGTTGAGTTACCTTTTGTATCTAATGTGTCTTTGTTTTTACATTTTCTTAATTGAACCTGAATATCCTAAATTCTTAAAACTTTAAATGTAAACAACATGCATTTTTTTTTTCAGAAAAAACACTTTGAATATTAAAATGTTAAATGTTTGCTGAGATCATGAGCATCAGGTTTGCGACATGTTCTTAAAAATAAAATTTCTTGGCCTCTCTCAAACTTGAGGATAAGAGTCACCAGAGAAATAGCTCAGGAATCTACATTTTCACAACTTGTCCATAGTGAGTTGTATTTATTCTGATGCTGTTGTTCCATTGATCATTGTTCCATTGATCCTCCAGATTCCCTTGGCAAGGCTATCTAATGGAAGTTTGATCTCAGTGATTACAACAATTGAAGAGGTTGGGATATGAGGCCTTTCCTGGTGGGCTGTAGAGGAAGGAGTGTGGAGACACAAAGAGATGAAAATATGATAATGTATTCATTGTAATTTATTCATCTACCTACTAAAGAACTTTCTTTCTGCTACTGGAGATGGGTAGAGTAAAATCCCTTTACCAAGTTATTAAGAATTGTGTAGGTGACCAGAGCACCAACGTCCTATGACTGAATACACATAACTTAAAAGCAAATGAATGATGATGGGCAAAGTTTTGTGGCAAATAGCATAACAGTGTTAAAAAAGTTATCAGAGAGAAGACATATAGTACAAAAAAGGAGATTTAACAAAAGTTTTCTTGGTATTTCTGAAGAGGAGAATTCAACACTTCTCTAAAGATGAATTCCACTTTAAAACAGAAAATAATTTTCCTATTTTCAGCAGAACAGAGGTAACAGATAACAAAATGCTTTTAATATTGCTGGAAAGTACTGATTCAGAATAATCAACTTTGAGATATATCCCAGTTGTATAATCTAGTTTCAAATATATAAAATGTTCAGTTATCCAGGCAGAGAAATGCAAGAGAATAAAAACATTAACATTATCTGAAACTTCTCCAAAGCCACAGTAATTGCCTAAAGGCAATTGAGCAATGTCTACAAATTACCGAGGAAAATAATGATTCAAGTGTACTCTATCATGCCAAGGTGTCAATAAAGTATAAAGTTAACAAGCACTTATATCTACATATGAAAACCATCAAGCAATATAGACCCCAAAGAGCTGCAAAATAATTAATCAATGAAAAAAAATCCAGCCAAACCACAAGCTCCAGTAACAAGACTAGTGATCACAAGAATGCTAAGAACTACTTAGCAGTCTATTAAGGTAATTTGGGGTAATTAAAGTGATAATACAGAGGGTTTTTGCACTGAAGACTATTCAAGGCTTCCTAAATAATTGAGCATATAACTAAAACTGAAACATTAAATGCTTAAAAGTGGGAGATAGTAGTGAATGGATTTATAATCCTCTCATTGTTTGCATTGGCTTTGCAAGTATTTCCCTGTGTTTTTCTTGCAGACTTTAAGTTAAAAATACATGCCCAAACAATTCAATTAGAAAATGTGCAAAATACATGAATAGATGTTTCCACAGAGAGGAATTGTAAATGACAAGTAATCACATGAAAGATGTTCACCACCACATGAAATTCGAAGTCATGAGACAATGAGATCTCACTATCAGAATGGCTAAAATTAAAAAAACAATAGTGATAACACCAAATGTTGGTGAGGATGTGAAAAACCTAGATCATTCATTTTTAAAAGGAGCTTGACTTCATTTTTTTTATGTTTCTGCTGACAGCTTTTGAACCTCACCCTCCCTCTTTCCCCCTACCCCAGGTCTAGTCAAATTGATAAAGCCTTAGTATTTCTATCTTCGGCATTGAATATGAAAGGGAAACCTCACCCAAGACCCATCCCCTAACCACAATTAAAAAAAAAAAATCCTGGGCCAGACTCTTCCATTTTCTCAAGCCATTTAAGAATGGTTAAAGAAGACTACCCTACTCTTTCCAGAGACTGCTTTTATAATATTTGTATATTCTTTTGATGTGTGGGTACAGTATGATCAGTCTCAACCTCCAATCAAAATTTAGGGTGGGGGTATCTGCCTGCCTTTACATGATGACCAAAATAACACTCACACATTCCTGTTGGGAGTGTAAAGTGATATAGCCAAACTGGAAAACAGTTTGGATGTTTCTTTTAAAACTAGAAAGAGACTTAACAAATGACCTATTTGTACTCTTGGACATTTATCCTAGACACTGAAACATTTATTTTCACATGCAAACTTGTGCACTAATAAGCATAGCATATTTGTTCATAGTAGCCAAAAAGTACATACTACCAAAATAATCTTTCATGGTTAGGGTTAAACAAACCATGGTATATCCGTACTATGGAATTCCACTCATTAATTAAAAAAATGTGTATACATGCAACAACTGGTGAAGCTGAAGGAAATTATACTGCATAAAAAAAGCCTGTCTTACATGTATACACATTGTATGATTCTATTCATTTAACTAAGAAAATGGAGAAACAATTATTGAATATCAGAGGTTAAGGTAAGATAGGGTGGAGCTATAAAGGGGTAGCATGCAGGAGCTTTGTGGGGTTGGCATAATTATGTCTTTTGATTGTGGTGATGGTTACACAAAGCTACACATGTAATAAAACTGCACAAACTATGCACATACATATATAAATTTATTTATAAGTGGTGAAATTTGAATAATCTCTGTGGTTAGCACCCTTGCTAATTTCATGTTAATTTTTGTATTTTACTATAGTTACATAAGTTGTTGACATCGGGGGACACTAGATAAATGGTACACAGGATTTCCCTACATATATATATATATATATATATTTTTTTTTTTTTTGCAATTTTCTGTGACTCCATATTGACTGCAAAATAAGACATTAAAAAAGTTTTGAAAGAGACCTCAGAAGCAAAACCCAAACGGGAAGGCTGCAGGATATACAAACAAAATCCCTATAACTTTTCAGAAGGAGACAGAAAATTACACCTATCTAAGTTAAGGGGTAAGTGTACAGTGCACAGTCTAATTCTTTGTTTCCAAGAGTGGATGTAGGGTACCCACATGGAAGGCTGGAGTTCTTGACATGGTCTGGTTTTGAAAAGCAGCGGGAAGAGCTGAATCAGAAAGCCCACAAATGAATAATGTTTTGCTCCAAACATCTAGTCTCTTCATGGAGTAGAAATACACTATGTATTGTCAATAATCCTACAGTCAAATTAGCAAGTTAGAAATAAAAGACAACAAAGTTCATAGGCAAAATTCTGCATCATCCCGTTATCCTGAAAGAAGACTCGAGCCTCTTCCTCATAAGGAGCTTCTGCAAATAGCTTCCTTAGAAAAACAACAACAACAAAAACAACAAAACAAAAACTGACCTCTTTCAAGGATGAGTAATTAGAAAGGATCCAACTAGGATCTACAGAAAAGTTGAGAAAAGGAAAGAGAAAACAGTAATAACAAATAACCAATGAAGAAATCTCACAAGAAAAATTAAATGTGTATATACTTTTGATATGTTGTTATAAATGTTGATGTTATATTGATGATTCATGATTAACCATATTTTTCTATACTTTTAATTTTTCTCCAGCTAGTTTGTCTTCATGATGGACTGGAAGTAAATTTTCTAATATACACTAATATACAATCATTTTCACGGCTAAATACATTGTGATTTTTCTGGAAGTTTAGAATATGGGTTATGGAGTCAGACTACCTTAAGTTAAATATGTCCTGGCTTCACAGTTTTGTGCCTTAGGCATATTTCTTAATCTCCCATAGCATATACTCCTACTGCATATAAATATCTACTCCACACTTTTGCTAATTTTGATTTCGATTAAGGCAGCAATATACCCCACTGAAAATTCTCCCAGCCTCCCTTGCAGGTAGAGGTGATGATGCAATGCAATTATTGGCAATGAGATCTAGACAGAAGTCACCTGGATGATTTTCAGAAAATGTTGCCTTCTTGATAGAGGCTCTGCTTCTACCTCTCCTCATTTATCTCCTCATGCCTATAAAGCTGGTCTTATGCCTGAGAGAGAACAAAGGCTTGTTATTATGAACACAAAACTGAATGCCAGGAACGGTGGAGGAGAAAGATAAAGGAGGTTAGGTTCTTGAGCCCTGCCTCAAGCAAAGCCATGAACCCCTGAACCGTGTGCTCCTGACTGCTTGTTTTGTAAAGAAAAACAAGATTCAAAGATGTTGCAGCAGTGTCACTGCTATGTGGGGCAAAGTGCATGTCTCTAAAGTTCAGTTTTTCACCAGTAAAGTGAGGATTACAAATTACATATTTCAGAGGTATATTTTGAAAATTAAATGATTGTACTGTTTAAGCCACTGTTATTTCTGTGCTGTGTTACTAGCAGCAAAATTTTATTTTAACTATTACATGAGATTTGTTTTTGTCACTACTGTGTCCTCTGTATCTAACCCCAAACATAGTAGGCATTAAATATATGGCTATGCAAGCCCATATTGCTTCAGTGAATTAGTAGGGCTTGCACTGAAACACATCAAATCCCACTGAGGAATTGTGTTTACAAAAATGTTGACTTTTTAATATGCCTTTTAGTAATATCTGATAAAAATATTCATAATGTATGAGGTTAATAACAATTTATTGAATTAAACTTTTCTTTATATAGGAAACCTTACTTCTTTACGATTAACCTGATTCTACAGAAACAAAAAAAATCACATTTATTTGAGACATTTACACCAAGGAAAACAAAATGAGATGAGAAAAGAAAATGCATCCCCAAAATGTATCTGTTATTATAAAATGCTGTCAAAAATGAAAATTTTTTATAGTATATTTAAAATATGGGTTTGAACCCTGAATAAGGGTACTTTGCTCTTTACTTAGAAATTATTTCCATTTTCATTGTACTTGAAAGCATGAGATACGTTGTACATTCTAATAAGTACAGTATATTAATAAGCATATCTCATATTCTATTAACTATTGATATTGTCACTTTATAATTTTCTATTGTCAATATTTCAAGAATTTCTCATTTAATTTGTTGGTTTTCTTTTGGTGGATTTTTGCTGCCAAGAGAATTATGAGACAACATGAGTTGTTATTCAATTCATTACTTGAAATACTGTGGATATATAATTATTAAAATTACATTCCCATAGAGGCTCTGCTGCTACCTCTTCTCATTTATCTCCTCATGCCTATAACGTTGGTCTTATGCCAACATTACTTTTCTTTAACTTCCAATAGTCAAATGGATGATAATCAACAACTTTGGTTAAATATTTAAAACTAAATATATTTTCTGTTTTTCATCTTCATTTTAGTCATAACAAAACTCTGATTAGAATTCATATAATTCTGTTTATGTTTGACTTATACAAAATACAAATAATGGAATGAAATCTTTAAATAGACTACCCATATGTCAATTAGTTCTGTAAACAATGAATATTTCATAGATATTTAAATAGTTTTACATTACTAAATTTATGTCTATCAAGCAGTGGTGATAGACTAATAAACAGAATGGCATCGTCTCTTTTGAAGATGGTTACAACATCTGAACAGTATATTTTCTCATCTTGGCTACTTTTAATGAAAAAAAAAATGCCCTAGCTTGATGTAGGTAAACCTTTTATTCACTGAAAGGAGAACAAAATAGAATCTTAAGACTTGAAAAGAAAACTTCTGCACTGACATGCCCACTTTCTGAACACATGATATCTTTGACAGTGGTGAGACACGCCCAGCCCAGTGAAGATGGATACCCATCCTCACAATAAGCATGCATTACTGCACACGCTGAGATCCCTGCATGTGTCACGTTATGGTTTGATCTTCAAGTTGAGTGTTAACATGAGGGTAACACTAGCAAAACATTTTATGATTAAAATGATACGGATACAAACTTGACATGATGCTTAGCTTCTAGGTTTGCCTTTTTCCTGTTTGACAAAGAAAGTGAAGAAAATGTATCTGCATTTACTTGTTAGCAGAGTGTAATTTCAATAGTCAATTATATACCCACCATATTTCAGGTAATGAATTGAATAATACTCATGTTATCTCATAATTTTTTTTTTTTTTGAGATGGTTTCACTCTTGTTGCCCAGGCTGGAGTTCAATGGCACCACTTCAGCTCACTGCAACTTCCACCTCCTGGGTTCAAGTGATTCTCCTGTCTTAGCCTTCTGAGTAGCTGGGATTACAGGCACCCGCCAACACACTCAGTTAACTTTTTGTATTTTTGGTAGAGACGGGGTTTCACCATGTTGGCCAGGCTGGTCTCAAACTCGAGCTCAGGTGATCCACACACCTCGGCCTCCCAAAGTGTTGGGATTACAGGCGTGAGCCACCGCACCTAGCCTGTCGCATGATTCTTTTAGCAGCAAAAATCCACCAAAAGAAAACTAACAAATTAAATGAGAAATTCTTGAAATATTGACAATAGAAAATTATAAAATGACAATATCAATAGTTAGAAGGATATGATGATATAGGCTTATTAATTTACTGTACTTATTAACAGGTACAAATATGCTTTCAATAGCAATGAAAATGGAAGTAACTCCTTAGTACTGAGCAAAGTACCTTTATTCAGGAAGATGTTTAAGTAAAAAGAAATTGGAAAATAAATAGTTATATAATGTACACATCTACATTACTTCTTTTGTAATCAAGGAAGTCATAAGGACTCTCTTAAATAAATTGCTTAGTATTTCCAGGATACATGTGATTGTTACTAGTTTATAGACATTCTTTCTACCTTCTTACTTTTTCCTCTTTAGCTAACTCACATTTATAAACAAATGCTACAAACCAAATAGTTGGAAAATGGAGAAAGAATAATTACATCATGATCAGTTTGAGAGGCATTAATTTTTAGTCTCAGTTGTGGTTTTGTTAATTATTCTATATTGATCTCACTGCTATGCCATTCACCCCACCTTCCATCGGTGTGCTGGCAAAACATCATTTAGTGAATATTAAAGGTGCACTGCTACTAACTTGTTCATGTTTGTTTCTCTGATAACATGCTTTTTGTCATTTTTACATGTAAATTGGAAAATAGTTGAAAGAAAAAATTATTTTTCTTTGAGAAAAGGCTGGGAAACGACAATTATTAAAAAACTACTTTTTATACAGTCTTTCATCTCAAATGTGTACAGTAATAAATTTTTATTTCCTTTACTCTTTATTCACTAGTATTTAATTTTGAATCAACTAGTTAGGAACAGGAGGGGAGCTGATTAGGCAAATTTATGTAAATCCTAGAAGGCTTTTTGTTTATATGTTTGAAGCAGTAATAATCATGAGAAGGATTTGTGAATCAGATTTCTTGGAGTTGTTGTGCTGTTGTTCCCAATAATAGGTATCTCCAAGGTACAAAAGTGGAGTTTGCTTGGATCCCCACCTCAAGCCTATGAGAGGGGCTTCAACCTGCCTTTTGTTCCCTACTGCTGGGGCACAGAGTAGCTTGCTATTTGTCTCCTGCCTGGAAATTTCAAGTCAAGACACAGACTGGCTTAATGCTGATGGACCAGGCTGGACACAGATGGCTGAACGGAGGATGGGCATGCCCTCTGGGGCTTATCAGGGCAAAGAATTTCACAGGAAATACATGAGGATCATAAATGAGTCATGAATCATAAATAAACTGTCTATGCAGAGTCACTGTATATTCTGTACAAGGAATTTGGCCTGAAAGCAATTGTCCTTCAGTTCTGAAAAAGTCAGGAATAGCAGCTTGGAAGTCAGGGAAAGGTTAGGTAAAAAAGGAACAAGGAGGCAATCATATCCATTTTCCTACTTGGGACGCCCACACAGCTAACTCAAGCCAGAGAGAAGAGATTGAACTTTAAATCCAGTCCAGAATGTTGATGTTTTGGACTGTATATTCTAATATCTGAATCAATGTTGTATTTTGTGAATGAAAATGATACATGATTTATTATGTAAAACCAAGGGCTCTCAACTTTAATTGAACATTCGAATCACCTCAGGATATTTATGTTATTTATTTTTTGTGTGAGGGCAGAGACTGTGCTTTATTCATCTCTCTATTCACAGGCCCTAAAGCATTAATAAAAACACATAGAAATTATCATTTAATTGTTTTGTTGATAGGTCTGGGCATCAGTGTATTTAAGAGTTTACCATGTGATTCTGTTTTACAGCCTATGTTCAGAACCACTAATTTAAAGAAACAGCAAACTCAAGGTACCGGTTGGAGATTTCATCTTGGGAAACAGAAGAAACGGACCCCAGTGAACAAATGTAAGATTTGAGTGTGAAAGAAAAATATGGTGCTTTATGACTGCTACAGGAGTTGTGCTTATTCAGTGTTTTAGCTGCTCATTTATTATCCCATTTTATTCTCACATTAACAACATAAAGAAGTGATTGATAACCCCATTGAATCCACATAGAGAGGAAACCTGTCTAGGTACAGGCCTGTTGTCTTTTCACCCATGTAGCTTTGCTGCACGTCAGCACAAAAGGAAACGAATAGTATATGAATTGAAGGAAAAAAAATTGAGAACAGATTTTAAAAATCTAGGAAATATGAAGATTAAGCTTTTACTCTGGCCTTCTTGCCAGAGATGTGACGTCCTCTCTATAAATTTACCTCTTATGCCCCAGGTCAGAGTCTCTTTTATGCCTACCAGTTTTTGGCATCATAATTCTACCCTGCCTTCTACCACTATCACACCCTTCTGAACATATGGCTTGGATCAGGGAAATACCTGTAGGAAAACAGCTAACATTTTACCATATCTTGTAAGAAAGTTGGATCAAAGAACATAAAGCAGTTCAGGCTAACAGTTTGTACCTGCATTTAGTGTGAAAACTTTAAAAATAAATACAATTTCTGTTAATTTAAATTAATAGAAAAAATTTGCTATGGTCAATGATAACTGGCTTTGTCTCTTTCTCATTTTTCACTTAAATCATTACTAAAATGATGCCATATTTGTTTCAAATTTCTTGTATATGAGAATTACTATAATTAAATAAAAACTATACTTAAAATTAACTTATTAGATGCATACAAGTAAAGACATTATTTGGAGTAATTGTGTTAACCATGTATTATTCAGAGCAACTGACTCATTTGAAAGGATAAAATAATACGATGACATTATTGGAAATGTTCTCTAATTAGAATTCAAATAAGCTTATTTTCTTTTTTTCAAATATTATTTCACAATGGAATATGGACCAGATGGATAATTTATGTTAGTACTGAAACGTATTATGTTTCTTAAATACAAACAGCAGTTCAAGCTTTCATGCCTTTTCTCATGTTGTTAAGTATTGGGAGATGGCTCTTAATAATGTTTTCCTATTTCTGCACAGTCCAGGCTTTCTGAGCAAACACTATTGAAAAACTTGGTTAAAGAATGATTAAATGGCAGACATGACTTAGAAGTTAGAGATAATGTATTCCTCCAAAAGATTAGAGATTTATCTTCCTCAGAGTGATTTGCTCACATTCCAGGTGGAGATCTTCCTCTTCCCTAACAGAAAAATATTTGTTTATATTCCATAAAAAGGTGTCTATCTTTCTTCCTCCCTTCCTTGCTAGGGAAGAGTAGGCAAAGGCATCAGCCACACAAAAGCTCTGAGTTTCATTATATTGGATGCCACATTTGATGATTCTTTTCCAGAGGTACAACCCCTCTGCACAATCATGTGGAAACCTGGCCCTTGTCATATCTCCCTATGGGGAACTGGAGCATAGGAACTAGTGCTAAGGTACTCTGTGAGTAATAAATAGAAGCCTTTACTCCAATCCAGAGAGCTCATGTTTCCTGACAGAAAAGAAATATACAAACCCATACATGCATGCATACATGCACATATCACATATATGTATATGTGTGTGTCATGTATATGTATATGTTTGTGTGTTAAGTGTATGTAAGTATTTCCTCCTCTTGAAACATCCACTTCCCAACTCCTCATCCATCCTTTCTGCTTGGGAAATACCACTCTTCATCTAGAATCTGTCAATGTCCTCTTCCAATGAAACTATGCCTGAGAATTACAACTATGTCCTCTTCCAATGAAAGTATGCCTGATGATGTGTGTCTATAGTGCTTTGTGCATAATTCTTCAAATACTTATGACTTTGCCTTTTAATGTTTGAATAAGACTACATCTTCTCTTTTGAGTTACAGTCTTAAAAGACCTCAACCATGTTCTAGTCATTGTTTTATCCTGGCAGCTATCACGTCCCCCAGGATATAGTAAGTCATTAAGAAATAATTAATTAGTGAATACTAAGAGGTTCTAGTGGGTTCTGAGAAGATTATAAGCTTTGTCATCTTTAGGCTACAAATCAATTTTTACAGATATGAAATTTTTAAATAAATAATGGAAAGGCTAGTAAGTAAATGCATAAAGGGAAGAAGGTAGAGGCAATCTGATTCATATGCATGGCTGATCTTACAGATTTGCAAATTTGTTAGTTATTTCAGGATGAAGATGTTAAATTGGCTAATTGTTTTGTAAAGAAGTAAAAAATCTCCTTATCTAATCTAATGGTCCTTGTTTTCACTTTCCAACCACCCTCTGAGTTCATTATCCAAATTCTGTAATCCAGACACTAATTCACTATATAAATATTGGTAATGTCTCACTATTTTTCCTTGGTAAACTGTATTTAAATCATTCCTTGATGAAACGACACTCACAATACTACTATTCTCTAAAAACAGAAGAGTCTTAACAATTTACCAAAATTTAAATAACAACAAAATATGAGGTAGTTTCCCAATTTCTGAAAGAATATATATATTTTTTCAAATACACACCAACTTTTAATACATAGATCCTATGTGGTATTTAAATATGTAGTTGTTTTTCCAAAACAGCATAAAGTTTTTGGTTAAAAGGTAATTTGTAAACTTCACTGAAACTATCTTGTTTCATGGTTCTCATTGGAACCATGAAATATGGATAATTTGATTAAGGAGGAAGCAAATAATATCAAAATGCAGTTTAAGATCAATGCCAAAGAAATCCTATGGCTTGTTTTTTCTTTGTACCATAAAATAAGAATACGTTAGAGAAAAATATTAGAGGATATGTACAACTGATTTCTCTAAGAAGCAAGCAATACATAGATACATTACACGTACAAAAGTAATCTTCCTTTAAAAATTCCGAAAATTTATTTTCAGAAGAATGTTGACCATAACACATAAATAGTGTCACTAATAATTATTCAAAATGTACAGTGCCCTGGCCTCAGTCCTCCTCATGCTGTTACAGGTTGGGATCATAAGAATCCTCACTTTTTTTGTCTACATAGAAATAAAATTTAAAAAATCCTAATATATCAAAACATTATAAATATATAGAAAAGAAGAACTTTATATGTTATTGATCTTAAGTGTCTATTTATCCCTCCTAACATTGCCTCTCAGAAACCTTCCATATACAGATCAACTGAACTCACTTCACCTTTTAATACTTGTCACCTCTACAACCAACAGATTGAATCGCCTGTGACTACACTGCTTCCTCTAAAAAGATGACACCAAATATCCTTATCTACTGCCAAATTTGTTAAAAGCTTTCTCTTTATTTCCCTGAGCAGCTTTTCCCTTATTATTCCACACTCGCCACTTAGCTAAAATATAAAAACAACTATCTTCTAGTTCTATTAATAACTCAAATTACTTTGTGACATTCTTTTTGCTAAATCCACACACTTTCTTTTCCAGAATAAGTGTGTGTATATGTAAGATAAATGTGAGATACTAAGGCACATATACATAAATGAATGCATAACTGTGTGTACATATATGTATGTAAAATGACAAGAATTAGTACTTATTCCCAAATACAGTATTGTCAATGATGATGGAAATACTGATAGGTGGAAAGAAAAACAAAGAGAAAAAGTTTAAATCCATTTCAGTCACTTTGATTAAATGTTTTACATTTCACTATGCATTAAAAAGAAACACATGAGGTCACCCAATGACATTTAACAGCACATCATGGCTTTAAAGTATTATGCACTTTTCACCTTCATTTTCATCTTATAATTTCCTTTCCCTTTCATTGTGAGCTCTTACAGAAAATGACATCTAATACATGCAGCACTTTGGCTATTACAAAGATTCTTGCTATTATATATTGTAGGTCCAAATATTCTGCCTTTTATCTTCCATAACTTTCCTTTAATGATAGAGTATTGTGAGAAAGTGAGCATATGTTTGTATGTTTCAGGTGAATATACTGGAATTGTTGAAAGCTATTGCGTGTGGCAAGTAGGCTTGTACTAGATCCGTGACGTTTCTCACAGCAATTTGGAAAGAGTCAGTGGCTGTTAGGGAAAGAGCTTAGAGAGACCTTTCTGTCAAGCAGGAACAGAGTGGCATTCCTTTGTCCTACTATCCAGCTGCCTGGAGAATAGCTAGCAGTGGTCAGAGATATCCCCATTATCCAAATGGAAGCAATAGTGGTGCTGCTCATTTGCTGTTCTCAGCATGCAGAAGGCCCTCGTTTACCTAATTCTCCTCTTCCTCCCCAGGTTTATAAAAAAGAATTGCTGATTATAATATACACACATTACCATTCTACTCAAGTCTATTCTCCAGGCAGTTAAAAATGCACACAAAGCCTCTCATTATTGCGTGATCTATACCACAAACTAGAAAATACCTCTAAATTATGTGTGATTGACTTTTCAGAATATGTACTGCTGTATCACCTGGTATCTCTCGATTTGGATATTCTTTTCAGCAGGTTATCCATTTTGCTCTCTGACACCATTTTTTTCTACCCTTCAAGAGAGGGCATTTCTTTTAAACTGTGATACATTGGATGAGTTATTTCTGTACTTGAATGATGTACTTTCTGTATTTAAATTTTGATTCAGTAGTTGATTTACTTGAGCATTCATGGTTCATTAGAATGAAAATTTATCTGTTCTAAAAATGAGAACTACCTTACCAACTCTTCTAACTTCTTAGTTAAAATAAAACCTTGGAACTAAAAATTGCCTAGGTCCTTTAGCCTTAGTTATTGAAAGTATAAATGTGCTGCAAAGAAAAATAAACGTTTGAAGGGAGAGATAATTTGAAAGAGGTAAAATGATGATATTAACTTGACTTTTTCTAATTGATACAAAGGTGACTCATGTATAACAGCAAAGATACTGTGGACAATGACAGAAGACTAGTTCTATGTTTCTGGGTCAATACAGAAGATGCAGATTTGAGAATTTATGAGAACTTTGAGAATTCAAATTTACGTGATAATCCAGCTGTTCAAATAACTCAGTTGTCGCAGAAAGACAGAGACCTAAGACAGAGACATGGGGAGTTTTCACAATTAAATGAATGCAAAGGAAGATAAGCCAGAAAAGGAAAAGAAAGGAGACATGACCAATGTGTGTTATGAGTCGGGCTTTGCCCTGGGTCTTTTGCCACCATTATTTTATTTAATTTTTCCAACATTTTTATATAATAAATAATTTTACAGATTTTATAGAAAAAAATTGGCTTCGTGAGATTCAGTGACTTGATCCAGTTCTAATCACTAATAGGTAGAAAGTCAGAAGGAGAAAGGGAAAGTAAAGGGGAATGGAAAGAATATCATGCCAGGAAGGTAAAGCAAAAAGAATTTAAGAAAGGATTTGGAGAGAAAGAGTTCATGGTGTCAAATGCCTAAAGGGTTATTGAGATTTAATCTGAGTAATGGCTAGTAAGAAAGCTTAAAATGAAAAAGTAAAATTCAGTTGTTTGTTCATTTGTTTTGAGACTTATTGTCTAGACTCCAGAGATTTTATTAAATATCTCAAAGCTGTTCCCTTATTTTGGCCTAAATTTTACATTCTCCCTAAATACTTGCTTTTGTTTTGTTTTTATATTTCCTGGAACTTGAGTGAGAATTCTGTATGACTTTTCAACATAGGGAGCAAAAGCGTGCGATATTCAGTTACCTAAATTAGAGACTCCACTGCTAATTATAATCTATATGAGATTAGGATTCTGAAATGGGGCTGAACCAGAAGACAATGTGATAGTTATCACAATAAAATATAGTATACGGATCACTATATAAAAGACATAAGATAGCTTTGGAACATCACATTACTTACTTCTGTGTTCTGACATAGGAAATAAAATGGTCAATAAAATAGTAAGGATTGTCAAGCCAGACTTATCACCACATCAAAACAGCCCTAGTGAGATCAAGGAATCCACATGCACTGGTTTTGGGTCTTATAACTAAAACCCTCACACAATGTCTTATCAACAGATGACATCAACAACTATACCTAACTCTTGCTATCACTTACCTATGAGTATTGTCCTGGTTCAATTTCACTTTTTTCGACATTATTTCTGTCTCAATTCATGATGATTTCAGCATACAAAATGCTTACTTACTAAGGAACCCTTGTCTCTCAGTGATTTTGTCCTTCATCTCACAGCCATGGTTCAATCCTAGAACTGTCGTTTACCAGCCTGCCTATAACCTCAAAATCATGACTCCATTCCTTAGACCATCACTGTACTGGCAACTCACCGCCTCACTTTCTCCATCCCAAACAATCACTGAATCCAAACACGTAACCAATGCATTGATTCGATCCCCTTTCACAGTTCTCTCACCCTGTTAATTTTTCCTCTATCCTTCTTTCCTGTCTTAAAATCCAAGGTCAATGTAAGTCATCTTTATACTTCTGTTGTTCTATCTTACTTACCTTAAAAGAGCCCAACCCTACTTAAATTCATTTCCATCTTCCAGGTTTCTGCATTCATTCAGCTAAATGGGGCTGGAGAAAGCACACAGCCACACTGACTGGCCTTGTGTTTATGAGCATAAACCTCAAGTGAGCTTCCTATGACACCTGACTGACATTCAGGCTGTACTTTCCTCATGTACTAATGCCCTAAAATACTTTCCACACAGATGACGATCCCACACTTTATGGTCTGTCCTCAAACCTCTGACACTTCATTCACCATCCTGACGCTTAGCTGAAAATTGTTCTCTATTTCATGAAGTAGAACTAGGAAAGGAATCAAAAGAGAACTTTTACAGAATCTAACTCTTAGCCACAAGTATTTATACACATGGATATCTGTTACCATAAATGAAGTATTTATGCTTTTATCTAAAGTTATCTTCCTTTAATGTATTATATTCTCATAGACTTAAGGACAACACTTGAACAATGTTTTCTTTTTATCATTCTCATCAAACTTTCCTTGTCTACTGGATTCAACCCATTAATATGTAGGTATTCTATTAATTATATTCTGTGAAATACATTAGACAACATAATAACAACAAGAACAACAAATTTCCCACTCATTTTCTCTTTGCATTAAAGTTCTTCAAAAAAGTAGCTGGGACTGTATACAGATTTTCATCTTGTATTTTTTTCTTAAACTCATTCTAATCGGGCATTTAGTTTTGCCATTCCGTTGGAACTTTTCTTTAAAATATCACCAGTGGCCTCTACTTTGCTAACTCCCATGACAAATGTTCTATCTTTACTATATTTTACCAATCAAAAGCATTGCACATAATTGATCTCTAAGATACTATATTTCATGAATTTTTTTCTTTATTTCATTACTCACTTATTATTAGTCTCCTTTGCTGGATCTTCATCTCCTTCATTTGTTAATGGTGAAATTACTCAGATGTCAATCCTTTCTCCTGAACTCCAGACTCACGTATCTGACTGTCTACTAAACATCGTCACCTGGCTGTATAATAAAAACCTCAAGTTTAACATATTGTAAAGGAATAACCAATCTTTTCTCAAAATCTACTCTATCATTTTCTTCTTCATCACAGTTGTTGACATTGGACATCATTATGTTCGACATCCTTGTGTTATCTTTCATGACTTTTCTCTTCATATTCTATATCATATCTGTTAGAAATCTTGTTGAATGTAGTTACAAAATATATTTGGCATTCAGGCATTTATCACAAGGGGTTACTGCAAGTTGTAAGAGTGACTAGGAAGTGGATATTCAGTTGAGGACATTGACATTGAGAAAATCAGATTTCATTTGACTACTGGTAATATGATTTTCAGTATTAACCCATCATTGAATGCACAGAGAAGTTGATGAAGAACAGGTGCCACTTGCTCAATTGTGACCTCAAGTTGTCAGGCCCTGCCTAGAACTCCTTAACACATGGCACAGGTGCAGGAATTGTAAAGAAAGAAAAGGCACACATTATTAAGAGCTTTTTGTTAATTTTTTTTAAATAGAGATGGGGTTTTGCTATGTTGCCCAGGTTGGTCTTGAACTCCTGGGCTCAAGCAATCCTCCTGTCTCAGCCTTCCAAAGTGCTGGGATTACAGGTGTGTGCCGTCATGCCTGGCCAAATGGCTTTTTAATAGTATTCTGTTGCTAAATTCACTAGTGAAATATGACTCAATGAATATTCTGTGATTGATCAATTAGACGAGTAATTCCTTTCTCTTAGTGAGTTGCAAGCAAGGAAATTAAACCATGTGGACATTATATATAGAGAGACATGTAACCCTCTCCTATTATACCTTGTTACATTTTCCTTAAAATAAAAAAAATTAAACACATTTATCTTTCCTTCAGTCCATCATCAAAATAAAACATTCTTCCTTTCCTCTCTCCTTGATTACAATCCCCCAGGCTACCTAAATGACAAAAGGGCTTCATCTTACCTCACTCATTATACGTTAATTTTCAGATACTGCATACAGTTTTTAACTGACATAAAAACTACAGAAATATGCAAAATTCCTAAGTATGAAGTTTTTTGTTTTTTTTTTCCTTTTGTGAGACGGAGTCTCGCTCTGTCACCCAGGCTGAAGTGCAGTGGCGCGATCTCAGCTCACTGCAACCTCTGCCTCCCGGGTTCAAGCAATTCTCGTAGCTGGGATTACAGGTCTGCACCACCACACTAGGCTAATTTTTGTATTTTTATTACTGATGGGGTTTCACCATATTGGCCAGGCTGGTCTAGAACTCCTGACCTCATGATCTGCCCACCTCAGCCTCCCAAATTGCTGGGATTACAGGTGTGACCCACAATGCCCATCCAGTTGTAGAAATTTTTATAATGGAAGGATATCTAAAACAACCACTCAGAGGTAACCACTATCCTGATTTCTGTCATCATAAACTGGTTTGTCTAATTATAAATTTATATAATTGTAGTCATAGATTATGTTCTACTTTGCATCTATTTCACTGAAAATTAATTTTTTGATATTCATCTATATTGTGTGCAAAGGTAGCTTGTTAATTCTCATTGGCTTTATATCATTTAGTTAAATGCATATGCCACAACTAATTTTTTTATTGTACTATTAGTGGACATTTGATTATTTCCCAGTTTTTGGTTCTTTTGAAACAATGCTATGAGCATTTTAATATGCCTTTTAGTGAACCTGTGAACACATTTCTGTTGAGAATATGCTTGAGTGAAGTCACTGATTATGGGGCATGTTCATGCTTGGCTTTATTGATATAACAGTTTTCCAAACTTGTACAAGTAAATATTCTCTTCAGAAAAGTATGACAATTTCAGTCAGCTCATACACTCAGAAATACTTAGTGTTATACTTTTTTATGTTTTTCAAAAATTATTGTATCCATTCTGGTGATGATTCGTGTTATCATATATACTTATATGCTTTTATTTGCACTCCCTTGATGATTAATCAGGTTTTCATAAGTTATCTATAGGGTGCATTTCTTATTAGAGCATTTTTTAAATTAAACATTTGCTTTTATCTTTTCCTGCTTTGTAGATTTTTTTTCTGTATTTTAGATACAAATTCTTTGTGAATATATGGAATGCAAGTAGTTTCTGTGTCTCTGTGGTTTGCCTTTTTATACTTTCATATTGTGTGTGTATGTGTGTGTGTGTGTCTAGATGGGGTCACACTATATTGCCTAGGCTGGTCTTGAACTCCTGAGCTCAAGCAATCTTTCTATATTGGCCTCATACAGTGCTGGGATTACAGGCCTGAACTACTGTGCCTGTCCCCTGTATCTTTAAATAAACTGGAATTTATATATTTAAGAAAGTTAAATTATTATATTTTCCTTTATGATTTTTGTTGCCATTTGCTAGTTTAAAAAACATTTGCATACCTCAGTTATAGTAATAATTTTCTACTTATTGCTTGGATGGAATCTTTATTGTTTTACCATGCACATATCAATGTCAATTCAACCATTGTTCATTTTCTGTGCTATGTAAGGCAAGGGTCAAGATGCTTTTATAAACTATGATATTCAATTAACCCACAATTATTTTGTAACGAGACCATCATTGACCACTAAATTCAGATGCATCATTTTTATAAATAAATTAATAAGTTACATAGAATTATAACTTTGGACTCTACTCCAGTGTTTTATGTGTTTATTGATGAGCAGGTTTCATATCATATAAATTAGGGTATATTTCTAATACTGGGAATGTAAGTCTTTCCACTCAGTTCTTAAAGTTTATAGCCTTGGCTCTTCTTTGGTGTTTGATTTCCATATAAGTGTAAATTATCTTCTGAATTCTCACAAGTAAATGCTGGTAGAATATTTTATTTGGATTGTATTAAATATATTGATCAATCTGAAGAAAATAGTATTCTCCAATTCTTAACATATTGTATCTCTTTATTTAGACATTCCTTAATTTTTTCATTGCAGTGCTCAGTGGTTTTATTAATAGAGTGCTTACATACCTTTCATTAGATTTATTCTAAGAAATTTGATATGATCTTTGCTATTGCAAGTTTTCATTTATTTTCATTTTGATTTTTGGTTGTATATGGAAATTATATTATTATTTTATGTTATATCAAAATATGTTATGTTCACTTATCAATACTTATTAATTCTCAAAGCATGTTTATAGATTCTTTGGATTTTTCTGCATATGAAAATCATCATTGCAAACAAAAGCCAAAATAGACAAAATGGGATCTAATTAAACTTAAGAGCTTCTGTACAGCAAAAGAAACAATCATTAGAGTGAACTGGCAACCAACAGAATGGGAAAAATTTTTGCAATCTACCCATCTGACAAAGGGCTAATATCCAGAATATACAAAGAACTGAAATAGATTTACAAGAAGAAAAAAATTCAAAAGTGGGTGAAGGATATGAACAGACACTTTCAAAAGAAGACATTTATGAGGCCAGAAGGCATATGAAAAAATGCTCATCATCACTGGTCATTAGAGAAAGGCAAATCAAAACTACATTGAGATACCATCTCACGCCAGTTAGAGTGGTGATCATTAAAAAATCTAGAGACAACAGATGCTGGAGAGGATGTGGATAAATAGGAACACTTTTACACTGTTGGTGGGATTGTAGATTAGTTCAACCATTGTGGAAGACAGTGTGGCAATTCCTCAAGGATCTAGAAATAGAAATTCCATTTGACCCAGCAATCCCATTACTGGGTATATACCCAGAGGATTATAAATCATTATATTATAAAGACACATGCACACGTTTGTTCATTGCGGCACTGTTTACAATAGCAAGACCTGGAACCAACCCAAATTCCCATGGAAGATAGACTGGACAGGGAAAATGTGGCATATATACACCGTGGAATACTATGCAGCCATAAAAATTGATGAGTTTGTGTCCTTTATAGGGACTTGGAGGAATCTGAAAACCATCATTCTCAGCAAACTGGCACAAGAACAGAAAATCAAGCACTGCATGTTCTCACTCATAGGCAGGTGTTGAACAATGAGAACACATGAACACGGCAGGGGAGCATCACACACTGGAGTCTGTCAAGGGGGCTGGGGAGAAACATGGGGATGGGGATTTGGGGAGGTATGACGTGGGGAGAAATGCGAGATATAGGTGACAGGAGGGATGGAGGCAGCAAACCACATTGCCATGTATGTACCTATGTAACAATCCTGCATGATCTGCACATGTATCCCAGAACCCAAAGTACAATTAAAAAAAAAAGAAAGAAGAAAGAAAGAAAAGAAAGAAAAAAAGAAAGAAAGAAAGAAGAAAGAAAGAAAATCATGACATCCTTGAATACAGTTTTCGTATTTTGGTTCCAAACGTTTAACATTTCATTTTTATTTACTTGACTTTAGGAAAATATTCAGCATAAAAAGAAGAGTGAGCAATATTTTACATTATTGACTCCAGTGGTAAACATTTATATATATTTCAATCTTTCACCACAAAGCATAATGTTAGTCCCTTTTCAATTTTTTTAAACTGTCAGATTAAGTAAATCCCTCTATTTCAAGATTGTTAAGTGAATTTGTTGTTATTTTAATTAAACAGAGGATTTTAATGATCTCAAATTCTTCAGCTATGTTAAAAAATGACATACGGGTTTTCTCCTTTTTAATTAATGTATTGAATTGCAATGATTAATTTTCAAAAGCCATATATTTTTTCTTTAATGAATCTCACTTTGTATAATATATCTTTTCGTACATAACTGAGGTCAATTTTCTAATATGTTACTTTGGAAATCTCATGTTGTTTACAAAGATATTCCCTTTAATTTTTCTTTCTTACACTGCCCTTCTCAGGTTTAAGATACAAGATTATGTTGATTTCATAAAATGAGTTAGAATATTTTCACTCCCCTTCAATTTTCTGAAGAAATGTAAATTTGCTATTGTTATTGCTTTCAATATTGTGAAAAATTCAACAGAGGAGTTATCTGATCAGGAGTGAAGATTTTGTGGTGTGGTTTGTATTCAAGATACAATTTATTTGACAGATTTAAGACTTTTTAGATCTTCTATTTCTTCTTGTGTCAGCTTTACTAATTTTGTTCCCTTCCAAAAATGTCTTTATTTCATCAATGTTGTAAAATATATTGTTATAAAATATTTTATAATATATTATAATATTTTAAATGCATGGAGGATTTATAACATTCTTTAATTTCCATTGTTGGCAATTTGTTAGTCCTATTTGCTTTATCAGTTTGCTGAGAGATTTGAGAAATTTATAAATTCTTTCAAAGAAGTTTTACTGTCTTGAGTTTCTTAGTTTCTTTATTCTGCATACATTTTATTTTACTGATACTGATTTCTGCTCTTATATGACAACTAGAATTTTCTTCCTTCTACTTAGACATGTTGTAAATTCACAAATGAAATATGAAATTTATTTTTAAATGCATAATGGTTAGAGAACAAACTTTTATAATTCAATTTATTTAGAATTTATTGAGGCTCATTTTATGAGTCAGCATATGGTTTACTTCTGTGCACTTAAAAATAATCAGTGTTCTACAGCTATTGAGTATAGTATATTATATTACTCAGTTCAATTAGGTTTTCTGAATTGTACAAATGTTTTGTTTGTATTTATTTATTTATTTAATATATATTTTTTATTGTACTTTAGGTTCTGGGGTACATGTGCAGATCATGCAGGACTGTTGCATAGGTACATACATGGCAATGTGGTTTGCTGCCTCTGTTTTAAAATTGTAAACAATTGTTATTCCTTATTTTTAATTCTGTTTATTTTTACTACACACATATTTCAAATAAATACTGAATTGTTATAATTTTCTGTTGAATTAGTATGTTATAATTATAAAATGGCCACTTAATTATCAGTAATATTTCTTTACTTAGAGTCTGTTTTGTCTGTGTAGTAGGAAGTTTTGATGCATTACTCCATCGTAGTGGGAACTAGAACTCTAATGCATACATGTATGTCTTCTACATATTTCTTAAACATTGATGATTGATATGCTTTCCTTTTCATTTAACATATTGAGGTTTTTGTTAATCATATCTAGCATAACATTACAATATTCTTTTGAATTGTTATCTTGCCGTCAATTTATCTCCCTTCAAAAATTATCCATGTAGCTCTGCAATCACATTTTTAAAATAAACATCTCATTTCTCTCCTCTGTTTGAAATGTGTTACTCTTGTAATGAAATTAAAATCTGTAGTAGAATCTCTAGGACTCTCAGTATCGGGCTACTCTGCTTAACTTTTTAAACTCATATCCTAGCAACACCCTATTTTAGCACTTCATTCCAAATGCAATGAGTGAAATCCATCATGATCAATCAAGTTTCCAAGTTTTCACATGTAATGTACAATGAGAATTATAATATCTTTCCTACACAACTCACTTCAATTGGTTTGATGAATGAATTCTTATTGCCTACAGTGTTCAAAGATCAATCTCTTTAAAAAATTTCTTGACTGTTTTCATATCTAGTTTCCATCCATTTTTCAAATTGACTTGGCAAATTTTTCTCTCTTCTCCACTTGGCACCGTATTGATACATCTATCACAGTACTTATTCTACACAACAATCATTTATTTATGTGTCTGAGCTTGAACTAGACCAAGCCTCTCAAGAAAAAATATTATGTATATATTTCTTCAATGTTTGAATGATACACAGCTAGAACATATTCTGGGACTCTATAAATATTTTAAGACAAATTAAGAGAGAACTCTCATTGTGTTTTACCAATAAGCTCCCTAAAATGATTAGACAGAATTGTATATTTCTGTCTATTCAGTATGGACAGGTATTCAATATGGACAAAAGCAAATTTAATTTCTATCTTTTTCATCAATTAGGTATCAGTGTAACATTGAGCTAGTAACTAAACCTATCTTTTCTTACTCTCTGTTATAGGCTGAATTCTGTCCACAAAAAATTTATGAGTGAAATGCATTACTCCATCATTCAGGGAAATTGAAATCTAATGCATATATTTATATCTTCTACAGGTTTCTTAAACATTGATAATTAATATGCTTATCTTTTCACTTATCTACGTGAGATTTTTTAAATACTACGTACCAGTCCCTCAGAATGTGATTGTAATCAAATATAGGGCCTTTAAAAGAGGTAATTAAGGTTAAATGAGACCACTGTTGTGGGCATTAATCCAATATAACTGATGTCTTTATAATAAGAGGAGACTAAGACACAGACAACTGAGGAAAGAACAGATGAAGATAAAGGGAAAACATGGACAATTACAAGCCAAAGAGACAGGCCTCAGAATGAAACCATCTTTGCTAATAACCTAGATCTTGGCTAGCCTCCAGAGCTGTGAGAAAATACATTTCTGTTGTCTAAGCCATCCAGTCTTTGGTATTTGTTATGTCAGTAGCACTAGTGAACTAATGCAATCTTGTATGAATTTGGTGATGACTGAAAAAGATAAAATATATAACACTTTTTGAAAAGTTCTAACATGTAATGTTACCCAAATTCTTAAATAATTACAGTTAAGTGCCACATAATAATATTGCAATTAAATAATGAGTAGCATATAGGACAGTGCTCCCATATAATTATAATATCATATTTTTACTATACCTTTTTCTGTTTAGATATGTTTAGATTACCATCATGTTACAATTGCCTACAGTATTCAGTACAGCAACATGTGATACAGGTTTGTAACCTAGTAGCAATAGGATATACCATATAGCCTAGATGTATAGTAGGCTATGCCATCAAGGTTTGTGTTAGTACACTCTATGATATTCCCACAACTATGAAATTGCCTAATGATACATTTCTCAGAACATAGTTCCATTGATAAGCAATGCATGGCTATTTCCTAAATTTTAATATCAGTCCCCCCAAAATTAACTTCTCTGTCATTTTAAAATAAACTTTTAATTTGGGGGACAATTATAGATTTACAGAGTCATTGAAAAGATAGGACAGAGATTTTTTGGATACCTCACTTTCAGTTTATTTTTTATTAACATCTTACATGATGAGTGTATATTTGACACAATTAATACAATAACATTAATGCACTATTATTCATTAATATCTATTTTTTAATACACCTAAAAATTTATATCATACAATTTTATGTATATTATTGATATATATAATCTCTATATAATATTACATATATATATATATATAATCTACCCCCCTCACGTTCCACTTGTAAGCTACTAAAATACAAAACTCTTTCAGCACTGAAGTCTGGAAGTCTGGGAATATTTACTTAGAACAAAGCTCATTAAATGATTCAATGATGGCCATGTCTGTTAACCTTTACTTTAGGCACAGCTATAATAATTCTAGTGTCAAATAAGGTTACTTCAACCTTTCTCTTATCTACAGATTGTGAATTTCCAGGAGCCCCTAAGAGTTCTATGATTTATTTTTTCCTAGTGACCTCTGGTCCCCAAGGGCCTCTTTTCTCTGAATTATCTCTGTTTAATGGTATCTTATGATTCTACACATGTCTTCACTGTTTCTTACATGAACAGATATGTGAAATGAAATCCTTTTCTTTCTTTGTTTATACACAATCAAATATTTGCTATTAAGTATGCATAAACATAAAAATACATATTAATAGCAAATATTTGATTGTGTATTAAACTTTATATTAAATAGCTATATAATAAAGACATAAAAACAAATAACTGAAAATGAATATTTGACAATTTTCTTTAAAAAGAAACCACTAATTTTTCTCATCCACTGTGCAATCTGTCCTATAATCTCTTACAAGTTTTTCAACCATTTTTACATTTTCCTGTCAGACTTCCTTCCCAGAAAGAAAAAATAAATTATATTGTATTTTGTTGGTGAACTTACAATATGTCCTAGAAATATATTCTATAAAAATGTCTATCCTCAGTTGATATTGTTCCAAATCAATAGTAGGGTAATATGGTTTGGCTCTGTGTCCCCACCCAAATCTCACGTTAAATTGTGATCCTGCGTATTGGAGGTGGGGCCTGGTGGGAGGTGATTGGATTATAGGGATAGTTTTTGATGATTAACACCATCCCCCTAGTGGTGTCTTGTGAGTTCTCACACAATCTGGTTGTTTAAAAGTGTGTAGCACTTCCCCCTTTGCTTTCTTTTCCTCCTGTTTCAGCCCTGTAAGAGATGCCAGCTTCCCCTCCACCTTCTGCCATGACTGTAAGTTTCCTGAGTCCTCCCAAGCTGTGTTTCCTGTGCAGCTTGTAGAACTATAACTCAATTAAACCTTGTTTTTCATAAATTACCCAGTGATATGGTTTGGCTGTATCTCCACCCAAATCTCACCTTGAATTGTAGCTCTCATAATCCCCCACATATCATGGGAGGGACCTGGTGGAAAGTAATTTAATCATGGAGGTGGGTTTTTCCCATGCTGTTCCTGTGACACTGAATAAGTCTCACGAGATCTGATGGTTTTATAAAGGGAAGTTCCTCTGCACATGCTCTCTTGTCTATTGCCACATAAGATATGCCTTTGTTCCTTCTTTGCCTTCCACCAGGATTGTGAAGCCTCCCAGCCATGTGGAAACTGTAAGTCCATTAAACCTTTTTCTTTTATAAATTAGTTTCAGGTATTTCCTTACAGCAGTGTGAGAACAGACTAACACATCCTGTTTCAAGTTGTTCTTCATATTTTACTGGTACAAAAGTAATTGCATATTTTTGCCATTAAAAATAAGCAACGTGAGAACAGACTAATACACCAGGCATACTAGAGAGTTAGTACCATGGAAGCTTTCAAAGAGCTTACTGACTGTGCATGTCAAATTGGGCACTTTTATATACATATTTCTTTTTAACCCTCACTGAGTTAGGTGTGTTTTTTCACTTTATTCTCTCACTGTACAGAGGAAACTGAGGTATCAATAGTTCAAACTAGATTCAAATGCACAGTTTGTTAAAAGTGTAGAAGCAGAAGTTGAATTCAAATACAGACTCCAAAACCATGATTATTTTTACATCAACAGTCTCTTCTATAGCTAGAGCTTTAAAGTCTTCCTTCTAATGCTCCATTTCCACCACCAATTGTGCTCCAGTCTATCGAGAAGACAGAGTAGTAAATTTCCCAGGAAAGCTGCAGCAATTTGGAGAGTGGCAGGAATTTAAGTTGGTGAAGTTAAAGGTAATAGCCAATTGAATGTTGGTTGCCCTTTTGACAGATGTACCAGCAGGTGCACCAACTACTAGTATTAACACCATTCAAAATAGAGTTAGTTGGTGGAGCTAGATTAAAAATAAGACAAAACTTCTAATCTCACTACAATTGCTTAGACAGTCACCCAGTGGTTGTCATATGCCGTCTAAATTAGTACTTTTACATTTACAAATAATATAGTTTCTTTTTGCAAGGGTGTGTTCTTTATCTTAGACTTTCCTTTCTATGTCACTGATTCAATAATTTGATTTATACTCTGTGATCTTTAGTAACAAATCGAACACAGATTAATAAGCTCCAGACAATCAAAGTTTACTTAATTTTAAAAAGATCTGGAAAACCCTTTAATACTTTAAGTTATTAACAATTCTGAAGAGAGTTAAGTCTAACTACTTTGTTTTACTTTAATCTCATCCTAAAGCTGGTGAATACTATTACCATGCAAATGCAGAAGCAGTTAATTTGTTTACAAGTAAACCAAAAAATAGATACACTTAGATTTTCCTCATGCAACTCTTCACTTCAAAATAAATAGTTTTTAAATTATTTTCAATTATAGACACAATAATAAATTGTCTATAGAAATAGTTGTTCATAGTAACAAAATGAAAAAATGTGAAATTTTTCTTTTTTCTTTTTGCTCATTCTTATTTCTGTAATTTTCATAGCCCCTCACTCTTTATAGTATATAAGAGAGGTCAATATTGTTTCTCCTTGTCTTATGTGACGATTATATTAGGTAAGCAATCTGATCACAGAATCTCTACACCAACACAGTTATAAAGTACTTAGTAAAATGATGCTCAATAAACCTTGAGATTGTTTGACTTTTCTCTTTAGTTAAAATGAAGAACTGACAAAACTCTATATTTTCAAGCAAGAAATTGCAGAACTATATTTAAAATTCTAAGTCTAAAGAGTCAATTTATTTCTCTTCAGATTTTGTTCCTTTCATCCTCTATTGTGGTACCTATTTAGGTTCTTAAATAAAACAGAAACTTATTTTTCTACATTTTGTAAGCTGCATGACTGTTAACAAAAAACCATCTCCTCTGAAATTGTTTCTTATGTTTTCCTTGTTTTACTTTAATTACCCTCAACAACACAGATTAAATTCAAAGGAACAGTGAGATATTTTCACACATGTGAATTCAACCCTAATTATTCAGTTAGTCTTCCTTCTTTTCTAATACTGGACATGGAGTAGATATTTTCATTTTAGCAGTGAAGCCATTTGTTGGATTTCACTTGTATTTAATGGATAAACCTAGGGTTTTATTTTTTTGCTAACAAAGGCAAGGATGGGAAGTGGTCTTGGGAATGGGTGAGTTGACAGCTTCTACAAACAGCCATCATGCTTCTGCAGCTGGTGACAATGCTTAATATTGCAGCTCCATAGACTTGTACTGGCTGAGGGCCAGGCCTCTTGTTGAAATTCAAAGAACCCATCTGGATAAAGCTCCCCCTGACACTGACATGAATTGAGATCACAGACTGGCATAGTCCTTTGGATTCTAGGTATTGTGTACCTTTTATCAAGGGCAGGCCATGACACTGACAAAAGAAGAAAATTTGTATTCTCTATATTGACAATTTTTTTTTCTCACTTTTATAGATATAAAGCAAGACATAGAAATAAAAATCAAAACAGCAGAAAAACAGAAAGACCCTTTATGTCTTGAGTATAAAATATGTTTATGTGTATATTTTATGCTTATGTTTGTGATGCTGTTTTTCACAGACTTTCATTTAAGTAGGGGATTTAAAGAGCATTATGTTAGGAAATTGGATGCTTACATGAGAAAAAATTAATGTTTTACAGTTTAAGCATTATTCTTCATGGATGATTATCAGATTTAGGGAGACAGGTGAAAAGTTAGAAAATAGGATTATGTATGTCATTTTATTTCATAGCAAAATAATTAACTTTTTCTGTGCTTTATTCCTCTGCCTTAAATCATGCAAGGAGAAGTTACAGAAGACTTTTTGAGCCAAACCTTGGTAAACATCTCTCCAAGCTGTAAAAGTCATTGTAGCCTGCCTGTGAGCACCATCACAGGTCTCCTACACTCCGTGAATCATAACCTGGAAGCCCCTTACATGATATAACATCATGACTTGAAAAGCAATCTTTTCACAAACAACCATAATTTGGCAAAAACATTCTGAATCATAGCAAGAAATTGTTAGCTCTCATCACAGAGAGTAACAACACTCATTCCAATGCACCTCCCTACTGACCTTAGTCACTGCCTGTAGTAGCCAAGATAGGCTAGATTATGTGCTAGTACCAGATAAATTCAAATCCCCCTGTGGCTCACATCAACAGATGTGTATCCCTTACTCATACTACATGGACATTTTAGACCCAGTGTTGCTGAGTGCAGGTTTTTCTCCACTGGAACCCAGCTCATGAAGCAGGGTCAGTATAAAACATTGCTGGTTATAGTAACAGGAGAAAGAAATGGGAAAATATGATCTTGTTCTAAAAGCTTTTGCTCAAAAATAATATGTCACGTTTGCTTACATTTTATTGACCAAAATGAGTCACAAAAATCCCCAGTAAACATTTTCTAGGTGGTACCAAAACAAAAACAAAAACAAACTTGTAAGCCATTTCTTTTTTAAGTTGAGAGTGTTTCTAGATTAGCAATGTACCCAGCTGCCACAAAGAAGCAAATGCAAACTATTTCCAGAGGATAAACCTTCATTTTAGATCTCAAATAACTCAGGACTACAAATAATTCTTCAAGAGAAAGTGTTAGTTCACAGTCAGAAATGACCAAACACAAAAGAAAAACTGAGAATGAGAAAAAAAGAAAACAAAGAAACAAAAAAGCTAGTGAAAAATATATCCCATAAGACTTCAGATATTGAAGTGATCATAATAATGTAAAGGATATGAAATAATTAAGCTTACAAATATATGAAAACTATTAGTTTAAAGCATCTTCAGGAAAGAGTAAGATGCTACTTTTACAACTTTAAGAATAAAAATTTGGGAAAAAAATGAAATCATTTTGAAAGTGTAAGACAAAAATTGCTACATTTATTTGCAATAAAACTAACAAACTGGGGATAGGAAATTCACTTAAACTGAAATAGAGTATCTTCAAAATCCTTAAACAAATTGTTTTTTATATGTAGATACATTGAAAACTTTCTCTTTGAGATAAGAAATAAAGTTGCTGATCCATATCACATTTATTAAACAATGTAAAGGATGTTTTAGCCTGGCCATTAAGAAAAGAAAAAGAAGGAAAAAGTAGATTGGGAAAAAATAACATCATTATTTACAGCTAATATAACTGTGTTATAGAAAATCCAATATGTATCAGCAGAAAAATTTTTAGCTTAAAATATACAATAGCAATTTTTCAAGAAATGAGATCAAAATATAAAAAGCAACTATATTGTTATAATCAAAACAAGTCAATAATAAAAAATAGAAAAGTATTATTAAAATTAGCCATCACCTTTCTAAAGTACACAGAAATAAATTTAACAAAAGTCGCATCTGAGAAAAACAATTTTTAATATAGAGAAACCTTAGAGAAGCTACAAATTACAGAAAGTATAATTTATTTTCTTGGTAAGGAAAACTTACAATTACATAGCTTATTGATTCTCACCCAAATTTTCTGTGGAACCAATGCAATTTAAATCAAAATATCAATAAGTTTATTTGTGTGGCTTTGACAAGCTGATACTAAAATTTACATAAAATTTAAGGACTAAGAATAGCCATAATCTTTACTTTTTTTTTCTTGAGATGGAGTCTCCCTCTGTCACTAAGGCTGGAGTGCAGTGGCGTGATCTCAGCTCACTTCAACCTCCCCATATCCTGGGTTCAAGCTATTTTCTTCCTCAGCCTCCTGAGTAGCTGGAATTACAAGGACATGCCAACATGCCCTGCTAATTTTTGTATTTTTAGTAGAGACAGGGTTTCGCCATGTTGGCCAGGCTGGTATTGAACTCTGACCTCAAATTCTCCTGCCTCCCAAAGTGTTAGGTTTACAGGCGTGAGCCACCGTGCCCAGCCTATAACTCTCTCTTAAAGAAAAAAGCGGTTGGAAAACTTACCCAAATGCAGGTAAAAATATTATAAGGCTATCCTTACTAAACCAGAGTGTTATTTATGGGGGAGATAGCAAATATCTCAAGGGACAAGACTAGAAGATTGAGAAAACCATACTTAATATATTGACATACGTATTAGTTTCTTAGGTATGTTATTACAAAGTACTATAAACAGAAATCTCTTGTTTCACAGTTCTTGATATTACAAGTTTGAAATCAAGGTGTTAGCAGGACCTTGTTCACTTTGAAACCTGTAGAGGAGCCCTTCCTTGACTCTTCCTAGCTTCTTGTGGTTTGCTGACAATCGTGTTCCTTGGCTTCTAAGTGCATCACTCCAATTCTCTGCCTTCATGTGGCATTTTCTTTGGGTATCTCTGTGTCTTCACACACAGAGTTATTGAGTTAGGCGCCCATTACTTTTAATGGCAAAACCCACAATTATTTAAGCACCAACCTAGAAGCTTTTTGGATGAGATTTTTATTTAAAGAAATTGAGGCCGGGTGCGGTGGCTCACGCCTGTTATCCCAGCACTTTGGGAGGCCGAGGCGGGCAGATCACAAGGTCAAGAGATCGAGACCATCCTGGCCAACATGGTGAAACCCCGTCTCTACTAAAAATACAAAAAAAAAAAAAAAAAAAAAAAAAAAATTAGCCGGGCGTGGTGGCATGCGCCTGTGGTCCCAGCTACTCAGGAGGCTGAGGCGGAAGAATCGCTTGAACCCAGGAGGTAGAGGTTGCAGTGAGCTGAGATTGCGCCACTGCACTCCAGCCTGGCGACAGAGCAAGACTCCATCTCAAAAAAAAAAAAAGAAAAAAAAAAAGAAATTGATAGTGCTTTGATGCATAAGAAACCCATCAAGTTGAACTGAGTGACAAAAATTTAAAATCTTAAAAGGCTTTTCGGTTACAAAATTTCTATTGGCCGGAAGATGGATCTGGAAGTGACTTTATTGTAAACCTGAACATTTCATATGGATAAAGAAGGATGACTCACAGGGCAAAGGTAGAGGCCAGAAGTCGATATAAGGACTCATGGAGAACAACCCTCAGGTTGATGGCTTAAGATATCATCAAGGAGATGGCAACATGGGTCTGGCGGTATTTCAGAATTTCTATGAACCAGCGACTAAACTCTTACTCTCAATTTCGCCCTTCTTGAATGAGCACATCCTCTGTGTTTCTCTTGCCTGTTTCACCTCTGTGTGTAGGGCACATGAAAGGATATATGCCTTGTCTCTTTAGTTGTCACATCTTCAGATGTAGAAGAGCCATATCTCATGAGTTTCATCTATACCTGGACATAATTTAAATGGTGAGGTGTTGAACTATGATCTTGATTCTGTAATAGGATGAAGCTTTGTTTGAGGCTAGAGTATTTGGAACATGGTACTATTGCAATTTGTTTGTAAACGGAAAGAACTGTAATGAATTAATTGTTTCAAATTCTTGGTCACTCTTCCCTCACAGAGTTGGAGTTCACTTTTCTTCTGTTAGCCTCAGATGAACTGTGCCTTCTGAACCAATAGACCATATTCCAAATGATAACGTGCCTGTTCTGGGTCTAGCCTTTAAGAAGACTAGTGACTTTTCCTTTTTCTGTCTTTGAATGCATATACTTGGGACACTGCCTCTTGGAAACCAGCCCTCCTGTTTTGAGAAGTTCAAGCTACACGTAATAGAGTCACATGCAGGCCTGCCTGCTAATCAGCACCAACTACCAGCCTTGCCAGTAAGTCTTGGAGCTACCATATTACGACAGTCCCAGCTGATAACTTATGGAACAAAAGAACCAACCAGCTTGATCTGGTCAGCCCAAGAATTATGAGCGATAATAAAACAGTTGTTACATTAAGCCAGTATGTTTTGGGATGGTTTGTTCTGCACTGATAATTTAAATAGTCCAGAATATGTTCAAATAAAACTCTTATTCTTGCTATTATAATTGTAGCAGAAATAAATAATGCTTAAGAAAACTCTGCTTTTTTTTTTTTTTTTTTTTTTTTTTTGAGGCAGAGTCTTGCTTTTTTGCCAGGCACCAGGCTGGAGTGCAGTGGCATGATCTTGGCTCACTGCAACCTCCGCCTCCTGGATTCAAGCAATTCTCCTGTGTCAGCCTCCCAAGTATCTAGGACCACAGGCACGCACCACCATGCCCAGCTAATTTTTGTATTTTTCAGTAGAGATGGGGTTTCACCATGGTCTTGATCTCTTGATCTCATGATCTGCCCCAGCTCGGCCTCCCAAAGTGCTGGGATTACAGGCATGAGCCACTGTGCCCTGCCAAAAACTGTGCTATTTAATGCAATACATTTCTCCTATTGACATAATATGTAATCTTATTAATTTTTTCTAAGTTTACAATTCAGAAATCTACAAAAATTTATAGTACTATAAATATATTATTTTACAAAAGATAATTATATATTAATATTTCTTTCCATTTCAAGAAACTGATTTGGTTTTAAAGTCAAAAAGTAAAAAAAAAAGATTAGGAAATAAAATATGAGCATTCAGGTTTTTAATGAAGAAAGAATTCTGGTAATTTTTTTTCCCCTGAGACAGAGTCTTGCTCTGTTGCCTAGGCTGGAGTGCAGTCGTGTGATCTCGGTTCACTGCAACCTCCACCTTCAGGGTTCAGGCAATTCTCCTACCTCAGCCTCCTAAGTAGCTGGGATTACAAGTGTGCACCACCACACCTGGCTAATTTCTGTATTTTTAGTAGAAATGGGGTTTCATTATGTTGACAGGCTAGTCTCGAACTCCTGACCTTGTGATCGACTAGCCTCAGCCTCCCAAAGTGCTAGGATTACAGGTGTGAGCCACCGTGCCTGGCCAATTCTGGTAATTTTACAGTACAGAAAATTGTAAAATAATATTGAATCAAGGTTTACTCCATTTCTACTGAATTTAATGTATGTGAAGATTGCCCTACATATTTGAACCATTTTTGTACTACCTCATTTTCATAACTTGTAATGACAATATTCTCATTCCACATTATATATTTGTTTTCATGCAAAGGTCTTTCACAAGCCTGAAATTTTTGAACATTTGTGATGACTTGTTGTGGGGCAAGGGAACCACGGATAACACACACCCTGCAATTGTGGTAAGATCCTTCACAACAGAAAGGTGTCCAAACATATATACACTAGCATCCCCTGCTGAGAAACATTGTACTGATATGCAAGGTTAGCAATAATGTAGACAGTGCAGGCCATGAGGCAGGATAAAGGGTGAGAAACTCTCTGAGTGTATCAATCCTTAGGTGTCCCTAAATTATATCTTCCTATATGTTTTAACTGTGTCTCTATGTAGCTTCATAAAATACAAAAGAAAATTTATATAGACATAAGTACCCTTTACCTGATTTAACTTTCCAATTGTTAACGGTAATTAAAGGAGAATATTAAAATACACAAAAAGGAAAGTTGTTAGAAGGCCTCTGATATTCACTCATTGCATAAGCTTCCACCTAATAATGATTCTCAAATGTGGAAGCATGTTGAATCATTCTGAGTGCTTAAAGTACCAATGCCCAGGACTTAGCCCAGACCATTTAAAATAGCATCTTACAGATGGAGCCCAAGCATACATATTTTTTTAAAGCCACTCCAATGCAATTTCTATGTACAGGTAAGTCTGAGAACAACTATTAAAATTTGATGGCTCCTGCTTTTACTTATACATTAATTAAAAAAAAAAAACAGGTTCTAATTAGAATTAGGTAAAGAATACTATAAACTAAGTTATGGAGCAAATAAGTTGCAATGAGATATGTCTCAGTATTTGCCCTTGAAAGACCAATTGTGGGATATTTTGCCTCATCCAAACCCCAACCATGATATTATATTTGTACAGAAAACTTACTGGTTCCAAAAATGGACTGAGCTCCAAAAATATACATCACAAGGGCTATATTGAAATTGTGCTGGGAGGCGAATCCATGCTTTTATGTATTAATGTGGGTGAACTTGATATACCTAGATATTTGGTTAAACATTGCTCTAGGGTGGTCTGTGAGAGTGTTCTGGGATGAGATCAACATTTTAATGAGTAAACTGAGGAAAGCAGATTGACCTCTTCAATGTGGGTGGACATCACCCCATTTATTGAAGTCCTGACTAGAATAAAAAGGTGATGTAAGAAATTCCTCTCACTCTGCCTGTCTTTGAGCTGGGATATTGGTCTTCTGCTTTCAGTCTTGACTCTGACTAGAACCGTACCATCATTTCTCCTGGGTCTCCAGTGTGCTAAATGAGACCTCTTAACCTTCATAATCATGTAAGCCAATTCCTTACAAATCTTTCTTTCTTTCTGTCTTTCTTTCTTTTCTTCCTTTCTTTCTTTCTCTTTCTTTCTTTTTTCTCTCTTTTCTTTCTTTTGCTTGCTTTTTCTCTTTCTCTCTCATTTTCACTCTGTCTCTCTCTCTTTCTCTCATTCTCACTCTTGCTCTCACTCTATCTCGCTCTGTCAGGTCTGTTTCCTTGGAGAACTCAGACAAATACAATTCTATGATTGAAAAATTGTAGCTGCATTTAGGAAAACAAAACATAAAAAAGCAAAAAAAAAAAAAAAATACCACCCTCCCAATACTAGGACAAAAATACAAAATAAAGAATAAAATTGTAAAATATAATCTTGTTTTGAAAGTTAATAATTCAAATTGTGATGCAAGCAGTAATGATATATGTTTAAAATTGTTTCATCCAATGAAAAAAATGAAAAGCTTTAACTTATTTTTTATCTAAAATCAATATAAAATCAATCTGAAACCAAAAATTACAAACAAGTGAAAACTGCCTAACTCAACTGAGTTTAGGATATTAATGAAGAAAAACAAAATAAGATTTCAGAGAGAATTTAGCATTCCTTATTTTATTTATATAAAAACACTTTATCTTTATCTCTCTTTTTTCTTTTCTCTCCCACTGTCCCTTCCTACCTCCTTTTTCATTTCTTTTGGTTCAGTCTTGACAGCGACATGTCTGTTTCATTTATCTTTCTACAGCGCTGGCTATTATTCAAATAAAAATTTGCAAGATATATAGAGGCATAAGCTAAGTCTTTTTATTTCCTTGCAAATTTTAAAATCCATTCAAGCTTGCATATAGTATAAATTAATCAACTCATAACAAAAATTTTCAAGGCATGACTCAATTCAGAGCCTCAAATGAAATCATCAGAACTTGGGATCCCATGATTTCTTTGTTCTAAATTTCACTTCATTGACTTCATACCTTGGATAAATGTAGTGGCTAAAATCAGTTTCGTGGTAACAGCAGCCTCATTCACCATCTCAATGAAAACCAACAAACAAGCTAACAAAGTACATGTTCTCCAACAGTCTCTGCAAACCTCTTACGCCATTTCAGTTGTCTCTGTTTGGATCCCATGCCTGTTGATGTGCCAATCACTGAAACACCATGCTGTGATTGACTACATCTGAAATACCAGTCCAGCTCTGAATCCAGACACATAGCCAACTGCATCTGATATGCATCCACTAGAAGAAAGTCAGAATTAAAAGAGATGTATATGGTAGGATGTTGGTGGCAAAATTAACAAATTTTCTTAGTAGTAGCCAAATAGTAGCTTTTAATTTAGTTTAGTTTTGAATTTAGTAAATTAGTCTTAAGTTACCTTTCATAAGGATACCATGTGACTGCCATATTGGATTAGGGGCACCCTTCTCTAGCATCACCTCATCATTACTTGACTAATTACATCTGCAACAACTCTATTTTCAAATTTAATTCAAATTTAATTTTGATTTTAATTTTAGCAACCTATGCTGTTTTTAATCTTCCCCTGGGGACATTAATTATTACATCTTTTGGGGGTATTTTTACAATCAAATGTTACATTTTTACAATCAAAGCAAAGGTTACATTCTGAAGCATTAAGGCATAGAATTTCAATATATGAATATCTGGGGGAACACAATTCAACCCATAACAGTAACATTCAAATAAATCTTTAAAATTTGCTTAATGACTCCAGTGCGTTTAAGGAATATGATTAGTTTAGAAATATAGAGTGGCATTAATGTTTGAAAGTAAACATTTTCCAACAGTATCACTCTATATTTTCTAGCTGCCTTCACTTGCATTTTATTAACAGAAATCAGGAAGACACAATGTGTCTCAAACAAAAAAAGCAGTTATTTAAAAAAATGTTTACTGACTCACCACAGTTAATGAAGTCAAAGAGAAAAGCTAAAGCACTGTTATACTGCCATTAAATATTGATTTGTCTCAACCTTCCATCTGGGAGAGATATATGAGCAGTTTGTTGTCAGCATGATACTGGAATTTTACAGGCAAGAAAAGTAAAGGAATTATTGAAGAAATTATTTTAAATAGAACATTTTTAAAGTTTTGGATATAATTTCTCAATTAGATTTTTTTAGGCATCATCTAAAAAAATAGAGAATACTTTCAAAACAACAAAAAGTAAATAAACCCCTTTAAGTAAATACGTATTGGAAAGAATGAAGGTATACAGTTAGGTAAAACTTTTCAATATCCATGCCACATTAGTGGTTTTTCATTTAGCTTCAAACACAGCATCCATCTCTTTACCTAACCAACATTAAACTCTAACCAAGATTAATTTTGATGTTTCCTCATCATCTTACCTCCTGACTTCGTTTAAACAGAGCAACTCAATTAACTTGCATTTTCCTATTTTTACACATATGATTATGATGCCTTTTGCTTAGAGCTTTGCAGCTCAAGTATATCCATTGATTAACTGAACTTAGTTTTTGGTTACCAAACTTAGTGAACATGCCTATGTTTTCTATTTGCCTACATTCAATTTTAGAAACCTTAACCATCCTCATAGAATTATCAAAAGTAATACCTAAAAGCTATGCCATACCAATTTCTTAAAAAAAAAAAAAGAACAACAACTAACAGCTACTGGAGACTGTTAATTTGAATATGTCGCTTTAAAAACTATTTAAAATAATAATAATAATCTTCTCTATTCTGGCTTGACTCGCTGTCCTTTCTTTCATAGGGGTTTATGCTCTATTCACCTGATTTCAAAATGTCTTGAAATAATGTGCTTAAAAACAACTTTTGGAACTTTATTATCCCTTTTTCTTCTTTAATGAAAAAATATTTCCACTGATCAACTTAGGCTTTGAAAGCTTATTTGTGTTTCTTGATGATTTTAATTTTAGCAACCTATGCTGTTTTGAATCTTCACCTAGGGACATTAATTATACATCTTTTTGGGGTACCTTTGCAATCGAATATTACATCTTTGCAAATTGCTTAGTAAAGAAAGCAGTTCTCTAATTTTTCTATTAATTATCTTATATTTAAATATAAGTAAATTGCTGTTGAACTTGTTATTTGTATTTTTTTTTTTGTTTCTTTGTTTTTTAAAAAGTCTAATTCTGCAGGACCCTGGGAACCACATAAAGGAAGTTTCCCTCCTTGAATCAGAAATTATTAATGTATTAAGCCAGTATGTATATTACATTATATATGTATATATACAATATTATATATCTATATATAATCATATTTTGATATTATTAGGGCTTAGGTTAAGTTTACAGGATAGCAATTAAACCAAAGGTATGATCGATGCTCATGAAGTATTCACAAAACAGAAGGGATAGTAATGGTAAAGACATGACAACTAATTAACTTTTTATTTTAGATAAACAATGAATGCTTTTTTTTTTCCTTTTTTTTTTTTTTAAAGATGGGGTTTCATCATGTTGGTCAGGCTGATCTTGAACTCCCGACCTCAGGTGATCCGCCCGCCTTGGCCTCCAAAGTGTTTGGATTACAGGCGTGAGCCACTGCGCCCGGCCTATGAATGCCTTTTTTAAAAAGGTATATACCATACATTTTTCTGTGCTATCTTTGATGCAAATATAATATGGAACACAAAAAATATTCAGTTAACAAATTTCTGAAATTAGTACACTAAACTGAGTAAGGAAAAAATGGTGCTGCACTAAGTTAACTTTGGAAATGAAGAGATTTCTTAACAGTCAAGGGAAAAGAAACTTCACATAAGCACTGTGATTTAGTTGGTAAATTTATTTTTCATAAGAGCATAGGTTTACAATTCTGCTACCTCTATATGTGTATACTGGAATGGAACAATTAATTAGATGGTGGATAGTAAGAGACCCTTCTCACTATGGGAGTGGGAAGTTGCAAATAAGGGGAGCTGGTTAAAACGATCAATGTGTAAATATATTTAAGTTGAAGACATCAGTACAAACTCATGTTTACCTTAATATAGATATAAATTCTACATAGAGAAGTATTTAAAGATATTAATATATGTACATATACGAGTTAATATACACACATATTTATCTTTGGTTTGTTAGGCGAGGAAGCTATAGCAGGAAGGACTTTCCGGAAGCAACAAGTCCATCTGCCTCCCAGATCCTTATTTCTAATACTACTGTACAACAAAAGAAACTAGGGCTCCTTGTAGAAATGGCTGGCAACTGATTCTATCACTCAGGCAAGAAATATACATGATGAGCCCACTGGATCTTGCAATGCATGAAGTAAGAAAGTGCTAAACACACAGGCGCATATACTAATGGGGATATGTCAAAGGGACACAGGAGCCAGCTGAAAGAGTTCCTAATGATCATAGTTGGAACAATCTGCCAAATAAATTAAATACTGTTAAATTATAACCTAAAATATGAAATGTAAATATTTACAAGTCTATACTAATATAAGTGATAGAATGGATAAATATTATATATGAAGGAGAAGAGACAATTCTCACTTGCAAAATAAATTATATTTAGGTACTCTAGCATTTTTACAGTTCTGCAGGTTGGAAGATCAACACAGGTATCACTAGGGAAAATCCAGATGGAGACACGGCTACATTTCTTTTGGGGATTTTTAGAGTTGAGTTCTTCTCTACACTTTTGCCAGATTCTGGAAGCTGCCCACATTATCTTGGCTCATGGCCCTGTTCTGCAACATGCAACATTACATCTCAATGCCTGTTCTTCCATAGTCACATTTGTTTTTCCTGATTCTCCTTCACTTTTAAGGGCCCTTGTAATAAATTAAGCCCAGCTGAATAATTGAAGATATCCACCCTATTTTGAGGTCAGCTGATTAACAATCTTAATTCCATTCGAACTTAATTTCTCTTGTAATGTTAAGTGACATATTAAGAGATTTGGGGAATTAGGAAATGCAACTACACTCTCTGGGAATCTTTATTGTGCCTACCACATCCCTCAAGCAGGTGGGACATAAATCCCTACTCCTTAACTGCATAGTGACTTTCTTCCAAAGAACACAGTATGGAAATAGGTATTAAAAAAGTATATTGTAGAAGAAATCTGATCTGTACTTCAGTCACATGATAAAAGTTAACATCAACCATGTCATGTTGATGATATGTATCCTTGATTTTATGTGACATAAATAACACTTTGTTATCTTCTTCCCCCCAAAATACAATCTAGTTTAATTATAAGAAAAACGTGAGACAAATTCCAGTTAAAGGACATGCTACAAAATACCCGGCCAACACTACTCTGAAATGCAAGGTCATCAAAAACAATGAAACAGTTACAGCCAACAGTTCTCCCAATAAGAAATGATGAATACATTTAATGTAGTTAAATGCAGTATTCTTGTGGGAATCATGAAACAACAAAGGACATTAAGAAAAATCTAAGGAAATCTGAAATTAGTATGGACTTCAGTTAAAGGTACCACATGCTTTTAAACAACCAGATCTCATGAGAACTCACTCACTATCAGGAAGACAGACCAAGGAGATGGTAGTAAACCATTCATGAGAAACCACCCCCCATGATCTAATCACCCACCATGAGGCTCTATCCCCAACACTGGGAATTACAATTCAACATCAGATTTGAGTGAGGACACAGATTCAAACCAAATCACTTTCTGAACATTTAAGAAAATGTGTTCCTATCCTGTCCAAGATATCATTTTTTTCACCAAAAAAAAAAAAGACACAGCAATAAAAAACTGTAAATTATATAGGTTCCCCTATTAATAGCTTAATATCTTGAATATTTCACTTACTTAGGTTTGCAACTCCTATTTGCAGAGATGAGGCATGGTTAGTTTTCCATTCTTTTTTGTTCTCTCTCGCTCTCTCTTTTTTTTTTTGTATTTGTTATGGTGATCTGTGATCAATTATCTTTAAGGTTACTATTGTAATTGTAATTGTTTTAGGGAGTCGTGAACTGTGTCCATATAACATGACAAACATAATCAATGAATGTCATGTGTATTCTGGCTGTTCCACCAAACAGCCATTTCCCATCTCTCTTCCTCTACAGGGCCACCCTATTCCCTGAGACGGCAATATTGAAATCAAGCCGAATAATAACTCAAAGATATCCTCTAAGAATTCCAGTAAAAGAAAATATCTCACATCTCTCACTTTAAATCAAAATCTAGAAATAATTAATCTTAATGAGGAAGGCTTGTTGAAAGACAAAAAAGGCTGAAAATTGGTCTTCTTGTGCCAATCAGTTAGACAACTTGTGAATGGAAAGAAAAAGTTCTTGAAAGAAAATAAAAGTGCTGTAATGATGAACATATGGATAGTAAGAAAGCAAAAAAAAAAAAGTCATATTGCTGACATGAAAGAAATTTTTAGTAGTCTGTATAGAAGATCAATTCAGCCACAATATTTTCTTAAGCCAAATACTAACCCAAAGTAAAGCCCTAAACTCTGTTTAAATCTGTAAAGATTGAGAGAGTTAAGAAAGATGCAGAGAAAAAGTTGGAAGCCAGCAAAGGTTGATTCATAGTTTATGGAAAGAAGCCACCTCCATTACACTAAAGTGCAAGGTGAATCAGCAAGTGCTAATGTGGAAGCTGCAGAAAGTTATCCAGAAGATCTAGCTAAAATGACTGATGAAGGTTGCTATGCTAAACAACTAATTTTCAGTGTAGATGAACAGCCTTATATTGGAAGAAGATGGCATCTAGGACTTTTCTAGCTAGAGAGGATAAGTCAATGCCTAGCTTCAATGCTTCAAAGGACAGTGTAACCCTCTTCTTTGGGGCCAATACAGCTGGTGACTTTAAGTTGAAACCAATGCTCATTTACCATTTTAAAAATCCTAGATCTCTTAAGAATTATGCTTAATCTGCCCTGTGGGTGTTCTGTAAATGGCACAATGAAGACTACGTGACAGTACATATGTTTACTGCTTGGTTTACTGAGTATTTTAAATCCACTGAAGACGTAGTGCTCGAAAGCAAAGGTTCCTTTCAAAATATCACTGCTCATTTACAATGCACCTAGTCACCCAAAAGCTCTGATGGAGATGAACAAAGAGATTAATATTGTTTTCATGTCCATTAAGACAATATCCATTCTGTAGCCCATAGACCAAAGAGTAATTTTGACTTTCAGGTCTCATTATTTAAGAAATACTTTTCATAAGGTTATAGGTGCAATACATAGTGATTCCTCAGCCAGATCTGAACAAAGTCAACTGACAGGCTTCTGGAAAACATTTGCCATTCTAAATGTCATTAAAAATATTCATGATTAATGGGAGAAGGTCAAAATATCAACCAGAATTTGTGAAGAAGTTAATTCCAACCTTCATGGATGACTTGGAGAGGTTCTAGACTTCAGTGGAGCAATTAACTACAGATGTGGTAGAAACAGTAAAAAAACAAAACAAAACAAAAAAACACAAAAGAAACCTAGAATTAGAAGTGGATCCTATAGATGTGACTGAAGTGTTGCAATCTCATGATCAAATAAATGAATGAGGAGTTGTGTTCTTATAAACAAGAACTTTTGTGCCAGGACTTTGGAAGGTTGAGGCGGGTGGATCATGAGGTCAGGAGTTCCAGACCAGCCTGGCCAACATGGTGAAACCATGTCTCTACTAAAAATACAAAAACTAGGCAGTCATGGCGGCAGGCACCTGTAATCCCAGCTACTTGGGAGGTCGAGGAAGGAGAATTGCTTGAATTTGAGAGGCAGAGGTTGCAGTGAGCCGAGATCATGCCACTGCACTACAGCCTGGGCAACAGAATGAGACTCCTTCTCGAAAAACATTTAAAAACAAAAAATAATAAGCAGTTCCTTGAAATAGAATCTGCCTGGTAAAGATGCTGTAAAAATTGTTGAAATGACACCAAAGGATTCAGAATATTACATAGGCTTATTTGATAAATCAGAGGCAGGGTTGAAAAAGATTGACTTCAAATTTGAAAGACATTCTTCTGTGGGTAAAATGCCATAAGAGTGTATCACACGCTACTGAGAAATTTTCTGTGAAAGGAAGAGTCCACCAATAGAGAAAGCCTCACTGTTGACTTTTACTAAGAAATTGTCACAGCACCCAACCACCAGCAACCACCAACCGGATCAGTCAGCAGTCCTAAACACAGAGGCAAAGCCCTCTACCGGTAAAGAGATTATGACTTGCTGAGGACTCAGATTATCATTGGCACTTTTTAGTAATAAAGACATTTTAAATTAAGGTATACACTTTTTTTTTTTTTTTTTTTGTCTGTCACAAGCCATGGCACTTTATAGACTACAGTGTACTTTAAATACAACTTTTATGCACTGGCAAACCAAAAATTACATAACTCACTTTATTGTGATATTTGCCTAATTGCAGTGGTCTTAAACTAAACCTGTGGTATCTGGTATCTTCAAGACATGCTTGTACTGGTATTGTGTAAATAAGAAAAAAAAAAAAGCCCTTTGGAGAAGATACAAAAATCCATTCAATTCTGGCTATTAGTATTTTTTATATTAGTCCATGAAGATTTTTTGCCCTAATAAAGTGGGCCTCTCTGTTTCTTTCTGGGAATATTTATTTTTAAAAACGTAATTCACTTTGGAATTTCTCTTACTTGAAGTTAGAAGCCTTTGTATGAGTTTTCTTTCTTTTTCCTCTATGTCTGCAGCTCCCTGTTTGTTTAATCACAGTATGTTTTGTTTAATATTTCAGTGCTGTTTATCAAGACACGCTAATTTGATTGTTTTCTTTCACATTTGTCTTTACCAGGTGTTTCTTGACTAGACTGCATTTCCCACATGATAAAATTGAAAGTCTAATTAATGCCTTTAAGAACACTGGTGCACAATTCAGCACCTAATTTTCTGCAGGGGGCATATTTAGGTGTTTAACTAGGTGGAACTTGGTGCCAAATATTTCAATTGCATACAAAGCCCCTCTCATTTCCTTGTAAACACTTTTCAATACACAAAGAATGCATTCACTTGGTATGCATTTTTCTAGCAAGTAGAGGAATATAGCAAATAAATATATCTAAGCCACATTTCATCAGAGCAGAAACAAAAATCCTATTAGATGAGATGTTGAAATATGAGGTCCATTTCTTTGGAACAGTGAGCACAATACCCAGCATTTGAAAACAGTGGGGGGAGGTGGAGGGGGCTGCAAAAGCACTGTACAAAAAACAAATGCTTGAAAAATCACATCTGAGATGTAGAGGATCTTACGAAAATATGGCATCACATCAAGCACAAAAAGAAAAGCTAAATCACCACCTGGCATTGATGGGCATAGAGCTGGCCAGGAAACAAAACTCGTTGATCTATCTTAAGACTACAAGGACCGGGAAAGGGACCATCTAAACAAAGGCTGGGACGATGTTTCTAATCTTGTTTCATTTTACTTTCAATCTAGTTTGAAACAAAAATGTGACAGACGTGTTAGATAATATTACTAATAAAATGTTTGCTTATCAGGATATTAAATTTGTTAAAAATTGCATTTCATTGCAATGTCTTTAAAGACATGATTTATTAGATACAGATCAAATTTTGGCCCAAGTTCTACTTCTCCTCTACAAAATTATAATCTTTATCAGCACCTTACTTTTGACATGAACAACAGACATTTTCTCAACACTTCCAAAATGTTTTATCAAAGTAAAAACTGCTCTCCACAAGGTTAGAAAAACAAAGAAGATTTTATTCAAGAATGTTATGTTGAGGGATAGAGGCTAGAACTCCTTCTGAATTCAACTGCACTGAAACAAAATGCTGGAGAGTTTTTCAAGAGATAGGGTGGGGATTATAGGCTCTCCATGTTTGCTGATTGGCTTTACTTAAAGTAAAAGTAAACTTTCTTACATCTTCATGAAAGGACATAGTTTTACAACTTGGAGGAAGACACTTCACTGAAATCAGGCTCTTATCCTTCCACAAAAAGTGAGAAACAAAGACAATGTCTTCCTGAATGTTTACATTTTAATGGATTGATTCCCAGGTTCTTGAGAAAGACATTCCTGGTGGTTAATCTGGCCACAGTCTTTTTAAAGATTTACATCTGAAGGGGCAGATAAAGAATTTGCAATTACATGCTTTTTCTAGGAGATGCTCTAAGTAAATGGAAGTTAGGGGCCTAGAGGCACATGAAGAAACCTATCTGAAGTTTCCTGAAGTTAAATAAAACTTAAAGATCTTCTTGATCACTAGGCAATATAACTTTTGAAGAAATCCAGCAGGCCAAATTCTTCAATTTTATTGTTGCCAGTATATACCACCTAAATACAAATTCTAGAGCCCCTGCTTTTTAATCTTCATTTTTAGATTAACAATTGCCTCTAGTAGGTTCATGATAGCCATTTATTGTGTAATATCATGTAAGTATTAATTGGATTGAGTAAGGGAGCTATTGAAATAGAAATCAAATATCAAACTGGAAATCATAGTAACAGAATAACTAAGTAATCTGAATCATAGTATTTCATCCTCTTACTTTCCCTTTACACCATCAGCCTGGGAGCTTCTCAGAAACCTTATAGTTAAAGGATCACACAATGAGGAAATGTCCGCTTCAAATTTTATCTCTCATGCAGGACTGGTAACACAAATTGTGGGCCCTGTGCAAAAACAAATGTGAACCCTTGTTCAAATATTATTTAGAATTTTAAGCTAGCAAAAATGAAGCATTAAACTAAGAACAAGGCTTTTCTGCACAAAACCAACACAGGTTTTATTGCCATAAAGTTGGTCCTTCTCAAATGCTAATTTTCCCTTAAGAATATTTTTATAATCCTGTTGGGGTTCAGAAAATGTTATCTTATGATACTTTGGCATGCTGAACACTTTAAACTAAAATAGGAAGGCTTTGAAAGCTTTCTCAAAATCAAAGACTTTCAAATCTCTTGTTTCTTCTCCTTCCCCACCCCACACCACTCCCAAAATTCCAGCACAGAGGGCCTCCTTCTGGAATTTTCTTATCTGACTAAAAAAATTTATTCCAAAAGAAATGCAATTGTCTTAAGGTCCCTTCCCTAGGAACCTCATCAAATAATGAGGAAAGATTAACCACTATTGAAGAGACTAAATGTTTATCAACACCCACAGACAGACTTTCCATCTGTTGTTCTGAGAGCAACTCTGAGAGATTACTTGGGAGGCTTTACTTGCATAAGACAATCTTTCTACCTCCCCCAGAGCTCAGAGGAATTTTGTCCCAGGCCATTGCTCTTGGGGCTTATTCATTTCTCCTGAAAGCCATTTACTACCCCTTATAAATACCCATACCCATCCCCCCCACAAAAAAACTTTCCTCTCCTCTATAAAGAAGAGATTTAAGCCTCAACCATCTGGCACTTCTTCATATTTATATTACATATAGAGAGACTCATATTTGTGAGACTCTGTGTTCATATTGAAACCGACATTGCACAGTTGTAACTTGGACAATGAAAGAAATCTGACCTAACCAACTCCATCTTGCTTCTAACCTTCAAGCTGTCCCTGTTCATTAGTTTACAGTTCAGAACAAAGACAATTAACAGCCCTTTTCCAAAACAAACCACCTTCTTACCTGGGGACTAGACTGCCTTTGTGGGACTAACAAATTAGCCAAAAGATTAGAAATGATGGTTTAGGAGTCATGCAGCTGGAGGCTACAAGATTCTGACACCCCACCAGCATTATTCCTGGGGGATAACATCACTATAGTAAAGTCTAAGATTGGTGCTTGAGATATTTTGCAGACCCTGCACTTGATGGATCCCCTGGCTCCACCCACACTGATAAACTGGCTCATTTGATCTGTGGCCCCAACCAGGAACTGACTCAGTGCAAGACAGCTTTGACTCCCTATGATTTTTTATTATTTATTTATTTATTTATGAGACAGAGTCTCCCTGTGTTGCCAGGCTGGAGTGCAGTGGCGCCATCTCCGCTCACTGAACTTCCACCTCCAGGGTTCAGCCAATTCTTCTGTTTCAGCCTCCTGCATAGCTGGGATTACAGGCATGAGCCACCACTCCTGACTAATATTTTTTGTATTTTCAGTAGAGACGGGGTTTCACTATGTTGGTCAGGCTGGTGTCAAACTCCTGACCTCAGGTGATCCACCTGCCTTGGTCTCCCAAAGTGCTGGGCTTACGGGCTTGAGCCACATCACCCAGCCTGACTCTCTATGATTTTACCTCTGATCCAACCAATCTGCACTCCTAACTTACTGGCTACCCCATCCATCCACAAAATTACCCTTAAAAACTCTAATCCCAAATGCTCAGAGAGACTGATTTGAGTAATAATAAACCTCGGATCTCCCACACAGTCACCTCTGCATGAATTACTCTTTCTCCATTGCAATTCCCCTGTCTTGATAAATCGGCTCTGTCTAGGCAGCCGGCAAGGTGAACCCACTGGCCAGTTACAATATGCACATTAATACATATGTATACCTTTCCTCCTATTAATCTGCCTCTTATCAGTCTTTTTAGTGAACCTTCATAGAGGACAGAAGGGAAATTTTCCTGCCACCCCTACAATCCTTACGTAGATTGACTACCTATCTTATAAAGCCTCATAGCAGTTTGTTCTTTTGTTTCACCATGTATTATAACAATTTGTAATTACGTTCTATTTTCCTTATTAGTTGAATGGCATTTGAGAGCAGAGTAAATGTCATATTTATTTCTCTTACTGTGCAACAGTTTGTATTTTGTTTTTATTTAGAATTTAAAACTAAGTAGCACATCATATGGTTCACAAAACACAGTAATATAAGAAAGGCATATATTGCAAAGTCTTGGTTTCACCCTGCCCAATCAACTTGTTTTTAACTCATCACCTCCCTCCATAGATAACCATTTTCTTAGCTTGTGGGTGTAGGCTCTTTAACCAAATGTGAGGGACATGTGAATACGTGTTTTTACCTCTTTTTTTCTTACATAAAATATATTTTATATTAATATATTTAATAACACAAAGTTATTAACAGATTGTTCTGAACTTACCTTTTTCATTTACACATATTTACTGAAGAAAGTTTCATATCCTACATAGAGAATTTCCTATGTGCCATCAGTTTTTTAACCAGTTCCAGATGGATGGATATTCAGATTATTTCCAATTTCTTGCTATTACAATGTAACAATAAGTATATTTATAGATAAACTATTTCATTTATTAATGCATGTTTGTAAAATAAATTCTTTCCTATGCTTTTCAAAGTCTGTTTTTCATCTTGTCCACTTTTAATTCAGACTTAATTTCTGAAACAGCTTGGATTTTTTAAAAAATTATTTTTCAAAATTGTAAACATTTCCTCCTACTACTATCTGTCCATATCACCCATAAGGGCTTGTATTCCTGTTTTGAGGGCTTATTTCTTAGTAATGATTCCAGTAAGGTGTTTTGTTTTGTTTTTAAATAAGATTGGAATGTTTGGCTGATGTTTTTGTATGCCTTTCAAATGAAATATTCTTATAATGGAGTTTTGGATTTATTCATTGTTTGGATGCTATTTATTCATATTTTTCTTATAGTATGTCTTTAGACTTATTAAATTTGTTCTCTTTTTGATATATGTATTTATATTTTTAGAAAGTCCCTGGATTATATATAAATACAAGTTTCCATTGAAAGAGTGGAGGGGCCATGGACTTTATTAGGTTTCTCCATTCAAGTCTTCCTCTTTTTTGCTATAATGACATATTTTTTCATTAAAAGATGGTTGTTTTGTGTGACTATGTCACTTTATCTATCACTCAGGATCTAATCTTCATTAGAAGACCTTTTATTATTAACCATAAATTTTCTCAAACCCTGGGATAACATGGGAAATAGTTTCTGTTTTTAAAATGCTCCATTACTTTCAAAGGGATAGCTTTCTGCCAAAGGACCAGTCTTGGACCCACAATTTTTCCAACTCTTTTTCCTCAGCTTCTGTATCCCCAGTGACTGAAAACTACTGTAGAGCGCAAACAGTACAAAAGAGAGCTCAAAAATGGGCTTTGCCATCTAAGGAAAATTAACTACACCATTTAATCAAACATGGCTAATCTTAGAGATCAGATTTTGTGTAAATGTAGTTAGAGGATGGACAGTGTGGAAAGAGCACTGGAAAAGGAATGAAGTGTGGAACATGTGTCTTTCATTTAAGAATTAAAAAAATAGGAAGAAAAGGAAGTATTTTTCCTTTCTTCCAACTGGTGCATGATGAAATTGAATAAATATTTGTTAAGTAAAATTTATTTTTGGCATATTTTAGCATGTAGGCCATTTTAAAAATTATGTTCAAAAATGAATAAAATCACCTCTGAAGGCTTGACTCACGAACTTTATTTTTATGTAACTTTCCTCTTCTGGCATTGGCATTTGTTCATATATTTTTTTCTTTCTTTTTTTCTGAGACAGAGTCTCTCTGTTATCCAGGCTGAAGTGGAGTGGCACAATCTCGGCTCACTGCAACCTCCACCTCCTGGGCTTAAGCAATTCTTGTGCCTCAGCCTCCCAAGTAGCTGGGACTACAAGTGAGAGCCACCATGTCTGGCTAATTTTAGTATATTTTGTAGAGACCAGGGTTTCATCATGTTGCCCAGGCAGGTAGCCAACTCCTTAGCTCAAAGAACCCACCAGCCTTGGCCTTCCAAAATGCTAAGATTACAGCAGTGAGCCACCGCACCTGGCCTGTTTCTTAATTAATTATACTCTGAACATATATTACTAAAACAAATCTAGTAGTTTCTTGACCTAGAAAACTCTGACCTATCTAACACTCTGCCTTTGTATAGACATACTTTCTTGTTTGTTTTCCAAAATCAGGCCCTTTTGTAGAAAAATCCCAACTAAGGGGTTGAAAGAAGTAGATAGGAGCTCATTTTCATTAGAAGACATATTTTAAAAGCATCTAAAGGCAAAGTTATATGAGTATAATTAATCTCCATGATGTTGTCTATAACCTACAATTGGTCAACACCATAAATTATAAGAATATCTCATATTCTTCATCTAAAATTATGGTATCTCTATCCTCAGTACCATTTAGTGGAAAAATAGAAAATAATAGTGACCACAAAAATAAAATTTAAACTCACAGAAGTGTAATTTATCATTTGGATAGATCCGATAAGCACCAAAGTTTAACCGGCTGAGAATCTATCTTTATAGTATCTCCTTTTGACCTCTGTTTCCACAGAATAGTTCTCATCCAATCCTGTTGATATGTTACTCTGAAGTTAGAGAGCAGCTAAGCAGCAAAGTACAGGGCCCTACAATGGAGTAAACTCCCACGTGAAACTGTGGAAGAATAGATGGTCTTACTGAGAAAGATGGTCTGCCTGCAAATTTATGGTGAAATCAGGCTGAAAGCCAAAAAGCCAAACATTGATACAAATAAATGAATATTAAAAATGGAAACAATTAGGCCAGGCCTGGTGGCTCATGCCTGTAATTCCAGCACTTTGGGAAGCTGAGGCAGGTGGATCACTTGAGTCCAGGAGTTTGAGACCAGCCTGAGCAACATGTAGTGACCTCATCTCTACAACAACAACAACAAAATACAAAAAAGTCCCAGCTACTAGGGAGGCTGAGGTGGGAGGATTGCTTGAGCCTGGGATGTTGAGGCTCTAGTGAGCTGTGAATGTGCCACTGTACTCCAGCCTAGGATACAGAACAAAATCCTGTCTCAAAAAAAAAAAAAAAAATTGAAATAACCATATCAAATGTTTATTATATGCTAATACGGGTTTTAATGGCCTCAATTTATAAATAAGGAAATTTACTTGCAAAATGTTTCATTTAAGATCACATAGCAAGAAAATGACAGAGCAAGGATTCGGTCCTGTGTTAGTCTATTTTTGTGCCACTTTAAAGGAATACCTGAGACTGATTAATTTATAAAGAAAGGAGACTTATTTTGGCTCATATTTCTGCAGGCTGTTCAGGAAGCCTGGTGCTGGCATCTGCTTTGGGTGAGACCTCAGGAAGCTTATAATCATGGCAGAAGGGAAAGGGAAAGCAGGAGATGGTAACGGTGGGAGCAAGAGAGACACAGCAAGAGAGCGTGAGGGGACAGGTGCTACACTCCTTTAAACAACCAGATCTCATGTGAACTTCCTGAGAACTTATTCATTACTGGGAGGAAGGCACCAAACCATTCATAAAAGATCTTCCCCCATAACCCAAACACTACCCAACCTGCTGCATCTCCAACATTGGGGGATTACATTTCAACATGAGATTTGGAGGGGACAAAGCTCCAAGCTACATCAGTGCCCATACTCAGGTATTTTACATGTCAAAATACAAACTTTTTGCCACATGGGCTCTCTACTAGCAGGCTCTAGAATAACCAAATTTGGACCATGACAAAAAATAAATAAATAAATAAATAAGCTGGAGACTCTATTTTATGTAATGTTTTGTGAAAAACACATAATGTCGTTGAGGAAGATTAAAGAAGTAGGTCCAGCTGGATTTCAAAATTGCATGTCCAAAAATGAAGCCAACATACTTCCTCAAATGTTTGTTTTATTTTATCTACTTATTTTTATTATACTTTAACTTCTGGGGAACATGTGAAGAACGTGCAGGTTTGTTACATAGGTGTACGTGTGCCATGGTGGTTTGCTGCACGCGTCAACTCGTTATCTGCATTAGGTATTTCCCATAATGCTATCTCTCCCTTAGCTCCCCACCCCCCCCCCCACAGGCCCTAGTGTGTGATATTCCTCTCCCTGTGTCCATGTGTTCTCATTGTTAACTCCCACTTATAAGTGAGAACATGCGGTATTTGGTTTTCGGTTCTTGTGTTAGTTTGCTGAGAATGATGTTTTGTTTTTGCTATATTTCTCATGAGAAATACTGGCAGCTCCCCCACTTCAGAAACAAAAACTAAAAAGTCACCTCTTAGTTCTTCCTCATTTATGTTATGCATTATAAATACCATCGAACTCTATCTTCCAACTTCCTGAAGAAATCTCAAGCCTGGACACTTCTCGTGATAACCACTGTAGCACACTATTTTTTTGTTTTGTTTGTTTTGTTTTCTTTTTCTTTTTTTTTTTTTTTTTTTTTTTGAGATGGAGTCTCACTCTATCGCCAGGCTGGAGTGCAGTGGCAAGATCTCGGCTCACTGCAACTTCCGTCTCTTGAGTTCAAGTGATTCTCCTGCCTCAGCCTCCCAAGTAGCTGAGACTACAGGCATGCACCACCACACCCAGCTGAATTTTGTATTTTTTAGTAGAGACAGGGTTTCACCATGTTGGCCAGGATGGTCTGGAACACTTGACCTTGTGATCCGCCTGCCTCGGCCTCCCAAAGTGCTGGGATTACAGGTGTGAGCCACCACACCCTGCCTACAGTACACTATTTAAGAAAATCATCACGTCTGGATGACTACAATAACATCTCAGATGCCCACCCTCCCTCTTCACTTGAGTATTTTCCAGGCTCAGCCAATTACATACCCTAGAATTCAGGATAATTTTTTAGGGCTAGTCTAATCATGTGACTCTCCTGTTTATAATCCTTATCAATTCCTTTCAGGATAAGATCCAAATGGTATAATGTATAATTAGGAGACAGTATATCTCAGATTTCTCTGATGTAGGAAAAAAAGTAAATTCAAAGGTTGAGCGGAGGATGGAGATGACCAGTTCAGGTTTAGACATTTTTAATTTGAAGTGCTGATGAGATATCCAGTTGGAGATGTCCAGGTGTGTTTGTGTGTGTGTGTGTGTGTGTGTGTGTGTGTGTGTGTTTTAACTGGCCTTTCGAACAAGAAAGAAACCAAGCAAATTTATTCAAAAGATAATACTGGTGACACTGTTATTACCCATCCCAGGAGCATTCCTTTGCATTAAATAATATGAGGGAAATGGTAATTCATACATATAAAGAAATTTCAAAACATAGGACCTCAAGCACAACATAACTGAGTTGGAAAGGTATTTTTAAAGGGTAGGCCTTGGCCTTTCTAAATATTCTGCTTATGTATTTTATACATGCAGTAAAAGGCACTGGTTTCAGAGATGCTGCTGTAAAATCCACCATGGCCGGAACATGCAAATCAGCACAGAATGTTTGCTGGAGGGTAAGTCAGAGCAATGCCATTGAAGTAGCCTGCATATGCATATCTCATTGGTGACATCTTGAGCTCTGTTAATCAATTCCTATTTGAGATAAATGCATCTGCTTGTATCTCAAAAGACTAAATTCACAGAGCCGTGACTGAGATATTTCTTAGATGCTCTCCAAGGACTTTAAAAGACAAAACGACAGGAAATTTACTAAATCCATACAGCTAACCTGAAGAAAAGGTTAAGCAAAATTCAGAAGCTTCTCAATCCTCAGAAGCTTCTCAATCCTCTTTCATAGTCTGAAAATTTTAATGAATGATGCCCTAAATTTGTCCACCAATTTCTAGAGATATGATTTATCACTGTAATGTCTGTGTTGACTTCTAAACAGTGCTAATTTCTGTCCTAGAATATAATATATATCAGAATTTCATTTCTCCATTGATTAGACCCCTCTAAATATTGAAAAAGCAAAGACTCTCTGTTTAGAAAGAATTGAACAAAAAATACCTGAGAAAATAAGAGAAAATGCTAGGATTTTTATATAGAAGAAAGCTCTACAGAATTTTGCTTAATTATGAATAGAACTCCTAAGGGCTACAGATAACATCTTTACCTCAAATTGTTTCTCTCCTAAATCATTGATAATAGAAGCCCCTGCCATTGTGGAGTAAACCTTGAAGCTCACTGCACATAAACTCAAAAGGGTATTATTTTCATGGTTCAGTTAACAAGAGAAGTGAAACTCACGCCATTATTTGACTTGCTTAAAATTAACCTTTTTGTATTTTAAGCATCCCATATATTAGCAATTATTTGGCCCTTAGCATTCTCCTTGAAACAGTCCTCCTCTGCCTATTTCTCCTCTTGTTCCTGATGACATTTTTTACTCCATAGCTTCTAGCTATCCCTCAACCACAAAGGTAGATGAAGCAACATCCAAAAATACCAGCTCCCAGGAGCTGTTAGTTCTGTGCTTTGAGTATAAAACGGGTCTCCAGCCTGGGTAATAACTGAATTCATGAATCTCAATTCCCAGATGACATTAATAGCAGCATAGAGCAGGAAGCAGAGTTATGTTAATTTCTGCAGGTAATGCGTGAAAGCAGATAGGGAAAGCTTGAAAGGTCAACATCTGCTGTCATGCAGGAGTGTTGCAAAATGTGATTGGCCAGTAAATGTCAACACCATGTTCTAAAATCTACATGCCATCCTTTCAATTTAATCGTAGCTTGCAGCCCAGCTAACAATCATGCAGCATGTTTCAAAAGCCCTTGAATTCTAAAATGGAATTGTGTGATTGCATTCCCATGGCAATAAGACACCTGTAAATTACAAACTTGTCATTTAATCAGCATAAATGTAGGGAGTTTGTGCAACCACTGTGAATTTTTTTGTGTCTATTTTCAGGGAAGGCTGAAGACCTCTTAATGATTATATACCATAACGAACTGCAGGTCTAACTGTTGCCATGGCATTGCGTACTTTTTTTCTTTTAAAGAAGTGACTGGAATGTAGAGCAGATAATGAATCTAATTGATTGTCCTCTGCTCCACACAGATATGCTTTATATTCTTTCCCTTTTGTGTTCTTCCTCCTTTTCACTGCAGATTGGATTCATAGGTATACATTTGTTCAGTGACAAGAATGGTTCTCATAGAGACCAACCCCTCACCTTAAAAAAAATTGAATAAATATAAAATAATCTGCTTTGAAAAATGTCTATAACAAAAAGGTGTATGTATAAAGAGCATAGAAGAAAAAAAATTACATTCACCATACAAACTGGCAGATTAAATCAGTAAGAAGGAAGACAATACCTTTTCCTCAAAAATCAGGATACATCTTGTAGGCTCACAGTGTCCAAGGTTATGCGTAGGTTCTTTTTCATTAAACTAAGGCTAAGTTAGAGAATCTAAAACCTTACATATATTCAAATTTAATATATCATCAGCATATTTAATAGGTAACTGAATTTTGAAAACATCATTATTATTAACATGTATTTGCCAACTGGAAGCTGGCAAATATGTGTTAATAATTTATAGCACAAAGCACAAAATGTAACATAATTAACTATTATTTTCAGGCTATGGAAAATGACCAAAGAGAATTTTTACAGAGAGTATTTTAGTTTGGGTAAATATTTTGGACAGAATAACAAATACTTGGCTTCAGAGTACACAGTCCTCCTACATCTATAGACTTATATTTATAGATCATAGATATAGATGCTTCATAGATATAGGTACAGATCATAGGTATAGATGATTCATAGATGATTCATAGATCATAGCTATCAATGAGTCCTAAAATTAAAATCTATAGATGAATGAATTTATTCATTTGAGAGACTTGCCCAAAGTCACACAATCAGGTGAGGAGCTTGGCTGGATCCCAGCCTTCCTGATTCAGTTTCATTAAGTGCACTTTCTACTACTGAAAAGTGCAGGTGATATTTTTGTTTTTTGTTTTTGAGACGGAGTCTTGTTCTTGGTGCTCAGGCTGGAGTGCAATGGTGCCATCTTGGCTCATTGCAACCTCCACCTCCCGGACTGAAGTGATTCTCCTGCCTCAGACCCCTGAATAGCTGGGACTACAGGCATGTGCACCACACCTGGCTAATTTTTTGTATTTTTAGTAGAGACGGGGTTTCACCACGTTGGCCAGGCTGGTTTCGACCTCCTGACCTCAGGAGGCCTTGGCCTCCCAAAGTGCTGGGAGTACAGGCATAAGCCACCCCACCTAGCCAAGTACAAGGTGATATTTATATATCTCTCAAATTACAATACGTAAAAAAGTTAAAAGATATAGTTTTATCTCTTAAAAGAATGAATGCAGACATTCTATCTCCTGAGTTGCTGCCTAGTATATGGTCACATTTAATATTAGGCATTCATACTAGAGTTTACAAAAGTTTGTATTAGAAAATATAATACAATTTTTAAAAGAAAAGAAGAAATAAAAGATTAATAATTACATTATAACATAATTCCTTTATCTCAAAAATCTTGAATTATGACATGCTATCTCATTGATTTTATTGTCAACCTAAAATATGAATCTAATGCCTGCCTGAGAACATGTAAAATGTAGTTTTCTTTGTTTCAGTGATCATATGCTATGAAAGGTGATATACTTGTTAAAGATGCTAACCTTTTATTCTGCTCAAATACTCATTAAGCACATACAGTAGCACATACAGTAGCTGGCACATCTTTCCACTTTCTACCATGAATTAGTGAGGCTGTTTCCAATTATGCTAAGAAATCTACTAATCCACGTGTGGAAGTAGGTGCTAATTGCTTATATCAGTTATTGGCCCCTGGGCAAAGTGGGCCATATTTACTCTCTGTTGACAGTTCATGTCTAATCCAAGAGTATAACTGACTTCACCTTCCCTGCACAGTCAGCTAACATGGAAATGCTTCCATGCTTAAACATAAAAAGTCGTTAAAATACATATACACTTTGAAATAAATAAAGAACAATGGCATATTTTATCCTTCTTCCAAATAAAAAAGGCCCACCAAGTCATATTAGTGGCCAAAAGCATGATCAGTGACATAAGAATAATTATTTCCTTTTTGAAAAAGGAAAATAAATTGGAAGAAATTTTACTGAATTTTTGACTTTTGAATATGTTATGGCTAATCTTTTAAAAAATTATGAAAGCCTGCCAGTTACTGAAATTGTCAGTATAAGCTCCATGTGTTATTCTTTTGTAGCTGAATACTTATTAATATACTACAAAACTTGATCTGAAATATTTCAAGGAAATGCTTTGTTGTAAGCTACCTGAAATCTCTCACATCGTCAGTTCTTTCTTACCTGATGGCAACTCCTAAATTTGTATCATCTCTTCTTTTAAGTTCCATATTACAACATCCACAAGAAATCTGTCTCTAGATATCTTCCCAAGAACCTCATACTCACCACAGGTAAAATGAAATTAAGTACTTTTTGTCTCCTTCTTCTTTTAATTTGTTGCATTACTTGCTAATATTAGCTCAATCTAAGACATGAAATTGCAGTCATTTTTGCTTTTTTCTTCTAGATCATTCTTCATACAGAACATATGGCCCCAACATTTGGCACCATGGACAGGTTTAATGGAAGACAATTTTTCCACAGACTAGGGGGTGGATGGGGGTTGGGAGGGAATGGTTTTGGTATGAAACTGTTCTACCTCAGATCATCAGACATTAAATTCTCATGAGGAATATGCAATCTAGATCCTTTGCACGTGCAGTTCAAAATAGGGTTCATGCTTCTATGAGAATCTAATGGCATCCCTTACCTGACAGGAGGTGGAACTCAGGCCATAATGGTCTCTTGCCTGCTGTTCACTTCCTGCTGTGTGGCCTGGTTCCATGGCTCCAGTACTTTTCAATGGCTTGGAGGTTGGGGATCCCTGCCATAGAATATACATAAAAAGAATGATGACGGTAATGCCAAAGTTGAGGTGAGTTAAGGGATGTGAGTAAATTTCTTATCTTTTAAATATATTATTCTAAAGAATTAAGAAAATGGATAAAATTCACAATTTGACAGGGAAACTTTCTTATTCAAATGTTTTAAAGTGTCTGGGTATATACCCAAAGGAACGTATATCATTCTATTATAAAGACACCTGCACATGTATGTTCATTGCAACACTATTCACAGTAGCAAAGACATGAAATCAACCTAAATGCCCATCAATAATAGGCTGAATGAGAAAAATAATGTGGTACATATACACCATGGAATACTATGCAGTCATGAAAAAGATTCAGATCATGTGATTTGCAAGAACATAGATAGGGCTGGACACCATTATCCCTAGTAAACTAGTGCAGAAACAGAAAATCAAATACTGCATTTTATCACTTATAAGTGGGAGCTAAATGATGAGAACTCATGAATGGAGAGAGAGAAACAACACACACTGGAGTTTATCAGAAGGTAGAGGGTGGGAGGCAATAGAGGATCAGGAAAAAAGCTAATGAACCAGGCTTAATACCTGGGTAATAAAATAATCTGTACAACAAACCCAATGACACAAGTTTACCTCATAGCAAACCTGCACATGTACCCCTGAATTTAAAATAGATGTTAAAAAAAGAAAAAATATAATAAAGAGCCATGTATTTTCTCATAGAGCATTAAACTTATTTTATAATTTAAATTCGAGTATTACCAATTTTTATTGTCAAATGCCTCACGAAAGCATATATACACAAGCACACACTCATACATGCTTGCCTAAATATAAAGGGAGAATGATCCTAGATTAAACTGTCAAAGTGCTGATGGGTACATTTCTAATCTTCTGCAGTTTAGAAACATTTTCCAGAATCCTGTCCCCTTTCCTCCTCCAGCACAGAAGATTAAATGGATCTACTAACTATACTGATGATAAGAGGAGAAAGATAAACCAGAGAAGTCATTCTTGCCTTTAGGGATTCACCTGGTAAATTGCTGCTTAAAGAGTGCTGTCAATAAGTTAACTTCTTTACTGTCGGGAGCAATTCTCTACTGGCAATAAGATGGACAAGATGACCTAATAGATCTTTTCTCATCTCAAGATCCAAAGTTTCTTTTCAAGGAACTGTGACTGAAGAACAGAAACAGTGTTTAGGATCTGTCCTCAAAATTTTAACTTTAAAATAATTTACACCTTACTATTTGCTTTTTTAGTGAACTGATTCAAATTCTCTAAAAATAATCTTTCATTACTCACATATTGTATTGCTGTGTTTATTTTTAAAATAATGAAATATTTAAGAGATACTGCAGAACTTAATGTTACAGGATGGAGATTTCTTCTTGTACTCTTTTTGTTTCCAGCACCCATACTATCTTAAGTGGAGGACTTTTCATCTTCCATTTCTGTATCTTTTAGTCAGCAGACAAATATAGTGAAATGGTTAAAAGCACAGACATTAGAACTAGGTAGGGTTTCTAAATATGAATCCTCAGCCTATTACAAGTGTGATCTTGGACAAATATCATCCACCTCTCTCTGTCCCAGTTTGTCTGTAACATAGAGATACAGAGAAAGCTCCTACCTTATGTGGCTTCTCTCTTAGGTTCTTGTTATGAGGATTAATGAGTTAAGATACGTAAAGCATTTAAAAGACTCTCTGGCACATACTAAGTGTTTGTGTTTGCTACTGTGGCTACTATGGTGATAAGGATTATTATTATTATTATTTTGGCAATTCTTATTAAATTTACTGTTTTTAGGAGTGTTAAATTATTCTCCAATTACATACATTTTAAAAAATCAGGTTTAGAAAACATACCATGTTAGGATCCCATGTTTGATGAGTGGCTCAGTGGTTTATGCACTATCCTCGCTAAGTTAAGATGGTAAAGTAGGTTGAAATAAAGACTTGAAAATAGAGAACTTTGCAATTTAAACCATAAAGTGACCTTGCATGTGTGAAGGAAATGATAACTGTGTGCCACTATTACTTCTCCTATATCATAGCATTTCTCAAATAGCATGCATAGAGTTACTGGAGACATCAATGTAGCATATGATGAGAACAAACAAGATATCATTGGCTTTAGAAAGATTATATTTTGAGTGGTTTCATAGAGGCATTTTTATTAAATTGGTATGTTATCTATAATGACTTATAAAAAAGTTTCACATTTCTGCTAACTTTAAATTCAGTTGTCCACCAGAATTTCACTTCCTTTCTGAGTTTGTCCTCACTGGTTCTAATGGGAATGTGATCGCCATTGCATTGTGTAAGCTCACTAAATCCCCAGGTGTATAACTTACTTATGGAATTATCTTGTTTAGAGACTGAGCATCTCATTAATTAGGGTGTGAAACACTTAGTAGTAACAGCACTTTCTTAATTTTTGCAATTCTCAGCATCTACCATACTGCTTGGTATAAAGCAGGTTTCAATAAAAGATTATTGAATGAGTAAATGAATGAATTCATGTTATATGTCTCCCAAAATTGATTTTTGAAACTATTTGTTCCTCCAATGTGATGATGATATGGTCCTCTGTACTCATGCCTTTTATTATTGAGAAAGAAGAAAGTGAAATAATAGCACATGACTTAGTAAATATGAATTTGTTATATAACTGAGATTTGCCTTTAAGGTTCATCAGCTTTCACAGATCCAATATACAGTCACATTTTAGTGTTCAAAATGTCTATTTGATCCTGAAAATTATTTCTGTTGGTTCCATATAATTTATTGTTATAAAATTTTCTATTTAAAGTACTCAATCTGAGATCTGGGTACACATGGACAAAGCCAAACTGTTATTAAATTTATTTTGTGGTGCATAAAATATAGCAAATGCATAATTTATATTTTCACTGAATTTTCTATGTTATTAATGACCATAATTTTACTATATCTTATAATTATTTTTCATACTCCTTTGAAAACTAAAATTATAGGAAATTCTTTTTGCTTTATTTCAGTACCTTTTCTTCTTTACTCTCATACATATAAAGAATAGTTTCTGAAGATGTAGATAACTAACATAGATTTCTACATTCTACCTTCTTGGAAGAAAGCAAATTTTGAAATAAAGGAGGACTTGGATGAGGTTGCTAAGGTTAAAAATTCTCTACGCAGAAAATTCTTTCCAGCTAAGGCATTTCTGAGTGGAATAAAAAATGCCTGGGAAAAAAAAAAAAAAAAAACAAAAAAACCCTTCCTATCTTTGTCCCTAAGGAAATAAAGTTACAATGACAGTCACCTAATCTAATAACTTCTCTTATTCCTGTCATAGGTTCACCTTGTAGGTGTACTGGTTTTCCTCATTTTCATTCTTTTCACTGATTCTTTTTTAGCCTCTGATTCCCTACTGAAATCTGTTGAAAAGTGCACAATTGCAATTTTAGTATTAAATTTCTCTTTAATACTGCTTGTCATTTTTCCTCTCATTGATTCAAAGCTACGTGCCAAGTCAATGGAACAATGTGAGTTTAATTCTTTCTTTGACTTGGTTACCTTCCTTCTTCAAGCAGCAGCAATTAGAACACACAACATCTTGATTTTTTTTGATATAATTAAATGAGTAATTCTTATAACTATCTGTTTGTTATTGATTCCCTCAACTTTTCATCCTTTCATTCTCACTGCATTCCACTCCGCTCCTCACAATGTTAGCCATGGCAGAAGTAGGACATCTGCTTAGGAAAACATTTAGATTGCTAATGATTCTTTTTAACATCTGTTACACTGCTACTGAACAGTTGTTGTTTCTTTAAGGAGGCTCAAGGGACAAAACCTATGTCACCTTAATAGTGAGTACTTTTTGGAAGTGGTAAGCCCTATGCCTCTGGGAGCCATGCAACAGTGCTATTGTGTACATACATAAACTTAATGCTTCTGGTCTTACATTTTATCTTTGTCCACTGCAGTATTTCTGATTATAGTACTTTGTGTCTGGTTATTTTAATACTTAATAGATGTTTTTGTCTTCCTACTCCATTGTTCATTACAGTTGTACTTTTAAAGAAAAACACTATTAAGCACAAAACATATCTCATATCCTTAGATGTGAGCTTTTTATTTAAAAAATTCAAATAGACTTTGGTAGCAACATTTAAATCTGTATGATAATTCTTAATAAGGAAACGACTTGAGAAAATAGATTGGGATTAAAGTTTTTATAATTTTCTTTTCAGTAAATGTATATATACTCATTCACAAATATTTTGCATGAAAACAAATTTAAAAAAAAAAATTCTTTTTAATGTGTCTTCTCAGAGCATCCTGAAAACACCCTCTCCTGTTCCCATTTGCAAAAGAGAATGTTTCTCACACATTCAGAATACAGGGACCAGACAAGAAGCAATGCACATCAAAATTAACCCTCTGGTAATTCAACAGAATGGCAAAATATCTAAAAGGAATTTTAGAGACTCGGGCCTGGCCAAAGAAAACTGACATGAGATGACTGTATTCTGCTAATTAATTTTCCATTCAATTTTAGATTAAACCAAATCCAGTATCTACAGGAGTTGCCACTTGGCTTTTATTTGTTAGTTAATCTTTCCTATACACAAATACATATAGATAGATACAGATACTAGATAGATGGCTAGCTTTCTCATATTCTGCACAGACTCACTATTTCCATTGTCTTTCCCCTACAAAAACCCGTATTGTAACATCTGGTGGATAAATCAATTATGGGAAAAAATAACCCACTGTTTTTAAAGGAAATTATATAACTACAAAGAATATCTTCTACTTTATATAATAAATTATAATTCTAAGATCCGTTACATGAATTGGATATTATTTTACCTTTAATACATACAGGTAATTATTATTAATACCTTTATAAAATTGAAGGTAAATACAAGCACAAAAATCAAACAGTTAATTCAACTCATTAGGTTCTTCCACTTTTGATTTTCACTTAGCTATAACTAGTTTGGGTATACTCCTCCAGCATTTTAGACATTTATTAAGGAGGTTATTCTCAAAAGTAAATCATTGGTAGTTTGTTAAACCAATTAAATGAATGTATAATGCAATTTTGTGTGAAGATATAGAATTTAAAAGCAAAATATATTTAGTTTTTTTCTTCTCTCCTAACACTGTTGAGTAATTGATATTATATTACTTGATTGATAAGTCACTGGAATTAAAAAATATTGTTGTAGACAAAAGCTATTAACTGGCATATTAGAAGTAAATAGCATGGTTTAAACAGACCATGCATTTATATAAAAACTAGCACAAGTAGAGACTATTTAGAACTGTCCAAAATATGACAACTAATATTTATTTTATTTGATTGTAAATCTAGGGTACTCTGACTTTTAGATTATTATGTTTTTCAAATACACTAAAATCATGCATCATAATTGAGTTTTGATTTAATCATATAAAATGGGATTCCTACATAGAAAGTTTAAGCACTTAAGCATTTTATTATATCATTCTGTTGAATTTTAATTAAAAAATTCAATTGCAAACTTTTAAATTGAAAACATATTAATATCATTGTGCAAACTTTTCCTCATCACTTCACATATACCTCAATTCAAGAACCTTGTGATTTCCATTCAATGAGATGTTTCAGTTTAAATATGGGAGACCTCAAACAATCCAGAGGAGCCTTATTCTAGCTCAGACCCTATCAGTAAAGAAGTCTTCAAAGTAATTATTTTATTTCAAGGATTCTAAGGCCTGCTTTTCTTTCATTTTTCTCCTTCCTTCCTTCTTTCTTTCTTCTTCTTTCTCTTTCCTTCTTTTTTATAGGACATTTTAATATCTCTAAAATTTATATGCATCTTATGGTTAATGACTAATCTCAATTTAATACATCATATTTTTCTTTCTTAGTGTACGCCAAGTAATGATACATCTTACTATAATGACACCTTAGGGTCAATAACACAAAAAGTAAGTACTAAAAATATGTTGAACTTAGAGAGAACATATTGGTTGGATTATGTATACTATTTTTTTAAACCAACAGCTAATGATCGATGCTTTTTATCCTTTCTGAGTTACCTAAAATTAATCCTAGCCACTCACTAAAATTTTAAAGCTGTTTATTTTCTTCTTCATTTTCCTCTCAGCCAATTCTCCAAATCACAAGTTTAAGAGAAAAAGCAGTGACCCCAAAAAGCAAAAGAGGTAGATCATATCCGCCAGATCATGAGATCACAGTACTCAGTATTTTGCAGAACATTAACTATGAGATACTCAAGTGCATTATTATAATGCCACATCCAAAATCATCTAGCATATTCTCAGATGGTATTTCATTATGTGAATACATTTTGTCCACATATCTTAAACTTTAAAAATACCCACCCAGTTAGAAAAAACTTTACTTATTTATAAATGTAATATTCGCTAGACTGTCTAAAAGCAGCAAAGTTTATGCTGAAGACCATTGTGTTATTTTATTTGAGCTTCTAAAGATACACACAGCAAAGGATCAATGTCATTGCCTCAGGCACTGCCCTGTCTTTCTTGCCGTTGCTATTGTTAGGGAAAAAAATGAAAAAGTTAGGTAAGTGATGTGGCCCTTTATCTATTGAGATTCAGAACTCAGTAAGATAAAAAGACTTGTTTGGGTAAATCTTTCCAGAAAACAACATCAGCAAGCAGCAATGACATGAATGCCATCCATTGGCCCCCCTCTTTATTTATATGTAGGAAAAGGAAAGGAATTGAAATGGGCAAGCCAACTTATGCCTTTTCTTATTCTTTATGTCTTTGCATTCAAGGGATATGGCAGTCCTTTCCATTTAGCAACACTCACGATCCCTTAGGAGTGTCACTGTCACCTTGGTGAGTCTCGACTGCCTTAAAATGTCTTGTCTTACTAGCGTAAGTGTCAGACACTCTCTCAAAGGGTATGTGTATGTTTGCATATGCTTACACCCCAACATAAACACATATATTGCCAAATTTGGATTTAATAGGCACACATTAAACAAAGCATAGCTAGTACACCTATTTAAACACAAAGCAAGCAAAAGACGTTGAATAGTGTATAGAGGCTCTGTGTTATGTTTATTCTAGAATAAACAATATTTAAAAACTCATTTTAATCTTTCAGTTCCTTAGAAGGTCAAGATCATTATACATTTTTCTTGGACTGTTTAATTCATTGTTCCCACTTACATGGCTGCCTTCATTACCATGCAGATATAAAATGATAGGAAAAATTTATGAAGGGCAGCTATCTTCAAAATATGCATTAGTTTAGAGAATAAGTAATATTCATTATCATCATAAAATTGGGGAGTTCTTTTTAGTAGGCCTTATGTGAAATGGCTTTCTTATAATCCTAAAATATAGTTTGAAAAGGGCTAATGTTGGCAAGGAATAAAGAAAGAAAAGAGAGGAATAAAGAAATTGCTATTAAGCCATTTTCTTCATCTATATTTATATTTGATACTGAAATTTGGGGGGAGAAGGAATTCCAGTTCTCAGGGTATGCATATTAGCAACTAGGAATACAGAACCAATGTTATTTCATTCAAAGTTAGCCTGTTTTATGTCTTTGTTCACATAAGAGCTGTGGGGGGGGGGGGGGAGAAAAGAAAGAAAGAAAGGAAAAAAAGAAACAAAGCCCAGTTCTTAAGCCAATCAAACGTTTTACTCCCACCTTGTGGCAGTGTAGCTACATGGCTAGTTTTCCAAAATGAAACCTCAGATTTTGATTGAAATGACTTATTTTTATATTGTCTTAACCACTGAAGAAAATGAGATTGATTAAGAAGGGGCTTTGTGACTCACCTAATACAGAGTTTTGTGATACAGGGCTTTTGCAGGATGCTAGTCAGCAAAGAGTGATATAAACAGTGCTACAGAATAAATAGGCTTCTTTTCTTGAGTTTGAATATTGAATTTAAAGAATTTGTAGGCTCCAACTATACTAACAATCCCTGTATGTCAAAATGTAAAATGATTTTAAATATCAAAATTATTTCGCAAACCTAACTTAGAGTGTTAACAAAAACATGCTTTCTCATCCAGTTTCTTTTAACATTAAAAACATACAAATTTATAAGATACCTCTAAAAAGATACTACATAAATTAGATTTTCTGCAAAAGTATGACGAAAACTGAACTTGAATGCTTATTTATGTGATTTTATTTCTCTCTTTCATTTTCCTTTTCCATTTCTAAGTATTGAGAAATAGAAAAGGAATTGTTGCCCGGTAAGTTAGAAAAATATAGATCTGAGAGCATTTTTTTAATATATATATCTTGCTACTCCTGCTTATTCCATAGTTTAATACTCCAAACTATCAGGCAAAACTCCACCTGTTTTTCTCTCTCAGATTGATTTTACTATGTCCCTAATTGAGTTTAAAATCCACCTTTATTAGAAAGAAAATAGCATCTCTCAGCTAGTATAAAATAAATGCATCTTAGTTTCAGGATGAAACCAGCTTAGAACTAGGGACTCTTTCTCCTGTACTACAGCCCAGGGGCTTCTTAAACGCATCTGTGAATCCTGCCCCTTTATCTTTCACTACTACCTGGCAAATTCTGGTGACAACCAGCTTTCTGTTTTCCAAAGGCTCTCTCCAGCTGTGTTAGTCTAAGCGCAACTTACAACTAGTAGCCTCTGTCTGAGGTTTGAGTTGACTTTACATTTAAACTTATCAGAATGAGTTCAGGAAATACAATTAAATGTGTTTTCTTGTTCCACAAATGTAGGAAAGTATGAATGAGGAATTAGCCTAATTTGTGAAACAATTTCTAACTGATCTGAACTTGGGTATTCCTTTTATTAAAAAGTGCTAAATAAATATATCTGTTTATATTTTTTGTTTGTGAAATGTAAAATGATTCGAATATAATTGTTTTATGCTTCCCAATTTTGAGGATTGCAGCTACTAAATCTACCGTGATTTCAGTACGTTTTAGTCCTCAGAACATTCTTTTCATTCAGATGCCTGCATTTTTTTTATTGGTTACTAAATAGAAAGAGATAAGGGATTTTATGCTATCCACTATCTAATTAATGATATAAAATTGCAAAAACAATGCATTCTTACCTTAACAACATGATTATCTTAACATTCTATTCTTGTTTTCTTTTCTCTCTCTCTTTTTTTTTTTTTTTTGAGACGCAGTTTCGCTCTTGTTGCCCAGGCTGAAGTGCAATGGCCGAAACTCTGCTCACTGCAACCTCCCCCTCCAGGGTTCAAGCGATTCTCCTGCCTCAGCCTCCTGAGTAGCTAGGATTACAGGCACACGCCACCACACCCAGCTAATTTTTGTATTTTTAGTAGAGATGGGATTTCTCCATGTTGGTCAGGCTGGTCTTGAACTCCCGACTTCAGAAGATCTGCCCGCCTTGGCCTCCCAAAGTGCTGGGATTACAGGCATGAGCCACGATGCCAGGCCCACTCCTTTCTTTAAATACAACTAAAATTAGGCATTTAAAAATGCTTGACTGGCTGGGCTCGGTGGCTCACCCCCTGTAATCCCAGCACTTTGGGAGACTGAGTCGGGTGGATCACCTGAGGTGAGGAGTTTGAGACCAGCCTGGCCAAAATAGTGAAATCCCATCTCTACTAAAAATTCAAAAATTAGCCGGGCATGGTGGCAGGTGCTTGTAATCCCAGCTACTCTGGAAGCTAAGGAAGGAGAATGGCCTGAACCTGGGAGGTTCCAGTTGTAGTAAGCGGAGACAGTGCCATTACACTCTGGCCTGGGCAACAAGAGCAAAACTCTGTCTCCTGCCGCAATAAAGAAAAAAAAAAAACTCGGGAAACTTCTTCTAAGTTTATAAATGATGATGTTAACTTCAAAACGCCAGTCACATAGCCATTCAACATTTCAAGTTGAAATGTATGGGGATTAAAGAGGTATACAAAAGCCTCCAATATCCGCTTTATTTCACATGTAATATTAACTCCTACGTAACTCATTTCCCATTCTAGAAAACAGACAAGAACTGTTCTATTAACCATCTTTAGAGAGAAAGAGGAAAAAATATATACTTCCTATTTTCTTTGGTAACACTTACTTCTTTTGTACTTGTAGATTTTTTTCTTGCAAAACTGTTACTTGGAATTAGGTACAAGTTGGCTCAGTATATCTCCTCACACTCTCCATACACTCTCCACCTGCATCCTTATCTGAATGTCTCATCTAGGAGAATTTGAATATTGTTTATTGATGTTGTACTCCTACCTGACTGCATGTTAAACCAGTCTGCCATCCCTTTAGGAGGTAAGCTACAGTAATAAATGAAGTCAAAATTCTTTATTCCTCATCTGGCACATGTTATTTGTTTTCTTAGAGGAGGTAGTGCAAGATTGCATTCCAGTCTTGAATTTCTTTTCTTTTCCAAGCCCTAAGAATTTTATTTTCTTATCACAGTTTTTTTTTTTTAAATCCTGTACTATATTATTCTGTCTATTTGGAATTTAATCCTAGGTGTTTTCACAGAAGACAGGAATTTTTTTCTTTTCTTTTTCTTTATTTTTGCTTTGGACAAATCTTGTCCCAACAACACTAACAAATGCTAAAGTTGCTAGTATATCTAAATTGTGTTTTATCTTCTAAATATCTAACTAGTATGATATCTCTGGATCAGACAACATGCTCCAAGATGGCATGAATATATTCTTCACTTCTGAACAGAAGCAGGGAGCTCAGACTTTAAAAAAATCATTGACAGTTAGAAATTATTGTTTAACTTTTTCACTCAAAACATATAGAGAGTAGTAATTGTACAACTCAATTACTTATGATTTTCTATTCTTAAATATATTACCTTCAATTTTTTGTGATTACACACGTGTAGAATCTATCACTTTAAAGAAACTAGAGAATGAGCACAAGGAGTAAATACCAACAATAAAAACATGATCTAGAGAAAATCACTCTTGACATTTTGTAGTGAACCTATCCACACCTTAAATATATTCTACAGTAAAAATGTTCCATAAAATACTTAACTTGGGCTCTATTGTTGTGCATTAGCTTGTTTGCAATTTTATTCAATGAGAACTTGAGCATATATTGAAAATACATCTCTCTACAAATCTCTGATTATTCTCTAGGGTAGGGGGTAGGTTTCTAGAACCTTTTTTTTTTTTTTTTTGAGATGAAATCTCGCTCTTGTCCCCCAGGCTGGAGTGCAGTGGCTTGATCTCAGCCCATTGCAACCTCAACCTCCCAGGTTCAAGCCATTCTCCTGCCTCAGCCTTCTGAGGAGCTGAGATTACAGGCATCTGCCACCATGCCTGGCTAACTTTTGCATTTTTAGTAGAGACAGGGTTTCACCATGTTGGCCAGGCTGGTCTCGAACTCCTGACCTTGTGATCCACCCACCTCAGCCTTCCAAAGTGCTGGGATTATATGCATGAGCCACCACGCTTGGCCCAGAAAATGTCATTATTGAATTAAAGGTGCACACATTTACTTTTAAGGTAAGCCAGAAAATTTTTTTTGGGTAAAATTTTAAATTATTATTTACATCAGTACCAGCAGTAACTGAAAGAAACTATTTCCCTGCAGCCTTGCCAACACTGAATAATATGTGTTTATTCTTACTCTTACAAGTTTGTTAAGGTAAGATAGTATATTGTAATTATTAAAGACAATATAAATATACATTATTAAAATGGGTAGTCTGCTTGTAAATGATGAAATGGGGGGATATCAGGAAAAAAAGCTACTTTCAAATGACAATTTAAACAAAATAAATTATTCCACATACTATTAATTGAAAATCGGGTTATCATATTCTGTTCATCTCTCTTATTTAGAATTTGTGATTTCTTTCTCAGCCATTTTAATATTTACCAAACACTCACAAAAATACATTTGCTCTCTTCGACTTACTTTTAGTTCAATGACAAAACAAAAATAACAAAAGTCTTAAAATTAATGTACTTGAACATTATAAACAATTTAAAATTTAAAACAAATGGATTTTTTTAGAATATAAAGTTAAAGCCAATACGGAAAGTCTAAATCCCTTTGTAAGCTATCAAACTATGTGTACCAATGTGTCATTTTATAGTCTGAGAATAGACTATTGAATAAATATAGGTTAGCAGAGAGGCAAAGTACCACGGAAGTAATAACGGTCAGATGCACACATATGCATATTTCATATCTACACTACAGAAAAGTAACATGTTTGCTTACTGGATAGTGACTTTCACTGGTGAGGGTGACCCCTAAACTCATGTAGTACTGGGTGAATTGTACAAATGAATGTCCACATACCACAAATCTAAATATTTAAAGGTTAAAAATTGAACTACTTTTATAGCTGGTACAAGTTTTTATTCAGGGTCCCTCAGCTTGCACTTTCAAACTTTCTCCCAGGACCAAAGCTAAAGGAAAGACACCCCAGGGATTACTGCTTACGGAGAGCACCAATGTCTCCGGTCAGGACAAGTCAGAAACTAGTCCAGTGATCAGGATTCCAGGGAGGAATTCCACCTGTATAAGCTTTCTTGGGAGCCAGGGATAGCAGTTTTCTTTTTCCCATGCTTCAGTTTTTCAAATCAGGATTTCTGGGAAGTTCTAAATCCCTCCCAAGAGGACATTACTAGAATAGACGGGAAGGTAGGAAGGCAGTCATCTGGGCAAATTCTCCAGTATACCCACTCTGGGTGATTTGGACAGCCAAACAGAATCAAGGTCAGCCACTTTTCTCCAGTTTCCGAGGGCAGAAGTGTGCTTTTGCCCTTCCTGGACACACGGCCCTGCTTTCATACTCCTACACTGGCTGGGAGCACAGTTTGGCTCAGTCTCTTCCTGCCTTAATCTTAATTCCTCTTCATTCATCAGTTGCCAAGTTTTCTAAAAAAAAAAAAAAGAAAGAAAGAAAGAAAGAAAACAAGCAAACAAATAAATAAACAAAAACCTTCTTATGGTACCAACAAAGAGAAAAGTGCTTTTATTTTGGTCTTTGGGATGTCTGTGTCCTTAAAATGGGGTCCTAGGGCAAGAATGCCTCCAGTCCAGGTCTAAGATGATCCTGGTCTTGAGTGTGGCTACCAGTTAGTACACCAGAGTTGAGTGATGAGGTACCAGTAACATTGGCTCAGACTCATTAGGCATTTGATTATTTTTATTAGGACTTTGTTGATTAAATAACATAACTTTGCTTCTCTTTATGTGAGTTTTTATTTTGTAAAATGAATAAACTGAATATAATCTCTGAAGACCCTTTTGGTGACAACACAGATCTGAAGTTCTGTGATGTTAAATACTATAGGTAAAACTTTATCAGGCTTAGTTCCTTCTTGAATCCATTGCTCAGAAGTGAATAAGTGACTTAATTTGAAATTAATAAGAGGATGAGAATGAGGTCCTGTTATCCTATGATTTCAAAATGGCTACCTGCATGCACCCCGCTGGGAACTTCATCCCATGCTCTTAAAAATTACTAAGAAGAAAGGGTAGCATAGAAACACAGATGGGCGTGCACACACAGCACCAGATATATCCCACTTTAAGTGGTGTTCCAAATTTTAGGAACAAAAACGCTATGTTAAAAATTCTTCAGATTTGTCATCATCTTTGTTTCTTCAATTTCCATTTAGCACATTTTAAAATGATACAGGATTTTAAACTCTCACTTTATTTTTTGTATAATAGAATAATTATATTTGGAAAATAATTGAAATGGGCATAGAATTTTACAGCTTAAATAGTATAGTATCCTTGAACTTCTTCAATATTATTCAAAAAAATTTTTTTTATTGTTTAATATTATTTTTGTTTTTATAACTACCTAAGAAGTGACTACTGTGGACTAGGCATATTACCACTTTGAAAATATAAGAAAACAAGCCACATTTCTTGTTCCAAATTGTTATGATATAGTTGGGACCCACAGGAGTAAATTGAAAGTTGTTACGGAGAATGACGACGTTACAATGAGGGTATGCACTGATTTGGACATCCTACTCACTCTATTTTCAAAGACCACATTTTCAAGTTATTAATATTATTTTTTTTGACATAGCTTTAGTCAGAGAACTCTTTTCAAAATGGAAAACAACAGAATTTATCCATTTTAATATATCATATGCTTATTTTTATGCAGTACTATAAAGTGGCAAATGACCTGAGTTTTCTTGTGAACTTCCTTAATAGAATGGCACCACTATTTTTTGAGCCCCTAGCATACACAAAACATTTTATAAGGAAAAATCCAGAAATAATTTTTAAAGGTTCTGCAGCTCAAAATTTGACTACACAAGCCAAGTGGAGTAAGGATTACGGTAAAATATATAGAGAGACAATTTGATCAAGGTAGAAACCCTGTCTCTGATTAGTCTAGTGTAAATACATGCCACTTTGACCCACCAAAGACCAGAACTGTCTGCATTATTTCAGACTGAAACAGAACACTGTGGGAGATCTGAAAAGGCAATTGAAACCACAGTGGGGAAACTTGTTATTGGATTTTTAAAAAATCTCATGTCTCGTGACATACTAGCATTTGAGAAGGTCAGCCTTGTTGAAGAGTGGATACTTTAATAACAAGTATCTCTTCTTAACAAACTTCACTTGATACTGTAATTGATTTCACCTCTGTTAGATTTTTATTACTGTGGATTTTCATCAACACTTCACCCAACATCCTAACTTGCCACTGAATAATGCCTAGTGAGTATCACAGAACTCAGATTACAAAGTAGGCTATGTGGTTGATAGCCTCCTTTATGGAACCATTGCCAGTATATAAATACGATGAAAACATTTTTGTAATATGCTTGTATTTGACCCTTGCAATAGTTATCTGTTAATATCACTGCGCTACTGGCAAGGAATTACTTTTCCCTCCCCAGAATCTTCATGATTGATTGTGAACTCCAACAGAACTGAACTAAAACTTCAACTTTGTGTAAAATTCCTTGTGAAAACTGCCATCTGCTTGTAATATAAAACCGTTCGATCAGTTATCTTCACAATATTGTTTAAAAGGTTCACATAAATTAGAAAGTAAACCCTCCCTTTAAGATGAGATTACAAACACTATCAGAAATTATGGAGTTGAGTTAAAATGTCAAGTTTTCTTTTATATCAACTTTCTCTTATGCAGAGTCCTCACACAACTCAAGGAAGTGGGTGAATGATTGCTTAAGAGGGTACCAGAGAAACTCAACTAAGCCAGAGAGCAAAATGTCAGGCAGGATCCTTTTCATAGACTATTAATTAGCAGGTGTCTAGTAAATCTAGTTAAATGCATTTTCTCTGGTAAGGCTAGTAGGAGGAATCCAGCACAGTCAATGCTAAGGTACTTCTGACACCAAACCAAATTAGGGCAGGCTGGGGTTTGATGCAATCTGGTGCAAGACTTCTGAAGATAAAAAGGCTAAAAGCTCACTTTGATTGGAAATACAGTATTTTTTAAAAAAAGCAAATGGGAAATTAGAAAGAAAACAAAACTTGGCAGGGCAATGAAGAAAACAGAATCAAATTATTTTCCCCTTAATGACTCTACATAAATGAAGATAAGACATCCTTTATTAATATTTACAATGTTTTTAATAGAGGTTTATGCTTATATAGTAAAAGGTGAATATTGTCATTCCTCTTCACTGTAAAATTTATTCTCTATGAGAACCTGAATCTATATCAGTGACAATACCTCAGACTACTGAAATGGCATACCCAAATGCTATGACAGAAGGAAAAAAGGACATTGCCATTTATTAGGCACCTACTATGTGCTAGAGATGTCAAATATCAATTAATTAATTATTCATCATTTGACTGCAGTCAAATGACATTTGACATCAAAGTTCATATATATAATTCACTTTTTAATTTTTTATTTTACTATATCTCACTCTTTTGACATTGTAGGTAACAAGGGCTGCTGACTGCACAAAGCAAGCTATTTAATTAATAATGTAGGTAGACTAATTGATTTTGGTCAGTGAATGTTTAATGATAATTTCACTTCCTCCCTTGATGACTCTAGTTGTAGTTAACGAGTCAAGAATGTGCTGATTATTCTGAAGCACTAAAGAATATTCATAAAAAGTGAATTGGTAAGGGAGTGCTACCTCTATGAAATATACATATTTCATGTAATTGCATTATCATTATGATCACGATCCTTCTTCAATGTCACCCCAATATAATATCCTCTGTCACAAAGTAAAGGCATTACAACTATCACACTATTTTTTTGCCAGTACATGTAGCAAAATATATATTGATAAAGGAAATGAATTTGAGGTTTCCCACTAATATTTCTAAGTTGTAAAATTATAAGTCTCGTTCATTTTATTTAAATAATATATTTTTAATATACCATAAAACAATGGTATAAATCATTGAATGTATACCTTGGGAATTACTGTAAATTGTTATGATATTGATTCTTTTAGACAGGCTATAATTTTCTTTGAAAAAAAATATTTCTGAACTCTCTTATCCACTTCCCCTAAAAACCTATATTCTCCTACACTGTCTTCCACCCTTTCCTTTCTCTTGTCCTTACCTTCTCCCTTTTCTTTCTTTGGTGCTGATTTTTCCTCTTGTTTTTAGGAGTGATCCCCTCAGACACCTGTTTCTTTTGATTTCTAAAATATTTATACTCTTCAAAGGTCCCCTATTCCAGCTAGTTTGTTGTAATAATTCTTTCATCTACTTTGTCTTATTGTTTCCATTTTGCTCATTCAAAATGTATTAAATCATACATCTTGTTTATTTTTTGCTTATTTGTTCCTCAAATTTTAAACAAATATCAGTTTTCCTTATGTTGAGATTTATCTTTTGACAATGAAGACATTTCAAGCACATATTATCAGCTGAGTATAGAATTTATTTTGTCTTATAAATTTGGCATAAAGTTTTCCCTTGTTTCATTTGTTTCTAGAGATATGTCGGTTTCTCATTTGGTTTTTACTTTGACCCAAGTATCATATAAGAGGTTGCTTTCAATTTCCAATTAGCAAAGATTTCTGTGTCTACTTTTACTGTTTATTTATAATTGTATTTGATTGTATTCAAAGAATGGAGCTATAAAACTCTACTTTAAAATGATTAAAGACTTCTTTATTACCATTTTTGTAAATGTTTCCATAAAAGTGTAACAAGATATTTTAACCAAGAATTAATATACAGCTATTAAGTAGAGACTTAACTGAATTATTCAGTTAGACATTAGAAATACTGTAGACTCTTACATTATGACTATATTTTCATCAAATTGTTCTTATATTTATAATAATTTTGTAACTTGTGCCTTTATATAAGAGATCAGAAACTCTTTGTGGCTTACATAAAATCCAGCATCTCCTTAATTTCCCCCTTTTTTCAAAGAGATTTCTAAATTTTGTCAGATATCTTCCAGGTATCTTTTTAAATCAAGAAAATTGCCATTAGTCCTGGATATTAGGTGGGCTCTTCACCCACTTCTGGAAAATAAATTGCAAGTAAATATCTGGTGAGAGAGAGGCATAAGTTATCATATGCCTTTCATTCTTGCCTTTCAATATTGTTGTGTGAGGAAGTGAGGTTTGGAGTTGCTGCAGCTTTAAGCAGAATAAGAATGACAAAGATGACCACCAGAGTCCTGACATCACCAAGCCACTAAAACAACGCCAGTTACGCCTTCCTCCAAATTTTTTGTTGTCGAGTCAAATAAACCCATATTTAATCTCTAATACACTTTCACATGATACTCATTATACCGTAAACACCACAAGGACAGTGATTTTGTTTGTTTGATCTTTTTCACAGATGTATCTCATGTGCCTAGATCATTGTCTAGTACAAAATAGTACTCAATAAGTAAATATTATGTATACTGCTAAAGAAAACATTTCTCTCTTCTTTTTATCACATTGGTCTTTTAATTTCATCTCATCTAATGTTAATATCATAGCTGCTGCTTTTTGGGGAATTTGGTTGCATTTGACTGGTACTTCTTTATCCACATGCTCATTTTCAACCTTTCTTTACCGCTTTGGTTTAAGTCTATTACTTGAAGCTGAGTTTTTTTTGTTTGTTTGTTTGTTTGTTTTTGAGAGGGAGTCTTGCTCTGTCACCAGGCTGGAGTGCAGTGGCACAATCTCGGCTCACTGCAACCTCCACCTCCTGGGTTCAAGAGATTCTTCCACCTCAGCCTCAGACCACAGGCGTGTGCCACCACACCCAGCTAATTTTTGTATTTTTAGTAGAGATGGGGTTTCACTATGTTGGCCAGGATGGTGTCGATCTCTTGACCTGGTGATCTGCCCACCTCGGCCTCTCAAAGTGCTGGGATTACAGGCGTGAGCCACCATACTCGGCCAAAGCTGAGTTGCTTTTAAACTCAACCCAGTAGGTTCCATATTTAAATTGGAGAGTTCAGCTCACTCTCATTTAGTTTAAGATAATTTCTTTATTTCATCTTAATATATGTTTATATTTTTACCCTTTTTAAATTTCTCTTTATTTTTTGCTATTTTCATCAAGAGAGGCTTTATTAATCAAGATAACTATTATGGGTTTTTTTGTAGTAATGATTATTTTCCCTTACCCGATACTCACAGTAGAATATGTATTTCTCTACTGTTAATAGAAAGAAGACACCAATTATTTTCCTTACTTAGATGTTTCTAAACGGTTTGCTCTTTTTGCTTTTCCCCAAATAAGATAAGCCATTTAGAATGTATTATCATTTCTACTTTTCTCCCAGCACTTGGTAAATGAAATACTCAAAGCATGCTAATGATCCCTAGTATCTAGAGGCAGATTAGTATAATTCATTATTTATTGTTATTAGAATGTCCCTTTAAGTATTTTTTTTAAGAATCCTGCTTTAATGCTATAGTCCTATAAATTTAGATACAACTATATTGATCAGCAGTGTTTTCTGCCTTCTTATTCTATACCTCGAAGTCTCTAGCATAACTCATATATAGCTTGGTTGGAATTATTAATCAAGAATTTTCCTAGATGAGATAGCTGGTATATTCTTGGATCTTGTCATGCCTGTCAATATGTGCTGTACTGACGAATTATATCTCTGCTGGGTATATTTTTTCTCTAAATAATTTGTAATTGTTCCACTTTTTTCCAGGTTCCAGATACATGGATAAGAAGTCTGTTACTTTCTCATTATTTTTCTCCTGTAAGAAACCCACTCTGGTAATAAATAGACATATATATACACACATACACATACAAACATACATTCACAGAAACACACTCTGCACATGTACCAGAAATATACCATAAAATGCTGAGACATATCTATTTATCAATATTACCTTAATTTTGATTATTCATTTTGATCTATAAACTCAGTTTTTAACAGAAAATTTATATTTTATTATGTATGATTTCCTCTTCTATCTGTTCCTTATACTTTTTCACATAGTAAGTGTCCTGAATCTATATCCAAGCTTATATCTTCTAAAGTGACTTAAATCTAACTGTATTTTTGCTTTATGATTTGAGTTACATCTTATATCAATTGTTTAAGCATAAACTTTAGTTTCAGCAGTAAATTTCTCTTTCTCAAATTTAGTTATTCTATGTTTCTATATGAAAGTCATGGATTTTTGACAAAATACATAATTTTTGTGTGTTGAAATCCACTTATTTGTTATTAGCAAGCAGTAATTACAATGTACAATGCAATGAATCTGCAAAGTGCTCAATTGCAACTTGTTTTTATTTCTACCTTAAATTAAAAGGACTTGTTAATTGTCCTTGTCAAAACCGAATTTTGGCATTTTAGAGTGATCTAAAACAAAAAATAAATAATGAAATCCATTCCCTGAAGAAAAGGATCAAGAAAGTGGAAATTTAGGGGAAATTTAAAGACAATATTACTGGTATTCTCACAACGACAAGAGAAAAAATAGATCAAAAATATTCATAGTAATCTAAAGATATTGTTTCCAGAGGTGTCAAGGGAATTATTTAGGACATATTTTCTATAATTTATTTTGAATAATTCTAAAATAGAATGTTAGCATCACTCTTCTGTTAGTAATCAGAGATGACAGTAAAATAATATGGACAAAAATAAATGAAACAAGTATAGAGTAAAAATTGGCTCTATTCCTAAAGATATATTTAAAAATAAGAGAATGTCGAGTGTGCAGTATTTGAAAATTGAATTTGTTAAATTGGAGTTGGGGGGGACAGATCAGGGTTAGTCTTTTGATCAGTGAATTTCATGACGTTATACACATCACCAAGGCCATGTGTAGAAAGAGAAAAATAATTTTGAAAAAAATGGTTATATTATTCTCATTTGGATAAGACAAATATTCATACTTAGATAAGATAAAAACACAGTGGAATCTTGTCACAATGAAGCAGAATCAAACCTCAACTAGACAGAGAACTAATAAAAGGCAGAACAGTAATAAAAGGCAGAACTTTTATTACTGTGGCAATACCTCTTGCATAATAATATAACAATGAAAATAAAGCATGGAAAAATTAAAATAAGACAAAATTTTATAAAAGTTTCCCTAGAGAGAATCTAGGGGAGAGTATCTGAAGAGGCATTATTTACCCTGTATAAATAAGTTTTATGTTGCATAGACAAAATAAGATCATGATGTCATGGGATCCTTGGAGTGTCCCTTTGCCAACCGGAAACCTCTGTGGCCAGCAGCACCTTCTGCCTGAATATTGCTTGTGTCTCCTGGGCTTGTCACTCATTCAGCTCACACTACTGGCCCAAATCCTACACCTGTCAAGGGCAAGCCAAATGCAGACTAACGAGGGGTGTGTGGGCTAGCGAGCGCAAGGTCCAGCCACTGCACACAGCTAGGCACTCTGGCTGCTGCAGTGGGGTGGGCAGCTCCAGGCATCGGCACAGCTGTTGGCTCCATGTGAGACTGAGACTGGACAAGATGTACTACACACAGCTTCTGCTGCAGACACTTGCGTCTGGATGAAGGAAACGTGGTGGTACCTGGTGGCACCTGGAAGCTTGGAGATGCCAGGAATCACAGAGCCTTAAAGAGGGTGTCACAGCCCTGGCTGGGGAAGTCCCTAGGCTGGGCTTCCCAAAGGGCCACAGCTCTTCTATCCTCGCCCACAGTGTGGCAAGCAGGGGTGTGCGTTTCAGCCCTGTTTGTGTTACAGCTCTTTTAGTCACGCCATTCTCCTGGCCCCAAGTTCTTGTCCTGTGTCCAGGAAGAATGAGGTATGCAGACAATTGGAAGGTGCATAGAGGAGCCTCATTGAGCAGCCGAACAGTTCTCAGGAGACCCGCAGTGGGTAGCTCCTTTCAGCAGGCAGATCATCCTCATGTCTGCCAGAGTCTGATTGCCCAGTTCTTACGGGCTTCTGTGGGGAGAAAGTATGTGCTGACTGGTCCATGTGAGGCCATGAGCAGGCCTCAAAAAGCACCATAAGTTCTCACTCTGTTCTGCAGAACTGGCAGCCCAGCCCCCAGGTTTCAGGCTCTTCCTGGTTTGAAGGTAGGGCTTCACGGAGGCCCTGTCCCTTTCTGCCCAGGAGTCTATCTGCCTCCTGCTGCCATCAACCTACGCATCCATGGCACCCAGGCTGTTTATGCCAAGCTGCAGGTCTGTGCTGAGCTGCCCTCACCCTACCGCTTGCTTTACCTAGACTCCCACACTCATTGATGTCCAAAGTCCAGAGGGGGCCAAGGAAGCAGGAGGCTGGTGTGTTAGTGCTGCCCCAAGCACATGCACACTGGCCAGGTTGTGACAGTGCCCAGGCTTGGCCACAACTTTGCTTCACCCCAGAGTGGGCACCAGGAGCAGGGAGAAGCCAGGCAGTGGGAATAGGCACCTCTGAACCTGCAGGGTCTTCAGAGCTTAGTGGGCCCCCCAAGAGCACAGGGATGCTGGGGTCTGCAACCATGGCTGAGTGGCTTCAGCTGCACCTGGGAGAGTGGGGCTCCTGCCTTGCTAACCCAGAAGGGAGCGGGGCTCCTGCCTGTTCCCAGCAGGAGGAACTTCTGGCTCCGCGGAGCACACAGACCTCTTGCTGGCCCTATGGAGCAAGCAGCCTGAGCCTCTCCTCCCCTACTGCAGTCAGTGGCTTCATAGTGGTAGCTGCAGATGGACCACCACTGTCATCAATAATTTGAATCACATACACAAATTTTAGATCAGATCTGCATACATAATACCACTCAGGATAACCAATCTCTATTGTTTTTCCAACTTACTTTAGTCTAAATCTTATTGCCAGATGTAGGTCAATATCATGTCTCTAGGTCTATCCATCAGCATCACTGCCTGAAAGGATTCTAATATATTTGGAAGGTTTTCTCCTGGTGCTCAGGGTGAAGTGGCTGGAAATGGACCAATGATAAAGGCTGTAGTTTCCTTGCTCTGTCTTTCTTTGTTCCATTCTATTGTGCACAAGACTTAGATGCATATGTGTAAGTTGTAGTGCCAACAATTTTTAAGCTTATATTTTGATAAGGAACTATGCTGGACAAAGTCTCATGCAAAGTTCCAGGTGGAATAAAAATGAAGAAGACCCAATGATTTTCCCCTCAAAGTCAAACACCAAGGAGATAATAGACATGTAAACTGCTACTTTAGGTGTTAATATTATAAGATAATCATTATCTTATGCCTCCAAGAAAAAAAAACTCTTGCTACTTCAGAGATTGTAAAATATATATTCATAAAAAATGGAACTATCATCACCCAAATTTTGAATCTTGTTTTCACAATTACTTTCCTGTGCTTCTTGCCTCAAATTTCTACCCTCTCCAATTTCGTCCAACATACTACTATCAGATTAATCTTTCTAAAGCACATCTCTGATTACGTTAGCACTATCTAAAAAGCTCTTTTGTCTATCAGTATACATAATTCTTGTAGAGTTTTCACTCTATTTTTTTTTATCTTTTTGGATGATAGTGAAGTTTGGATGAAATCACTGATGATAAGTCATAAATACTGTCATGTATTCTATATGCCAATCAAATGATATTTCTGAAATACATACATGCCAAGAGCATCCAGGTCAATATTTTACAACATAGCTTCTACGTTCTCCCATCTGTACCTTTTTACCTTTCTAGGTATCTTCATAAAGACTTCCTGACATGAATTCTGCCTCTTCATCATTGTAAGTACCTCTCTTACAGCACTTATTTTCTACTCTGTTTTGTAGTAAATTAGTGTCTTACCTTATCCTTTGTTGCCTTTAAGTTCTTTGAGGGCACGATCTATGTCTGATTTACATTTTCTCCTTATTTCACAGACCTAATGTGAGAGATGCTTGATAAACACTTGATGTATATATACTGTGGTTTAGTCTGTTCACATTATATTATTATATTTGTTTGTTTGGCAACACAAAATGGGCCAAATTCAGGAACAAAATATACCCAATGCCTAACAATGTCTTTAATATATTATATACTCAAAAATATTTTAAATGAATTAATGAAGAAATGAATGAAAATGTAAACACTGATTGTTGATTTGTTATACATGTTTTCTTTTAGGTCACTGATTCAATGACATGACTAGCTTTTCCTTTTGCAAATGTGAAACTACTTCAAGTTCCTTCAGGTTAAGGCTGTACCACATCAGCCTTTGGTATGATCTTGGTATGAATTTAAGTATGATAAGATTTGGAGCAGTGCAGTCTGGTTAACAGTAATAGAAAACACCAGAAAACAAGTTAAAAGTCAGAGATTTATCAATCTCCTCATGAACTAATTTTGGTTCAGTTGAGTTTAGAGTCTACAAATCCACTTCCATTCAACAATATAACAGCCATAGTAAATGGTAATAGCCTTAGAACTTACCTTAAAACTTATTTTAAATTCAAAGGGAAAATTCACAGTACAATCACACTTTTAGGGTTTGGCTTAATATTAAACAGGGATTTTTGTCATATAGTAACACTTGTCTAGTAATTAAGACATTTGTTTTTACACAAAGTCATAAGCATCATTTTAAAAGATAGTAGATTTAAGCTTTACAAAGTCAGAAAAAAATAATATTCTGTATTCAAATATGTGGTTTTAAAAAAATGTCTGTTGTTCCTTAAAAGCTCATGTATCCTAGACACTGAATGACATTTACACTATTTACAGATGACAGCACTACCACATAGCAGAATTGTAAAAATAATTTTCTATGAATCATTTTCTTTAGATTATATTTTCCAGTATTCTGGCTGCCATGAAATAATACATGTGCCAAACTTTTTTGAAATTACCAAAGAAGATGTATTACAATACCACGGCCTCCATTGTTCTTGCTCAGACATAGATCACTGGGAAATTTTAATGTCTAAACCAGCAAGAATAAAAATTTGTAATACTATTTCTTTGGAAATTGAGTAAGAGTTATTTTAAATAAAGAAAGTGTTGCACAAATCTTGTTATTATCTATTAAAAACTGACAATAGCTATTTTCCCTTGCCTGCTCAGATGCAGGCATGAGTGTTGCTCTTGCTCAGAACTTTGTATTTCTGATAAATGTGACTCATATTCTTTGTCATATATCAGCTGGATGACATAATATAATAGTGATGATGAGGATGACAGCTAGCATTAAAAAATATTATGTGTCATTGCGCTCTGCATTTTGCATGTAATATCTTATTTAACCTTCAAATCAAGTCTTAAAATATGTAACATTATTTCTCCATTTACCCATAGAAAATAGAGACATAAAGAAACTAAATAACTTGCCATGGACTGCGTATCTACTAAATGGGAGAGTCAAGACTCCAATCCAGTTTTATCTGGCCTCACAGCATAAACTCTGTGTTATGACAGATGAAATATTGTGATGACTAATTCTCAGATTTCAAGATTTTTTGTCAAAAATTGAAACAATAACAGAAATTTATGTAATAGAAGCAGGTTTGTTCTGAGAACTAAACAAGCATTTAAAAGAATGGGATTTCAGTGTTAATTAAGCAGTTATTCTTTCATCTGTTTCTTCTTGTCTCTCTCCTTTCTCTTTCTTTCTATCCCCCCTCTCTTTCTCTCTCCACTCATTTCTTCCACAAAATGGTAAAGATTCATTAATATTTGAGTTTATGGGAAAATGGCTGGTAGACCCCTAAATATGATGAAATGTTATATTAAATCACAGTATAAAATAAATATACAATAAAAATACATGAAAAGTCTTTCCTTGAAAGTTACTAGTATTATGCAAACATAACATCAGCATTGTTTATATAATTTTGTCATTTGAATGAGTATTACCAGTCATCTATTTCAATATTCACTATTCATTTTTACTCCAAAATCTCACAGAAAGATGTATTCCTATCTAAGTCACTCTTCACAAGTTCAGCCATAATAGTCTTTTAGCAACCAGAGTCTGTTTTGATTACTTATCATCCACTTGGACTCATCTTTATACATGTACTATTTTAGTTGTTAAATAATTTTTAATATCACTGCTAATCTTATGATTTCTCTTAGGGATTTTATTTATTCACTTTATCTTTACAGACATACTAAATGTATCCCTTAGGGATTTAAAAATCAATATTGCATGATAGATGTGTTGCTTCTAGTTCATCGAAAAACAGAGGCCAAAACACAATTACATTTGTATAAGTTCAAATAGGGGAAAAGCTTGTGAAAAAAAATGAGAGGGAGCCAGGATGAGTGGAACAGCACGTGTTGCCCATGGTCTGATAGCTGTCCCAGCCATCCCAGCTTTCTTCCATTTAATCTAAACAATAAATTTAAAGTAACCTCCCCTCTATAATATAATGTTCTTCATTGTCAAATCTACCACACATGAACACAATTAATGGGAAGAGATGAAACAATAATTCAATAAACCAAGTATTAAAGTGATAATGATTCCATTCTAAATAATTAAAATTTCACTAATCCACTGTTAATATAAAATAAATTGACTAATTGATTGCCTTTTACCAAATTTCTGGCTCCCCAAGGATCGAATGGCAAGGAGATAAAATACAAAATTCTGTTAAAATAAGTATGGCTTTCTGGCGAAAATATTTGAAAATTTTAAATGACTTTAAATTCCTTAGTCCATAACACCTATCAACAACAGCAACAACAAGCAAACAAATAGTTTAGACCTATCAGTTCTCCATTATCTCTTGTCTTGATAAAGGAATAATATTTTTTTTCAAACTGAGATTAGAGAGTAAGTGAACCAGCAAAAGACAATTAAGCTGGAGCTACACTTGCTTTCTCAAGTACTCAGCAATCTGGATGCAGCACAGTGCTGCTTTTATTCACCAGGCACAAATATAAATCAGCTTTAATGTCAATAAAGTCAGTAATGATAGATTTCATCACTGAAATATAACTAAGCAATAATGACCAGGAAAAAGGTAAGTAGCTCATAGCAACACAAGTTATTTCTTTTTTCATCCTAGGTGAAGTCAAGGGTAACTGGGAAGACTGGCCTTTCCCCCTCTGTTATTAACTGCAAATCATTCTTGTCATGTTAGAAAGCAGATTGTTTTTTCAAGTGTTATCCACCATTATGTTTGGATCACATAACATGACCTTATTCCTGGCAACTTAAACTCCATTTCCAATTAGCAAGAATGCTTGTAGTAGAGATTAAACATATCTGCCTAATAAGCCTTCTTACTATATCAGTATGAATTGATATAAATAAATTTATATTCTCTATTTCCCTGTGCTGATGTTACCTTGTGACCAAATTTCTCAATTTATTTTTATATTTTTCATATTGCTATTTTTTCATTTGCCATAAAACACAACAAAAATGAAAATGTAAAGTTTTCAATTTATGGTCTTAGTGAACTGAAAAATTAATTACATTATAGTATATAAATGGCAAGTAGAAGCTCTGCACACCAAAAGAAACTATTATTAGATTGAACTGGCAACCAACAGAATGGGAAAAATTTTTGCAATCTACCCATCTAACAAAAGACTAATATCCAGAATCTACAAAGAACTTAAACAAATCTACAAGAAAAAAAAACAAACAACCCCATCACAAAGTGGGCAAAGGATATGAACAGATACTTTTCAAAAGAAGACATTTATGCAGCCAACAAACATATAAAAAAAGCTCATCATCACTGATCATAAGAGAAATACCAATAAAAACCACACTGAGATACCATCTCAAGCCAGTTAGAATGGTGATCATTAAAAAATTTGGAGACAACAGATGCTGGAGAGGATGTGGGAAATAGAAACGCTTTTACACTGTTGGTGAGAATGTAAATTAGTTCAACCATTGTGGAAGACAGTGTGGCAATTCCTCAAGGATCTAGAAACAGAAATACCATTTGACCCAGCAATCTCATTACTTGGTATATACCCAAAGGATTATAAATCTTTCTTTTGTAAAGACACATGCACAGATATGTTCATTGCAGCACTGTTTACAATAGCAACAACTTGGAACCAACCCAAATGGCCATCAACAATAGACTGGATAAAGAAAATGTGGCACATATACACCATGGAATACTATGCAGCCATAAGAAAGGATGAGTTCATTTCCTTTGCAGGGACATGGAGGAAGCTGGAAACCATCATTCTCAGCAAACTGACACAAGAACAGAAAACCAAACACTGCATGTCCTCACTCGTAAGTGGCTGTTGAACAATGAAAATACATGGACACAGGGAGAAGAATATCACACACTGGGGCCTGTTGGGAGGTTGGGGGCTAGGGGAGGGATAGCAGTGGGTAGGGGGATTGGGGAGGGATAACATTAGGATAAATACCTAAAGTAGTTGACGGGGGGATAGATGCAGCAAACCACCATGTCATGTGTATACCTATGTAACAATCCTGCATGATCTGCACATGTACCCCAGGACTTAAAGTATAATAATAAAAAAAAAAATGGCAAGTAGAGGTAGAGGGCTTGTTTATATAAATAGAAAAATAGAAAAAATATTCTATTTTTTTAGCAAAAAATAGAATAAAAAACAAACAAAAAAAGCTTGAATGTAACAGGCACATTAGAAACTTAACTAAAACCATCACTTGAAGAAGATTCTATAAATTATACAATTTATTCAAATTGTGACTTGAAACATACTACCATTTTATGCACAGAGTGTTTGGCCCTCAGGGATTCTGGTCCTTAGCACTCCAAGGCCATGTTTCAGTACTTTTGGCTGACATCTAACCAATGTCTGGGCTGCTAATAACACACTTACTCAGTTAGCTCACCCATCTGTCCTCAGCCTATCATTTTGATAACTCTTATTAAAAGGAGCAACCAATATTACCATCGTTACTGTGATCTTATCTAATGGGATGATAAATCACTTCCATGCTCACAAGATTGTAAACAATCTTTAATTTAATTTATAAATATTAAATTTTTTTAAAATTCCAATTTCAAATAAAAATTAATGCACCAAATATTTTTTAGTGATTTTTGCACCATTTAATTCTGTCTTGATGTCATTTTCTGCTTTACTAGAACAGAAGTAAATTGAAAAACAGATGCAGGGTTTTAGAAAATGTTTATACTAAGACAGCTTGATTTTACATATACAACTTAATCGTTTATGTATGAATGCAACTTATAATTTCATTTCTATCTTGACTCATTTCTTAAATTATGAAGGAATAATTATTATAAAATAAGGAATAATTTGCCATATAACTCCAAATTGTCAGCTAGGTAAAGTTTAAATGCAGTTATTGGTATATAATTATGAAATTTCATATTTAACAAAAATAAATATTCACTAAAAATAAAAGTGTTGTCAGTTAATATTTTATTGACACTTAAATTTGTACATAAAACCTGTGAATTATATAAACTATCTTCTTGATGTCCTTGACTATATGATCAAATAGTATCATGAGGGTCCAAATATAAAATAATGTGCTAAATACTAAATGTTCCCCCTTCTTATATCTCTTTAAATATTGCCTTGCTAGATATTTTATTACATGTATTCAAATCAGCTTCATAGTTTGCATTAAGGCAAGTAAATGAAATATCTAAATTGCAATATATTTATAATGCTTAGTCTTTTTTTTTTCTTTTTCTTTATTTCTTTATTTTTTTGAGACAGAATCTCTCTCTGTCACCTGGGCTGGGGTGCAGTGGCGTAATCTCAGCTCACTTCAACCTCCGCCTCCCAGGTGCAAGTGATTCTCCTGCCTCACCCTCCTGAGTAGCTGGGATCACATGTGCCTGCCACCACGCCTTGCTAGTTTTGTATTTTTAGTAGAGACGGGGGTGGGTTTTGCCATGTTGACCAGGCTGGTCTCGAACTCCTGTCCTCAAGTGATCTGCCATCCTCAGCCTCCCAAAGTGCTGGTATTACAGGCGTGAGCCACCATGCCCAGCCTATAATGCATAGTATTAAAGCTTACCATTAAACTCTGGTAAATGTAAGAATTCTAACATTGTTCCAAAGAAATATTGGTAGTTCTATACTACAGAGGCCCTAATTATATTTTGTTTATTTATTTATTTATTTATTTATTTTTTTAAATCCAACTGGATTTTTTTTGACACAGAATACAGTATGGCTACAGAAACACCAAACTGAAAAAAAAAACACAGTTCCATCTAATTTATAATCAGGTAACAGCAGAGAAATATATTGTGTTTCAATAGGGAATGAATTGGTAAACTCATCATCTTTCTAGATTGTATAGCTTCAATATTTCTTATTGCCACTTTAAAAATTTTGATACACAGATTATCCTATACTAGATATGAAAAGTCAATAAATTTCATAGTTAAATGATGAAATTAGGTTTAAAAAAATTATCTCCTATTAAAGTCATGTGAAAAATGCCATGTTCTTTACAAAAGATAGTTTTAAAGAACTTTTCCCAGAGTTCAGTTTCTAAGTACAATAGATTAAACTACTAACAGAGCAACCCTCCGGAAGGTAACAATTTTAAACACTAGAAAAAATGCTACTACATTACAAAATAATACTACACAAAATTTTCATGGATGATATCCTGAAATATGTTTTCCGACTGTCTGTGAGGACTATAATTGAGATGACCCAGATAAATACGTTTTCTTCTTTGAAAATATTATTTTTTAAAATGAGATATAGATGGAATCTCACTATGTTGGCCAGGCTAGTCTCAAATTCCTGGGCTCAAGCAATCCTCCCACCTTGGCCTCCCAAATGTTGGGATTATAGGTATGAACCACCAGGCCTTGCACAGATAAGTACTTGAAGCAACTCTTAGGAGTATTCTCAATATTAGAAATATTAGAAAAAAAAAGTCTTTAAAATGAACTAAAATTCCACTTTAAGAAGACCAGAAAAGACCAAAGTAAACCCAAAGTTCGTAGAAGGATGAAAATAATAAATATAAGAACAGAAATGGATGCAATAGGAAACAAACAATGGAAAAAAGTTAGCAAAGCCAGAAGTTGGTTATTTGAAAATGCCAATAAAATTCTGAAGGATGACAACAGCAAAGAAGCCAAAGAGAAAACAAATAATTAAATCTTAGTGTATCCATAGTAATAATTACATTAAATATTAATGAATTAAATGCTTCAATTAAAAGACAGCAATTAGTTCTATTCTGTTGTTGTTTATCCACTTTATATTTCGTTCTTTTATTTTTCCATTCTAAAATTCAATTGATTGTTGTTTTATATGTTTTCTCTGTTAAATTTTCCACATTTTTCTTCACTGTGATTACATTTCCTTCAAGTAGTTTAGCTAGTCATTTACCAAGCTTTTTAGACAGAATTTTAATTTTTTTAATTATTAGTGTTTTTGTCTTTCTTCAATAGTTCACTAATATCTTCTCTAGATAATCTACATTGACATCTTGGGTTATATATTTCATATGCTGTCCACAATAACATGTAAATGTATATAGGATTTTTTCAACATTTTTACACATAAAATGGGATCAAATATGAACACTTTTTGAAATTTTGTTTTACTTATTAAAAATACTTAGGGAACATTTATAAAGCCAGTGACATAGCACTTCTTCTACCATTCTTTTGTGTGGAGGCAGTATTTCATGGAGTCAATTAAGTATTAAGACTTACTCAACAATTTTTTCTACTAGTATTATTTATCAAATCTGTTACAAAGAAAGATATTATGGGAGCTAAGAATTTATAAGTATCATCTCATTTTTAACATTTTTTACTACCTCATTTTGAATGTTTTCTTTGTAACAGTACAGAAAAGCAAATTTCTTTTTCATTTACTGTAATATTTCTGTCTTTTAATAAGAAAATCCAAATCTTTCATATGTGGTGTGGTAACACCATTATTTTTATTTCTACCATCTTATTATATATTTAGAAGTTTTTATTTGTATTGGTTTAACTTTAAAAAAATAATGGTTTGGTAGAATTCTAATTGTTATATTCCCCCCCCCCTCATTGTTTGAAGTCCCTTGTTCTACTGTTATGCTATTTGCTTTCACTTTTATTGCCCTCACAAATAAAAAATAAATCCCTTTATTATTACATACATACCGTATATCATTTCTTTCACAGTGCTTTCACTTCTGTTAACTCTGGTTCACAGCAGATCTTCAAATAACATTGTTTCATTCAATGACATCTTGTTATAACATTAATGAGAAACATAAAAAGGATTTCCACCCAGGGCACTACCTGTGTAAAGTTTACACATTCTCCCCATGTCTGTGTGGGTTTTCTCCCAGTTTTATCTCACATTCCAAAGACATACACATTAAGATAATTAGCATGTCTAAATTGTTCCAGTCTGAATGAATGTGGATATGGAAGTGAGTGTGCCCTGCAGTGGAATGGCATTCTGTCCACGTTTGGTTTCTATTTTGCACCCTGAAGCTGCTGAGACAGTCTTCAGCCACCTGTAACCCTGAACTGGAATAAGCAGGTGGAAAAATCAATAAATGAACGGATACAAATAATTGTAAAATTAAAAATCCATAAAATATACAATAATAATATAAATGCATAAACAATGCCATAGGAAAGCACTCAGTGAACTGGCCATATTTGTTATCCTTTTTGGATTTCCTGATAGGAGGAGGTGCTCCTTACAATTTTCATTTTGTAAATATTTATTTCTTGATTCAACTCACCACCACTATGGCTGCTATTACTCATTGAGTCACCAAATATTGGGTAAATAATTTTCTATTGTTGTTATTCATCTTTTTAAAATGTATGTATAGCTCACAATCATTTCAGTATTTCATATTAGAAGTGATTTGTGTTTTTAGTTAAAAGTTTATTGATGTTCCTGTGATCAGAAATATGCTGTAGGAACTGAACTCTTGTTTACACCAATTCACTTATGGTAAAAGTGGTTTTAATATACACAATTTTGCTTAAAATTGTTTCCAGGAACCTATGGATTACTCGCTGTACATCAATTCAATTATTTTCTTGGACTCTTGGGGGTTAGAAAAAACAGTGGTCTTCAGTCTGGCTTATGTCAACTTTTGCTCACATCTCCAAACATTTCTGCAGTCCAGGGTCTTCCCAACATTTACAGCTTTCTGGTCTTGCCCCATCCTCTAAGACACTTATCTGTAGGTTGTGATCTTGTGCTTTTGAGAGAAAGTCTTGCACTAGTGCTAGAGATGGGCTTAATCTAACATCTCATCTCTTACACAGTAGGGATAAGCCTGAGAACCTCTTTGGAAGGAGGACACATTTGTTTCTCTGCCTTTCCAAAATTATGTATCCCAATTATATATTTGATTTTATATGCATTTGATTAAGTAATTTAACTGTATATGTATATGTATGCACACATAAATATAGTAATTTGACTATATATGATAAACACATATAAATATGTGTATAGTGATTTGACTAAGATGATTTTTAATTGGCAAGAAAATGAAGATTAGCCATTTCACATAAACTAAAAAATTAAATTGTCCATGTATCAATATTTAAGTTGATGTTACTCTACATAAATGCCTGGTTGCACAGTAGGTATAACCCTATTTCATCATCGTTAGCTTATATGTCAATCTTTATTATGTGTATGACATTATCCATTGATATATGTCTAAACCAATCAGAAGTCTTATCTTTAAATGCACTCTGGGTTTACTATGTGAAATTAAATGTCCATTATTTACATGGGTAGCCTAAGAATAATTCTTAAAGCATAATGTACCAAGGTGTAACATTTTATTATTCATTTGGAATAAGAGATTTGTTTATATTGATGTTAAAATTTCCCATGAAACAAATTTATCATTGGACAGAGTTGCTAACAACTTTATATTTAAAATAAATTGTTTTATTTTTTCCTGTTATATTCAGCTGAAATTGGTAACCCTTATGCCATGTCTCTATATTGAGAGAAAATTTGTTCTAAATCTATACATTTGAATTTATAGAATTAGTTATGTAGTAAGCAGTTATTTAAATTTATAGAATGAGAACAAATGTTCACTCAATATAGAGACATGGCATATAGATTACCAATGTTAAACAAATTTAAGCCTTTTATAATATTTAAAAGCATCTATTTAATTTTATTTTGCTAATATAGGAATACAAGAAGCAGATGGTACAGTTAGAATTATGTTTCTATTTACGTGTATTTTAATAATAAATGAAAAGTATAGAGGTAGACTATCCACTAAGTATGCCTTTTTTTTTTAGTTATGAAGAGAGATAGAAATGTTACCTCTTGTTTTATTTTGAGTTAGTTCATGTTTGAGAGTTAATTAATGTTTATAATTTATACAGAAGAGAAAGATAAACATAGCAACATCTAGAACACACCAAAGAACATGTTTTTCATGAAAACACCTTATATCACGCAGTAGTTAAAATCAGAAGGAAGAGAAGCTTTTCTAATATTGCTTCCAAATATTTATTTACATTTTAAATTACACGTTTATACTTTTATTTATTATTTATTAGCTACAATAAGCAGTTAATATATTTTTCTTCTGTTTATATTAGGTGGCCAGTCTGCTTCAGAAGGTAGACTCATAAATGCCACCTACAGGGCAATTCTACATAGAATATTCTGTGATTGCTGTATAGAAAAGACTCTGGGTATTTAATGATACTTATAAGTTTTTCCGGAAGAATTTTGGATAGGTAATTAAAGGAATTAATTACAGCCAGAGTAAAGTGCTTAGGCAAAATTAGAAGGACAAGAATATTCATAGGGTTTTGGAAAATGAGAAGAGGTTTGTGTAATTGCAGTATACCATGCCAAGAGTACATAGTGTGGGCTAAAAATTGTAGCTGAACAGAAAGGTGTGACTCACCATAAGATAATTTTTGCATAGTTTTAATGAAGAAAATTTCTCCTCAAGTTTCAAACACACATATATATTTAATAAAATAAAATGTACTTGAAACATACACAGCCAATTGTGAAACCAAGAAAAATGATCAGGTACCAGGGAGATAAAAGGACTGGGAAAATGGAAAGTGATATGGCTTGGCTGTGTCCCCACCCCAAATCTCATCTTGAATTATAGCTCCCATAATTCCCTTGTGTTTTGGGAGGGACACACTGGGAGATAATTGAATTATGGGAGTGGTTTCCCACATACTGTTTGCATGGTAGTGAATAAGTCTCACAAAATCTGATGGTTTTATAAGGGGAAACCCCTTTCACTTGGCTCCCTCTCTTCTCTTGTCTGCCTCCATGTGACAGATGCCTTTCACCTTCTGCATGAATGTGAGGCTTCCCCACCCACATGGAACTGTTAATTCATAAACCTATCTTTCTTCCCAGTCTCAGGTATGTCTTTATCTGCAGCATGAACATGATTTAATACAGAAAGTAAGAGAATTAGCAGAGACTGAACCTTTAAGGTTACAGTGCTAGTGAAACTTGGCAAAGCTTCAGGTGCAAAGAGCTAGTGTTTTAAAGGCGAAAAGGGATCTAAGGTCATGCATGGCACAATTGAAACACTCATGCTTGCTTAAAGCTTGGATGTGTGTTGCAGTTGCAGTTATTATAAGCAGATAAATTAACTTAAAATAAGTTGAGAAATGGGAGAAACACAGAGTCCTAGCAGTAGGACATAAACATAATCATACAGGAGTGATAAAAATGCCTCTAGAATACAGAAACCATGGTTCTTCTGTAGAAAAACAACCCCTCTGAAGATGAGCTCACAGCCAAAAATTCCAAACCACATAACAAAGTATAGCACAGATAAGAAACACTTTAGAACAGAGAGAATAGTTCTCACATCAAGAACTAATATGATAAAACAGCTTGAAAGATGAATTAAAATAAGTACATTTTTACATGAAAAAGAAGAAATAGAAACCAAAAGTCAAAAACAAAAAACAAACTATGAAGAAGCAGAAAGTAAATATCACAAATAAAAGTCATTAATACTTTAAAAATCTTAACTAAGCCAGAGGTCCCAAACCCCCGGTACTGGTCCAGTTTGAGGCCTGTTAGGAACCGTGCCACACAGCAGGAGGTGAGCAGAAGGCGAGCAGGTAAAACTTCATTTGTACTTACAGCTGCTCCCCCATCACATTACTGCCTGAACTCTGAATCCTGTTAGATCAGTAATGGCATTAGATTCTCACTGGAGCAGGAACCCTATTATGAACTGTGCATGCAGGGGATCTAGGTTGCCTGCTCCTTATAAGAATCTAGTGCCTGATGGCCTGTCACTGTTTCCCATCATCCCCAGATGGAACCATCACTACACTATGGTGAGTTATATAATTATTTCACTATGTATTATAATGTAATAATAATACATATGAAGTGTACAATAAATGTAATGTGCTTGAATCATCCCCAAACTCCAGTTCATGGAAAAATTTTCTTCCATGAAACTGGTCTCTGGTGCCAAGGTGGGGGACTGCTGATCTAAGTAGCAGATCAGATCCAGGGGGAAGAGAGAATTAGTCTATCGGTATACAGTTTTGGGAATCACTGGAATGTAACACAAATAGATATGAAAACTATAAAAGTATAGTAGAGACATGGTGGAGAGATTTTTGAGGTCATTCACTCAAAAATTATCATCTACTGCATGCCAGCCACTTCTCAAAACATTTGAAATAAATCTGTGGAAAAAAAAAAAGTCCCGTCTTTAAGAAGTTTACATACTAGTCAGGCGTGAGAGTGGGATCAGGTCACAGTATAACATAGGGTGCTCTGGAAAGGTCGCATTGAGAAGAGGACATTTGAAAATAAATATTGGACAGACTAAGAAATTTGGTCAAATGGATAGTTATTAGATTTCTACTCTGGGCAGAAGGAAGAAATAGAGCAAATATCCTATGTTGGGAACATACACATTCCCCACAAACAGCATGTTTGTCCAACAAATAGCAAAGAGGTATTATTAGAAAAAGTGTAAGAAATAGAAGTAGCAGATGTGTTAGATATCATAATATTTAAGAAATTATAAGAATAACAAATATATTCAATAATGTATGAAAGCATTTGTGAGTTTTAGCAAAGTTATAAAAGCTGGGATATGATTTATATTACAGGATCATTCTAGCTAATGTGCTGGGAATGGCCTGTTGGGGTGAGGAAAAGTGCAAGCTTGAGATCTGGTATTAGGCTAGTGCAGTATTTCAATTCCAAAAGTAAGTAACAGAAAAAAAAACTGGAAGTAATTGTGTTCAAAGGAATAACTACAAACACGGCATAATTAAGAAAGACATGAGTCCTGAGACTGAGGCAGTATACTAAGTCAAGAATATCACACTACATACAAACATGTTCGCACATACACACACCTCAAAACTAGACACAATATAGGGAAATTGAAGAAAGTCAATGCAAATGAGTGCAATTAAAAAGCAATCAGAACTTACCTATAAAAATGATAATTAGACTGACGTGCATCGCTCATGAACAAAAGTAGAATTCAGAAGCGAATTGTGTAACATTTTCGAAGTTAACCATCATTCCAAATTCTTGTAATAGAAGAAGAGATCTTATCAGACTACACCTCTCTTGATAACAATTGTAAGCTGTGGACAAAATATTTTAAAACACAATGATTTGAAGTCACTGAAAAGGGACTAAACACTGCCAGAAAGTGGAGCTGATTTGACCTTTGTGAGGAGGAAGTAACCCTGAGTTAGCACTATATTTATATTGTTCAAAGAGTGTTCCTCAGTCTACATGGAGTGGGAAGTTAACTCAAACAGAAAACTCCAGAGTTTGTGACTTGAGGCATCAAAGAATTTGGAACTGCCAGAACGGGGAAATGACATGAAAAGAATATAGTTAAGGGCACAGAGGACAAAAACTGGCATATAAACTCCCCTCAATTTCTCAGCTGATTCTTGAAATAAGAATCGGACCTCTCAAGAAGCATAGTGAAAAGCCACTGAAAATATGAAAGACTGAAAAGCTAAGCAGAAATTTCAGCTCCAGCTTTACTTTAAACATAATAATAAGTATACGTTATTGTTTAAGAGTGGACTTTGTTTCCTAAAAACAGAAAATTAGTTATCATACAGTTTGTGTTGATCAGGAAATAATGGAAGAAAGAGAATTATGAAAGCATAAAATGTATATATCATTTCGGTCAAATACTGTACATTAAGTAAATATAAAAACCTGTAGAAATTTTTGCAGAAATTTCAAGAGAAGCTAGGGGAAATTTGAAAATTTCTGTATGGAAATCTAATAAAATCTTAAAAACCTCCTAATGCATTATTTTTATTTCCTCTGGAAACTGTACAGCTGTATAATTTTGGGTGTTACACATATCTATTCCGTGTTTCTTTTGCAATATTTATGTCTCCATACTTCTTTGTTAACATATATTATTAGCAGGACTATCAGAATATAGAAATCCAGTTAACCGTATTAGGCTTTTCAATGCTTTTTGAGTCTTACTATTGCTGCATGAATCAGAAAAGTTAGAATAATAATAGCTACCATCTATTATTATGGTTTAAGTACTATACTAATTAAAGTTAAAAGGAAAGATTTAACTCACCAATCCTTAAAGGTATGTACTAGTATGATCTCTTTTTTATAGAAGATAAAACTGAAGCAAAGAGAGGATAAATAACTTACCTAAGTCCATGAAAAAAATTCAGAACTTATTCGTTTAGTTCTGTGACCTGCCCCTTTTATCACTTTTCTATATTCCTTTTAGAAATTTAGAATTTACATCACTAAAAACCCAGATTTTACAGAAATCATATTTTACCAAAGAAATTATTCCATATGCATTTTCCACTTAAAATACATAATATAGAGAATATTCTAGGGGGGGGGAAGGGTGAGGGACAATACTGATAAAGTCTAAATAAGGCAGTCTCTGCGTGTCTTTAACTCACAATAGTTTGATACAGTCTAGGATACATGTGTGTAGAAAAGCACATGCAAATGCACATTAATTCACACAAAGACAGCAGCATACAGAGGCTTAGTATTTTTGTCATTGATACCTCAATATTGTTCCCACAGAGTACTGTGGTCCTATCTTAGATATTCACTCAGTGCCAACTTTTCTGAGTGACCTTTCTCTTCCCTGTATTTTTTTGTGATTTTTAATGTTGTTAGTTTGTTTATTGGTTTGAGATCCTAGAAAAGCTATCAGAAGAAAAGTTAGACAAGAAATACAAAAGCCTTCACAGGAAAAAAAAAAAGCCTTACTTTAATTCAAGTCAGTTTCTGATTATATTAAGTCATCTGTAATACTAGTTTCCGAAGATAATGCAATGCAGAAATTAAAAGATTATGGAAGAAAGTAACATAATCAAGATGTTTTAATTTCTTTACCATTTTTGTTTGCAATGTCAGTCACTGAACCAAAAATTTAGTAACTTTTGGCAGATAAGGAAGAAAGAATGCATGACAAACTAAAAACAAAGAGAACTAACAAAAATTAGAAACAGATTCATAAAAATTATAGCTATATTAGAAGCTGACTTTATTACAAATTGAGTATTTAGAAATTGTATCTATATTAGAAATCTCTATATATAAGAGATACGTGAATATTGCATTGGATATTCTCGATATCCTTTGATGTATTAGAAATTGGCTTGAAAATAACTGTTTAACATACTTGAAGACTTAAAAGGCAAGATTGTAAATTTTGGCAGAGCACAGGATCTATAATAAAGGATGGCAGAAGGTAGAGACAGAAGAAATGGTGAACAGATAATATTTGAAGATAGACAATGACTTACTTTTTCTCAAAATTGAAGGAGAAAAATAGCCACCGATTAAAGATGTATCATGAACTGCCATACAGGATGACATTTTAAAAATCACATGCAGGAACATCATAGTTAACCTAAGGAAAACAAAATGCAAGAAAACATTCTTAAAACAATTCAGAGAAAAGGAGATATATGACCATCTACAAGAAAAAAAAATTGTTAAAAGAAAATTAATCTAATATAGATAGCTAGAAAAATATCATAAATTATATACAATGACAAAACATTGAAATATTACCTCCAAGTTCGAGCATTAGACAAGAATGCTAGAGGTCACATCTGTTCAGAATTGCCTTTGAGGTCACAGTCAGTACAAGAAGGAAAGACAAATCTTAAAGGCATAAAGATTTGAAACAAACAATAAGCCTGCCAGCATTTGTAAACTAACAATTCATATTGTAGAAAATGTAAATGAATCTCCAAAGAATTCAACAAGATTACTGAACTCAAGGTTCATATGGAAAATCAATAATATTTATATATTCCAGTCAAAAATATAAAAAATGCAATTTGAAAATGCTAAAATAGCTTCAAAATAAATAAATATATAGGAATAAGTGCAAAACACATTATATAAACTGTAAAATAATTAAAATATTAGTTGAAGAAATGTATTGTGTTCCTAAATTAAAAGAATAACATAAAAATATGAATGCTCTGAATGGTATTGCCTAAGTTTTCTTCCAGAGATTTTACAGTGTTAGGACTCATGTTTAAATCTTTAATTCATCTAGAGTTAATTTTTGTATAAGGTGTAAGGAAGGGATCCAGTTTCAGCTTTCTGCATATAGCTAGCCAATTTCCCCAATACCATTTATTAAATAGGAAATCTTTTCCCCCATTGCTTGTTTTTGTCAGGTTTGCAAAGATCAAATGGTTGTAGTTGTGTGTTGTTGTTCTTTCTGAGGCCTCTGTTCTGTTCCATTGATCTATATTTCTGTTTTGGTACCAGTACCATACTATTTTGATTACAGTAGCCTTGTAAGATGACTAAAACACCAAAAGCAATGGCAACAAAAGCCAAAATAGACAAATGGGATCTAATTAAACGTAAGAAGCTTCTGCACAGCGAAAGAAGCTATCAATTTGAGGGAACCAGCAACCAACAGAATGGGAAAACATTTTTGCAATCTGCCCATCTGACAAAGGCTGCTATCCAGAATCTATGGAGAACTTAAACAAATTTACAAGGAAAAAAACAAACAACCCCATCAAGAAGCAGGCGAAGAATATGAACCAGACACTTTTCAAAAGAAGATATTTATGTAGCCAACAAACATGAAAAAAAGCTCATCATCACTGGTCATTAGAGAAATGCAAATCAAAACCACATTGAGATGCCACCTCACACCAGTTAGAATGGTGATCATTAAAAAATCGGGAGACAACAGATGCTGGAGAGGATGTTGAGAAATAGGAACACTTTCATACTGTTGATGGGAGTGTAAATTAATTCAGCCATTGTGAAAGAAACTGTGGCGATTCCTCAAGGATCTAGAAATTGAAATACTATTTGACCCGGCAATACCATTACTGGGTATATACCCAAAGGATTATAAGTTGTTCTGTTATAAAGACACAGGCAAACACATATGTTTATTGCAGCACTGTTCACAATAGCAAAGAATTGAAACCACCATGGAATACTATGCAGCCATGAAAAGGACGAGTTCATGTCCTTTGTAGGGACATGGATTAAACTAGAAACCTTCATTCTCAGCAAAATGACACAAGAACAGAAAACCAAACACCACATGTTCTCACTCATAGGTGGGTGTTGAAGAATGAGAACACATGGACACAGGGAGGGGAACATCACACAACAGGGCCTGGGGGGTGGGGGCTAGGGGAGAAATAGCAGGGGGTGGAGATATAGGGGAGGGGATAGCATTAGTAGAAATACCCAATGTAGATGACGAGGCAATGGATGCAGCAAACCACCACCATGGCACATGTATACCTATGCAACAAACCTGCATGATCTGCACATGTACCCTAGAACTTAAAGTATAATAAATAAATAAATAAATAAATAAGAATGCTCCTAAATTCATCTAAAAATCCATTGCAATTTCATTTCAAACCTTATCAGGAATATGGAATAATATTTTGAAAGTAAATGGAAATCTTAAAGACATAAGCAAAACAATCTTGTCAAAAAAGAACATAATGGACAATATATTCTACCATTTATCAAAATTGTTGTAAAGTTGCAATGATTAAGGGAGTGTTGTTTTGCCACACTGATACACAATAGACCAAAGCAGAATTTTCAGAGGCAATTTATACATATATGAACATGTATATAAGACAAAGGTGGCATTTTAGAGTATTGGCAAATGAGACAATACTTTTAATAAGTGATTCTGGATTAACTTCCATTAATGAAAACAGAATAATTACCTTACATTGAAAGACAGCAACAGAGTTTTGTTAGCATACTTTTTAATCTCTGTAAAGAGGTTATTTGCAGCACACATATTAAAGAAGGGAGTGATATCTGGAAAACATTAATAACTTCCACATCTTAAGAAAATGAGGGACTACTTAAAACAAAAGTGGACCAAAAGACTTGGATAGGAGCTTTTCAAAAGAGGAAGGATATACAAGTCTTTACCCTGTGAAGATGTGGTTAATTTTAAATGCAAAACTATTGCTACAATGAGATATTCTTCATCAAAATGGCTGAGGTTTTTGTTTTATTTTTAAGACAATGCAAGGGTGTGGAGTCACTTATATCTCAAGTGCTGCTGGTGAAAAAATAAATCAGTGCAAATCCTTTTAAAAACTTTTGGCATTGCCTAAAGAATATGAATATATGTAGCCCAGCATATATATACTCCTAACTGTGAACATAACAGAAATACACATATATGTATACCAATTGTAATGTTCTGAAGTGTTCATCACAATATTATAATAGCCAAAATTTAGAGAACCTCCAAATTTCCATTGAATGTAGAATGGATAAATTGTTATAGTCAATAAAATATCACACACTAATATAAACAAAATAATGCTGTAGACATGTATAAATATCACATACATTCTTAAATAACACAAATGTAATTTTAACTGAAAAAGACATGAAAAATATATTGAGTAAAATTTAATTTTTGTAGAGCTAAAAACATCTGTGGTTAGAAGTTACAATGATGGCTTCTTCAGTGGTGCTGGAAATGTTGTTTTTTGATGTGATGGTAGTTATGTGATTATGGTTACCATGGTATGTTCAGTTTATGATTATTCATTGATGTGTGCACTTAGAACTCGATAAGTTAATGGTCTGACCAATCAGTCCATCATTTAGCTCATTATGCCCTATATAGCACTAGGAGTAAAAGAAAAACAAGTGGGTTATTGCTTATTTATTTCATTTCTGACCATTTAGTCCTTATCTCTGCATATTAAGAGTTGTTATAAGATCTATTAATTTTATTAAACAAATTTTGGGCACTGTGCTGAGTTAGCAATTAGATGACAATTGTGATAAAGCCCAGTGTTTTTGTTTGTTTGTTTTGTTTTGTTTTATTGAGACAGAGTCTCGCTCTGTTGCCCAGGCTGGAGTGCAGTGGTGCGATCTCAGCTCACTGTAACCTCTGCCTCCCAGGTTCAAGCAATTATCCTGCCTCAGCCTCCCAAGTAGCTGGGATTACAGGCACACGTCACCACACTCAGCTAATTTTTATTTTATTTTTGTATTTTTAGTAGAGGCAGGGTTTTTACCATGTTGGCCAGGCTGGTCTCAAGCTCCTGACTTCAGGTGATCCACCTGCCTCAGCCTTCTAAAGTGCTGGGATTAGAGGCATGAACCACAGTACCCAGCCCTGTTCTTTTTCCGTTAAGTCTAATTTGGATATAATTTTAAATGATTTCAGAGACACTGTCATGGGACAGCTCTTTCTTTGCTTCAGTATATGTGAAGTTTTATTTATTTTATCTATTTTGCCTGGTTTCCTAGAAACCTGCACTTACTCTGCCCTCTATTTTACTACTCGGAAGACTTTGCATAGACCAAGTTATATGACTGAAATTGCACCTCCATATTTTAAGGCTAGAAGAATATGCTTAAAATGAATGTATCAACCCACAACTCTTTGTAAATAATTTTGTTTATTATGTTTTTAATTGATTTAAGTATTTATGAAAATAAAGTCTTTTACAAATGATATTTAGAGTTTCATTATTTTTTAGGCTTCATGCATCTGAAATATAGCCACCAAAACAAGTCAAGTCTTTGAGCTCACTTAAACTAGCATCACAAGCAAAAATACTATTTTTAGTTTAGTAATTTTCTTTCATAACTCAAAATATACTCAAATTATAAATAGGGGAGTATGCCTAAAGTAAAGACATGAAAAAGCAGCAGGTACAAAGAGAGATATAAAAAATAAAATCATATGTGAGACTTCAATATGGCTTGCAAACAGATTTTTAAGACTTGATAAAAATTACTCCCCTAGAAATACAGCTACCTGGATACCGGTAAACAAATTCCTACCATTTTTTCTTGAAGTTTGATTAAATATACCTATGGAAATTTAGTACTTCAAATATTAGACCGTTAGAATAAACTTGCCTTTTACCTTAAAGAAAATGCAAAAAAAACAGTTTTAGAAGTACAGTTGACTCTTGAACAACATGGGTTTTAACTGAACAATACATGAATTTATTTAAATACTTAGGCTCTCCTACATCCTCAACCAAATACGGATCAAAAATACAATATTGGCAGGATGGAGGACCAAAGTGGATTTGAAGGGTCAATTGAGGAACTAAAGTATGAGTGGATTTTGGTATCCGTGGGAGGTCCTGAAAATAATCCCTCATAGACACTTAGGGATGACTGTAATGGAAACAAATTACTCATTTTTAAAAAAATCCCTGTAATCATGAATAAGAAAATAAATACAATAGAACTGACTATTAAATGTAGGTTTATTAATATTATTAAATTATGATTATGTAACTCAATAAAAGAGCTAAATATAGAAATATAGAATTTCAGAGAATATATGGAAGACTGTAGTAATAAAGATTTCATTGAAATTGATTAGTAAAGTAAGTATATACAACCAAATTTTCCAAAAAATAAGTAAAGCATCATTAAATATCAATAATCATGAAAAAAAGGAAAAAGGTTTATTTGAAAAGTATTTTCCAGTGAACTTGGAATCTATAAAGTTTTAGAGGTGAATATTTTTGTATACTTAGGTAATAGAAACATATGTAGACATATATGCTGTGGGAACTTCCCAGTTAACTTTGCAAAGAATCAAACTTAATATCAGAAAACACAAAAGTTTCTCTTATTAAAGATATTCTTTTTTTGTTGTTGTACTCAAGGAAACATTGTTTTATTCTCCCCCTACTTTATGGAATTTGCCAATATAAAATGTTTGAAAAAGATGGAAATAAATCTAAATAAGTAATGATTAATTCATATAATGACATCACATGTAGAAATTAAACATTTCAAACAATAAGGCAAAAAGGGGCTTATGTTAAATTAAGTATTATTTAGTCTGAAGTTACCATACAGTGAATAACAAAATAGTAGTTCTACATGTATTACATTTTATCTTTATAGCAATATTACTATTTAAGATTTATTTTTCCTATTTGAGTTCTCAAGGAAAGATATATTAGATAACTCGACCAAGTTCTTTAAACTGATGGATGAGACAGCTCTTGGAGCTAGGCCTGATGGTCTCTAAAAGGCATGATTAGCCTCATTGCTTTTATACTTTCATTTTTCTTATTAAATGGAATGATATAAAATAATTATATTTATGAATAATCTCTACTATGTTCATTTTCCCCAAACACCCCCAACAATTAAAACTATGCACATTTATCACTGAGGTGTAGAATCACAAATTACTTTTTAAATTTATATATGCTTCCATATTTGATGAATAAAATTACTTTTTAAAATATATATGCTTTTATAATTACAAAAATAATGTTTTTACTTCCATAGAGAGTCTTCAAGTTATCACACACACTCTCTCTCTCTCTCTCTCTCTTCTCTTTCTCTTTGTTTATCTCTCTCTGACATGTACTAAACTTGAGTTGTCATTCTGGGGTTTTAAAAGTTTTGGCTTAATTGTGAGTCAGTAGAGGAAATTTTCTTTTTAATTGCTTAATTCTATATCCTTAGAACTCTAAAGATAAACAAAAAAAGAAAATCAAGACTAATAAGAACTCATTTCATTGTTTGATAAATTGCAGAGTTTTAAAGGGTTTTAAAATTGAACCACCGAACATTTGAGCTACCAGAGACCTTGGAAGGTCATGAAGTTCACCTTCGGCAATGCTACAGAGACCAGTATAGTAATATCTCATGCATATTCTCCATTTGAATGCTTCCAGTGACAGACTGCTCATGATTATCTCAGAACATAGTCCATACTTATGATTAGCATTTATAATTTTGAAGAAATTTCTCCTTATTCTGAGAAAACCTCCTCCCTTCTTATATAAATGAGTATAATTGCTTTTCCAGAATCACAGTCTATCAAATTTTATTTAGATATTTAATACCCCTTTCCTAAAATATTTTAGTGTTTAATGTCTTCAAAATATTCTCATTTGAGATGGCTTCCAGACCCTCAATATTCTGATCACTCATCTGGGAATATTTTTATGCACTTGTCAATGTCCTTCTCAACCGTGATGCCAAGAATTGAAAATGATACTCAAGATGATGTATGATTAATGCACAAAACAGTAGAACTAGTTCCTTTTTTAATTCTGAACACCACATTTCTATTAATAAAACCTAATAATGCATTAGCTGTCTTTTGACAGCCATGTCACAGTGTTGACTCTCAATGAAATTACAGTTATTATAACTTCTAGCTAGTTTACATATGAAAAGTGGTTAAATCAGACTTTATGAAGGCAGACATTTTAAGCTTAAGAAAAAAAATTGTAAGAATAATATGACAATTTCTCAGAAGCAACCCAATCAACTGTGAGTAACCTCAGTGGTGTTATTTTAAAAAAAGAAAAGAGAAGAAAGTAACTTCAAAGATGATGCTAGATGTATCAGTAGCTTTTTCTTCACTTTACAGGGAGAACAGGTATATGTAGACTTCTGGACAAGGTAACAATAGATGCATTTTCTCCTCCTTTGAATAGTATTAGCATGGTATATCATTATCACTCTTTATGTTTACTTTTAACCTACCTGAGTGCTTATGTTTAATTCTTTTGTAGAGAACTCACTTATCTATTCTGAAAATTTTTGTCTTTTAACTGCTATATTTAGATCACTCACATTTACAGTGCTCGTTAATAGTCAGATTAGTATCTACCACGTTATATTTGTATTCTCTTTCCTGCATTTCTCATTCCTATTTTCAATCTTTTTCTCACCTAGTTTTAATTAAGAGTTTAATCTGACTTACTGGTATCTCTTCTCTTAGCCTGCCATTTATGGTTCTTTTAATTTTGTTTTCTTTTGAATGTACAACATGCCTATTAAAATAATTAGTCTGCCTTCAAATACATTATATGACTTCACATATAGTACAAGTAGCTCATAACAATTTATCTCCAATTTCTCCTTCCTACTCATTATTTCATTGTCATCATTTATCTATCCATATGATATAATTACCCAGTCTGCTGTTATTATTATTGCTTTAAGCAGTTATACATAAATTTAAAGTGAGAATAGTAAAAAGAGTATGTTTTACCTTCATATTCTTCCTCCTCTAAAACTCTTCCTTTGTTGATGGGGATCCTAATTTCTGATCTGTATAATTTTTATTCTCCCTGAAGTACTTCTTTTAACATTATTCGCAGAGCAAATGTGCTAGTGACTAATTCCCCAAGTTTTGTTTGTATGAGGAAAGTCTTTTTTTTACTTCAGCAGGATAATTTCACAGGATATAGAATTCTAGACTTTTGTTGTTTTTGTTTATTTTCAACACCTTAATATTTCAATGTATTTATCTTTTTTTTTTTTGCATGGTTTCGGAAATGAAGTCTGATGTAATTATTGTCTTTGTTCCTCTATAGACAAGATACTCTCTTCTTCCCTGACCACCTTCAAGTTTTCTCTTTCTCTTTGATTTCTGCAGCTTGAATATAACATGTCTAGGTGGAATGTGTGTGTGTGTGTGTATATTTTGTATTTATTCTCTGTTGGAGCTTGTGAACCACACGAAGTCTGCATGTTCTGTTAATTCTAACTAACTTCAGTGAAAGTGATAGAAGTAGCCAACCCATAACATTTACTATGTGCTACCATGTGTTAGGCACTGATAGATGTAGATAGGTAGAGGACAAATAAAAATATAGACATAGATATTGATTTATAAATTGATATTTATTTGTACATATATATTCACATCTGTATATGTATATAGCCTCTTTTAATTCTTACAATAACTCTTTTAGGTAGTTACTTATCTCTATTTCATAATTGTAGAAATGGAAGACTAACATAGTATAACGTGTGCAAATTCACATAGAAGAGCCCAAATTCAAACCCAGGCAGTCAAATTTTAGATTTTGTGCTGCATAGCCATCATATTTTATTGCCTATGTAACTAAATATGTTTTTAGCTGTGCACCAGAACTGGAAGCTGTGGCTGAGTACCATCCACAGATCAGCACCACAGAGGAATTTTTGTGGATATTTATGCAACTGAGATTACATTTAAAAACAGATTAATGTATAATGGCACTTCTATGGAAAAGCAGGATAGCTGCAAATTCAAGGAAAGAGACTCTGATAGCAATTACCTGACACTCCCTAATTCAGCGAGTTAAGTTTAAGCTCTGGAGATCTTTGGAGACACCTGGTTTCCTTGTCATAGGAAACTGATGAGATTTAGATCCCCAGCCTTCAAGGCTTTATGATTCCCAGGTGTTGGTCTTCCACTGAGAGTCATCTTGAGCAGGGAACAATGCTACTAAACCTTGCTCCTTTAGGGAGCACTCACGTCAACCCAAGAAAACAAAGAATGCGGGGCGCGGTGGCTCACGCCTGTACTCCTAGCACTTTAGGAGGCCGAGGCAGGTGGATCATCTGAGGTCAGGAGTTTGAGATCAGCCTGGCCAACATGGTGAAACCCTATCTCTAAAAAAAAAAAAAAAGGAAAAAGAAAACAAAGACTAACACATTTCTGTGATTCCAACTTCTTTCTTACTTCTCTCAGGCTCCTGAATCTCAGTAGTAATAAAGCAAGATTACTGTAAATATTACTTATACATTTTTTCTCCAATTAATTTAAAGTATTCAAGGTACACAAATCTCCCATTCAACTATAAGCCAAACTTAGGCAAGCACAATCTGCCTTATGCAAGGAGTTGCGAAATGTGAAAAAATCATTACTTTCAGGAGAAAGTACAATCTTTGGAGAGATCCTAAGCAGAGACATCCAGCTGAGTTTTTCCCTGATTCCTAATCCTTGGAAATGGTGCAATATGTTGAAAGTTGGTTGTTTTAAGTTGCCAGGTTTTGAAGTCATTTATTACCCAATAATGAATATATACCATATGTTTCTCTTCATATGAAATCCTAAGTGGGATAAAACTAAATGATATTGAAATGTACAACACTGCTAAGTTTTGGAAGTAATCTGTTAAACCACAATAGATAACTACTACTAACAGGCATAAAGTGAAAGGGAGAGAATAAAGGAAAGAAAGAGAGGGGGAAGAGAGACACACACACACAAAGAGAAGGAGAGAGAGAGAGGAGACAATGATAAAGCAAACTGAAGAAAATGTAAAAATTAGTGAATCTTGGTGAAAATATATATGGATATTCTCTTACTACTGTTTCATAGTTTTTGTTAGTTTGTAATTATACAAAAACAAAAACATAGTAACAAATAAGAACAAGTAAATAATGTCATGGTCAACTCACACAAACAATATTTGGCATATAATTGTTCACCAAATGGTAGCAGTTATCATCATCATTATTACCACTGTTAAATTGATGTGAGTCTCATGTAGCAATAGATATAATCAAGGAAAAATTGATAAAACAACTCCATGTATTTTCAGAAAACCTGCTATCAAAATATAAGGTAGGCTACTTTCTATTTCCAAAAGCTGATGAAAAATGTACAATATTGAACTTTTTAAATTTTTAATGTTTAATTTTGACTACATAGTCAGTGTACATAGTTATAGAGCACATGAGAGGTTTTAAAGTGGGCATACAATGCATAATAATCACATCATGTAAAACAGGGTATCAATGTCCTCAAGCATTTATGCTTTGTGTTACAAAAAATCAAAATATACTCTTTCAGTTATTTTTAAATATATGACAAAATTATTTTGACTATAGTCACTGATATGGTTTGGCTGGGTTCCCACCCAAATCTCATCCTGTAGCTCCCATAATTCCCATGTGTTGTGGGAGGGAGCTGGAGGGAGGTTATTGATTCATGGGGGCAGACTTTTCCTGTGCTATTCTCGTGATAGTGAATGGGTATCATGAGATCTGATGGTTTTAAAAATGGTAGTTTCTCCACACAAGCTCTCTCTTTGTCTGCTGCCATCCACATGTAAGATGTAACTTGCTCCTCCTTGCCTTCCACCATGATTGTGAGGGCCCCCCCAACCATGTGGTACTGTAAGTCCAATAAACCTCTTTCTTTTGTAAATTGCCCGGTCTTGGGTATGTCTTTATCAGCAGTGTGAAAAAGGATGAATACAGTAAATTGTTAACAATAGAATAGGGCACTGCTGAAAAGAAACCCAGTGATGTGGAAGCAACTGTGGAACTCGGTAACAGACAGAATTTGGAACAGTTTGGAGGACTCAGAAGAAAACCAGAAAATGTGGGACAGTGTGGAACTTATTAGAGATTTGTTGAATGGTTTTGTCCAAAATGCTGATAGAGATATGACCAATAAAGTCCAGGCTGAGGTTGTCTCCAGTGAGATGAGGAACCTGTTGGGAACTGGAGCAAAGATGACTCTGGTTATGTTTTAGCAAAGAGACTGGTGGCATTTTGCCTCTGACCTAGAGATCTGTGGAACTTTGAACTTGAGAGAGATGAATTAGTATATCTGGCAGAAGAAATTTCTAAGAAACAAAGCAGTCAAGAGGTGACTTGGGTGCTGTTAAAGGCATTCTGATTTATAAGGGAAGAAGAGCATAAAAGTTCAGAAAACATAAAACCTCACAATTTTATATAAAATAAAATCCCATTTTCTGAGGAGAAATTCAATCTGGTTGCAAAAATTTCATAAGTATTGAGGAGTCAAAATTATAATCCCCAAGACAATAGGGAAAATGTCTCCAGGGCATTTCAGAAGTCTTCATGGCAGCTCCTCCCATCACAGGCTCAGAGAACTAGGAGGAAAAGTGGTTTTGTGAGCCAGACCCACGGTTCCCATGCTGTGTGCAACCAAGGGACTTGGTGCTCTGCATCCCAGCCACTCCAGCCATGGCTGAAAGGGGCCAATGTAGAGCTCAGGCCGTGGCTTCAAAGGGCACAAGCCCTAAGTCTTGGCAGCTTCCACATGGTGTTGAGCTTGTGGGTGCACAGAAGTCAATAATTGAGGTTTGGGAACTTTCACTTAGATTTCAGAAGATGTATGGAAATTCCAGGATGCCCAGGCAGAATTTTGCTGTAGTGGCAGAGTCCTCATGGAAAGCCTCTGCTAGGGTAGTATGGATGGGAAATGTGGGGTGGGAGTCCCCACACAGTGTCTAGTGGAGCTGTGAGAAGAGGACCACCATCCTTCAGACCCCAGAATGGTAGATCCACCTACAACTTGTATCATGCACCTGGAAAAGCCACAGACACTCAATGCCAGGCCATGAAGGCAGCTGGCAGGGAGGCTGTACCCTGCAAAGCCACAGCCACTGGATGGAGCTGCCCAAGGCCATGGCAACCCATCTCCTGCATGAAGGTAACCTGGAAGTGAGACATGGATTCAAAGGAGATCATTTTGGAGCTTTAAAATTTGACTGCTCCATTGGATTTCGGACTTGCATAGGGCCTGTAGCCCTTTTGTTTTGGCCAATTTCTCCCATTTAAAATGGCTGTATTACCCAATGCCTGTACCCCCATTGTATCTAGGAAGTAACTAAGTTGTTTTTTTTTATTTTACAGGCTCATAGGCAGAAAAGACTGCCACTACACTTCCCATACTTCTATTATCCTTCTACCATCTATCTCCATGAATTCAATAGTTTTGAATTTTAGGCCATACAAATAATCTGTGAGATTACCCCTTTGAAGAAATTTTCTACCCCTAACTCTTTCTTTTCCTCCCTCTTAAAGCTAATAATGCTCAGATTTTCCCTTTTGTGGCTATTTTCTAGATCTTGTAGGCATGCTTCATTCTTTCTTATTCTCTTTTATTTTGTTTCCCCTGACTGTGTATTTTAAAATAGCCTGTCTTCCAGCTCACCAATTCTTTCTTCTGCTTGATTAATTCTGTCATTAAGAAACTTTGATGTATTATTCTGTATATCAACTGCATTTTTCAATTCTGGAATTTATGCTTTATTCTTATTATTTCAATATATTTGTTTAATTTGTCTAATATAATTAGGAATTCCTTCTCTGTGTTTTCTTGAATTTCTTTGGGTTTTCTCAAAACAGCTCTTTTGAATTATCTGTCTAAAAGCTCACATATCTCTGTTTCTATAAGATTGATTTCTGGTGCCTCATTTAATTCATTTAGTGAGGTCATGTTTTCCTGGGTGATGTTGATGCTTATAGATGTTTATTGGTGTCTGGGCATGAAATAGTTAGGTATTTGTTGAAGTCCTCACAGTCTGGGCTTATTTGTGCCTGTGTTTCTTGGGAATGCTTTCTAGGTATCCAAGGGAACTTGAGTCCAAAGCCCAAGAATGCTGTGATTGCAGACTTCAGAAGTACCAACTTGGTGATCTTGGATAAGCTCCAAAGGAATTTTCTGGATTACCAGGTAGACTCTTGTTCTTTTTTTTCCTTATTTTCTCCCAAAAAATGGAGTGTCTCTGTGCTGAGCTGCCTTGAACTGGGAGTGTGCTGATGCAAGCACCCCTGCAGCCACCACCACTGGAACTGTGCTAGGTCATACCTGAAACCAGCACAGCATTGCATCTCACCCAAGATCCACTGTATCCACTACCTGGCTACCATCTATGTTCACTCAACACCTTAAAGCTCTGATCAGCAGGTGGTTAGGCCAGCCAGGTTTGTGTCCTTCCCTATAGGGCAGCGAGTTCTCCCAGGCCCTGGGCAGGTCCACAGATGCTGATTGGGAGCCAGAGACTAGAGTAAAGAAACCTTAGAAATTTGCCTGATGGTAAATCCTACTGTGGCTAGCTTGCACTCACACCATAAAACAGTCTTTCCCACTCTTTCCTCCCATTTCCATAAGTGGAGAAGCCTCTCCCCATGGCCACCACCACCAGCAGCCTATGGGGGGTTCAGCCAGGCCACCACTGATGTTCAGTTAAAGCCCAAGAGCCTTCAGTTAGCTTATGGTGAATGCTGCTAGGCCTGGGACTTACCATTTAGGGCTTGGTCTCCCCTCTGGCCCAGAGAAGGTTCAGAAATGCTGTCTAAGAGCCTAGACCCAGATTCAGAGACCCCAAGAGCCAGTTTGTTGCTCAACCTCACTGTGGCTGAGCTAGTCCCTAAGGTATAAGACAAAATCCTCTTTACTTTTCCTCCTGCTTTACTCAAACAGAAGGAGGTTTTTGTTGTTGTTGTTGTTGTTGTTTTTGCCATAACCACCACAGCTGGGAATGGGTTGGATCACACCTGAATCCAGCACACCTCAGAGCCCTGCCCCAGTGGAGTATTCCCTACATAATACTGCTAATCATTCAGGGCCCAAAGACCCTTTAGTCAGTAGGTAATGAATCCTGCCAAGACTGGGTTTTTCCTTTCAAGGCAGTGGGTTCCCTTTTGGCCCAGGGTGAGTCTAGAAATATCATCTGTGAGCTTCAGCCTAGAATGGGGACCAAATGACTCTGCCTGGTGCCCCATCCTACTGTGGTTGAGCTGATATCCCAGATGCAAAACAGTCTTCTTTACTCTTTGCTCTCCTCTCCTGAAGAAGAAGAGGGAGTCATTTAGTTGCCATGAGCTTCACTGTCTGGGGTTGAGGGAGGATAGCAAAAGCACTCCCTTTGCCACCCCAGCTGGTGATAACCTAGGTTGCTTACTACCCTAGTCCTCTGGCTCTGGGGCAAGTTCAGCCCTGGAAGTTACCTAGCAATTACAATCCTTGTGTCTTATACTGTCTTTTAAGTTTACCAGCACCCCAGAGCACTTTGAACTGTAGTGGTGAGACTTGCAAAAACACTCAAGTTCTGACCACTGGTATAGGTGCTTTCCTTCTTGCTAGGTCTGATCCAAATGTCCCCTGCCTGTGTGGGCACTGGCTGAGTCCAGCACAAGCTTTGTTCTCCACTGTGACAGGGCAGCACTGAATTCAATGTAAAGTCCCACAGTTGCTGCACTCTCCCTTCCCCAAATGCACAGATTCTCCTCATTGCAAGGCTGCTGCTAGGGATGGAGGATGGGTGGTGTTGGCCATTTAAGACTGTCTCTCTCACCCTCTTCAGTGCCTCTTTTAGCAATATAAAGTTAAAATCAGGTACTGTGACTGCTTACCTGAGCTTTAGTGCTTGTGATGGTGCTTGTCTGTGTGCAGATATTTGTTAAAATTTGGTGTACTGGTAGAGGGAACAAACAGTGTAGGCTTCTATTCTCCCATCTAGCACTGCCTCCTCTCTACAAAATTAATTATAAAAATTAGAACACCAATTAAATATTTTAAAATATTGTTTGGATCACATTCTCTGACCAAGGTGTGATAAACTTTAAATTTATTAATGAAGTATTCATTTTTGTAATCTCATATTCTAGGAGTTTAAATTGGTAGAGCCACTTGAGAGGGAGTTATGGAAATATGATATTAAATGTTCACCTAGTCTATTATAATAAAATTCCACTTGAGTATTTTCTAGAGAAAATATATTTAAGTATAGACACAAGAAGCATATACAGGACTATTTCTGTAACATTGTCAACAATAATCAAAGGAAGTGGAAACATTACTGAAGAAAACCAACATTTCATTCACAGGACTTGGCTAATATTGCATTATACCAATTCCATAGGAGCTAGGATTGCTTTACATGTAATCTTCCAGGAAACAATTAATTTGATTGGTGAAAGGCACTCTTAAACTTCATGCTTTCTTTTTAATTTTAAAAGTTATTATATTCTGTAATATTCACTTTTTTCTGTTGACTTTGACTTTCAAATACCTTATGCTTAAGACAATGCTTTAAAATAATTCTGTAGTTTACATAGCTTAGATATTCATACTTTTGATAACAGCATTGTCAGACTATCAACTATGAAATTCTATGTGGGTGGGAAAAACTTTCTACTTTGCAAGTTGCAAAAATCAATTCATAATAATTATCTTGTCTAATCACATACACTTTTATATTCTGTAAAATGATTTTAATACATTTTTCTCAAACAACTGGAATTGAGAAGTCTTCATTAAACATGTACATGGATATTTCAAGTTGATATATTTGAGTTTTTTAGTCAGTTTCCTTATAGAAGCTTTTTGTCTATTTAATTTTATTCAATTAAAGATATTTTTAAACTTCTAATTAGCTGCCAAGTTATAGTCCAGTTGTACTCCCCGTTGTATAGGTATACTTTTAAAGCTACATAACTGAGCACAAACTGTTTCCTGTTGCTGAACCTTGTTTTCATCTTAGGATATTAGGGATGGAAAAGTAAAGAACTAGACAAACCTAAATAGTCAGGGACTGTTGATTGCTTCAATTCACCTGCAGCTAACCCACCAAATGGGACACCCTGTTTGTTGAGAAATGCTGTGCCAAGGATATAGCATTTAATGGCTTTGGCAAGAAGAATGATTTTCATCAGCTGTAACAAACAAGTTCCTCATCTCCAACCCTACCATCTGTACTCCTGGTTCCCACCCAGAATGCTATCTATGGGCTCAATTGAACAGGTTTCAGACTGCCTAAAGTCACTACACAATCAACCTTAACAGATGGCATCACAGCTAACATCTAAACTGTAGCAATGGCCAAATGCAGAGGATGATCCTCATCACTAAGGAAGAATGCCCTCTGTGCACACTGCCCTGATGTTCTGGTTCTACTAAACATTGCATGTGAAAATAAGGCTCCATCGTCTTTATATTAATAGATTAAGTAGATCGGATTTTGCACTAATTTTTCAGTAAATTCTATGTCTTAAACTTTGTTTTCTAGTATCTTCTTTGCTTCGATATAATTAAAGATAATACTTTGAGATAATATCTACTATTAATGGCTAACAGAATATTATACATGTATTTAAAAGGAGAAGTCACACAGATATGGTTCATTTTATTGCTTTTGTTTTGCTCCTAAGAAATCTTTGTGTACTGAAAAGTAATACTATCTGCTGTTAAAATGGTTGCACACAGCATAAGATACTGATAAGTATTTAATAATAAACATCGCATCTTTTAACTTTAAATTAAGTCCTGTTTAAATAGCACCCATACAGCCATGCTTATCTACAGTTGACTGATATTCTCACTTAAATTTCACAACATCATTTCAAATTCAAGAGTAAAAAGCATTATTCTTGCTCTTAAAATAACTTTAATCCATAATTTCCACATTTCTGTTATGTGTAGCTTTATTACATGACTAACCAAGTTTTAATATTTGGATGCAAATAACGCTAGAATGCAAAGATCATCTAGTCTTTCATTATTATTTATTTACATATCCCATCTTCATTTCAAGCATTCTGGCAGCCAGATTTATCACTTTTATTTGGAATTTGGGGAAATCCTTTCTCATGAAATAAATTGGCCCAAGAGAAAGGTGTGCAGATTCTAAAAGTTTATAAGCCACAATGAAAATGATCAGAGAGAATTTTCTATAATAAATTCTTCCATTTACAAGTCTCATTGAACATCCTGAAAAATGGAAGACATAGTTCAGGAAAAATATTAAAATTAGCATAAAAATAAAATCAATGCAAAATAGAAGATGAAAATTAAATACATTATCAGTTATTGATATATGGGATCTAATTAAAGAGCTTCTTCACAGCAAAAGAAACTATCATCAGAGTGAACAGGCAACCTACAGAATGGGAGAAAATTTTTGCAATGTATCCATCTGACAAAAAGCTAATGTCTAGAATCTACAAAGAACTTAAACAAGTTTACAAGAAAAAACAAACATCCCCATCAAAAAGTGGGCAAAGGATATGAACAGACACTTTGCGAAAGAAGACATTTATGCAGCCAACAAACATATGAAAAAAAAGCTCATCATCACTGGTCATTAGAGAAATGCAAATCAAAACCACAATGAGATACCATCACACGCCAGTTAGAGTGGGTATCATTAAAAAGTCAGTAGACAACAGATGCTACAGAGGATGTGTAGAAATACGAAAGCTTTTACACTGTTGGTGGGAGTGTAAATTAGTTCAACCATTGTGGAAGATGGTGTGGTGATTCCTCAAGGATCTAGAACCAGAAATACCATTTGACCCAGCAATCCCATTCCTGGGAGTATACCCAAAAGATTATAACTCATTCTACTATAAAGACACATGCACACGTATGTTCACTGTGGCACTGTTCACAATAGCAAAGAGTTGGAACCAACCTGAATGCCCATCAGTGATAGACTGGATAAAGAAAATGTGGCCCATATACACCATGGAATACCATGTAGCCATAAAAAAGAATGGGTTTATGTCCCTTGCAGGGGACATGGATGAAGCTAGAAACCACTATTCTCAGCAAACTAACACAGGAACAGAAAAACAAACACCATATCTTCTCACTCAAAAGTGGGAGTTGAACAATGAAAACACATGGACATAGGAGGGAAGCATCACACACTAGGGCCTATCAGGGGTGTAGGGAGATAGAGGAGGGATGGCATTAAGAGAAATACCTAATGTAAATGACGGGTTGATGGGTACGGCAAACCACCATGGCAGGTATATACCTATGTAACAAACCTGCATGATCTGCACATGTATCCCAGAACTTAAGGTATTTTTTAAAAAAAAGAATATCAATAGCCAGATAATAGAAAAAAATAGAAAATTCAACAACAAAATAAAAGTAGGAAAAATATTAGAAGTCAATTAATTTTTTTTAATTTAAAGACATTAGTTTTCTGACTAAAACTTGGTCAAGTGTCTCTGAAGCCTTGCACTACTACCCCATGATATTTTTTGAAAACATTTTCAAAGTTCTACAGACATAAAAAGCCATAATTGCCAGAGAAAATAGAACAGTTCAAATATAGGAATCAAAAATCAGAACAGCAGCATTGGAAGCTAGAAGACAATATAGATTAATGCCTTTCTATTTTGGAGGGAAAACATTTTTTAACTTAGATATCTAAATACCTGTAAATAATCAATTAAAAGTGTGGCTTAAATAAATATATTTTCTGAAATATATTATCAAAAATGTATGTAACATAAATTATCAAAAAATATGTCTTCAGAAGTTCTTTAGATTGTTAGCCACGAAAGTAGGATATAAATCAAGAAAGAAAAAAGATGTAGTATTAAATCAACTAGTCCTGCTCAAAGGATTGGAGAGAGGGCTCAAGAAGGTCTTCAAGAAAATTAAAAAATAAAAAATACTTATAGAGTCACTAATGTGTTTACTATGTTTAATGCAACATTCACCAAGGCTTACAATTTTCTAAGAAGAAATGATAGAAAATTCAGAGAGAACAAGAGATTGTGAATGTCAAAAATAACAAAGAAAAAAGAAACAAATATTTCTGTATCACATAGTCAATTATAGTCAATATAAGGTAAATATTACAGATTTGTTTAATCAAATATTGAGATGTACTTTAATGGGAGGAGGAAAGGAATTTAAGTAAGAACTTTATGGTAGTGATCGAGATAACTAATTTGTATTACCATAGTAGAAAAACAGTTAAAAAAAATGCCTGAAATTGATAAACATAAAAGGGTATTTGAAGAATACTGTTTGTAATTATGGGAGTAAACAGCAGAATAAACAGATTAAAGATTGGATAAAGGAAAAGACTTGGGAAGATGTATGTCACAATGATGATATTTCTGATTACTAACCTTAGAGTACCATATTTATTAAAATCATATTGACATATTTCAGCTGAAGTTAGGAATGGAAACTTCAATTATTCTGTCTCTCCCTTCAACTCTACCCTACTGCCACATCTCATACACACCAAGGCAGTTGTTATATTAATTTAGAACAATCGACCTCTGGGAATTTTGAGAACCACAACTTTAAAACAAACAATGTATCACAACTCAGATTTTGCATTTGAAGTAACTGATCATGGAGATCATACATGACTTATCCAGGGTTATTTAACATAATTCAGTCAAATATCTTACTACTGAGTTCTATGGTTTTTCTCAAAATGACTCTTCATTCCTCCTTTTCATTAAACTCAGTTTTAATTCAGATACTCTTTGTTGGTTTCTTAATTTAACTTCTCCCACATATAATTTATTTTTTGTCTTTCAACCAAATCCATTTTCCTAAAACACTATTTCCAATATGACATTTACCATGTTATATTTTCTGTGTTTGCTAACTTTGTCAGGTTGAAAATATAGATTTTTAACAGGGTTCGTATAACTGTTTGCATAGTGATATCTTTATCTATACTATTGAAAAGAAATATAATTCTTCTTTTTAAAATTTTAAAAATAATTCCCTATAAATGTAATACATCACTTTTATATGTAACAATATTTTTATTAATGTTTACACAGTTATTGCTCAGGTTTTTAATGTCATATTGAATCAACTTAAGGAAATACAATGCATATATATTTTTCAATTTGTTATTATAAAAGTTATTTTCTGTTACATTTTGGTAATTTCTATCATATGTTATATTTTTCACCTACTTTTAATTATTTTAAATTGCTCTTATTTGTATTTATTTAGCTTTGTTGATATTGTTTGCTAGCTGCTTCTCAGAATAGGTAAGTCAATGGTTAATTTACTCAATACTAAATAATTCCTTAGTAAAGTTTTATTAAAATGAAAATGATTTTTTACAAGTTAACAAAGAAATATACATTAAATTTTTTTAAAATTTTTATTTTACTTTAGGTGTATATTATATCCAGCATTTCTCCCCATGTTATCCTCTCCCACCCTTCCCCTCCCTCCCCGCCCCCCCCACTGTCCTTCCCCTACCCCCCCCCCCCAACTGCCCCCAGTGTGTGATGCTCCTCTCCCTGAGTCCACGTGTTCTCATTGTTCAACACCTACCTATAAGTGAGACCATGCAGCGTTTGGTTTTCTGTTCTTGTGTCAGTTTGCTGAGAATGATGGCTTCCAGATTCATCCAAGTCCCTTAAATTAATAAAAGTTTAAATGATAGTGAAAATAAAAAAATGAAGAAAATGGTTCAAACAGACAGAAATAACCACCACTAACTTTTTGATATAGTCTTTTAGTCTTTGTTTTGACCAAACAGACAGAGAGAGCCACACAGAGAAAAAAAGACAGAGAAAATTATCGCTTGTTTTACACTGTTGAGAAGCTACTTTACAACCTTGTATAATAACACTATTTCAAGAATATATTTAAATATAAATATGGACACATAGACACATATGTATCTCTCCAAAGTAAAATGTTAATAAAATATTGTAAGAATGCACCCTGATTTATTTTACTAGTCCAGTTTTTTGAACATTCAGGTTGTTTTAAAATTTTCACTCTAATTGTCATTCCATTATAATGAACATCTTGATAGAAACATTTTTGCATATATTGGCAAATACGTACTTAGGATAAATTTTTAAAATCTTTTTCAAAATTCTCTTTCAAAGGAAATGTTCATCCATAAGTTATTCCATATAATTACAAAATTGATTTCTGCCAATACTAATACCCACCAGATGATATATGTGCTTCAATTAAATAAGGAAAGTATCCCTATGTATTTGAAACTTGCATAGGTGTTATTACAGAAATTTGACCTGTTTTATGTAAGATATTTGTACATTTCTTCTTCTGTATTATGTCTTTTTTCTCTTTTATGAGTAATATTCTCTAATTAATATGAAAAGTTATTTATACAAAAGTACAGTTAGCCTTTTCCAAGTATATTTCCAAGATTCATTTATAATTTGTTGATGGTCTTTTAATACAATCAAAAGTTAATTCACTTTCAGTATGAAAGTAATATTTATAAAGCAACCAATTAAAGTGTTTTCCTCTATGATTTTTGGTTTTGAGAAGATATTTCAAAAGATCTATTTCTATAAGATTAATATTATTAATATTTACTTATATTTTATTCTAATACATTAGTATTTATTTTTTTCTGGAATTAATTTTTATTTGTGATTGAAGTATTGCTTTAACTTGTCCTAAAATATTTTATTTTTCCCCCAAATGCCAATAAATAACCCATTAATCTTCTACTAATTTGCAATAACATTTTAATTGTATACTGTCAAATTTTCAGGAATAAATTAATTAGGTAATTCATGATTAGCAAATAGAAGACTATTGTCAATATAATATAGAAAATCAATTAGTTCATAGATGAAATTTCTTATCCCATTAAGGCTTTATTAAATCAAGTAATAGTAGCTAAAGACACTAATGGAGTTTAGCACATTAGATCACAGAGCAAACACCTATTAACCACAGCTCCTATTGAACCTAAGCATTCTCATTTTGGTCCAATTTGGTCATTGTTCTACTTTGCTAGAGAAGCTCTTTCCAATCTTTGCATATTTTGCCTCTATCTTCACAAATTAGCAGACTTAATCCTTGTTCAGAAATTAAGTTTTACTCATCATAAAAACTTATGTGAGATTTGGAAGAAGGCAATGAAACGGGGGCATCTGCTTATTGTTCCTGATGAGAGCAGGCAATGTTGTAGAAAGCTGAGAACAGACAAGCAATTGCAGCAATCACACCTAACACTCTTGTCCAGACTCTGCATTGAGGCTCATAAGAGATGAATTAGGGGGAAATATGGGTACTATGAGACTTTCTGAGTTCTGGATCGCAGCTATAGGGTGGTTTTCTCCAAAGATGTTCTATGAGTTCTCTTTCTTTCCAAAATTTGGGAAGTAAAAAATGCCTTATTTATTAGTAATGGCATTGCTTCAGATATCTAGAATGATTTCTGTTTGCTGTACTGTCTGTGAATTATATGCTATTCAGTTTGGTTCACTTTATTCATTAAAGCATGCCGGGGGAAAAACACAAAGCCAACCTCAGGTAAGTGTATATATTAATCAGGGTACTCCAGAGAGAAAGAACAAATGTGATTAGACAGATAGATTGATGGATGGATGGACTGATGGATAGACAGAAAGCAAAGAGGGGACTTATTAGGGAAATTGGCTGTTAAAATTATGGAGGCTGAGAACTCCAACAATATGTTGCCTGAAAGCTGGAGAACCACTGAGGCTGGTAGTGTGGCTCAGTCCACGTTCCAAGGCCTCAGAACCAGTGAAGCCAATGCTATACCTCTCAGACTGAGGCTAATGGCCTGAGGGAATGGTGGGGGTGGCTGCAGTGGGGAAGACTGGTATCAGTTCTGGAGTCCAAAGGCCAGAGAACCCAGAGTTCTGATGTGCTATGGCAGGAGAAGAAGGCTTTCCAGCTCCAGGAGAAAGAGAGATCAAAGTTGCCTTTCCCCTTCCTTTTTCTTCTATCCTCTCTCCTAGACAATTGGTGGTGTCCACCCACACTAAGGGCAGATCTTCCCCACTCAGTCCACTGACTCATCTACCTGTCTCCTATGGAAACACACTCACAGACACACCCCACAGATAATGTTTTACCAGCTTTCTAGGTATTCCTTAATCCACTCAAGTTGACACCTAAAATTAACCATCACAGTGAGCAATGCCCACAAGATAGGAAAAGAAATGCTACATTGGTCACCTCAGAAAACAGAAAGACGATTGGCAATGTAATCCCTACCTAGGAATACATGAAAGATAGCTTATTATAATAATTATAGTGTTAGTCACTAAGAGAAAATGATCAACTAAAAGTGAGAAGGAATCATTTGATATTCAGAAAAACATCTTAATTCACTAAGAAACAAATAACAGAGTGACTAATGATGTAGGTTATAAAATGTGGATACCTGAAGAGCTTAAAAAAATTGCCAACTATCTGCCTCTATTTGAACAACCTGAAGTTAAGGTATGGGACCAAGATTCCTTCACATTCTTTGCATTTCTATTATCCAAGCAAAAAGATAATACAACTCATACTTGAAATATAAAATATATGCACTTCTTTCTTACATACTTATCATTTTTACATGAAAAATATTAATGACATTATTTGGTTTGTGTTATGGTATAGACATTTTGGTCCATCAGTCTTCTAATGGAAAGAGCTTAGGAAACAAATTTAAATCCCCTAGGAAAAACATTTAAAAAATTTATTCAGACGGTATTTGGAAGATGCTTATTATCTTATTTCAGTAATGATTGTTGATTATGGTAATTGATCATTTCAATAATTTCTTATATAGATAATTGGTAAGAGTAATTTAAGTGCACTCTTATTTTAAATATTCTTAATTAGTAAAGCATATTTAAATAAATTACCATATTATTGAAGGTCACAAATAAATATGGTTCACCAAAATTATACAGTTATAGTAAACTATATTCTGTAAAATTTATCTTTGAGACTAGCCCCAAAAAATTTTAAGCAGATATTTTAGTGGTAAACAGTTCTTATAATAGAGCACAACTCTCAGTGATACAAACAAAACAAAGCATATTTGGTCACCAAACTTTTTACTCCTTTATTTATGACAAAAGAATGGTCACTGTACACACAAAAAAGTAGTTGACTTTTTTTTTGTTTGTTTGTTTGTTTTTGGGACAGAGGCTTGCTCTGTCACCCAGGCTGGAGTGCAGTGGTATGATCTTGGCTCACTGCAACCTCTGCTTCTTGGCTTTAAGTGATTACACTACGTCAGCATCCTGAGTATCTGGGATTACAGACTTGCACCACCACACCAGGCTGTTTTTTGTAGAGAAAGGTTTTGCCATGTTGGCCAGGCTGGTCTTGAACCCCTGATCCACTCGCCTAGGCCTCCAAACTGCTAGCATTACAGGCATGAGCCACAATACATGACCAGTAAGTTTCTGAAGTGTTTAATAAACAGAATTTGATAGAGGAAAAACATTTAACTCTCAAAAAAGGATTATTTTTGCAAATATCTAATTAAAATTGTATTTATAACAATATCTTCAAATTCCCTCATCTATATTTTCAGCCAACATTTTGACAAACATTGTTAAAATTTTGGTATGAATTTGGTATACAGTCTAAGTATGGGAACTAATAAAATTATTTTCAAACTTCTAATTCATATTGTTTGTAGTACAGTATAAGAGACATATCCTAGTTATAAGATTAAGAGCTTCAATCATGGCTGAAATGGCTTGGCTCTGTGTCCCCACCCAAATCTCATCTCAAATTATAATCCCCATGTGTTGAGGGAGAGACTTGTAATCTCCACTTTTGGTGGGAGGAAATTGATTGTATTATGGGGGTGATTTCCCCCATGCTATTCTCATGATAGTGACTGAATTCTTACGAGATCTGATGCTTTTGTAAATGATAGTTTTTCCTGCGTTGACACATGCTCTCTCAATTGCCACTACATAAGAAGTGCCTGCTTCCCCTTCCACCATGATTGTAGGTTTCCTGAGGCCTCGTCAGCCATGTGTAACTGTGAGTCAATTAAGCCTGTTTCCTTTATAAATTATCCAATTTTGAGTATTTCTTTAGAGAACTGTGAAAAGGAACTAATACAATGGCATTATATTATTACAAAATAATACCTTTATTTTTATCATGATAGTTGTTTTTGAACATTTTTAGAAAAGTCAGAGATTAAATTTGCAATTAAATTATTTATTGTGATGTTACAGAAAATATAGTTCCTTTTGAATATAATGCTTTTTGAAATCAAAAGATACTTATTGTTTTGAACATAAGCTTCTTTTTGCAATTCGAATTTGGTATTTTTCCAGCAAAAGAATGAATGTATTATATTTATATATTATAAGAAAGAATTTGCTCTGCAAGTCATAGCTTGAATTATTCAGTTTAATCAATATAATCTTGACTAGTACTCTTAGTTAAGAAGCATTTATATTATTTTGGAAAGGTAACAACAAAGAATATTGCTTACGAATTAAAGTAATGTTTTCTTTATGGAGACTTTACACATAAAAATCAGTATTTGATGTTTCTTTACCTTAAAATGTTAACATCTTACAGGTTATAGACTATTCTAAGATTCATATATCATTGTGCTTCTTATTTAAATATTGAGGCTATCTTAAAACAATAATCATTAAACTCTAAACAAAAACTTCCAAATCTTTTGAAAGACCAAATAAAGTGTTAGATGTTGTTAAAAATACAATTTGGAGTTAAGAAAAACTATATTAGTATTTAATGAAAAAAATAAAGAAAGAAAATAGTTAGCTTGGTTCCCCCAAGGAAATCAGCAGGGCTGATAACTAAATAATTAGAATTGGGATTTTGTGAACATCTTTATTAACCTTATATTAATTTGCAAAGTGAGGATAGGAAATAGAGAAAGCCTGATTCCCAGAATTTACTTTGAACTGTGTGCAAAATAAATAGGAATAATAAAGGTGATGCTCATCTAATGTATAAACAAATCAAACCTTCAATCAAACTTCAAAAATATGATTATCTTTGTTTTTATTGAGAATGGTGAATCTCATAATGTGCTCCTGTGTATGCTCAACAGATTCTGTTATATTTAGTGTATATAAAAATAGTAGATATGGTGGTAGGAAAGTAATAGACACACTTATGCAAATGTATATGTATAAGCTTATATATAAACATGTCAAAATACATACATCATGTTCATTCAACCATGATAAATACCTAAAGTTACATTGTTGTTCATGTTTCTCAGGGCTGTGAATGACAAATGAGAGCAGTTTATGTGTCCTAGGCAAAGCAAGAGGGTCAACGTGTAGCTATAGGCATTAAATAATAATCAATGTAGCTAAAATAAAAAGGCATATTAAATTTCTAGAGAATTCTGAGTAAAATTATTCTATATTTTTTGGAAATAAGATTTTTTTCCTGAATTACTTTTGGTTAATTTCATTATTGTACAGAGAGAGATGAACACTGCAATATACATTCAATGGAATACTTACTAACAATATTATAATTATCAGATATATTCTACCATATAGGTAACTTGTCAGTTTCATCTGAATCTGGACTGTCTGAAAGAATGGATTTATTAGCCCATTTTCACATTGCTGATAAAGACATATCTGAGATGAGAACAAAATGAGGTTTAATTTGACTTGCAGTTCCACCTGGCTGTGGAGGCCTCAGAATCATGGCAGGAGGTAAAAGGAATTCTTACATGGCGGTGGAAAGAGAAAATGAGGAAGATGCAAAAGCAAAAACCTCTGATAAAACCATCAGCTCTCATAAGGCTTATTTACCACCATGAGAACAGTATGAGGGAAACTGCCTCCATGATTCAAATTATCTCCCACTGGGTCCCTCCCACAACATGTGGGAATTATGGGAATACAATTTAAGATGAGATTTGGGTGGGGACACAGCCAAACCATATCATTCTGTCCCTGGACCCTCCAAATCTTATGTTCTTAATGTTTCAAAACCAATAATGCCTTCTGAACAGTCTTAACTCATTTCAGTATTAACCCAAAAGTCCACAATCCAAAGTATCATCTGAGACAAGGCAAGTCCCTTCCATCTATCAGCCTGTAAAATCAAAAGCAAGCTAGTTACTTCCTAGATACAATGAGGGTACAGGCATTGGGTAAATACAGCTGTTCCAAATGGGAGAAATTGGCGAAAAAAAGGAGTTACAGGACCCATGCAAGTCCAAAATCCAGTGGGGCAGTCAAATTTTAAAGTTCCAAAATAATCTACTTTGACTCACATCCAGGTCATGCTGATGCAAGAGGTGGGGTCCCATGGTCTTGGGAAGTTCTGCCCCTGTGGCTTTGCAGGGTACAGTCTCCCTCTCAGCCACTTTCATGGGCTGGCATTGAGTGTTTATGGCTTTTGCAGGTGCACAGTGCAAGCTGTAAGTGGATCTACAATTCTGGGGGCTGATGGACGGTGGCTCTCTTCTCACAGCTCCACTAGGTGGTGTCCCAGTAGGGACTCTGTGTGGGGGCTCCAACCCCACATTTCCCTTCTGCACTGCCCTAGCAGAGGTTCTCCATGAGAGCCCTTCCTCTGCAGCAAAATTCTGCTTGGGCATCCAGGCATTTCCGTACATCTGAAATGTAGGCAGAGGTTCCCAAGCCCCAATTTTTGACTTCTGTGCACCCACAAGCTCAATACCATGTGGAAGCTGCCAAGCTTTGAGGTTTACACCCTCTGAAGTCATGGCCCGAACTCTATGTTGGCCCCTTTCAGGCAGGGCTAGAGCAGCTGGGACATAAGGCACTAAGGCCCCAGGTTGCACACAGCCCTGGGCCCAGACCATGAAACCATTTCCTCCTAGGCCCCTGGGTCTGTGACTAATGGGAGGGACTTCTGTAAAGACCTCTGATGTGCCCTGGAGACATTTTTCACATTGTCTTGGAGATTAACATTCAGTTCCTCATTACTTACACAAATTTCTGCAGCTGGCTTGAATTTCTCCTCATAAATGTGATTTTCTTTTCTATCACATTGTCAGGCTGCAAATTTCTGAACTTTTATGCTCTCCTTTCGTTTTAAAACTGAATACCTCTAACAGCACCTACATCACCTTTTTGAATGCTTTGCTGCTTAGAAATTTCTTCCACCAGATACCCTAAATTATCTCTCTCAAGCTCAAGGTTGCACAGATCTCTAGGGCAGGCTCAAAATGCCACCAGTCTCTTTTCTAAAATATATCAAGAGTCACCTTTGCTCCATTTCACAAGTTCCTCATCCTCATCTGAGATCACCTCAGCTTCGATTTCATTGCCCATATCATTATTAGTATTTTTGTCAAAGCCATTCAACAAGTCTCTAGGAAGTTCCAAACTGTCCCACATTTTTCTGTCTTCTTCTAAGCCTTTCAGACTGTTCCAACCTCTTCCTGTTACCCAGTTCCAAAGTTGCTTCCACATTTTTGTTTATCTTTTTGGCAACACCCCACTCTACTGGTACCAATTTACTGTATTAGTTTTTATGCTGCTGATAAAGACATATCCAAGACTGGCAAGAAAAATAAGTGTAATTGAATTTACAGTTCCGTATGGCTGGGGAGGCCTCAGAATCACGGCGAGAGGTGAAAGGCACTTCTTACAGGTGGTGGCAAGAGAAAATGAGGAAGATGAAAAAGCATAAACCCCTGATAAAACCATCAGGTCTAGCCAGAAGTATACCACAAGAACAGTATGAGGACATCGTACTCATGACTAAAATTATCTCTCATCAGTTCCCTCCCTCGACATGTGGGAATTATGAGAAATTCAAGGTGAGATTTTGTTGGAGACACAGCCAAACGATATCAATTAGTATTTTCTGGTTTTCTTTATCTAATATGCTTGACAGAAATAATTTAGTTGAAGGTCCCTGCTGATGGAATGAGTGTATAGTCATCATCTTAACAGATACTTTAAAACATTGTTTTCAGTTTCACAAACTCTTTTAAATGCTTCACATACATTATCCCTTTTAATCCTGTAACCCTATGACATAGATACCATTATTAATCATATTTCACAAATAAAGGCTTGGAGAAATATGTTAAGTCAATTGCCCAAAGTTACTTAAATTAGTAATGTGTCTAGAACATGAAATCTCTTAATCCAAAATCCATACTTGTAATGACTATTCATGTTAGATGAGATAGAGTTCTTAGAAATTACACTATTTTGCAGATAAGAAAGTTGAATCCTAGGATATTTTATAACTTGTCCAAAGTTGTACAAATGAGAGAATAACTAAAATAAGGGTCGAAATCAAGTGTTTTCTTAGTCTAAGGCTATTTTAGTAATACTATATTGTTTATATATATTTTTTGAAAGCCCAATTTTGTTTTTGATAGTTTAATCCAAAAAAGCAAATGTCAAAGAGTCTTTATAAATATTGTGTATCAACCAAATGAAATCTACATATTTTGCTTCAACTTTAAAAAATTAAATGTATTACTTCCCATTAAATATTCACTCATTTTTCCAAATTAAATTTATGTGACCAGAAAAATTATTGGCAGTCATTTAAAAATAACTCTATCAAAATTATGGGAGAAAAAAAATTTTAAAGACAAATATCAGCATATTTGTGATTGGATTATGTAGTCCAAATCTATGGAGTCTAGAAATATTTACTGTCCTGCTTTTCCTACATAATAAAGAAAAAATTTAAAACAGACAGTATTTTAAGAACTTTATGTTTATTCTATACTTTAATCTTCCACACAAGTAATAGAACCTTATTATCCTTGTTTTACAAAGAAACTGAGATTTAGAGAAAGTTAAGTCACATACTAAATCATACAGCTGAAAAGGGGAAGGAACAATCAACCTCATAACCATCTCCTTTAAAAAGAACATATATATATATATATATATATATATATATATATATGAAACATATGGTCAACATCATTTCTTACCTCAGGAAGAGTAGGACAAAGAAAATAACATATTCGTATGATAGGGATATAACATTTCACCTTTTAAAAGGGTTGTTTGTTAAACCATCAGGAAAACACATACTTAATTATTAAAACAACTTAATTATGTTATCTCATTAATGAGTTCCAAAAGGTTAATAAGATGCTCCTACTTGTTACCACCAAGAGACACTTCAAATCAGAATACTGGTCAAAATTTACTGAACATGGAAACTGGAAATTTACATTAACATAAATATACCTTAATTATTTAGGGTTCTCTGCCATGCCAATGTACAATAAATTAAAACTTGAATTATTTTTTGGAGATGCCATATCTTCTCATGAATTTTGACTATATGTATGGTTTAATTATAATTAAAATGGCCTTTTATTTACAAGGGGCTTGAAAAATCAGCCACATTGTTATAATTTTTCTAATTATTGCAAGAAATCTCCTAAAATGATCGCCCACTTTATTAGTTAGCTTTGTTTATAATGACTATTTACAAAATATATGATTCATCCTCAAAGGACAATGTTTTAAAACATTCAAATCTAGGGAACAGATTTCTTTAATGCAAAAAAAGAAAGTTCACAAAAATTATGAAAAAAGAGGTAATTCTTAGATTCTGTGTACAGTTTTTGGAAGGCAACTCCTTTTTAACTATTGATATTTATTCAGATATGAAATTTCTGGAAATGTCATTTTAAAAATATGATACATTTACTTTAAAATAGTTACACATTATAAGTTCAGCATTGTAACAATCATTGTTTTGATGTCATAATTGACTAATAAGCCCAATACTAACCTTCTGGAAATATGTAATGATAGTCTGGTTATTCTTGGTTTTTCTTCCAAGAATTTGTTTATTTATTTATTTACTTCCTTTGCCTTCTCCATAACAAGGAGGACTTTTTTATCCATATTGAGTTTCTGATTAGTTCTGCCATTGAAAGTCACCAGCTGGAGAGCATACTAGGGAGGACAGAGAGGTTGACATATTTATCTGCACCACCCTATTTTGCCCCATCAGATGTCTGGAAGTATCTAAAGCTCCAGTTTGTTGACCCTCAAGCAATGTAAGCAATATAAGAGCTAGAGGTACATTGCTTTAGTTACCCAGAATGAGATTAGGATTAACTTTGTCAAATATTACAACTAAGTTAAGAAAGATAAAGACTGAAAGCTGACCATGCATTTAGCAATGTAAAAGTCACTGGTTATCTTGATAAGAACAGTTGTGGAACACAAGCCTGATTAGAGTTAAGAGTTCATGGGAGGTGAATTGGAAGCATGGCTTATGATAAATATTTTTCAAATTTGTTTTGCTATAAGGGAAGAACAACTGAGTGCAATAGGATTATTGCTGGAGGAATATGAAATTACTGGAGAAATTTCTGTTGTTTTTAAATATGAGAGACACATTTTTGTTTTTCAAAACGTAATCATTCATTAGTGTAGGGGGAAATGACAATTGAATATTGAGAAGTGGAACAATTAACAGGAATAGGTAAGAGGGGGAGGAGTTTTATTGCATAAGTAAAGATACTGGCCTCAGCAAGGAGCAGGGGCAATTGATTCAAAAGACGAGATAGGATATTTGAGTAGAGATACATACAAAAAATGAATATAGCACTGGGAACTGTTTTATTTGATACATTTTTATAAAATAAGAATTAGAGTCACCAATTGTGATTGGGAATAGGAAAATATTGGAGGTTTGAGGAAAGAAAGGCTGTCATTTAGAAAAATTAAGGAATGAATACACAGGAAAAATTGGTTTGATAGGTAGCTTTAATGGTCCACTAGAGACAAATTTAGAAGTTTAAAGTCATATTAATAAACATGATTGGATTTCCAGTGTACTCGAAGATGTTTCCTAGGACAATTATATAATTACAAAGTAGGCTAAATATATGCTGTCTAAACAGGTCCACACATATTATATTACTCATTCACAGTTGAAGACAGTTTCAGTTGTAGTCTCTTATGCTGCTATTTAAAATTACTTCACAAAGGTTTTCATAAATTAGAAGTGTAAAATAGAGCTTAAACTGTTCATCTTACAAGTGAACTAGAAAATTAATACAATTAAAATTATGTCATTAATTTAATTTTAAAAAATACAACAGAGCTGAAAATTGAGTTTTCTGAACTTTGTTCTAAATTACATTTTCAACAGTAACCCTGTGTTTTTAATACATAGTTAACTGAATTCATACTTCACAGAAATTGTGACTGTAAGAAGCAACTAAAAATTTTAAATGCATTTATGCTAATAACTCTTCATTTGCATTATTTGAGGCTAATAAACAAAAAGGAGGAATAGTTTTATCATACAAAGCATCTAATTAGCTGAAGTAAAATTTTTTTAGCTCAGGGGTAAAATATATGTGTTTAAACTTTGTTAAACACGGTTTTTGTTAACTGAACAATTAGTATTTTTATTGTATTAAAAGAGCCTGAATTACATCAGTTAATATTTCAAGGTATAGGAAAGGATATAAACAGAAGAACAATAGATTTGTGCACTTGAGAATATTTGTTTATTTCTGAATTAAATTAAGTATGAAACTCAAAGAAACCAGTAAGCAAGATAAATTAAATATGGAAATTTTAACATTATGACATTAAAAAAATATTAAATGTATTTGTGCATAATTTTAAAAATGAAAACATGAATATCACTTCTGTCACATTCATGTACATTCATATCTCTTTTAATATAGACATATATACAGAAACATCTAATATTTAATATATCATAGATCTCATACAGGCAACAGAAAACTTCAATATGTTTTCATATGTTTTACTTGCGACAGTGAATCCTCAGTTGTGCCGCATGTCATGGGCCAAACTAACACTCCTTGTGGAATAAAATGCATCCATTTTAATGTGTTTCATCAACTGATGTGCTCCCTCCATAAGAAATCTTATTAATTACTTTACTTCATTTATTCTTCTCTTCTGAAATATCTAGATACATATGTCTTTGAATATTTAATATACCTTCTAAACTATTGTTTCCCTAGCAACATTAAAATTGTTTTGCACACTTTATATGACATCATTTATATTACTTGACAAGTGACTACAGTTAGCTAAGACTGCATTTAATTGATGCTATTTTCACTATATTTGTAAAAATTCAATTTCATTTCACCAACTCTTCATTTGTATGTCTGACACATTCTTAAGACATGCATATCATGGAGAAAACTTAAAATAGGTCTATCCTATTAGTAATTTATATATCATCATGAAAAAATGCAATAATAGTTACATATTTACATGTTTGTAATTCCTACCTTTAAAAATAAGGGAGCTTAAATGTGCTATGTGGTAATATTTATTATAAACATAATGTGAATTATAATTTTATTTATTGTAAAATCATTTGTACCAAGACTGTTTTTAACTCAAATTTAACTCATGAAACAACCATAAATACTATATTTCCAAAATCATTTAATAATGGTTTAATATTCTGAAAATCCTTTATATTTCAAGGAGACTGCAATCATTTAATGGCACATGTAGACCTAACAGTACTTTGAAAAACACATTCCCCTCTGTCGTTATAATGAGAATATGTCTCAGGACCATTACAGAATTTAAACCTCTGTAAATTCTTTTCCAAGGTTGTTTATGCCTATTTATAAACATAATATTGACTCCACTTATAACATGCTTGCCATCACTTGTTTTAGGTAAAGTTTAACTTGTTTACATTTTGCTTAATATATTGTAAATAAAATAAATTGGTAAAGTAATAAAATATTTTAGAAAGAAATCTTCATGCTATTTGTCAGTACACTTAGATACCTTATTATAACACTATGGCATAATTTTAGTTTCTGATTAATAATATATAGCTTTAAAAGTTAACTCCTTTTCCTCCTGTTAGTATGTGCTCAGTATTAAATTTAAACAAACACATAAGAACAAAGCAAATGGTATACAATCTTAAAAATAAAAACTGTTAGAGGATTTCCCAATGTATTATGTTATTTGCTTGCTCCAGTCTTTCTGGAATAATCTGAACAAATTAAATCAGGTAGCTCAAAAGTTCCTCTGCTCTAATGTTTGACTTCCATTCTGGCACAATGACACTGGACTCTCCATTGATTTCTAAATTGCTTTATTGTGTAATTTGGGATGACTAGAGGAATAGAATCTACAATCAGAGGCAGCTGGTCGAAACAGGTGTTGCAGAAAATTATAATCCTACTTTGATTAATCCTGTTTTTTTACAGCCACCCTCTAGTTATGCATGACAGGTATCCAAATAATCAAACATACAGTCTTCATTGCAACAATCTGAGTTATTGTCAGGAGAAACATCAGGAATTACTGAAGCATTGATGCCAACATAATGTGTATTTCATAAAATAGGCTTTTGTTATTTCATTATTTCGCCAATATTCTGGGGGAAAATATACATGAATGTGTGTGTGTATGTGTGCATGCGTGTGTGTGATCTTTGTTAGAAAGCTGTGCATTTTTCTGGTCATAATGGTGATTTTAACCCATACATTTAAAATTTGCCTTTTCAAAATAATTTTAAAACACAGTGATGTGTTAACAAGTCCATGATAATTGTTTCAGGCAGCATCTGGAATTATAAATGCATCTGTAACGAGGCATATACTAGATTAAGAATCACTATGCATATTAAAGCACTGTAGTATTTTCATTTGTGTATTAATATGCCGTTAAAGCAGTTTTTCTCTTGCTGCTTCTGAGTTTAACAACAATCACCATCTGAATCACACACAGCTTAGTGGAGCTGTCCAGCATTAAGCCTTTTTGAGAATAGTCTATTGGTATAATTGGTATAAGAAGTAGCTCATAAGTGATTTTGTGGGGTCCAAAACTAGTCCTCTCAGAAAATTCAAGGCAGGAATATATTTCCCTGTCTCATTTTGTATATCAACTCTAGTCAAGTAAATGAATAATTAGGATAAAAACAGAAGAGTTAAAATAGACACAAACGTTCGGGCACAGTGGCTTCACCCCTGTAATCCCAGCACTTTGGGAGGCTGAGGCAGGTGGATCACCTGAGGTCAGCAGTTCGAGACCAGCCTGGCCAACATGGTGAAACCCCGTCTCTACTAAAGATACAAAACTTAGCCAGGCATGGTGGTGGGCACCTGTAATCCCAGCTACTCAGGAGGCCAAGGCACAAGAATCACTTGAACACAGGAGGCAGAGGTTGCAGTGAGCCAATATTGTGCCACTGCACTCCAGCCTGGGCAACAGAGCAAGACCCCATCTCAACAAAAACAAATAAAATAAATTAGACACAAACAATTGTGTATTTACTAGACATAGGTAGTAATACACCTTAGTCATTTATGTATCATTGATCCAGATTTCTTTGCTCTGGCCGTATTATTCCTTTGCTTAAAGCCTTCCAGTGGCTTTCTGTTTTCCCCAGATAAAACCCAAAAAAACGACCAAATCCTACAATGCTTAACGTCTGCTCCCCAACACTGCACCACACTACCACACTATTATTAATGAATACAATGTAATATTGCCCTCCTCCTTCTCACAACACTCCAGACACACAAATTTCCTTGCTATTTTTCTAATATTTATCTTCTAGATATATGCATGACTTAATCCCTTACCTCAAACAGGTCTTTGTGCAAATGTCACCTTCACAGTTCAGTACTTCCCTGAATTCCCTGTTTACTATACTACAGACCCCAGCACCACTTTTCTACCACCTCTGCTTTTAATATGTTCCTACTTGTTATTTTGTGATGCTAGATTTACAAAAATGTCATGAGCACCCTTTACCCAGCTTTCTCGAACCTTCATATGTAACTATAGCATATTTTGTTGATACAATACTATTAAGCAATCTACAGCCTTTATTCTGTTTCAGTTTTCCTACTAATGTCTTTTTCTGACTTTGATCCAGTCATTGTGTTTAGTTACATCTCCTTATTGCCCTCTTCTGTGTGACAATTACTGTTTTTCATGACCTCGAAGAATAATGAGCAAGTATTTTTCACACTATCCCTGGAGTCATTAATTTTATTGTGTGTAAGAAGAGGCAAAAGATATCTACATGAAATATTTAGATTTATTCTGTAAAGATTTGTCTTCTTTCTCATTTATGTACTCAATAATTTATTTCAGTATACATTCATGGATATTATGTTTTTACTTGGATTTTAATATCATACTTCCATTATTTATTTTATTAATCAAATTATTCCAGATTTGGCCACTGAAAGGTCTTCCATGTTGTCATTTGTGTTCTTTTAAAATGACCCTTGGCCTTTTTTTCAGCACTTTTTACTTTGTGACAATACAAGATATCTCAGGCTTGTTTTGAATTTTCCCTTCCACAATGTTAGACTCAACCATTATTCCAAGAATTCACTGATTTTAGGTTTTTTTAGTGGACAAATCTAGGAAACATATGGTGTCTACTAACCCATGTACACCCACACACATATTTATTCCTGTATTTATGTCTCTGGATATATACTGAAGTAAACATAAAATCATACTGATATCTCTGACTTTACCCCAGACAGCACACAGGTTTTATTTTAGCTTTTAATCCTTTGTCTGAAGGTAAGAAGTCTGGCACCATTATCTTCAAAGTATTTACTTCCTTGTTTAATCCTAGTTTACATGTAAAGTGACTTTAGAACTGTTTTGAGTAAAATTTGTACCAACTAGAATATAGCGTTTATGTACAATTCTTTGCATTTAGCCTTAAATGTCCAGTCAAAACACCACTTTCCAAAGTTACTATGTCAATACTTTATTTCTCTATCCACTTCAATAAGGTTATTTTGTATATTTGTACTGTTTATTTGTTAGAGTCTGCATTCCATCTTGTATATGCTAAAATTCTGTTGTTGTTATTGCTGTTTCTGTTGGTGTTGTTCTGTCATTGCTGTGTTTTCCATTCAGTAAATGTCATTCCTTGTGGTATATAGTTGTATGAGTTTTAACAAATGGATAAAAAGCACCCTAATACTGCTAGAAAACTTCTACTACTCCAAATATTTCTTTTTGAGGCTTTTAAAAATCAATCTCTGACATATCATCCAACATCTGCAGCAGTGGAGGAATGTTAGGCATTTGGGGGGCCTGGGATAAGGCATGGGATGAAGAAATTAAACAACTCCTTTTAGAACCTTTATCCATTCATCTCATTTTCAGCCTAAATCCCTGCTTTCAGATGTACACAGTACTCTAATTCCTCATTCTTGCTAGGATTTTGCCTCATAAATGAAATTCTCTTAAAACTCCCATCTTCCACCACCCTACAGACTTAAGTTGTGCTTTTCCCACTTGGATAAATCACCACTTATTCATCTATTTTAAACCTACACTTTATTAGCTCTTTATCTTTCACTATCACCATAAAGGACATTCTCTTTGCCCTTTGAGTTAATTCTTTTACTAAAACTTACTAAAGTTTAAGACAGAAGCAGACTTTGATATGTGTACTTAATATTTTATATTTAAAGAAACATACAACATGTATAGAATTTGAAAGTGAAATTAGTGAGTGAAAAAATCAAGTTTCAAAAAGTGTGTAAATGACATCACCAATTATGTAGATATATAGATATTTTTTAAAGGACTGGACAAGTATACACATGTATCTTAGAATTTTGTTATGAAGATGATGTAGCATATGGCTAAAATGGAAACAAGAGGAACACTAATGTTTGCTGTAATGTTATACCTTGTTTAAAATATATTCTAAACTAAAAAGATAAATTATTATAATATTTTGATTAAAGATAGAGTGATATGTATATCTATCATAATATTTTAACTTTTCATTTACCTTTTCATATATTTTAAGTATTTCATATTTAAAAGTAACATTTATTATGGTAAAGTTTTCTTAATGGTCAATAACATATTTAGTTCTCTGATTATTATATATTTATCATGAGACAAACTTCTAGGAATTAGTATCAGGTAAGATGACGTATTATATTTCTATATTTTGTCCATTAGCTTTCAATTTCCAACATGAAAAATATCACCAATTTATACGTGGAGCAGATAAAATTATAAATAACATTTTCTTAAAGACTAACCTGAGACATTCTTTATAGCAATATGGTAAATGACAGAAATGAAACCAAGTATGCCACCTAATAGAAAAAAAATTATGCTTCCGAGACAGATATTTAATGTCAATGTACCTTCAGATCTCTTTTTATTTATTAAGAATTTTATAATAATCCAGAATAATTTGGCTACTATAGCATAATCTACAGAAAAAATGCTATTATAGACATTTACAACTGCTTAATTTTCTTCATGTAGAATACCAAATTTTTCACAAGTTTTAAAATTTATCCATATCCTTAGGAAATTTAGCTGTTAAGAAATGGGATAAAAAAAATCACACAAAGGCATGACACATTTTGTTTTACTCCAGTAATTATATATTATAGATATAAAACACATATGCTCACTATAGCTAGTAAGTTTTCATTGTCATTGGCCAGGTGGCAGATCTGTTCACATTCCAAAAATTTGCTTTTGAAGATCCCTACAAAGGGCTCCCCTTGGCATTAGTCAACAGCAGAGATATGTCTGCTTTAATGTGAACACTTGGTCTCAACATCTGTCATTTTCTTTGCAGCTCATGCCCAGCATCCTTGCTTTTCTCTTCATTTCCAGGCATTTGCTGTCTGTACTATGTTACTTTGCCTTTATGTTCTCCTTTGTTTCGGAAGATACTAATTTCAACAGAAAAATCTTTAATTTGCCTACTGTAAATATAATTAATGCTGATTAAAACATTCAAATAATGCATTTATACAACTGAATATAAATTTTCCCTGAGTAGCATGCATTGGCTGCAACAATTGGATGAATATACTATATGCTAAATGTAAAAGATTCACTTTATTTTCAATGGCACAAATGATTGAAAGTAAAAGTATGAAAAAAGACATTCTATGTAAACAGTAACTAAAAGAGATCTGCTGTGGCTATACTAACATCAGGCAAAATAGAACTTAGACAAAAGTTGTTATAATGCAAAGAAAGATATTTTATAAAGATAACAGTATAAATCAATCAAGAATATATAATAACTATAAATGCATTAGCACTTAACAAGAAAATCTTAAAATACACTAAACAAAAACTGACAGATTCAGATTTAAGGAGATAAACAGCAAGTTCAGCAATAATCATTGAATAAATAATACTTCATTTTCAGTGGCAGATAGAACAACCAGGCAGAACATTACCAAAGAAATACAAGACATAAATAACACTATAAACCAGTTAGAACTGACATATGTCTATAGAATATTTCATCCAATGTTTATAGCAAAATATGAATTTTAATTTTTTAAAAAATTAATTGTTGTGGGTACATAGTAGGTGTATATGTTTATGGGATACATGACGTATTTTGACACAGGCATGCCATGTGAAATAAGAACATCATGAACAATGGGGTATATATTCCCTCAAGTATCTATCCATTGAGTTGCAAACATCTAATTATACTATTTAAGTTATTCCAAAATGGATAGTTATTATTGACTACAGGCACCCTGTTGTGCTATCAAATTGCAAGTCTTATTAATTTTTACTATTTTTGAACTCATTAACCATCACCTCTTCCTCCCCAGTCACCCAGTAACTCCCTCAACCTTTGGTAAACATCCCTCTACTCTCTATGTCTATAAATTCAGTTGTTTTGGTTTTTAGATCACACAAATAAATGAGAACATGCAATGTTTGTCTTTTTGTGCCTTATTTCACTTAAAATAATTTGATCTCCAGTTCCATCCATGTTGAAAATGACTGGATCTCATTCTTTTTTATGGCTGAATGGTACTCCACTGTGTATATGTACCACATTTATTTATCCATTCATCTGTTAATGGACACTTAGGTTGCTTCCAAACCTTAGCTATTGCAAACAGTGCTGCAACAAACATAGGAGTGCTGATTTCTCTTTGACATTCTGGTTTTCTTTCTTTTGGATATATACTCAACAGTGGGATTGCTGGATCACATGATAGCTCAATTTTTAGTTTTTTGAGGAAGACGTCAACTGTTCCCCATAGCAGTTTTTACTAATTGTCATTCTGGCCAACAGTGGAAGAGAGTTCCTCTTCTCTACATCTTTTCCAGCATTTATTATTGCCTGTTTTTTGAATATAAGCTGTTTAAACTGGAATGAGATAATATCTCATTGTAGTTCTGATTTGCATTTCTCTGATAATCAATGATGTTGAGCATCTTTACATATGCCTGTTTGGCATTTGTGTGTCTCCTTTTGAAAAATGACTATTCAAATCTTTTGCCCATCTTTTGATTGGATTGTTAGATTTTTTTTTCTATAGAGTTATTTGAGGTACTTATATTAATATATTCTGGTTATTAATTTTTTGTCAGATGAATAGTTTGAAAATACTTTCTTCCATCCAGAGGGTTGTCTCTTCACTTAGTTGATTGTATCCTTTATTGTCCTTTTTAAACTGGATATGACCCCATTTGTCCACTTTTGTTTTGGTTACCTGTGCTTGCGGGATATTGCTCAAGAAACATTGGCCAGGAACAATGCACTGGAGATTTTCTCCAATGTTTTCTTGTAGACATTCATGGTTTGAGGTTCTTTTATTTAAAACTGTAAACTATTTTTATTTGACTTTTGTGTATAGTGAGAGATGGGCATCTCTTTTCATTCTTCTGCATATGGATACACAGTTTTGCCAGCACTATTTGTTGAAAAGATTGTCTTTACCACAGGGTATGTTCTTGGAATCTTTGCTGAAAATAAGTTCATGGTGGGTGTGTGGATTTGTTTCTGGGTTCTCTATTCTGTTTTATTTGTTTGTGTGTCTGTTCTTATGCCAGTACCATGCTGTTTTGGTTACTATAGCTCTGTAGTATGATTTGGAGTTAGGTAATGTGATTCCTCCAGTTTTGTTCTTTTGATTAGGATAACTTTGGCTATTCTGATTTTTTTCTGGTTCCATATAAATTCTAGGATTTTTTTTCTATTTCTGTGAAAAATGTCATTAGAATTTTGAGAGAGATTGCTTTGAATCTGTGAAAAGCTTTGGGTAGTATGAACATTTTAACAATAATGATCTTTCCAATCTGTGAACATAGAAATATTTTTCCATATTTTTGGTGTCCTTTTCATTTTTTTCAAAAGTGTTGTATAATTTTCATTATAGAGCTCTTTCATTTCTTTGGTTAATTCCTAGGTACTTAATTTTATGTGTGGATATTGTAAATGGGATTACATTTTTTTTTCTTTTTTAGATTTTTCACTGTTGATATATAAAAATGCTACTGACTTTTGTATGTTAATTTTGTATCCTGCAACTTTACTGAATTTGTTTATCAGTTATAACAGTTTTCTTGTAGAGTCTTCAAGTTTTTCCCAATATAGTATCATATCATTTGCAGACAAGGATAATTTGTTGTCTTCCTTTCCAATTTGGATGCCCTTTATATCTTCCTCTTGCCTGATTGCTCTAGCTAGGATTTCCAGTACTATGTTGAATAACACTGATGACAGTGGGCACCCTTGTTGTGTTCCAGATTTTAGAGGAAATGCTTGGAGTTTCTCCCCATTCAGTATGACATTAGCTGTGGGTCCATCATGTATGGCTTCTATTATGTTGAGGTACTTTACTTCTATCCCCAGTTTTTTGAGGGTTGTTTATCATGAAGAAATGTTGAAATTTATCAAATGCTTTTTCAACATCAATTGAAATATTCATATGGTTTTTATCTTTGTTCTGTTGATATGCTGTTCCACATTGATTGATTTGCATATGTTGGACCATCCTTGCATCTCAGAGATAAATCTCACTTAGTCATGATAAATGATCTTTCTCAAGTATTATTGAATTAAATTTGCTAATATTTTATTGAGAACTTTTTTTAACCTGTCTTTGTCTGGCTTTGGCATGAGTGTAATATTGGCCTTTTGGATGAGTTTAGAGGCATCCCTTCCTCCTCTATTTTTCAGAATAGTTTGAACAGGATTGGTATTAGTTCTTCTCTAAATGTTTGGTAAAATTCAGCAGTGAAGCCATTGGGTCCTGGGCTTTTCTTTTTTTCCTGGTAGGCTTCTTATTACTGCTTTGATCTTGTTACTTGATATTGGTCTGTTCAGATTTTGAATGCTTTCCTGGTTCAATCTTGGTGGATTCTATGTGTTTAAGAATTGGTCCATTTCCTCTAGATTTTTGAATTTATTGGAATATAGTTGCTTATAGTAGCCACTGATAATCCTTTGAATTTCTATGGTATCAGTTTTAATGCTTTCTTTTCACCACTGATTTCAGTTATTTGGGTCTTTTCCCCCTGTTTCTTCATTAGTCTGGCTAATGCTTTGTCCATTTTGTTTATCTTTTCTAAAACAAATTTTTTGTTTCACTGATTTTCATAGTTTTCTTCATTTAAAATTTATTTCTGCTTTCATCTATATTATTTTGTTTATTCTACTAATTTTGTGTTCAGTTTGCTCTTTAGTTCTTCAAGATGCATTACTAGATTATTTGAAGAATTCCTTTTTTTTTATGTAGGCAGTTACAGCTATAAATTTCCCTCTTAGTATTGCATTTACTGTATCCCACAGGTTTTAATTTATTGTGTTTCCATTATTTATTTCTAGAAATTTTTCAATTTTCTTCTCAATTTCTTTATTGACCCACTTATCATACAGAAGCATATTGTTTAATTTCTATGTATTTGTATTGTTTAACAAATTTATACTGTTATTTATTAAGTGCCTGTTCTATCCCATTGTGGTCAGAGAATGTGCTTGATATGATTTTTTAAAATGTTTTAAGACTTGTTTTTTGATGTAACATATGGTCTATCCTTGAAAAATGACCTATGTGCTGAGGAAAAGAATATGTACTCTCCAACCCTTGGATGAAATGTTCTGTAACTCTATATTAACTCTATTTAGTCTATAGTGCAGATTAAATCTAATGTTGCTTTGTTGATTTTCTCTCTGGAAGATCTGCCCAATGCTGAAAGTGGGTATTGATGTCTCCAACTGTTATTGATTGCATCAGGAACTCTCTCTTTAGCTTTATAATATTTTCTTTATGTATCTGGGTACTCTAGTGTGAGTATACATATATTTAAAATTGTTATATTTTCTGCTGAAATGACTGCTTTACTATTATATAGTGGCCTTCTTTGTCTATTCTTATTGTATTGAAATCTCTTTTCTCTGATCAGAGTAGCAACTCCTATTCTTTTTTGGTTTCCACTGGCATGGAATATCTTTTACTATTTTGCTATTTTCAGCCTGTATATGTCTTTATAGGTGAAGTGTATTTCTTCTAGGCCACAAATCAATGGGCCTTGTTTTTTCACGCATTCAGCTAGTCTATGTCTTTTAATTAGAGAGTTTGGTCTATTGTCATTCAATGTTATTATTTATAATTAAGGATTTACTCCTGCCATTTTGTCATTTTTTTTCTCATTGTTTTGTGGTCTTCTCTTTTTTTTTTTTCTTTCATTCCTGTCTTCCTCTAGCAAAGATGACTTTCTCTGGTGGTGTGATTTAATTTTTTGCTTTTAATTTTTTGTGTATTCATTGCATGTTTTTTGGTTTTGAGGTACCGTAAGGCTTGCAAATACTATCTAATAATCCATTATGTTATCCTGATAACAACTTAACACTAAAGAAATAAGTAGGGAAAAACAATAAGCAAGCAAAAAGAAAGATTTTTAAAACTTGCTTTAATTTTGTCCCCTTGCTTTTTACCTTTTTGTTGCTTCTATTTATATCTTATTATGCTGGCTATTTCTTGAAAACTTGTAGTTAATTTTGATTGGCTCATCATTTACTCTTTTTACTTAAGATGAGTTTACACTCCATAGTTACACTGTTATAATATTCTGTGTTTTTATGTGTATTTACTATTAACAGTAAGTTTTGTATCTCCAGGTGTTACTTATTGCTCATTAATGTTCTTTCCTTTTTGATTGAAGTACTATTTGTAGCATCCCTTGTAGGACAGGTCTGATATTGATGAAATCCCTCACCTTTTGTTTGTCTGCAAAAGTTTTTATTTCTCATTCATGTTTGATGGATATTTTGCTAGATATACTATTCTAAGGTAAAAGGTTTCTTTCCTTCAGTACTTTAACTATAAAATACCACTCTCCCCTAATTTGTAAGATTGCCACTGAAAAGTCTGCTGTCAGACCTATTGGGGCTCCATTGTATGTTATTTATTTCTTTTACTGCTTTTAAAATCCTTTCTTTAGCCTTGACCTTTGGATATTTGGTTATTAAATGCCATTAGGTAGTCTTCTTTGGGTTAAATTGGCTTTGTGATCTATAATCTTCATGTACTTGGAAATTGATATATGTTTCTCTAGGTTTGGGAAGTCTTCTGTTATTATCCCTTTGAATAAACTTTTCACCACTATTCCTTTCTCTACCTCCTATTTGAGGTCAATAACTCTTAGATTTGCCCTTTTGTGGCTATTTTCTAGGTCTTTTGAGCATGCTTTATTGCTTTTTATTTTTTTCTCTTTTGTCTCCTCCGATTATTTTCAAAGAGCCTGTCTTCAAGCTCACTGATTCATTCTTCTGCTTGATCCATCAAGCTACAAAAACAAAAAAACAAACAAACAAAACTGATTCATTCTTCAATATGCCAACTGCATTTTTCAGCTGCTAAATTTCTGACTGACTCTTTTTAATTTTTTTTTTTTTTTTTTTCTGAGATGAAGTCTCACTCTGTCACCCAGGCTGGAGCGCAATGGCATGATGTCAATTCACTGTGACCTCCACCTCCTGAGTCCAAGCGATTCTTCTGCCTCCACCTCCCAAGTAGCTCGGACTGCAGGCATGCAGCACCTCGCCTGGCTAATTTTTTTATTTTTAGTAGAGATGGGGTTTCACCATGTTGGTCAAGCTGATCTTGAAGTCCTGACCTCAAAATGATACACCAGCCTTGGCCTCCCAAAGTGCTGGGATTACAGGAATGAGCCACCAAACCCGACCTGGCTCCTTTTAATTATTTGAATCTCTGCTAAATTTATCTGACATAATTCTGAATTCTTTCTTTGTGTTATCTTGAATTACTTTGAGTTTCCTCAACACAGCTATTTTAAATTCTCTGTGTGAAAAGTTACATATCTCTGTTTCTCTAGTATTCACCCATGCTGACATATTTTGTTCATCAGCTGAGGTCACAGTTTGGTGGATGATGTTGATGCTAGTAGACATTCTAAGTGTCTGGGCATTGAAGTGTTAGGTATTTATTACAGTCTTCACTCTCTAGGATTATTTGTAGCTGTTCTCCTTAGGAAGTCTTTCTGGATATGTTAAAGGACTTGGATTTTTTAATCTAAGCTGTTTCTGCTTTAGAGGGCACCCCAAGCCTAATAATACTGTGGTTCTGGCAGACTCATAGAGGTACCACCTTGACAGTTGCATTAGTCCTTTTTCATGCTGCTGATAAAGACATACCCAAGAATGGAAAGAAAAAGAGGTTTAATTGGATTTACAGTTCCACATGGCTGAGGAGGCCTCAGAATCATGGCAGGAGGTGAAAGGCACTTCTTACATGGCAGCGGCAAGAGAAAAATGAGAAAGATACAAAAGCAGAAATCCCTGGTGAAACTCTCACCAGATGTATCCACCACCACAAGAACAGTATGGGACAAACCACTCTCATGATTCAAATTATCTCCCACCAGATCCCTCCCACAATATGTAGGAATTATGGAAATACAACTTAAGATGAGATTTCAGTGGGGACACAAAGCCAAATCGTATCAACAGTCTTAGAAATATATGGGAGAATTCTCTGGGGTTTTTATTCTCTGCCCATACACATTTTCTCTGTTTCTCAAACTATAAACAAGAAGGGTTGCCTTTGCTTTACCTCATCTGCTTGTGAAAGCTGACATTCTTAGATTCATGACTGGAGGAAAAATACATATAGCTTCTCATCCAATTCTCATGTACATTCAATTCTCCTGTGCTAATAGCTTTTACCTGGTGTACCTTTTCCTTTACTCCATTTGATTTTCTCATACATTGAGAAAACAAGCTCATAAAACATTTCAATTCGCAGCTCCAATTTGTACTGTGGTTTTTCTGAAACCTCACCTGTGACAATTTATTTGTGAAGCTAAAATTCCCAGAAAATAATGTGCCACTGCCATTCTCTACCCTCATTCTTATATCTTGTTAAGTTGTTTTCTGGGAAATACTGTTTTTTATTGGACATAAAATACAACTAACAGAATATAAAATGAATCCTCATGAAGCAGGTGAATATACAAATAACCCAATAAAAGAATGACAGAGGGTATCAACAAGCAACAAGAAAAAGGGAAATGCAAATGACAAGATGCTTGATTTCATTAGAAATTGACAAAAAAGAAATTAAGGCATAGCAGTACTGTCTGACTTTCAGATTGGCCAAAGTTGAAAAAATATTCATAAAACTCATTTTTGGTAAGCATATAATAAATGGTTAACCTCATTCATTTCTGGCGAGATGATATATTGATAAAGCAGTTTATAGATATTTACCCTATACTATCTACCTATGGAGAAATATTTGTGTGTGTGAACAAAAAGTCTTGTTATAGACACTATGATTTTATAACTTAAAAACATTAGAAACACCTTAAAGTCTTTGTGTAAATACACAAGTGGTTAAAGAAAATGTGAAACACATCAATATTGCAGACTACTATGCAGTTCTTTTCTATTGATTAAAAGATTCTCTCCCAAAATATGTGCATGTCATTAATGGAAAAACAACAAGAAGAGAAGATCTCAAGTCATATGGTTTTATGACAGCCAGAAATGGTTATTTGTATGTTTGCACAAATATAGCTAAATGTTTGCATATGCTTATATATTCATATATATATATATATATATATATATATATATGTATATAAAAGTGTAGTAAAATCTGTAATGGCCTACCAAATTAGTAATGGAGTTACCTCAGGCAGGAGAGTAGGATTGAGTAGAGTTTAAGGAAGGCTTTTCCTTTACCAATACACTGTAAATTCATAAATGAAAACGTATTTTATCTATGAGTCTGTAATTAAAAATCTTTGCCAGGCAAGGTGGGCAATACTAACCAGACTACTTCAGAAATTGGTGAAGAGGTGCAGTTGTCTAATATTACGCCTGGTAAAGACACTGGGTTGAGGTAAAGAGAGTACAAAAGAATTATGATGTCATTCTCTCTTTTCTCAGATGGTCTGAACATGATTTTCTTGTTCTGGCTTTATTTATATTCAATACATTTTAGATTTTTTTGGATTTTAGTTTTACATAAACTGTCAGTTGTGGGGTTGGGAATATTGATCTCATTTCTCTTCTTATGTATTCTGATAGGAAGGTGGGGGAAGTTAGCATTAGAGGCTATAAGCCAGATATTACATTAAATTGAAAGTTGGATAAAATATTTATAATCTGCACTTGAATATGCTGAAATATCCCCTTTGGGAATTCATCCTAAGATCATCCTTTGATACTAGACAAGTACAAATATATTAAATAAGATTCAAATCACCATACACCAGGAATCAATACAAAGCTTGTTATAAGTAAAAAGAGGCAGTAAGATTGAGAAGGGAGTGAGGCTGTGTGGGCAAGCATGGCAACAGATGCTACAGATTATTGCAAATCAAGAATGAGAGTGCCTGAAACCCAGGACAATGTGTCAGTAGGTAATAGGGTTTTATTAAAAAAAAAAAAGTTATTGAAAAGGATTTACAGAATTAAGCTGCTAATTCAGGAAGAATTTGATAAAGTTCCATAAAATATATATATTTTTTCAGATTTTAAATTATTTGTCCTTTTATACTTGAAAAAAGTTTAGACTTTGCATAATTTTGTTTTCCATTCTATATGTGATACATTAAGAAGAGAGCTACCAAATGTGAAAACTTGTCACTGCCCTTTAAATTTTTTTGAGAATTATATTTGCCCTATACAAATTTTAATCTCCCTCATAGTCCCTGAAGAACTAGCTTGAAAACTAACCTCCAGATGTGCTGTGACTATGAAATCTCTTCTCGGATCAACATAATGACCAGTAAAGCTCTATTATTTTCTTTGTTCCTTTACTCTACACTGCAATTAGCTTTTCTTTTTCTAGTAAATGTTGAACCAACTCCCTTAGCAATGGACTCAGTTCCTTGAAGAGCTACAACTCATCATAAACTGGAATATCTCTAGTTTGCATCAGATATTAGTAGTATCCAGCGGATACTACTGTGTGCATTTAAGACAGAGCAAAAAAATGTTTAACGTGAAGTGGTTTTATTATAACAAGCTGCTGAATTATTTAGACCAATAAAAACTTATTTGCTGGAGTCTCCTGAAAAAAATTATTCTCTTGGTATGTACAATTTGTCTGCAGTGAAATAAGGAAGCACAGCATTGTCATTTGACATGTACCACAGGAGCATTCAAATTGTTCTCCTATGTCTCGTTGTCTTTTTGTGTTTGGTAAAGGGAATTTAAGGAAATTAATGCTTAGTTGTACTAAAAGTAATGACCACAACGCAGCATGCTTATATCTGACAGGCTTTGCATGTTACATGTTTAAATAAATAGTTAAAACTCCCAAGTTTCATAGAACAGTGTCTACCTATAGTTTGAAATGCCCATGATAACACCCTGGGCTCCTAACCATGAGAAAATTGGCCATTTTATTTATATATCACACAGTATAATAGAAAGAGAATAATTTAGATTGCTAATTAAATCAAGAAAAAACTTATAGATTTGAGATTAGAAGGCTAAATTTTTATTTTATTTTATTTGTATTGATGCCCTCCTTTGCATTCAAGGAAAATTATCAACAGAAGTATTAGTTGGAAAACATGCCTAATAAATAAAGGTTTTTTTTTTCCATTATGAGAAATAAGCATTCACTACAAAAACGGTCACAATTTAGAAATGCCTTTAGTCTCCTGATTTAAAAACACCGATTTTTCAAACAAGGATGAGAAGCTGTTTTTTTTAATTTATTTATTTCTAGAATTCAAAAGCTCCTGTTTAAGATCTGAAAGAGCTCACAGAAATTGCTTAGTTACGCTCTTGTGAGTATATGCTGTATAAAACTATGTTTCTAAGAATGAAACATTATGAAAACGGCACCTTTAGAATAGTGGTTTTCAACTGGGATTATTCTGCCCCTTAAAGGGCATTTGACAAGGTCTGGAGACATTTTCAGTTGCTGCAACTGGAGGTGGGGGAGTTTTCAGTGGCTAGCAGCCAGAAATGTGGCCAAATATCCTACAACACGTAGGCAAACTCCCAACAAAGAATTATCCAGTCGAAAATGTCAATAGTGCTGATATGAAGATATCCTGCTTTAGAATATTATTTTCTTTAACATTTTAATCTAAACCTAAAATTTAGGTTATTTACTTTAAAAATCTCAGACTCAAACCTTTGAGCATTAAATGCATGAAAACCAAGCCATCCTAAGTGAATACTAAAATTTAGTAAAAGTTAATACATTTTTTGTGTAAAATGATATAAATTTACAAAGCTAAGAATAATATTTTGTCCATTAATTTTCTCCTTCCCCCAGCCAGGTTCATCTGCTGCCCATCTGCTAACCACACCCAGGAAAGAAATGGAAAATCTTGGTTTTATGGCTTTAAATTTAGAAATAGTATTCAGTTTTACCTGAGCTGCCTCTATTACTTGGGATTTGTTATTAGTTCACACCTCTGAGGGCATAAGGTCTTTAATTTGAGTTTATGATCCCATATTTCCAATAAATTCTGACATTTTAAATAATTTTTATTTTTGTTTGCTTCTATAGTCCTTTGTTTCTTACCATCCAAACTTTAGTTTCTAGGCTCTGCTTGCTAATCTTTTGGGACTTTGATTCAGAATTGGGAAAACATTCCAGATTTGACAAAAAGAAACCAAGGATAGAAGTCTGGCTCTGCCAATTACTACATACTCTTCTTTAATAAATTACTCTCTCAAGAATAACTTTGATTACTTCATCTGTTAAATATCAGCTTTGATTACTTGATTTGCTAAAGTTTATGGGAGACTCAAATCAAAATAAAATTAAATATATTTTATAAACACTAAAGTCCAATCATATTAACTTATAGTTAGTATCTAAAATTTTCTCAATGGAGTTTAAATGCCTCTTGCCCTCTGTTTTGATTTCTTTGTCTGTGATTAATCTTTGCTCTAACAAATGAATGGAAAATGCCAGTCATCATCTTACCTGAGTTATCTGCAATTGCACTGCAGACCACTGAATATTGTAGTTTACACTATATATCATGTAATCATTAGTTGAAGTAACAATGGCTTATAGACCTTAACCCAGAAAAGGAATTGGACTTAAACCAAATACGTTAAAATATTTTAACTTGATCTTGTTTTGCTATCATGGGTAACAAAGACATATACTCAGCTTCATGGTTTTTTTAGACCACTAATGTTCCACCATTCATAATCTGTATAGTGTGAAATTCTCTTTACCCTCCCATTTCTATAATTAATTTATTATATGATTGTGCTTAAATGATTTTTCCCATGAAATATAAAGTTTCTCCAAAAATGCTACATGCATTAATAGCCATGTTAAATATTAAACCATTAAACTATTTTTTCAGACTTTTCACTTGTTTATTAACATCCGTCCATATTTACCATATCTTACTTAAATCCAAATAATATGAGTTATCATATGCAGATAGAGCTTCAAAATCACAAGCTAAATTTAGCTCTAACCTTGAAAGTAATTATTTCAAATGATTTTCTCCAACAGCAACATTCCAACAACGTTGAAAGAATCTATTTTAAGAAATTTTAACTTGTGAGTTCACTCCACAAAAATCCATAATCTTTTTCATTTTGAAATGTATTAATGTATTAAAAGCATAAAATATCAGGCACATAGTACTAAATAATTATTTAATAAATGTATTAAATGTATGTAAACATTTTTATTTATTCTAAATGTTGTTTTACAAGTTGTTTAGAATGCACATGAAATATAATAACAGTATAGCATTTTAATTATTAACATTATTATCAATTGGATCTATTTACTCCTTCACACATTCATTCAATAGAATATACTGAGAATAAATATGCATCAGGGAAGTGTTACATTCTAGAGATAAAAGTATGACATAGTCCAGCCATGGAAAAGAAACAAAACATATTTACAATGTATTATTAGGTTTATGCAAAAGTAATTTCAGTTTCCATCAAGTTTTAATATAATAGAATAGTATTTTTAATATAGTAGAATATGTCAATTGGTATTATTAAGATATGAACACATGAAAAAGATCTCTTATGTATACAAGAGGGAGTCACAGGTAGATTCAAAGGCAATGCAACATTGAGACTGGACTTCCAAAATGAAAGATATTCATCACCAAGAAAATAATGTGAAGGCACTGTAGACCATATGCTCAAAGTGTGACGCTAATCTTTTATGTTTTTCTCAATATATATATATTCTGACCAACTTGCATGCCTAGAGAAGTTAGTGATGTTAAGATTCAGGAGTAGCTGGTAGGAGCAGGTAAGAAATCTTCTATAAAAAAAATAAATTACTTATTTATATATAATGTAATTTATCAATTGGAAGTCTAGTATTTTAAAAATAATTTTCTTCTTTCACTACTTCTTTTCAACATCATATAGGAAGTCCTAGCTGATACTATGCAGCAAGAAAAGTAACAAAATATATACATATTGGGAAGGAATAAATAAAACTATCAATAAGCACAGATAATATGAATGATTGTCTATGTAGAAAGTGTAAAAGAATCAACAACAGCAACAAAAACTTCTGGAACAAATAACTGATTACAAGAATGTTATAGAATGAAAAGCTAATATATAAAAGTCAATTGCTTCCCTTTATACCAAAAATAAATAAGCAGAATTTAAAATTAACAGCAATACCATTTACATTAGCACCCCTCAAAATGAAATGCTTAAGTATAAATCTAATAAAATATGTATAATATACATATGAGGAAAACTTATAAAACTCTGATTAAAAAAAAAGAAAATCTATATAAATGGAGAGAGAGGTTAAATGCTCAGGGACAGGAAGGCCTAATATTTTTGAAATGTCAGCTCTTCCCAGCTTTATCCATATAGTCAATGTAATCCTCATACAAATGCTGGGAAGATACTGTGTAGTTAATGAACTCAATCTGAAGTTTTTATGAAGAGGCAATAGGTTCACAATGACCAGTGCAACACTGAAGGAGAAGAACAAAGCCAGAATACTAACACTAACTAACTTCAAGACTGTCTTTAAAGTTACAGTCAAGAAGACACTTAGGTATTTGCCAAAGAATAGACAAACAGATGAATGGAAGAGAATAGAAAGCATAGACAAAGAACCATGTGGACATAGTAAGTTGATCTTTGCCAAGAATGTAAAGGAAAAGCAATAGAGAAAAGTTGGTCTTTTCAACAAAGACTATCAGGTGCTGGAACTGATATCTATATGCTAAATAATAATAATAAAATATAGATCCTGATATTACACCCTCACAAAAATTAACTCAAAATGTACCACAGACCTAAATGTAAAATGTAGAACTATAAAACTCCTAGAAGATAATATAAAAGAAAATCTAGATAACCTTGCTTTTGGTAATGACCTTTTAGATAAAATAATGGACACACGATAAATAAATGAAAGAATCAATACATTAGACTTCATTAAAATAAAAAATATCTGTTCTGTGAAAGACACTGTCAAGACAATAAAAATTCAGTTACAGACTGGCAGAAAATGTTTGCAAAGAGATTATATGATAAAGGACTATTATCTAAAATATATAAAGAACTCTTAAAACTCAACAATAAGAAAATGAAAATAAAAACAATTTAATCAAAGGCAAAAGATCTAAACAGATGCCTCAGCAGTAAAGATATACATATGGCAAATAAGCATATAAAAAGATGTCCTACCTCATATGCCATCAGGGAAATGCAAATCAACAGCAACGAGACACTACTATTCCACTACTAGGATGGGCAAAATACTGGCAAAGATTTGGCACAATAGGAGCCAAATACAGGCAAGAATGTAGAACAACAGGAGCTCTCTCTGTTTTGTTTTGTTTTTTTTCTGGTGGGAATACAAACTGATATAACCACCTGGAAGAGAGTTTGCAAGTTTCTAAGAAACTAAACACAATTTTTACCATGTGTCTTAGTCTGGTTTGTATTGCTGTAACAGACCACCTAAGACCAAGTAATTTATACAAAGTTTATTTGGCTCACAATTCTGGATCCTGGGAAGCCCAACATTAGACAGTTCATCCGATGAGAGCCTTGTGCTGCTTCAACATGTGGCAGAAAGTGGAAGGGGAAGTGCAAATTTGCAAAGAGACCAAACACTAGAAGGAACAACCCACTTTCAAGGTAATTAATCCAGTCCCGTGAGCCTGAGAACTCACTCCCCCAAGATGACATTAATCTATTCATGAGAGATCCACCCCATGACCCAAACACCTCTATAGACCCTACTTTTCAACATTGCCACATTGGGGATCAAATTTCAGTATAAATTTGGTTGAAGCAAATCATATCCAAACCATAGCACCATGAAATTCAAGCCTTGATTAAACAATTGCTCTTCTTGGCATTTACTCTAATGAGTTCAATACACATGTCCAGGCAAAACCTGCACACAGATATTTATAACAGATTTATTCACAATCGCCAAAACGCTAAAGCAACCAAGATGTCCTTCAGTAACTAAATGGATAGAGATACATCCAGACAACAAAATATTATTCAGTGCTAAAAAATGTAAACTATTAAACCATAAAAATACTTAAAAGAATTTTAAATGCACATTACTAAGTGAAAAAAAACAATCTGAAAAGGCTGTATACTGTATGATTATGGCTACATGCCATTCTAAAAAAGGCATAACTATGGAGAGAGTAAAAAAGATCTTGGATTATCAGGGATTGCAGGGGAGAGAGGAACGAACAGAAGATGCACAGATGACTTTTAGTGCAATAAAACAATTTTCTCTAACATTATAATCTTGAATACATATAATTATATAAAACCCATAAAATATACAAGTGTGAACCCTAATGTAAACGAAAAACTTTAGGTGATAATGACCTGTAGGTTTAAATTGTAACAAATGTACCTCTCTTGTGTAGAATATTGATAGTGAAGGAGCCCTTGCCTGTGTAGTGTATGAGAACTCTTTGCACTTTCTGCTCAATTTTGCTGTAAAATGAAATCTGCTCTTAAAAATAAAGTGTATTTATAAAGTAATTATTAGTAGTACTATAGTTCAGAATAAATCATTCAAATTTGTTTTCCTCTTTTTCCTCTTAGGGATCTCTTCAGAAAAGGTTAGCTTTACTTTCCATGCATTTGCATAAAAGCATAATTAAGTTTTAATTGAGTTAACTTCTGACCTTGAACCCCAAATAGCCCTCTATAAACAAGTCTCTAGATGGAAAGAGCAAAGAGTATCTAAGTGGCATTTGTTTGCTAGAATTCAGATCTGAATTAGGCAAGACTCTTTAGAATCTTCCTTTCATTCCTCCCAATTGCCACTGGTGGTGCTACTAAACTGGTGCTTGGGGAAAGAGAATTCCTGCTTTGTGGAGTTTGCAAATTTTGATGCCATAAATACTTTCATTAAGGCTGATGTCAAAGTACCAAATGATTTATAAAATTCTTCCCATCTCCTATATTTTCACCCAGTTCCATTTTATCTGCCTTCTTCTTATGTCTTTATACTAAAGCTTAAAAGAAACTTCGTGGTTGTCTCTGAAGCTGACTTTCAAAACTATAAAGAGATTTGGATATTCAGAAGTATTAATAATTGAAACAGTTTATGGGATTTCCTTCCCTAGTCAAAATATTTGAACTTGAAATATGAAACTTAAGAGTCAAAAAAGGCATTCATCTAAACATTAGTTTCTAGTTACATGCCAAATATAACCTTCTCCACTCTCACAAATGTTTCTGAAATCTTAATAATATTTTAAAATATTTTGTTCCTAATCACACTTTTCAGAAATATAAAATAATATTATAAAGGAGAGGAATATGACAATTTTTTATGGAATACAATCATAAGGCAGATAAGCAGTTATTTTTCCCCTATCGTTATGAATGTGATGGATGAAGTTTGGCTCATTCCAGTGTACATTTCAAGGCATCTAGCATTTAACCACATTCATCTTCCAAATAATTATATGTGAATAAGCAAGGTTGATAATATCAAATGATTATCTGGAATCAACTCCAATTTACAGTAAAAATTATTTGCAAATTCTAGAACATTATTAGAAAATAATGGCATAATACAACTCACAGTAGATTGTCATCATCTAATTTGTTTTCAAATAGCTCTTTAATGCAGACAGTATTATTATTTCTACATGACTGATAAGAAATGAAGCATTAAGAAAGATAGCATAGCACTGAGTGATTTGGGTCATTTTTAACCCAAGGTCACATAGTCAATGTAGAACAAAAATTCATTCATTCAACAAAAATTCATTGAGTGCTAAATATATTGCTACAGATAGAAAGGTCTTTCTTCTGTTCAGCTTAGAGTCTATTGAACGGCAAAAAAAAAATATTAATTCACTATCACAACCCAGTAATAAATGCTGTGGTACAAGTATGAACAGAATACTTTTGGAGCACATTAAGTGGACACAAATCATATTGAGAACAAGAGAAGAAAGTAAAATATAAACTGAGAATTAAAAAAACTATTAGGAGTTATGTAGATAAATAATATTGGGAAGGACTTGTCCAGAGGTAACAATACATTATAAGGCAGGGAAAAAATATGGGCAATTTGGATAACTTTGGTAAGTTCAATGTGACTAGAAAAAAATGCATAAATCTGAATTGTGACAAATAAAGCTATAGAGGCATGCAGAGACCACCAGTACTATATGAGTAATGTCATCTTTTACGTTTTGCCCACCATACCTCATGTGAAAAATATATACTCCATTCAGAATCTGCATCTTGTGATAGCACTGATGCTAAATTGATACTGTGAACTAAAAGAGGAAGTCTCAAATACTACACAGCTTTTGATTCTTAAAATTCTCTAGAAAGCTATATGGAGCCTATTGCTGAATTTTTATCAGGAAAATAACACAGATACGAAATTCAGAATGGATTTTTCAACAGCAGCATAAAGGATAGATGAGAGAATCAGAACAAAAGATTGGTCTATAGACAGCGCAATTATTCAGATGAGAGGTACTGATAATCTCAACTAAGGCTGCAGCAATGAAAATATAGCAGAGGAGGCCGGGTGTGGTGGCTCAAGCCTGTAATCCCAGCACTTTGGGAGGCCGAAGCAGGAGGATTATGAGGTCAAGGGATCGAGACAATCCTGGCCAACATGGTGAAACCCCATCTCTACTACAAATACAAAAATTAGCTGGGCGTGGTGGCATGCGTCTGTAGTCCCAGCTACTCAGGAGGCTGAGGCAGGAGAATTGCTTGAACTCAGGAGGCGGAGGTTGCAGTGAGCCGAGATTGTGCCACTGCACTCCAACCTGGTGCCCGGTAACAGAGTGAGACTGTGTCTCAAAAAAATATATACAGATATATAGCAGAGGATTAATATATTAGTCTGTACATGGTGATAACTAATGGAATATAGAGATTTGAGTAATATGAAATAAGAACAGCTCCATATTTCTGGCTTATTTCCATAATACAGTTTTTTGTAGAATTTTGGGGTCACAGACTTCTTTAAGTATCTGATTAACCCCTGTCCTAAGACTAAAAGTGATTTATACTATTTTATGGGTTTCATGATTCTCTCCAAAGACTCCAGGCTAACTACCACTGTACTGGATTAATCTATGATGAAATAAATACAATAGGAAAAAAATATTCTGAGTAAGAATTAGAATAGCTCATTCATTTTAGACACAATAATGTGCTTATAAAACATTCTAAAAGGTATTTTAAGAACTTGGATTATATTGGTCTGAAGGCCAACAAGGTTGTCATTGGTGAAGATCATTTTGAGTAATTAACTTTTAAGTATTTGCTGAGGCCATATGTTTGGATAATCTCATATTAAAAAACTCTGTAGAGTGACTGGAACAGAAAAGAAGGTCTAAGTCATGAAAAACATATTCATTTAAGGAATGATTAAGAGATAGATGTACACATGAGGGAAAAAGGCAAAAAAAAAAAATATAGACATCAAAGCTCAGATCTCAACTACCACTGTCAGACTCTGAAGGTCAAATTCAATGTTGTATGTGAATTTATACAAACCAAATATTGCTTATAGGTGTCTAAAATTTTGATACAGTAGAAATTTTGGTGTTGTTTAATGCTCAGGGTGCTATTTTATGTGTTGCTATGTTTACATATTTACATTTCCTAAAATTTTAAATAATCAATTATTAACATTTTTGATATGTGTCTATGTCAGTGTGTGTATACAGCCATTTAATCTCCCAAGTGCTCTATTTTATATTTGAAGATAATCAGGCTCATGTTCAAACCTGAATATGACTCCAGCTTGAGAATCACTGTATCACAAAAGAGAAAGATAAATGTATTCAGTTTCAAAGTCTATTTAACATCACTAGTTATTGCTGTGCAATGATGGAGGGGGCACTGTTGTTTGTTTCTATATAATACACAGCATAGAGTTAAAAACACAATTTATAGAAGTACAGTCTAATAAAGGTTCCTCTAATTCCATCTGTTTTAGAGAACTAAATCGTGGTCTTCCTTTATTAGTGGTTCGGAAGCTAATATTATGCAAGAAAATAGAATAGCTGATAGTATCCAGAACGTAGATAATGAACCTATGATTCACACATTTTATATATTTAATAGCTTCTCTTGACAAACATATTCAAGGTTCATTAAAAGTCTTCCTCAAGATCTATGCAATAGTCATTTGATGTAAAAATATGGATGGCAGCAATGTATACTTGATATACTTAACAGTTTTCAAGTCAAAACACACTATGCCATGATGTAGTCAAAATTTCTTGAACTATGTAGGTGAACTACTGGTGAAAGTAGCAGCCTAACAAAACTGCTATATAAGTATAGTAAGGGATAGAATTCAGTAAAGACTCTGGTCAGTTACATTTACCTTTGAATCTCACTGACTTTTTAAAAAATTTTTAGGTTCAGTGAAACATATGCAGATTTGTTATATAGGTAAACTCCTGTCATGGGGGTTTGTTGTAAAGATTTTTCATCACCCATGTACCAAGCCCAGTACCCAATAATTATTTTTCTCCTCCTCTCCCTCCTCCCAATCTGCAACGTCTGGCAAACCCCTTGTTCCCCTCTTTGTGTTCTTGAATTCTCATCATTTATCTCCCCACTTGTGAGCACATTCAGTATTTGGTTTCCTGTTCTTGTGTTAGTTTGCTAAGGATAATGGCCTCCAGCTTTATCCATGTTTTCACAAAAGACATGGTCTAACTCTTTTTTATGACTACATAATATTTCATGGTGTATATGTATCACATTTTTGTTATCCAATCTGTCATTAATGGGCATTTATTTGGGTTCCATGTCTTTGCTATTGTGAATAGTGTGTGTATGTCTTTATAGTAGAATGATTTATATTCCTCTGGGTATATATTCAGTAATGGGATTGCTGGGTTAAATGGTAGTTCCTTTTTTTTAAGTGTTTGAGGAATCGTCATACTGCTTTCCACATGATTGAACTAATTTACAGCCCTACCAACAGTGCATAAGTATTTTGTTTTCTCACAACCTTGCCAGCATCTGTTATGTTTTGATTTTTCAATAATAGCCATTCTGACTGATGTGTGCTGTCATCTAATTGTGGTTTTGATTACATTTCTCTAATGATCAGTAATATTGAGGTTTTTTTTTTTTAATGCTTTTTGGGCAAATGTATGTCTTCCTTTGAAAAGTGTCTATTCATGTTCTTTGTCCACTTGTTAAGCGGTTGTTGTTTTTTCTCTTGTAAATTTGCTTAAGTTCCTTATAGATGCTGAATAGTAGACTGTTGTCAGATGCATAGTTTGCAAATATTTTCTCTCAATTTGTAGGTTGCCTGTTTACTTTGTTGATAATTTCTTTTGCTGTGCAGAAGTTCTCTAGTTTAATTAGATCCAATTTGTCAAATTTTGCTTTTATTGAGATTGCTTTTGGCATCTTCATCATGAAACTTTTGCTCATTTCTATGTCCAGGATGATACTGCGTAGGTTGTTTTCCAGGATTTTTATACCATTGCATTTTATATTTAAGTCTTTAATCCACCTTGAGTTGATCTTGTATATATCCCAAAACTGCTGAAGTTTATCAGCTTCAGGACCTTTTGTGTCAAGGCTATGGGGTTTTCTAAATACAGAATCATGTCATCTGCAAAAAGGGATAGTTTGACTCCCTTTGTTACTATTTGGATGTCTTTTCTTTCTTCCTTTTGCCTGATTGCTCTGGTCAGGACTTCCTACATTGAAGAGGATTGGTGAGAGAGGTCATCCTTGTCTTGTGCCAGTTTTCAAAGGGAATGCTTCCAGCTTTTTCTCATTGAATATGATGTTGGCTGTGGATTTGTCATAGATGGCTCTTATTATTTTGAGGTGTGTTCCTTCAATATCCAGTTTACTGAGTGTCTTTGACATGAAGGGATATTTGATTTTATTGAAAGTATTTGGTGCATCTATTGAGACAATTATGATTTTTGGCGTTAGTTCTGTTTATGTGATGAATCACATTAATTGATTTGTGTATGTTGAACCATCCTTGCATCTAAGGGATGAAGCCCACTTTATTGTGGTGGATTACCTTTTTGACATGCTGCTGAATTCAGCTTGTAAATATTTTGTTGAGGATTTTTGCATCAATGTTCATAAAGAGTATTGGTCAAAGTTTTTGGTGATTGCCATTGCATTTCTGCCAGGTTTTGGTATCAGGATTATTTCAGCCTCATAGAATAAGCTGGAAAGAAGTCTCTCCTCCTCAATTTTTTGGAATAGTTTCAGTAGGAATGGTGCCTGCTCTTCTTTGTACATCTAATAGAATTCATCTGTGAATCCATCTGATGATGAGGTTTGTTTTGGTTGGTAGACTATTTATTACTGATTCAATTTATAAGCTCTTTTTTGGTGTGTTCAAGAATAAATTTCTTCTTGGCTCAGCCTTGGGAGGGTATATGTCCAGGAATTTATCTATCTCTTCTTTGTTTCCTAGTTTGTGTGCATAGATGTGTTTATATTTTTATTTCTTTGGGGTCATTGGTAACATTCCCTTCATCATTACTAATCGTGTTTATTTGGATCTTCTCTCTTTCTTCTTTATTGGTTTAGCTAGCAGCCTGTCTCATTAATATTTTCAAAAAAACCAACTGCTGGATTCATTGATCTTAAATGGTTTATCATGTCTTGATTTCCTTCAGTTCAGATCTGATTTAGGTTATTTTTTGTTTTCTGCAAGTTTTGAGGTTGATTTGCTCTTCCTTCTCTAATTCTTTCAGCTATGATGTTAGGTTGTTAATTTGAGATCTTCCTCACTTTTCGATGGGGGCATTTAGTACTTTGAATTTTCCTCTTAACACTGCCTTAGCTGTGTCTCAGAGATTCTAATATGTTGTATCTTTGTTCTTATTCATTTCAAAGAACTTCTTGATTTCTACCATAATTTCATTATTTACCCAAAAGCCATTTCAAATCATTTTGATTAATTTCATATAATTGCATAATTTTGAGTTATTTTCTTAGTCTTGACTACTATTTTTATTGCACTGTGGTCTTAGAGTCTGTTTGGTATAATTTTACTTTTACATTTGCTGAGGATTGTTTAACATCTAATTATGTGCCTGTGGCACATACTCTATACAGAAGAATGTATATTCTGTTGTTTTTGGGTAGAGGGTTCTGTAGAGGTCAATCAGATCCTCTTGGTTCAATGTTGAATTCAGGTCCTGAATATCTTTAATAATTTTCTGTCTCTATGATATGTCTAATACTGTCAGTGGAGTGTTGAAGTCTCTCATTTTTATTGTGTGAAGTTTATGTTTCTCTGTAAGTCTCTAAGAACTTGCCTTATGAATCTGGTTGCTCCTCTGTTGTGTGCATATATATTTTTAGGATGGTGAGGTCTTATTGTTGAATTGAACCCTATACTCATTATGTAATTCCTTTCTGTGTCTTTTAAAATCTTTATTGGTTTAAAGTCTGTTTTAACTGAAATTAGGATTGCAATTCCTGCTTTTTTTCTTATTTTCATTTGTTTGGTAGATTTCCCTCCATCTCTTTATTTTTAACTTATGAGTGTAATTACATGTGAGATGCGTCTCCTAAAGACAGAATACCATAGAGTCTTGCTTTTTTTCTAAATCCAGCTTGCCATTCTGTGCCTTTTAAGTGGGGCATTTAACCCATTTATATTCAAGGTTAGTATTGACATGTGTGGTTTTGATCCTGTTTTTGAGTTATTAAATGGGTAGTATGTCGACTTGTTTGTGTGGTTACTTTATAGTGTCACTGCCCTGTGTACTTAGGTGTGTTTTTGTATTAGTTGGTAGTGGCCTTTCCTTTCTATATTTAGTGCTTCTTTCAAGATATCTTTTAAGGGATGTCTGGTGGTAACAAACTCCCTCAACATTTCCTTATCTGAAAAGGATCTTCTCTCTACTTTACATAGGAAGATAACTTTGGCTGGATCTGAAATTCTTGGCTGAATATTTATTTTTTTCTTTAAGTGTGCTGAATATAGACCCCCCCAATCTCTTTTGGCTTGTAGGTTTCAACTGAGTGGCCTGCTGTTAACCTGATGGGGTTTTCTTTGTAGGTGACCTGACCTTTGTCTCTAGATGCCTTTAACACTCTGTCTTTGGTTTTGATCTTGAGAAATATGATGATTATGTGCCTTTGGGGGATGATCTTGTGTAGAATCTTGCAAGGATTCTCTGTATTTTCTGAATTTGACTGTTGGCCTTTCTATTTAGGGTGGAGATTTTTCATGGATGATATACAGAAATGTGATTTTCAAGTTGTTTGCTTTCTTCCCATCTATTTCAGGGGATGTCAGTTATTCATAGATTTGGCCTCTTTACATAGTCCTATGTTTCTATAACGTTTTGTTTATTCCTTTTTAGTCTTTTATCTTAATTTTTTTCTGACTGTCGTCTTTCTGAGAACCAGTTTTCAAGTTCTGAGATTCTTTCCTCAGCTTGATCTATTCTTTTGTGAATACTTGTGATTGTATTGTGGAAGTCTTTTATTGTGGTTTTCAGCTCTGTCAGATCTGTTAGATTCTTTTTTATACTGGCCATTTTATCTTTTGGTTTTTGTATTGTTTTATTGTAATTCTCAGTTTCTTTAGATTGAGTTCTGCCCTTTTCCTGATTCTCGAGAATCTTTGTTCCTATCCATATTCTGAATTCTATTTCTGTCACTTCAGCCAGCTCAGTCTGGTTAAGAAGTCTTGTTGGAGAACTGGTGCAGTTAGTTGTTTGGAGGACATAGGACACTCTGGCCATTAGAGTTACTGAAGTTCTTGCATTGATTCTTTCTCATCACTGCATGTGGGTGTTTCTTTAACTGAAATACAGATTGAGTACAGTCAACAGACTTCTTTTCTAGATGTTTTCACAAGGTCAAGGCATTGTGCAGGGTCTTTATTTGTAGCTAGTTCCTTGTCTTTGGTTTCAAGGGAGTATGTTAATGAGGTATTTTTGGTGTTGAATCTTTTGCGTGTGATCCAGTAAGTGGCGCTGAGGCATACTGGTCAGTTGGTAGGCTCTTGCTTTGTTGTGTAGTTCTCCTATATTGCCTCACAGTTGCACACTTGCTCCCCTCTCAATGCTCTGAAAGTGTGGGCTCCTCTCATCCTTAAATGCTGAATTTAGATTGTGGCTGAGTACTTCCAGGCTTCATACCGCAGCTCTTGGGCAATCTCAAGGTTTATGTTCCTTCCCAACTTGGAGGAAGCAGAGGAAAAGACCTTAGTAGTGTTTGTGGCCAAGGCTTTTTTGCTTCTCTCCTGGGGGTTCCACTCTAGCAAGATGCAGGTCAGCAATTGCTCAGTGCAATTAGCCCAGGATGGGCTACAGTAACCAAAATAGCATGGCGCTGGTACACAGACAGACACAGACCAATGGAACAGAATAAAGAACCTAGAAATAAAACGACACACTTACAGCCATCTGATCTTTGATAAAGTTGACAAAAATAAGCAATGGGGAAAGGAGTTTTTATTCAATAAATGCTACTAGGGTAACTGGCTAGCCATATGCAGAAGAATAAAACTGAACCTCTACATTTTTCCATATACAAAAGTTAGCTCAAGATGGACCAAAGATTTAAATGTGACATAAATTCAAACTATAAAAATACTAGAAAAAAAACAGAAATATCATCCTGGACATCAACCTTGTGGAAATAATTTATAGCTAAGACCTCAGCACTTGCAACACAAACAAAAACTGACAGTTTCTTAAATCAATAGTCTAATATCTCAAAATACATGAAGAAGTTTTGTTATGATTAGCATTACTGTTTCTTTACTTCATGAAATATTCTCAATGAAATGTAAAATGATGCACACGTTTTTAACTGGGCTACATAATATATATATCCTCTTCCCACTAAGTTCCTTCCTCCAGCTCTATCATTATTTTCATTGGCACATTTGGTCTTTTTCCATGTTTTCAAGCTCTAGAGACCTTTACTGTTACATTGAATATGAATTTTGTGGATTTAATATTATATTCTATTTATTTTAGTTTACTTGCAATGTTTCCCATTGTGCTTTAAATATTACAGAAGCCCATAACATTTTGTACATGAGTGAATCATGTACAAAATGAATTTTTGTACAAAATGAATCATCCCTTCGTAAAGTTAATGCTAATGACTAATAATGTAAATACCATGAGAAATAAATTTGTTCTATCTCAATATTGTGAGGACAGTGATTGCAAACGTTAAAAGGGTAGATATTAACAGACATTTATATTTACTCAAGATGGAGACCTACTCAATCTTCTAATTTTTCCAGTTTCATATGGATACATTGCCATCTGAAACATTTAAAAAAACTAATACTGAATTAGTAATTTCAACCAACTCACAATGGACTCACAATGTGGTCATTCATCATGTTTTAAAACCCTACACTTAGAGATAAAAAAGGGAAAGGGGGAGAGAGAGAGGAATAAAGAAAACAAATTAAATGAAATCCAAATGAATATAATAGGACTGAGCCATTTCAGTTAAAATGTATGCTATTGGTAAAGTAACCAATTTAATTTATAGATGTACTACACAGTACTCCAAATAATTTAAGCTCTTTTAACTTAACTAAATAATCCTGAAAATAGAAGTGTCACATGTGCACCAAAATCTAGTTTTCCACAATTCTGTGCACAGTAAAGAAGATTATAAACATCTTCAACATTGCAGGATAAACTAAACTCATTTTGGCATTTAACTAAATTACAAATAATACATTGTTGATTACATATGTGCAGTTCGTTCACATAAGTGTCTAGCACTCACAACTGATTAAATCAGGTTATGCATTCTGAATATTGAATACATTAGATAACATTTCTAGATTTTACTTCTGTAAATTAGAAAATTCATTTAAAAGCAGATAACAATTAAAATGAAATTTTATGATAATATATCACAGCCCACTCAAAATTGGTTTTTATAGGTAGTCTTCTGGTAATTTCTTTAGATCTAAATTCTACGTATAATAAAATATATTAGACAAAAATCCAGAAGGAGAATAAAACTGCAGTGGAGATGGTAAAATGTAATAATCCTGGCCCCGTAAGAATTAAATTTGGTGAGACAGCATACCCTTTCTCTCCATTTCTAAATTTGTTCCAACTAAGCTGCTTTGAAATTGACAGCTGAAAATAATAAAAGTCCAATTATTTTGATGAGTGCTGCATACTACATTTGGTGTCCCGAACTAAATTCAAGAAAAGAAATATCGGTCCATTCTCCATACTGCCTCATTTCCGAAAATTACAATAATTCACATCTGTGGAACTATGACACTGTGAGATAATGAGGAGGAATTCAGGCATTATAATGTAACATAAAGGACAATGCCAATGGTGTCAGAAGATCTAAGTTAAAATCAAGGCCTTAAGATATACTAGTTTTATGAATAAAAGTCCATTCTTTAGGTTCTCTGGACTTCTGATTTATTCAACAGAAAATGTTAATAAAGGTACTCTTCTTCTCTGCTCTTCACAGAGTTGTTGAATAGTTCAATTAAATAATGTTTATAAAAATGATTTTCAAAATATTTTCAGTAACATTAGACTTTAATAGTAATAGCAATCGAAACTGTAATTTAAAAAGACAGCAATGACAATGAAGAAAATGAAACAGAGAAATTGAGTTTTCTATAATTCAGTCAAGCAAATACTTCAACCTTGGCAATTTAAAAAAACAACTTTCTTTATAACAATTAGGTAACCAAATATCCTTGCATATAAGCATGCAGTAGTTTCTTCTATAGCAGAAGTCATATTCTTTTTTACTTCCATGGATAGCTGAATCGTTTCTGAGGTCCATGCACATGTTTTAATTGATATTTAATTTGTACTGTTAGTTTTATTAATTACCTACACCAAAAAAAAAAAAAAAAAACACCTCTTTCCTAAACTTCTCACTTTTAGGTGTCCCCTGATGTGTTCTAATAACATAAAATACTTAAGTCTTCAAAGAGTTTACTACAAGTATTATTGGAGTCAGGAAATTATACTCTCTGTATCCTTGGATGTATCTGGCACAGAGTAAGAATCTGTTAAGTAATCCAAAGGATGTTGTTCAAATAAACCAGACAAATGAGAATATGGTTGCCTTATTTGTCATATAAAAATACAGATGCCTACTTAAATTTGAATTTCAGATACAGAACACAATTTCCATGACATACTTTTACTAGAAATTTATTCATTATTTATCTAAAACTCAAAATTGACTGTGTCCTATATTTCATCTGGCAATGCTAAATGAGAGGGGAAAAATATGTTAGATGCCTTTAAGGCAATTGAATTCAGACAACCACATCAAGAAATCATTTAAATTCAATGAGAAGTTAGAAATAATACATGAAAGAAGTAAAAAAAAAATCCTGAAAGTTAAAAAATGAATTTACTGGTCAAAGAAGCATATAACTTTGCAAAATACTAATCCACCAGGAAAGAAACAAATGTATCTCTCTTTAGAATACCCATTTTGCCAGTGCTGTAGATTAGGTTACAGTTTAGCAAATATTCGTATATCCTTTTTTTTTAAGTTGAATTGGAACAAATAACTTTCTCAAAGCCATGTACGCACAAGTGACAGTTTGCCAATATCAAGCCTAGGCCTTGGGAAGTTGAATGTTTTTGCATATTCTTCTGGGAGAGCCCAACCTCTAAACCAAAAAGAACATGCTCCAGGTACTTGTTGCCTCTACACCCTGCACTGCAGAATGAAATAGGAATAGCGAAATCCACAACCCACTGCTTGAGGCAGTCAATCCAGCAGACCTGCATGTCCATGGTTAAGGAGCAAGTGAGTATTGTTGAATGCCACCAAAATTTTGCCAGCATTTTTTATGCAGAATCACTGCAACAATAGCCAGCTGATCCAGCAATAGTTCTCACAAAAAAAGACATTCTTTTCCTGCAATTTCTATAAATGTTATAATTTTACACATGGTATTTTTCTGTAATATTTCTGTAGATTTGGGGGGTGTGAAAAATTTTATTTTTTTATAAATTTATGGGATACAAGTGCATTTTGTTACATAAATATATTGTGCAATAGTAAAGTCTGGACTTTAAGGATAACCATCATCCAAATAGTATACATTGTTTCCATCAGGTAATTTCCCATCCCTCACTCCCTTCCCATACTCTGAGTCTCCAATGTATATTATTCCACACTATATGTTCATATATACACATAAGCTCCACTTATAAATGAAAATATGTGGTATTTGACTTTCTGTTCCCAAGTTGTTTCATTTAAGATAATGGCCTCCAGTTCTATCTATGTTGTTACATAAAACATTATTTCACTTTTTGTGTGTCTGAATAAACACACACACACACACACACATGCACATACAATGGAATATTATATAACTACATATATAGCTATATAGTACATATAGTATTGATATATATATATGTATAATTTGATATAGATAGATATAGATACAGATACAGATATCACATTTTCTTATCCAATCATCTATTAGTGGACACTTATGTTGATTCCATGATTTGACATGAAAACCTCTGTGGAAAGCAGTATGGAAATGTTTCAAAGAATTAAAAATAAAACTACCTTTCTTTAAATTTTGCATAATATAATCCCTCTAATGGATGGCAGGAATGAAGAAAGAAAAAAAATAAATCAACAATAATCTAGGGTGACCAACCATTCTAGTATCCCAGTTTTAGTACTGAAAGTTTCACTGGAACAGTCAGTCACCCTAAAAACAGTTAAAGCCAAGTGTAAAGCAACGTTTTTTTCCTTTTCTTGAGTCACAGGAAAAAAATCTTATTTCTTTTATTGCCCATTTGTTACACTGTATATCAAATAAGCTTGCCTTTCAGCGTATCCTAGGACATATTTGTAAAACTACAAATTTTGTGTAGATTCTGTGCCTAATGTAAATTAACTTTTTTAAAAAACCAAGCACAGTTTTTGTAGTTTTGTTTTTTGTATTTATTGTGAGATACCTTCATTCTGTTTTCCATATTGGCTATACGACTTTATATTCCCATCAACAGTGTGCAACGGTTCGCTTTCCTCCACCTTCTATCTAAGACTTATCTTTTTTATCATAGCCATTCTAACAAGTGTGAGATTATATGACATGGTTTTAATTTGCATTTCTCTGATGACTAGGGATGCTGAGCATTTTTTTTTCATTTTCTTGTTGCCCATTTGTATGTCTGTTTGTGAGCACTGTCTCTTTAGATCCTTTATTTGTTCTTTAATTGGGTAATACCATTGAGTTGTTTATGTTCCTTATATATAGTGGATATTAACCCCTTATCAGATGTGTGGCTTACAAATATTTTCTCCCATTTTGTAAATTGTCTCTTCAGTCTGTTGATTGCATTGGCTGTGCAGGAGCTTTTTATTTTGATGTAATCCTATTTATCTATTTTTGCTTTTTTTTTTTTGCCTGTGTTTTTTAATTCATTAAAAGCATTCTTTGTAAATGGAAGAATTGGATAAATTAGCAATGTAACAGCGTTACCTTGTACTCTATATTATTGGCTTAAACAAAGAAATCATTAATCCCATTTTTATTTTTCTCCACACAAAATCATGAGCCAGTATTGCCTAAGATATAGAAAGAATTTCTATTTTCAGGACAAATAATGCTTTTCTTTAGATGAGCTTTTCATAGAAAATATTTCCTTTGATTTCTTCCTAATATTTAAAGTTGTATAAATGCTATGAAATTACCCAAGGACCATCATACATAGAGATGCATATTTGCTAGGAAATCAAATAATTTAAAAGCTACATTTATTCAGGCATTCTACAGAGCTCTGAGTAAGTAGCAACATATTAGGTACTGTGTCATGTTACCTAAGATGTAGGAATCATCTCCTCACAAACGCAAAGCTGACAAATGAAAGCCAGAGAACTCCTGCTTTTTAAACACTTTATGGTAAGGAGTAGTAAAAGGAAATTTTTTCCTTCCATCTATATATTGAGTTAATCATGTACACTGATTGTTTGTGATATGAAAGAAAACTTCTCAAAGTTAATGAAAAAATAGAATTGTAAGACAAATATTTAAAAAAACAAGAAAATTTATTTCTCAGCATAAGCTCTGTCAATTTCAAGATACCCTTGTAAGCAATACCAGCCACTAAGTTCGTCCCTAAAGACCTAAGGGTTCTGGGAATTTAACCATTTCAATGCTGTCTTTTATTTTTTGCAGTATTAACTGAAAGAAAATAAGTACATTTTACAGATATTTTTTACATTCGAAAACAAAAAGAAGTTAGAAGGAACCACGAAGTCAAGACTGTAAGGTGGATGCTTAATGATTTCCCATTAAAACTCACAAAGTTCCTTTATTTGATGAGAGGAATGAGCAGAAGCACTGTCATAGCAGAGAAGGACTCTCTGTTAAAGCTTCCCTGAGTGATTTTCTGCTAAAGCTGTGGATAACTTGCTCAAAACAGTCTCATAATAAGCAGATGTTACTATTCTTTGGCCCTCCAGAAAGTCAGCAAGCAAAATGCCTTGAGCATTTCAAAAAACTGTTGTCATGCCCTGTCATGCCCTTTGCTCTTGACTGGTCTGCCTTTGTTTTGACTGAACCACTCCACCTCTTGACAACCATTGTTTTGATTGCGTTTTGTCTTCAAGATCCTACTGGTAAAGCCCGTGTTTTATCTCCTGTTACAAGTCTTTGAAGAAATGCTTCAAAATCTTGATCCCACTTTATAATTTCCATTGAAAGTGCTGCTCTTATCTGCAGTTGATTTGGGCATAATGGTTTTGGTACCCCTGGAGGGGGAGAGTTCGCACAACTTTTTCTTTGTTTTTAATTAATTTATTTATTATACTTTAAGTTCTGGGGTACATGTGCAGATCATACAGGTTTGTTACATAGGTATACACGTGCCATGGTAGTGGTTTGCTGCATCCATCACCCCGTCATCTACATTAGGTATTTCTCCTAATACTATCCCTCCCCCATCCCTCCATCTCCTGCTATTCCTCCCCCTAGTCCCACATCCCCCAGGCCCCAGTGTGTGATGTTCCCCCTCCCTGTGTCTGTGGGTTCTCTTGGTTTTACACCCACTTATGAGTGAGAACATGTGGTGTTTGGTTTTCTGTTCTTGTGTCAGTTTCCTGAGAATGATGGTTTCCAGTTTCTTCCGTGTCCTTGCAAAGGACATGAACTCATCATTTTTATGGCTGCATAGTGTTCCATGGTGTATATGTGCCACAATTTCATTCAGAATTCTGTAAGCTGAACAAGTAGAGATGTCCATTATGTTGGGTATTATTTTTGCTATTATCAGTCTTCTTCAATTAAAACATGAAAAAGGTTAATTTTTCTTTGCAAATCAATGTGGTTGGTCTGGTGCTGCAGGCTTCATCTTCGACATTGTCACGTTCCTTCTTAAAACAAGCTATCCATTTGTAAACTGCTGATTTGGATGGGGCCATTGTCCCATAAACTTTTCACAAAGGATTAATGATTTTGTCATTCTTTCACCCAAGTTTCTCCATAAATTTGAAGCTTGTTCATGTTTCAATTTTAGCAGAATTTATTTTGCTTTGGTAGAAGCTCTTTTCAAACACGTCATATTCTTCTTAGTGCCTCAAATTAGATCCTGTTCAAACACATCATAACTTAGTTTGAGTTTATTTTGGTGCAAAAAAACCTGAGATCCATGCATGGTTTTTTCCATGAACTTTTTGAAGACCCCTCATGTAACACTTGGCTCACTACATGGATTTCTACTAATAACCAGGAAACAAGAAAAAGTACTGCTGTACAACATATATATTTCTTAATGTTTTATTATGTATTGATTGTTAGTCTGTAAAAAGTAGAGAGCAAGTTATTTCATCTCTGCATCCTTAGTAGCAAGTACATAGCAAAGTTGACAGAAGTTGCTGGGTAAGAATATATGAGGTAAATACTCTAACACAACTTCCTGGGACAGATCCTGAATTGGAAGTATGGGTTTTTAAGATGCTTTAGTGACATATTCCAAGAATTAGTATCAAATGTTAACCTAATTTCAAATTTGAATTCAAATGACAATAATTTGCTATTTTTGGTTTACTTTGGTAACTTTTTTTTTTTTTTTTTTTGGTGTTTTAAGACATTTACTACTTTCAGCATCTACCATAGCATGTAGTTCAATACAGTTAGTAGTTCCTTTTTCTATGGTTCAGGTTTTATACTTCGACTTCTGAGAACCCCAGATGTTGAAAACAGAAGCCCCTGAGATTAAGGAATGGGGATCTTGTCTCTGAAGATTGATCTGTTATTTGAAGCCCAGTATCTATAGCCAGGCTCCTTGATGAGGAGAGCCTAGTTAGCCTGATTTTTAATTTAGGTGATCCATACAATTGTTCCATTTTTGTCTCCTCTTGAGATCTCCCATGGTCTCATTATGCACTTGTATTATTAAATACATGGCTGACTGATCCTACTGCTGCCATTTCAATTTGGATAACAAACTGCCTGTCACAGACAATCTTTTTGTAATTGCTAAATATGGTAATTTCCATGTGCAAACCCCTCCTAGTTTTTCTAACCCAACTTAAATTATTTTCCTTCTCAGTTTTTACTAATATGTTCACATTTAAACGATTTAAGCTAATTCATTGGCCAGCCTACTGAGAATTGTTTATGAGAAGATATTTATGGTAACTTTATTATAATAGGTTTATTATATGAAAGCTAATTTATGTTATTATTATCTCAGTTTTTATATCGGGTATTATAGACATTGAATTCTTCAATTATTTATGTCTGTTATTTGAAGGAGTACTCTTTGAGAAAGAGAATCACAAATAGAATTACTCATCCAGTCATTTCTGAAACAGAAAGAAAAATTAAGTTTTCATATTATTGAAGGAAGATTTTACACTGATAATGGATATCTTTATATTTCCTACCATTTTTGTGATTTTTTAGTACTTCAAACATGACTGTACTTTATTTTTACTTTTCTCTTTAACTTTTGAAACAAATCAATATTCTCTCTGAAAACAATTTTCTTTTTTATTATATTTTACGTAGTGGGGTACATGTGCAGATCATGCTCTTAAGTAAATTCGATCCCATTTGTCTATGTTGACTTTTGTTGCCATTGCTTTTGGTGTTTTAGTCACGAAGTCCTTGTTGGTTGCCAGTTGACTCTATTGATAGTTTCTTTGATAGGCATACACATGCCATGGTGGTGGTTTGCTGCATCCATTGCACCGTCATCTACATTAGGTATTTCTTCTAATGCTATCCCTCCCCAATCCCCCCACCCCAGGCTATTCCTCCCCAGCCCCACACCCCCTCAGCCCCAGTATGTGATATTCCCCACTCTGTGTCCATATGTTCTCATTGTTCAACACCCACTTATGAGTGGGAACATGTGGTGTTTGGTTTTCTGTTCTTGTGTCAATTTGCTGAGAATGATGGTTTCCAGCTTCATCCATGTCCCTGCAAAGGACGTGAACTCATCCTTTTTCATGGCTGCATAGCATTCCATGGTGTATATGTGCCATATTTTTTTTATACAGTCTATCATTGATGGGCATTTGGGTTAGTTCCAAGTCTTTGCTGTTGTGAACAGTGCCACAATAAACATACGTGTGCGTGTGTCTTTATAATAGAATGATTTATAATCCTTTTGGTATACACTCAGTAATGGGATTCCTGGGTCAAATGATATTTCTATTTCTAGATACTTGAGGAATCGCCACACTGTTTTCCACAATGGTTGAATTAATTTACACTCCCACCAACAGGGTAAAAGGGTTCCTGTTTCTCCACATCCTCTCCAAATCTGTTGTCTCCTGATTTTTTAATGATCACCATTCTACCCGGTGCGAGGTGGTATCTCAATGTGGTTTTGATTTGTATTTCTCTAATGACAAGTGATGATGAGTTTTTTTTTCATAGGTTTGTTGCCTGCAATAATATGCATTTTAAAAAAACAAACAACCCCATCAAAAAGTGGGCAAAAGATATGAACAGAGACGTGTCTGTTCATATCCTCTGCCCACTTTTTGATGGGGTTGTTTTTTTTTTGTAAATTTGTTTAAGTTCTTCATAGATTCTGGATAATAGCTCTTTGTCAGATAGGTAAGTTGCAAAAATGTTTTCCCATCCTGTTGTTTTCCAGTTGACTCTATTGATAGTTTCTTTTGCTGTGCAGAAACTCTTCAGTTTAATTAGATCCCATTTGTCTATTTTTAACTTTTGTTGCCATTGCTTTTGGTGTTTTAGTCATGAAGTCCTTGTCCATGCCTAAGTCCTGAATGGTATTGTAAACAAATTTCCAACTCCTATTTAGTCTTACCTGACTGTATCAAATTACTTTTCCCTCTATCTACTTTATTTCCAGATCATTACATTGAGCATTCAGTTCCAAATATATCTCCCTAATTAGGCATTTCTAATTAAATTAAAAATGCATATGACTTCATTTTCTAAGAGCAAGCAACCTTTTGAGACTACTTATAGATAGTTGCACATAGACATTATTAACATATATGTCATTCATCCTACCAAATTTCCTGAGAGAACCCTTTCATGATCATCCAGACATCTAAAGGAACTCCTACCTCATTATTTCCCAGCTTAAGCCCTTGTTTGTTTATAGTCGGTACCTGTCTTATCTATGATAAGTTTTATAAGGGCAAGTGGCATTGCCTGTTTTGCTCTCATTTTATTCTTGGCATCTGGCTAATTTACTGGTACATACTAGGTGATTAGTAAATACCTATTGTACAAATAAGTGAATGTGAGCAACAGTGAACTAACAGTATGCTTCATACTTCATCATATCATGAGGGTGCACCATAGATTTCACATGATATATTTTTAAATAACAAATTATAAGTAATTTTGTGTGTGTGAGAGATTCATGAAGGAATAGAATTTTGATCACATGATTTTTATTGTAGGATATATTCTTCTAAAAGCAATAGTCCAGTCTTTGACCTATGTTACTAAAACACAAGTGCTTTTCACATATTAGGCCCTTTAAAAAAATGTATTTTCATGATGGATGACAATTAAATGTTACAAGTAATATCTTATTTTTTATGAAATATCATGTAATAATTAAGAATTCTTACATTTGTGACAAATAATGTTTAAGGAAACTAGACTAGTCTGATATAAATTCAATTCAACCTCGACTAAAAAGGAGTCCAAAAACTTTCTCTTTTGCCTTAATAATAAGCATAGCACAAATTGGAAGAAAGAATACACACTAACAGGCAGAAATTTTTCAAATTCTTATTTATATGGGAGTAAAAATCTATAAAGGCCTAACATTGAAGCAAATGAACTTAGTTCAAACAGCTCATGGAAAGAATACTACAGGTCACCATAGGCAGTAGAGCTATTGATTTTTTCAGAAAAAAGAGCACATGCGTATATATTACTTGGTCATGTTTGATAGACTATTTTCACAGTTCATGTATAATCACAGCAATAGACAGGTGGTTGGAGGTTTCCCAAATGCTGGTACAATTTTATGAAAAAAGTATGACTGAATTATTATTTTGAGACTTTTTACTGTAACAGTGACAATTTGCACATTGTTTGTGCCTTCAACAAATTGTTAGATGTGAATGATTCCCCATACTAAAATTTGTGCTGCAGAAAGACTTATCATCTTGTTGCAGGAGATTGTTTGGCAACTTATTAGCAAAACAAAACAAAAAGAGCTTAAATTCAGTTATTTTATGCCCAATTTCAAGTAGGCTAAATTAAATGTAATTAGCAGTACAGTAGGTATTCCAAAGTTAATTTTTTAAATACTTTGGGAAGAATCTACCCATTTCCAAACTTCTGAGTAGTATCTACCAGTTGTTTTTTTTTCCTCCAGATCCTTCAGATGACATTCATGTGAAAATATATTCCAGGAATTCTATCACTCCCAGTAAGTAGAGCAAACTAGAGTAAAATTGTGCAATTTCTTTGTTGTCTATATGGAATTTATGAGGTAGTTAATTATAAAAACTCCTTTACAATAATATTGTTGATATAACAACATTATATATTTTTCAAAATCACCCCATTCTCTTTGGGAGGCCGAGGTGGGTGAATCACCTGAGGTCAGGAGTTTCAGACCAGCCTCGCCAACATGGTGAAACCCCATCTCTACTAATAATACAAAAAAATTAGCCAGGCATGGTGGTGCACACCTATAATCCCAGCTACTCAGGAGGCTGAGGCAAGAGAATCACTTCAACCCGAGAGGCAGAGATTGCAGTGAGCCAAGATCAAGCTATTGAACTCCAACCTGGGCAACAAGAGTGAAACTCCATCTCAAAAAAAACAAAAAAACAAACAAACAAAAAAAACTCATTCTTTGATCAGGAATTTTGAATTTGATATATCTGGTGATTACTGAAAATCAGCAATGTAATTTAAAGTATTTCTAACAGATATTCTTAGGAGATTTCTAAACATTAACAAGAAGAAAGTTTTACTAGATTTTTAAAAACTAGACCCAGCATTAGAGAAGATTGTACTAGTGTGACAGATAGCAGAAGAGAATCCTGTAGTTTGTATGCATTTAACTTGGCCATATGACTCCCACGGGCTTTTTTGCTTTTCAGACACTTTCTCATGGACTTCAGATTCTACAACAGAGCCTGGAAGCTCTCAGATTTGTTTCTCAACATTTATGCTGATATAGTACATTTAAGTAAATAGAAAAATAAAGAAGGAAGGGAGGAGAAAAGAATGAGGGAAGGAAGGAAGGAAGGAAAGGAGGGAGGGAGAGAGGGAGGGGAGAGAGAAAAGTTGTCATTGGTTCTCTCACACATCATCCCCTCACAACATACTGAATGAAGTATTTCTGAGGTTACCTATACTTCTTCAAAATATGATGTGTTCTCATTGAAGCTAAGTGTCCTGTTTAAGAATAATGTAGGATAAAATAATTGTATGATAGAATAGGACAACATATTTAATCATCTGTTGTAAATTTGCTACCATATACAATTGATTAAATAATTTCCATAGGAACTGCAACATTTTTTTAATATAATAGAGGCCTAATTTTTATTTAAAATCTATTTAACATGTTTAAAATAAACAAGTTTTGAAAACAGTTACATCAAAGATATCTAAAATAAAGTTCTTGTTTTTTTAAAGAAGAACATTTTTCTCAGACTAAGTTCTAAGATTTAAGTTTAGTGTTATAGTAAATTAAGTCTTTAACAATCACAAATAATAAAGCCTTTACAACAAGTGAAATAAATTTATGTGAAGAAATGATTATCTGCACTTGATCTTAGCCAAAAGGCTGAGAAACGAAAGAAATGATTATCTGTAGAGTCTTACTGGTTGAAGAGTTTTAATCTACTAACTACCTCTCATAACAAATTCAGTAGAATAAAAGCATATGAAATTATTTCCCAGGCAATCAAAATATGTGAGTGATTCTATTCTCTAGAATCCACTTATATAAATTTTATTTTTTGCAGTTGAAACTTTCAACCCAACCATCTGTCAGGATAAGTAGGATAAGGTTTTAATTACTTACAGCAATGCAATTATACCATTAATGTTCAGCTAAAATTGAGCCCATTCAATTTAATTAGCAATGCAGCTGTGAGAGAAAAACGATGGGTTCTTTCAGATAGCCAGCATTTATAATGGCTCTCTCTCTCTCTGTAGTTCCCTGGCCTCTATTCTTGTGTAATTCCTAGTCTGCCTTACTACTCTTTGAATGTATGTGAGTGCATGCACACTTAACGTATGATAGAGATATGTATGCATACCTTTTCCATATATGTGAATATGTACACACACATCACACACACTTTTGGGGGGGGAAAGCAAATCTTTTATTTGTGGCTATGGCTTTATGTCTGCTCCACATATGGCATGAAAATGTAACTAATTCAACTCACCAATAAGCCATTAATGCTTATTAATTTTAATAAATGCATTCTCAGTATAGCAACTATGCTAGTCATGGGGTAAGAGGAAGATAAAAAATAAACATAAAATATATCTAATCATCTGAAGATGCCTATAATCTATTTGGTGGAATGGGACATTCATGTATAAAGCAATTAAATAAAAAGGCAAGAATAATATTTTTAAACCACAAGGTAATTGAATAAAATAAATACTGTGCCATATTTTGAAGGGTAAAAATAATGTAAACTTGAGAAAAGTAAGTATTATCCTGGAGATTGGGCTTTTTCTAAGCTTCAAAACAGGCTTCAAATATTGATAAGAATATAAATAAGGGAAAAGACTCTGTAGGTGAAGGAGGTGATTTAGGGAGGGTCTAGTGGATGGTGTGGAGACAGAAATATGAGTTCCAAGGGAAATCATTGTACTAAGTGAAATAAGCCAGACACAGAAAAATATTGTATAATCTCACTTATATGTAAAATATGTAAAAACACAAAGAGCTCAGATACACAGAGAAAGAGATGGAAACAGTGGTTACCACTGGTGGAGTTGAGGAAGGAAATGGGGAGATGTAGGTCAAAGGACACAAAATTTCAGATATCTAGGATGAACGAGTTTAGAAATCTAATATACAGCATGAATTATAAAATGAATAAAATTGTATCATATTAGGTATTTTGTTAAATAAATGGATTTTAGTTACACAAAAATGTAGCTATGTGAATATATTAATCTGCTTTTCTGTTGTAACCATTTTACTATCTTTATGTATCTATAAGATTATGTTGTAAGTCTCAAATATACATAAGAAAATATATTGTACAAAAGAATATTTACTTGAAGAGAATCAATAAATAATTTAATGAGCTAAGGCTTATTGAGGGAGGAAAGTCAGTCTAGCTTGTTGAATAAACCAAACTCCATCACAGTTTTAAGTAAATACATGTTTAAATTAAAAAAAAAAAAAAAAAAAAGGAAGCCAGGAGCCAGGCCTTCCTGGAAGAAAGGCCAGCAATGGGAAAAAATGAACAGTACCTGGATTAAAGAGTCTAAAAGCATACTGAGAACCATGAGAAAATGTTTTGCTTCCCAGAAGTTTTTGTAAAATAAACTCCTGAAAAGTGCAGTTTACAATTCCTTTTCTTTGATCCTGCTAACAAGTTTGTTTTCTAAACGGAAATATTTTTTAAATGTTAACGCTCTGAACATAAGGAAGGGATTAACAGTGTCATATCTGTAAGGTTCCTCCTATCAAATATCTCACAGTTGCTATAGCAATGTTTTTACAAGCAGAGCCATAAAGAGAGAAAACTGACATGTCTGGAGAATCAAACAGGATCGTTAGAACTTGAGGATATAAAATAAAGTGAAGAGGCAGCATAGTGATGTGCTAAGAGCATGGAGTCTGAACAGGAATTGCCTGGGTTCAAATCCTAATAATAAATAGCTGTGTCAACTGGAAAATGGTAGCTTAAGCTCGCTATAGGTTATTCTTCTGATCTGTAAAATAAGAAATATAATAGTACCTTGTAGACTTGTTGAAATAATTATGTGAATATTTTATGTAAAGCTCTGAGAACACCAGCTTACACTATAGAATTATTATGCAAGTGCCAGCTGTTATTACTAAAAAATCGATTTCATAATTAACATTCAACCAATAAGTTAATCCTCAGCAGATTTTCTAATAACTATCTAATTTTCGAACTTTGCATGTATCAGATTTAATGAGTATCACTACCAGGATCTAATTCCCATGATAGCATTATGCCAATTATACCTTAAGTTTTACTAGTAAGTCCCATATAAGTTGAATTGTGTATTTAAATATTATCTATATGCTATAATCTCTTGAAACTTTCTGAACAAAATATCTAATTATTTTAGGCATAGGTCATAAAATCAAATGGCCTTACACACCAGATTCTTACCATAAATATGCAAAGCAGCAGGAATTTAAGCCATAGAGAAGGGCAGGGGCTATGGCCAAATAAAGAGGATGTCTCTATCAACAGTCAATGACATTTGGCAAAATAAATTGTGTTTTTAGTTTAATTTGGCTACCAGAATACCAATTTATAGCCCCATTAGTGCAAACTTTATATAAAGAAATAAGAGCTTCCCTAGTATTTAGTTATCCGTTATTGCTAAGCTTTCTTCAAGAAACGAGGAATGCATTGGTTTTTATAATATCCTTTTACTCTTCCATTAGGAAATAAGAACATTGTCAGCATCAAGAAAAAATACAGTTTCCCTTCACAACATTTACATTTCTCTGGCTTAGAACTTAAAAAATAATGGGGGAAACATGCCATTAGGAAACATCTGTGCAGATCTGATAATGACAAAAGAAGGATGCCTAATAAATTCTGAAGCTTTTTTATTTCTGTTATTCACCCACCAGACATACTGAACATATAAACATAAAAACAAGAATGGCTGAAACATTTTTTGCTAAAGTAATTCTACCATGCATCTATCCATGACAAAATAAACCATTCCTCAACACTAGATTTTACCTTATGATGACTCTCTTTACACATGATTGGATGAATTTTATGTCAAGAAACTTATGGCTAAAATTGGCTGAAATAACGAGTCGTTATAGAAGAAGACTAAAAGCAAACCAAAAGCTCACAAAAAAAAGACTAATTGAATAAGCTATGAAACATCCACACTTTGAAGAGTTTTGCACATGCAAAAATACAGAAGAAACATCTCTAGTTACTGCTATGCCAATCCTTCAGGACATAAAAGCAAAAAACGTAAAAGTAAAAGAAAATGTGTGCAGTATGCTAGAGTAAGTTACATCTATTTAAGAAACAATACCAGTACATAAATTATACTGTGAAATTGTTACCTATAGGGATGGGAACAAATAGGTATAAATACAGGGGGACAGGTATAAAAGTGAGACTTCTTTTTAATTTTAATTTATATTGTAGATTTCAATTTGGAACCTATAAATGTTTACATATTTAAGAAATATATACATACATTCAAGTGTATATATACATACATACACACAGACAGCATACGAAAATGAAAGCTAAATAAAACAAATGATTGTAATTTTGTATGGTGTTGGTAGCCATGTCACACAAATATAAGTCGTGGTAAGATGGTAAAATATTTAAAAGTCAAAAACTGCAAATTTCAAGGAGATTTACAAACCACTTCTCAAGGAAATAAGAGAGGACACAAACAGTTGGAGAAACATTCCATGCTCATGGTTAGGAAGAATCAATATCATAAAAATGGCCATACTGCCCAAAGTGATTTACAGATTCAATGCTATCCCCATCAAGCTACCAATGACCTTCTTCACAGAACTGGACAAAACCATCTTAAACTTCATATGGAACCAAAAGAGAGCCTGCATAGCCAAGACAATCCTAAGCAAAAAGAACAAAGCCAGAGGCATCACGCTACCTGATTTCGAACTATACTACAAGGCTACAGTAATCAAAACAACATGGTACGGGTACCAAAACAGAGAGATAGACCAATGGAATGGAACAGAGGCCCTGGAGGCAATGCCACACATCTACAACCATCCGATCTTTCATAAACCTGACAAAAACAAGCAATGGGAAAGGATTCCCTATTTAACAAATGGTGTTGGGAAAACTGGCTAGCAGTGTGCAGAAAGCAGAAACTGGACCCCTTCCTGACACCTTACACTAAAATTAACTCCAGATGGATTGAAGACTAAACATAAGACCTAACACCATAAAAACCCTAGAAGAAAACCTAGGCAAAACCATTCAGGATATAGGTATAGGCAAGGACTTCATGACTAAAACACCAAAAGCATTGGCAACAAAAGCCAAAATAGACAAATGGGACCTAATTAACCTCCAGAGCTTCTGTACAGCAAAAGAAACAATCATTAGAGTGAACTGGCAACCAACAGAATGGGAAAAAATTTTTGCAATCTACCCAACTGACAAAGGGCTAATATCCAGAATCTACAAAAACTAAAACAGATTTACAAGAAACAAACAAAAAAACCCATCCAAAAGTGGGTGAAGGGTATGAACAGACACTTTTCAAAAGAAGACATATATGAGGCCAACAAACATATGAAAAAATGCTCATCATCACTGATTGTTAGAGAAATGCAAATCAAAACCACATTGAGATACCACCTCACACCAGTTAGAATGGCGATCATTAAAAAATCTGGAGACAGACACTGGAGAAGATGTGGAGAAATAGGAACAGTTTTACACTGTTGGTGGGAGTGTAAACTAGTTCAACCATTGTGGAAGACAGTGTGGTAATTCCTCAAGGACCTAGAAATAGAAATTCCATTTGATCCAGCAATCCCATTACTAGGTATATACCCAAAGGATTACAAATCATTCTATTATAAAGACACATGCACACATATGTTCATAGCGGCACTATTTACAATAGCAAAGACCTGAAACCAACCCAAATGCCCATAGATGAGAGACTGGACAAGGAAAATGTGGCACATATACACCATGGAATACTATGCAGCTACAAAAAATGATGAGTTTGTGTCCTTTGTAGGGACATGGATGAATCTGGAAACCATAATTCTCAGCAAACTGACAAGAACAGAAAATCAAACACTGCATGTTCTCACTCATAGGTGGTTGATGAACAATGAGAACACATGGACACAGGGAGGGGAGCATCATACACTGGAGTCTGTTGGGGGGTTCAAGGGAGGGACAGTGCGGCGGCGGGGGGAGTAAAGAGGTTGGGGAGGGATAACATGGGGAGAAATGCCAGATGTAGGTGACAGGGGATGGAGGCAGCAAACCACATTGCCATGTGTGTACCTATGCAACAGTCCTGCATGATCTGCACATGTACCCCAGAACCTAAAGTACAATTTAAAAAATAAATAAAATAATAAAAAACTGCAAATTTCTTATATTTTTGCAGCAATTAAATTATTAGTACTAACATTGATTATGAATGAATATGTTTCAATATTTAATTATTTTAATATCATTAGAAAATAGTTTTAGATGTGAGAAAATTAATACAATTTAAAAATTCAGGGAAGTTAAACAACACATTGTAAACGTAAGTTTGAACTGAAAATAACTATAAAAACTCATTAAACATTTTCGTTTAAAAAATACAGAATTCTTATTACTGTTCACACAAAACATCAAGAAATAATGACAAATCCACTAGCAAAGATGATCTCTATTGCCCAGATTGTAGTCTCTAAATATGATTTTCCATTCTGAAAAATCAGGACTTCTTGGAGAAAATGGCTGACACCAGGTGTGTGGATGAATCTACAAGATAAGCTTGGACTCTGTTTTTATATCAGAAACCAAGCATGTTGTCAGACTATTGTGTTTATGGCTAGGGGACTCAATATAACTTGAAAAGCCAAAGTTAGAGAAAAATTTGAGTATTGATAATAAATAACTATACTAGACTGAAATCTATCAATATGCTTAAATCTATGAGCTTATAATATTTAAAATATTAATGAATAAATTTATTATTTTAAACTGGTAAAACTGGTAAATGGGAAATATCAACATAGATTCTTTCTGTTTTTGAAAATTTTCATAGTAAAATGTTAAATTTGCTGAATGTAAAAGAAAATATTGTTCCAAAATCAAAACAGTTTGTCCTTTAAGCTCTATTTTGCTCAAAAGCTCTAACACCTGATTTTAACACATTTCTGTATAATGGATATGCAGAAATATAAAAGATAAAGACATATATAGGAAACTCGAAAAAATATTTATAAATTTGTTTAAATCTCACCATAATATTTCATTAGAGGAAAGGAGTATACGGGTAAACTTCTGAGAAAAGTTTAAGAATATGCAAATGCTTTTTACACTGAAATAGCTAGGACATGTTTGAAATACTTATTACACATTTGTATTAGAACCCAATTTATCTATTGGGTTCTGTTTTTAGAAATCATGATTCAATTGCATCATGAATAGAGCTTATTTTACTTGCTTAATACTGAAAATTTGTCAATATTGTCTCAATTTCCTTACTCTTGTTATCCCTAGAGTAATGATGATATAATACAATGGGCATAAGGTAGCAATTCAGTTGTCTTAACTGAACCCTGTTCTTTCCACATTCTGACATAGAATGTAATTTACTTTTATTCCTGCTCTGAAGTAACTATATAATTCCTACTTTAGAGAGGGTTGTTTGTATTGAAGTTACATCCGTTTAGATTTTATTCCAGTGATGAACACATGGTAGATTATCTCCTACGAGTAGCTTAAGATCTGTGGTCACTGTTCATAAAAAGAGAGGTTTGAAGAGTGAAGGGACTAACTTTGCAGAAGATTCTTAACTTTGAATAAATTCAGCTATCTGATGTTGGCTATATTTTAAGCAGTAGGCTTGAAATTCTGAACTAACATGTATTGGGAAATGGATATGGAGGGTAAAGTACATGATAGCCCCATTTTGGCTTGATACTGTGCCAGCCTCTCCTTTGATGCCTTTTGATTTATTTGTACATCTGGTGCCACTGGCATTTATAAAGTGACCTCTTTCGTTTCCTTAACACACACACACACACACACACACACACACACACACACACACAGTGCAGAGAGCCGAACAATCATACATGCAATGAACACAGTATTTTATGGTTAATGTGCCACTCTTTATGAGAATATGCTAGCATAATGATAGAGGGCTGAAGCATGTAATCTATAATTAATACAAAGTGAACTGTCATGGGCGAGGGGGAGGGAAATGGGCCTTTCTGCAGAAATATAAGTGCAGTCATGGAAACGGCTATAGCTCCTTGATTGTAATTATTCAACCTCACTAGGGGTCTGCAACTAGCTATTAAAGTGCTAGCGGTCCCTTGTGGAGTGGTCTCCTATCCAATTAAACTTCACAAGTCTATTCAAAGACGTGCGGGACACCACTGTGTTCCATTAAATAGTGTCAAGCACCTACATTTCTAACAGAACATAATGCTTTTGGTTACCTTTTGCATATAGAATTTGACCAGAGAATTTTCTTTGCTTGATTGGAACAATTTGAATCTCTAGACATAAAACATTTGTAATGAGAACAGATAAATGTCTTCAGTTTCTGGTAGTTTGCAGGACACTGCCATTCTAATGTTTTCTCCTCTGTACAAAAATAAAGCATATGCAGAAGTCAGTGAGAAACAAAGAAATTATAAGCGTTAGGAATGATTGGCAAAATAAATGCGGAGGAAGTTAAAATCAATAAGCAGAGTATTGCACTGCATGTTTAAGAGTTGGTACAAATTTTGACACCTAGGAAAGATACACAATGAAATTGCCAAAACATTTTTATTTCATGAGTTAAGGACTTCCATTTAAAAAAATTTCAATTTGCATTGCAAATGTTAAAATGAAAATGGCCAAGTTGTCAATGTGTGAGATGAAATGGTTCCAAGGTACCTAGTATGCAGCATGGTATACTAGAAAAGGGTTTTGATTGGTACATGTATATGTATACACACTTGTGTACATGGCCTATGATGATGATAATCAGATACTTCTTACACACCACTTAAAATCTTCTCTACCTTACATCTTTTTCAAAACCATGGTTTGTAGTCAGCAATTCTGCCCAGGTTTTATCCAGCTTCTGACAGGTAGATTAAGTCTGTGCTTCACCTCTACCTGAGCCTCCTACTCTTCATATTCTCCTCTGGAATCTCTGACTCACTGGCATGAGGTGTGAGTGGGAAAGTATTTGGCTCTAATGTAATACATCACAGAAATATGAGAGACTTAAATGCTTGGGGCCACACTGGACCATTGGCATTCAAAAACCAGTAAGAGTAACCAAAATGCAATCCCACTGAATCTCAACCCCTGAACAAAGAAAGAGGAATTTTAAATTACACCTAACTTTTGAGTTGGCTGGATTTAAAAAAAAAAAAAAGTTTTATCTTTATTTCAAAGAAAGTTGTATATATAATTCATTATATACTTTTATTATTTATAGTTTGTTCTTGGCTTTCCTTCCCTCATGTTTTTACTCACATCATCCTCTTCTTCCTATAATCTAGTTTTATAGAACATAATATGTATATATTTCACATATATAGGTCATCTTATCCCATTAACTCACTGCCAATGTAAGGCAGAAGCTAGTATTAGTAAATTTTTACTTTCTGTGATAATGGAACATCTTTTTAGTAGAGCATTCAAGAGGTCATTTGAATTTTAAAAATTTGACTATCAAGGGAGAATTAGCTTTCTAATACATGGCTTCCTATCAAAAAATGCAATTTTCAAAAACAGATGTGTCTTGCTATAACCTTAAGCAGAGAAACTATTCAAATTCCATTCCTAATTGCTTGGCTTCACATTTCTTCCTATATTTTGCATTCAGACTGGTAATTTTTAGTTTTTTTTTATTTACTTAGGAAGGAACTAAAGTAAACCTTTCTTAAATTTGCACTGGCTAGTAAGGAAAACTTGTTTTTTGATACAGTGTAGACATTTCATAATACAGTTTAGACAGGAAAATATGACAGAACTATGTCTTTTCAAGAAAACACTGAGTTTTCTCTAAACTCACGTCATTATGTTAAACAAAAATCTTTAATGTTATTTCCAACAATATTTTTAATATTTATTTTTTCCCTTAAATAAGATTTCATCTTTTTCCTCCATCCTTCACCACAGGCATCAGTAGACTACAGCAATCAAGCTGAGAGTATCTGTTTTATAGACATATATTTTGCATTGTTGCAAAGTCTACATTCAGAAGGCTGTTTTAAGGTCTCTACTGAAGGAGAAAAATATCAGCAAGTTAATTTTGATACTGTTTACATTCTCTAAGCATGCCTTTTTTAAATATATATATATTTTTATTGCATTTTAGGTTTTAGGGTACATGTGAAGAACACATAAGATTGTTGCATAGGTACACACATGGCAGTGTGATTTGCTGCCTTCCTCCACATCACCTATATCTGGCATTTCTCCCCATGCTATCTCTCCCCTACTCCACACCCCCTGCTGTCCCTCCCCTATTTCCCCCGACAGCCCCCAGTGTGTGATGCTTCCCTCCCTGTGTCCATGTGTTCTCATTGTTCAACACCCACCTATGAGTGAGAACATGCAGTGTTTGATTTTCTGTTCTTGTGTCAGTTTGCTGAGAATGATGGTTTCCAGGTTCATCCATGTCCCTACAAAGGACACGAACTCATCATTTTTTATGGCTGCGTAGTATTCCATGGTGTATATGTGCCACATTTTCCCTGTCCAGTCTACCATTGATGGGCATTCGGGTTGGTTCCAGGTCTTTGCTATTGTAAACAGTGCTGCAATGAACATTCGTGTGCATGTGTCCTTACAGTAGAATGATTTATATTAAAAAAAAATTCTAGCTTTAGTGAAGTATAATTGATAAAAATCAAACATAGTCAAGATGTACATGATATGTTATACATTTATATTATGAAATGTTTACCACAATCCAGTTAAATAACACATCCAACACCACATTTAGTTATCATTTTGCAGGTGTGTGTGTGCTGAGAATACTTACGATCTACTATCTTAGGAAATTTCAAGTGAACAATATATTGTTATTGACTGTAGTCACCAGACTCTACATTTGCTGGATACAATAGTCTACAAAGGAAGTTTTTATCCTTCAGCACTTTGGATATATTATCCCACTCTCTCCTGGCATGTAAGGTTTCCTCTGTGAAGTCTGCTGCCAGATGTATGGATGCTCGTTTATGTGTTTCTTTTCTCTTGCTTCTTCAAGAAGCCCTTCTTTTTAATCCCTGACCATTGAAAATTTGATTAGGAAATGCTTTGAGGTAGTTGTATTTTGATTGAATCTTATTGGTGTTCTATAATCTTTTTTACCTGAATTTTGATATCTTTCTCTAGATTTGGAAAGTTCTCTGTTATTATCTATTCGAATAAATGTTGTGCTCTGATCTCTCTCCTCTTTAAGGCCAATAACTCTTAGATTTGCCCTCTTGAGGCTATTTTCTTGATCTTGTAGCCTTGCTTTATTCCTTTTTATTCTTTTTATTTATTTATTTATTTTATCCTCTGACTGTGATTTTCTTCTGCTTAATCTGTTCTGCAATTGAGGGACTCTGATGCATTTTTCAGTTTGTCAGTTGAACTTTTTGGCTCCAGATCTTCTACTTAATTTTTTTAAATTATTTCATTCTCTTTGTTAGATTTCTCTGATAGAATTCTGAATTGCTTCTCTTCTGTTATCCTGAAGTTCACTGAACTTCTTAAAGGCAGATATTTTGAGTTCTCTGTCTGAATTATCATATATCTCCATCACTCTGGGATTGCTCACTGGTGTCTTATTTAGGCCATTTGCTGAAGACATATTTTTCTGGATATTGTTGGTGCTTGTAGATGTTTATCAATGTCTGTGCATTGAAGAGTTAGGCATTTATTCCAATCTTAGTAGTTGCTGCAGCCGTTTGTGACTCTTTTAGATTCAAAGGTAGCATATTAGTGGGCTTGGGTAAGAAAAGAAAGAATTCTCTGTGTTACTGGATGGTCTCTACCTCTCTTCTCTTTCTATTCCCTGATTCAAAGGAGTTTCTCTCTGTGCTGGACTGCCTGGAATTGGAGAAGGGGTGAGGCAGACACTTCCCAGACTGACACAGCTGGTGTCTCTTGAGTCAAATGCACCCCGAATCTACTGCTTCCCGTTGCTGGGGCTAAAAATTCCACTCTGGTCAGGGCTGGCTGAAATGTTCCCTCTGTGGACACTGGCAGAATCCTGCCATGTGTTATGTTTTGCTGTGATAGTGCAGCATTGAGTTCCAATGTCAAGTCCCAGGATCACTTCACTCTCTCTTCCTCAAGTTAATTCTACCTGGATTGTAGATAACTGGATGTCCCATTTTCTGCCAATGCTATTAAAAATTATTTTTGTTTTGGATTCTTCCCATCTTCTTAGATTTCTCATATTATTCAACCATTAAATCACAAGTCCTATTAACCCAATCTGTGCAAATATCTCCCTAAACTAAGGAAGACATTTTTAGGTTCTTTAATGAATACATATTTCTTGTTTAATACGTTTTTGTTAAATGAATACATGTTTCCATTAGTTAAGAAATAAATGTACAAACAAGGAAGAACAGGAAAGACGAAGGAGACAGAAGTGGTCTCAAACACTATCCTATGACTGGGTCAAAGATCAAGTAGGTAGCGAGCGTAGATCTTGGGAATCCAAGAATGCTTTCTATCTTAATCCTGTGAATTCCTAAAGAGGTTGAAATAACAAAACTTTCAATTTTTGGATGTTTCCATGAGGAATACTTGTATCTGCATGTAATAGAAAACCTGACCAATGGTGGAGAAGTATACTGTTTGTTTGAGTTGCAGAATGATGGCATCAAGAGACCATAAGGCTGTCACTTGTGCTTGTTACCTGAAAGTCACAGTCGCAGTATGGTTATTATGTATCCAGGCATCATATCTTAATTTACAGGAGAAAAAAGTCAAGGGATAAATGTGTCTTTGAAAACAGTCTGTCCTTTCACATGAAGACAGCAAGTTTTTGCAGAAGCTTCAGTAAAGTACTTATGCTTCACCAAAACTAGATGACATGTTCACAGAACCCTAACTTCAAAGATGGTTGATGAACTGAGAAACTGGTTTCTCAGTATCTTTTATAGAGGAAAGCAATATAAAGGGCTTTCGAAATAGATGTTAAATGTTCCAATTTACGATCTCTACATCCTGGTCAACTCAACATTTACGTATATCATTTTCTTTGTTACACTAACCCACTCTGTATGAGAGAGAGTCACACTAGTGATCCAGTCACTAAATCCAAACTGCATGCCAAAAAAAAAAAAAAAAATCTACCCACAGCATCCACGATATACAATAGTTGAGAAGAAGCAAGTAACTTCAACAAAAATAGCATATTTGGCAAAAGGGAGAACAGAAAACTTATAGCAGTGTTTAATTTATATATTAAAATCAGCATATAATATATAAAAACTTGCTGATAGGATTAGTGAGACACCATGCCCTACAATGAAGTAATTTTCCTAATCAGACATATTGAAATCTCTCTCATTTTCTCTATAAGGAAATATTCTATATTTCCTCCTTGGTGGGCAAAGAAGAGAGATGTCCTTCACGCATACTGAATGGTCACAAAAACTCTCTCTGTCTTTAACTTAAGAAATACAGTCCTTATATTAGGGATTAAAAAACAGGGACTGTAGCTGGCCAAGCCTAGGTTTTATAACTTTCCTCTGTCAAAAATATAGCCAATTTGCAGTCTATTTGCTTTTGATTAATTTATTTTAAATATAAGTATATTCAAACTGATCATCTGGGCATATCCTTAAGCCTGGTAAATTTCAGCTCATAAGAACACACTTCTTTAGTCTCCCCCTCAATCCCACCCAGCAGTCTTTCTCATAAATTTCATTGGCCAGAATCAGATCATGCAACCTCTCTTAGCTGTGAAAGAGGACAGATAATTGAGATTTTCATTTCCTGAATTACCAAGAAAGGCGAGCCAGTAAGAAAGTGGTTGTGGTTGGTATTTGAGTAGGCAACTTTTGGTGACTGCCTTATTGGACTACAAGTAGAGTCATTCTTCTTTTATTGCCTGTTTTCAGAAAAGACACTGCAATTATCTGTATCTTTAACGGTAGCTTTTTCAGATTTGATAAATAACCCATGCCCAACATATCTTTTCCTAGTTTTATAGTCTTCAGATATAATTAGTATATTTGTTAAGCATGACTAAAGTTAAAGGAAAATAATTCTGTGAATACACAATATTTTACGCAGGAATTTATACACAAAAAATAAATTATACAAAGAATTCATGCATTGTAAAAAAACCCTCCAAATTCTTAAGGAAATTAACAAATCTTCCAACACATAAATAGCCATTATTAGCATCAGTTTAACAGGAGTCCAAGTATTTTTTTTCCATGTGTTTGAACACAGAAAAATAGAAATATAAGATTACATGTAGATACTAGATATATGGATAATTAGACAAACTTTATACATATATACACACACATATAAAGTACATAAACTATATACTATACACTATATATGTGTTCATATACAATATATATGTGTATATATAGTATGCATATCCATAGATGTACATTTATATGTGTGTATTCATCACCTATGTATTCATCACCTGCATATTCATATATGTACATACACATATATGTGTTTATTAATACATATGTGTATATATATGTACATATACATATACATTTAGTGGGAAGAAATCTGGTTTTGGTAATACAACTGATTAATAAGTTGAAAAAGATTAACTTGTATAATGCCAAGTATAACATAAACAATGGTCTTTTTTGGGATACTACCAGAGGCTAGAAATGAAGACAGAACTAAAAATGACAGTGTTACACCTATGAAATCACACAGTGATTGTCCTAAGAGACTTAACATTTCTCAATCAGATATTACTGGTATTTGGGGCATGAAATATTTACACAATTAAAGGCAGAAATAATTTGCACTAAAAAAATTCTCACTAGAAAAATTAGTGAAGCACAAACTTCACTAGGAAATAATTTCAACTCAGAAGGAAGATATGAGAACAAAAATAAAGTTAAGCAAAGTGATCAGTAATTATGTGAGTTACTTTACCTAAAAATCAGTTGTGTAAAAGAATAATAAGTACACACATACATATAACATATGCACACACATACACACACACACACACACACACACACACACACAGCCTAGCCTTTCTGCCACCCCAGGCTAGAGTGCAGTGGCATGATCATAGATTACTGCAGCCTTTCACTCCTGGGTTCAAACAATTCTCTTGCTTCAGCCTCCCAAATAGCTGAAACTACAGACACAAGCCACAATGCCTGGTTATTATTTTTTTAAGTTTTTGATAGAGATGGGGTTTCCCTATGTTGTGGAGGTTGGTCTCAAACTCCTGGCTTCAAACACTCTTCCTACCTCAGCCTCCCGCAGTGCTGAAATTACAGGCTTGAGCCACTGTGCCTGGTAAGATAGTAATAAATGTTTTTAAAAGCATAAAAACAGATTGGAACAAAATACTAAAATACAATAACAGAAAAGATTAGCATGAGGGCATGGAGAGGAGATTGGGATTTTAAAATCTGTATTTTAAGAAGTCACTGTATCAAAAAGTCACCTACACACATATGTTTATTGCAGTAAAATTCACAGTTGCAAAGATAATCTAAGTGCCATCAACCAATGAGTAGATAAAGAAAATGTGGTGTATATATACTGTGAAATGCTACTCAGCCAAAAAATAAAACAAAGAGAATGAAATAATGTCTTTTGCAGCAACTTGGATGGAGCTGGAGGCTATTATTCTAAGTAAAGTAACTCAGGAATGAAAAACCAAATATCATGTGTTCTCACTTACAAGTGGGAGCTAACCTATGGGTAAGCAAAGGCATACAGAGGGTTATAATGGATTTTGGAGACTCATGCCCTACAATGAAGTAATTTTCCTAATCAGACATATTGAAATCTCTCTCACTTTCTCTGTGGTAAAATATTCTATATTTCCTCCTTGGTGGGCAAAGAGGAGAGAGATGTCCTTCGTGCAGGGTGAGGGATAAGAAACTACATATTGGGTGTAATGTATACTACTTGGTGACAGGTGCACTAAAATCTCAAACTTCACCATTTATATAATTTATCCATGTAACTGAAAACCACTTGTACTGCAAAAGCTATTGAAATTTAAAAATTTAAAAATATATTATTTGGGAGGCAAAAATATTTATTAATTTCAGTCAAGTGTGAGTAAACATTATAGATAATCATTTTTTTAGAGTAACAATAAAATGCATATATTCCAAACTAGCAGAGGGAAAATGTAGGAAATGAAGAAACTCAATCAATTCAATGGGGGAGCAAAACAGAAGAAAAAGGACAAAAAGAAGGTACAAAATAGAATGATTTCTATTCCTAGGGGTATATACCCAGTAATGAGATTGCTGGGTCAAATTGTATTTCTGACTTTAGGTCTTTGAGAAATCACCACGTGGAATACTGTGCAGTCATAAAAATGAACAAGGTCATGTCTTTTGCAGGCACATAGATGGAGCTGGAGGCCATTATCCTTAGCAAACTAACATGGGAACAGAAACAAACTAACACAGGAACAGAAAAACAAATACTGCATGTTCTAACCTATAAGTGGGAGCTAAATGATGAGAACACATGGATCCATAGAGGGGGAACAACACACACTGGGGCCTTTTAGGGGGTGGAGAGTTGGAGGAGGGAGAGAATCAGAAAAAATAACTAATAAAATATCTAGGCTTAATATCTCAGTGATGAAATAATCTGTACAAAAAACCCTATGACACAAGTTTACTGTATAACAAATCTTCACTTGTACCATTGAACTTAAAAGTTAAAAAAAAAGTTTTATTGGAACACACACAAAAAAGAAAGCACAAAATAGAATAAAAGAGATAAATTCAAGTATATCATAATAAATGCAAATGAACTGAGCTTACTTCTGAAAGGACCTATCTTTTTAGAATAAATTATTATTTATAAATGTTAGTCCTAAAACCTAAAGGCACAGAAAAAGACTTATGGGGGAAATCTAGTTACATATTATATAAAAGAGATATAAGACAAACATTAAGTAGAAGAAAGTAGTTACAAGTACATTCACAGATAAAAATGCAGACTTAAGTATCAGAGCAGTTTTAGGCTTAAAACGTGATCATATTAGAAGAGATAATTCATTAGGAAGATTTAACAATCCTGTTTAGATGTATTTCATTATATCACCCACCTTGCACAAATCTCAAAGATAAAGTCTAAGTGAATTAAGATGTAAAATTGTTAAACTTGTAAAAGAAATTAAGGATTCATTTAGAGATTGAGATATAAATGTTAAGAAGTAGTTTGATATTTGATTGTAATTAATTCAAAACTTTAATATAACAAAATAAATTACAAATAAGTTATTAAGACAAATGGTAGATTTAGAAGAACATTTATACTTGGCAGAAGATTAACATGGTAGCTTATATCGATTAACCATCGATATAATCTAGTACAAAAGGGGGCAAATGATATAAAACCCAAATTGCCTATAAACATATGGCAATGTTTACTCTCACTGTTGAGTAGGCAAATGCAAATTGAATTCACGAAATGCTTTCTCACCTAACAGGTAGGCAACACCAAGTCTTACAATGCCACGTACTGTTGCTGTAGTAGTAGTTGTTGTTTGTAAATATCTAATGTGGGATTTCATTTACCACATGTTTTAACCACTCTCACAGCATCCTGAAAAAAATATCCTGTGTTCATCTCCTCAGCTGGCATTTCAATCAAAGTAGAGAATTTTACCATGTATTTTCTCTAACAGATTGTGCATCTAAATGCTAAATGAAATTGGCTGAATTTTTATCTTTGGTGAATTTTTCTGTTGATAACTTACAATGCTCCTGCCAGAGAAGTGTCTATTTATTCTTTCGATTTGATTCCTGTTTGTGAGATATTTCTACTTTATGACAGGTATTTTTATTTAAATGCCCTTTGCTGTGGACATTTTTCAATGATTTCTTGAAAGTCTGTATCAGTCACTTGCTACAGTTGCTTCTTTGAATGTAATTTTACATTAAACTAAAAATAATAGCCAGTTGGATCCAATATAATCACCTGCCTGTGCTTCATTAGTATATCCTCCATGAAGACAGAATCTTTACTTACCAATTTAGCTTAACGCAGAATCTTACAAGAAAGATTAAAAAAATTATTTATAGATTGCATTGTAATTTATGATTTCCCAATTCCAAAAATGAAAATGTGTAAAAATGAAACTAAACGGTTAAATTGTACATGTACAAGATTGAAAAATTGTTGGGTTGTATAAACTCAATCATATTTTAATTTGAATAAACAATAATTTAGTGTAAGAATGTCCTAAATACTGCATGGGACATATTTATGCTAAATAAATTGTTGTTTATCTGAAATTGAAATCTAATTGGGCATCCTTCTTTTATCTGGTGGCTCTACAAATTGGTATTCTGTAGCCCAGTTTGCATCTTGCTATGTTAAATCATATTTTAAACTTTCTTTTAAAACTTTAAGAAATGAATCAAACAGTCTGGGGTAATCTTTGTTCATTTAGTTTGCTATAAGGTCTAAAGAAACGTGTGCATATACTTATCTATAATCTAACACTACAGCCCTGCATGTTTCAGGCATATTTTTGAAACTGGGATTTTTCTTTACTGTATTCTTCACTAAAAATTATGGCAAACCTTCAGTTCAGTTTTACAGAATTTTTTTTCCCTGTGTATACATTTTCTCCTTTTATTACATAGTTTTATAAATTATAACAGCTTAAAAGCATATTTTATATTATTAGATTCAGTGTCTAATTTAAAATATAACTCAATTACTTCTATCTATAGGTAACTCCTCCCCTTTGCCTCCACACTTCTAGGGAGGAATAATAAATGCATATATTTTTCTCATTCTAGTTCCATCAAGTTTTTACCTAACGTAAAGTAATAACCAACTTTGCAGTAAGTTGATGTCACTACTCATTTTTGGTGTTTTAATCATTGATTTTTAATATAATTTTCAAACAATATTTTGATGTGAATTTGGGAGAAAATGGTAGGCTCTACTCACCATTACTTTAAGCTGATTTTACCTTAGTAAGGTAACTTCAGACTTTCTGTGATTAAGGTTAAGAAAAATATTTTACCCTTTTTTCTTTAATATTAATTGCATTGTTTTGGAATCAATAGACCATATTTTTTAGAGTAGTTTTAGGTTTACAGAAAAATTGAGTGGAAATACATAGAGTGCCCATATACTGTCTCACCCTCAGACATACAGGTTCCTCTTTAATATCTTGCACTAGTGTGGTATGCTGGTTACAACTGACAAGCTAATCTCAATAATCTACTCTTAACAAAAATCTATAGTTTAGGGTTCACTCTTTGTGTTGAACATTCTATAGAGTTTTGACAAATTTATAAAGACATATAGCTGACATTACAGTATAATACAGAATAGTTTTACTATCGAAAAATCCCCTATGATTCTTCTGTTTACCATTTCCTCTCCCTGAACCCTGGCAACTACTGATCTTTTTACCGTCTCTGTAGTTTTTCCCTTTCTGAAATGTCACATATTTGGAATGATAAAATGTGTCATCTTTTCAGATTGGCTTCTTTACTTAGCAACATGCATTTATGGTTCCTTCACGTCTTTTCATAGCTAGATAGCTCATTTCTTCTTATCACTTAATTATAGTTCATTGCAAATATGTACCACAGTTTCTCTATCCATTAACCTATTGAGAAATATCTTGGTTACTTATCAGTTTTGGTTATTACGCAAAGTTGCTATAAATATTTGTGTGCATGTTTTGTGTGAACATTCATAATATTTTTACAAATAATTTTGGACTTATTTGTTTTTCTTCTTATACCAAAATATCAAATTTAGATAAGTAATTACTATATTACATGTTGATTGACAAACAATTATCTCTTGTATTAATTGTTGCTCAACTGTCAGGACAGATGCTAATTCAGAGGATTATGGAATCCCTTTAGGTTATTCCACAGTTACGTGGTTGTTTGTTGTTTTGTCTCACTCTTTTTTTTTGAGACCAAGTTTCCCTCTTGTCCAGGCTGGAGTGCAATGGTGCAATCTCAGCTCACTGCAAGCTCCGATTACAGGAGTGAGTCACTGCACCCAGGCTTCATCTCACTCTTGTAATATAATGCAATACCTCTGTGCTGCTGTCTGTTATCATGGCAGCATAAAAAGTATTGCTGTCTTTCTTTGGGAGAGGAAGGGTGTGGAGAAAATGGTTTGTGTGTAGACTTACTCAAAATGAATTACATCTCTTCTCAATAGCTTTTTAATACTACCCTTACTTCAGATAGTAAATCATTACTAAACTGAAAGTCACAAATATATGATCAAGTGTGCTTTGAAATACCATATTTAATAGATAAGGATTTATTCATTGAAGCTGTATTAATTTGTATTTCTATGTGTTACATAAAATAGCATATTAAGAAAATTAAGTCTGAATCAGACAACTGTTCAAATACTAAAATATTCTAATGTTAAAACTATTCCTAATAAAGAGCTTAAAATATGAGATAATCTCCATTTTTCATATTAAAATAATTATATACTGCATTTGTGGCTTTTGCAAACATAGTTGTAATTACCCCTGGCATTGTATTGCTTACTGTCTTTTTTCCCACTTATTAAAGCTATTTATTTAAAACAAATGCTTGGTATGCAAACATTAGTCTGCTGTTAACAAAAGTGAAGCCCAAATTTGTAATTAACTACAGCTGTACATGCTGCTTCCTTTATTCAAAAGTCTTCTATCATTGTGAAGCTGCTTAGCTCATTTTATTCTTTGTGGGGAACCAATCTCAGATACTAGATAAAGCCCTCCTTCTCCATATGCTTAGTTTAAATCAACTATTATCTGTTCTAATTGGGATGAAGAGTGTGGTTTATAGCAATAGTTGGATTGAAAAGAGGAGAGGGAGAAGGAGACCCTTGATGAAGTTGTGCACCCACTACACTAAATGAGAATGAATATTATACATCAGTTAATACTTTTAGCACCAATTCAAACTTCTGCGTCCAAGCTATGCATCACTAAATGCCAATTAATTAAAATCAAGTGTATCTCTTACATCATAGAATCAAACTATGACTTGATGTTTTTCAATATCAGTTAATCCTATTTATGTGTAGCCCTTTGATAGAATAGAATATAAAATAGCCTGGGCCCTGCGACCATGGATAAGTTACTTAACCTCTCTCCAGTTTTCAGTTTCTTTATTTGTAAAATGGGGATAATAATAGCAAATGCTTTATTGGGATCTAGTGAGGATTAAATGAGCCACTATTCACCAAACCCTTAGAACATTGCCTGATAGGTAGCAAGTGATATGCTGGTATTAGCTATTACTATATGATCTGGTATATTTTAGGAAGCAAACATTTTTATATCAATTGTTGATGTTATTGATCAAAAGATAAAGACATCTCAGTGAAGTCTATTGAGTTGATAATTTATAAAGGGAAAAAGTTAACCATTGAGCAAAAATTTTATTTAGAAATCTTTGTTTACATATGGTTGAGTCCCCTAGTAGAGGAAAATGTCCTACCACTATTTCTTACGATTTTTGTGTTTATATTACAACATGGAAATAGAAGTATATGTTTACGACCCATTGACTTGCTTCAAAGTTACAGAAAATGATTACAAAAGAACTAATGTTTTACCTCTCAATTATCACTCCAGATATACTCAAAAGAAAACTATAAAATCTACTGAAGTTAGGATATTGCTAATGGCAGTTATAATACTCCTGAGATAACTTTATTTGATATTTGACAGATAAAATGTCAAAGAAAGGAGTCAAAGTTTCAGAGAATGGAAAAAGTATATCATATTTTTAAAAACTCACTCCAAAAGATTAACCTGAAAAGATCGATAGTTAGAATTTAAACTTATAGATGGACTTCATTTAGATTAAAAGATGCACTCCAGGAAACTAGGATCTCATTAAGAATACCATTTTTGTATTTAGATAGAATGAATAAGATCTAGTATTTGATACCACAACAGGTGATTACCATCAATAAAAATAATTTATTCTATATTTTAAAACAGCTAAAAGAGTGGAACTGATGTTCCCAACACAAGCTAATGATAACTGCTTAAAGTGATGCATATCCCTATTATGCTGATGTGATTATTACTATGTCTATCTAAGCATCATATATACCCCATAAATATATACACCTATTATGTGCCCATAATAATTTTAGCAAAAAAATACTATTTTTAATCTAAATATTTCTAAAGCTCATGGATATACAAATCTCAATAAATTCCCATAGTTTTCAGGAAGAATCTTAGGGGCTACATCTAAATTAAGATAAATAATCTGAGATGTTTTTTTTTAGATTGTTACATACTTGTTTTCTTTGCTGTGGGCTTCTAATTTAAAACTAAGTTATCAGGTCTGAAAAAAAATTGTTAGTAAAATGGTGCCAATCTTGTTAGTAACTATTAAAACTAAATCCAATATTAATTTGTAAAAGAAAATATTGATGGAAAACAGGAAAGGAGTGTAACAAGTGAATAACTGGGATATGTGATGCTTGGCATTTGTTAATTTCAAGGTAAGATGGCTGTAAGCTAGTGAGTTCAGGTTTGCAAGGTAGATGGTCAGGAGGAGAGAAAAAGACAAGATTAGAGAGAGGTGGGTCTATTTTTCACAGGTCAAAGCCCCATATAGTAGTCAAAATGTCTGTGGTTCTCAACTTTACTTTAGGTTATTAATTATGTTTTCAGGAAGCTCCAACTCCAAGCAGCAATCATGAATGATAGTCAAATCAAAAGTAGAGTGCATCAGGCACCTATAATTTAGATTTTCGGTAGGTAGTAAATTTTTGAGACCTATTCAGTAGCGATTTCATTTGAAAGGTTCATTGGCTTTTGCAGTCTTCTTTAGAAATCTAAATTCAGCTCAATAGTTGGCAGTTGGAATTTGGTGTGTCACCATATGATACTAAAGCCACTATCACTACTGACAGTGTAAATAGAGAAAACTCCTGTAATTATCTCATAATCTCAAGTTTTCTGAGACTAGTTTGAGGGCTTGATATTCACATCTGAACTAAAATTCACAGTTTTTCATTGGAAGTGATCAGTACTCAAGGCACTAAAGGAAAACATAAGTCTAGAACTCTGGTAACCTTACAAGCTACTACACATTCTATTGTTTAAAGCTACTGTTACCTGTCCAGTGATGGGAAAATAGACAGGTAATTATGGCAAAGTTGCCAGAGCTTCCACAGCCTGCTGACTTTTCGTTTTTCTGACTATAACTCTTTCCTGTTGTACTTTAATCATCACAGTGGATTTCCTTCTTGAATCATGCCTGAACTTGCTTCCGGCTCTCTGGATTCTTTTCCTTGGGCCAACCAGCGGCTTTGGTTCTACACCAAACTTGGATAGTTAGAGAGCATCTATTTTGGCTTTTCATGTCTTTCTCCATTTTATACTCGTTAAGAGTCCAGATTTTTTTTTTTGTGTGTGTGTGTGTGTGTGTGTGTGTGTGTGTCCTTGCCTTTGCAAGTCAGGTAGCCAGAACTGTGGGTAGTATAGAAACACTGTAACTGCCCAAAGTAGTAATATCATGGTTTCATTATTGCCATCAGTAATTTTTCATCACATTCTTGCACTGTGAGTTTGAAAAGATCTCTACAACATCTATAAGTAAACTTGTTTTCCTTTACTTAGCTATACATGTGATTACTCATTTTTTTATTCCTACTGATTGTATTAATTTTTTATGTGATCACCAATTGTTTTTTAAAAGTCTTATGAAGCAGTTTAAATGTGGTTTGTTTTTATCATAAAATAATTCTTTCTATTTTGCCATAATATGAGTGCTATCATTTTATGAGAGCTACAAATAATTTTAAAAAAATGAAAAATAGTTAAAAGCTCTCGTGTGATGGCTATACTTACACTTAAAACTTCATACTTGTTATCAATATCAAATTTTGACCTAGAACTTGATTACAATATTCATTAGATGCTCAAGAAAATAAAGTCAGCCTTTGTGTGACAAGATTATTTTTAAAGAGAGTAAATGAAAGAACTGAATTGATATTAGAGTAGGTTACAGGATAGCTTCTCTAAAATAGTCTACCCCTGTAGTTTGCTTACTTATCAAGAAGGATTTTGGTGATATATACCTAATCATGGTGCACTGACATAAAAAAGTTGAAGAACCAGAATCAAGGTCCACCACAAGTATAAAAAGATAGCGAGAAGGTAGTGATCCATACCTGTAGTCCCAGCTACTCAGGAGTCTGACACGGGAGGATCTCTTGAGCCCAGGAGGTCAAGGCTGCCATGGGTCATGATTATACCACTACACTCCAGCCTGGGCAACAGAATGGGACTCTATTTCAGAAAAAAAAGAAAAAGGTAAGAAAACTTAGAAGTCAAAAACATAAAACAAAATCACAAATCATACAGACAAAAGCCCAGGCAAAAGCCTGTGACATACCTCAGATGTTCTAAATGTAGCAGGCCCTTAAGGACATCATATACAAAATAAGATAATGTAACATTTACTTATTTCTTCTCACTTTTAATCTACTAAAAAAAAAGGTGACTTAAAGCTGCTGGAAATAACATTTGTGGCTCCAAATACAATTCCTATTACAATATCTAAAAATCTGATCAATCATTCTTGTTAAAAAAACAAAAAACAAAAAAACCCCCACACATTTAGCAAATGTTCATCAGTCTTTAATACTAGTCACTTTTCTACAATTTTACCCTTCTATATTCGCTTTTTCTCTTTGAATATTAGTTCTTGTTATCCAACCTACCCTTTGGCTTCTGAAGCTCTTATTCTGCATCTACCCAATTAAAACCAAATCCAGAGGAAAAGTAACAGTAATTTTGTATTAGCTCAAAATAAGGCCTCCTATCTCTCTATACGATCTCAATGTTGTGTGGTCATATTATTTTCTAACTCCCCACAGCAGCCTTACTGGTGTCCTCTACTCCTTAGTCTATATCTCAGCATTCTTCTTCACAAAAAAATATAAATTACCAGGCAGGAAATCCTTCAGCTTTTTAATTTCCCCTTGCTGAAAACAAATTAGAATCTGCTTATATTTATGTCCTTATAGTATCTATGAAAAATTTATCCTCTTGTTCTAGGAATTTAATTTTCTCCCATCTTCATGAACGTTTCATTTATCTCATGTCTCTACTGAATTCCTAACATGTCACTCTATTCTACAATGGTTCTCAAACCTGGCTTTACGTTGAAATCATGTGGAGAGCTTAAACAAGTATGTATTGCTAGGTTCAAATATAAGATTCTTTTTCCTTTTTTTAAAATTTTTTTAAAAGATTCTTATGTAATTGATGCGAGGTGTGACCTGGACATTAGGACATTTTAAAGCTCCTCAGGTGATTTTGATGTGCAACTAGGGTTTAAAGTCACCACTTTTCTAGTTCATTTTCTGAAAATATAAGGCATTCAAAATTGTTTCTATAATTATTATTTTGAAAGATATTTCAAATCTGTGACAATTTAAGCATCAAAATAAACAATACTAACAGTTTATAATAAACTGAATATGTAGCAATTTGCAAGTTCATCTTGATGAAAGAAGAAAGAAAAAAGAATTAGCTCTTCCTTATAATAGAATGAGAGCTAAAAAAGTGAGAAAGTTGTAATTAGAAAAACACTATTCAACAACCATTGCAGTAATCCTTAATTCAACAAATAAACTCCAATGGATGTTAAAATTAGTGGGTGACAGTAGGATGAGACACAGATTTATATATAATATAAAAGTTCCTCCCCCACACAACGATTATTAGTTTAACATCAGACAAAAGTGAATCAAAAGAGTAATAAGTGATTTTGCATTTCTAAAATCAAATAATCAAAGTTTAAATCACCAGTAACAGAAAAATTAACATCACGTATCATTCAGTAGGAGCCAATGAGGAAAAAACAGTATTACTTCTGTCATATTCTAGCCAGAACAGCTTAGTCATGAAGAAACATGGGGCAAACCAATATGAGGGACATTCTTAAAAGAAAAAAAAAACCAGCACTTTGGGAGGCCGAGGCGTGTGGATCACGAGGTCAAGAGATTGAGACTATCCTGGTCAACATGGTGAAACCCTGTATCTACTGAAAATACAAAAAAAAAATTAGCTGGGCATGGTGATGTGTGCCTCTAGTCCCAGCTACTCAGGAGGCTGAGGCAGGAGAATTGCTTGAACCCAGGAGGCGGAGGTTGCAGTGAGCCGAGATCGCACCATTGCACTCCAGCCTGGGTAACAAGAGCAAAACTCTGTCTCAAAAAAAAAAAAAAAAAAAATCCCTAGGCTAGATCTTCAGAAATATCAAAGTAATAAATAAAATTCAAGACTGTGGAACTTTTATATTGAAGAAAGGATTACAAGATAACTGGCTTAGATCCAGAAATAGATCTTTTAGTCATAAAGATTATTTGGGATAATTGCTGGAACTTATATAAAGACCTTAAATAAAAAAATATATGGGAGTTCTCTGAAATATTGTTGCAACTTTTTAAGTTTAAAAGTGTATCAAAATAAAAAGACAACAAAACAAAAACACTGACCCTATTAACTCTTCAGAATGTGACTCTAACACTATTACAGGTGTTATCAACTGTTCTTAATATTGTTTTATCTCCTTTCATTCTGTTCAGCCTAACTTCTTCAAATAATGCAATTCATTTGTTTTCTTCATTCATCTTTCTTTCATTCTTCAAGTGTATGGGTTTGAATTCTGACTTTAATATTCTACGTAAACTATTTCTACAACTGTTATTCTTGACCCCCTTTTTTGCTACATTCAATAAAACTATTTTTTGTTGTCTCTGATATCATTTGTCTTCCTTCTGCATGTTGTAGTCTAACTTTCTCCTGATTCTTTCTCTACCTAATACACATCCTTCTAACTATATCCTTCTCACTATTCTAGATATCCCTTTATTCACTAAATATTTTGAGTTTATTTCAATCACAAGGTAGTTTCCAGGAGACGAAATCTAGTGGTGAACAAAATAGAGCAAGTCCTTATTCTCCTAAAGGTTGCATTCAAGTGTGGGAAAACAGACAAGAAAATAAGTAACAGATAAATAAGATAATTTCAGGAAATGTGAAACAATATGATAATAACATCGTTTGTCAAAGAATGACTGTGAGAAAGGACTGTGTGGTAGAGATTGCATTAGATAGGTAGGTCAGGAAAAACATTTTGACAAGGTTCTGTTTGAGTATAAAAATGTCATGACTGTCTAGTAGAAGGCATTCCTGGAAAAACAAGCAACAAATTCAAATGACCTGAATGTTGAGTGAGCTTTGATGTATTTGAAGAGGAGAAAGAATGGTGAGACTGCAACAGAGTGATCAGGAAGTAGCACTGTGATAGCGAGGTTACATAGCAAGTTTGGATTTTATGTCCAGTACAACAGAAAGCTACTGAAGTGTCCTGATCAAAGCTCATGGGGTTTTCCAATTTATATTTAAAGGTAAAACCAGTGCTTTCTTTTCGGCTTTTGAAGGTACATCTAACATTATAATTATTTTGTTAATTTGTTTGTATTTCCTGAGAATTCCATCTGAATCACTCTACTTTTCTTAAAGTACATATACTCCTTTAATAAGTAACTCATATAATCTTATCTAACACATATACGCAGATAACTCTTCAGAATCTCCTTCGAGCTCTAGACCCATTGTCTAGTAGTCACTACACATATGCATAAACTCTGCTCACCATCTTTTCCTTTAGACCAGCTTTTCCTCCTGCATTCCCCGATTTACTGAAAGATACCACCATCCACTCAACCTTGTAGATAGCCTTGGTTACTCTAGGTACCCAATCAATAACCAACTCAAATGAAACTTTCTCATTAGAATCACTTTATGCATCTCTTTCCTCCTACCTCACTGTAATACTATTGGTTTTGACTCTTCATCATCACTCAACTGATCTACTGCAAATGCCTGTTTCAAATCTCAGCTGTGCCACACTCGTTTTGTTTATGCTGCCAGAATGAAGGTTCATGAAAACAAATTTGCTCAGGGGGAACTCATGCTGAAGACAGACACATTGGACTGGGGGGGAACTCACTTCAATATGCCTCAATTAATAAGATGTTTAATATAGTAATAGTAACAATAATTGCAATGATGATAATAATGATGATGATTGAAGAGGACTTATTATTTGCTATAGCATAGACCCTTATCTAAAAGCTCATATATATTAACTCATTTGACCCTCATATCGACCATAAGGAGTAGATTCTATCATTATGTCTACATTACAGATGAGGTAACTAATGCACAGAAAGACTGAGTAACTTGCCCAAAGGTGTATGGTAGAGATAGGGCTTTGCCATGCTGCCCAAGCTGGTCTCAAACTCCTGGGCTCAAGTGAGTCAAAAAAGTCAATCCCCTGACTTTTTTTTTTTTTTTTTTTTTTTTTAATAGAGATGGAATCTCACTATGTTGCCCAGGCTGGCCTCAAACTCCTGGCCATAAGTCACCCTCACACCTTGGGTTCCCAAAGTACTGGGACCACATGCATGGGCCACTGTGCCCAGCCAGAAGCTAGCTATCTAAATGAACTTGGTTTCTTTATAAAATCCTGTAGTGATTCCAAAAATTTTGTGTTACCTTATTCATGTTTAATCTTCCTCTAACACACCGAAACTGCTTTAAATTAAACATAAATTTTCTATCCCGTTTTCTCAAATACTTTGTAAGGGCTTCACTATAACTTGTTGCATTCACAGTTGCATAATTTAGAATAATATGCCAGTTTTTAATAAATGAATGAATACCTGCCATCATCAACCACTGCTATCTCATTTCAACTCAGTTTTCTAGTAGACAAGGCGGTCTTTCAATATGGGTACCTAGTAGATATGTTTTCAAAAATAAAAAACAGAAAAGAATGAGAGAGTCACAAAGCATAGGGAAACTATCCAGTTGTTGATACATAGGTAAAGGTGATAATTATGTATCTAGAGGGTAGCATTAGGATACTGTGTATTTGGGGGATAGAGAAGAATTTCAGAATGGTAAGAAAGAGAAAAGGGATACATGAAAACTTAGATGTGAGGAAACGATGCAAATTTTACAGTTTTATCTGGTAGGAGCAAATGAACTCAACTTTCCAAGAACTTAAAAAAAAACATCTTTTAGTTTTGTAATAACGACTTTTCCTACAAAATGAAGTCAACTAGTCACAGTCATCTCACCACACTAAACTGTTCCTTTTGTACAACTACCCTGTCAATATTCAATTATAACTAGAAAAAAATGCCAATTATTTTTGCCAAATTTGAAATCTGGGGTTTAAACTAATGATTTCTTTTATTTAAATATATTGACCAGGGAGATGGAGAGCTATGTAAATAGGACAAGTGGTTGTCTTTAGAATAAAGCATTTAAAGAAGAGTTTAGGTGCTGGAAAAGAAGTCAAGAATCTGAAAATCCAGCTAAAATGAAAGTTTAAATATTTAGAGAAGGTTGGTACTTGGAAAGCTATTCACTAGTTCAAATGTTTTAGCCTAAAAGGTGGAAAATAAAAAGCTGTTTACAAGTTTTTACTGGTTTGTTATATAAAATGTGTCGTGCATGTGATATCTAAATTTAAAGTAACATGATTTAAACTGCACTACGTGATGAAGAGTCCTCTGAGGTCACTAAAGCTTTGATTTTCCAGTTAGCTTATTTTATAGCTAGTGCTTTGGAAGCCATCAAGTCCATAACGAGATAGATCAATCAGAGTGTTTTTATTGGTCTACTGTCGTACCATAGACTATACACAGCAGTACTCATTGAATCAGACTGCTTGGGAACAGCAGCTTTAACCTTGAGACTTGAACAGAGAAAATAACAGCTTCAAAATTAAATCTCCATGAATTATATATATTCTTATATAAAATTGAATATTTAAACAGTGTCAATTGAAATCCATTGGTAATGAACCAAGTGTAGTTACTTCAAAGAGGAATCATGGTCAAAACATCACATTGTTACTGATTTAAAATGGCTTACTTTAAAGCCCTATACTCAAACATCAGACTTTGCAGTGATTCAAAGAAACCATTAAATAGCTTAAGCAATACTCTAAAGGTAAAGTGAAAAGGAGTAAGTGACCTTCAAAAGTTGCTTGTAGGGCCCATGATGATTTTATTGTTTTATATTTGCTTATCTGCCTTTCAAAAAAGTCTGAGGTAAATAAAAGAGGTAACGTGAGCCAACATATAGTATAGTAAATGGCATACTCATGGCATTCAATAAATGTTAATTATCATCCCCAGATTTTTGAAATGTCTCAAAGATTATTGTATGACTACACAAATTACCTGACGTTCTGATTTCCTATATCCAAGTCAGTTTTATCAGTGTTCAGATTACTCCAAAAAAATAAATAAAAAATAAATAAGGGCATGATGTGATTTTATTGGTAATAAAGGGAAAACTGGTAGAATTGGTGCTGGGTTCACTAACCAGGAATAGTTTACCCTAAAGGATGTGGACAGTTCACATCACAATATCCAAATAAGTATGTAACCACAGGTAGAATTTGTATCCAAAAGGTCTCTGCAATGGGGTGGGAGCATGAAAGAGAATCTCTGCAAAGTGATAATGAAGAGGGATTGCTTTAATTTTTAGGCATTCTTCAAAGTTGAAGTCGATGCACACCAAAAACTGGACACATTAAAAAAAAATAATTCTGTAAGTTAGTCGGTAGGTACTTGGCTAGTGGCCAGTGTCTCAGAGAAGTGACTGAAGTTTATATTACAAGTGCTCATCTTAGCAGGAAACTGGATGTGAATCCAGAGCTAGAAAACAAGTACTGGCTCTCTAGGAGCCCACCTGGAACTTACTGCTATGGTTAGAAACCATAGTGAATACAATGGATACAAATGGTGTACAAGACTCCAAATTTTGTATAAATTTGATTTACATTTATCCAGACACTGGGTAGCCTGAGATTTCAAAGTGCAGATCTTTAATACATACAACTGAACAAGGCTGAGGTTGACCAGAGGGCTACCAGACAGATGCTTCCCAGGACACTGTAAATCATTGGTATTTTCCTGTCCCATCTGATACCACGTGGCAGGCACCACATTCAGAACTAACCGTTTCTTATAATCACCTTCAGATTCCACCAAGTCTCACCCCTCAGCATCTATTAATTAGGGCTTAACTAAGAAATAGTCTCAAAATGTTTAAGAGCCGTTAAAATATTGCTTCTAAATTTTTGATAACTAGACTTACAAAGGAATATAAAGTGGTATTCAACTTAAATATGAAATAAAATTTCTCTGGCCTATCTTGCTTTTATTCCTCTCTGCCACAGATTATAAATGCCACAAATGTAGAGCCAAGTCCATTATATTTACCAGTATATGCCCATCACCTAGTAGGTGCTCATGTAATATTTATGAAATGTAAATGCATAAAGGGACAGATAAATAGTGCTACTGCTAGAATTTGAAAAAGAAAAAAATAACAAATAAACCTTGCTCTTATCTTCTCAAATTTTCTGGGGACAACTTTTGGCAATCTTTTTCCTACCAGTATTTTTAGAGTAGCCCTTTATAACCTAACATCTACTTGTCTTTCCAATGTTATCTTTTGTACTAATGTTTTATTTGTACTTTTTGGTAATTGGTGAAAATATTTCATATTCTTCTCATGACCTTTCTACATTAAAGCTAGTCTAAATAAATACTTGAAGAAATTTCATGCATTCTGTTTGTGATGCAAGGCAAGATATCAAATTAACTTTCTCAGCCTCCCCTCTCTACTGAGATTTAACTGGACCAGGAATAGGGTCTTAAATTAATCTATGCCTGTCTCCAAGCCCACTCAGTATCTTTTACATGGTGAATGTTCAAAAGGTATTGTGGATTAAAAGTAGTGGTAAAAAGCACTAGTGTCAGTAGATATTAGCAAAAAATAACTACAGTAATTAATAAATTTATCAAGTATAAATCTGTGGCTCTATTCAATACAACTGAGCTATTGACTGAGATATGGAGGCATCCAGGTATTTCAAAAAGAATGTAACAGCTATAGGCAGAACATATGGTTAAAGTCAAAGAATGGTGTTTTCCAAGAGCCACTACTTAAACAAGGCAGAAATAATCTCTTTGTCATTTTTGCTCAAAATTCTCTGAGCCCGTGGCAGTACATCAGTGAGGCTGTTAGATATATTAATAGAGCTGCAACATTTAAGAAAGTAAATGTGACAGCGCCAATTTAAACCTATCTCTCAGCACAACTTGGGGATAAAAGAGTGGTATACTTATCAAAGCTTCACATTTAAGGAAAAGCACCCCAAAATGCAGAAAATGTACTATTGGATGTAACTAAGTTTTGTAAGAGCCATTTTTTCCAAAGCAACTTAATATAGATTTCATAATGGAAGAAAATGGTCAGTAGATTTTCTGTAAATCAGACGTCATTTCTCTGTGCCCTTTTTGCCCTCATACATGAGGTTATACATTTTGTGACAGACAGTGCAACTCAAAGAGCTACTGCTCATCAGAGCAAGACATCCTAATGGGGAGAGTGTCCTCCATTATCTTCACAATGTATGGAAAGCTGCTGCAATGGAATGACTCATTCAACTAATGTTCTCAGTGACTTCTGAATTTAATACCATTCAAGAAATATTTATTGATTGTCTACCATGTGGCATACACTGAAGCAGCTATGTATAACAGCATTGTGGGTGTACATGGTTTTGCAAATATTTACTTTGACTTTAATCCCTGCCTCAACACTTACTGAATGATCTCTTTTAATAATAATAATGTAACATTTGTTAAGGGTTACCAAGTGTCAGATACCATGCTAAGTCATGTAATCCTCATAAACTAATTCGATAAATACTGTGATTATTATCCCAATACAAATGAAGAAACTGAGGCCTAAACAGGTAAACTGTTTTTCCCAGTTTCCTCATCTGAAAAACTCCTTCCCATTAGCATTATCATGAGAATTTAAAATAATGTAGTTTTAATGACAGGAATAAGGTGTAGGAAGTGTCTAGGATAGTAGTGTGATTTGTTAAATAATCTCCATTATAACTCAGTATTATATTTCTCATAGATTTCATCTTCCTTGAAAATTTATATATTTAATGGTTTAAACTATATAATTTAAAATTTACTCACATCCTCTCTTGTCTTATTTGCTAACCATTTTTACACACTCCAGCCTACTTTCCCTAAACAGTTAATTGATACATTTAAAGGCAAAGACTATAATTTATATAGTTCATCTTGCTCTTATAATGGCCACTTTCAATTGAACATACCTTCCTTTCATTTCTCTCTTCCTCCTGATTGCTTGCTGAGTACCCATTCCTTCCACACTACCAATAATCCATTATGCCTAAATCTTAGACATAATAACTCTTTACTACTATTTACTGCTGTTTTCCACATGTACCATAGTAAAATGGAAAAAATTAAGTGTGCCAAGTGTTCAAATCTTTCTGAAGACCTGTATTCCAAAGCTAAGCAAATGCTGGCTAGTTGGGTGTCATGCAGTCTAGTGGTTTTGAGAAATACATTATTGCTTAAACAAAAACAAGACAATTGTGACAATTTGTCTTTAGGGATTGGCTGAATAAACTTCTGATTCTCAGAAAGATGGGACTGAAATAAAGAACTTATTAATGCTCCAGAACATTTAGAAGACACTTGAAAACTGAGAACGAAGGATAACTGCTCCAAGTAAATTGTACACTTTTACAACATCTTTAATATTTTCTTAAATCACTAACACAATGAATGCAACTCTCTGGAATGAGCTATTTCCTTAATGCTTTTAAAAATTCATATTGATTTTAATCACCGAATATACTATACACTACAAATACAGAGTTGTTTCTAAAGGAAAAACTTACTACCCATTCCTTTTGTTTCCAGGAGGAGGAATTTTTAATTGGGACTTCCCCCAGAGTACATGGCCAGCTTCTTTTGCCCCCGAGCTTTAATCAGTCCAGCAGGAGGTTCGAAGTACATTTGGAGGGTAAGTATTGCTCCCCATATTCCACTGGTGGGTATAACAGCTGTTATCATTGGAAATTCCATCTATTTTTCCTTCCACACCAGAAGAGTGTGGGTCATGGTTAAGGATGACTATTCTGTAGACTCAAATTTTCTATTTAATGACTGCCTTTAGGTCTAAATTTGTGAAACAGGAAGAACCAGAAAACTCATTTGGCCCTCAGACCTAAATCATGTTCACTAAAAGCAATTTTGATAATAAAAAATATGTTTGTTCTCCATCTGCCTAATTCCTATTCCTGTTAAATGGTTGTAAACTGCAAATGGGTAAAAAGTGGGGCTAGGTATTCAATCCCTAACCACCACCCCTCACCCCTAAAATCCACATATAAATAAAATATTTCTTTATTTTCATATTTCTGGCTTTAAAAGTTTTCTTTTAAATGCTTATTTAAAGTATTTTTACTTTAAAGCTTTATTTACTTTAAATGCTTATTAAAGTATTTTTACTTTAATAGCTGCAATATAATAAATGTAATCGAGTCTTTCATTTGCTTATGTAGAAATCTTGCATGTGTCTTAGTGTACTACTAAATAACTTAAGTGAATTTACCTGCTAAAGTTCCTGATTCATAGCTGGTGTATAATAAATCCAACTGACCTTCTTGTACTCTAGATAAAAACACATAGTTTTTAGGCCAAAAACAAAGTGCTTTTTAAAATAGCTGTTTAATCAAGTTCTGTTTGACTATCACATCTTTGTTTGTTCTCATAATGTTTATATAGCATGGAAAGCTTCTTTACTCTATTGACATGCTTTATAACCCTTAGTTCTTTTGTAAAATCATGGTTAATTGTAATGTTAACTTGGTTAAATTGTAATGTTAAAAATGTGATGTAACAATAGTTGTAAACAACATGTGTCAATTATTTTAACGGCTAGACTCCCTGATAGTTTTTCGTTTGCTTCCTTCAAACCTCATGTACACATGACTGTCCTTTTAACGTTCTCATCTCAGGTTTTTAGTTTGAATTTCTGTAGTTCTAAAATTAGAAAGATTAGAATTACAATATAAGGTCCCCTGCATCTAGGCTTCTGGATTTTAATTATTTCTCACCAACTAGACCACTGAACACAAGATCTGGAAGGTAGAAATAAGTTGAGATCTAAACTCCTGGCACTTTGTTGCTGCTATCAAAACAGTTCATGATGTTCATACACTGTTGGTGTGAATGCAAATTAGTTCAGCCACTGTGGAAACAAGTATGGAGATTTCTCAAAGAACTTAGAACTGCCATTCATCCCAGCAATCTCATTATTGGATATACATCCAAAAGAAAAATTTGACACATGCCTGGATATTTTCATCACAGCACTATTCACAATAGCAAAGACATGGCATCAACCTAGGTGCCCATCAAGGGTGGATTGGATTTTTTAAAATATGGTACAATACACCATGGAATACTACACAGCCATAAAAAGAAGGAAATCACGTATTTTGCAGCAACATGGATGCAGCTGGAGGCCATAATCCTAAGTGAACTAATTCAGGAGCAGATAACCAAATACCACATGTTCTCACTTAGTAGAAGCTAAACATTGGGTACTCAGGGAAATAATGATGGCAACAATAAACACTGGGTACTACTACAAGGAGGGATGGAAGTGGATATGGGTAGAAAAACTGCCGATTGGGGAGTATGCTTACTACCTGTATGAATAAATCAGTCATACCCTAAACCTCAGCAGCATTGCACAATATACCCCTGTAACAAATCTGCACATGTATCCCCTGAATCTAAAAAGTTGAAAGTATTAAATAAATACGAATAATTTTTCAAAAATTGGTGGAGATGTTTATTTCTGTTGCAATATTCCAGTCTTCAGCTTCATAAGTAATGAGAAGTACATTTATAGCAGTGATGATGACAGAGTTCAGCCTCCTACTGAACAATCAGTGGTTATGTGAGTGTCAAGGGGAGCTGTAGCAGTGGTGATGTTAGCTAATAACTGGATTGTAGTTGCAGCAGAATGTTCTTGAACTTAGTGGTCCTGACCTCAGATTTCATCTTTCTATGGTAGATGTAGCATACGTCTCTGAGTGTTCTTAGCGGACCAATCTAGAGCCTCATCCCACTCCTCCAGTTACTTTATATTTATTCAGCTCTTTATAATAAATGTTTTTCTGTTTAAAATGGCAGCAATGTTTTTTATTTTTTGAAATGGTCCCTGACAGCAACAGATCTTCTCAGGTTTAACTCTTGAGTCTGTGCTGATTATGCAGAATTAAGGATATAGTTTGTAAAGTACTTCCATTTTTATATATTTTAGCATTAATCTGAAAGGCCTGGAAAAAAACTATTTTTTATTCAGATTTGAAAGTGAAGTGACATAGATGGGTCGCTATAGCAAGAAATTACCTTATATTTTTCCATCTCTATCATCAGAGGTGTCTCACAGAATTTGAAGTCAGATGCTATTGATGGATATATTAGTAATGAATAATTTAATATATATTAAATATAAAATGGTCAGATATGGGCAGATTTTATACAACAATTTTTAACATTCTAAATGTGAAAACACTGAATGAGTACCATTAAATATATAGCTTATCAATGTTTTTCAATGGTTACAGGAATCTAAAGAGTCATTCAGTTTTCATTAATGAAAGAACTTTATTAAAATGGGAATCATGGAAAGGTTAGTTAGCTTTGGAAAGGATCAGAAAGTAACCTTTACAAAAAAGGATGCTTCTATTTGTTTCTAGCAGCTAGGTTTTTTGGGCCATTTCCAGATATACTGACAACACCAGATGTCAGCTGCAAGAAAAATCAAACCAAAATAATGGAATTTTTAAAGTCAGAGCAAAAAAGAAAACAAGGCAATAGATAATAAATACTATCTGTTCGACTAGACAATAGTCATTAAATGTGTGTGAAGGGGTGATAAAATTAGTTGATGCATAAAATGAGTCTTTCTACTTAAGAAATTTAAGTTAAGATTTTCTAATTTTGATTAAATCTAAACTATATCTAGACAGTGGTAGAAATGCAGAATAGGTTGAAAGCCAAGGTTAGATTTTATTGGTAAATCAAGAGACCATAAAGTAAAAGGAAGAAACAACGTAAACCAGACATACTAGTGATTTGCAGCATTAAGGAAGTTTATTCATCAAGCTTTTTACAGTTGCTACTGAATTTATTTTTTATAGAATAGCTATAATGTGTTCAACTTGTTATATATTTATTGGTTCCTTTTTATATTTCATTACAATAATATGTGAGGAAATAGATTTCCAACATTTTATATTGCTGTGTAAATTGCAAGCTGCCACAAACAGAAAACCTCGTAATACAAATTTCAAGATTCTGCAAACATACTGTATTTAGGTTTATTTTAAAAACAAGATTGCAGGGCCTAGGCAGGATAAAATGGGGTTCTAATGGCCAAAATCTGGACCCGAGGTAGCCAATCACCTTGTCATTCTTCCAAGGCATTTTTTCCACTTAACGACTTTTAGTGCCCAAAATCGTGTTGTTTCAATTATGGACTTCAGTAAAGAATTAGAGTTGATAGAGAGCCTTATGGGAGAAGAAAAAGACAAGACAATGGATGATTTGCACGGAAAACCTGGATCATTGAGTTGATTGTTTTATATCTATGTTATTTTGTTCTCTGAAATGCTTAAACGTTATCACATAACTTGAACTGTGTCACTTTGAAACACTGACATTAAAATAGTGGAAGAAACAAATAAAAGTCTGTTTAAACAAGGGAATAATCTAGGTTACAAGTTGAGTTTTTACAATATAATTCTAGATTTCTCATGTGGGCTTCCTATTGACTGGATAAACAGCATTGAATAACAGCCCAGCAGAGTCACAGTGTGCCACAGTAGGGCTTGTCAGAGACATGGTTCCACTCCACCATAAAATGCCCTTCTACCTCTTCTGCAAAGGACATACTGCCTTCACATGCTTATTTTTACAATCAAATGCAAAGTGTTTTCTTTAATCAGAGAGCCTGAAAACTGTAAAAGAACCAATCATGTAATAAGTTGTATATTTCTCAACTATTAAAAAAGAAAAACAAAAAAGCATGTTGACTTATCCTGTCAACAAAATCAGCAGGGACATTCTACTAGGGAATAAAAATGTTAAGGACAAACATGTTAGAGTCTCTGAAAACAACTGTCAAGGCAAAGCCATGTCATATTCCATGTACTTTCGAGTGAGATGGGTAATCAGGGGTGAAGCCCAATTTTTGTTTCCCTATTTTAAAGTGTAACTCTATACAAATATTATTTTCAAGTTATTATATCAAATTTATACATGTATCTTGATTAGTTGCGGGAAAGAAACAAGTAGTAACAGACAAGTTTTTGGCTTTGATAGGCAACACAATATTACAAAAACATCCTGACTATTTGCTGAATGTTCTGTTTATTGCCCTATTCAAAGATTACTTTTCTCCATTAGGAAGTATGACAGGAAATAAGTAGTAATTATTTTAATATAATTATTGGGCATTACTAAAATATAACTGTATCCTTAAACCATCTTTGCCTTAGACATAGTTCAATAAGCTTGTGAGATCTCATAGTTTAACTGTAATTTGAAGTTATTTTTGATATTGTATCTCCATCATTCTACCTCAACACAAACTAGTCTTGTTTTGATTCCTTATAATTAGTAAGTAGAACTAATCAGCAGAATCCCCATGATGTAGGACATTTATTTTACAAATGTAAATAAGGATTTGAAACACTTTTTCACATTTTGGCTTCTCTAACTTAAATATAAGCTACATTTTCATTTTGAATATATCATTTTTTCTCATTTTTCTAACTTTTCTCATTACTAACTTATTTTATATTTAACTGATTTTTGTGATATACAGTTTTGATTCCTTTCTCCTTTTCTGTTCATTTTTAATTCATTATCTTAGTGGTTACCCTGAAGATTACAATCAATTTCTTAAACTTGTAGCTATCGACTTCAAGTTAAAACCTTTTAGGTTCAATATTTTACAAAAACTCTCCTCATATAGTTCTTCACCTCCTCCCTTACATTGTGTAATTACAAATTTTATCTTTCTTTGTTGTGTGCCTACTAATACAGATTTATGATCATTGTTTTTCGTGCTTGTCACTTAAATCATAGGGTTTGAAATGTCAAAAGTAAAAAAAAAAATACAATACTGGCCTTTGTATTTATTTTGGTAGTTAACTTTATTGCTATTCTTCACTCTGTCCCATAGTTTGAGTAAGTTTCTAATGTCCTTTTATGCCCAACTGAAGAATTCCTTTAGCATTTATTGTAGAGGAGTTCTATCAGTGATGAACTTTTCTTATCTGGGAATGACAATATCTTCCTCAATTTTGAAGGGCAGTTGGATAAAGAAAATATGGTACATGTACACTGTGGAATACTACAAAGCCATAAAAAGAATAAAATCATGTCCTTTGCAGCAACATGGATGCAGCTAGAGGTCATAATCCTAAGTGAACTAACAGGAACAAAATCAAAGGCTGCATGTTCTTGCTTATTAGTGGGAGCTAAACATTGAGTACCCAAAAATGTAAACATGAGGAAAGACAATGTGTGAACTACTAGAGCAAAGAGGAAGGGAAGGGTTATGGGTTAAAAAACTACCTATTGGACACCATGCTCACTAACTGAGTATAATATACCCATGTAACAAATCTGTACATGGAGCTTCTCTATCTAAAATAAAATTTGAGAAGAAAGAAAAAAAGATCCCCCAAATAAATCACTCCTTCCTACCTCCAAATAAGATTATATTCTCAGAAAAAGTAGACAGTGTATACATTTTAAAAGAATAAAATTATTGATCTGACTCTTCTTTGTCAATAAGGCCTCAGAAGTTAAATCTGTAAATCACAGTGAGGTAAAGCTAAGCTCAATATTAATGTCTTTCTCCCTTGAAATGGAAAGGTTCATCTCCCGGTAATTTGCTTTAATGAAACTTCTAGTTTACATTTTCAAAAAAAAAAAAAAAAAGCAAATTCTTGGATAATAGATTTTTTCCCCGTTTTAGCACTTAAAATATGTCATACCAATGTCTTCTGGACTTCATGGTATCTGGTGAGAAATCAGGTATTAATCTTTTTGGGGAGACATTATACTTAATGAGTACCCTCTTTTACTGCATTCAAAATTTTCTCTTTGTCTCTGGCTTTTGACAGTTTGATTATAATACGATGTGTAGCTTTCTGTCCACCAAATACGGAAATTTGGGGTCATTATGTCTTCCGGTGTTCTTTCTTTCCTGTTCTGTCTCCACTCATCTGGCACTTTATTTATGAATATGTTGTTATGCTTGATGGTGTCTCACAGTCTCTTAGTAGACTTTTTATTCATTCCTTTTGATTTCTGATCTATAGACTAGACACTTCAATGGACCTGTAATTAAGTTTTCAGGTTTCATTTCATCTGCCTGCTCAAAGCTGCTACTGAAACCACAGAATTTCATTTCAGTTATTGCACTTTTTAATTCTAGTTTCTGTTTCACTCCTCTTAATAATTTCTCTGTGTTGATACTCTCTATTTCTTGAGACATTTTTCTCTGAGTTTTCCTTACATTATTGTTCATGGGTTCCTTTTTCAGTCCTGTAAGTATTTACAGAGTTGATATAAAGTCTTTGTCTAGTAAATCTATCCGTATTTCCTCAGGGACAATTTATGTTAATCCCTCCAGTGAATTCAGCATACTTTCTTGTTTATTTGTGTGCTTCATAATTTTTTGTTGAAAACTGAACATTTTGAGTACTATAATATATTAACTTTGGACATCAGATTATTTCCAGTTCTCAGAATTTGTTTTTGTTGCTTACTGTTGATTGTAGTTAGTCTGTTTAGTGACTTTTAAGCAATATTTTTGCTAACTTTGTATTTCTTGTCATTTATGGTCACAGAAGTCTCTGTTTTCTCAGATTATCATCAACTAGGTTTTGAAAGAGATTTTCTTGTATTGAGGAAGCCAAAAATATAAAACTTTAAAAAATTTAAAAAGCAAATAAAATATTTTCTACTCTCTACAAATTGCTTTGTGTTGGGGAAATCCTTTAATGCTTAGCGAGATCATTTACAAATCTGCCTTAACCTTCACTTTCTGCTTGCGCTGAATCTACAGATCAGCCAAAGTGGAAGGCTTAAGGTTATATTATTTGTACTTGCATAATTGTTCCTTTGATTTACCCGATTTTCTCATTTTTTAATCTCTTTGTATAATTGGTCTGCTTTATATTTTAATTCTTTGTTTTTAAAAAATTAGCCATCATATTTAAATGCTCAAGAGATCTGTCCTATTCTGTACATTTTTTTCCTTTTCCGTAATATCTTATTCTTTATGAATTCAGTAGTTTCTCTTAGATCTCTACTGATTTTATTTACGGTTTCTTTAAGGCATCATTCCGCTCTTTGCTTTTTTTTTTTCTTTTCCTTTTGTTACTGTTGGCTTGCAGTCTATTTTCTTTCAAATATGTGGTTATTCATATTTACTATTGTGAGAATTTTATAGTCTCAAGGGTTATTTCGTATTCATAAAAGACTATTAAGGACAATATTTTGTCTTTTAACAATTAATATTCAATTTATTAACGCTATAATTTTCACTTAACTTTCTAAGCAGAGTTTATAAAACAATTGTAAGTTTAAAGAAGTCTTTGAATAACACACATTCAAGTGTAGTTAACTGTAAACTTTGAATTGCATTTATACATGTAATATTTTCAATTACCTTCTAAATTACTTTAATTGTCTGATTCAAACAAAACCTTCCTGCATATTTAAATGATTCATAAATCTAATAAAGTAAATTTATGAATATGATTAATCTGAAGTTCTCCCAGATTCTAATACTGAGCATAAGCTTAATTAGACTGAATTTTTAAATCAAAAAAACTAAGTCAGTTATGTAATAGTAATTGGAAGTCTGTCACATTAATATGCCAAACTCCTTTAAAAATAAGTGCATATATGACATAAAATGTGGGTATAGATCCAGACATCCCAGGAGGCTCTTTCCCTTCCCTCTTTCTTCATCTTGGCAAAATAAAGCCACACAGTTTCAAGGCAGCAAAATAGAATACAAGACTCCCCAGAGGCTCCACCTTCCAAAGAAAATTATTTCCTTCAGCTAGAAATTCCCATTGTTACAGCCAATTAATTGTTCTCTGCTCCCTTCCTGTTCCCTTTTGATTCCACACTGAGAGGAAGGAATGGGACCCTCTGTCGCCTCTCTTACCATGTTGTCTTAATCTGAGGGCCTCTGAAAACTTTTCAGTGGGATAGTGAGAGCAATTAGTAAAAGAATCATGTGAACTTTGCTGCAGACTTCTCTGCCTGATAGCTACCCCAGTAAACCTTACTGGGTTTAGTAATAATGACATTCCACCATTTCTTTATTAACACAAAAGTGTCTTTACCATGTTTTTTTATATTCAGAAAGACAGTTCCTCTCAGTTAATTGAAATTACTTACTATTTTATAGTTGCTTTGTTTTGGACTTCAAAATTTCTAAAGAGATTTGTCTTGGAGGTTAATTAAGAGATTAAATCTGTGTCACTGGTTCTATTAGAAAGTTTTACAATCATATACACTAAATTCTTCTGTCTACTCACAGAATTCTGAAGTTCTCAACCAGGCTAATTACTTTGTTACATTTTTGCACTTCAGCTTTTTAAATATGTAAAATATTTTTCAAACAATGTAAAAGACATCTGAATGCTATGATTCTAACACTCAGAATGAATTTTACAGGTTCTAAATATGTAAATTGATTTTCTATGCAACTTGATGGAATTTTAGGTTCTTTTATACTCTTTAGCTCATACAAATTTTATAGATACATAAAATGATATCTAATTGAGTTTGAAATATTTCACAATAGCTTTGTCTGTTTATCACAAATTTTGAGGTATTCCCACTTGTAGTTGGCAAGTAAAAAGATAATTGAAAACTTTGGATAAATGGTAGGGCTTGACAACTCTTTGGATTCATTGTAAAATAATCAAGTACTTTTTAATTAAAACTTCTTAGATAATTGGATAGGTATAATTTTTCTTTGAAGCCATTCTACTTTTTAAGAAGAGAATAATCCAATATCTTAACTAGAAGTGGGAGAAAAAGAGGTATAATCACACATCATATAACAACATTTTGGACAACAATGGACCACTTATTTAATGGTGTTACCATAAGATTACACTGAAGCTCCCCTATACAGGTGTACCATTTTAAACCTTTTATACAATATTTTCCTATATCTTTTTATGTTTAGATATGTTTAGATATACTGATACTATTGTGTCACAATTGCCTACAGTAGTCAGTATAGTAAACATTCTCTACGGCTTTGTAGCACAGGAGCAATAGGCCATACCAGATAGTTTAGGTGTGTAGTAGGCTATACTATCTAGGTTTGGGTAAGTACAGTCTTGTGTTTGCACGACAACAGAATCACCTAACAACACATTTATCAGAAAATATCCCCACTGTTAAGCAATGCATAGCTGTGATACAGGAGTCGGGCAGGGAAGTCCTGGGTAAAGAAGGGTGGGGTTCCCAGAGAGGTTTCCACCTTCATGCCTGTGTCCATGGACCTAAGTGAGGACAGGCATTTCTGTTTCTGTGCCCCAAAGTTGCCTTTTGGCTCATCATGCCCCCATCCTGTGCCCATAAAAACCTAGGACCGTAGTGGGCACACACATAAGCAGCTGGATGTCAAGAGGAGCAGAAGAACACATCAACAGACACTACCAGACAACAGCAGGACAACTGGAATTCAGTCAATGGCGATTGGAGGAGAGTCCGGTCACTGGGCAGCCCGACTCCAGGGGAAGACCACCTTCCCAGTCCAACCCTCTTTGAGCTCCCCATCCACCTTGCTGAGAGCTACCTCCACCACTCAGTAAAACCTTGCACCCATCCTCCAAACCCACATGTGATCCTATTTTTCTGATACACAAGGGCAAGAACCCAGGATACAGAAAGCCATCAGTCCTTGCAACAAGGCAGAGGGTCTAATTGAGCAGATTAACACTAGCGACCTGCAGATGGCTAAGCTGAAAGATCGTACTGTAACACACGCCCACTGGGGCTTCGGGAGCTGTAAACACTCAACCCTAGATGCTGCTATGGGGTTGGAGCCCAAAAACACTCCCCTCGACCTGCCTGTCTGAATGCTCCCCCTAGGAATTTGAGCAGCAGGGCACTGAAGAAGAAAGCCACACTTCTGTCATATGCCCTACAGAGGGGGGATGAGGGAACTCTTCCCATCTTAGCTGTACATGCTTGGCAAGGAGTGTAATGAGATCAGGGAAGGAAAGTAGCACCGAGGTTTCGAATAGTTCTGTATATAGATTTTTACTTAGTGCTCCTGTTCACAGTCCATAAACTCATTTTTTTATTCTATGTGTCTGGAGGTATCTGAATCTGGTAAACTTCTAATGATTAAGCAATAAATAAATAATCCTCCATTCTCCTGTGAGAGTAAAGGTTTAAATATAGGAATTAGGGGTAGTGGCCTATTTTGTGTAGTGAGATACCTATTTTCCTGTTTTTCAGTCTTATATATTATCCTGGCCTTCCATACATATTCAATAAAGTTTCTGGCATATTCAGTAGAGTTTCTAGAAAATTTTTCAGAGAGTGTGTTCTGGTTTTCCCTTAGAAGTGTTTTGGCAGCCACTTATTTTTTACCTATCTCTGTTCTGCTATGCCAATTACCACTCAACTACATACTTTCTTGATCTAAAATTTGTTGAATTCATGTATTTATTCTTGTCTCCTGCTCTAGCTCTTTTTCTTTGTTGGTTAACATTATTATTTCTTTGCTCTCATTTGAGCAAGGTTTTTGAAGGAGGAGGACTTCAAATATGTGTAATCTTCCATTTTTAGGAGGTAGTTTATTTAAATGCTTCAGATTGAGAAATAGTACAATATATACACCCATATAATTTGGTGTAGATATATATATATATATATACACACACACATATATATAATCCATATATATATATACACACACCATATAATCTAAATATAATTTGATATATACATATAATCCATACATACATGTATATATTACATACATAATTTTAGGAATAATTATATTGTGTTAATTACATTTAATAAATTTAGAGTATAACAATTATAATTTATAATTATCATATTGAAATATGTATTACATATTGTTTAACAAAATATTCTAGTATGTCTAAGCAAATGAAAAGGATTTGTTCTCTTAAGTATATGATAAAGAGAAGGTCAGAATAACCTAATGAGCACAGCATGAATTACAATCAATTTTAATGTTCATATAAGAATGGTCCTATTTGATAATATCCCTAGAAAGTAGGTAATCAGAAAAATAGTCTAATTTGTGAAAAAAATGAAATTTTCCTTCAGACACATGACCAGTAACTACATTATTTTAGAAAAAAATGTATGACATATCTTGATAAATTATAATATGCCTAGATCATATTGTTCTGTGATAACTGTTATAACATGCTTGCTGTTAGAAATTGGTTAGTCATCACAGTGAGAAGCTATTTAAAATGGGAGTGACCTGAAAATAAGAGTACTTGTTTCTCCCATGTTGAACATGTTCTCTTTTTGACTAATCAACCAATAATTATATTTATTTATCATTATATTATACAAATATAATAATTAGATTTATACTAATTCAGAGAATTCACATTTTTGTTCATACACAAAATAATTAGAAAAAACATTAATATTTCATACAGAGTGTTTGGGAGACATGGAACTTGACCATGTTTTTGCACAGTGTCCATGTTTTTGCACAGTGTTTTCAAAATGGTAGACAATACATGCACAAAGACTATTATACACAGAATAATATTATTTTCCTAATGCTTAACATAAGATATGATGTATGATCTGTGCCTAAAAAACTTTTGTAGAAATAATGAAAAACCATTTTTGTCATTAGAAAAATTATGGTCAATTGCAAAACATTAAAGTGGTCATGGCTTCAAGGGAGAAAGATTTGAAGAGTTATGGGAAATAATATCAGATTATTCAGATTTTGGGTAGTCTTGAAAGGGTGTGAGGAAAGACAATTTTTTTTTTAATGGTTAAAATGTCAGAAGATGAAATTAGTTGGTGGAAACATATTTGTGAATATTTTTAGAACTGACTCATTTCAAAACATTGTGACTGTGGCAATACTGAAGGAAGTATATGAAATTCAAAATAATGGGTTTATTATAGCAAATCCTTCTATATTAATAGTAATTAACCATCTGCAGTTTTCATATCACAAGCAGAAACTCATGATAATTTCCTGCTCACTAAGGCATGAAAAAGCTATTATTTACTCATTAACACATTGGTTTAATATTGTTCCTTTAATTACCAAATTCCAAGATATAAATTATCAGAAGCTTTCTTTCAAACTATAGATTATATATATTTGCTCATACATTGATTATTGTTAAATTTTACATTCTAGAGAGAAGTAAATTTTTGGAGATCACCAGTTTATTCGTTTTTCTGCTAGGAGAAAACAGATTTGCCATCAATGCTTGGGTTACATCACACGCTCCAGAAAATGCAATAAAAATATATTTATTTCATATCTGAGATGTCTGGCACAAATCTTTCTGAAAGGCAGAAAGCATGTAAAATCTAAAAACTCCTGGAAAAGTGCTAAATGCTGTAATCCTACCTGTCATAACTGCATTGCTGTTTAAAGATATTGCCTGAAAAGAACATTTAGAAAGCTCTTGGGTTGGTAAATCAAAATGCTTCACTTTTTTCTATGGGCAATCAAAAGTGATTCAATTTCAGTCCTAAGAATAGTGCTGTATATATGGAGGTGGAAGTATGAGAGTTGAATTTTTCTGATGTTTATTTATTTCCATATTTTCCCTTAGATAATTTCCCTTTCTGTATAGTAAAGAAGAGAAGGAGGATATGTTTAAGGGTCTCACCAAGCTCATTTTGTCATAAAAGTCAGTTATTTTCACACAGAGTCAATTATACAATTAAATACAGAGCCCAGTGGAAAATAAAAATTTGAGACTACTTATTGAAAACTTATTAAGAATTTTAGAATGGCATAAATCTATACACAGGTCTCTTGTAAGCTTGGGGCTCTGTATGACTGCCCAGATCACATGCTCTGTTTGTGTATAAACAGAATTTTACTGATGATGTAGTTTAATATTCTAAATTTACAAATGAGGAAGTATAGAACCAGAGTAGGTTAAATGACTTATCCATGATTACTGTATGTATGAAAATATGGAACATCCTAGGTTCCTGCCTTCAAAATAAATTTAGTGTTGCTTTTTGAAAAAAAATTTAAGACATCTGATAAACTAAATAAATTTTATGAATTGAGAAAATAGCAGTGATGACTCCAAGTGTTTTAAAATTTTTTTGACAATAAATAAAATACATAATACAGTTATTAATTGCTCACTTGATTTTGCCCAATATAAGGAATATACTTAATGCCTCTGAATTGTACACTTAAAAATTGTTAAAATGGTAAATTATGTATATTTTATGACAATAATTTAAAAAATCCCTGCAATCTCTCTATTTATGTAAACAAATAAATGTCCATTTTTAAGACCATGTAACTCTCTTTTTTAATCTTACAGGATTATGTATTATTTCCATATATCTCTGCTTGGTGGTTATAATAAGAACAGCATACTTCCCTGGGATTGTATTCTTAACTTTCCTATCTTCAGTTCTCTTTGATCTGTTTTTGTACTAAAATATTCTTTCTTTCCTATACATGCTCTTTATCCCTGACACGGTAGTCTAACTCTTTCCCCTCTTCAGAAACACACACATACTCTCATTTCCAGCTTTTGAAGTCCAACTTATCTTTCAATGTCTAAATAATAGGTCATTTCTAAAAAGTCTTCCTTATGCTCAACAATAATCATCAAATATTCCTTTTCTTGTGGTAACAGTTTATTGTTTTTCTCTTACTTTGTGCATTGTATTCTGCAATAAATTACACTTAATTGTGCTCATACCAGTTTCAGTGTCTCAAAAATTGGTTGATGTCAGGAAACTCCGTAAATATTTATAATTATATTTGCCTTTTGATCACTATAATAAAAAAAATTAAGCATTACAACCTTTCCTTGGATTCTAAGCCTTGAAATGATAAACACTTTAGAGCTATACTTCACATAAAACTATAAATCATTTATTCTTTAATATTAGAAAACAGAAAAATTTTACATTTGCTCTTTAACATTACAGAATAAGAGAATACAAAGTATCAAGTCCTTTCTTAATGCTTATAAGTACTCACAATGAATCCAGCAGTTCTCTGTGAGTGTTAAATTTTTCTTTAAGTTACTTACTGCTCAAATGCTGGAGACTGACTTTATTTTTTTCTTTAATCAGTACTAAGAATTAGTACTTGTAACTTTTCTATAAACCTGAGTATAAAATTCAGAGAAACAGCATTTCAATGCATTTTTTGCTAACAAATGTCACTTTATGTTTACAGTTTCAGTACCCATATAAGCATTGCATTCTTGCAACATACAAGCCTAAGCTTTTTCTTAATTCTTTCAGAAAATTGGCCATGTTTTGCTAAATCTCAAGAAAAAAGTTTATAATTCCTCCTGAGTCAATTGTTTTTTAATAAAACATCCCTTTGATTACATTCAAATTGAGATCTATTTCATTCAAACAATAAGCATTAAGCTTGAAAAACCAAGTTAAAATAATTCTGCCTTAAAAAAACAGGTATAATAGTGATTGATGTAACAAGAAAACTTAAAATTAAGGCCACTTTGTCCTTCCCAGATAATATATTTAAGGAATATATAAGTCCTCTATTTTCAAAAATTTACTTTATGTCATAATTTTAGCAAATGATAACTAAGAATGAATTGACTCTTCTACAAGTCCTTTAGAAGAGTTAATTTAGTTCAGTTCCAAGCTAATGCAATATGGGCAGAATGTATCTTATTTTTAATGTATATTTACTTATTATAATTAAAATATTTCAAGAAATATTTTTCTGGAAATGAAACATTTACTTTTGGCTTACCAAAGTATGACAGAAATTCTAATCTAACATTAAAATTATGTAATCTTTTGTTTATTAAAAACTTCTACAGGAAAACACATTTTATAGTTTTAACTCAGGGTTCCAGACAATAAAACAATCTAGAATTAAAAATTATTTGTGTCATTTTGTGTATAATTTTATATTTAAATGTTTATTTTGTGCTTATTGTAAATATAAAGGTAATCCTTTTGATATAAGAATAAAATTGCATACAAAAGAATAAAGTAGAGAAAATAATTAATACAAAATATCTCAAATATAAAAATAATCCCTTTTTGTTTTTGAAAAAGTTTTTTCTAGTGTGTGCATATATTGGAATTTCTAAAAACTGAGAGAAGTAGGTCAAAAATCTCTTACTATGGCTGAAAATCTATTTGCTTAGTAAATCTGCATTTGAGTTATAATTGGATGACTTTTCATCTCATGAATAAAAATTCATGGCTAGTATATCTTCATTATGATATCACTGAATACCAATTAAGATTATGATCAGTACATCTCAACTCTGTGGGCTAAAAGAAATTATTAATAAAGAATTTTGTGACTACTTTGTAGTAATTAGGAAAAAACAAGTTTTAATTCACATACTGTCTACCAAGCTAAACTTCACAAGGATTGAAAAAAACATAAGGCATAAATAAATAAAACTATACAATTAGTAGAAATCTGGGGCAAATTACTTTATCATCTACAAGTGGATAATGTAATTCTAGCTAGGTTCCAAAGTTCAAAAGACAGTAAGAGAAAAAATTTGATTTGATTGGCTAAAATTCAAAATTTCTACTTGACAAAGTCAAAACATATTAATATACTAAAAGATATAATTGATAATTTATATTATCAAATATCAAATATATCTTTCATAATTTATAACATAGACAAAAAGCCAATTACCCCAATATAAATAAGCTAGGAATTCAGAAGCAATATAGTAGCCTAAGACAAAAATTCATAATCAACATTTAAGGAAATTTATTGAAAGAAATATGAATAGCCTTCAACATGTAAAACATTGTTCAACTTCAGTCATAATATGAGAAATATAAATTGAAGGCACTAATAGGCGAGAGCCTATTAAACTGGCAAAAATCCAAACATAAAGAAATTTTTTAAATAGAAAAGAATTCTCCAAAATGAATTAAGCTAATTATGCATCAAATTAGAAACTAAACTACAAAAAGTATGTTTTAAAAATCAATCAGTAGTTTAATTTTGTATATCTTTAGTAAGATATATTCTAAAAATCAAAAATAGACTTCAAAAAATTTTAAGTTATTTTGCATTCTTAATTTGTAACTTATTGGTATGCACAAATCACTGCCCTTGTGCATTGTAAGAGGAAGTAAAAAATACTGTCAATCTATATTTTGAACAAAAAGTATTCTAAAATCAAATGAGGTATACTATGTATTCAGCTAAAAGTTTACTGAAAATATTGTAAAAAACTCACAATTTCTGATATACATTTATTTTTTATTTTTACTTTAAGTTCTGGGATACATGTGCAGAACATGAAGGTTTGTTTGATATAATATTTTCTTGTTCTGAACATTGAACTGGCCCAAAAACTATATTTTCTTACAGTTTTTTTCTTGAAATCCACATTTTGGACTTCAAAGCCATTTATAGCTAAAAATAACTAGGTTTTGGTAAGGAAAACATTTAGTACTTAAAATATCTTACGGTTACAGAAAACAGAGAATTTTTTAAAGGTTAAGGTTAATGAAGCTGTGATAAAAAGACCCAGGATCTGAGAAAAACCCAGGTGGAAAAAAAAAAGCATGCCAATTTGAGCATCAAACAAGTAATGACTTTAGTTAATTGAAACACATTAAATCTATGAAAATCCATAGGTCGAAAATGATACTTGAAAAAGAGAAAGCCAGAAAAAGTATCATTCTTACCACCTAAGATGATTTATAACCAAAGTTTTACTTTCAAGTATCATTATTAAAGGATAAAAATTAACATAGTCTGCCTTTCCAGTAGGAATTATTTTTCATGATAACCAAACAGTTTAACCTATTAAAAGAATGTTCTCTTTTAATAGCCTGTGAGAGCAAAACATTAAGATAATTGAATTTATGGGGTTAGATAGCAGAATACTGGTTACCAGAGGGTGAGAAGGGTAGTTGAGGGGTGGAGTAGGGAGTAGGGATGATTAATGGGTGCAAAAATATAAATGGATTGAATAAGATCTAGCATTTGATAGCAAATCAGGGTGACTACAGTCAAAAATAATTTATCGTACATTTAAAAATAACTGGAGAGAGTATAATTGGATTGTTTGTAACACAAAGAAATTATACATGTTTGAGGTGATAGATACCCCATTTACCTTCACATGATTGTTACCCATTGTATGCCTGTATGAAAATATCTCATGTACCCCACAAATACATACATCTACTATGTACCCCACAAAAGTTTAAAATTTAAAGCTTAAAAAAGTAGCTAGCTAATACATATTCACAGAACAATAAAATAAGGAAACTATCAATATGCAACTCAAAAATTTAAGCCTTGTGCGGTGGCTTGCACCTCTAATCCTAGCATATTAGGAGGCCAACCAGGAAGGATTGTTTGATCTCAGTAGTTGGAGACCAACCTAGGTAATATAGTTAGACATCATCTATACAAATAATAATTAGCAAGCCATGGTGCACGCCTGTAGTAGGCATAGCAGTACATGCCTGTAGTCCCAGCTACTCAGGAGGCTGAGGAGGAGGATTGTTTGAGCCCAGAAAGTTGAGGCTGCAGTGAGCTATGATTGCACCACTGTCCTCCAGTCTGTACTACAAAGCAGGACCCTGTCTCAAAAAAAATTATTCATGCATGTTTTGCTATTTGGAATGAAAATCGCTAGGAAAATGTCTGATGTGGATCTGGACATTCATCTGAAGAATAGCATAAAAACAAAAGAAGGATCATATTAACCCACTGTGGAATCAATGGTTAATCCTTAGTCATATTCATAGTAGGTCAACCAGATAGGATGAATCTCCTTATGTAAACTATATTATATAAATTATACATCATTGATCATTTAATGTCACAAAACAATTTTAATTTGAATCTTAACAACACTTAGATATAACTTCCTGTTTCTAAGAAATAGTAAAGGCTTAATAAAACTAAATGACCCCTGGAAAAATCTATCACAGAAATTCAAAAATATGGGGCATTCTACAAGATAGTCCACATTAAAACAGGGCTGTTGTTATAGGACATTTCTAAATTAAAAGAAATGTAAAAGTTGTAACAAAAAGAATCCGTGATGATCTATTAAACAAACTTAGTGTGAAGAACACATTGGGAATAACTATAGAAATGAACTGGCTTCTAGATGATAGTAAGGAATTACTGTTAATTATATGTTATTACGTTATTTTGTCTAAGATGAAAATGGTTTTAGATTTTGGAAAATAAATACCAAATTATTCATGGATAAAATACTACATTTGCAGTAACTTTAAAATACTTAAGCTAATAAGAATAATAACAAAGCTACTAGAGTTAGATTAAGTGCTTTGAAAGTTTGAACTTGCTGCTTTGTAACTGTGTGGCTTCAAATATGTTACTGAACCATTCTGATATTCTTTTCCTCACCATTGAAATGGGGAATAAATAATACTTCCTGTCTCAATAAGCTTTTCTTTTCTTTCTTTCTTTCTTTTTTTTTTTTTTTTACAGATTTAGTTTATAAATGTAAAGCACTAAAAAAACAGTACCTGAAACATAGGAAGCAAAATATAAGTATCCACTCTTATAGTATGCTCTAGTGCTCATTTTATGAATAAGTCTTAAGTTCAATATGTGCCTATTTCTTGAAAATAGGTTGAGCAGATTCTTATTAACCCATTTCCTGCCTACCCAGGTCATAATTGAGTTTCTTTATAGAACATAGGATTTGGTTGTTTAAATTGTCTTTTTAGCCATAATTTGCTGGTAGGTTAGGAAGAAGAATGTGCCTTTTATAAGCAGAGACTGTATCTCTACTCTACTTGTAAATTGACCGAAACCTTTATGATGGGTCTTTTTCTCCAAAGTAGAGACCTATACTTTCTTGTGGAGTTCAAAGCTTAATATTGTTTTTCTTTTTTAAGGTTAACCAATCACTGCACTTACAAATCGGCTTAAAGATTGTCCTCTTAAACTATAAGCTTTTTGGATTGCTGTACTCTGCATAATTTTCTGTTGACTCTGGCCTTTGCCACTGCTAGCTCTTACCTTATGTAGCTACATGATTTTCCATCTTTCCTATAAAAGGAAAGAAAATGTATAATTTTCTCATTGGACGGTTGTTACACATGTTGCACACTCTGAGCACTGACAGAATTAACATTTGAATGCCCAGGAAGTGTTGAGAACACAGAAGATCAAGAGGACAACTTGCTGTGGCAGGCGTGAGTCAGCGTAATCAGAAGACATACAATTTGAGGCTTCTCATTCAGATAAGAGGAACAAGAATGGAACATGTGTCTGAAATTCTGGCTACTTAGAGTGCTTCCCAAGAGACTGGTATCAGTCTTTCTTGACTTAGGGAACTGACAGGGGGCTGAGATACTTTTGATGCCTGGTTGCTGCTGAGACCAAAAGAGGGGAAGAGTAACTTGCTACCAAAGAACCACAGAACTTGAATATCTGGTGCAGGCAGACCAGAGGGAGCAAGAGAGTAAAAGCTCCTGTCAAGCCTCTCCAAAACTGCATACACAGGCTCAAAGAAATTGCATCTCTTCTGCAAAGGTTTCAGATGCTCCCAGAATCTTTAGCCAGGCTAATTCATGAAAGTCTTCCACTGTACAAGTCCCGTTTATAAAGGCAAGTAGAGGAGGCTTTTTTTTTTTCAGATGAATAAATTCCTAACAGAAAGTTCTAAAATAACACAAACAAACAGAGATACATGGTCCTAGCAGAGGATCAAAATAAGTCTCTGAAAAACAATGCTTAAAAAACAGAGGTATATGAATTACTTGATATGAATTCAAGATAGCCATCATAAAGATTCTCAACAGCTAAAAAATGCATGAAAAAGGCCAGGTGTGGTGGCTCACGCCTGTAATCCCAACACTTTAGGAGGCCGAGGTGGGCAGATCATGAGGTCAACAGATTGCAACCATCCTGGACAACATGATGAAACCCTGTCCCTACTAAAACACAAAAATTAGCTGGGCGTGGTGCCACGAACCTGTAATCCCAGCTACTTGGGAGGCTGCAGCAGGAGAATCACTCGAACCTGGGAGGCAGAGGTTGCAGTGAGCCGAGATCACACCACTGCACTCCAGCCTGGCAACAGAGACTCCGTCTCAAAAAAAAAAAATAAAAAAATAAAGCATGAAGAAATGAGGCTATTAGCAGGGAGAAAATATAAAAATGAACCAAACAGAATTTTGGAGTTTAAGAATTCTAGACACCACAGAAAACAAATAAAATAACAATAAAGACTTTAACACTTGAAACTATAAAATTACTGGAAGAAAACATTAGGGGAAACACTTAGGATTTTGGTCTGGGTGAACATTTCTTGTGTAAAACCTCAAAAGTACAGGCTACCAAAGCAGAAATAGATCACTGGATTACATCAAACTAAACCACTTGTGCCCAGCAAAGAAAACAATCAACAGAGTGAATAGACAACCCAGAATGGGAGAAAATATTTGCAAACTATCCATTGGAAAAGGCATTAATAACCAAAATACACAAGAATCTCAAACAGCTCAATAGAAGAGATATAAATAATTCAATCTTAAAATGGGCAAAAGATCTGAACAAAAGACATACTAATAGGCAAGAGGTATGTGAAAAAAAGATCAACATCACGAATCATCAGAAATATGCAAATCAAAATCACAATGCAATGTCATCTCACCCTAGTCAAAATGACTTACATAAAAAAAGACAGACAAGTGTTCTTATTTTAGACAAAAAGACAGACAGGTGCCACTGAGGATGTGGAGAAAGGGAACCCTCATACATTGTTGGTAGGAATGGAAACTAGTATAGCCACTATGGAGAACAGTATGAAGGGTCCTTGAAAAACTAAAACTAAAACTTCCATATGATCCAGCAATTCCACTACTTAGTATATATCCAGAAGAATGGAAATCAGTATATTAAAGATATGTCTGCACTCTTATTTTTATTGCAGTAGTATTCACAATAGCCAAAAATATGAAATCAACCTATGTGCTCATCAACAGATAAATGGATAAAGAAAACATGTTATATGTATACAATGGAATATTATTCAGCCTTAAAAAGAATGAAATCATGTCATTTGCCATACCATGGATGGAAGTAGAGGCCATTATATTAAGTGAAATAAGTCAAGTACTGAAAGACAAATATCATATATTCTTGCTCATATTCAAGAACTGAAAAAGTGGATCTCACTAAGATGGAGAGTAGACTGGGGGGTTACCAGAAGCCAGGGTTGGGGGTGATAAAGGGAAAATGAAATATAAATATATTTATTACCACCACACTGTAACCTAAAAACTGTAAAGATAATAAATCATATATGTATATTTTACCTCAGTAAAATTTTTAAAGAAAATAATACAATAACTAAAAACTTCACTAAGAAGGTAGAGCAACAGATTTGATCAAGTAGAAATAAGAATTAGCAAACCTGAAGACATGCCATTGAAATTATTAGCTCAGAGGAATAAAAAAGAAAAAAGTATACGAAGAGTGAAAAAGCGTATGAGACTATGGAACACCATTATTAATGCAATGAAGAATAAAAACATATAATCATCTCAATAAACTTACTTCAACAAAATAAACCCAGATGTGACAAACTCACGGCTAACATCATATTCAACAGCAAAAAATTGAAAGCTTTTCCTCTAGTATCTGAAACAAAGCAAGGATGTCCAGTCTTACCAGTTCCTTCAACATAAAACTAGGAAGTCCTAGCCAAAGCAATTAGGCTAGAAAAAAGAAATAAAAGACTTCCAAATAGAAAAGGAAGAATTAGCAGCATATGATGTAGAAAACCCTAAAGACTATACACACCCACACACACACACACACAATCTGTCGGAACAAATAAACAAATTCAGTAAAGTTGCAAAATCTACGTAAAATAAGACATGCCATTGAAATTATTAGCTCAGAGGAATAAAAAAGAAAAAAGTATACGAAGAGTGAAAAAGCGTATGAGACTATGGAACACCATTATTAATGCAATGAAGAATAAAAACATATAATCCTCTCAATTAAACTTACTTCAACACAATAAACCCAGATGTGACAAACTCACAGCTAACATCATATTCAACAGCAAAAAATTGAAAGCTTTTTCCTCTAGTATCTGAAACAAAGCAAGGATGTCCAGTCTTACCAGTTCCTTCAACATAAAACTAGGAAGTCCTAGCCAAAGCAATTAGGCTAGAAAAAGAAATAAAAGACTTCCAAATAGAAAAGGAAGAATTAGCAGCATATGATGTAGAAAACCCTAAAGACTATACACACCCACACCCACACACACACACACACACAATCTGTCGGAACAAATAAACAAATTCAGTAAAGTTGCAAAATCTACGTAAAATAAGTTGCATGTCTATATACCAAGAATGAATTCTCAAAAATAAGCTATTTATTTATAATAGCACCAAAAAGAATAAAATATTGAGAAATAAACCTAACAATGTTAGAGGCTTCTATGCTGAAGTATCTAAAGAAAGTAGTGAAACTCATAGAAAGAGAAAATGAATCATTGTTGCCAGGGCCTGGGACGGGGAGAAAAGGAAGTTACTTTCAAGGAGTTCAGAGTTTCAGTCATGCAAGATAGAAAAAATGTTCTAAAGATCTGCTTTATAAAATTGTGCTTGTAGTTAACAGTACTGTACTGCACTAAAAAATTCTTAAGTGGAAAGATCTCATGGTATATGTTTTTTACCACGATTAAAACAAAAAGAGCAAAGCAAAAGAATTTGGGTTATAAATTATTTTTTAGTTTTGTTCTATTCACTTGCAGTCAAGAGCTACAGGGCTATTCCCTTTGTAACTTTTTAATTTGCTAAATTATTCAGATGTAGAAATGATGGTGCAAAAACCAGCTAGTTTTCAAGAAATAATAAAGAGTAGATCTACATTATAACATTTTAAGAATTTGAGGTCCTTCATCTGTTCCCATGCAAATACTGAAAATATCATTTATTTGATCAGATAATAAAGGGCCCCCCAAAGCCAGAGTGTACTTTTTTCCTAGTGCTTTAACACAATATCAAGGAGAGTAAAATAAAAAATGAAATGAAATGAAATGAAAATACAATAAATTCTGTGTATATTTGGGGCACTAGATTTTAATTGCTCTGTGCATAATACTTTAAAATTTGTAAATACTTTATTAATTTGAATGTTTATTATTGAAAACATGAACGGATATTTGAACTCTTCTGTAGGTTTTAGATAGGGTTTAAGTAAAGGACTAATGAAAATGCCTGCCCATCTTCTACGTGTTACTTTTACTGAAAATTAGAATCTTCCTTCTGAAGTTCCCCCAGGTGAGGGAACTGCCATGTATTTTCACATTGTTTTTCAGCATTTAGAACTGTGCCTGATAATGAATAGGCATTCAATATATGCTTTAAAATAAAATATTAAATGTTGCACAAAAGAGAGAATCTGAAAAGAACAGTAAACATAAATACACACTCAGTAAATTCTGATCAACATTTCAATCCCATATATCCTCTGAAACATGAAGAATCTCTTTGTTTAACCAAGATTTTTGGCTTGTTTAGAATTCACTGGAGTATCTGAAAGCAAGCATTCACTTTTTAAGAATTCTTAAATAGAGACATATTTGCTTTAATGAGTAGGCCCTGAACAGAACAGTTCCTGAATAACTATTAGACTCAAGCATATGCTGTGATAATCTCCGTTATTAACCTTGTGTGATGAATGGAATCAAAATTTAAACATTTTATAGATCTTTTCAAAATGTCTTAAAATTTAAATAAATATTTTAGTATAAATGCCAGGCATTTTTGATGACTCATACCCAAGTCAATGATGATGAAATGATAAATACATGTATGTGTGCTTACACATACACACACAGTGAATAAAAATATAATTTTATGAACATAGTGGCAATAATGCAGTTTCAGAGACAAGTGCCAGTCAGTAATAATAGATAATATATAGTGGTTCAACTTCCAAATAATGTATTTCTGTCTACATTTTCCATTTACTTTTCCCAAATTCATGATCCAATGTGCAATATTAGTTCATATTGAAAATGCATAATAATTCATGTTAACTTGCTACTAATATAACAGTAACATTATCTAGATAGAATATAATCTTAATTTATCAATATTGTAGACCAATTAAGATGGTTATATGACTTTTTCTGGCATCTGTCAGTAAGAATTGAAACTAGAATCAGGAATGACCTGCTGTAACATTTATATGCTGTATAAATATGCAAACCAAATTATATGTTGTAACTGTGCTTGAGAAATCTCTTGAAACTCTATCCATTTCGTGTAATAATCAGATAAAATTGTGTAGGTTTTCATCATTCATTGTTGATGTCTTTCCATGAAAATGTCAATAGTGTGCTCCCCACCCCAGCCAATAAGTTGCATTTTTCAAGAGACCAGCTAAACTTTCTTCACCTAAGAGGATAGCAGTACTGGCAAATACTTTCTGTTACTAAGAAGATAGTAATTTCTGCTATTAAAATCCATAACCTTCATTTATTTTTTAATGCTAATTGAAATCTTTCCAATAGTCATGAAAGCCAGGAAATAGTTAATACATAAATCACTTCTTTCCTAGCATCGCAAGATTTTTATTTCATTCACAACACTTCAATCATATCAGTGTGTCATCGTCAATCACTAGAAGTTCATGAAAATGCAAAGGCTTAAATCACTTGGTTCTAAATCATAATGTAATATGACCTTGTCAATCTTTTAAAAAAATTTATATTCTTTAGAATTTTCAGCAGATATTTTGGAGCTTCCAAAATAATTAATGGTGACTGGCACTGAAATAGTTTTGCAAGAAGGCAAAAAATACAGAACTAGGCTCATAATTGAGCTTAAGATCACAGTGGTCTACCCTAGGTATTTAACATCTAGCTTCACCTTTGAGACTTCATCCAGTATTTGACTGAGTCACAGGGAACAGCATATCTTTTACTCTTTGCTGAAATGCTGTTCTCAGTGACTCACTTTCAAATAACCTTTGAAGTTCTACTACACTCAATGTTTTGTAAATGAGTCATATATTCTAAGTTTCAAAAGTGATTTGGTGGGGAATGAATTATAAATATTTTGTGTAACCCAAGCCCATTTCCTTCATGCTAACTGTAAGCCAATCATAAAGATTTCAGAATCCAAGAACCCAATGTACACTATGGTTCAATAGCTGCTTTTATTATTGCATTCTTTATGCTTTGAATGTGGAATTTCTGAGAAATTTTTTAAAGTATATTTGTAATGTGAAATTCAAGACTGTGCTTGACCTAAATTAAGATATTTATATTAAATTCTTGAGGCTAATATGTAATACTAAAATCTTTTGTTTTCTATTATATTTGGAAAGCTTATATTTACATGGTAGAAACATCAGCACAACTCTTCAATATGAGTATGGAAAATTTACGCTATAAAGAGAATTTTAATTAGTTTTGTAGTATTTCCCATTTTTCAAAATATATCTCTCCTCAATGCTTAAAATGTTATTATACTTCTTATATACCCAAGAAAACTTTGTACACATTACATGCTTAATAAATGTTTGCTATATTATCCCATAAAAAATTATTCATGAACAAAAAAAGCATTTCAAATGCATATTATGTACAATAGCATTAATAATGAAACATTATCAATATGTTATGAAATAAATCAATGCTAATCTTTATAGCTAAAAATATAGATTTTATAAATTAATATACATAATTAATATAACATAAATATTTTCTGAGAAGTATTTCTCAGAAAGATCCATGAATGATTATTTTTTGTAAGTGTTATATAACTGTGGAAAAAATTCCTGTGTAATTTTAAATTTATAAAGATATAAGGTCACTTTTATTATAAAACTAAATATATTTATTAATCCTTTTTAAATTATACATACATAATATGTCACTGAATCCATTGTGTATGTTGAAGTTTGGGCTTGTGTGTATGTGTGTGTAGTGTGCTTTTGTGTTTATATGTAAATGTATGTATATGTGAAGTTCATATTTTGAATTTGCATTTATATTCCTCTTTCATGTGCCAAGATTATTTATTAAATCATCTTTCAATTCAATCACCAATAGTTCAACTCGCTCAGAAACTTTTAATGTTAAAAGTTGACAGGTTCATTAGTCATGTTGCTGGAATAATACAAGCTACAATCTGAAACCTGTCATAATAATAATACATTGTGGACATTTGTTGTATAGTAATAAAATAATCAAGCTAAGATTTATTGTCATACCTTACAATAAAACAGAAGAAAATAAATAATTTTTTAAATTGTGCTTTTTCTCGGAACGTAAACAATTTCTGAATTGTCCTTAGTATCAATAAAGTCTAAGTTGACATGGAATTAATTATACATATTTAATAAGTACTGATATGGTTAACAGCTCTGTAAATAACCTAAAATTCACATCTGGATGAGTCATCAACTTTTTAATATAAAATTATCACAGGATTATGTATTGTTTGACTGTAATTTTCAGTATAAAATAGGAATTCAAAATAAAAATAAGCAATATGAGCTTGAATTTTCAAAAAGTATTTATGAACCATGTTGAATCTACGCTCCTAACCCTGTAGAATAGAGGATTTCTATTTACTGAAAAGCTATTAAGGTGTGAGGGACAGCCTGAACAAAAATTTAAAAATTAGGAAACATGGTCTATGTAATAATCAATAAGATGATTGATAAATTAATAGAAAAATGTAGATGTTGAGTATTGGCCCATGGACTCAATGAGGTTCTAAGACAATACAAAATGATATTTGAAAAAATCTTAAATATAGCCATTAATATAGAAAATATTTTGCATTATATTGAATTCAGACATGGGAAAAATTAACATTTGTTAATAACAAAACAGTTTAAAATACCATAAATATAAACTAAATTTTACAAACACCTTTCAGTTTATAGCTCAGTTGTACACAGTTGAATACCATAACATAAACTAAAGGTAAACTAAAAGACATTATTTTTAATGGTTATTAGTTTAAGAATCACTGAAAGTCTGATTTATCTTTTAATTTAACTCCTCAGCATAACAGTTATACTCTGAATACAATATATTTATTATTTTTAAGTGAATGATTGCATTTATTTATGGCACACAATAACTTCCCAATAAGTATTGTTGAAGAGATAAATGAATTTGATGCTGTTTTCCAAATGATAAGAAGCTGAAACATACTGATAATCTTCAGCCTTTTTAAGAGCATATTTTTTAGATTAAAGGACTAAGAATCGTGGGGTCCACATACATTTTGTAAAAGGAAATCTTTGTTTTCATGTTTCTGAATCTGTTACCAGTTTTTCCAAGAACTAACACTTCTCAACTTGATATGAAGCAGGTTAGGCAATTCTTTTTGACAGTTGTTTTTTAGAGTAATAGATAACTAAATATAAATAATTGTACGTATAATACCTTACATCAAAATATATAATTATTTGTTTATTAATGTATTTTCCACACTGGAGTATGAGATCCTTGAAGGACAAAATTAACATCACTTGCTGTTTGTAATTTTTCAACCCTCAGTGCCTCCCAGCATCCCCCACTTTTGGCATCCCCAGTGCCTATTACCTACTTTATATGTCCATGTGTGCACATTGTTAGCTCCCACTTATGAGTAAGAAGATGTAGCATTTCATTTTCTGTCTTTAAGATATTTCGCTCAGAATAGTGGCCTCTAGCTCCATACACGTTGATGCAAAAGACATGATTTCATTCTTTTTATGGCTCAGTAGTACTCTGTGGTATCCAGCCTTCCCAGCACCATTTCTTGAATGCAGTGCTCTACTACATTGAATGAACTTAGCACCCTTGTCAAAAATCTATTAGCAATAGACAATATGAAATTATTTCTGGACTCTTTTGGAATTTTTATTTCTGTATTGATATTCTCTATTTGATAAGATTATTTTTATGGCTTCCTTTAGTTATTTGAATATAATTTCCTTTAGATTTTTAAAACATATTTAATATAGTTGATTTAAAGTCTTTGCCCAAAAAGTTCAATGCTTAGGCTTCCTAAGGGACATGTTCTATTAATTGTTTTTCATCCTTGTGTAGTGGCTGTAATTTCTTCTTCCTTTGAATGTTTTTCTGTTGTTGTCAAAAATTGAACATTTGGGATATCATAATGTGGACAGAAGGTATTAAGATACCCTTTTGTCCCAAGGTTTCTTCAAACAATTGTTTTATTTTTTGCTACTTATTTATTCAGAGACATTTTATGAACATATGTTGTGAAGGTTGCATTCTTTATTTTATGTATTCACTAAAGTATCTGTTCTGCTAACCTAATGATCAGCTTGTTATTGGACAGAAATTTTCCTGAATGCCCAAAATCAAAACAAACACAACCCAAACTCACATGCTTTGTAAATTGCTTCTCTGTGTGTGTTGGGGCACACAATGACACTTAGCCAGGCAGTTCACAACTCTGTCTTAGCCTTTACTTTCTGCTTGTGTGAAACCTTAAGGTCAGCCAGAGTTGAGACCAAGACTTTCTAAGGTCTTTCTGAAGCATGTGCACAGACCTGGGCATATTTTTGGCTTTCTCAATTCCCAGAAATGTCTTAGATCTTTTCAAAATCCTTATTTCCCAGCGCATCTCACTTTCCAGTCTTTCTTCTAAGCTTTTGGTTAATCTATGGTTTGCTCCAACTGGTAACCACTGAAGTCATCAAATATGAAGAAGATGGTTGCCTATAAATGCTTCTGCCAAACACCCCTTGGTAGCTGACTCAGCATCAAGACAGTTCCAAGTAAGGAAAAGTAAATGTAAACTCTTAACCTGATTCTACAGGGGCCAGGTAGGTTGAAACTAATAGTAGAAATTCCTTACAAGTTAAATCTGGCATGCTTCTCCCAGTACCTATACCAAGAATGTGGTATGTGGGGGGACTATCTTCAGGGCCACTGCTGAGTGGGTAAGAGGTGGAGGGGGACTAGGGTTACTTAAAATACCACAGATCTCACTGTTCTTTTTGGTATACAGCTGTTTTTTATTTGTTTGTTGTATTAAGCATTCCATGATTGCTTCAGGCTTTTGGTCCTTTTCCAGAGCTCCCAAAAAGTTAATTCTGGCAACTTTCTTTTTGCTTTTATGGAGTAACAAATTTTTTAATTTCCTTACTGCAACACGTTTGCTAATGTCACTCTAAATAGTCAACTATATTTTTAAAGCTTTAAAATAAGAAAGATGTCTTGTAATTATTCGTGTGATTAGCATTTTGAGTGTTCTTTTTCTTTGTGTAAGTCTTTATTTTCATCTAGAATCATTTTTCTTTTGGCTTTACAAACTTCCTTAATATATCTTACAGTGTAATCTTTGCTCAATAAATTCCTGCATCTTTTGTCGAATAAAATTATTATTTTGCCTTCAATTTTGAAATATTTTTAGCTTAGTAAAAAACTCTAAGTAGCAATGTTTTTTCTTATTATTTTAAAGATGTTGCTTGACTATACCAATATTTTCAGTAAAACATCTGCTGACATGCCTGTTTCTCTTATGTAATATGCATTTTTTTCTCTGTATATTGTTAAGAAATTTTTTATCACATTTTATGGATATATTACTTATAACATGATTTAGTTTACATCATTTTTCTTGTAATCAGGCTTCATTATTCTTCTTAGAACTAAGTGTATAATTATTGTCAAATTTGAAATTATTTCGGCCACTTTTTTTCAAGTATTTTTCTATCACCTTCTCTCTTTTCATTTAGGAATCCAAATTCATGTAGCTAATCCCCAACTTATGATAGTTCTATTTAAAACTTTCAACTTCAGAATAGGCTTATTGGGACCTCTTTATAAGTTCAGAAGCTTCTCCATTTGTTATGATGGTTAGACTTAAAATTTCTTGACTATAAGATGGGATTATCAGGGTGTTAAATGCGTTTTCCACTTGCAATGAATTTATCAGGACATAGCCCCATCATAAGTCAAGGACCTATGTATATTAGGTTGCTTGGAGTTGCCCCTCAGCACAACATTTTAAATATTTTTTTAAAATCTGTTCATTTTTTAAAAACTATATTTGCAGACGACATGATTGTATATTTAGAAGACCCCATTGTCTCAGCCCAAAATCTCCTGAAACTGATAAGCAACTTCAGCAAAGTCTCAGGATACAAAATAAATGTGCAAAAATCACAAGCATCCCTATACACCAATAACAGACTTAAAGAGAGCCAAATCAAGAACGAACTGCCATTCACAATTGCTACAAAGAGAATAAAATACCTAGGAATACAACTAACAAAGGATGTAAAGGACCTCTTCAAGGAGAACTACAAACCACTGCTCAACGAAATAAGAGAGGACACAAACAGATGGAGAAACATCCCATGCTCATGGTTAGGAAGAATCAATATCGTGAAAATGGCCATACTGCTCAAAGTGATTTACAGATTCAACACTATCCTCATCAAGCTACCAATGACCTTCTTCACAGAACTGGAAAAAACCACCTTACACTTCATATGGAACCAAAGAGAGCCCACATAGCCAAGTCAATTCTAAGCAAAAAGAACAAAGCTTGAGGCATCACACTACCTGACTTCAAACTATACTACAAGGCTACAGTAATCAAAACAGTATGTTACTGGTACCAAAACAGAGATATAGACAAATGGAACAAAACAGAGGCCTCAGAGGCAATGCTACATATCTACAATCATCTGATCTTTGACAAACCTCACAAAAATAAGCAATGGGGAAAGGATTCCCTGTTTAATAAATGGTGTTGGGAAAACTGGCTAGCCATGTGCAGAAGGCAGAAACTGGACCCCTTCCTGACACCTTATAAAAATTAACTCCAGATGGATTAAAGACTTAAACACAAGACCTAACACCATAAAAACCCTAGAAGAAAACCTAGGCAAAACCATTCAGGACATAGGCATAGGCAAGGACTTCATGACTAAAACACCACTGCAACAAAAGCCAAAATAGACAAATGGGACCTAATCAAACTCCACAGCTTCTGCACAGCAAACGAAAAAGTCATTAGAGTAAACCGGCAACCAACAGAATGGGAAAAAATTTTTGCAATCTACCCATCTGCCAAAGGGCTAATATCCAGAATCTACAAAGAACTAAAACAGATTTACAAGAAAAAAATAAACAAGCCCATTCAAAAGTGGGTGAAGGATATGAACAGACACTTTTCAAAAGAAGACATATATGAGGCCAATAAACATCTAAAAAATGTTCATCATCACTGGTCATTAGAGAAATACAAATCAAAACTACATTGAGATACCATCTCACGCCAGTTAGAATGGTGATGATTAAAAAATCTGGAGACAACCGATGCTGGAGAGGATGTGGAGAAATTGGAAGACTTTTACACTGTTGGTGGGAGTGTAAACTAGTTCAACCATTGTAGAAGACAGTGTGGCGATTCCTCAAGGACCTAGAAATAGAAATTCCATTTGACCCAGCAATCTCATTACTGGGTATATATCCAAAGGATTACAAATCGTTCTACTATAAGGACACATGCACACGAATGTTCATTGCAGCACTGTTTACAATAGCAAAGACTTGGAACCAACCCAAATGCCCATTGATAATAGACTGGACAGGGAAAATGTGGCACATATACACCATGGAATACTATGCAGCTATAAAAAACGATGAGTTCGTGTCCTTTGTAGGGACATGGATGAACCTGGAAACTATCATTCTCAGCAAACTGACAGAAGAACAGAAAATCAAACACTGCATGTTCTCACTCATAGGTGGATGTTGAACAATGAGAAAACATAGACACAGGGAGGGGGAGCATCACACACCACTGAGGGTGGGGAGTTGGGGAGGTGTAAGATGGGGGAGAAATGCCAGATATAGGTGATGGGGAGGAAGGCAGCAAACCACACTGCCATGTGTGTACCTATGCAACAATCTTACATGTTCTTCACATGTACCCCAAAACCTAAAATGCAATTAAAAAAATAAAATAAAATAAAATAAAAATTATTTTTGCCTTTTAGTTTGATTAGTTGCTATTGCTATGTCTTGAGATTCACTAATATTTTCTTCTACCCTGTCTAATCTGCTATTATTAATCCACTATGTTTTTTATCTTGGACTTTGAAGATTTTGTCTTTAGAAATTGATCTGTCTATATTTTACTATTTGACCACTTAACATTTGAAATATAGATGATGCGGTCATAATACACATGTTGATCATCTTCTTTGTTCATCCTAACAGCTGTTTCAGTTCTTTTTTGATTTATCAATGTTTTTTCCTCTAGTCTTTTTTGAAGATTCTTTTCCCAAGCTCAGTCAGTAGTCCCTTACACATGTACTGATCAATTATTCAGTTGAATATTTGAGGAGGATACTTCAGAGTCCTCTGACTGTGCAGCTCTCTTCTATCTGGTATCCCCTAATAATTCTAACTGCAGTCGTCTTTCTAGGCTCCATGGTCCATCTTCTCAATTTGAGGAGTAAGCTGGGCTCTGTGTGTATCCCTCTCCTTGTGCTATAGAGAGAAATTCTCTCAGGCAGTCTACTGAAAACATTTGAGAGTTTGAAGGATCATGTCATTTTTATTAGACCCTCAGGAATAGCTGTCATCAATTGCCTATTTACAGCATGTTGAAAATAACTGTCTCCTGTCCAGCTTTTTCATTAGTTTGGGTAGGATGTTTTGCCTATTTCCTGTTAGTCCATCTTGGCTAGAAGCATAATCACTAATCAGCAACTTTTAATGTAATAGTTAAATTATATGCTAGCAAGAAAACAATCTTTTAATGTACTACAAAGTAGAAAATTAAGAAATACATAACTAAATGTTCAGAGAAGAAACTAGAAAAAGATAAATATAGAAAGGAAATATACTAAAAGATGATAATAGTAGTGTTTAAGTACCAGGTTTATTGTAACATTCCCCATTTTTTCTCTCTTTCCAAATTTTCCCTGAGAACTATATATAAGTAAATTTTATGTGTATAGTGAACTTCTCTTTTGAATGAAGTAATTGGATTTGCCAAGGGAATGCTTCAAAATGTAAGCTTCTATAAGAGCCCTTTAGTAGAGAAATATGGCGCACATGAGGAAAACACTCTGCAATAGTTCTCACAGTACCCAGGCACATTTCTTCCAGAAAATTGTTACACTGGTCCTCATCATTTTGGCTTCTGTGATCTTACAAAAATCCCCAGATGTGCTTTTTGCTATTTATCTTACACATTTGAAAAATGATATAAATATCTATATCTAACTCTTTTTTACTTTATTAAGGAGAATTATGAGATTGCTTATGAAAATAACCAATGAATAAGATGTCTCATTCAAGGGCATCAACACTGTCTAACACAGATTATAACAACATTGTCTAACAACACTGTCTAACACAGATTATGGTTAGTTTTCACTGCTAACTTGCTTTTATATTTAATATGACTATGCAATGTGACTTTTTGAATATCATTTTAAGCACCTGAGAATTAATAGACCTATATTATCTATGAGTTTCATGAGCCTTAAATTTTAAGAATATGCATAAAAATTCTATTAATAATTTTTAGCACCCAGAACTTTTATTTTTTTCTCAAAAAAATGAGTGTATACTTTGACCTCTGCTCTGTGGTGTGTTGCATCAGCTTCTTTCATTGTTATTCCCCAAGTGTTCAACTGATCATGCCCAAATGGCAGCAGGTGAGTTAGCTGCAGCTGGAAGTCAGTAGATTGATTCTCATCTCCCACTCCAATATTCTCTGACCTTGACTCATTTAATTATCGGTTATTGGAATAAAAAGTTGACAGAATTATTTTCTGTAAATTAAATGTAGAGAAAGATTACATATAAAACAATAGAATTTAAAAGACAATTGGGCAATTTCTATATGGTTCCTATAAAATCAACTTAAAGAAATGTTTGCTCCAATTAACTCCACAAACTGTGTTCTCTCTTTCATGTCTCTATTTACCCCTCACTAGTTAAATAAAATAAAGTGCCTACTAGAGCAATGTGTTTAGGGTTCACGATATTATCAGTGATAAAATAGTTTAAGACAAAAACAAGGAGCCACTTTGATCTACTAATGCAAGTCATTCATTTATCTATTCATTGATTCAATATATATTTTTTAAGGCTCTGATATGTACAAGGTCCTGTGCTTAGCATTAGATATATATCATGTTGAACAAGTTACATACAAACTCTGCTCTCAAAGTGGCTCTAATCCAGTCAAAAAACACAAATTCATGTTTTCAAGTTGTTTATTTAGTTATACATAAAGATACATCTATCATCTTTTAGGAGGCTTTCTGCTGTGGTCTTGTTGATGGAACCATCTGCACTCAATTGTTTGGTGTTTCCTGTCATATCATTGCCAGATCTCAGATTTTTCCATGCTGAGCTTTATTAGCCTATGTCAGAGTTAAAATCAAGTCTAACAAAAATTTTCACACATCTGCCTTAATTTTACTTCCTGAATTCATTACAGGTTCAGAGTTCCTGTGGCTTCCTGAATCCAACCAAAGTTGAGAAATATCTGTACTTCAGGATTATTTCAGCAGTGCCTGCTTAGTCATTTCTGAAACTCTAGTTTGTTTGTTTTTTTTCCCCCAATTCTCTGGCATCTCAGAACACAGATATTTCACACAGATTGCCTAGAAATATGTTTGCAATTTAAAATTCAGACAGGCAGGCTTTGTTTATTTTAAACATTATTAGGAAATAGTTTTAAAATATAGACTTTTCTTCCTCCTTAAATAAAGGGTATACACAAGGTTTTTTTCTTGATGACTCAGAATGTAAACTTTATTTACTATTTTAAAATGTATAATACCACATACTTTATTTTTATATTCTCAGTGATTATTTTTTTACCCATCTCTATCTTCTCTGTCTTTCTAGTTTGCTGACTTTTATATACTATAGGCTATAAAAATTCTCTACAAATTTTTGAAGTCATAGAGAGTAAATAAAAGTAATTTGGCCCTGGGTTAAAAAATCTTAAGGGTTTCCTTTTATGTCACAAAAGACAGTGCTAGTGAAAAGCAATTTCATAATGTTAGATGCTCTCAGGGATTACTCAAATCTGACCACTGAGTAAATCAGAAGTAGTAATTGGAAAAACTTTAGTGCTTTACATACTATACTCTGGTTATAAAATGTCTACACATGAATTCTAGGATAGATATAATTAATGTTTCTATTTATTATTTCTTTAAGCAGCCATATATTGAGATTCTCCTATGTACCTGAATCTTCAGAGAACACAGGTGGATGGATTCAAAGATGTGATACATTAGCTATCTTTGATTGTACAATTCAAGTTTAGGAGTTGAATAATGGATAACTGTTTCAACAATTATTTATTTGTTTTTTTTAAAAACTGTACTTTAGGCCTGGCATGATGGCTCACACCTGTAATTACAGCATTTTGGGAGGCCGAGGCAGGTGGATCACTTGAGGTCAGGAGTTTGAGACCAGCCTGGCCAACATGGTGAAACCCTGTCTCTACTAAAAATACAAAATTTAACCGGGTATGGTGGTGGGCACCTGTAATCCCAGCTACTCTGGAGGATGAGGCAGGAGAATTGCCTGAACCGGGTAGGCAGGGGTTGCAATGAGCTGAGATCTCGTCACTGCACTCCAGCCTGGGTGACAAGACAGCTTTAGATATAAATATATGAGATTCAGATGGAGAAGATGAAGAAACAGTAAAGAAACCACAATGAAAATGCTCAACTTAGGGACTAGATAATAATTTGTAACATACGGTGCATGAAAAAGGAAAAAACAAAATACTGTATAGAAAATGGAAATAGAAAACAGTCTGAGACCAGGACATGAAGAATGAGATATCAAGATAAGAAGATTAGAACTTTCTCTATAGGAAACTGGGTTTTAATCAATAATGTGATACGATCACATTTGTTCTGGAAATATAACTCTGAAGACATTACATCAATTAATTATGTCATTGGATTAACATAATTTTTTAACTGAATAGAAAACAGTAAATATATTTCAAAATCCATCCTTATAACTATGTATTACTTGTTTAGGAAACACATATTGCCCATATTCTATATGGATCTTGTTTGCCAGACACCAACTTGAAAACTCTTAAATAGCTCTTGGCAGAGTTTCCAAAAATTACTAACAGAAGCCAGACATCCAGAAAATGCGTGTCTTTTTTGATTTCCCTAAGTTTCAGGTAGGTGGTAATCTCATTTAATTTCTCAGAAAAACCTGCTCACTCAGAGTGTTTATAAATTTGCCATATGGTATTTAAAACCTCAAGTCAAAAAAGTGTTAGAAATTGTATAGACAGAACCAGAGCATGCTGGTTAATGTTGTTCTCCATTCAGGAACCCCAGAGATTTCTTTGGGTGCCAAAAACTGAAGCCAAAGGATCTTAATATTTGACTTTTACTCTTTTGTTTTTAATCAGCTGCACAAACCAAGAATTGCATTAGAGCCTAAAGGTATTTTCCTACCTCACATAAAAATTAAACATAGAAACATAATTTTTCCAAATCTACCCCATACCAGAATGCTTCCAAACTAATTTATGTAGAGCTATGTCTATTCATGTGCCTCATTATCTTCACTGATTATTTGCAGGTGTCAGTGAATGAGAAGCCAGGGAATGGGTCCATTGGCTTATAGTAAATATTGAAATGACTCGTAAAACATACTGTGATTGCAGCACGTTATTAAAAAAAAAGGAAAATATAAATATTTGTGTAATTTCTCTCAAAATGGCTTTATACAACAAAGATTATAAATGTAAAAACAACAGAACTTCTTCTGATCATTGGATAAAGAAATCTGCAATGGAAGATGGTCTGAGATTAGGGGGACTCACTTTTTTCCCTCGTGAATAGAAAATACATTTACATTATGTCATGTGAAATTATTGAACAGCTGCTTGGAAAGAGAGAAAAACAAGAACACCAGCCTGCCAAGGGGATGCAGTGCTGACACGAGATCAGATGCATAAAGTAAATAGAAATGGCATTCAGGAAGGGTGATAAGCAATCAAGTAAAGACCAAAGTGAGATGCTCTGACCTTATATTTAGCATCCGTGCCAAATTAGCATAGCTGTGCAGTGTACTAGAAAATTAAGTGGAAAAAAAGGACAAAGTAAGTGTAAAATCAAAGCAGAAGTTGCACATGTTTGGAATATCTAAAATAATTATGCTCTCTTTCATATCCAGAGGGCTACACTGTGGTCAGCTCATCTTTTCATGGGGAGCCACAGGTTCAAAAGAAAATACTATGAACTTGACCTATACTAATTAAACGGAAGCAGTTTACTCTCTCTGGGTCTTGGCCTAGATGAGTCTGAGTGGTCTTAGGGTAAAAAGGTGACTTAAAGAGGAACAAAGAACCTTAGCTGTATTCATTATGCTACCCTCATTTTCTTTCCTGCTCAGCCACAGATCATTAACTCAGCAAGTTTTCTTTCCACACACTGAGAGACTGCTGTACTCAGTTTAACATATATGGAGTCTTGTGATTCCTTGGAAACCTTCAGAGATAGAAAAACATGAGGTAAATCAGTCTTTTGTGCTCTACTATTTCACCAATATGCTAACCATTTCTTAAGAGTATGTAAATGAATTTACCACATGCCCTGGAGCTTCCTAAAGTAAGTTTTTTGAGCAGAGATAATTTACTTCAAAAAAGAAGGAGCAAGATTCATTCTATTTGTCTTTTAGTCTCAAAATTAAATCAAAGCTATTCAGACAGGTGAGAAGAAAATTAAGATGCTATTCTATAAAAGTAGTGGACACCAAGTTCAAATCTAATCACAGACAACAGCACAGCACATAGAATGTTTCAAAATAATTAACAGCTATGGCTATCTTTCTAACAAACTCAGAAAGATATGTTAGAAATCCCTTAGCAGATTGCCACCTGTTCTCTTGCAGCTGGCTCCTATGGAAAAAAAAAATCATAATGAGTATAATCACTTCTCTTTCCCAGAGTCCTAACATACAATGAAGTCTGCAAGGCCCACCTACTAAGATCGAATAAACTTATTCTCTGTGCCTAGATCTATTTTTTTTTTTTTAGGAGATCATCTAATCACAGTCAGTTTTTCTCAGCAGGAATCATAGAAATGATTTACACGTGGGAAGAAAAAGAGATTAACATCCTGGAGCCACATTTGTAAGAGGTCCACATTCTGTGGTCCCACTGGGCAAATGCAACCTCCAGCAGCATCTGGCTTCTCCTAGGTTTCCTCTTTCTTCACACTACTAGTGCTTTCTCATGAGAAATTCAAGTGTGTTCAAAAGTAAAGGGAACAAAGGCAGATCTATACATAGGCTCTACACTCCAACATTATGTTATAAATAGTCAGAGAATCTTATGATTGTCATGATTCAGAAATACCAAAAAACTCAATACCTTTTGTTTTCTTATCTTTTTTCCAAGAACTATGATGTCTCTTTTTATTAATTATGCAAGAAACTTTGTTTACTTTTCCTTCTCTCTTCAATCTGGATGTTAGAAACACTCGCCTAGACATGTCTGTCACAGGGGTCTAAATGCTCCACATCTCCTTCTAGCAGATGTGTCCCTGCCTGTGGACTCCTGATCAGGAAAAGGGTATTAGATCAGTCTTTATATCTGACGAACCACCGAATAGATCAGCAGGCCCTCACATTCCTGTCCCTGATGTGACCTATGGGAAAGTTCTTTTCAATCAATTGATAATAACATCTCTCATTGATTTGGACTGGAAAACACAAAAACTGGACAATTGGTAGAGACAGAATGAATCAAGAATGAAAAAAAGGCTGAATAGATTATGAAAAAGAAACCAGAAAATTAAGAGCAGAGAGAAAAGGGAAGAACAGTCTCTGGAGCTGCCTTGAATCTAGATCTTTTCTATTCTCATCTACATAAGTAATAAAATTTTATAATAAACCCTGTTTTTTCCCATAACTTATATGATTCTTTTTTCTCTCATGAACATAATATAGAAAATCTATTAATGGCGCCTATATACCAGGAAATTTAAAAAATATATACTTTATTTTGCATAGTCCTTTTCACTCACTGCTTCAGTCCTTTTTCCAAGAAACTCCTATGGGAGTTTTCTTTCCAAAAAGCTCCTATGGAAGCCTTTAGGGCAATGATACTCAAAGTATAGTTGAGACCAATCACATGAGCATCACCTGGAAATAAGCTGGAAATGCAAATTTCTCAGCCCAACTTCATACCCAGTGAATGAACTAGATCAGAAACTGTGTGGGGGGGGGGGGGGCCCAAAAATCTGTGTTTTAGCAAACTCTCCTGTACCTGTACTCTGATACAAACTGAAATTTGAGAGCAACAGCAATATGACATTGAAAATTATAGGACTATATCGTCTCTGTGTTCAAGTTTAAAAGGAATATGTGGACTGAATATGGTAAATGTTAAATGTACCGAAAACTGGTTTACCCAATCAAATATTTACTGAAAAATACCTAGTGCAAGGCAGTGAATTAAGGTCACAAAAATCATGAAACAATGATATTACTCACAGTCAGGTAGAGGAGGCTGTGCCTGTAATTCCAGCACTTTGGGAGGCCAAGGTAGTGTCTTGGCCTATAGTTCCAGCACTTTGGGAGGCCAAGATGGGAGGATCACTTGAGTCCAGGAGTTGGAGACCAGCCTCTGCAACATACTGAGACTCTATCTCTACAAAAATAAAAAATCAGCTGTACATGGGGGTATGTGACTGTAGTCCTAGCTACTTAGGATGTTGAGGCAGGAGAGTGACTTGAGCCTAAAATTTTGAGGCTGCAGTGTGCTCTTATTGTGTCACTGGACTCCAGCCTGGTGAAAGAGTGAGACTGTCAGAAGACAAAAAAAGGAAAGGAAGGGAAGGGAAGGAAAGGGGGAAGGGGAAGGGGAAGGAAGTAAGGATGGAAGGAAGGAAGGAAGGAAGGAAGGAAAGGAGGGAGGGAGGGAGGGAGGGAGAAGGAGAAAGAGAAGGAGAAGGAGAAGAGGAGGAGGAGGATGAAGGAGAAGGAGGAGAGAAGAAAAGGAAAAGGAGAAGAAGGAAAGGAGAAGGAAGGAAGGAAAGAAAGAAAGAGAGAAAGACAGAAAGAAAAAGAAAGCAAGCTACAGTACAATGATATATTTGAAAATAGAGATATTTACCAAGTTTTAGTGAATGCAAAAGAAGACATTATAGATGTCAAGGAGAGGGAATCAGAGCAGAGAAAAAGAAATTTCTATGCAGATAGCAAATTGTTACACAATACGTCACGTGACAGCTAATAATATTTTTGCAGCAAGTGATAGGATAATCTGTAGAGCAATTTCTCTTTATCATAACACATGATTGCAGAACCAATGCAGTATGTCCTCTCATTTTTTACCAACTACTTTATGCTTCAAATCAGAAAGATTTAAATAATACTGAGATCTAACCAGAATATATATCAGTATCTTTCTTATGAAACCAGTGTACAATTAGAATCTCCATGATATTTGAGAAGAAATTTTGTGTATAATGCCTTCAAGATACCATATCCAAGAATATAACCATGTAGCTTCCTTTGCTACCACGTTTGTCTTAACCACAATCATTTCTTATTGAAAACTTGCCTCCATGCTTCCAGACTATCCCTCCTTTAGTCTGTTTTCCACACAACAGCAAACATGGTCTTGTTAGAAGGTAAGTGTGACCAGGCTGCTCCCCCTCTCAAAACCCTCAGTGGCTCCCCCATTTTCAGACTCAGTCAGCATCTTTACAATGGCACACACGAACAGACTCTATTTCTAGTTGACCTCTTCTGATAATTTTTCCTTTGCTCACTCTGCTCACAAAGTGATCTTTCTCATTTCCAAAATGTATCAGTCACTCTCCCATCTCAGGGACAGTCAGTCCTCTTCCCCCGATCTGAAGTTCTTCTCTCCAGATATTTATAGAGCTCACTCTCTCATTTCCTTTAGAGCTTTGCTCTAATGAAACTTTCTCAGTGAGGACTTCTCAGGCCACTCTATATAAAATTTCAGTTCCTCCTGACATTTACACCCTCTCTTGTCTATTTTATTCTTCTCCTTACTACTAATATCTAACATCATGTGCATGCCGCTTATTTATCTTGAGTATGTCTGACTTCCCACATTAAAATGGAAAATCAGTGAGGGTGAGGGTATTTGATGCTTCTTTCACTATTGTGCACCCAGCTCTTTTAGAACAGTGAACACTGCCTGGCTATTGGAGACAAAAAATATTTATGAACCGATGATTGGTATTAAAAGACTATGACTTTGTCTCCCATGTTATGTTACTTAATACACTTTCCCATACATCCTGCTCCAGCCTCACCCCAAAAAGATAAAAAACATATACGTTATTTTGTCTTAGAGATTCATAATTCATATTAATAAATAAATAGCTAAGAAAAGATCTTTTCTTGACCCATTTATGCCAAACTCTTTTCATTATGGACATTTTATTCACTCATAAGATTTCCTATCATTCCAGAGCACACCTTGGGATATGGAACTGCAGATGAATCTAACAAACCCTGTACAATACAGCCTATCATGCATAGTCATGTCCCTACCATGCACAGTGCTCACAACCCTGGAGTCCTTATAATGAAGTAAAGATTCTGGTACTTGGGAAATGCTTATTACCTATGCTTAAAAAACTAAGATGATGTTTCCAATGCTGTCTTTGCCACATTTAGCCAGTATTAATGGTCAAAAGATATCAAAATAAAAATGCTTGATTATTGTAGTCAAAGATTTTCACTGGTCTTGCCTAGCATTGAATATAAAATACATTTTGAAAAAAATGTATTGTAAGGTTAAGACTCAGTGCCATCTCCTTTTTGCTGACTTTTTTCATTTCTTTTTACCAAATTTTCTTTAATACTAAAGATGAAGCTTTGATGTGTTTATTGAGAACTACCTGCTTATGATTCTTTATGACTGGGGAGATGTTGGTCAAAGAATACAACATTTCATGCAAGTAATACATACAAGAGATCTATTGCATAAGTTAGTGACTATAGTTAACAATGTAATATATAATTTAACATTGTTAAGCGAGTAATTTAATTGCTGATAATTCTTTATGTCACAGTTTCTTATTCTCTATGTAGCATGCTCTTCTTTCTATGTAGCTCTGATATGAGATACTTAGTTTTCTATGATCCACTGACCCTCAGTTCAGATACAAAGCATATGTAATTGTTATTTTTTACTCAATATCCACCTCCATTATTGTCCAACCATGAAATAAATTTTAAAAAGCCAGGAATAGTGGTATAGGCCTGTAGTCCCAGCTACTTGGGAGGCTGAGGCCAGAAGATGGCTTTAGCCCAGGAGTTTGAGGCTGTTGCACTGTGTCAGCCACTGTACTCCAGCCTGGGCAACATAGCAACACTGTGTCTCTAAAAATAAATAAATATAAATAAAATATCACTATTATTTTTTTACTTTCCCACAGCCCTATGATTTCTTTTACAACCCTTACATATGAGGATGACAACAATGGATGAAAAGCCTCAACTTAAGAGTCAAGCTGCATAGTCTGAAATCTGAATTTGACATTTACTAAATGTGATCTTGCACAAGTTATTTAACTATCCCTGCCTCAGTTTCTTTATCTATCAATCAGGTAGCAATAATATCCACCTATTAGAGTTGTTGCAGGTATTAAATAAGTGAACAGATGAGAAAACATTTAAAGCAATGCCTGCTTATGATAATAATACATTAAATGAGCTAATGTATATAAAACAACTTTTGAAACTACAAATTTTAAGAAAACATGTCCCTAGAAATAACAATGTATAACAACTAGAAAGAGGCATGCTGTATTTCACTGAAAGTCTAACTTCATCAAATGTAGAATATCATATACAACAAGGTTTAACTATTTCATATACCACAAGGTAAGAAAAAAATGCTGCTATTGAACTATGATTTGTTTACTTTCATTTGAATTTTAATTTTTGTTATTCATTTTTTGAGAATTAGTTGCACATTGATTCTCATATCACTCTTGCATAATCATGAACTTCAGTGTAGAATTCAATACTTGCGTGGCTAGATAGCCTCCTTTTTCTTCCTGATTTTCAGGAAGAAAGTTGTCATTACTTCAGTACTGATTATGAAGTTTTTATAGAATTTTTGTAAAGAGTTTTTTCTTAATCAAACTAAGTTCCTTTTTCATTCTTATTGTGAAGATTTTTCTTACTATTACGAACTGCTAGTGAATGTTACCAAATACTTTTTCTACATCCATTGAAATGACCATGGTGTCTCTTTGTTTGGGTCAATATAGTGAATTACATTGACTGTTCTTCAAAGGTTAAACCAACTTTGTTTAACCAGTTAACTTTTTAAAATATCTATGAAATTAGAAGTCATGTTACTCTTTCCAGTACTAACATTGGATTTTATGTCTTATCTCAATTTATTTTGTTAATAAGGTCTTTCAGGAATTTGTTCATTTCATTAAGTTCTATATTTTATCTTTATTTTTATTTTTTAATATGCTATTCATTTTCTAACTTCTAGAATGAATAGGTTACTGATTCACAGGCTATCTTATTTTCTAAAATATTAATTTAATATTGTGAATTTTTACCTAAGAACTTTTAACCTACATCCATTAAGTTTTATATGTAATATTTTAGTAATCATTCTTTTCAAAATATTTGCTATTTACTATTTCTTGTTTCTTCTTTGAAACAGTATTTGCATTCTAGGTAGAATCATGCTATATAGATTACCAAGCTTTTGAGGATAATTTTATTATTTTTTAATTACTATTTCTAACAATTCTGTTAGGTGAGAGCACTTGCTTTCAAGTTTCATGTTGATATTTACATTATTGCCCCATGTATGGCCTGTTCTTATTAATATTCCAAGTATACTTGGAAATTTTTTTTAAATTATAATTTTGAGACTTACTTCATGACACAGGCTATGATTCATTATACAAAATGTTCCAAGTATATTTAAAATAATATGGAATCTAGAGTTGCTGGACAAATTATTTCATATATATCAAATAAGTTAACTTTGTTAATTATCCACCCTAATATTTTTATTGTTACTGAATTTTGTATTATAAGTTTCTGAGAGAGAGAATACCTCAGAACCCCCATTACAACTCCCATGGTTCCTTAAATTTCCATGTAAATTTATAATTGTTACATATTTTTGTGAAATAACATTTTTTAGCCTCAGGAAATTTCTCTCTTCATTGCTGGTAGTGGTTTTTACCTTGTCATTGACTGTGTTTTATATTATTTGAGTGGTTTCAGCTTTCTTTTCATTAGTACCAGTAAAGTATGCTTTTTTATTGCTTTCATTGTCAATCCTCATGTATCCCCCATATCCTTATGTTTTAAATATCTTTCATACACAGAGCACAATGTTTTTATTTGTATTTTTGGATTTTAATATAAAGTTTCATAATTTTCTTAGTCCATTTTGTGTTGCTATAACAGAATACCTGAGAATGAGTAGTTTATAAGGAAAAGGAGTTTATTTGGCTCTCAGGTCTGGGGGTTAAACATCTAAGATTCAGAATCTGCATCTGATAAGGATGTCAGGCAATTTGTACTCATGGCAGAAAGTGGAAGAGCACCCAGTGTATGCAGAGATAATGTAGTAAGAGATGAATCAAGACAAAGAAACTGAAGAAGGCAGACTTTTCACAAACTGCTCTCTTGGGAATTAATCCGTTCCAACGAAGGTAAGAACTCACTCACAGACATAGAAGAACATTAATCTATCCATGAGGGATCTGCCTCCCATGATTCAAACACCTCCCAATAGACCCAACCTTCCAACACTACCACCCTGGAAATCAAATTTTAACCTGAGTTTTAGTGGGAACAAACCATAGTAGTATCTTCATCTTTTACTTGAAGCATTCAGTTAATTTACAATTAAACAACTACACGTCATTATATTTTTCTTTACTTTCTATTTAGCTTTCTTAATGTTTGTTTAGTTTTGGTGTCAAAACACAACACTTTATGACACTTTAACTCATTTGTGCCCCTTAACTTGTATGTTATTATATTTTAATTTTCTATACATCTTATATGCCACTACACATAATCTTCTTTGTATAATCAATGTGCTTTTAGATTTTCCCACGTTTATCCTTTCTCTTACACCTCATTGTTTTCGGCACCTACAAACTTTTTTTATATGAAATCATTTTTCTTCTCCCTAAAAGTAATCTGTTAGTATGTTTATTAGTTACTAATTCTTTCAGATTTTTATGTGTGAATATTTATTTATTTTATCTTGAAACAAAATTTTACAATGATGGTTTTCCTGAACAGATACTTTTGTTTTCATTCACTTCCATTCAGGACTGGAAGATTATCTTTCGGGAACCATTGTCTTTTGGGTCCTTTGTTTCAGTTGCAAGATTAACTATTTCATTAATGTTTGCTCCTTTGAAGAAAATTTGTCCTATTTTTCTCTGGCTGATTTAAATATTCTGTCTGGGTGTGCTTTTCTTTTAAAATATTCTAATTAAAGTTATTAGAGTCCTTTGAATCTATGACTTGCTGTTCACTAGTTTTGAAAGAATTTCAGCCATTATCTTGCTTCTCCTTTATTTTCTCTTTCCTTTTCTTCTGGGAAACCGATTATGTATATGTTAGATATTTTCACAGGATTCCTTGTATCTTTAAATATTCCTTCACGTTTATTTTCTAACCTTTATTGCCTTCATGTTTTATTCTGAAAAATTTCTTCTAACCTACACTCAAGTTTATTAGTTTTTCCTTTAGCTATGCCTAATTTAACAAATCCATGTACTGAGTTCTCTATTTCAATAATAGTACCTTCCACTTTTAATATTTCCATTCAGTTATTTTTTAATATTTCTTAGTTCTCTGATTATATTGTTAATCTTTATCTTTTATTAAAAATATTAAGCATAGTTATTTAAAAATATTTTTCTAACAACTCTATCTGGGTACTCTGCGAGTCTATTTCTTTTATCTATTGTTTCTTTGGTGTCATCCCAATTATTGCCACTTCCCATGCTAATTAAGCTAGTGAATTTTCATTAAGTAATAGACATTGTATTTGAAAACAAAATTTTGAAATAGCTAAGACCTTGTAGCTTATTTTCTTCCTTTAGAGAAGAATTACATTTGCCTTCAATAGTAAGACCAGACAATATAAGATTGATAGCTGAATTTAATTATGCAGATTAAGATGTTCTTAAACAGGGTTTCCCTCCCTGTGAGAGCAACTAATATGCTGATTTGCTCTCACTCCTAGGGATTTGCCCTTTAGAATATCCACTAAAAGTAAGTTGGTTTCCTTAAGCTATCTCTTCCTGGCGTGCCCTGATTGGACTCCAATATTTTTCTTTATATCCCATAGCTCCGTTGAGGCTGAAAATAGCTCTTTTCAACCTCCCAGACTCTGAGTCACATATCAGTTATCCAGCAGATTTCTCCAGCGGAAATTCTGCCCCAAGACACTTTCTATCCTGAATTTTCTTTTCCCTTGGATTTTTCTAGCTTGTTAGCACCCAAATGTCATCAAAGCATAAACTATTTTTAGTTACCATTGCCAAGAAGATTGCACTACAATACCTAGTCTTTCATGGATGCAAATGAAAATCCTAAATTACTTTTAAATCCAGATAAATTTATGCTTTGCTTTTCACACAATAATGTCTTGTATGATATGAAGAGAATTGGTGATGCAGTATTTAAGAGTATTCCATTCTAATTTTTGTGGCTTTTCTTTCAAGATGCTAACATTCATCATATAGATTTTGATCTGATACAGTCTTACTTAATAATCTGTAGGTTGGTTCTATTCTTCTATTGAATATATGTCTGTGGAAGTCAAGTAGCTTTCATTCAAAATCTGCAAATATTTGACAAATTGATATGTGACATATTAATGACAAATTTATGTCATGCATGATTGAGACACCAGCTTCTTTTATTGACTTTGAAATTTCATTTACTAAAAAGGACTGTAAAATTTTATCTACCTTCAGTTAGTACATTTGTAATTGTACCAACTTAAATTGATGATCAAATGAATAGCTCTGACCAAATTTGCATAAGAACAGGCATATGATTATATCATAAGATTATGACATAATTATGACATAAGATTATGACATGATTATTTGCATAAGATTATGTCATAATTGCTGTGTAAAATAGTGATTAAAGAATTTCAATATTAGGGTAAGTTTAATTGTGAAAAGTACATCTTAGAATCTGTGAAATATATTATTTTTATAACACATTCTGTGGAAATCAACCTGATGATTCATTTGATCATTCACCACATTTTTATAAAATGCTTGTTCTGAGTTAATGAGAAGCATAGTTTGTGGGAACATTGGAAACAGCCACTTTTTCTTTTTTCTTTGTCTTTTTTTTTTTTTTTCAAGATGGAGTCTTGCTCTACCACCTAGATCTGAGTGCAGTGGTGTGATCTCAGCTCACTGCAACCTCCACCTCCTGGGTTCAAAAGATTCTCCTGCCTCAGCCTCCTGAGTAGCTGGGATTACAGGCATGTGTCACCATGCCTAGCTAATTTTTGTATTTTAGTAGAGAATGGGATTTCACCATGTTGACCAGGCTGGTCTTGAACTCCTGACCTCCTCGTGATCCACCTGCCTGGGCCTCCCAAAGTGCTGTGATTGCAAGCATGAGCCACTGCCCCAGCCAGAAACAGTGACTTATTCTAAGCTTGGTTTTTGAATGTTGGTACTTATAAAGGGTAATGTACTGACATTATTTTTGTTAGGTATAAAATAAAAAATGTTGGAAGAAGTAATGTCAAAACAAAACACAAGAGCTATAATGGAGTTAATAAAATAAGGGCATTATTTACCAAGCTCATTTCCCAGAAACCAAAGACAAAGGTACTGTCCCTGGTACCCAGCTGGGCGCCTAGGTTCACTCACTCAGATATAACAACTTTGCTATGTACTAGTACAAGTAGTGTACAATGAAATGTGGTTACAGGGAATCCTACTACTTTGCAAACATGGCATTTTCTCATATAAAATGCAAGATCATGGCTATTGGCATGATTAATATGTTCATAATTTTGATGGTCTTTTTCACCTATCAGTTTAAAATAATTCCTTAGATTCTGGTCCTACTTTTTAATGGTAACTATATGAATTATTTATAAATAAAACTTCTTTCTTTTTATTTTGGAATACTTTGCATTCATATGAACTACTCTTAGCTGCTGGTTTTGTGGCAAACCTAATATATGGCTTCCAGAAAAAAGAATAATTATATATGTTTAAATCACTAGTTAAACTTAAATTTTCTCTTTAGACAATTCTGTGCAAGTTCAGAGGTTTTTAATATGCCCCTGAAGTTTTAAAAGTGAAAATTTACTAGACAAGTTTGATTAATTTGGGGGAGAAGAGATAAGGAGAAAACTATATAATATTAGACACTTTAATAATAAATGCAATGCACAACTCTGGTCAACATTTTACTAGGATAGTCACTTCCAAAAAACATATTTAGATAAAACCCTTAGAAAGAAAATGGTGTCAGTAGAAAATAGTCAGCTTTCAATTAAGCTGGCAGTTATATTTAGAGTGATTGGAGATTCAGGAAATCATATTAAATAAGACAGGACGAATAAGTTGGAAACTCGTTATGCTGTTAATCTTAAAGAGAGGTGACACTTTGACCTAATTTTGGTTTCATCTGCATGGCTGTAACATAGCAAAGCCTGAAGGAACATTCCTACTCCTGATCTACTCTGGCTAATCCTCTTATGCTACCCTTTGGGCACTGAATAAATTACAGCTAATCTACAAACAACAGGAGGATCTATGCAATTTCAGCTTTGAGAAGCAAAGACAGAAAAAAAATTTTAGGGGAATGAAAAGTAAGGAATAATGAACACCAGTCCACAATGATTCTTTTTCAAATAAAGATGAAATTACATGTTCGGTCTATAGAAATATGTTTTAGGGGAAAAAAAATCCACAGAGATAGGTAGGTTTTACTTTGATCACAAATAAATACACCATATTCTCTTTCCTAAAATGTTGATGGAGGAGAAAAGTTCATTTTAGGGAACTGAGCTTACATGGACTGAAATAGATGTCACTGATGGGGTAGGTATCAGAAATCTTCCCAAAATGGAAAGAATCTGCATCAAGAAAGAGTATTAGTCACTTAAATTTGATAACTGGCATAGAAACTTTACAAAACCCAGAAAAGAAACTATTTAAGGACCAAGTGTCCACTACTGTTAGGATTGTCTAGGACTCTGGATGCCTCTCCTACCCACCTCTGGCTCAGAGATGATTGCACTAGCCATAAGGATACAGTCACATAATCTAAGATAAATACTCTAAAACAGGGGTCCCCAACCCCCAAGCCATGGACCAGTAGTGGTCTGTGACCTGTTAGGAACTGGGCCACACAGCAAAGGTGAGCTGCTGGTGAGTTTACTGCTGCTCTCCATTGCTAGCATTAGGACCTAAGTTCCGCCTGCTCTTAGATGAGCAGCAGCATTAGATTCTCATAGGAGTGTGAAACCTATTATGAACTGCACATACAAAGGATCTAGGTTGAGTGCTTCTTTTGAGAATCTGGTGCCTGATGATTTGTCACCGTGCTCCATCACCCCAAGATGAAACCATCTAGTTGCAGGAAAACAAGCTCAGAGCTCCCACTGATTCTACATTATGATACGTTGTATAATTATTTCATTATATATTGCAATGTAATAAAAATACAAATAAAGTGCACAATAAAGGTAATGCACTTGAAATCATCCTAAAACTATCCCCTACCCCACAGTCCGTGGAAGAACTGTCTTCCACAAAATTGGTCCCTGGTGCCAGAAGGGTTGGGGACCTCTGCTCTTACAAGTAGGTGAGATATAGAGATTGTCAACTTTTGGGGACATGTTCTTTTCACCTGTTTGTTAGTCATCTCTACTTTCCTTTTTTTTTTTTTCTAAATTGTCTATATCTGTAGCTTTTGCCCACTTTCTAATGAGAGATTTAGCTTTTTAATTGCTTGTCAATGTGTGAGATATCTTCATATTCTGAGGACATTAAATAGATATTTGACATAAAGTTGCAAATAATTTTCCTTCATTTATTTTAAGGCTTTTAATAATGGCTCATAACAGATCTTATACATTTCTTTTTATATATATATCTATAGCTATCAATCACTTCACAATTTCTGCCTCTGGTATCTTATATAAATGTTTTCTTACATTTAATTTATATGAATATTTTTTCTGTATAAATGTTTTATCTAGAGAGAGAAAAATTACTCTCAAATTTTGAAATGTTTTATCAACTCATTTGCATTTAATCTTTAAATCCATTTTAAATTGCTTTTGAATGAAATAAGGTTCTAAGATTTTCTTAAGGGTAGACAACTGTCAATCATAGACAATTATTCATGTATGATTTACAATATAATCATTACAGTATACTAAAAGTATTTTGGTTTTGTCTGCCCTGTTCTGTTTTATAATTTCTCCTCATACATGTACAAGAATGTTTAAGACTACTGAAGTTTTAGAATCACTTTTAATAACTGATAATAAATACTAAACTTTTCTTTTGTTAGCTTATTTATTGAAGTATAATTGTATATTAATCAGCATACATTTAATATGTATAATTTGCTGTTTGAAATACAGAAAGATCCATACAATTATCACCACAGTGACAATAATTAGCATATCCTTCATCTCTAAAAGTTCACTCATGTCTCTCTGTCATTCTCTTGTCTTTCTAGTTCAGCCAGTATCCACCCTATTCCTATATATCCATTGATCTTCATGATCTTCCATCAATACAGATAACTTTGCTTTTTAAAAATATTATATAAGCAGTCATTCAGAATGTACTTTTAAGGGGTCTGGCTCCTTTTAATCATAGCTATCATTTTTAGATTCATATATGTTGTTATGGGCATCAATAGTTTATTTTTTTGCTACATAGTATTCTGTTATATTTCCACATTGCGATTTTCATATTTTCACTACATACTAGTAGATGTTTGGGCAGTTTCCAGTTTGGGCTATTCCAAATAAAGCTTCTCCGTTATACATATGTAAGTATTTGTATGGAGGTATGCTTTTTCTCATGTAAATACCTAGGAGAGAAAATAACTGAATTGTATGGTAGGATTATGTTTTACTATTTTCAGAAACTGATAAAATTATTCCCAAGTGATTTTACCATTTCTGCCATCAATGTACATCCTCTTTGTAGAAGGGACTGTTCAAATATTGTGCTCAACTATTTGAGATTTTTATGCTCTGGATTCAAGTCCTTTGTCAGCTATATGGGCTAGTTTGTGATTTGTTTGCATATTTTTTAACATTATTTCTGCAGAGGGGAACACGAGTCCTAGGACATATGTAACATTTTAGGGTTATAATTTTTCTCTTATGATGTCTCCTAGATGTTTTGTAGCTTTATATTTAGTCCTATGATGCATTTTGAGATAATTTTACTGTAAGTTTTGAATTATATGTAAAGACATTGACATGCCCATTTGTTGAAAAAGACTTCCATTTATCTATTGAATTACGTATACATCTTTGTCAAAAACCTATCAACCATATGTATGTGGGTCATTTTATTAATAATCTTTGTTCCATTAATAAACTATTCAATGGCTATGCCAACACCATGTTGACTTGATTATTGATGCCTTGTAATAAGACTTTAGGTCATATAGTATACATCTTCCAGCTTTATTTTTATTTTTCTAAAAATGTGTAGCTTTTCTAGGCTATTTGCATTTTGTCATAAATTTTATAATCAACTCATCAATTTGTACAATAAAAAAGCGATTATTTTTTATTGGTATTTAATTCATATATCAATCTAAGAATAAATGACATCCGTATAACTTCTTCAGATATATTATATATATCTTTCCACAATTATTTGTCTTCTTCAGCTTCTCTTAACTTTACTTTGCATTTTTCCCTCTATAGATCTTGAACATTGTTTGTTGAATATATTTCTTCCAAGCATTTCATATTTCTGATTCTGTTGTGATAATTTTTATTTCTATTGTTGAATGTTAGTTCTTAGTATATACAAGTTAAATTCATTTTTCTAGCTTAATCTTATAGTTTGAAACTTTTCTAATGTTATTTATTCTAGAAGTTTATTTTATAGATTCGGTGGAATTTTCAACACAGATGATCATGTCTTCTGCAAGCGGAGATTTAGTTCTTCCTTTCAAAACTGAGTAAATTTTATTTCTTTTTCCAGTCTTATTATGTTGGCTAAAACTTCTATTACACAGTTGAATAGAAGTGAATGGAGAAATTATCTATCCCTTACTCCTGATTTTAGTGTAAAAGCATTAAGTATTCCAGCATTAAATATGATATTATCTATAAATTTATTTGGAGATGCCCTTACTCAGACTGAGAAAAATCCATTTTACTAAGATATATTATCAGAAATGAATATTCTAAATGCTTGTCTGCATCTGTTGGGATGACAGTGTTTTGTTTGGTTTAGACTGTTTATACAGTGAATTACATGACAAATATTATTGTTTTATCTGTTTCTATATGATGCTTTATCAATTTTTGTTTTATTTATTTGATGTTTTGGCTCTAAGTACACCAGTTTGGATTCTTATGTTTTCTTAAAGACTTTTACCACTTGAATTATTAACCTTGGCAATATTCTTTGCTCATAAATCTACTGTATTTGATATTAATAATGTTACTCCAATTTCCTTTTTATTAGTGGTAGAATGGAATTTTTCTATTATTTAATTTCATTTCAGTGTTTATATTACATTGAATCTCTTATTAACAGCATATTATTAGGTCTTTCTTTTTTATCAAAACTTACAATCTTTTACCTTGAATTCTGTTTGTGGTTTTAGTGGTTATTTTAGGTTTCATACTATTCGTTTTTGTTACTGTCTGCTTTTAAGTACTATTTTCACCTCATTAATATACGAGCCTTATAATAGTAGACTCCCATTTTCCCAACTGATACTATAGGCTACTGTTGTCCCAAATTTTATTTTATGTATATTATATGCTACATTGCGGGTTTTTTCTTAAAGGATTAACTTTAAGAAAATGAAATTTAAGAAAAGGCATTTTATACTCATTCACATATTCAGTTTCTGGTATTCTGTATTTCTCTGTGTAGAATTTCAATCTTAGGTATATGTCTAAAAGAACTGAAAACAATTGTTCAAACAAAAACTTGTACACAAATATTTCTAGCAGTATCATTCATAATAGCCAAAGGTGGAAACTATCAAAATGTCCATTAATTAATGAATGGATAAGCAAAATGTGGCATATCTATACAATATAATATTTTTTAGCCATAAAAAGCAAACAAAATACTAAAGAACCTTGAAAACATTATGATAATTAAAATAAGCCAAACAGAAAGTCCATGTAATCTACAATTATGCTCATATGAAATGCAAAAATTTAGCAAATTTATAGAGACAGAAAAGAGGTTAGTATTTGCCACAGATCGCAGAGTGGAAAAATAAATGGAGAGTGGCTATGTAATGAGTTATGGTTTACTTTTGAGCTTATGAAAATGTTCTAGAAGCTAGATAGTAATTATTATGTGCTCAATGTGGTGAATATTCTTAATAACACTAAATTATACACTTTAAATGGTTACAATGGTCAATTTTATGAAATGTGCATTTTACCATGATAAAAAATAGCTTGATATCCTGATTATATTCTCATTATAATTTCCCCCTTTTTCAAGAATATTATGTAATTTAAATTAAAGAAACTATGCTATAGCAATTTTCTCCATCCATCCATTTACAACTTAATTTCAGAGAATTTATTGGCATAAATACAAACTTGGAAGTCCCTTGTCTAGCTGGTTAATTTTATAAATGAAGAAAATTCCCTAAAGACACTGGAAAACATAGATGGTAGAATAGGGGGCAAGAATTCAGGACTCCTGACCCCAAGATTGTTATTTACAATACTATAAAATCCTGCTTCACATTAGCAAAGACAATTTGCATATAGAGACTATTACATTATGGAGAAATCTTATTGATTGATTCCCCATTTCATTTGATGCATTTATAAATTGAATTTGTTGTAAGTAAGTTCATAAATGAGAAGGATGAAGAAAATGAGGGAATGTTTAGTAAAATTAGTTAGGAAAGATAATATCAATGCATACCATAAGTTCATATGTATTTTCTAAAGGTAGGCTGAAAATGAAATATGTAGAGCTCCTATACGTATCTGAGTATTCCAGAATTCAAATAAAGACAGAGATGTGTTTATGTGTGATGGTTAACATCTATTATGTACTGGAGGGAACTATTAATAACAATGAGACTTCAGAAATGTTTTCTCTTATGCATCCCAATGAAATGACACTGTAATATAGGGGAACAATGTATTATTCCCGTGTTTTCAAATGTTTTCATAATATGTTCTTCTTTCATCTATTATTTCTAAAATTTATAATATTTTATACATTTTCTGTAAACTATAAGCCAATAGCATAACCCCAGGTTGGAAAAATAGCTTTAAGTTTTTAGCAATTATTATATATTAGCAGAAAAATTTGGAGAAAATAAATATAAGCACCTCTAATATTAATGCCCCCCCCCCCCAAAAAATAACAAGGAATTAAATGTATTTATTACATAGTATATAAAATGTACACTCTTGCTACTTTTCCCTTTAAGATTCTCACATGTTGCAGGGAAGGTATAAGTATAGGTATCAGGATGTTACTAAAGTATATTATAAGCTTTTGCTAGTGAACTAAGTAAGACAAAAGAAGTATTTTTGTTAAGCAAAATGTAGAAGGTGACAAGAAAAGATAATGCTGTTAAAGAAAATGATAACTTTAGGGCAGAAAACAAGAAAAGACAAGACCAAGAGACCCTTAGGGTGGGCCTTCAACCCACAATCCTAGAAGGAATGCCAATGCCAAAATCCCCCAAAGCATCAGAATGACAGAGGAAGGCAGCCAACAATCACCAAATGCCAAAAACCTGGAGTACCTGAGTATCAACCAAGGAGGGTTCCCACATCACGTGCCAGAAACTCACAGAGTATCTGGGAGCCAACCAAATGCTGAAAACTCTAGAGCACGCAGGTGTGGACCACAGTGAACCCAAAAGGCCTGGTTGGGACCACAGAACAATGTGACTTTTTTGTTCCAGGGTCAACACAATGGGGGACTTCTCACAACCAATTGTCCTATTTTAAACAAACAGCCGTGTCCTGGGGCACTCAAACAATAGGGGACATTGACCACTTAGACAGAGGGTTTCATTACCGGATATTGTAGGAGAGTGGAAAGCAGAGGGGACACTCACCCATCCACAGGAGCCAAAATGAGGCTGATCAGTCTTTCACATGGGACCCAGGTGAAGGTCTCTCCAGGTTTTCTCAGCTTGGGAGGGATTGACAGCCACAGTGGGAGTTGGAAGACAATGTGGAGACCAGCTATCTGCCTGCCTGCTGGTAGAAGCAGCAGATCCACATGAGGTGGTAGCACTATGACTGTTCATTTACTCAGCTCCACTGTCCACCAGGAATGATGATGGTTCTTATAAGAGACTTTGTTACAGCTCTGTAGTGTTAGTAGCTCCTTATTGTTTCAGTCTCAGTGTCATAACTGCAGATTTTGATCACCTTCTTGCTTTCTCTGACCAATTGCTCCCTCTCACGGTCTGGCCATCCCATTGACCACTGTCTAGCCACTTCTCACTGTCTGTCTGTCCCACCCACTGCCACATCTCTGTCTCTCTCCAATTGCCACCTCTCTGGCTTTCTTCATCCTTTCATGATAGCCACATGGTGCAGGGCAGGCGTGCCCCGAATTGCAGCTTAGCCAGAAGGGTTATTGGCTTCATCCAGGAAAGAACTCAAGGGCAAGCTGGTGACAACAACTTTTAATAAAGTAGCAGTATACAGTAGCAGCAGAGATACTGCTCTTTGCAAAGCAGAGCTACCCCATAGGCAGTGTTCCCAGAGTAGCAAAGGTTCAGAGACAGTTCTGCAGTCTATTTATACCCACTTTAATTACATGAAAAGTAAGGAGCAGATTATGCAGAAATTTCTTTAAAAAGTGTGGTAACTTTCAGATCATCAGATCATTGCCATGGAAAAAAGCAGTAACTTTGGGGAGATTCCATGGCAATGATAAACTGACATGGCACACTGGTGGGTGTGTCTCACAGAGAGGGGCTTTTGCCTCTTCTCTATTTCAGCTAGTTCTCAACCTAGTTCAGTGTCTAAGCCCTATCTCTGGAGTGGAATTCAGCTTCCTACCTCACTTGGTTTATCTGTTTCCTTTAGAGCCATCCCTTAATTGTATTGCCAGTATATATAATAGCATTTTCCTGGTTCATAGTTAGCTATTCAAATTTGGATATATGATTAAGCTTACATATACCCCTATTTACAATAATGGATACAATGAACAAGTGGAACTTCTAATGTGCTAAGAAAGCAATGCTAATTCTTACCTGACCTACTGATATGGTTTGGCTCTGTGTCCCCACCCAAATCTCATCTCAAATTGTAATCTCAATGTGTCAGGGTAGGAACCTGGTGGGGAGGTGATTGGATCATGTAGACCATTCCTCCAATGCTATTATCATTATAGTGAGTGAGTTCTCATGGGATATAATGGTTTAAAAGTATGTGGTGTATGTGGTGGTTTTTTTTTTCTCTCTCTCTCCCCTCATGCCACCATGTAAGATGTGGCTTGCTTCCCCTTTCCCTTCCACTATTACTGTAAGTTTCCTGAGGCTTCCCCAGACATGTGGAACTGTAAATCAATTATACCTCCTTTCTTTATAAATTAGCTAGTCTTCAGGTAGTTCTGTATAGTGGTGTGAAAACAGACTAATAAACCTACCAACATACCCATGTAAAACCATGTTTAGGGTTAAGGGTTATCTGCCATTTGGGTAAAATTGTGGACACATGCTATTGGCATTTCTGGTAACTCTTGGTAAATAAAAGTTGTCCTGTGATTTCTATTGATAAAAAACCTCACGTAAACAGTTAGGACTTGCAATTCCATGTAAGAGTCAAACTTCTGAATTCTCATTTAATATTAACACTTCTTCTTTACTCCAGCTCTGACCTGCTTCGGATGGGGAATTTGCAGAAGGAAATGAACACAAATCAACTTTTATTTCCTTAGGGTTGTAATTGAGGTGAACTCAGATATGTGTTACAAACAGAGACACTTTAGCAAGGTACTGATAGGAATCAGATCACCTGGAAAGACATAGGAAGGAATCCCAGGTCTGAAATTTACAAACTCTGTGATCTTTGGAAAATAGTTACTCATATTAGATTGTTTTCTGGGTTAAGTGAGTTAGGAGAGAGAGAGAGAGAGAGAGAGAGAGAGTGAGTGAGAGAGGAGAGCAGTACTTAGAAGAGTCCTTGAAACTAGAATATTTATTTTCTAGCCTTGCCCTTGTGGAGGTTACTTCTTCTTGCTAGCAAGCCTTAATACTTGCCCCCTCTAGAGTAGGAGTTGTGTATGGGGAGGAGGAAAATAAATATTAGGGCAGGAAACATCTGTAATGTAAAGCAACTTGGTATTAATTTCCTCTGTCCATGGTAGATGTTTAAAGTTGACTTTTGCTCTCATGGGGTCTTTATGGATTTTTTAGTGAGCATATAATTAAGAATCTCTCACCATACCTTCCTTGATACAGGGCAAAATGTATCTTTTCAACACAGTTCTTACACAGCTGCTGGGCATCCAGCATTAATTTCAGTCTCTTCCTTCTTGTTCTCATTCCCCTTCTTTTTTCACCCTTTTATGGACTAATTATAATGACCTGAGACTGGACTTATTTCTTGCTTGGCCCATATTTCATCATCACAAGCAAATATATTTGATCTCATACCCATGAGAATGCAATGACTTTCCAAACACACCTCTCTGGTTGTCTGCCACAGACAGACAACTTTAGTCAGCTACTAATCTATGGACATTTTGTCCAATATGTGTCATTGGCTAGTCCATCTGTTGTTCCCCAAATTCCAGAGGCTACACCAGCTGTTCAAGTAATCGCACTAATGTTCTATTTTTTTTTATTTGAACTGAGCAGAAAGCATCTCTCACTGCTCCACTACACCAAGGATACGTTAGGATGTGGGACATCTACGGCACAATTTTCTCTAAAAATCCCAACTTTCCAACTCTTCTCTCAATCTCTTGTATGCTGAAGGTACATTCTCAGTTAAAGGTCACAGTTTTGGAAGACCTCTTCTACTACTCTTGTTTATATGATCTAGCACCTTAATTGGAATATAGTTATAGCTAGTCTCTCTGCTTTCTTGGGGTCACAGAAAAAGAGAAATAGAAGTGTTATTTGGCATATTCTTACATACACAATCAAATTTATATTCCCCAAATGGTAAATTAAGTAGAACCATTGTTTACATATTTTGAAGGATTTAATATATATGATTTTTTTATTTATCCAATATTTATAGTGTACTTCTACTTTTTGTATACAATGAATAGGCAAAGATGCTACTTTTATGAGGTGGAATTGGAAAAGAACAAAATTTGTTGAACTATTTTATGACTTATAATGTGGGAAGCTACACTTATTCTAAAGAGCACCATGACTCAGCTTCCATTGACAAGGCATTCCCATATTGGTAATCTAGAACAAACACTGTTCCAGAGACATCAGCACTAACAACTATCGTTGCTGCTACTCCACACGTCATCTCATAATAATACCTTTGCATTGGTATCAACAAACAGAAATGTTAGGGACAAACTTCTTTGACAGTGACCATGAGATAAGGATATAACTTTTACTTGTTCCTCTTGTCATTTGTATTGATTATGATCAATCAATTGCTCCACATGGTAGAAAACAATAGATCTGAGACACATACAACTGCTTTGTTGACATATAAAATGAATGGCTAAAATATAAAATGCATGGTTTTGTTTAGGAAGAGAACTTTTGCAGTACTGCCATATGTCAATCTTGTTTCACAGTGTCACTGGAGTAAAAGAACTGAGAATCAACACTCATACTACCATGTAAATACCATCTTATGGAGTGAATGTTTGTAGTTACTAGAATAAAATATATAAATTAAAGTATGTAAGGTAGATATTAGTGTTGTATACATAGACATTTGACTTTTCATCTTTCTAATCATTCATGAATGTCATGGGACTACAAAGAACGATTATTCGTCTCTCAACCTTAAACTAAACTAAAGTAAATTAAGGATTCAAACAAAAGAAATTTTCATTTCATCACGAACGTGTCATGGCTAGCATATGTCTTAAACAAAGAAAGTTAATTCCTTAGAATCATTAGCCACTGATGAAATAAATAACTAAATTTATCCACCATCACCACGTCACCACCACCCTCCAAATAAAGCACTTGATGGTCTCTGAAAAAGCTTTGTATTTACATAATCATTTTATTCAAAGAATGTCTTGGATAATAATAATTTTTAAAATAAATTCAAACTTTAGGAAGCACCATACATTTTTTTGTCTGTTATTTGTCCCTATTAACAATTGAAATTTACACTGCAACCCTTTCCTTTGCTATTCTCGACCACATCCCTGAGAAAAAGTTAGCTAATTAAATTTCAAGCTAATTACCTACACACAAAACAGTGTAATATCTGGAGTCAAAGTAATAATAAAATGACTTTTGATCATCAATGGAAACCTGCATCTAGTTCTCAACCTTGTAACCAGAGGGATATCGTGAAAATTACAGAAGAGAAAAGAAACTGACAGAAAGAAAACAACATTCATTAAAACAAACAACAGGGAATGAAACTAGAATCTTTAACTGAATGAAGAAAATGTTGAAGGGTCATGTAATAATCCAGGGCTTTAAATACTAAAGTCTTTTTAGGAGAAGAACGAAAACAAATTTTTACATCTCTGTGAAGGACCCGACAATGATCAGAGGGATAATTCATAATTTGTAGAATAAATTGCTCAAATAGAACCTGAAATTATTGACACAGTAGGTTTGGGGGAATGTACTGCTTAAAAAAGAAAATGTATTACTCTTAAGTGAATGTATTGCTACCTATAGATAGAAAGCTGGCATATAAGACAACTCAAGCCCATTTTCTTCTATATATGCAATTTGTTTAATAAACATTTAATTTTTAATCTTTAAATAAGAGCTGTAATGTTTTTTCTCCTCAGAATTCCATAATATTTTTTAGAGCATCGAATTTTTATCCAGAACTAAAACATGTATTCTATGTGTCTTAGAGCATGTGCTTTTTATTTTAGTATTTAATTAATTTCCTATATAGAAATGTGTCTAAGCTACTGATAGGCAAAAGATTTTTAAATATATATATAGCATTCTATTTTATCAATTCACATTTTTTCTCAGCAAAATGACACAAGGAATTGTCAAATTTCTAAATATATAATATGTCATTATCAAAAGTGACTAATAATCTTGCCTTAAAATTCTGGAGAATACATTTTTGTTAATCAGTTTAAATGAAATAGTTTCCTTTATACTTCCACCTTAATTATTACTATATAAAAACTATTTTTAGACTAGACTGAATCTTATATGGCCCTCTAAAGCCTGTCTATTTTAAAATTTTCTATTTTGAGTATTTACACTTTTCAAAATCAAGTAGAATTGAATTATATTAGCATATAAAAATATTTTGAAAGGTAAAAGGAAAGTTCTTTCTTTAAATTTAACAGTCTCAATTACATTTCTGTGAAAAGTTTAGTGATAGCTCAGTTAATCAGAATTAGAACATCAACTCATGTTAGCAAAATATTTAACAGAAAAATAGGTATAATTGAAGTCTAGCAAAAATAATGTGACCATGTAAGATTTAGTTCAAATTAAAATGAATAACATATATGTATTCCACACTTGTGATAATAGTAATTTAAATTAAGAGCCAGTCTATTCTATATTCTCCTCCCAAATTAGAGAATGCTTATGTCATCTTTACTTATTACTCTTATTAAGGCAAAAAGTAGACTAATAAAATTTTGGAACATTTAAAACATGAAGAGTTTCTGGTAGAAAGCCCTCAACTCACTAGAAAATGCAATTGCAAAGAATGTTTTATTCCTTAAGAATTCTGGTTAACTAATACTATATTATATTAATTACAAATATAAAGAGTTTAGTCTTAAAATACCACAAATACAATATGTAATTCCATTGTAAGAATACCACATTCATTCTTGAGTTTTAAATGTTATTTTTCTTCCCATTTGTGCTTTGTAAATATTTTCAAGACTTTGGTTATCCCCATACAAACTTGAGAAGAAAGGAAGGTTATCAAATATATTCTTTGGGTGATCAAGAGCACAATAGAGCTGTTTGGACTATCAGACAATAGGAGTGATATTGGGTAGGTCTAGAAAGACTTTCACTTGGCTGGTCTGTCTCCAGCTTCTTTTGACATCTTTGCCAGTCTCAGTGGTAAAAACAGAAGAACTAATACCCTTTCTTCTACCTTACCTTTATTCTGAGTTTCTAACTTGTATGTTGTAATTCACTTAGGAATTAAAATTAGATAATCAAGCTTCTTCAAATTCTTGTCTTAAATAATTAGATCCACAATGGAAATTTTATGGTTTTTCCAAAACTCATAAGCTGTTAGCCACATTTATGAACTTTACAACAATTACCTTTTTGTCTACACAAAAGTATTGCTTCTTGTTAGTTTAACATGTATAAGAATTTGGGGTATTGTTAAATTAATGACATTTTTAAACAGGAAGTTATTACTTTATGCACGGCTAGTTGGTAGACTGGTCAATTTCATAGGCATAGCTTCTTTGAATGACTTTCTAATTGAAAACAATAACCTCGAAATGGATAGGTTATTCATTCTTAAATTGTTTATTGAAACTGTTGTTAGAGATACTAAGTTCAAAAATAGTCTTGATCATATTTTCAAATGGGAAGAACAGGACATAAAGGAAAATATACACATAGAATCTAAGTTAAAATAGAGGATGAAAAATGTGATACCACTAAATAGAAAATGGCCCAGTATTGGGATGATGTTTACTTTTACTCAAATTCAGAGTTTTCATGTAAATGCTCTCAAAGTTGAAACCTTTGTCACATGGCAAAGACTTGACCAACTTGTGAGCAGGCAACTGGCCAGCCTAGCAGATAGACATGAAAGAATCTAGGCAAAGATGCACTTGCTCCATGCCAAGTAGCTGTGACGTGTATATTAAGATCATTATTCCCTGATGAGAAATTCAAAACATCTGTCCATTTGGGGCTGCTGTTTCACCAGATGGAAGCTTGTAACAACTACTAAAGCAGCCAATACTGAAATGATTTTTTAGATTATCAAATAGAATATTTTATAGTTGAATGAGGAGGTAAAGGTAATTAGCCTTATTCTGAACACATTTCCCTAAATACTTCAAAAGATAACACTAAATGCAATTTTAGATTTATTTAGTTGTTTTTATTAATATATTATACTTACATGAATCTAATAACTGAATTATTTATGTTATCAAAAACTATTATTGTTGCAGGAAGGAACCTTGAAAACTTGACGTAATTAACAAAAGGTAACTGAATGTGAATTTTTCCCCAAAGTGTTTCTCAAACATGTCCAGATTACCCACTGATGTTAAAGTCCACATATTCACCAAATCTACCAAATCAATCAAGAGCTGCCAGTTATACCAACTTTCTTGTGCCCATTTCCAAGTTTTACATATATGATTACTGGGAGGAAAAGTGAGATTGAGAATATATTAGGCACCCCTTTGTGTAGGTTTCAATTAATTAATTCTTTATTCCTTTGCACCACTGGAAGCAGGCAGCAGAATCAATCTTCCTCCCCCGTTACTATTTTCCATATTTAAACAAAGAAAAAATAGCTCACCCTTTAGAAAATAATTTCCTCGATGTAATTAATAAATTTAAACAATATCAGTATTTTTAGGCCTATTAAGATATGATTAACACATAAAAATTGTATATCTTTAAGATATAAAACATACTGTGACACACACGTATATTGTGAAATTTTTGAAATACTCAAACTAATTAACATATCCACCATCTCACATGGTTTACCATGGTGCTTGTGTGAAAGAACATGTAAGATCTACTCTCTTTGCAAATTTTGAGTATAAAACACCTTAGTATTAACTATAGCCACTATGTTGTACATTAGGTCTCCAGCACTTGCTTATTTATCATAAAAGTTTATACCCTTTGACTAACATCTTTCCACTCCCCACCACCCCCAAGCTACTGGCAACCACCTTTCTATTCTCTGCTTCCATTAGTTTGACTTTTTTATATTTCACATATAAGTAAAATCATGTATTGTGTTTCTGTGTCAAACTTATTACCCTTAGTATAATGTCCTCAAGACTCGCCTATGTTATCATAAATTACAGGATTTATCTCTTTTAAGGTTAAATAGTTTTCTACTTTGTGTTTGTGTATGTGTCTACATATATATGTATAGAGAGGCATATAAATATATACATACATAAACATACATATACATATATATATTCTTTATCCATTCATCAGTAGACAAACACTTATATTGTTTCTATATCTTGGTTATTGTGAAAAATTCTGCAATGAATCTGAAAATGCACATAACTTTTTCAGATAGTGATATTATTTCCTTCAGAAATAAACCAAGAAGTGAAATTGCAGAATTATATGGATGATCTACTATTAAATTCTCCATACTGATTTCCATAAGGGCGGTCCAATATACACTCCTACCAACAGTGCATAAGTGTTCCCTTTAGTGAGTTGAGAACCCATTCATTGCCTGAAAGCCATTTTTATACCATCTTTATAAAAATGTCTGTTTAAGTCTTTTGTCCATTTTTAAATCAAGTTACTTGGCTTTTTGCTATGAGCTTATATGTTTCTTATATATTTTGAATGTTAATGTTTCATTAGACATATAGTATGCAAATTTTTTATTCCATAGATTGCCTTTTCATTTGATTGATTAGTTTGCTATTCAGAAACTAATTTGTTTCATATAGTCCCACTTATTTATTTTTGCTTTTGTTGCCTGTGCTTTTGATGTCATATCCCAAAAAGTCATTGCCAAAATCAGTGTCAAGGAACTTTCACCCAATATTTTCTTCAAAGAGTTTTACATTTTCAGTTTTATATTTAGGTCTTTAATCAATTTTGAATAAGTTTTTGTGTATGGTATTAGATAAGATCCAGCTTCACTCTTTTGTATGTGTATATTCAATTTTCTCAACATCATTCACTGGAGACACTTTCTTTTCCCAATGGGTATTTTTGGCAAGTTTGTGGGAAATTAGCTGACTTCATATATGTGGGTTTATTTCTGGGCTCACTGTTCTGTTCAACTTGACAATGTGTCTGTCTTTTTAATGCCACTATCATGGTGTTTGGTGGCTATAGCTTTGTAATACATTTTAAAATCAGAAAGTATAACGCCTCCAGGTTTGTACTTCTTGCTCCAGATTGCTTTAGTTATTAAAATTTTTTTGTGGTTACACATGAATTTCAGGATTTATTTTCTATTTCTGTGAATACAATGCAATTGAGATTTTAATACACATTGCATTGAATCTGTAAAACACTTTTGGTGGTATAGACATTTAGACAATATAAATTCTTCTAATCCTAGAACATAAGATATCTTTTTATTTATTTGTGTCTTCTTCAACTTGTTTAACAATATTTTATAGTTTTCTGTGCCCAAGTCTTTCACCTCCTTGGTTAAATTTATTCCCAAGTATTTTGTTGTTGTTGTTGCTATTATGAATGGAATTGTATTTTTTATTTATTTATTTTTTGATAGGTTTTTGTTAGAGTGTAGCAATGCAACTGATTTTTGTAGCTTGATTTTATATCCTCCAACTTTACTGAAATGTTTGTTAGTTTTAACAGTATTTTGGTGAAGTCTTTAGGTTTGTCTATATATATAAGATCATGTAATCTACAACAAAGATAATTTTAATTCTTTCTTTTTCATTTGAATAGCTTTTGTTTTTCTTACCTAATTGCTCTGGCTAAGACCTTCAATACTATATTGAATAGAAGTGGCAAGAGTGAGCATTCTTGTCTTGTTCCAGTTCTTAGTGGAACCATTGAGTATAATGTTAGTTGTGGGTTTTTCAGACAGAACCTTCATTATGTTGAGGTACCATCTTTCTATACCTAATTTGTGGAGAGTTTTTATTACAAAAGGATGTAAAATTTTGTCAAATTGTTTTTCTGGATCTATTGAGATGATTATATCATTTTAATCCTTCATTCTATTAACTTGAGGATTTACATATATTAATTTGTGTATGTGAAACCATCTTTGAATACCAGGAATAAATTTTGCTTGATCATGTTGTATGATCCTTTTAATGTGCTGTTGGATTCTGTTTCCTATAATTTTGTTGAGGATTTTTGCATCTGTGTTCATCAGACAGCATGGTCTGTAATTTTATTTTGTTAAGAAGGATTACTACTACTTCTTTTTAAAATGTTTGGTAGAATTTACCAGTGAAGCATCTGGCCCTGGGCTTTGCTTTGTTGGAAGATTTTTTAATGACTGATTTGATTTTCTATAATTATTCCATGCAGATTTTCTATTTCTTCATGATTCAGTGTTTGTAGGTTGTATATTTCCAGGGATTAATCCATTTGATCCAGGTTATCCTATTGGTCCGCATATAATTGTTCACAGTAATCTCCTATGAACCTTTGTGTTTCTGTGGTATTACAAAAATGCCTCCTCTTTTATTTTTTATTTTATTTTATTTTAACCTTCTCTCCTTCCTGGGTGTATCAAAAGATTTCAGTCTCTGTTTTATTTATTTCTGTTTTAATATTTGTTATTTCTTATCTTCTGCTAACTTAGGCCTTAGTGTGTTCTTTTTCCTAGTTTCTTAAGGTTAAAGTTAGGTTGTTTGAAATTTTTTTTTAATGTACCCATTTATGATTATAAACCTTCCTCTTAAACATGCTTTTGCTATTTGCAGGTGGCTTAAACACAACATGCAAAATAACATAAGTTTTTTTTATTTGTCTCAGTATATTTATTTCCCTACTCATTTCTTCTTTGTCTCACTGGTTGTACAGAAGGATGTTCTTTAATTTCTATATGTTTATATGTTTTCCAGTTTTATTCATTATTGATTTCTAGTTAAATGCTCTTATAGTCAGAAGAGATACTTGATATGTTTAGTTTTTTTAATTTGTTAAGGTTTGTTCTGTGGCCTAATATATAATTCTTCCTGGAGAATGTTTTGTGTCTGCTTAAGAAAAATGTATCTCCTGCTGCTGTGGGATGAAATGTAGCGTATATGTTTGTCTCATCCATTTGGTCTAAAGTTAGTTCAAGTCTAACTTTCCCTAATAACTTTCTGTCTAAATGATCTACATATTGTTGAAAGTGAGCTCATACATGTAATCCCAGCACTTTAGGAGGCTGAGGCAGGCAGAGCGCTTGAGCCCAGGAGTTCAAGATCAGCCTGGGCAACATGGCAAGATCCCACCTCTACAAAAAAATGAAAAAAGTAGCCAGTCGTGGTGGTGAACAATGAGCTTCCACCTCAGAAGCTGAGGTAGGAGGATCACTTGAGCTCAGGTGATCAAAGTTGCAGTGAGCTGTGTTTGTGCCACTGCATTCTAGACTGGGTGACAGGGTGAGACCCCCATTTCAAAAAGAAAAAAGTAAAAAGAAAGAAAGAAAGAAAGTAGGGTATTGAAGTTCCCTAATATTATTGTTTTGCTGTCTATTTCTCCTTTCAGTTCTGTTAATATTTGCTTTATATAAAATTTAAGATCTCTAATGTTGGATGCATATGTATTTATAATTTTTATATCCTCTTGATGAACTGACATTTTTATCATTATATAATTATAACCTTAGTTGTCTCTTATCACAGTTTTGTCATAAAGTTTATTTATCTGATGTAAGTATAACTATTCATTCTCTCTACGGTTCCCATTTGCATGGTATATCCTTTCCATCATTTTGCTTTTAGCTTATATGTGTCCTTGAAACTGGAGGGCATCTCTTATAGGCAAAATATAGTTTTGTTTGTCTTGCTTTTATTCTTTAGTCATTCTGTTTCTTTTGATTGGATAATTTTATTCATCTACATTTATAGTAATATTGAATGGCTAGGGCTGAGTCATGTGGCTGCCAGGGCCAGTCCACAGTTGGGTTCATGGAAGTCCTGTTACCTGGTTCCAGCTCTGCTCAGCCATTGTCCTAGACAGAACAGTATCCACCCAGGACCATTGCTGAGGAGAGCTAGAGCCAAGTTATTAGGCCACTTCAGGGTACACAGTAGAGTTCACAGACGATGGGCACATTAGCAGGGACACAGCTGTTATTTGGTTCACACTAGGTCCCTGAGCAGACTTGCACTGGATCTTACCGGGCAGGCAGTACTAAAAACAGAGCTGGATCCAGGACATAGGGTGCCTCAGGATCTGCAGTCCAGTATATGGCCAATGAACCTGTTACCAGTGGCATGAAGGGGTATGTCTGGCTGTCCCTGGGTAGGCAGGATGACCTTGGACTGGTGATAGAGCAGGGCTGGATATCACTTACAGGGTCATTTCAGGATTCACAATTAGGTCTACAGCCTATAGGTCAGTTATCAGGACATAGATGGGTGTTACTTCTCCCAGATCCCTTGGTGGATAAGGGCTATTGCAGGATCACAAACAAATAGGAGCTGGAGCTGAGTCCATAGGGAGATGGGCTGCCTGCGGGTTTCTAGCCAGGACCACTGTCAGGAAGCCTGCTACCTGGTATGAACCTGACTTCTCTCTTGGGTTCTACCCGTGTTTCTCAGCCCCTTATCAGGATCTCAAAGCTTCAAAAAAGGCACTTTTGTTTCTAGATGGTTGCCAAATTATTGTTGCTATCGACAGATACCAGAAATCTTCTTGCCGATATAACCTAAGTTCAGTCTTAACGTTTTTGGGTTAAAATATAATGTTATAAAATCCTCTCATAGTTGCATTCAGTAACATTAACTTTACATTTTATTTTGAACTTGACATCATATGAGCCCACAGCAATTATGTTTTTTCATCAGCTGACAAATGATTTGGTGAATGATAGTGCAAAGCTAAAAAGAATATTAACACATCTCAAACTTAGCAGCTTCTTGGAACTGCTGACTGTGCCATTTATTTACTGCTTCAGTCGTTGTGCTGCTATGTGTCCTAGCTACAATTAAGCCCTTCATGGAAAGCCACCTCTAGTCTTCATCACTGATAACCAACTATTCCAGCACTGAGAACAATCTTATTTCACACTGCTCATCGTAATGGCTGGTTGGTGATATTAAGAAGGTGTATAATGAGAGAAATGGGAAAGTGGGGGAGGAGAGAAAGTACAAAATAGAGGACCTTCTTTTCTCTTCTTTATAGCTACTACACCTCTGCTTCACATCCCTCACTCACCCCAGAGGCAAAGCAGCAGGGTGTATTTAGAATTCATGTGAAGATCTGTTTTTACACTGACAGCTTCAGCAGTATGAATTGTAATCTTTTCAGTAGCCCTCCAGCTCTGTTGCTAAATGGATATTTCTATATTCCAGATGGAATCTTTATGAGACATGGCAATCTGGTCACTAAAACAGTGTAGGCAATGACTTGTTGGAGTTAGGTAGGCATACCACAGCTTAAGCAGTCGTTGCTCTTCAAAATGGAGAAGTTAGAATCTTGGATAACTACTGGGACCTGGAGGGATCTGGTTAGAAGACTGGAGTAAAATAAAGGTGAGATTCACATAAGATCTAAGCATGCTAGGACTATGAAAATTCCTGATTTGGAATGCTGGTTGGCTTCTTCAAGGTTCATACTTAGGAATTAACCAGACAGCTTTGAGTTCTAAGTAGGCAACTCAGGAGTCATGACAGAAATCTGGCTAATGATGGATGACTGTTAATCTTAATTTAAACCCAAATTATCCTGAGGCTGAGGAAATTATCTCAGCATGGATTCAGTCATAATTCCACTACCTACAGTTGAAAAGTAGTCTACCTGATAAAGAAAATCTAAAAGGAGACTTGCTCCCTGGGGAGGTAAAGTTCTGAGCTAAAAAACTCAGTCATAATTCAAGGTCATCTGCTCCAGTCAGGCACAACATAGTGTTCCAAAGGTATTACAACAGATTAGTATTTAGCTTGAGAGAATTTTTTTAAAAAACATGAAGGGAGAATCCATTATGGAACCATGGAAATTTTAAGAAAAATTCCTACGTAGAGATTGAAAATGCATTAATTTAAGCATAAAATGTTGACTCAGTAACTAACAATGGTCCAGCTGCTAGGCCAAGGTTCAAGAACAGGTACTATCTGCAAAGTAACTTGAAGAAAACAAGGCAGACTTCTCAATTCTTACAGCACTAGAATTGGAATACAAACAAATAGACCAATAATGGACTCCAGAGCCACAATACAAGCTAGAGACCAGAGGACCAAGTGGATGATCATCATGTAAGACTTAAAGCCAAATCCCACATGGTTTCATAAACCTCTTAAGGCATGGTTTTAGGAAGTTTGTGGAGCTACACTAAAAAGCAAAACAGGTCCACTGACCTCAGTTGTTAAAAGAGACAGATTATAATCATTTTGAGTATGTAGGTCTAATACTGAAGATCATTACTATCATTGTTATGAACACAATTGTAGTTGTAGGTCTTTTTCCTAAAGCTTTTCCTACCATTTGAATCGAGACGCCATCACTGAGAACCTTCTATGTTCAATGCATGTTGCTAAGGTCCTGTGGGCACTGCAATGATGTACGAGTTTGTCAGACATATTACAACTAGAAAATGCAGTAGAGTTTGGAAAAAAAAAATAATGAAAGAGATTACGTAGCAGAACGTCTGGCCTGCTAAATTCTTTAAAATTCCGTGAACAATTAGATAAATTTTAAAAAATGAAGGTGTGAAAACTCACCTTAAAAAAATTCCTATCTATGAAAAATAAAACATAATACATTTTACATGAAGCATCAATTTCTATTCATCTTTTTAGGAATATGTGAATTGTAAAATGTGATATGCATTTGATTTTATAATTGAGTCACACAGAAAGCCAGTCTTTTAAAATCTATACACGTAAAACTATATTTCAAAGAAAATCTCTGGATTTATACAATTTTTTATAATTAAAGAGATTCCAACTAAGGGTACTGTTTTGATACTATTGAACAGTAGCTGCCTCTCTAAGTATTGCCTGGAGGACAAATTCATAACACTACTATTTTGAAAATGACTAGGTCACTGTTGAAAATTGGGTGATTTATTTTTGCCCAGTACAATCTATATTATACATTTTCTCACATGCAAATCTCTTTGACTACTTCTTTTCTTGAAGTGATAGAGAATAACCCATTAGATAATTTCAATATTCTTACTCCAGCTCTTCATTGTACTCCTTGACTATTTGACTCTATAGTCTCAGTCCTAAATTCCAGCAGTGCTCAGGCTTCATGTATAATATATTCCTAAAGAAAATGGAAATTTCAGTTTCCCGATGATAGAAAAATAATTGTGTGTGTGTGTGTGTGCATGTGGGTGTGTGTGTATGAGAATCGATCTCTTGAGCCTAACTGAAAATATATACACACACACATATATACACACACGTATACATGCATGTATAAAGTATAAACTTTATATACATATGTGATGCATGCTCACATAACATATATAAATTTTACTTAGTAATGATTATATTTCTACAAAGTGAAAAGAAATATATTTGTATAAATTCAGTGTAGTTATTATTTTTAATAAGCAGATTCACAGTTTGCCCCATCACTGGTGATAAGCCTCCCTATAGAAAAGTGACTTTGGCACCACTAGTGTAAACAAAGCTAATACATTTTTTCAAATGGAATTCTTTGCACCCATCAGTGACAGAATGTGTAGGAAATTTGTTTCATAGCTCAGTGAATTTCTGTGTCATCTTGACTTTTATGTCTCCAGATTTTTTTATTCTGCTTTTCAGATTGCTTTGCTTATTCCTGTAAGCTTACTGCAGCTCAGTAAATAAATTTAGTTTTTCAGTTGGGCTCAAGAGATCTATTCTTATAAACTTTTCTCATCTTATCTTAATTTCTTAGGGGTTGGCTACACTTATTTGTTGCTAAGGTATTATCAGGGGATTTTCACCTTTTCTAAGGGATATCAAGATACGCATTTAATGAGATGTTGACAATAGTAATGGGAATAACTGTTATTTTATTACCCCAAGGCTTTCATGGAGATTACACTGTGTTTCAAATTATTATGCTGAGTATAACCTTTGAATCTAATATTTCCTTTTTTCACAATGTTCTTTTAGATAAATAAATTGGGTTAGTATTCTGTTCTATGGTTTTATCAATATATTCAAGCTTCAGTGGTTTATGATGGTCTAACATATATTCTTTCTTTTTCACCTAGTGTCTTTCCTTTCATCAGTTCTCTATAAATTGGTAGTTTTAGAAGGTGAGCAAGATAAGGACTTCAACTGCTGCTTATCTAATGTAATTCATTGGAAACTCTGATAAGTTTTGGTGAGTGTGGAAATAATTAGCTATGAAAAGGAGATTTGAAAGTTATCAGATATATTGGTAAGGATGCAGAGTAAAGGAAACTTTTATACGCCATTGGTGGGAAGAATGTAAGCTAGTAAAGCCCCTACAGAAACAGTATGAAAATTTTGTAAAAAACTGAAACACAATTATCATTTGATCTAGCAATTCCACTGCCGGATATCTACCCAAAGAAAAATAAATCAATATATCAAAGGGAGACCTGCATGTTCATATTTACTGCAACACTATTCACAATAGCAAGAAAAGGAACCAACCTAAGTGTCCATCAGTGGAGAAATGGATGAAGAAAACGTGATATATACACATAATGGAATACTATTCACTCATAAAAAGAATGAATAATAATATGATATGCAATATCAGCAATAATAAGATATGCAACCCAATGTTAAAACGAGCAGAAAACTTAAACAGACACCTCACCAAAGAAGATATACACATAGTAAGTAAGCATATAAAAAAATGTTTAACATATTATGTCACTAGGACATTGCAAATTACAACAAAAATGAGATACCATTACATGCCTATTGGAATGTCAAAAATCCAAAACTGAAAACTTTAAATCCTGTCATTTGAAGCAACATAGATGAATTTAGAAATAATTATCTTAAGTGAAATAAGCCAGGTATGAAAAGTCAAATATCTTATGTTCTCACTTATATATGGGTGCTGAAAACTTTTAACACATAGATATACAGTGTGTAAAAATAGATAACAAAGACTGGGAAGGGTGAGTTGAGATGGGGGAGGTCAAGAGAAGTGGGTTAAAGGATAAAAATACACAGTGAGAAGGAACAAATTCACCATTTGATAGCAGAGTAGAAAGACTGTACTTAAAACATGTTTTGTACTCAGGTGATAGACTTAATATCCTGACTTAATCACTGTGCATTATATACATGTAGAAATGCATCACGTTTCCCATACATTTTCACAAATAAAAAGTTATAAAATATACTTCCACTGATTACGCAAGCACATTTTTTCTCTCATTTGCACTGATACTTTATTTTCATCATTGTAATTTATTCTACATTTTAAAAGTATCTTCTTTCTTACTTTAATGGTTACTTTAATTCTGACATGTAGTACTTTTATTTGCTGGACTTCTAAATATTCGATAGTTTTCAAGAATAAAGAAAACATTAAATTTTAAATATAATTTAGATGTTATATTTATTTTCTCAAAATTGATGCCTGAATACATTAACAGGCAAAATGTAATTTTCCAGACCACTTTACAGTATAATGATTCTTCCTCTCAAAAATAAAGAAAATTACACTTGCTATATAATGTCAGAAATGTTTATAATATGCATTGTAAACACACACAAATCAAAAGTTTGATAAAACAAGCTATAGACTGGAAGGAAATATTTTCAAAGGGCACATCCGATAAAGGGCAGCTATCTGAACTAAAAAATTTCAGAAAAAACTCAGCAATAATAAGATATGCAACCCAATGTTAAAACGAGCAGAAAACTTGAAGACACCTCACCAAAGAAGATATACACATAGTAAGTAAGCATATAAAAAAATGTTCAAGATAATATGTCACTAGGACATTGCAAATTACAACAAAAATGAGATACCATTACATGCCTATTGAATGTCAAAAATCCAAAACTGAAAACTTTAAATGCTGAAGTATACGTGGAGCAACAAGAACTTTCATTCATTGCTGGTGGAAATGCAAAATGGTATAGCCACTTTGGAAGACAGTTTAAACATTCCGTTCTTTTACAAAACTGAATATATTCTTACCCTATAATCCAGCATTTGGTATTTATCTAAACTTGTTGGTATTTATCTAAACAAGTTGAAAACTTATGTTCACAAAAAAACCTGCACACCAATATTTCTAGCTTGATTCAAAATTGCCAAAGTGTATAAGCAATCAAGATGTCCAGTAGGTGAGTGTATAAATAAGGTATAAATGAGCTATGGTCCATTAGACAATGGAATATTATTCAGCACTATAAAGAAAATGAGCTGCCAAGACATGAAAAAATATGGAGGAAACTTATATACATACTGCTAGGTTAAAAAAAAAAAGCCAATCTAAAAAGCCTACATATTGTATAATTCCAACTATATGATATCTGAAAAAGACAAAACTGTGGAGACAGAGGAAAGATCAGTGGTTGCCTTGGTTTAGCAAGGACGGAGGGATGAATATACAGACACAGAGGATTTTTAGGGCAGTGAAGATACTACGTATGATAATATAATGGCAGATATATGTCATTATACATTAATCAAAACTCATAGAATGTATATCAAGAGTAAATGCTACCATAAAGTATGGACTTTGGATGATAATAATAATGTGTCAATGTAGGTTCATTAATTGTGATAAATGTAACACCATAGCATAGGTTATTAACAGTGGGGACGTTATGGGTGGAGGGGATTGGAGAATATGATTAATTTTGCTGTGAGCCTAAAATTGCTCCAGAAAATATAGTTTATTAAAAATAACCAAACACAATTGTACTTTAAACCCCTTATCATCCCAATGTGGCCAAAGAATAAAATAACTATTAATAAAAAAATACAGATATACTAACTAGCTTAATATGAAAGATAAACTTCAAAATTATTTCACATTTTTATCAACTTAAATATCACATTCCAGAAATAGTTCTTGAGCTCTAAGTTAAATTGTGCCATTCTTTCTCAAAAACATAAATGATACATTGAAAACTAAACCCTAGTACCTTGCAATGTGACCTTATTTCAAAATAGGGTCTTTGCAGATGTAATTAAGATGAGGTCATACTGAAATAGGGTGAGCTTCTAATCAAATATATCTGGTATTATAAGGAGAAAACTAAGTGAAGAGAATTGCACATGGAGAAAACATCATATGATGACAAATCCAGAGCTTAAAGTGATGCATCTACAAGCCAATGAACACAAAAATTGTCAGTAAATAACCAGAAGCTAGGAAGAGGAGAGAAAAAATTCCCCTATTGGCTAGAAGTGAAATTCAAGTAAGACAATAAATTTTTGTTATTTAAGCCACCTATTTTGTGGTACAGTCATGCATCAGTTAATGATGGGGATACATTCTGAGAAATGTACTGTTAGACAATTTCATCATTGTGTGAGCACCATAGAGTATACAGCACTTGCACAAACCAAGACAGTATAGACTACTACACACATAGGCTATACAGTAGAGTCTACTGCCTCTAGGATATGAACCTGTGAAGCATGTTCCTGAGCTGAATCCTGAAGGCACCTGTAACACAAGTCATCAGGTAATAGAAAATTTTCATCTCCATTATAATCTATGGGATCACTGTCATATATGTGGTCCATCATTGAATGAAACATCATTAAATGGAGCATGGCTATATTTTGTTATGGTGTGCTAAGACTTTAATACAAGCCCCCTGGGCAATTAGGAGTTTCTGTATCATAACTTTATAGAGTCTTGTGGATTACCTTTACTGTGACACTTAGTTCATGCTGTTTACCTGTCTAACTGCCATTATATTTTTGTTATAGTAGAATACAGAAACTACATTTTAGGAAACTATCTAGACATTCATTTATGTGTTAAATGAATGACTGAAGCATCAAAAGAAAAATAAAAGGAAAAAATCTCCAACTCCGTAAATAATAATTGACATTTATAAAGGGCATATTGTGAGCAAATCATACTTCTAGAACTTTACTTCTATTATTTACCCAGTCTTCCAAGAGTCCTGAATTTATTTCTTCTGCATAAAAAGGAGATGATTATGACTTTATTCCCATTTTACAGATTAAGAAATAAAGTTAAGCGAATTATGTATTTTGTAATGGCTGATCCAATAAGGCTTTAAATCTTTAAATGTAGACAGTGTTGTAACTAAAGAGCCTGAGCTCTTAAAGTCTATGTTATACAAACATAAAGCTCATTTTCTTGTTTGTTTGTTTGTTTATTTGTCTCCTCTGCATTACAATGTATGTTCTTTGAGGTTGGAATTTTTAGTCTCACATATTCACTGCTATATCCTTAATGTCTGTATAAGTGCCTGGCATATAGTAGGCACTCAATTACTATTCAACAAAAGAATCAATGAATTGATGCATAAACAAATAGTCTTGGAATAACTTTCTAAGAAGAATCAATATAAATAAAATATTTTAGAGCTAAATGTGTTCGCACAGTATCAGTACATCTGGAAGTTCTGCCATATTACTTACTGTTCAGGATCTAGTCTGTTCAAAAGGCTTGGATTCAAGTTGTATAATGGTTATTTACTATCCACTTGACCTTTAAAAAGTTCCTAAATTTTCTGATTCTGATTGCTTCATCTGTACAAATAGAATATAAATTTCATGTGATAATTAAATAAAATTATTATATGTAAGAGCACCTGCATATTATAAAATGCCATATGTATTATTACTCAACATATTTAAAGCATTGTCTCCTAGTTATTTTTATGAGCCAAATAATTTACTTAGTTCTCCTTCATGAAACGCTCTATATGGAGCATACCTTTCTGAACAGAAAATCTTGCTCTTGGGTCCTCATGATGATATTATGATGACTGGTTAATTACATTTTAACTTATTCAGGAAGCTCTATCTCTGAATGCAGTTCTATAACTACAGAGTGGAATATCAGAAAGTAAATAGAAGTCACTACACATAGTAGCTGTATTAGCCCATTCTCACACTGATATAAAGATACTACATAAGACTGGCTAATTTAAAAGGAAAAGAGATTTAACTGACTCACAGTTTCACATGGATGGGGAGACCTCAGGAAACTTAATCATGGTGGGAGGTGAAGGAAAAGAAAAGCACATCTTACATGGCAACAAGCAAGGGACGGGGGAGGAAGTGCCACACTTTAAAACCATCAGCTCTCATGAGAACTTAGTCACTATCACGAGAACAGCATGGGGGATTCCACCCTCATGACCAATCACTCCCACCAGGTCTCTCCCTAGACACATGGGGATTACATTTCAAGATGAGATTTGAATAGTGACACAAAGCCAAACCATATCAGTAGCCATACTTTTGAATTGTACAATAGTCTTTTATCCTTTTTTTCTTTTTCTGATAAAAACTCACAGAAAAATTAGCTGGCAAGAAGTATTCTGGTAAATATGTCCTGTGTTTGTGTCCTCTCTTATTTTGTTGAGCAGTGGTTTGTAGTTCTCCTTGAAGAGGTCCTTTATGTTCATTGTTAGTTGTATTCCTAGGTATTTTATTCTCTTTGTAACAATTGTGAATGGCAGTTCGTTCTTGATGTGGCTCTCTTTAAGTCTGTTATTGGTGTATAGGAATGCTTGTGATTTTTGCACATTGATTTTGTATCCTGAGACTTTGCTGAAGTTGCTTATCAGTTTCAGGAGATTTTGGGCTGAGACGATGGGGTCTTGTTGATATACAATCATATCGTCTGCAAATAGAGACAATCTGACTTCCTTCTTTCCTATTTGAATACCCTTTATTTCTTTTTCTTGCCTGATTGCTCTGGCTAGAAATTCCAATACTATATTGAATAGGAGTGGTGAGAGAGGGTGAAATCTTGTCTAGTGCCAGATTTCAAAGGGAATGCTTCCAGTTTTTGTCCATTCAGTACAATATTGGCTGTTGGTTTGTCGTAAATAGCTTTTATTATTTTGAGATACATTCCATCAATACCTAGTTTATTGAGGGTTTTTAGCATAAAGGGCTGTTGAATTTTGTCAAAGGCCTTCTCTACATCAATTGAGATAATCATGTGGTTTTTGTCTTTGGTTCTGTTTATGTGGTGAATTATGTTTATAGACTTGCATATGTTGAACCAGCCTTGCATGCCCAGGAGAAAACCTAGGCAAAACCATTCAGGACATAGGCATAACCATTCAGGACATAGGCATAGGCAAGGACTTCATGACCAAAACACCAAAAGCATTGGCAACAAAAGCCAAAATAGACAAATGGGACCTAATCAACGCCACAGCTTCTGCACGGCAAAAGAAACAGTCATTAGAGTGAATCGGCAACCAACAGAATGGGAAACAGTTTTTGCAGTCTACCCATCTGACAAAGGGCTGATATTCAGAATCTACAAAGAACTAAAACAGATTTACAAGAAAAAAACAAACAAACCCATTCAAACGTGGGCAAAGGATATGAACAGACACTTTACAAAAGAAGACATACATGAGGCCAACAAACATATGAAAAAATGCTCATCATCACTAGTCATTAGAGAAATGCAAATCCAGACTACATTGAGATACCATCTCACACCAGTTAGAATGACGATCATTAAAAAATCTGGAGACAACAGATGCTGGAGAGGATGTGGAGAAATAGGAACACTTTTACACTGTTGGTGGGAGTGTAAACTAGTTCAACCATTGTGGAAGACAGTGTGGCGATTCCTCAAGGACTCAGAAATAGAAATTCCATTTGACCCAGCAATCCCATTACTGGGTATATATCCAAAGGATTATAAATCGTTCTACTATAAGGACACATGTACACGAATGTTCATTGCAGCACTGTTTACAATAGCAAAGACCTAGAACCAACCCAAATGCCCATCGATGATAGACTGGACAGGGAAAATGTGGCACATATACACCATGGAATATTATGCAGCCATCAAAAACGATGAGTTCGTGTCCTTTGTAGGGACATGGATGAACCTGGAAACCATCATTCTCAGCAAACTGACAGAAGAACAGAAAACCAAACACTGCATGTTCTCACTCATAGGCTGGTGTTGAACAATGAGAACACATGGACACAGGGAGGGGAGCATCACACACTGGGGTCTGTCAGGGGAAATAGGGGAGGGACAGCAGGGGGTGTGGAGTAGGGGAGAGAGAGCATGGGGAGAAATGCCAGATACAGGTGATGGGGGAGGAAGGCAGCAAATCACACTGCCATGTGTTTACCTATGCAACAATTTTGCATGTTCTTCACATGTACCCCAAAACCTAAAATGCAATAAAAAATAAATAAGTAAATAAATATTGTCAGATTTCTAAATAGTATTTACCAAGCCAAAAATAGGAATAATCTTAAACATATTTGAACATTTTTTATTTTTAAATTTGTTCATGTTAAATATGTTACAGGTTTACAGTTATTACTTATGTTTATCAGCATCCATCTATTTTTAATTAGAGCTTGATAGTATTGAGTAGTTATAATCTTTAATTAATTTCAATAAATATTGTCAGGTTTTTTACATCTTTGCTACGTTCATTCTAGAGTTATTTTTTGATTGCCAATCAGTAATCACAACACAAATGTCTTTGGGGTCTTTTTAAACATGCGACAACTGGATGGTAACTGAGGTGGATAGAAAAATTTCTTAGATTACAGTCATTTTTCACTTGAAGCTAGGAAAACATGCTTTATCTCTGTCATTTATTGTTTAAAAGGTTCTGTCTGTGTTTTCTTTTCCTTAAAGTAACCTTTTTTAAACATTTTGAAAAGTTTTCACTTTTGATTGTGTGTGTGTGTGTGTGTGTGTGTGCATGTGCATGTGTATTCTTTTTCTTTTAATCATCGTGTAACAGTGAAACTTGTTCAGAATCTACCTGGTCTTTGTAAGATTTGAAATAAAGTTACATGTTGTTATTTTTATTATATAATTTTATATAAAATTCATGTTCTGTATTTTCACTTTACTTATTATATAAAAGCTAATTCTTATGATTTTATCTTCATGTATGTTATTCATGTCTACTTTCTCCACTCTATTCCTTTTAACTACTTTTCTCCATTTTGTATGTATTCTTGAAGCATTTCTCGAGTTTATTTGTGTGTTAGATCACTGTTTACTACCTCAAACTTTAGCTTCTGCCTTTTTGGGTTCATTATTCTGTCTCATTACCTAATCACGTTTTATTTTATTTTAGTCTGTTGTTTAAGAACAGGCAGGCAACATACATAGTGGTTAAGCAGATTCTGGACCCATCTGTACTTACTAGTTGTATCTAGGACAACTTACTGAACTTCTTTGTATATCAAGTTCTTATTTGTGAAACAGGAAAGCAATTTATTCAAGTATGGTTGGGGATAAATGAGTTATCATCTGTAAAGTTCTTAGAAGAATGCCTGACATATCATATTGCTATACAAATGTGTATTATTAATAGATACAATGGACTCTTGTATCTAAATAAGGATATTAAATTGTTCACATTTAATCTTTCTTATGTGTTCTGAAGTACCTACAGTTGAAAAAGACCTTCTTAATAGGGCTTTTAAAAAGTATTCATCTTTCGTAAGTTGGAGAATGTTTTAATTTTGCCATATGAGCCAAGAAATTCACCCTGGATAAAGCAAACTGTAACCAAAATAAGTTTAGAAGGCATAAGAAAACCTGCTCACGGCCGGGCGCGGTGGCTCACGCCTGTAATCCCAGCACTTTGGGAGGCCGAGGCGGGCGGATCACGAGGTCAAGAGATCGAGACCGTCCTGGTCAACATGGTGAAACCCCGTCTCTACTAAAAATACAAAAAAATTAGCTGGGCGTGGTGGCGCGCGCCTGTAGTCCCAGCTACTCGGGAGGCTGAGGCAGGAGAATGCTTGAACCCGGGCAGCGGAGGTTGCGGTGAGCCAAGGTCGTGCCACTGCACTCCAGCCTGGCGCCTGGTGACTGAGTGAGACTCTGTCTCAAAAAAAAAAGAAAAAAAAAAAACCTGCTCACATTTTTTCTTCTTTTCAACTTTTATTTTAGGTTCAAGAGGTACATATGTAGGTTTGTTAAATGAGTAAATTATGTCACAGGGGTTTGGTGTACAGATTATGTTGTCACCTAGGTAATAAGCATAGTACCTGATAGGTAGTTTTTCTATCCTTACTGTCCTCCCAGTCTCCACTCTTAAGTAGGCTCCAGTCTCTATTCTCTACTTTGTGTCCATGTGTACTCCATGTTTAGCCCTCCCATATATAAGTGAGAACATGCAATATCTCGTTTTCTGTTCTTGCATTAATGATGGCCTCCAGCTCCATCCATGTTGCTGCAAAGGACATATTTTTACTGTTTTTATAGCTGTGTAGTAGTCCATGGTGTGTATATACTGCACTTTAAAAATCTAGTTCACCATTGATAGGCATTTAGATTGGTTCCAAGTCTTTGTTATTGTGAATGGTGCTACGATGAGCATACTCATGCATGTTTCTTTATAGCAGAATGATTTATACTCCTTTGGTTATATACCCAATAATGGATTTCTGTGTGAAATGGTAGTTCTGCTTTAAGGTCTTTGAGATATCTCCAAACTGCTTTCCACAGTGGTTGAACTAATTTATACTCCCACAAACAGTGTATAAGTGTTACCTTTTCTCTGCAACCTTCCCAGCATCTGTTATTCTTTGACTTTTTAATTATAGTCATTCTGACTGGTGGGAGATGGTATCTTGTGGTTTTGATTCAGATTTCTCTAATGATTAATGATATTGTGCATTTTTCTATGCTTGTTGGCTGCATATACGTCTTCTTTTGAAAAGTGTCTATTCACATCCTTTGCCCATTTTTTTAATGGAGTTATTTGGGCTTTGTCTGTTAATTTAAGTTCCGTATAGATTTTGAACATTAGACCGTTGTCTGGTGCATGGTTTGCAAATATTTTTCTCCCATTCCATAGGTTGTCTATTTATTCTGTTGATAGTTTCCTTTGCTGTGCAGAAGCTCTTTAGTTTAATTAGGTCCTATTTGTCACTGTTTGTTTGTGTTACAATTGCTTTTTAAGTCTTTATCATGTAATCTTTATCAGGATCTATATCCAGAAAGGGATTTCTTAGGTTTTCTTTTGGAGTATTTATAGTTTTAAGTCTTACATTTAAGTCTTTAATTTGCCTTGAATTGATATTTATTTGTGGTAAAATGAAGGGGTCCAGCTTCAATCTTCTCCATCACTAGCCAATTATCCTACCCCATTCATTGAATAGGGAATCCCTTCCCCATCTCTTGTTTTAGTCAACCTTGTTGAACATCAGATGGTTGTAGGTATGCAACTTTATTTCTGGTTCCTCTAACCTGTTCCCTTGGTCTATGTGTCTGTTTTTGTACCCGTATCATACTGTTTTTGTCACTGTGGCCTTATAATATAGTTTGAAGTTGGGTAGTGTGATGCCTCAGGTTTTGTTATTTTTGCTTAGGATTGTTTTAGTTATTTGTACTTTTTTTGTTGTTTCATATGAATTGTAGACTAGTTTTCCCCTAATTCTGTGAAAAATGTCATTGGTAGTTTGATAGGAGTAGCATTGAATATTTAAATTGCTTTGGGCAGTATGGCCATTTTTATAATATTCATTCTTCCTATCCATAAACTTGGAATGGTTTTTCTCTGTTTGTTTCACATGTGATTTATTTAGCAGTGTTGTGTAATTCTTGCTATAGAGGTGTAGAGATCTTTCACCTCCCTGGTTAGCTATATTCCTAGGTATTTTGTGTGTGTGTGTGTGGCTACTCTGAACAGGACTGTATTCCTGAATTAGTTGCCAGTGTGGATCTTACTAGTGTATAGAAATGCTACTGATTTTTGTACATTGGTTTCATATCCTAAAACCTTTCTGAAGTTGTTTGTCACATCTAAGAGCTTTTGGGCAGAGACTATGGGATTTTTAAGGTATAAAATCACATTGTCTATAAAGAGAGATAGCTTGACTTCTTCTCTTCCTATTTGGGTGCATTTTCTTTCTTTCTCTTGCCTGATTGCTCTGCCTAGGACTCTCAGTACTATTTTGAATAAAAGTGGGAAGAGTGGGCATCCTTGTGTCATTCTTTCCCCCAAGGGGAATGCTAGCAGCTTTCGCCTGTTACCAAGATTGAAAAACCCAGACACTTACCATAGAAGAAAGAAATCTCCTAGTTTTAACTGAGGCCTCACAATATCTATTCTCCTTTTGAAACATGCTTGATGAACTCTCTGCCTTCATATGCCTACTACACATCAAATGTTGTTCTAAGTACTGATGAAACTTTTCCTTGAAGACTAAACATTTAAGTTTGGAGATACAGATGATGACAATAACAATGACACATTGTTATTCATCAATGATAAGTGCTTCAAAAATATACTACCAAGCCAGACATGAGGCTATGCACCTGTGGTCCCACCTTCTTGGGAGCAAAGACAGGAAGATCACTTGAGCTTAGGCATTAGAGGCCAGCCTGGGCAACACAGGGAAACCCCATCTCAAAAAACAAATAAACAATATCTACATAAAGATTTATCTGTATCTATATTTATATCTATCAATATCTATATCTAGATAAATCTATATATCTATATTTATATTGGTATCTGTAGATGTTGTGAGATAGAGATAGGTAGGTAGGTAGGTAGGTCAGTAGACAGATAGATAGATAGATAGATAGATAGATAGATAGAAGAGCCAGAGAACGACTCTGGGGGAAGGGATGAGTACTTTAGAAAAGAAGATGAATTAAAATAGCTTGACCAATCATCAGTTGAGCTGAGACCTAAATAACAAGAAATAGTAGAATCGTGAAAACATTTTAAGGCCTTTCATTGTCTGATATCAGAACAAGTTTGTTGGGCTCAAAAGAGCAAGAGAAAGCCTGTAGGGACATAGACATGGTCAAGGGAGAGAGGTTTGAGATGAGGTCAAAGAAGATGGTGGAAGGAAGCAATCATGTAGCAATGTGTAAAGACAAACAAAAAGTATTTTATGTAAAAGCTTATGGAATGTTTAAAGCAGGAGTATGATATGATATAGTCATTATTTTATTGTTTAGAAATTTGATTATAGGGAGAAGCATGTGTATGGTAGAGGACTATGCCACCCCAAAATATGCCCCTTTGAACTAAAGCAATTGAGAAAAGCAAAAATAAGTAAAGTTCTCTACCCTCCTCCATTTGCATAAAAACTGGATTCAAGTTTGAAATGTTTTCCTGCCTATTAGGAAAGACAAAAAATAATCACCAGGGATAACATTTGCCACTTACCTAACTCAAAATAATTTACCAACTCGACTTTGTCTACCATTAGTTTCCGAGGTATTTGCCTTCCTACAATTTATTGTCCTAAAAAGATTCCAAGTTTTTTATCCTTGTTTTGTTGCTTCTCTAAAAATTGGTGTGTGTTTGTGTGTGTGTGTGTGTGTGTGCGTGCTAAAATTCTATACAAGCCCATGTTCTAACTCTTGAGTTTACTTACCTCTGAGTCTTCCCATGTGTTAAGGCAATACACATACTCATACATTTCTGCTTGGTGTTTTCTTATTAATTTGTCTTTTGTCAACCCAATTTACAGGGCCCCAGCAAGAGAAGATATGATGATAGTAGGAAAAAGAAGAATTTTTTTTTCTCCACTACCTGCAGAATCATGGAAACCCATTAAAAAGAATACTGCAGGAGCTGAAATGAGAGAGTATGGTAACGTAGGTTGTTGATAACTGTAAAAATGTTGAACAATGAGATAGGAGCAAGCCTATAGGAACTCAAACAAGTTAACATGGGAAGTGAAGGAAAGAGAGGAGGCCAGGCTGACATATATATAAACACATATATATGCACACACAAATATGTACATGTGTATGCACATACATATGTGTCCATATGTATACTTACATATTTCTTATTAGATATTCAAGCTCCTTTATAAAACAGTGTGATCAAGCTTTATACTCAATAATACAATCAGCTTTTATATTATTTTCTGCTTTTCCAATTGTTTGAATAGTTTCCTAAATAGGAATTAAAATTGTAATAGAATATTTGAAGGTTACATTCTGAAAGCATTTTTAGGCCATTAAAGACTTCTAAAATGTAACTGTTTTCATGTAACCTGGCATTTTAGCACTTGAAGGCAGTCTAATTCATTCAATTCCTTTCTGAACATATAAGTTGTTGCCAATTTTTTGCTGTTACAAGCAATAATGCAAAACATTCTTCTACTTAATTTGCAAATATCTCTGATTAAATCATTGAAGAAAGGTGTGGATTATTCAATGTATAAGACTTTTAATACATTCTGACAAATTTTTTTCCAAATAGGTTTTGTCAATTTACTCTTGCACTAAAAATGTTTGTTTATTTATTTATTTATTTATTTATTTATTTATTTTACATTCTGGGATACATGCGCAGAATGTGCAGGTTTATTACATAGGTATACATGTGCCATGGTGGTTTGCTGCACCCATCAACCCATCATCTAGGTTTTAAGCCCTGCATGCATTAGGCGTTTGTCCTAATGTTATCCCTGCCCTTGCCCCCAGCCACCTGACAGCTTCAGTATGTGATGTTCCCCTCCCTGTGTCCATGGGCACTCATTGTTCAACTCCCACTTACGAGTGAGAACATGCAGTGTTTGGTTTTTTGTTCCTGTGTTAGTTTTCTGAGAATTATGACTTCCAGCTTCATTCATGTCCCTGCAAAGGACATGAACTCATTCATTTTTATGGCTGCATAGTATTCCATGGTGTATTTATACCACATTTTCTTTCTCCAGTCTATCATTGATGGGCATTTGAGTTGGTTCCCAAAGCAACAAGAATATTTAAAAGTGACTATACCTTGAATATTTGACAAACTGGGAAATATCATTAATCTTTTCCAATTTAATTGATGAAAATATGCATTTCACAAATATTTTAGTTTTAATAATAGTTGATCAATAGTGATGCTGAGTATTTTTATTTCTTTAATGACTATTTTTATTTTTGTTTGTGAACTTCATATTTTATTACTCACTTGCTCTTAATATATTTTACCCTCAGTCACATATGTTTTAGGTATGTCTTGTAATACCAAAATATTTTCACATATAAAAATTGTGTTTTATATGGCAATGAATAGGAGCTAACTTACTACATATTAACACACTACAAAGTTTCTATAATTAAAATCACATGGTACCAACTCATGAATAGACAGATAAGTAGAAGAGAATGTAAGGCCAGAAGTAGATGCAAGAACATAAAAAATTTCAGTACATTAAATGTGGCATATTAAATCATTGTCATAAAGCTGACATTTTAGGAAATTATTCTAAGACAATAGATTGAAAGATAGAAATAAATAAAAGATTAATATATTTTAAAAAGATAAAATTAGATCCTTGCTTTACATCAACATGTAAATCAGAAGTCTAAATGTAAAGAAAAAAATTATACTATATAAGTGCTAGAAGAAAACAACATGAGCACATTCCTCTTTAACTTGGGCAAGGAGAATATCTTTCTAGTTACAACTAAAATTCCAGATACAAAAAAAGATGGACAAATTTATTTAAACATTTTTAAGATTTATGAAGCAAGAAAAAAAATAGACAAAGTCAAAACAACTAAATAAAAAGCGGGAGATGATATATATAACAAAGCGTGGATATTCCTAATATATGAAAATCTTTGAGGGAACCATCTAAAAGAAAGATAGAATGGGCAAGTGACAGGAACAGATAACTCACAAAACATATATAAAAATCCATGAAATAATGCTCAATTTTAATCATAGTAAAAGAAATGAAAAAGAAAATTACATTGTTGCTAATTTTCACCTATTAGATTGGCAAAAATTAAGCATAACAACACAAAATATTGGTGAGGCTTTGGGGAAATTGGTACCTTCATATATTGTGATAAAAATGCAAACTGACGCAATACTTATGGAGAAAATTTGATCATATCTAATCAAACTATATATGTATTAATCCTTGAACCAGCAATTACACTTCTAAAAATTTACTCTGAAGAGAAACACCACCAACAAACCGAAAGTATATATGTACTTTGCCGAGAGGAGCTCTCTGAACATTTTCTGGTTCCGAGTGCTGCCTGATTTGTGAATTTTTCTTTGCTCAAATGAACTATTAAGTTTATTTTGTATGAAGTTTTTTTTTTTTTTAATTGAGATGGAGTCTTGTCCTGTTGCGCAGGCTGAGTACAATGGCACAGTTTCGACTCACTGCAACCTCTGCCTCCCAAGTTCAAGCAATTCTCCTGCCTCAGGCTCCTAAGTTGGCATTACAGGTGTGTGCCACAAAGCCCAGCTAATTTTTTGTATTTTTAGTAGAGATGGGGTTTCACCGTGTTGGCCAGACTGGTCTCAAACTCCTGACCTCGTGATCCACCCCCCCTCAGCCTCCCAAAGTGCTGGAATTACAGGTGTGAACCACCACACCCGGCTAAGTTTTTGTTTGTTTGTTTGTTTTTAACATAGGCAAGCCAAAAATGGGTATCTGCCCAGGGACAGAAGATCATGAGTCTTGATTTAAAATACTGAATTTGAAATAATAGAAAGATAAGCAAGTAGAAACACCTAGTTATCCTCAGGGATGTGGTACCATCTCTCAGGAGGCAAGAAAGTTGTAGACTCAGATTGGAGAGTTTCTGCACTGAGATGGTGACTGAAGCTGTGGAAATAAATAAGGTCTCTAAGAGGAGAACAGAAAAAAACAGAGAAAAAGACAGCATTTAAAAAAATACTCTGCCTCTCTCCGTTCTATCACTTTATATGTGTTCAGAAATATCTAAGAGCAAATAAGGAAGTAAACCTGGCAGAAGCTGGCCATTTAAAAATTCATGTTTCTAGCTTCTGCTTACATCATAGCTGCCACTGGATTGATGTTCTTCATAGTAAGGACAAGACAAAGTATTTTAATAGATTTTTCTTAGTAATTTCAATATGTTTCAAGTTATGTTTCAGAATCATTTTTATTCAAGACATTTCTATTTTGCACATCTTCTTTGAAGTCCACTTCTCTATGATAGAAATTTGTAAAGTGGGAACTATATTGGTGTATATAATTTGATAGTTAACCATTTTTACTCATCTCAAAATTAAAAGGAGTGGACCTTTATTTAAAATCTATTCAAGTGAATTAAAATAAGAACTCGTTATTAGAGTAAATTTCATAATTTTTGTTAGCTTAACTTCTTCAAATGCTTTAGAAAAATTGTTAACAATCCCTTTTCAGGTTTATGACTTTAAGTAATACTTGTGTCTTGATTTCTCAAGAATGATAGTGCTGGAAGGAATCAATACAAATAATCTGGTCTATACCCTATCTTTTAAAGTGCAGTATCTCAGACAGTAAGCATTTATTATGTGGATTTCAAATTTGAAAGTACCTCAGATCCATATGAGAACTCTTTACAAATAGAGATTCTGGCCCCTTTCTCCTTAACCCTGAGTCAGAAGCCTGGATTAAGGCAGGAATCTGCACTTACCACAAGCACCCCAGTTGATGCTAATGCATCTGGTGACCCATAATCTATTAAACTCATTAATTGAGTCTTCAGGTTGCCTAGCAATGTGCTCAATGATGTAATTAAATACCTAAATAGATGTTTTGTTTAGTCAACAATTCTGCAAAGATGTTCTGCTTAATTTGGGCAGAACAGACTTAGGTCAGATTAAAGTCCTCTGTTGAGTACTTTTTATACACTGACAAAGTAGAGGCTATCATTCTCATATGTAGTTTGATGAAAAAAGTTTCTAAGTTACTTTTACCTTCATAGAACTCCTCAGTCTAATTTCTTCTTCATTTAACTCATTTCTCAATTATTTAATAAATTTCTCAAGTTTTTTTACTTTCATCTTCATATATATGTGTATGCATGTGTTTGTATGTGTATACTATTGAGAGTAACGGTAATATATTACAATCAGTATTCATAAGCTTATCATGTATTACCAAATATTTAGGCTTTCTTAACATTTTAAGTCTTCAAAATACTCAATAATTGAGTAAGTAGGTTGGAAAAAAAGAGATTATCAGTCTTCTAGAAGATTTTTTCTTAAGGGTTTTTAAAATTCTTTTTAGAAATCTATCCTTTCAAAATCATACCTCTTACAATGAAAACCAAACTGAAATAGTCTCTGGCAGCTCTCTGAAGTTGTTAAGCAAATACGTGAGGAGAAGTGTGATTTTGGAGAGTCAGAGAAAGTTGTATTTGACATAACCTAGATTAATTAAGAGATGCTTGGAGTGGGTTAACAAAATTAATCACCATTTGAAATTCGAAAACAAAAATATATTGACTTTGAGATAACTTATTGAAAAATATCACTCACATCTTCTCTTTTCAGGGTGCAAATTTTACTCCAAATTGAAACATGCTTGCAAGTTTCTAATAGATATGAATCATGCATTGGAACAATAAGACAGTTGTGCTTGACTTTTTTCAGAGCAATATGCATTCTGAAAAATCCAACACAATTGGAGGTGCACATAATGCTGTTAAGAACAATTCACTTGGGCCTAAATTCAATTTAGAGATTTTGAATATTTATACAGAAATCTCATCCCAGAGTCCCTTCTTACTTTGCTTCCAGAAGCTTCCATTGATGTTTATAAGACAGCTTATTTCTGGCTGGGGCGTAGTAGCTCAAGCCTCTAATCCCAGCACTTTGGGAGGTGGAAGCGGACAGATCATCTGAGGTCAGGAGTTCGAGACCAGCCTGACCAACATGGAGAAATCCCATTTCTAATAAAAATATAAAAAAGGAAAAATTAGCCAGGCATGGTGGTGAGCACCTGTAATCCCAGCTACTGTGGGAGGCTGAGGCAGGAGAATTGCTTGAACTTTGGAGGCAGAGGCTGCAGTGAGCCGAGATTGCCCCATTGCACTCCAGCCTGGGCAACAAGAGCGAAAATCCATCTCACCAAAAAAAAAAAAAAAAAAACAGTATACTTACAAGAAATACCTAGATTATATGTGTGAGGGATGAAATCAAACCACCTGTGTATGACATCTTATTTTTAATTTATTATACAGTGTTGTCATGGAAATGTATAGCCAAGCAAAACAGGGAAAGTTACTTCAGACATTTTCCAGGTACTATTTTTTAGGATTCTTCAGTGTTCCACTTATCTGCTAAACATCTTTTTTATAAGAATGCAGTGAAAACCTAACCTGTACCCACGAAACCTAATTAGAATTTGTATTTCAAGATGTAATTGTAGGATATCCAACATAATCTGTGATGATAAACCTTAAATGTATATTCGGTAGGGATAGTATACAATTTTGGAACTTTACATTTCATGCAGCTAGAAAATGTTGGAGTAAATAAACAAAATGAAAAATGTATATTAACTTTTAAGTATAATATAAAATAATCATTTTAAGAATAAAGGTATTTGCCTAATTATTTGTTATAATAAAACACATGTTTATATATAATTCAAGATCTAGTTAAAAATCTGCAAAATCTATTTTAGATATAAAATAATTAAACTAATTATAGTATAAGGTTAATAATTCTCACATTGGAAAATACAAATTTTCTCCTGACGATGTACTCCAACTCTATTTCCTTGATAGAAGTCTTAGTGTTGTGTTCAGATCTCTCCTATTCTCTGTCATAAACCTACATAAATATCTAGACCAACAAACTGGCTCTTGTTCACATGGTCCTGCCTTGCAGCTATGCACTCTAATTAGTCAAGGTCATTTAACTACATTTTGCATGAAGCACCTAAAGCTCAATGTGCCATTTTGTGTATTTATTAAATTACTAATCAATATGCTACACCATAGTTACCACCAGCCTCTCAGATACCAGATAATGCCACATGAATTAAAATTGCCCAAGCTGTCATCTGCATAAACAAAATTCCTGTATGCCATGATTTCTTATGGTCCAGAGCAATGGAATGTGTTCTAAATAAAAAGAATCACCATCCATATATTACTTAAGCTCAAAATGCTTTATTTTAAACTTTAACAGAACTAGTATTAAACTGGCTTCGATTTCACTTTCTTTCTCCAACATATTACCTCCACTCCATTGGTAAAGTAATTTATTCCATCCTCTGTGGAGAGCCAGGATCTTATTTGCCAGCATATTTATCTTGCCTGCCACTGCACTGTCATTCATCTGCAATCTTTACAGAGGACCAGACCTGTGCTGAATTGCAATTAGGATTGATTCAACTAAACCCAGGCCACAGAACTGATGCTGACAGGGTGACCTCAAGTAAGATGCTGGGTTAGAAAACACACACAGACACTCACACACACAGAAAAGGGAGTGTGTAAGTCCACAATTCATTAACTTATTCATGTACTTATTACAGTTTGCACCAAAATAGACTTTTTCCCCCCCATTTTTCGTACTGCAATGAAAAGACAAATGGTTTTTGAGCAAACGTGAAATGTTTAAGAAAATTCCATGCAAATCTCTATGTTGAAGTTTAAACAGTAGTTTGTAAAGACAGAAACCTGATTTCCACTGAGGTTATATGTCTTAAGCTTTCTCTTCCCTCTGTGTAGAAAGGAAATTGAATGCAAAGCAATCCAGATAAAGTTGCTCTGCTCTCAGATCTTCAGCCGTTTCATCATAATCAAAGGAGCATCACCTGTGTGTCAGTTAAATGGTTTAATAGAATTTCCTAAATAATTCTTGGTTCAGTAGGACAGTTTTGGGATTTCAAAAGGCAGTAGCCTCAAGCCCAAGCAATAACCTAAGAGTTTTTCTGACCTATAGTATATAACATGTCATATCAATCCTGAGTTTCTGCACTTTACATTAGGCATCATCTATTATAGATGACCTGTCATCATCCTCGTTACATAGTAGAAGAGAGGAAAGTTTGCCATTGGGGAATGAGTCAAACTTACTCTGTAAAGTAAAAAGGAAATTGGAAATGGGTAATAACAGTAGCTGAGTAATCGTCTCTAAGTAGATTTTCTTTACTTTTTTCCCTCGGGAGACAGAATTTTGCTCTCCCAAAGGGATAATGTTGGGTGGGTAAGAACAATTTGATTTAATCTAATAAGGGAAATGAGAACATCACAGAAAGCAAAATTCAATAAAGGAAAATCAAACTGAGCAAAGGAGAGGATTATGTAGTTTGTTGAATAGAATAGGGGATGAGGTGTCAAAACTCCTTCATTCTTTTCCTGCTTAACCAAATCACTTCATGCAAAAAGGGCAACAACAAAAAGAAAGCTCTCCTCCTCCCCCCACAATCTAGTGACAGTCTGTCAAAAAGTGTCATAATGGGCGTTAAGACTTTAAGGTTTTTTAAAAGTTTTTTTGTTTGTTTGTTTTTGTTTTTGAGATGGAGTCTCAGAGTCTCACTCTGTCACTCAGTCTCAAGTGCAGTGGTGCAATCTGGGTTCACTGCAACCTCTGCTTCCTGAGTTCAAGCAATTCTAGTGCCTCAACCTCCCAAGTAACTAAGATTATAGACATGCACCACTATGCCTGGCTAATTTTTGTACTTTTAGTAGAGATGGTGTTTCGCCATGTTGGCCAGGCTGGTCTCAAAGTCCAGGCCTTAAGTGATCCACCTGCCTCGGCCTCCCAAAGTGCTGGGATTACAGGTGTAAGCCACCGTGCCTGGCTTAAGTTTTATTTTTAAATGTGCACTGAAATTAATTTTATGAAGAAAAGAATGATGAGTTCTATTCTCCCCACATGAAGACCACATTTTTTCCCTGCAGTTGAAAGAAACTATACTAAGCAATATACCCCATCTTTCCATCCTGGGTCAAGAAAACCACTAAACTGGCAGCTAACACTTTGCACAGAATTTTCAGAATTATTTATAAGAATTCAAAGATAAGTTTTAATCTAATGTCTCCGAAATTTTTTCAGTGTGGGTTTGCTGATATCTTAGTTTTCAGACTTTTAAGTAAAAGGCGACTCTACAACAAATCTCTCTCATATCTGCAACATATTATACATACAAACACTTTTTGGAGAATAATGAGTTAGATTACTTTTTACATAAAATGAAAAGGATGTTACTTTTTACCATCATACTACCTTCCATATTTTTCCAACACCAACCAGAAAAATTGTCTAGTAAATACACAAAATAATTGTCCATATAATTGCTCCCTTAATCGCTAAAGTAGCAAGAAGAGAATGGAAATATGAAGTATGGAAAAGTGTTGTAAGAATTCATAACACCAGTTGAAGAGATATTATGATCCTGCTTACAAAAGGTAATTATTTCCTGTTTATGTTTATAACTGTTAAACTGCATTTATAAAGTATTGAGAAGTTCCATTGGAAATGAAATTACAGAGCAGTTATGACTCAGGAAGTTAAAATGATTAGCAAGAAAGAAAAAAAACACTTCAGGTGGTATTTTTGCCAGTGGGGGGCAATACACAGAGTGTGATTCTCAGGTTTGCATAATACAAGCTAAGTTTTATAACTATGAGATGATTTAGGATCTAGGTAAGTGAGTTACACTAACCAAACTCCCAAAACTCTCCTGAACACTAATTGATATACTCTCCTGAACACTAATTTTTTAAGTAGAGAATATATACATAGTTATCAAAATGCATCAATTTGTTTTTTGTAATGCTATTATCTCAAAAGTAAAATATCTGTAAAATTTGAACTTAGAAAGAAAAAGCAGTATGTGCACGTGAAAAAAGAATAAAGACAATCTAACAGTTTTGCCTACTATTCAATCTCACCTATGGCAAAGCCTGAAGAATTTTTAATGGTAGTGTTGATCAGGCATATAAGTGAAATAAATCTGAAAAGTACTTGCTATCTATCTCCAATATTTCTTATTATTTAAAAAATCTCCTATCATTAGAACACTTCCATCTACTGGACATGCTTTCATTATATATTTTTTTTATTAATTGCATTTCAGTGATTGCTTTTCTATCTATAGGCATTTTTAAAGTTCCTTCTGAGATTAAATAAGGGACTCTGATCTAATCCAATCACAATTGTTAATTACTTTATGGCGTTTTCATGCTTCACACGCTTTCCATAGATGGTTAATCTTATCCACTTTATGTTACGTGTTTTTCTTTTAAAATTCTGATGTATCTTTTTAATTGTGAGGTGTTCACCCTATGAAAACTTACAGAGCCCTAGCACTGACTGACAGCAAAAATTATATGGATGAATAGAAAACTACATTTCAAATTCTTATACATCAATGATTTTTAAATAACATTTATTATTTTATTATTGACTATAAAAGATACTCATGATGTATAACGAGACATTTTTAACTGCAGATTACAGAAAATCCAACATAAATTGGCTTATATAATAAGGCCAATTCTATATAACAAAAAAATCCAGAACAAGTCCCATGCCAGAGCTGGTTTATCCTCTGACTCAATGACATCATAATGTACCTATATGTTTACAATCTTTTAACTAAACCAACCTCAACATGTAATTCTGTGTCATGATGGTTAAGTTGGTTATAGCCAGTCTTGGAACTATATGTAATATACCAATATCCAACCATGAAAAGGTCTATGCCTTTTTGCATGTTATTTTATAACAGCAAGAATATAGTTCCAAGAGGCCTCCCTGATGCATTTCTCTCACATCTCATTGAGACTATTACTATATATCATGCCTACATCTAAATCAAGCACTAGAAAGGAAAATGAACTTCTAGTAATTTATTTTAGACAAATTAATAATTTCCAAAATTTACCATGCGTCAGTCGAAATTGTTAAAACACAAGTCACAATCTCAGAAAAAAAAAGATTACATTCAATGTGTCCTTAATGTGGTGAGATAATTTACATTTTCCTAAGTCTATACTAATATTGTTGCTCATAGAAAAACATTTTGAGAACCACTGGTTTACTGTGTACACTGATCAGTCCTCTTATACAATCAGGGAATGTCTTTTACATAAGAAGAATCAAATTCAGGGACCATTATGGTGAGATATACACAAAAGTTAAGTTATATTAAGAAACTTAAAAACAAATTTGACCCAAGATTCACACACATAGAAATAGTTTTATTATGAGAGATTACAACAATTCATTGAATGTAAATTAAGAAAAAAATGTATTTTGAGTTTGTGCTCAATCAATGTCAAACTGGGCCCTTTTGAAACCTAGGAAATGGTGTGTGTGTGTGTGTGTGTGTGTGTGTGTGTGTGTGTGTGTGTGTAAATTTAAATCACTTTAAAACTTCAAGTATTTATTCTAGTTTACCAAAAGAAGAGAATCCATTGTAGACCAGTAGTTTGTCAGAGGAAAAATATTTTAAAGGACCATGGATAAGATTTGGAACGTAAATGAGATAAGGAACGAGATTATAGGGACAAATTGAACTGAGTTTTCCCTGAAATCTACAGAATATATAAGGATACCCAGGTACTCCCTAAACCCCCAGACTTGGATTGGCAGAGCTTGGAATAAAACCAACGTACAATGTTTCTCAAACTTGAGTGTGCTTGTGCAGCAATGGGGGTGGTTTTTTAAATTCAGGTTATACTTTAGGATCTCTGAAGCAAGATGGGAGATTTTGTGTTTCTAACAATTTCCCAGATGTTGTCAATGTTGCTAGAAAAATGCTGCTCATTTTGAGCAGCAAGGTTATATAATCAATTTCAAATACAAGCCTAGATAGACCTTGTTACAATTGGCTGGCCACATAAGAATTACCTAGGAAACTTGTAAAACAGCAATGAGGAACTAGTAAATTGATTTAAGGAAGGGACTGAAGAATGGATTAAAGAGAATATGATAGGTAGCGGGAAGAGAAGTAAGGAGACTATCTCAATAGTCCACAATAAAGCTGATGAAATTTTTTACAAACCATGAAGTTGAAGAAGAAACATTTTTCAAGAGACATTTATGATATAGAAAATAAAAATTGGTAAATATATTGTGTGTATGTGTGCACGTACACATGCACAAGAAAACACAAACATAGATCTGACCAGGAATAAATGGGCTGATAAATTAACATTCACAAAAATAAGATACAAAAGTAGGGGAAAAGTTTAGAGAGATTTAAAGAGAGTTCAATTGCAAACATATTGAATATTTGAAGCTTGAAACACACATATACTCAGGAGAGAATTGAATGGCAGTCTGAAGCAAGGCTGAAATCAAGATTTTGGGAGTATCTGCAAGTGATAGTTGCAACTATTGTGGTAAGATTGTATAAGCAAGAAAAAAAGAGAAAAGAGATAAGAAGAAAATTATGATAACTACTAACATTCAAGGAACTTATTGAGAAAAATAATCTAACAAAAGAGAATAAGAAAAAAGTGATCAAAGAAGTGGTGAATATTGAAATGCAAGGTGACAATTATTTCAAAGAGAGCTCAGAGGTAAAATAAGACAGGAACTGATTATAACTCACTGTGTAAGGTTATAAAAAAATCACTGGTGACCTTGGCAAGGGTGGGGGGAAGAAATAGAATAAAAAAGAGAATTTAAACTTTTTTACAAAAGGATAATAGTGTATGAAAAATATAGTGAGGACTATGTATACAAGGTATTATGGCATCCACTGAAAAAAGCAATATGTGGGGGGAACCTAACAGATAAACTCAAGGGAAATATTTAACCTAGTTCAAATTTCGAGAAGCAAAAAATTTTGCTAACAGTTCCACATTATCAGAGCACTTGGATTTACATTGGAAAGTGTATCAAATAGAATAACTATTTCAAAAACTAAAACTGCTAAGAAGATTTTTGATAAGCCCACTGAGCTAAGAATTTTCATGAATAAAGTCTGAAACAAGCAGCAAAAGCAGGAGACACAGTGACTTGGTTAAAAAGATATTGTGAAATATTAACAGCCTCAGGAAAGTGTCAGATTGGTTTGGATTTCATATCAAAGAGAGACAGAGACAGAGGAATACTCCACTCTGAAAATGAGACAATAGGTCTAAGTAACTACCTGATGAATTTGATTTAGAGGTGGAGAAGAATTTTAACTGATGTAAGGGACATCTGAGCACTTGCCATAAATGTGGTTCAAGAACTACACAGAATGTAATGTGTAGTTAGAAAGAGCTCCAAGTGTTCAGGATATTGACAGAGTAATGTCATTCTGTTATCAGGAAGGGGACAAGCTAGGACACATTAGTACTAATTGTCCATGAACAAGAAGATATTAACAGGAGACAAATAGAGCCAAACTAACTCAAAGACCCAGAATTAAAATTTAAATTGGAAAATTTGGACTTTTAACATTTGCCTCAATGAAATACAGGTAAATGGGAGTAAGAGAGAAAACCAAGAGAAATAGAAGACAGTTAAATTGAGCTTCCACAAAAAATAATGTTGGGATTCAGACACTGGAGCAATGTAAAACGGAAATTAGCACAGAATAACCCAAGATAGAGTCTGAGCCTGCTTAAGAAAATATAATTATACTCCATGATTACAAAGAATTACTTTTGTTTTGGAAAAATATCAAGAGGAATTAATGAGGGATAAGAAAAGCAGAGAATTATAAATTATAAATTATAAAAGTATATAAATTATAAACTTTTTACAAAAGTTGGGGGAAAATGGAAGTAGAAAATAGCAGAGCAGGCCAGGCACAGAGGTTTGCACCTGTAATCCTGGCACTTTGGAAGGCTGAGATGGGCATATGACTTGAGCCCAAGATTTTGAGACCAGCCTGGCCAACATGAGGCAACCCCATCTCTACGAAAATTTTTAAAATTTACTGGGAGGGGAGGCTGAGGTGGGAGGATCACCTGAGCCCCAGAAGGTGGAAGTATGTTTCCTGTCTCAAAAAAAAAAAAAAAAGAAAAGAAAAAAGAAAGAAAGAAAGAAAGAAAGAAAGAAAAAGAAAAAAGAAAGAAAGAAAAAAAAAGAAAATAGCAAAGCACTCTTCCCTTTTGTGGCCATCAGCAAAGCACCAGCAGTCAAAATGGAGTTCAATTCCTTTGTGAATTCTGACTAAGGAGAGAACTGCAAGAGATGTTTCAGTGCACCTTCCCACATTCTCAGGAAGATTTTGTCTTTCTCCTCTTTCCAAAGTGCTGAGACAGAAGTTGAAGGTTAGATTTATGTCCATCCAAAAGAATGATGGAGTTCATGTTATGTGAGGACACTAACAGGTCAGCAAAGCAGTCCAGATTTACGGGAAGAAGATGTCATCTTCATGGAATGGATGCAGCAGGAAAAGGCTAATGGCATAACTGTCCATATGGGCATTCACCCAGCAAGGCGGTTTTCACTAGGCTAAAACTGAGTGAAAACCACAAAACGATCCTTGAATGAAAAGCCAGATTCACCAAATAGGAAAGGAAAGGACAAATACAAACAATAACAACAACAACAAAAAAACCTGAAAACTAAGAAGATGCTGGAATAAAGTAATCTCATATACAATGTTCATTAGAAACCTGCTAAAATGAAATGGAAAAAAGAAAATCACAGTGTGATGGAAGTAAAAGAGTTAAAGATCACCTAAACCCACAAAAAGATCCTGCCAATCATAAAGGAGGTACATAAAATCAGTTAAATATAAGGAAGACTGGAGAAACTGCTTTCATAATTAAAGGGAGAACTGAAGAAATAGAAAAAAAAATGGATGGAATTAAGTCTATTGTTATCATGAACCACGGCAATATGATTGAATGCACAAGTAAATTTGTTTTGCTTCCATGGTGTCTGTCTTTAGAAAGAATTGTAAATGAGTTACATAAAAATGGCATCTTTATTTTCAAAAATATACAGTGAAAATCAAAGCAGATAATGCAAGCGAACGTGTTTTGATGAAGTAAAGTACTCTACATAGAAGGTGTTATTATTATTATCTTTACCTTGTGGTAACAGTGCTGATTTTCAGTCTTTATATCCTTGCTCATAGCTAAGCAATTTTAATTCATTCTATGGCTAAGATGTCATTACCTTGTATCTAATATTCTACCAAATTCTAAATATATTTTAGCTAAGTGTTTGTTTACCTTCTATCAACTCATTTTCAACGCTATCAAGAAAATCCATCAGTTCCTTAATGGAAAAAATCAATTTTTCCAGTTTAACTTATTTTCAATTAAAAGAAAACTAATTTTTCATGTACTCTTTTTTAAAGAACATGCTTATTTCTTAACTATTTGTGTTTCTATCTCAAAAAGAAAAAGAGGCTATTTATGAAGATATTATTTTAGTAGACTTAAAAACACAAGTAAAATGAAGTAGTACTCTGCATTCTAGAATTCTATGTTATGGATAAATTTCTACTGAAACATAACTGCCTGGGCCCTGGATTACTTGAGACTAAGAGTAAGACCAGCCTGAGCAACACAGCCCAACTTCATCTCTATATATATTTTTTAATTTTACTATTTAGATTGCCTATTTCCCATTGTGTCATTTTTATAATTTTTTTATTGCATTTTAGGTTTTGGGGTACATGTGAAGAACATGCAAAATTGTTGCAGAGGTACACACATGGCAGTGTGATTTGCTGCCTTCCTCCCCTTCACCTATATCTGGCATTTCTCCCCATGCTATCTCTCCCCAACTCCCTACCCCCTGCTGTCCCTCCCCTATTTCCCCCCGACAGACTTCAGTGTGTGATGCTCCCCCCTCCCTGTGTCCATGTGCTCTCATTGTTCAACATCCGCCTATGAGTGAGAACATGTGGTGTTGGATTTTCTGTTCTTCTGTCAGTTTGCTGAGAATGATGGTTTCCAGGTTCATCCATGTCCCTACAAAGGACACGAACTCATCATTTTTGATGGCTGCATAATATTCCATGGTGTATATGTGTCACATTTTCCCTGTCCAGTCTATCATCGATGGGCATTTGGGTTGGTTCTAGGTTTTTGCTATTGTAAACTGTGCTGCAATGAACATTCGTGTGCATGTGTTCCACACTGTCTTCCACAATGGTTGAACTAGTTTACACTCCCACCAACAGTGTAAAAGTGTTCCTAGTTCTCCACATCCTCTCCAGCATCTATTGTTTCCAGATTTTTTAATGATTGCCATTCTAACCGGCATGAGATGTTATCTCAATGTAGTCTGGATTTGCATTTCTCTAATGACCAGTGATGATGAGCATTTTTTCATATGTTTGTTGGCTTCATGTATGTCTTCTTTTGTAAAATGTCTGTTCATATCCTTTGCCCACTTTTGAATGGGCTTGTTTGTTTTTCTTGTAAATCTGTTTTAGTTCTTTGTAGATTCTGGATATCAGCCCTTTGTCAGATGGGTAGACTGCAAAAATTTTTTCCCATTCTGTTGGTTGCCGATTCACTCTAATGACTGTTTCTTTTGCTGTGCAGAAGCTGTAGAGTTTGATTAGGTCCCATTTGTCTATTTTGGCTTTTGTTGCCAATGCTTTTGGTGTTTTGGTCATGAAGTCCTTGCTTACGCCTATGTCCTGAATGGTTTTGCGTAGATTTTCTTCTAGGGTTTTTATGGTGTTAGGTCTTATGTTTGCGTCTGTAATCCATCTGGAGTTAATTAACTCTATAAAATATTTTTTAAATAGCCAGGTGTGGCAGTGCTTGCCTGCAATCCTAGCTACTCAGAAGCCTGATACCGGAGGATGGCTTGAGCCAAGAGTTCAAGGCTGCAGTGAGTTGTGATTGTGTCACTGCACTCCAGCCTGAGTGACAGAGCAAGACCCTCCTCTAATTAATTAATTAATTGAAAAGAGAAGGCTCAACTCTGTGTGACTTTTACCACATTACCTAATCACTTCCTAAAATGTGTCACCTCTTAATATGCCCACAATAGGGATTAAGCTTCAACATAAATTTCAGAAGGGACACCATCGTTCAAACCATAGCATTCTGCCCCTGCCCCCTTCCCAAAATTCATGTCCTTCTCACATACAAAATACTTTCATTCCATTCCAATAGCCCCAAAAGCCTTAATTCATTCCAGAATCAACTTTAAAGTCTAAGTCCAAAGATTTATCTAAATATTGCCTACATTAGATATGGATTAGACTCAAAGTATGATTCATCCTGAGGCAAATGTCTCTCCATCTGTAAGTGAAATCAGTTTATGTACTTCCAAATAAAATGATAGGGCAGTCATAGGACAGACATTCCCATTTCAACAGGAGGAAGTAGAAAAGAAGAAAGAGATAACAGGGTCCAACAAAAATACAAAACCCAATAGGGCAAACATTTAATCTTGAAGCTTAAAAAGAATCTTTGACTCCATGTTCTGTCTTCTGTATAAACTGGGATAGAAGTAGGGTGCCCAAGGCTCTTCAAGAGCCTGCCACAATGGCTCTTCTGGGCTCAGCCCACACAACTGCTCTCTTAATTTGGAGTCAAATGCCTGCAGCTCTCCCTGGCTGAAATCACACTCTGCAGTCTCTATTGTTCTTGGGTCTTGAAGACGGGTCTCTCTCTCATGGCTCCACTAAACATTGCCATAGTAAGGACTCTCTGCAGTGGCCCTGCCTCCATTGCTCCACGAAACAATGCCCTGATGGGAATCTCTGTGTTGGCTCCCACACTGTGGTATTTTTTCTGCCTGGGCCCTGAGGCATCCTTTGAAATCTCAGTGAAGGCTGAGATGATGGGGTCTTCTAAATATACAAATAGATACAATTTGACTTCCTCTTTTCCTAATTGAATACCCTGTATTTCTTTTTCTTGCCCTCTATTTCTATTTCTTTTTTGATTGCCCTGGCCAGAACTTCCAATACTATGTTGAATAGGAGTGTGAGAGAGGACATTGTTGTCTTGTTCCGGTTTTCAAAGGGAATGCTTTCAGTTTTTGCCCATTCGGCACGATATTGGCTGTGGGTTTGTCATAAATAGCTCTCACTATTTTGAGATATGTTCCATACTTGAGCCACAGCTGAAGCAGCCAAGGAGCACTGTATTAGAATGCAGGAAGCAGAGACCTGAGGCAGCCCTGGGCAGTCAAGGAAGGAGATCTAAGGATTTAATTAAAAGGCCCCACTGCTTAATACCACCACAATGGGGATTAAGCCCCAACACCATCATTTAGACAATGGTAGTTACATTCAAGATAAATCTGGAAACTTAATTCTGTTTAAGTGTGATGAAATCACTCTGGTAAATTTTTTAAATAATCTCCTTAATACACACACACACACACACACACACACACACACACTTATTCACACACAGTATTTTATTTTTCAATGCACTTAAATTTATTTAAATATTTTTCTTAGTGTTATCTCGCCTTATGATAAATTAGTCATATTACTATGCATGAGAAACTCAACTTTTAAAAAAGTGAGGCTCAGTGGGTGCAGAACTAAAACTCAAGCCTTTGCTTTAGGAAAAAGAGCCAACTTGCTAAATTTTCTGTATAGTATATCTATGAAAATGAAATTATCACCCTAAAACTGTAAAACCTGAGAAAGGATTTGCTACTACAAACATGTGAGATTACTAAGGTCATTTGAAGGTAATTAGAAAATTAGCTCATTCAATGATCATATGCTACTTCTCACACAAATATTGCATATGGGACAAAGGTGGATGCTTTGTTTTATGGTATATATCGAAATGAATATACTACCAATTTTATGACATTTTCCCACAACTGTTTTTGAAATATTAATAATAGAGTGAATGGTTATTTGAAATTTCTTCAGAACAATCTAAATTTTTTGAAAATATTCTCAATAAATTCAATATATTTTATTATGACCAAGAGGGATTTACTCCAGATATATCACGTTGGTTCAACATTGGGAAAAAAATCAAAGTAACTCACCATATCTCCAAGCTAAAATGTAAAAATCATACGCCCATAAAATTTACTCAGAGAAAGCATTTGATGAAATATGATACCCATTTTTCGGCAAGTGAGTAATAGAAGGGAATTATCTCCATTTCATAAAGAGTGTCTACATAAGACTATATTTATCATCATACCGATGAAAAAAGATTGAATATTTTCCCTTTCAAACAAGGAAAAAGTCAAGAATGTCTATTTTATTCTACTGAACAGACATTCAGACAGAATTTCCAGTGAGTTCAATAAGGCAAGAAAAGCAAACAAACAAACAAAAAGAGATATAATTTACAAAGGAAGAAATAAACTGTACTCCTTTAAGAGGACATGGTCATTTACGTAGAAAATTCCAAGGCATATACAAAAAACAAACTAAATCATTTGTTTAAACCAAATAAGTGAGCTCAGCAATGTCACAGAATCAACACACACAAATCAATAACATTTCTATAGACTAATAATAAACACGTAGAAACTTAAATTAAAAACGCTTTGCCGTTTACAGTTGCTCCACAAATAAATTCTTAAAAATCTTTGTTAGAATTCTCTAGAGAAACAGAAACAATTTATACATATGTATAAGAGGATTGTTTTACGGGAATTGGTTTACACAGTTGTGAAAATTGAGAAGTCTCAAAATGTGCTGTCTGCAAGCAGAACCAGGAAAGAAGGTGGTATAATTTAGTCTGAATCCAAAGGACTGAAAACTAGTGGAGCCAAGGGTGTCATTCCAACTCTGAGGATGAGGATTTGGGTTTAGTAGTGGTAACACTGGTGCAAATCATGGAGTCCAAAGAGGGGACAACCAGGGACTCCAACCAGGAGGCTGTTGGAGGCAGGAGAAGATGTATGTCCCACCTCAAGAAAAGTGAGAAAATTTGCTCTTCCTCCACATTTTTGTTTCAGTTAGGCCCTTAAGGAACTGGATGATGCCTCACCCTCGTGAGTAATCTTTTCTACTCAGTAAACTGATTCAAATACTAATCTCTTCTCGAAACACACTGATGGACAGACCCAGAAATAATGTTTTGCCAGCTATGTTGCCATCCCTTAACCCAATCAAGTTGACACATAAAATTATCACAGGTCTACCCTTAACAAAATATGTGTTGGATATGTCAGCTGAAAACTACAAAAAAACTGATTGATAAAATTTTAAAAGACCTAAATGAATAGGAAAATACATAATGTTTATGGATTGGAAAATTCAACAGAATAAAGAGATATTTCTTCCCTAGTTGGTGTATAGGCTTTAAACAATTTCTACCAAAATCACAGCAAGATTTTTGTGGACATAGACTAAGTTTCTTCTAAATTTTATGTAGAAAGGTACAGGCCCTAGACTAGATAAAATAATCTTAACAAAGAGTAAAAAGGAGACAGTAACTTGTTATTGTTACTAAAGCCTACTATATATCCAAAGTAATCAAAATAGTGCAATAGTGGCAGAGGGCTAGATATATAGGTCAATAGGACAGAATAGACAACCTAGAAACAGACCCACACAGTTATGCCCAAATGACTTTTGACAAAGGGGCAAAAGATATTCAGTAGAAAAAGACAGAACTTTCAACAAGTGGTGATGGAGAAATTAAACATCCATAAGAAAAAATATGAACATTGACCAAACAAAAAATAGTCACCAATTTAAATATAAAATGTGAACTCATAAAATGTTTAGAAAAAATATAGGAGAAAATTTGAGGTTATAGGGTTAGCCAAATAACTCTTAGACATGACATAAAAAACAAGCCCCATTAAAGAAAAAAATTAACAATTTGGATCTCATCAACATTTTTAAGAACTTTTACTATATAAAATCACATGTGAAAAAAATGAAGTCAAGGTATGGAATGAGAGAAAATATTTGCAAACCACATCATCAGCAATAAACTAGTATACAAAATATGTTTTAAAACTTCTAAAACTCAACAGTTAAAAAATTTGATAAGAAAATGAGTAAAAATATTAAGAGACAGTTTACCAAAGAGGATAAAGAGATGGCAAATAAGCACATGAAAAGATGTTCAACATAAAAATGCAAATAAAAATCACAATGACAAATAACTACACACGTATTGAAATGACTAAAATTGAAACAAAAATAGTGAAAACACCAAATATTCACAAGAATTCTGAAAAAATCACACCATTCTTATATTACTGGGAATAAAAAATGATACAGCCACTCTGGAAAACAATTTCACAGTCTTATAAAAGTAAATATGCAATTACTGTATGGCAAGTGAACTCATGGGCATTGATCACAAAAGAAATTAAGTTCATCCTAAAGCTTAGAAATGAATATAGCACTTTTATTTATAATAGTAAAAACACAGGTAAACACTAAAAATAGCACAGATGTTCTTCAACATGTGAACATGTGAACAACACATGACTGGTTAAACAGTTATCTACATACCACTGAATACTATTCAGCAATAAAAAAGAAGCTCTATTGATGCCTGCAACAACTTTAAAGGATTTTCAGAGAATTATGCTAGGTGAAAGAGCCAGTCCTAAAAGGTTGCATAGTGTATGATGCCATTTATATAATGTTTTGAGATAAAATTTTATTTATTTATTTTTGTTTTTGTTTTTGTTTTGAGACAGAGTCTCACTCTCTCACCCAGGCTGCAGTGCAGTGACGCCACCATGGCTCATTGCAACCTCCATCTCACAGATTCAAGTAATTCTTGTGTCTCAGTCTCCTGAGCAGCTAAAATTACAGATATGTGCCATCACACCAAGCCATTTTTTTGTAGTTATGGGGTTTTGCCATGTTGGCCAGGCTGGTCTTGCCAACTCCTGGCCTCCAGTGATCTGACCATCTCCACTTCCCAAAGTGCTGGGATTACAGGTATGAGCCTGGCAAGGTAAAATTTTATAAATAAAAAACAGAGTAGTGGTTGTCTGGAGTTAGACAACCTGGTAAGTGGTGGTGTGTAGGAGGGAGGTGGGTGTGATAATAGAAGAGTTAAAGCTATGTGAGGTGATATGGTTTGGATCCCCCAAATATGAAACCTTATGTTCAATTGTAATCCCCAATATTGGAGGTGGGGCCTGGAGAGAGGTGATTGGATCACGGAGGTGGATTTTTCCCTCTGTGTTGTGTCACAGTGGTGAGTGAGTTTTCACATGATATGGTTGTTTAAAAGTGTGTGGCACCTGCTTCCTCTCTTTCTTCCTCCTGCTCCAGCCATGTGAAGTGCTGACTTCCTTTTCACCTCCCATTATGATTGAAAGTTTCCTGAGGCCTCCACAGAAGCCGACCACATGCCAGCCTCACACTTCCTGTACAGCCTGCAGAACTATGAGCCAATTAAACCTTTTTTCTTTATAAATTACCATCTCAGGTATTTCTTTATAGCAGTGCAAAAATGGACTAATACGTGAGGGATCCTTGTGGTGATAGAACTATTGAATATTTTTATTGTGGTGGTGGACACACAATCTATACCTGTGGAGAAATTATATAGAGCTAAATGTACATACACTCACAAACAAGTACAGGAAGAGCAAAGGAAATTTCAATAGGAGCAGTAGATTGTATCAATGTGAATTTCTGAGTGTGACATTGTTCTATAATTTTTAAAAAAGTTATGATTGTGGAACACTGGAAAAGGAAATAATGGGATATCTCTGTTACTTGCATATGAATCTAAAATTATCTCAACAAAATCTTCAATTAACTATTATGTTAGAAAAAAGAAAATTTACATTTGGGGCAAAAGTTCAATAATTTTTAAATCATACTGCCATTTTCCTAGTGTTGATAAAATATTTTCTTATTGTGTCTTAATTTGCAAAAAAAATTTAATATTGAGTAATTTTGACATGGAGAAAATAATTTATTTACAGGTACATATGCAGTCACTCTGTTAGATATGAAACCCTTAAAACTATTTATAATCAGGGTAAAATGACCTACTATACTGACTATAAGTTACAATTTCAGTCACCTATCACTAAAACCTATGTATTTTTATTTATTGGGCACTTACTTATTTAGTGTTTTACAGACATTTTAAAACATTTCACCTGAAGAAAATCTTTCCTAAAAGACCATGTAGTAAAGTCAGACTGTGAACTGGTACATCAAACAGCATGTTCTGACAAGTTAAATTGCTGAGCATTGTAGTAAATATATAAATGAGCTGGAGCTCTAGTTGAAGGCTGTACAATCAATCTCACTTTGAAATGCATGGGTTATCTTGATGATCATTTTGTTTGTGTGTCTGATACCCAGCTGAATCTGCTAGTATAAGTAAAACTTAAAAGTAGACACCAAATCTTTTTTTTTCCTAGAAAATCAAATATCCTGTTGATGAACTGGTTTTCAGAACTGAATTTAATTTATTAGCATCAAACTTATAACTAATAGGAAGAAAAACAAAAAAAATGTGAAGACTGCTTACTTCAGTTAATGTTGAATTATACATAGGCAAAGCATCTACAGTGTGGGCTATGCAGGCATAATGCAGACTACATTTATCTCTAAAATCTCCTCCTTTCTCCCCCCTCCAGTAAACCCTAAGACCTTTTTACCAAATATTAGTGGAAAGGAATACCAAGTCATCTACAACTTTTAGTTCCTGTGCTGCTGCTGTAACTTCATCATTACTCTAGTAATAAGTACACTAGTGGGGAAATCTATATTCATAATGAGTGATATAGTTTATATCTTGGGGAATGTGGGGCAAATAATACAGGGAGACAATTAGCCTATTTCTATTAGTCCATTTTCATGCTGCTTATAAAAACATACTTGAGACTGGGGAAGAAAGGAGGTTTAATTGAACTTACAGTTCCACATCAGAGGGAGGCCTCAGAATTCTTTTTTTTTTTGGAGACAGAGTCTTGCTCTATCACCAGGCACCAGGCTGGAGTGCAGTGGCACGATCTCAGCTCACTGCAACCTCTGCCTCCCAGGTTCAAGCTCTTCTCCTGCCTCAGCCTCCTGAGTAGCTGGGCCTACAGGCACATGCCACCACACCCAGCTAATTTTTCTATTTTTAGTAGAGATGGGGTTTCATCATGTTGGCCAGGATGGTCTCAATCTTTTGACTTTGTGATCCTCCCACTTCAGCCTCCCAAAGTGCTGGGATTACAGGTGTGAGCCACCGCACCCGGCCAAAAGGCATTTCTTACATGGTGGTAGCAAGAGAAAATGAGGAAGATGCCAAACAGAAACCTCTGATAAAACCATCAGATCTAGTGAGACTTATTTACCACCACAAGAACAGTATGGGGGAAACTGCCCCCATGATTCAAATTATCTCTCACCAAGTCTCTCCCACAATAGGTGGGAATTATGGGAGTACAATTCAAAATGACATTTTGGTGGGGACAAAGAGCCAAACAATATCAATCCTCCCCTCATCCCTCCAAAACTCATGTCCTCACATTTCAAAACCAATCATCCCTTCCCAAGAGTCTCCCAAAGTCTTAACTCACTTCCACATTAACCCAAAAGTCCACAGTCCAAAGTCTTATCTGAAACAAGGCAAGTCCCTTCTGCCTATGAACCTGTTAAATCAAAAGCAAGCTAGTTACCTCCTAGATACAATGGGGGTACAGGTATTGGGTAAACACAGCTATTCCAAATAGGAGAAACTGGCCAAAATAAAGGGGTTACAGGATCCATGCAAGACTGAAATCCAGCAGGGCAGTCAAATTCTACAGCTCCAAAATGATCTCCTTTGACTCCATGACTCACATCCAGGTCAGGATGATGCAGGAGGTAGGTTCCCATGGTCTTGGGTAACTCTGCCCCTGTGGCTTTGCAGGGTATAGCTCCCCACCCCCCACTGGCTGCTTTCACAGGCTGGCATTGAATATTTGCAGCTTTTCCAGACCCACAGTGCAAGCTGTTGGTGGGTCTACCGTTAGGTGTCTGGAGGATGGTGGCCCTCTTCTCACAGCTCTACTAGGAAGTGCCCCAGTAGGGACTCTGCGTGGGGGCTGTGACTCCACATTTCCCTTCCACACTGCCCTAGCAGAGGTTTTTCATGAGGGCTCTGCCCCTGCAGCAAACTTTTGCCTGGGCATCCAGGTGTTTCCACACATCTTATGAAATCTTGGTTGAGGTTCCCAAACCTCAATTCTTGACTTCTGTGCACCCTCATGTTTAGCACCACATGGAAGCTCCCACAGTTTGGGGCTTGCACCCTCTGAAACAACAAGCCAAGTTGTACCTTGGCTTATTTTAGCAACAGCTGAAGCAGCTGAGATGTAGGGCACCAAGTCCCAAGGCTGCACACAGCATGGGGACCCTGGGCCAAGCACAGGAAACCATTGTTTTCCTCCTAGGCTTCCAGGTCCTTCATGGGAGGAACTGCCATGAAGACTTCTGACATGCCCTGGAGACATTTTCCCCATTGTCTTGGTAATTAACATTTGGCTTCTCCTTACTTATGAAAATTTCTGCAGCTGGTTTGAATTTCGTCTCAGAAAATAGGATTTCCTTATCACATTGTCAAACTGCAATTTTTCCAAACATTTATGCTCTGTTTCTGTTTTAAAACTGAATGCCTTTAGCAGCACCCCCAGTCACCTCTTGAATGCTTTGCTGCTTAGAAATTTATTTCACCAGATACCCTAAAATCATCTGTCTCAAGTTCAAATTTCCACGAATCTCTAGGGCAGGGGCAAAATGTCACCAGTCTCTGCTAAAACGTAACAAAAGTCACCTTTGCTCCAGTTCTCAGCACATTCCTCATCTTCATCTGAGACCACCTCAGCCTGGACCTTATTATCCATTTGGTCAAAGCCATTCAATAAGTCTCTAGGAAGTTCCAGATTTTCCCACATTTTCCTCTCTTTCTGAGTCCTCCAAACTATTTCAACCTCTGCCTATTACTCAGTTCCTAAGTTGCTTCCACATTTTCCAGTATCTTTTCAGCCATTCCCTACTCTACTGGTACTAATTTACTGTATTAGTCCATTTTCATGCTGCTGATATAAACATACCCAAGACTGGGAAGAAAAAAGGTTTGATTGTACTCACAGTTCCACATCATTGGGGAAGCCTCAGAATCATGGTGGGAGGCAAAAGGCACTTCTTACATGGCAGCAGCAAGAGAAAATGAGGAAGATGCAAAAGTGGAAACCCCTGTTAAAACCATCAGATCTCATGAGACTTATTCACTGCCATGAGAATAGTATAGGGAAAACCACCCTCATGATTAAAATTGTCTCCCACTGGGTGCCTCCCACAGCATACAGGAATTATTGGAGTACAATTCAAGATGATATTTGGGCGAGGACACAGAGCCAAATCATAATCACTATTGAAGGGAAAGTCTTACCTACAATTAAAACAATCCTAGCTAAACTTTCTAAAAATCTACAACCACAGGCACAGATTTGTGCCACAAACTTCAAGAAAGAAAAAATGAGTATTAATAGCTTCAAACCAGTTGGAGAAACTAAGCAGATATGATGAATTGGACATATTTTTAATTAGCTAATGCAAGATTAAAATAATAATAATTAATTAAACCACACTGTGAGTGGCTTCACATTTCATAGAAAGTTTTTATTTTTCCCCACTTTGGCTAATTGGATCATTTCCACATGAAAGAAATACATACTAAATTATTTATAGATAATTATATGACTTTGCTAAAATATTAAGACACAGTTGTCCCACAGGAAACATTGCAACAGACACAGGCATGTCATAAAATGAACAGCTGAGGAAGTAATGAAGAGAAGTTATAAGAAAAGCTCACAAAACTAGAGATATTTTTATTAAAATTAATTTATTTTTAGAATACTACAGGTACTTTTAAAAACTGTTCTCATCCTCTAACCTTTCTCTTCAAGGAAAATAGCTCATGTGTCAGTTTTTTAAATTAGCTTTATCTAAAAACTTTTATTAGAAATTATAAAACAAATACATTTTGATTAAATTTATAAGCAGTATCCTACTCATCGATAAGCATGCTGTCAATCATGACTATAGAAAGAGGGGGTGCCATTATCTGTAGTATAACTAAAGTAAGCCAGCTTTTTATTTAATTATAATATTATTAATATCTAAATAAAGTGCTTCAGGTCACACTAGTTGACATTGAAGCTGAGTATTTGCATCTAAGACTAATCATAAGTGAGAATTTTAGGTACTGCCCTCTTTAGGCACTGTGGGCACAAATTAAGAAAACTCTTGCATCATTGATCTGCAATTGCCAATTCATTTGATGCCATTTTGGCTAAAGAAATTGCCTGTTAAGTCACACATGTGACATAAGTAATGTCCTCCTCTCAAATATTAAGTTATTATGGGGCAAAATAAAATGTATTTAATTATGTGTGTTCAACCTATTGTTTTTATCCACCACTATCAATTAATAAAAATCATTTTAGCTTTTGTTTCTTGACTTAACTCCATGCCTCCATTGTTCAAGAAAGGTTCTGAGCAACCAGTCTAGTGAAGGGGTTTGTGTTATCTAGAATCATAGAGTGGACAGAGATACACAATCATCTAAACTGGAATATAGAATTTTTTTTCAGAGATATGGGTAGAAATATGTTCCCATAAGAAGACATAAAAAAACTATAAAAAGAACAAAAATGGAGAAAAAGAGAAAAAAGGCCTTAGATATAAATTTGGGGGGGGGGGATTTTTAAGAGTTTTTTAAAAAGTCATTAATTATTAATTTGAGAAGATAGCTTAAACAGAGAGACTTTAGCAAATCTGCAAGATAAGAAAGATACTGAGGTGTAAGTGGAGAAAACTCATTTAAGAAATAATACTATGAACTAATCTGAGGATTATTTTGAATAATTTTTCAGAGATACCAATAAACATTATAATGATTTTGAACTACTTCTAGGCCCAATACTTAGGTTCCAAGGCTGTCACCTCAAATTTACCACATCTATTTAACTTAGAAATAAAAAACTTGAATACTCTCTTAATAAAAGCATATTCTTTTCTTCTTACATTTATTTTTATTGTATGTATTTAAGATGTATAATATGATGTTTCTGTATATATGTATACAGTATAATAAAATTGTTACTACAAGTAGGCAAATTAACATTTCCATTACTTTGCATAGTTACTTCTTTTTGTGTGTATAATTAGGAATACCAAAAATCCATTCTTTCAGTAAATTTTTAATTAAGGATATAATATTATTAACTATAGTTCTCCTGTATTCGCTCTATAGACTTATTCATCCTGCAAAACTGCAAGTTTTTACCCTGTGACTTATATCTTCCCATTTCTCTCCTAGAGAGGCCACTGGTAACAACTATTCTTTCTGTTTCTATGTATTTAATATTTTTTCTTTTTACATTTTACATGTAAGTGAGAATAGACAATATTTTTTAATGTGTTTAGCTTATTCTACTTAACATGGTGTCCTCCAGCTTCATCCATATAGTTGTAAATGGCAGTTTCTCCTTTTTTGAGACTAAATAATGTTCCATTACATATATTATGATGAACATATATACATATAGTGATTATATATAATATACTATGAACATTATATATTGTAAATGATATATATTCTGAATATAATATATATCATATGAATATTCTTAGTGTGCCATTTAGATATTCTGTGATAATAATAAAAAAAAAGATACAGCCTCACTTTCAAATAGTTTGTTTTCTAACTTAAAAATGGGTAAGGAATCTTCCCATCATTGTCATACACTAACTTTGAGAACGATATTATTATTATATAAGTGTGTTTCCAGAAATATATACCTAGAATGTAATTATTGAGACATATTATCACAACCTCAAAACAATGAGGTCTAACATGCAAAATAATATATAATTATTAATTATATGATATTAGGTTATTATATATTAAATAATATATAACATATTATATAGTATTACAAAATATATAATACAATAAACATAAAATAGCTTGAAGTTCAATTTGACATACTGTCTCCCAATATATATTGCTTTTGAAGACACATTTCACCTCAAATCAAATATAGGAAGAAAACCACACTTAGACATAATAGACAGCATGGATAGGGCTACCAATCTGTCATTTCCAATTTAAAGAAATTGTAGCATGCTTAGATTTTCTTCTTTATTGTGAACCATCATTTGTATTGAAGGAATAATAGTTAACTAGTGGTTTATATGTAACCCAAGAAAATAAACATGGGTGAGACCAAATATATGCCAGTGTGGAGGAAAAGGAATAGGAGGAGAAAAGGAAAGAGAAAGAAGGAGAAGTAAGAGTAGGAGGAAGGAAAGGAGAAAGAAGGAGGCCGAGGAGGCAAGAGAAAAGAAGAAGAAGGAGGAGGAAAAGGAAGAGGAGGACGAAACAGCAGCAAACTTTATAAATTTCAACCCCTTTATTCTCAAACTCTCACCACCACATATAGCAAAAATTGGTTTGCACAAGGGCCATAGTAATGCCTTTTTCATCCTTTATTTATTAATTTATTCAACAAATATTTTTGAGCACTTGCTCTATGCAAGGTATTGTGCTCATCTCTGGGACATCTAGTGAACATTACACACATGGTCCCTGTCTTCACGTAGCAACACTAGAGTAGACATTCTCCTTAGGACAATGTGCCAAATCCTGAATACTAAATGCTGTCCTGCATTTTTGAGGCAAATATTTCATTCTCTATGAAAATAAATTGATTTCTGATTTACAAAACATCAGTTGCTTATAAAATCATTTAGTATAGTCAGTTATAACCAGTCAGACTAATTCTGGATAAATTTTTCTTTAAAAAAAATTTATTTCTGGAAAAACAGCTCACTGAATCTGTTGATAGCTTCATCCAAGCCTTGTGATAGTTTCATCCAAGCACTAGCGACTTCTGGAGCTTGACCAGATCAGTCTTAGTCTTCCTTTGCCCTATCGTTCTCTCATATTATGACTTTGATATATTACAAAACAAACCAACTATGGCCATTAAGTAAAATAAAGTTATCAGTTTGATTATGAAGATGAGAAAAAGCATATTTAAGAGAGAACATCTGAACTGGACTGAATTGGTGTTGGATAAGAAGAGCATCTATCGATATACTCTCTGGAAAACAGCATAGAGAATAATGTATGGTGCTGGTAAGTGTCTGATGGTGGCATGGTATTGATAAGAGCAGGGTGAGACAGAACACACACTATGTGTGTGGAAGCTATAAGTGAATGGGAGATTTGGTTTATACTCCGTAAGAATATGAATGTCATTTACACGAATTTTAGAGATGATAGTGGGCTGATTAAATGTTTATGAATGGAAAATAGCAATACTAAGTAGAATAAATGTGATGAGCAAAAGATTAAACACACAATGGTCATTTCAGAGAACAGACTAATTCTCTGAAACATATTTTGTTACAGATCACTTTTGGGGACATAACAAAATATAGTTTGCAAAGTAACCTATTCACTTAATGACTAATTCCAACAAACGATCAAAACACCAAATCACTTTACTTTCCCAACCCTCCCCCAAGAAAACCTGGATCTTACTGATTTCTTGCAAAATATAAAGCAACTTTTGTTGCACTGGAATATTTCAACAGTGTTTGCAAACTTTTTTCACCAAAGATGAGGTTTTGCTGTAGTCATTTTGTGCTGCCTGTTTTGTCCCAGCCATTGCATCATAACAGTAGATACAAAGTAAATTTCTATCTTTTCCATAATTAGAGACTCTTATTCTAAACAACAAAGTGAGTCTATCTCTTCTAGATATTTTAATTCATATGTTATCTTTCTCCCCTTTCTTAATATACAGATTTTTATATGGGTCAATCAAATGAATTTTTCATGTGTTCCTTTTTATTTCAGGAATTATCTGCTGTATCATTCAGTACCACATACATGAAATAATATATGTAATAATAATATGTTCTATAAATAACGTTCAGTAGCTATTTTTACTTATGATATTTTAGATTTGTCAGCTATGTGGGTGTTCATTTTGCAATTGCAAGTTCTTTAACCAAGGAAGTTATGATACAAATTAAGTGCATTGTTCATATAGCTACTATAGACAAATGTAGATATATGTTACAAAAATTGAGAAGATAACAAACTGTACTTAAGGGAAAACCTATCCCATCTTCAGAAAAAAAATATTGATCATTAAAGTAGTACTCAGTATATGAATTTTGGAACATACTTAAAACTAGCTTCCGTTGAACTGAACTCCCATAAAGAGAAGCTGAAACATCAAGGCATTGGATTGAAAACATGATGAAAGTGAAACAACTCACTTCATTGTTAATCAATTTCTTGTTATATGAGATATACTTAAGATCTGACTTTAAAATATTATTTCTTTTTTTATAAAAGTAATAAACCCAAAGAATGGAAACACTATGACTGATTTGCTGCAATGAAGTAGCAAAAATAAAACACAAATTTCAAAAAAAAAAAATGCTCAAAGGCTATTGAAGCAGCCCCTGCAAAAAAAGGGGGAAGTTTTAGAGAAATAATTTTTTAGTTAATTATAAATTACAAATTTTATAATTGATCATTATTTAGTTCTCAACTTAAGAGGATTTTTAAATATCACAAAGAAAACATAATAGGCTCTTGAATTATGTTTGAAGCAATTAGAGTGAGTACTAAAAAAGCCTATTAACAGGACCTATTAACATATTGGTTGGAAACAATGGTTGAAGAATAAAATTATAGTTTTTATTCCTAGGTGGCTGATAAATCAAAGTTACTTTTATCAAAGATTAAAAGTACAGGAGGAAAGTATGTTTTTCAGGGAAAATAATGAAAAATTAAAACATGTAGAGTATGATGTGTAAAGACTGGGTAAAATGTTCCTTAAACAACAAAAAATCTGGGTCTTAGAGTGTAAAAAAAATCATTTATAGTAAATAGAAAATGGAGAATGGAATTAACCAGTATTTTTTAAACATCTACATGTATCAGATTCTGGGACAAGCTCTTTAAATACATGTACTCATTTAATCTTAAAAACAACCTGTGGAACAAATATTGCTATCTTCTATTTATCAATTAGTCAACTGGAGCTAAGAAAATGTACAATTAAGTTGCTACTGTTATAAAAGCAATTTCTTTAGATAAATTATATTATTTCTCACAAGTCTGTGTCTCTTTCCCAGTAGAAATACTATATGTCCCTGTCCCTTGCCGTATGGCTCTCTGTGCCTCCCAGGTGAAGGAATATAGTTCGACAGATCACTGGCATCATGCTTGTCTATATGACTCCCTCTAGACATTTATGTATGCTATATCCAATCAGAAACTTCAAGAATCCTCACCTGAATATGACATTGTCCTCTTCATTTTTCCAGGAAACAAGGTTTGCTCCTTCAGCCTGGATAAAATAAAGATATGTGAAACAAAGCAGACCATACTTGACATGAAGAAAAATATATAAGCAAGACATAAAACTTTAATGTTGCAACTCTCTAAGACCTGGAAGTTTTTTTAATGCACCATAATTTAATGACAGTCAACTAATGCAGTGGTCACTCGTGGAGCTTAGATTCAAAGTAAGTTCTATCTTGCTTTAAAGTTCACGCACAGTGTACTACATCACTCTCCTTCTTACTCATCATGTGACATATATAGCCATGGGTTGATTATGTAATCAGAATTGAGTGTAAATGTCCATGAAAATAATCTTGAGAAATCTCCATTTGAGGAATATATAGAGTATGAGGAAATAGAAAGGAGAACTAAGAAAAGAAAAGAAATCAAAATTTTAATGGTGGTATAGTCAGTACAGAAAGGAATTTTAATAAGGAGAAAATAATCTACAATATCAAATATCAAAGAAAAAAGAATGAGAGATAAGAAATTAAGAAAAGGTTACTGATCTTAGAAATCCGGAAACCATTCATTATTTTTCTCAAAAACTGTTTGGCATATATGAGGACTAAAATTTAAAGGTAAGACAGAGGTCCTTAACCTTAGTACAAGAACCCTTTAGGAGGGAATTGTGAATTACATGAATATGAATCATCAAGTGTATTGATTTTCTTTTCCTATTGTAATAAATTGCTACAATCTTAGCAGTTTATAACAGCACACATCTATTATTTTATAGTTTCAAGTGGTCAGAAATCTAATACAGGTCTCATCAGGCTAAAATATAGCTGTCAACAGGGTTGCATTGCTTATTGGAGGTTCTCACAAAGCCACTTCCAAGCTTATTCAGGATATTGGTCAAATTCATTTTCTTGCAGCTGTATGAATGAGAATGCCATTTTCTTCCCAGTTGTCGTTAGGGGCTGTCAATAGCTCCTAAAGACCTTCTCTAGTCCTTTCACATGGCTCTTCACTTAGAACCAGCAAGGCGCATCAAAGGTTTCTTACTATAGGAATTTATCTCAATTCCCCCTTCTTTTGGATCTCTTTTCCCTTATTCCTCTGCCCCAACTCTCTAACTGACTCTTCTGCTTTCCTTTTCTGCTTTTAGAGGTTCATGTGATTACATAGACTCACTCCAATAATCTAGCATAATATTCTTATTTTAACATCAGCTGGCTGGGTGTAGTGGCTGAGACTTATAATTCCAGCATTTTGGGAGGCCAATATGAGAGAATTACTTGAGCCCAGGAGTTCAAGACCAGCCTGGGCAACAGAGTGAGACCACATCTCTACTATTTTTTTTTTAATTAGCTAGACATGTTGGCATGTGCCTATAGTACCTGTTACTAAGGAGGTTGAGGTGGGAGGATCGCTTGAGCCAAGGAGGTTGATGCTGCAGTGAGCCATGTTTGTGGCACTGCACTCCAGACTGGGCCACAGAGCAAGACCCTGTGTCAAAAAAAAAAAAAAAAAAAGAAAGAAAGAAAAGAATAAAAGAAGAAAAAGAAAGGAGGGAAGGAGGGAAGGAAGAAAGGACAGAAGGAAGGAAGGAAGGAGAGAGGGAGAGAGGGAGGGAGGGAAGGAGAGAGAGAGGAAAAAAAATTAGGTTCAGCTAACTAGTAACCATACTTCTATCTGCAGATTGTCTTCACAGCAGTGCATAGGTTAGTGTTTAATTGAATGAACAGGGCATAGGAAACTTGGGGCAGGGGGAGATAGCTATAGAATACTAACACATCAGAGACCCTTGCTAATAATATTAATTCTCAAGGCATCTCCCATAGGAGTCTGTTTAAAAAAGCTGTAGAATAAGACATGGGTCTACACTTTAATAAGTCCTATAGGCAATTATTTTCAGAATAAAACTTGAAAACAGCTTCTCTACAGGGTCAATGATCTAATGCCCTGAAATGTTATGGAAAAATGTTGCAGGCATTTTCATTTTCCTAGGGCTAATTTACTAAGTTTTTAAAAGCTAGAAGAGGTCTGCAACTCAGAATACTTAATTTAAGGAATTAAATTTAAGGGTGTGTATATGAAAAGAATGCAAGAGAGTGGCCTATCCTTGATATTTTGATAGTAAAATAAATAAAATGTATGGGGTGGTAGTTTGAGGGAAAAAAATGGTTTTAGAAAGTTTTTTTAGGACACACAAGAATTGAGCATATGGGGAAGAAAAGAATTTGTGAATAGTAGTCTTCAAAGGCAGAAAGGGGACAACTGAAGTGGAAAATTTCTTGCAGTAACTACATAACCAGGATATTGTTCTCTTAGAGGAAAGAAAAGGAGAACGAGATAAGTAAAGGTACAGAGAAACTAAGATGGAATGGTTTCCATCTCCTCAATTAAGTGGGCATTATATCTCTTACTCTTTTAGTAATTAGATGGCTTGAGCATTGTGGAATGAATCTAGGAAAAAAAAAAAAAAAAAAACAAAGAGATAGAAAAACTTAGAGATTAGCAAAAAATAAAAATAAAACAACTGGACCCTCAATGCTGCCCACTCAGAATATATTATAAGGATTTGAACAAAAATATGATAAAAATATTTTTAGTAATAGCGTTAAGTTTAATTTTTATTTCACCATTTATCTTCTGTGGTCACATAGTTCAAATAAGTAGAGCATTTAAAAATCAGGTATATGTATGCCATTCCTGAATTGGCATTTTAGATAATATTAATAGGATACACACTTTGCTGAGATTCAGAAGGCCTATATGTAAATCTCAAATTTATTTTTTGGTTTGTTAAGGAACTTTAGGCAAAGCCTCTTATTCTGCATCAGCTTTCTCCTTGGCCAAATGGAAATAATACTGTTTGTTCCAGGTAATCTACACAATATGCGAAGAAAATAAAATAAGACAAATATACTTTTTGAAGTTGCAAAAGAAATAATAAACTGCATCTTACAAATTTATTGGTAGCTCTGAGAAGTACCAGAAAATAGGGTATTAATCTAACACCACAAATCTTTCTTCACTCTCAACCAAACAGAAATTTTGCTTTCAAAATTAAATAAACTCTTTTAATTAAAAAGAAAAAAGCTTTACATCTGAACTTCCACTTCCAGCAGTATGGCAAATTAGTTTTAAATGCCTTTACTTCATTTACCAAAAATACTGGATAAAATATTTAAAAAACCCAATGTTTCTGGTAAAATAGTTTTCAGTTTGCTACACTCCAACAAATGTTTTGCATTGTAAAAAAGTAAAAGGTTATAATTTGCTTTACCAAAGAACAAAAGGATATCATTTAAATGCAAAAATAGGCAAAACCTACAAAACTGACCAAAAAAGAAACATGCTTCCTATTAACTATCATTAGGTTCATTCATTAGACCAAAAAAATGCCCACCACAGAATCTTAGAAAAAGAAACAAAAAGAACAGTTAACAATCTAATTGTATTTAGTTTTTCTGAAATGAAGGAAAACTGGTATATAAGGTTTTTTTTAAACAGACAAACATTGGACATAAAGACATCACAATTATTTTTATTTTTCAACTTTGATTTTAAGTTTAGAGCAACTATATAACAAGCCTGCATAAACAACCGGCTAATAACATGACAGGATCAAGTCCTCCCATATCGATATTAACCTTAAATGGAAATGCGCTGAACTCTCCACTTAAAAGACACAGAGTGGCAAGTTAGCTAAAGATATATGCTTGCTTTGATAGACTCATTTCACATGCAATGACACCTGTAGGCTCAAAGTAAAGGGATGGAGAAATGTCTTTCAAGCAAATGGTAAACAAAAAAGAGCAGGGGTGGCTATTCTTATTTCAGATAAAACAGACTTTAAACCAACAAGGATTAAAAAGGACAAAGAGGGGCTTTACATAATGATAAAGTGCTCAATACAACAAGAAGACTTAACTATCCTAAATATATATGCACTTAACATTGAAGCACACAGATTTGTAAAACAAGTTCTTACAGAACTACAGGGAAACTTAGATAACCACATGGTAATAGTGGAAAACGTCAACATCCCACTGACAGTGTTAGACAGAGCATCAAGGCAGAAAAGAAACAAAGATATATGGGATCTAAACTCTACACTAAACCATATGATCCAAACAGACATCCACAGAATACTCCACCCAACAATTACAGAATATACGTTCTTCTCATCTGCACATGGTACATACTCTAAGATCAATCACCATAAAGCAATTCTCAACAAATTCAAAATAACTGAAATGATACCAACCACACACTCATATCACAGCACAAAAAAAAAAATAGAAATAAATACCAAAAATATCTCTCAAAACCCTACGATTATATGGAAGTTAAACAACCAGTTCCTGAATGACTTTTGGGTTAGGAATGAAATTAGGCAGAAATCTAAATATTTGTTAAAACTTATGAAAACAAAGATAAAACATACCAGAACCTCTGAGACACAACTAAAGCAGTTTTATGAGGAAAGTTTGTAGCACTAAATGACTACATCAAGAATTTAGACAGATCTCAAAGAAACAACTTAATATCAGGCATTAAGGAACTAGAAAAACAAGAGCAAACCAATTTCAGCTCCTACTAATTAACAGTTTATAGAATCAAATTAATCTCTATGATTCTATCTGATCTGGTTTGGCTGTATCCCAATCCAAATTTTATCTTAAATTGTAGCTACCATAATCTTCACATTTGTGGAAGGGACCCAGTGGGGGGTAATTGAATCATGGGGGCAGGCTTTTCTCATGCTTTTCTCCTGATAGTGAATACATCTCAGGAGATCTGATGGTTTTATAAAGGGCCATTCCCCTGCACACACTCTCTTGCCTTCAGCCATATAAGATCTGCCTTTGCTCCTTCTTTGCCTTCCACCATGATTGTGAGGCCTCCCCAGCCACGTGGAACTGTGAGTCATTTAAATCTCTTTCCTCTATAAATTATGCAGTCTTGGGTATATCTTTATTAGCTGCATGAGAACAGACTAATACAGTAAATTGGTACTGGTAGAGTGGGGTACTGCTGTAAAGATACTTGAAAATGTGAAAGTAACTTTGGAACTGGGTAACAGGTAGAGATTGAAACAGTTTGGAAGGCTTAGAGGAAGATAGACAAATGTAGAAAAGTTTGGAACTTCCTAGAGACTTGGAGGGTTCAGAAGACAGGAAGATGTGGGAACGTTTGGAACTTCCTAGAGACTTGTTGCATGGCTTTGACCAAAAGGCTGATGGTGATATGGACAAAAAGTCCAGGCTGAGGTTGTCTCAGATGGAGTTGAGGAAGTAGTTGGGAAAAGGAGCAAAGATGACTCTTGTTATGCTTTAGCAAAAAGACTGGTGGCATTTTGCTCCTGTCCTAGAGATCTGTGGAACTTCGAACTTGAGAGAGATAATTTAGGGTATCTGATGAAAAAATGTCTAAGCAACAAAGCATTCGAGAGGAAGCAGAGCATAAAAGTTTGGAAAACTTACAGCCTGATGGTGCAATAGAAAAAAAAACACACACTTTTTCGGTGGAGAGTTCAAGCCTGCTGCAGAAATTTCCATAAGTAGCAAGGAGCCTAATGTCTCCGGGACATGTCAGATACCTTTGCAGTAGCTCTTTCCATCACAGGCCGGTAGGCCACCTAGGAGGGAAAAATGGTTTTCTGAGCTGGGTCCAGGGACACCCTACTGTGTGCAGCCTTGAGACTTGGTGCCCTGCAGCCCAGCCACTACAGCCACGGATAAAAGGGGCCAAGGTATAGCTTAGACCATAGCTTCAGAGGGTGCAAGCCCTAAGCCTTGGCAGCTTCCATGTGGTGTTGAGCCTGCAGGTAAACAGAAGTCAAAAACTGAAGTTTGGGAACTTCTGCCTAGATTTCAGATGATGTATAAAATTGCCTGATGTCTAAATAGAGGTGCTTCAGGTGAAGGGCCTTCATGGATAACCTCTGTTAGGGCAGTAAGGAAGGGGAATGTGGGCTTGGAGCCCCCAGAGTCCCCCACTGGGGTACTGCCTAGTGGAGCTTTGAGAAGAGGGGCTACAATCCTCCAGACCCCAGAATGGTAGATCCACTGACTGCTTACACCATGAGCCTGAAAAAGCCACAGACACTCAATGGTAGCCCATGAAAGCAGCTAGGTGGGGGGCTGTGCCCTGCAAAGCAACAAAGGTGGAGGTGCTCAAGGCTGTGGGAGCCCACCTCTTACATCAATGTGCCCTGGATGTGAGACATGGACTCAGAGGAGATCATTTTGGAGCTTTAAGATTTGACTGCTCTGCTGGATTTCAAACTTGCATGGGATCTGTTGCTCCTTCAATTTGGCCAATTTCTTTCATTTGGAATGGGTGTATTTACCCAATGCCTGTACCCCCCATTGTTTCTAGGAAGTAACTGACTTGCTTTTGATTTTACAGGCTCATAAACGGAAGGGACTTGCCTTCTCTCAGATGAATCATTGGACTATGGATTTTTGCATTAATGCTGAAATGAGTTAAGACTTTGGGGACTGTTGGGAAACATGACTGGTTACAAAATGTTAGGACATGAGATTTGGGAGGGACCCTAATGGAAAGACATGGTTTGGCTGTGTCCTCACCCAAATCACATCTCAAACTGTAGCTCTCATAATCCCCCACGTGTCATGGCAGGGACCTGGTGGGGAGGTAATTTAATCATGGGGGTATGTTTTTTCCCTGCTGTTCTCATGACAGTGAATAAGTCTGAAGAGATCTGGTGGTTTTCTAAAGGGCAGTTCCCTCACAAACACTCTTTTGCCTGCTGCCATGCAAGATGTGCCTTTGCGCCTGTCTTGCCTTCCACCATGATTGTGAGGCCTCCCTAGCTATGCTGAACTGTAAGTCAATTAAACCTCTTTCCTTTATAAATTACCCTGTCTTGGGTATGTCCTCATTAGAAGTTTGAGAATGGACTAATATTCTATCCTAGTTTTTACCTTTTTTTTATGGAAATTAATTCAATAGTCTTGTGTGTAGAATTATTATACCTTTATATACTTTATCAGTTCATCTCTGAATATTTTTACTGGCATTCAGATGGCACTTGATTCTATGTTATCATTTATTATATTATATATAAATGGCTAATTTACTATGAGAGTAATAAATGATTTTTACCTGGTTATTGTCAATACATTATAAGATGCTGAATTGTTTCAAACATCATCTGAAAAATAACAAACTGTCTTATACTTTAGATAAGAATATTTCATTCATTTGTGGGTTTCTATTATAAATAATCTAAGACTTTAAAAGCAACAAGAAGTTGACACAAGCTCACCTAACCCTGTAACAAATGACTTGGCATTAGATTCCAAATTTATAATCAGAAGGTGCTCTGAGCAATGAATTCATCAAAATGAATGTGAGAATAAGTAAAATTTCACAATTTTGTTCCCTTTGTTTTGGTGCGTAGCCATATATTTTAACTGCAACATTCCTTTTTTCTCTTCATTGTTTAAGGTCACTCACATGAAAACTCCTATCTGAAGTCCTTGGTTGTTAACCTATGTTTTTTCTCTTTATTCTTCTAACACATCATTTGAAATCCTGTTCTTATACCCATTTCATTATGCTTTGCAATGAAGTGTGTCTTTACACATAATTATCTTTTAGTATATACTGCAAGCTTCTTGAGGGCATGGGATACTTCAGTCTCTTAATTCAGAGGTTAACAAATCAGGTCCATGTGCCAATTCTATCCAGCTGCCCCTTTTGCAATGTTTTATTACACAACCATTCCCATATTGTAATGCCTGCTTTTATACTACAATGGTGGAAGTGAGTAGTTGCAACTAACACCATTGGCCTGCTAAGCTAAAAATATTTACTACCTAGACCTTTACCAAAAAAACGTTTGCCTGAAAGAATCTAGCACACTGCCTCTCATGGCATGGAAGTCCCAGAAGTAACGAATAAAAGAAATGATGGAAAGGAAAGAGACAACAACAGAATGCTCAAGAAGGAAACTAAGGTTGATAAGAAAAAAAAAATAAGGATCATAGATCAGAGGTGTCATCTTAGAGGAAAAGTAAGATAATTTAAATGTAAGTACTTGTAACAGTGTTAGTCATATGGTAGAGGTAAAATAAATGTTTATTTTTAAAAGGAAAAACAATAGAAAAAGACTTTGTGATTCTGATAACACCCAGAGACCAGGTGAGCAGTTCTGGTTGCATATTCAGGTATCTAATGGCCCATCTGTGCCATCTATGCCAGGTCTCTGGAACCTGCCATGAGCTGGGTTTCAAATGTAGATGTCTGTGCTGCAGATGTCAAGGTCTTGTACAGATTACCAGAGCTCACTGTCTCTCTTTCCACCTCTCTTCTCTCCATGTAATGCTTTCGTGTATCATACCCTGAAAATTCTAACCACCCAAACCTCCCAAATTCACAACTATGTGTCTTCATGTCAGAGAGACCAGTGCATTCTGTCTGACTTTCCCCCTCATGTGGTGCTTCCTGGAAACTCTCCAGTAATACACTGGGCAATTTTAAGGAGCACTTCATTTGTTTACCTTCCTTTAGCAAATTTCATTTTGTGTTACCTATTGTCCAAAGTCTAAGAAACTTTACCTCATATATTCTGTCTGATTCTTTCATTTGTTTATTTAAAAGAGTAAATCTAGTCTCTGTTACTCCTTTATACATAGAAGTAGGTGCACTTCTTTTTTTAATAGTCCAGAACCATATAATCTTTGCTCAAGCTGGAGTGTACTAACAAAATCTAGGCTCACTGCAACATTTGCCTCCTTGCCTCAAGTGATGGTCCACCCTACACTCTCTAGTAGTTGGAACTACAGGCATGTACCACCATGCCCAGCTAATTGTGAAATTTTGTATAGATATAGGCTCTCCCTATATTGCCCAGGCTAGTCTCAAACTCTTGGGTTCAAGTGATCCTTGCTCCTTGACCACCCAAAGTGCTGGGATTAGAGGTGCGAGCCACCACATCTGGTCTATGATTTTAATTCTAGTTGATTTATGCTACACTTAAACATTTAAGTGCACAAATTACCTATTGTTATAATTCTTCAAACTACTCATATGCAAGGGGAACTGTTAAGATATTCAGTATTTAGGTGAATATTAGATTATTATTTCCATGTTCTAATGAGATTTAATAACATTCCCAAAAGATTTTGATGGGAATTGCAACAAGGTAGCAATTTCATAAAACTGACAAGCTTGCAAGAATAAGCTAATCATTTCTTCAAATATTTTATATCTATCAAAATATGTTTTCTGTTTTTCCACATAGTTATTTTTTTCTGCTTTTTTCTTGTCCTTACTTTGTTAACTTTTTACTTTTTAATGTATTTTGAATTGGGTGCAGTGGCTCATGTCTGTAATTCCAACACTTCGGGAATCTCAGAGGAGTCATATCACTTGAAGTCAGGAGTTTGAGACCAGCCTGAGAAACATGGTGAAACATTGTCTCTACAAAAAATACAAAAATATTAGTCAGGAGTGGTGACACACACCTGTAGTCCCAGCCACTGGGAGGCTGAGATAGGAGAATCACCTAATCCTGGGAGGTGGAGGCTGCAATAAGCCATGATGGCACCAGTGCACTCCAGCCTGGGCAACAGGAGTGAGATCCTGTCTGAAATAAACACATTTATTTTGTTGCTACTATGAATAAAAATATTTTTCATGTGTGAAGGGCTGGTTGTTTATCAACATGAAATCTATTGATTGATTACCATCTTTGTCTACAGAAACTGCTGAGCTTAGTTATTTTAAAGATTTATAGTTTTTCCTCCTTTCCAGATTTATACATTATACCTTTTACTTGCTTTTTCACAGAACTAGGTAAAATCATAGTCTTGTTAATTTAATGAAACTCCTGCACTGTTCTATGATCATTCAGTTTGACTTTTACTGGTGATTGGTATAGATATCCTTGATGATATAAAGTATACCTCCTATTTCTGTTTTACCAAAAGATTTTAAAAATATAGTTGTGATTTTCAGCAAATATTATTTCTGCATCTATCAAAATGATCCCTTTATCTTTTATTATCTTTTATGATATAATCTTCAATAATATAATGAATTATGTGAATTTATATATTGAAAGATTCTTAGATTAATGGAGCAATTTGTATTTGGTAATATTCATATCATAGTAACTTTTTTTAAAAGTAATATAATTTTAAGACAATTTATACTATTTTAATAAAATTTTAATAGTTTAATTCTATCAAATTTGATATGCTAATAATTTAAGATTTTTCCAAAAACATGTATAAATAAAATACACTTTTTCTATTTTGCTGTATTTAATGTATTTTGAAATTGGAAGTTTTCTAGATTCATACAATTATTTTGTAACTTTTCCTTTAACATAGGTCATATTGTATATAGTTTGTAAGTTATCTGATTCATGATGGAATGACTATATCAACAAATTTCTTGATTCTAGCAACGTCTTTGGAGGTAATTATTGGACACTTTTTTCATTATTTTCATGATTGTTATTTTTCTTCACTTGGAGTCACATTTATATATTTCACACAAACTTATTTAGTTGAGGTTACAAATTTATTTCTTATACATACAATAGGCTATTCTTAGAGAACTTTTAGTTATATAGAAAAATTATATGAAAACTATAGTTTCCAAATACCCCTTTTACACACACATAGTTTCCCCTATCATTAACATTGTGAATTAGTGTGGTGTATTTCTATAATCAATGACACGACATTTAGACATTATTTTGAATTAAAGTCCTGAGTTTACATTTGGGTACACTCTCTATGTTGTACATTCTACGAGTTTTGACAAACATATAATGACATGTATTCACCATTAGAACAACATATAAAATAGTGTCACTGCCCTAAAAATCACTTGTTTTCCACCTATTCATACTACCCTTTCTCCATCCAAACTATTGACAGCCAGTGATCTTTTTATTGTTTCTATAGTTCTTAGAGTGTGGGATATAATTAATTAGAATCACACAGTATGTAGCCTTCTCAGATGGCTTCTTTCACTTAGTAATATGTACTTAAGGTTTCCCTATACTTGTCTTTGGCATTCTTGCTCATTTCTTTTTTAGCTAAATAAATATCTATTTACCTAAAGAAAGATGACTAACACTGCAATATATATCTGGGTACAGGTTTTGCATGAACAAAATTTTCCCTTGGGTATATACCAAGGAGTACTTTTAGAGTCTACATATAAGAGAGATCATGCAGTACTTGTATTTTTGTGCACGGCTTGTTTCACTCGGCATAATGCCCTTCAGGTCTATCTACACTGTTGCAAATGACTACATTTCTTTCTTTTTTATGATTGTGTCTAAAAAATCATTACCATACCCAAGGTCATCTAGATTTACTACTATCTTACCTTCTAGGAGTTTTATAGTTTTGTGTTTTGCATTTAGGTCTATGATCTATTTTCAGTTATTTTTGTGAAAAGTAGAAAGTCTGTGTCTAGATTTTTTGCATGTGGATGTCCAGTTGTTCTAGCACCATTTGTTAAAAAACTATCCTTTCTCCATTAAATGCCTTGATTTATTGGTCTGCTTTCCATACCACATTGCCTTGATTATTATAGCTTTATGGTAGCACATGTTGAAGTAGGGTGGTATCAGGCCTCTTTGTTCTGCTATTTTGTGTTGGCCATTTTGAGCCTTCTCTCTCTCTCTCTCTCTCTCTCTCTTTTATATATATATATATATATATATATACACATATAAACTTTAGAATCAGTTTGTTCATATCCACAAAATGACTTCTTGGGATTTTGTTTGTTGAGATTTTGTTTGAACCTGTAGATCAAGTTGGGGAAGAACTGACATATTAACAATATTGGGTTTTCCTATCCACAAACATGAATACCTCTCCATTTATTTAGATTTCCTTTAATTTATATCAGGGAAATTTTTTAGTTTTCCAGATATATATGTATTTCCATATATATATATACATATATATATATATGTATAATTAGATATATATCTGTTAGAGCCAATAATTTAATATATCTAATAATCTAGTTCTTCCCAACTTGATCTACAGGTTCAAACAAAATCTCAACAAACAAAATCCCAAGGAGTTATTTTGTGGATATGAACAAACTGATTCAAAAATTTATATATAGATAAAAGAGACTCAAATATCTAATAGATATATGTCTAATTAGATATATATATCTGGAAATATATATGTATATTTATATATATACATATTATATATATATGTGGAAATATTTGAAAAACTAAAATATTCCATAATGAAAAAAATATATATTTAATATACAGTATATATAAATATATACATTTCCATATATATATCTTATACATATTTTGTTAGATTTATATATTTCATTTTTGATGCCAATGTAAATGCTGTTAGTTATTAACATCAATATCTAATTATTCATTCCTGCTGGGCAGAAAAGCAATTGATTTTTATATATTAACCTTGTATATTATCTTGCATTTTTTTATGTTATCTTGCAATATGCTGAAATTATGTATTAGTTTCAGGAGTTTTTGTTAAGTGTTTGGATTTTCTACATAGGTAATCATGCTGTCTATAAACAAAAGCAATTTTATTTCTTCCTTCTAAATATGTATAGCTTTCATTTTCTTTTAATGTCTTATTGTGTTTGCCAGGACTTCCATTACATTGTTGACTAAGAGTGGTGATAAATTATATTCTTTCCTTGTTGCTGATTTTAGTAGAAAAAACTGACTTTTCACTACTATGTATAGAAAGAATTTTTATGTTGATATTTGTAAAAGTTATGCTTCTAAGCCAATTAGAAATGTATCACATTATTTTTAAAACATTTATTTATAAATTTGTGTTTTTAAATGTATTTACTTCTTTGTTACAACCAATTAGAATACAATACTAATGAACCTATACTGAAGTTGTTTAGGAATGTCACTGATTTTTGTTAAATAAAGGCAGTTTAAATGTCACATTAATGACTAGTGTCACATTCTAACCCTTTATAGAATTACGTATTTTCCCAGAACCTGCACTATTTGTGGTTTGTAGCATATTTGAAAATTGGTCTTTAATGTGTTCCTTATATCTTCAGGGTATAACAGTTATTTTTTATGTTTCCCATCTATGAGTTGCAAGCTCTCCTAGATTCAAGGGCAAATATAAACTTTTCCCCTGTTATCCATCGGTGATTTCATTGGCAACCTGAGTGGGGAAGAATTAAATTTCGAGGAATAGGTTGCTTCCTCCCTCATAAGGTTCTGCTTGCACTTATGACCTGTGTTATGTGGGAAGATAATAACAAGTATGGACTACAGAGAGATAAATATACTTTATTTTTAGACACAGACTGCATTCATTCCTTTATATACAAGAAAGTACTGCTTAGCTTTTAGAATAAGTTAAGATTCATGTCTAGGAATATGCAAGATGTTTATATTAATCCAAACTCATTTGCTAAAAAACTGAAATAGACCATTTCATGTTGCAAATTATCTGTCCTTTTCATGTGAATTTTAAGGCAATATTTTATAAAATATGTTAATAACTATAGAAGCCATTATGTCTGAATACTTCCTAATCTTCCCTAAGGCAACATTAGAAAGCCTGTTTTTTGTAGATATGAGTAAAGTCTTTATATAGGGTTTATGGAAAAAGAGAAAGTAGTTATAAAAATTGTTTAAAAAGGGAAATAAAATTTAGTTCAGAAGAATATGTATTTCAGCAGGGGAAAAAGAGGATTTTATAAATGGATAAAACTTAAACTTTTTCATGGCCACAATAAGCACCCAAATATTCACCATGGTATAGATTTAGTGAAGTCCTAAACATGTATAAAGTTTAAGAACCCAAAACTAAGTAAAAATGGGTGATAATGAATATGATGCTAAAAAATCCTCTATGGCCAGTAAAATTTTGGAAAGGATATTTTTGACTTGTACAAAACAGTTTTTAAATGTTACTGAGTTTACAAATTAAAATTGTTTAAATTGGCTCTCCATGTGTTTTGCCACAAGATTCTGTAATCCTATCATATAATACCATGGTAAATTACAGCCCTAGCATAGTTTCTTAGAATTTTATTTACAAAAATACTTTATGGTGCCATGTCTGTTTATTTTCAGCACTTTTTATAGCACCTTCAGTGAAAATATAAATTAGAATTTTCCTAGAATAAAAACATTTTATCTTTCAAAGATATACCTGAGAATGTCTTTGAAAATATGATAGGTCAGTCATCATGCTTCAATAGCAAATTGCTATTGAAGCTTCAGTCAATAGCAAATTGCTATTAAGGCAATTTGTCTTAATAATTTTATTTTTAAGGAAACAAAGAAATTATTTGAGAAGACTTAATTATAAATTTAATATCTGCTAATGTTAAATCTTGTGTAAAAACCAAAACTGTATGTAACTGTGATGACTATATAATTAGGCCCATGCGTTCAGGATAATTGAATTTGTGTGTACATTGCAGATTGATATTGTATTCAAGAGAAGTACACCAGAAAAAAGAAACAGCTTAATGTTTTGTGGCAGAAGAAACATAAATGGGTCTGAGTGTATCTGAATGAACACTAATCTCTGTTTTAAAATGAAAATAAAAATAGTACAAATTCTTTTTCTAGTATAGGATATGAAAGACTATTTAGGCTCTTTTAATAAATCTGTGATGTCGTTGCTAAAGTCAGTAACTTCTTAAAGACTGCCAATCAATAGTTTCAAAGCAGTTGGAAACTTATGTATGGCAAACATGTATTATAAGGTCGATTTTTACAGCAGAAATCTATATATCAAGCAGGTTCATTGGAAGCAAATGATAAAATGAATATAGCTCTAGAAGGAGAGTACTCAAGATGGTGTGCTATTAGCCAAGGTGAAATATATATAAAAGACAACTGAGGGGCAAAGCTATGGAAGGATAATCAATTTTTCTGATGGTGTACAATGATTCTCCTGTTTTCTTCTAAATACCTTGTCAAATAAGCAATGAAGATTTGTTACTGATTTTTTTTTTTTTTACCAGTAGCAGTATTGCAAGAATCATTAGTTGCCTTTCCAAAATGTTTAAGGTATGAGTACCTAACAAGCAGGACAATTATTTCTTCTATTAGGATTAATAATTAATAGAAATACACAAATGCAATGTTTTTTGAGTCTTCCATAATGTCTTTGACTTCTAGATAAGACAGAATAAATTTAACTTGCTGACTTAATCTTACATCTACTCTTTTGTTTTGTTTTTTGAGATAGGGTCTCACTCTGTCACCCAGACTGGAGTGCAGTGGTACGATCACGGCTCTCTGCGTAAGCTCAATCTCCTTAGACTCAAGCAGTCTTCCCATCTTAGCCTCCTGAGTAGCTGAGACTACCTACACACACTTGACACCAGACCCAGCTAATTTTTGTATTTTTCGTAGAGGTGGGGTTTCGCTATACTGCTCAGGTTGGTCTCAAACTCCTAAGCTCAAGTGATTTACCTTCCATGGTCTCCCAAAGTTCTGGAATTACAGGTGTGAGCCACTATGCCTGACCCCTACAGTGTCCTTTATTTTATTATTATAACAGAATATCCCAAATATCTATAAGGCATCAATATTTATTTAGCATCTTTAAAAATTTTCATCTTAGCCTTAGACAGGAAACCTTTATTACTAATATTAAATTTATCATAATGTGCTCTAGAAATTCATGAAATTGTGCACTGTATTCTATCTTTAAAACTAATGACAAATAAATGAAGCATTTATAGTCAAAGAAACCAGCATGCTAATTTCAGAGCAAAGTTTTTTCTTTTGTAATTTATTTATTTTAAAGTGGAAATTGAAGTGTTACTTCGGCATTTGAGAAATATAAACGCAATTGCAGCATTAAATACTCATTGGTTCTCAAGCTAGTAATCTCCATTCCATATGAAATGTCTAGTATTTATTACATAAATTCCTAAGTTCTCTGACTTGTCAATAAGTCAATGTTATAAAAATGCTTTTTATCATATCATGCCCAAGTTTGTAAAATAATTAAGACTTTTTTTCTCAACATGTTGATTTTTTTCCATTTATACAATAAAAACTTTTTGGCAAGCTTTTACTACTAACCTCACTCACTACCACTCAAAAGGCACATACTGGATTTGGGATTGGTTACTAAAGCCAATAAATACATATTTTAATTAGGCAAACCTTGAGTGTTTGTAGAATTTAAATTTATTACAAGAGGTAACCAGTCTTAAATGCTCATTCTCTTTTACAGAAATCATTTAAAATTAATTTTCCAAATTTAATCCATAACTATAATGGGAAACTAGCAAAGACTATTTCTCAGGTAATCCATACATTCAGGACAGAAGAATGTTGTTATAACATTTTTTTAAGTCCTCTTTTTCACTAACACTTTTATTTTTCAATTGTCAATGGATGAGAACATTGCCTTAGAAAGCTCTTGTAGGGTATTCAAGTTTGATTTAGATTCTGGCGAGTACCATGAGTTACAGTTCACTAGGAAATAAAATATAATCGTAATTTAGCCAAATACATGAGCCATGAATTTTTGTTTTCTGCTTTAATTAAAACATGGCTTTCTAAACTTCCTGTGTGATACTAGCAAAATTCATCAATACTTCCTTTTACTTCAAAGAACTTGAAATAAACTTATGCCACAGAATTTTTTAAAAAGTAATAAATAGGCATAGTTAAGAAAGTTGATATTTACCAGTTGCTGAATTATCAAATTAATTATTTGTTAAACATTTTCACTGTCTTTGGTCTTAAGACTTAAGCATCACACAGAAGGAATAAATTTAGGATTTTATTATCACATTAAAGATTTGTCTGTCTTCTATCAGTTCATAACTTCTTTGCCAAGTACTGCTATTAGATTCCACCTGGTTTATTCATCACCCAAATTTAAAATCTGCAGAATGATTCCAGTCAATGATGAGAAATAAAGTGCATTGGTATTTTTCTTACTTCATCTTAATTGTGATGTTCATTACCAGAAATTCCTGACTGTCAGTTTTCCTAGGCTACAAAATAGATTACATATTACAAAGGTTCTATATTTTCTTGTGTAAAAAGAAGAAAACATCATGAAGTTTTAAGCTAAAATGTATGGTAATATAATTAACACACTATCATAGAATATTTTTAAACACAGGTTATATGGCCATCTGTTAGAACTTCTACATTGGGTTGAATGTTTTTCACTATGCAAATATCTAAACTAACTTCTAAAAAAATAAAAATAAAATAAAAAACCTCAGAGATTCCAGTGAAAGAGTAATCCCTGACTGTTAACACTGTAAGGGAAACACACATGAAAACAGTGCCTAAAACACAAAATATTATGAAAACAAAATTTTCAAAATGAGTAAATATTTAGTTGGCATTTATGACAATCAGTAATTGTTAAATCTCACTCACTGATTTCCTAAAGGCACAAATAGTATATTGTTACATATTTAGGATTTTGTACTACTAACGCAAACCAATTTAAGTTTAAATTACATGACATTGCACTCAGTGGACCCTATGTCCTAAATAAACAGCTTGCATACAGTGAATCGTATACTACTCTAGAAAAAGTCGTCCCTAGTTGGTTGAATCTGAAACACAATTCCCTATTCCCCTAGGTAGAATGAAGCACCACCTTCCACTAGGTGATAGAGTGTAACAAATATCTCACCTACAAGACATCTGTTTTCCAGCTGACAATGGGCCAAAACAACACTTCAGACTCAGAGGGGAAAAATATGCCTTCCTTTCAAAGCAGTGCTGACATAAATCCTAATGACCTGATACTTCTAACTACCTACTTTAATAGTGTTTTTTGCTATTCTCCAGTAGGGTTTTGTAACAAGCTGAAAGTAAAATGCTACCCACGCTCTTAAATCAGGCTTGGGGCTTAATAACATTTTTTTCTCAACCACCCCTTTTCTACTTTGTCTTCCTAATTATTGTCATCAGTGTGCACTTTTTTTTTCTTGGAGAGAAAATATTGACATTTTTGGAGTGACATACTGAAATGGTGCATTTGTTTTATTGATGACACTGCAGCATGCAACATTCACAGAACAAAAATTTGTTGATGAGACCAGAAATTAGGAGCAAATTAAACAAAGAAGTAAAACAGGACTTCCTAATTAATTGGTATATTGTTCTATAATCTTCCCTGCATGCAAATCTAGGTGTATAAAATAATGCTTAATATCTGACACTGATCAAAGTTCCAAGTTACCAAACGAAAGTAATAGTGCTTTACTCATGCACATTAAATGGGTCTTTAGAAACTTCTGAAGCTAAAGAGAGTTAATTTTTGCAAGAATGAGCAAGCTTTTAACAGTGTAGCTTCCATCTCCTGAGCCTGATTAATGAGCAAGTTTTGGAAAGAAATTGTGATAAGATACATATTAGAAGAGATTTAGAAGCCCTATTAGCCTCTGGTCTTGAAGTCTATGTATGTCAGTTTCTTTACGCAATGCTCTCTAACATGAACATTGCTAAGATGGTATTCAATTTCCAAAATTATTCTGATGTAATCATATAATATATACTGATCCTAAATCTTTTCATGTAAAAGAGGTCTTCTAACTCCCATCTTGCCCCAACTTTGGGGTTTTGTGAAGATTGCTCACTTTTTAACTGAAGCACAACTGTGGAAGTAACTAAATCTTGATCTTGCCTACACCAGTGCTTAGGTGTTCCCTTGTATGTTAGTAAACTGGTAACTTTATAGCATATACTACCTAAAGAAATTAAGCTTTCATCTAGAGTGCTCAGAGTCAAAGGGGTCATATTAACCACAGATGTTCATCTACCACAACAAGTTTATTTCCATTTATTCTTCAAAAACAAAGTAATTGTTTTAACTGTTGGTGCTAGAACTGGCACAGCAGGAAGGAAAGTATTATTTTTTAAAACTCTCTTTAAATTATTGTATTTACAATTAAAGTTTTTATGCATTATAAAAATACAAAAAACATTAGAAGAATTAGATCCTGTAATTTGCATCAACATGGATAGAACTAAAGGATATTATGTTAAAAATTGTGCATGTTCTCACTCATTTGTGGGTGCTAAAAATTAGAATAACTGAACTCATGGAGATAGAGTAGAATGACGCTTACCAGAAGCTGAGAAAGGTAGTGGGTATTGGGGAGGTGGAAAGTGGGGATGGTTAATGGGTACAAAAAACTCTTTTATTGATTTCAAAGCCTCTTCCCATGAAAGTTACCTTTTATAACAGTATAAAAGGAAGAGCTTGATACATTGACTTTTTAGGTACAGTTTCAGTACAAATCTCTTCCCTCAACTTAGTTTCCCTGGAAAAGTGGTTGTTTCATCTCAAGATCTCTCTAGAATTGTGGATATAAAGACTGAAGTGAGAGAAGTAAATACCTACAAATTCTAATCCTGAATCTTTAACCTGCTAATGGCTGCAGTCTCCTCCAAACGGCCTTTCAGATAGCTACCCCAGCTCTATCTCTTTTTAATTAATGCAGCCATGCTGTGCCCAATTTTCTTGAGACTCCATGATTAAATTCTCTGTATAGTTAGATCTTAAATGTTAAAGCCATGAGATACAATAATTATCTTTATGCCATTGTTGACTAAATCAATTTGCTAAAGGAGGAAATGTGAAAAGGGGAATATTAAATGTTGGACATAAACCAATGCAGAAAGGAAGTAAGTAGATAATTCTCCTAAAAAATAAACATCTGTCATGGCAAAGACATAAGGAAGATAGACAGAATCTCTATCCATAAAGACATGAAAAACACACTTTTATGTTTTTCTCAGAAGCAAAATAACCCTTGTAAATGGCTTGAGAATTTTTAAGACTGTTGTCTACCACTCTCCCTCTATAGTAGTCTGGAGCAAGTTTTTTAAATAAAAGTACTGAGTGTCTTAAAGTATACTCATTGTCCTTTCAATGGAGGAAGAGCACCTTTCCTAAAGGAAACAGAATAACACCTCTTCCTCCTCTCTCTCTATCTCTATGTATCTAGGATTTTACACTTCTCTTAAAGTCTTCATTCTTTATATATATATATTTTATTACATTTTAGGTTCTCGGGTACATGTGCAAAACATGCAGGATTATTGCATAGGTACATACATGGCAATGTGGTTTGCTGCCTCCATTGCCCCTTCACCTATATCTGGAATTTCTCCACGTTATCCCTCCCAAACCCCCTACCCATCATTGTCCCTCTCCTAGCCCCCCTAAACAGACCCCAGATTGTGATGCTCCCCCTCCCTGTGTCCATGTGTTCTCATTGTTCAACACGTATGTTCTTAGCAGCACTGTTTACAATAGCAAAGACCTAGAACCAACCCAAATGCCCATCAATGATAGACTGGACAAGGAAAATGTGGCACATATACACCATGGAATACTATGAAGCCATAAAAAACGATGAGTTTGTGTCCTTTGTAGGGACATGGATGAATCTGGAAACCGTCATCCTCAGCAAACTGATACAAGAACAAAAAAACAAACAGCACATGTTCTCACTCGTAGGCGGGTGTTGAACAATGAGAACACCTGGACACAGGGAGGGAAGCATCACACACTGGGGTCTGCTGCGGGGGGGCAGGGGAGGGGCAGCAGGGAGATGGGGGAGATTGGGGAGGGGATAACATGGGGAGAAATGCCAGATATAGGTGATGGGGGCATGGAGGCAGCAAACCACATTGCCCTGTATGTACCTATGCAACAATCCTGCATGATCTGCACATGTACCCCAGAACATAAAGTACAATTTAAAAAAAAAGAAAAAGAAAAAGAATAGAAAAAAATAAGAGGCCAGGCATTGTGGCTCATGTCTGTAATCTCAACACTTTTGGAAGCCAAGGCGGAAAGATCACTTGAGCCCAGAAGTTTGAGGACAGTCTGGACAACACAGTGAGATACTGTTCTACCAAAGAAAAAATGTTTTGTTTTTTTAATTTAAATAAATGAGAAATTACTATTGGAAAAAAAAAAAAGGAAATTCACAATAAATGAATGGCCAAATTATAAAATGAGGCAAACGGAAGTGTATACTCAAGAGGCCAAAAACATAGGGAAAAACAAGATGCTTTAGCATCCCATTAATCAGTGAAACACAAATTAAGTAACAATAAGAAACATTTGCACACATTAGCCTGACTATAATGTTAAAGTGTGATAGTATACATTGCTGTGGGAATGTGGAGAGACTATACCCTCATATAATACCGAAGAAAATATAAATTTTTATTGCACTATCAATGTAATCTAAAAACACCTATTAAAATAAAAAATTCAAAGATCCTTTGACCCAGTAAACTCATTGAGAATCTATTCCATAATAATAAATCATTATCAGTAGGAGAAATATGTATAATAATGCTTTTATTGCACTATCAATGTAATCTAAAAGCACCTATTAAAATAAAAAATTCAAAGATCCTTTGACCCAGTAAACTCATTGAGAATCTATTCCATACTAATAAATCATTATCAGTAGGGGAAATATGTATGATAATGCAGCTTTTTCATACTGGGAAAAACAGTTGCTATAAAGTGAACACTAAGCATTTTGGAGTACAGAATAAATTATTTACATACACAAAATGGAATATCATGCAGCCATTGAAGGAATGATTTATAACTAAATTAACTTAGAGAAGTTTCTGTGAGATACTGTTGAGAAAAAAACATGATGCAGTAACTAAAATAACATATTTTTGTAAATAATAGACACAAATCAGCTACATATATGTAAATGCATAGGAGGAAATAATTAAAAACATATAGATTGTTTTTAACATGTGCTAGCAGCAGGAGACAGACAGATTCCTAGGCAGACAGGGACGGGTCACAGGTAAAACCTGACTTTCAAGCCAAAGACAGCCTGAAGCCTGAAAACTGAGCTGCCAGTTCTGGATAGAATTCACGATCAGAGTGAGAACTTCCTTCACGCCTTTTAGCCAATCAAATGGTGCTTTTACAAGGCCCACCCATGGACCAATTAGCATGTACTCCCCCATTCTGAGCCCATAAAAGCCCAGATTCAGTCACAGAGGCAATTACCTGCCTTCAGGCCCTGTCTCACACAGAGGGCTATCTTCCTAGGTCCCTTCTCATTGTTGAGAGTTTTTCTGTTGCCAATAACATTCTTCACTGCCTTGCTCACACTCCAGTGTTTGAGTACCTCATTCTTCTTGGTTGCAGGACAAGAACCCAGACCCAAGGGAACAGCGGGTGTGAAAAGAGCTTTAACACTCTAACCTTCCCTCCTGTTCACCAAGCAATGGGGGAGAAAAAAAACAGTGGGTTTGGTCCTGCTACCTACAGGTCAGTGAACACAAGCCCTTGTTCACTCACCTGTGGGTAGCAGGACCAAACGAACTGTGACACACCCCCGTTCATGGAAGCAACAGGAACAAACGAGACCTGTAACACTTGCTGGGAGCTCAGACCTCAGGCAGGTGGATCATGAAGCCAGGATTTCAAGACCAGTCTGGCCAAGATGGTAAAACCCCATCTTTACTAAAAATACAAAAAATTAGCCAGGCATCTGTAATCCCAGCTACTCAGGAGGCTGAGGCAGAGTATTACTTGAACCCGGGAGATGGAGGTTGCAGTGAGCTGAGATCACACCACTGCACTCTAGCCTGAGCAACAGAGCGAGACTCCATCAAAAAAAATTAAGGAAGAAAAGAAGGAAGGTAGGTAGGTAGGTAGATCTCAGTAGCAAAAATCAAACCTAGCACCCAGATCATGAGTTTGATACCATTCTTCAATTACAAGATTCAGGATCATTTGGAGAAATACCTGATTTCATCACTGGACAGAGATTATAACAAGATAAGCCTATACAAATAATATATCTGATAAAGGATTAACATGCAAAATATATAAGAAACTCCAATAATTCAATAGCCATAGAAACAAGTAACCTGATTTTTAAAACAGCCAAAAGACCTGAATAAACATTTCTCCAAAGAAGATAAACAGATATTCAACAGATACAGGAAAATGTGCTCAACATCACAAATCATCAACAAGATGCACATCAAAACCACAATAACATATCGCCTCACACCTTTAAGGATGGCTAATTATTAAAAACAAAAACACTAAAAATAGCGTATGTTGGTGAGCATGTAGAGAAAAGGAAACTGAAACTCTTGTATACTGTTGGTGGAAGTGTAAATAAATATAGCCATTATAGAAAACTGTATAGAGGTTCCTAAATATTTTTAAATAGAACTATCATATGATACCAGCAATCCTACTTCTGGGTATATACCCAAAATAATTGAAATCAATATCATAAAAAGATTTTCTTCATTTCTGTATTCATTAGAGCATTGTTTATTAAAAGAAAGACATGAAAACAACTAAAATGTTCATTGACAGTTAAACAGATAAAGAAAATATCAGATAAAGAGACAATTGGAGACATTACACTAGGTGAAACAAGACGGAAAAAGAAGAACAAATAACAAATTATTCAAGTTGTATTAGGAATTTAACATAGTCAATTTTGTAGCCGCAGAGAGTAGAATGGTGGTTACCAGTGAGTGGGAAGAGAGGGAATCAGAGAGATTTTGTTCAGAATACATAGTTTCAGTTATGCAAGATGAATAAGTCCTAGAGAACTACTGTACAGCATAGTGCATACAGTTGACAACACTGGTTGTATACTTAAAAATATGTTAAGAGGCAAGATGTATACCTTAAATATGTACAGCATTTTGTATGTTTTTATATTTCAATTTAATTTTTTTAAAGATAGGCATGAAACATCTTGCAGTGTCAGAAGTTAAGTAAGCATGAAAAAATTCACACATATCTTAATGAGAGTATGTCAGAGGGGCACAGGAGCCAACCAAGAACTCCCACCAGCCTAAACCAGAATGATTTCAGCAACAAAATAATGAAAGTAGTATTGTATTAAAATCTGAAATATAAAATAAATATCAGTGAGTCTATACTGATATAAATAAAATGATCAAATAAATTAATAAATGTAGAAGAGACAAATCTCCCATGGAGAGAAATTCCAAATACATTATATAGATACTCCACCCTAAGACAGGAGGTAGCATAACTTCCCACATCTTAAAATTGCACTGCATGTAGTTACTTTCTTCCAAAGAGTAGAATACGGGGGAGTAACTTTACAGTGAAGAAGCCTAACAAACTCTACTTCACCTGGGTGACCAAGGTCAACATCAACAATCAGAAATCAAGTTGATAGTATGCTTGTAATCATGCAATATGATGAAAATGGTGCTTTATCTCTGGGATTTTCCTCCTGAAAACCTATAACCCCAATCTAGTCATAAATAATTTTTAGTAGAAAGACATCCTACAATATCATGATCAGTGCTCTTTATAATTGTAAAGGAAGTTCATTAAAAACAAGAAAACAGGAATATCCGAGAAACTTTCAGTTAAGAAGAGCACAAGGAGGCATGACAACTAAATGTAGTGTGGAATCCTGGATGGAACAAGGAAACAGGAAAAGAACATGAAAACTAAACAAATGAGAGTCAGCTGTAGATTTTAGTTAATAATGTATCATACTGGTTTATGGTTATATCATATGTACCATGCTAATCATATTAATGTAAGATATTGATAACTGGAAAACAGTATGTGGCTGGGGGTATTTAATGTGGGCACTTAGTTCTATCTTCTCAATGTGATATAAGCTCATTATAAAAATAAAAGGTAACTATCTCAAGGCAAATGATCACAGGTTGAAAAAATAGTTTGCTATAGAATTTTACGGAATACTGGGCTCAAAGAACTATAATTTGGCATTGTGAGAGAATGAAGGTTTTCTGATAGTTGCATAATCATTGTTACGAATTTTAAAATGCAAAAAAATAGCATAACTGCCACCTTTGAGTATAGTTTCTGTTACAGCTGGACTCCACACATACCAGGTATTGGACCCTTTCTTTGAATCCACCACTGTTACCCCTGGAAGTTGGATATTTCTGCTGTCATTCTTTCCGGCATAGACTTTTGCAGAAGTTGCCTCCTATGGTTTGAATGTGTTCTCCATAGTTCATGTGTTGGGAGCTTAATGACTAACGCAACAATGGTAAGAGGTATGTCCTCCCTTTAAGAGGTGATGAGGTCATGAGGGCTCTGCCCCTATGAATGGATTAATGTTGTTCTCATAGAAATGGGTACATTATCTCACAGCGGATTTGTTACAAAAGTGTGGTAAGCCCTTTCTTGCTCCCCCTTGTTCTTGTGGTCTCTTGCCCTTCCACCTCTCACCATGGAATGAAGCAGAAAAAGGCCCTCACTAGGTTCCAGCATCAGGCTCTGGAACTTCCACAACTGTGAGCCACATAAACTTCTGTTGTTTACAAATACTAAGTTTCAGGTATTCTGCTACAGCAACAGAAAACAGACTAAGACACTGCCTATTTGAGTCATCGCCTTCTGAATTAAGTACATTCCAATTAGTGGAACCTAGGTCATATAACTGTGCTCTAGCTATAGAGAAAGCTAAGAAATTTTTTTCTGACTTCCACAAAAAGAAGCTGGGCTTCTAATAAAAAAGTATTTTTAAACACAAGTAGAACATTTAAAGATGCAGGAAGACTATAAATTGATTATTAAGATGGCTACTAAGAAGAAAATTTCCCATTAAACAAGAGTAATAACTACTAGATATCCTTAGCTTACCATTTGAAATATATTTTTATACTAATTTTGGAAAGCCTGGAGCTGGTCATTTAAGATGATGTTTTACTAATATATATAGTGATAGGAACACATCACCTCTGCCAAGGAGGCATTCATAACATTTTGTGTTCTCTGTAATGTGAATTGCCATGAGATAAATCATTATTACATGATAAATTGATAATCATATTTTTTGCATCACCAAAATTGTTTAGCTCACTAGTTGGAAGATGTTTCATAGTACAAGAAATCCATTTTCTCAGCCCCAGACATCTTGCACTGTTATAACCTAACAATCCACTGCAGCATAAATCTGCCCAAGTCTATAATGGAAAATAACTGGAAGAACAAGCATCAAAGTAAGAAAGTCAAAAATGATATATTGTGTATGACTCCATAGAGTATATGAATAAGAAGAACAAAGGTGATTTACATAAAAGGGAATGCTCCCCTCATCTCCCTGCATCTCCCCTCCTCTCTCTCTCTCACACACACAAGCACACACACACCCCCCAAGGTTGACACAATATTGTATTGTTTTACAGTCTAATTGGCCAGCCAGCTCCTTGGAGTCACACCTGAGTCCTAGAGAAAGGGACTCCCCAGATTCCCTTGGGATCTGTAAGAAAGAGAAAGTGATCATTTCTATCTAGGCTTTCTCCATCACTTCAGTGTCGTTTTTTTAAAATTTGAACTTTTATTTTAGGTTTTGTTAGTATATATGCAGATTTCTTACATGGGTATATTGCATGATGCCAAGGTTTGGGGTATGAATGAGTCCATCACCCAAGTACTCAGCATAGTACCCAACAGGGAATTTTTCCGCCCTCACTACCCTCCTTCCCTTCCAACTCTACTAATCCACAGAGTTTATTGTTCCCATGTTTACGTGCATGTGTACTCAATGTTTATCTCCCACTTATAAGTGAGAACATGTGGTATTCGGTTTTCTGTTCTTGTGTTGATTTGCTTTGGATAATGGCCTACAACTGCATCCATATTGCTGCAAAGGGCATGCTGTCATACTTTTCATTGCTGTGTAATGTTCTACGGTGTATATGTACCATTTTCTTTATACAACCCACCATCGATGGGCACCTAAGTTGAATCTATATCTTTACTATTGTAAATAGTGCTCTGATGAACATGTAGGTGCATGTGTCTTTTGGGGTAGAAAAATGTATTTTCCTTTGGATATATGCCCAATAACGGGATTTGAATAGTAATTCTGTTTCCAGGTCTTTGAGAAACCTCTAACCTGCTTTCCGCAGTGACTGAACTAATTTACCTTCCCACCAACAGTGTATAAGCACTCACTTTTCTCTGCAACCTCAACAGCATCTGTTATTCTTTGACTTTTTTCATTTCAACCAAGGTCGTGGCCCCTGTCTGATCTTGACTTAAATTATTCCCATTAAAAAAAAAAACAAAAAAAACCCAGAAAATTAGTTAAATCCATCTCATCTCTTCTTTAGGGCTTTGAAATTTGAATATCTCAAGCTTGTTTTCTTATCAGTAAAATGAAAACATAATCTTTCTCTCATAGGATTACCATGCAAATTAAATAAAATAATGCCTCTAAAGGGCATGGTCAAGAATTTGGTACTTCACATCCTGCTCCTTTCACCTGGAACCTAACTCACACTGCTGGACTCATTAGTTTAGTGGTTTTGAATAAATTGTTTTCAGTTTTGTTCTTGTTCTTGTTTCTTTGTTTCCAACTTGCTTCCCTCCTTCCTTGAACATCTTTTCCTTCATCAAAATGACATTTCTGTTTAAGTTTCTGTTATTTTATGCTTAATCAGTGAGTAATATCTATTGAAGGCTCACTTTATTGGGTGCTTTGGAATGATTTTTAAATACCATGAAGAGCTAAAATCATTTTTAGTATTTTCCTTTCCGTTTAGTATATCTATTATCTCAAAAACTATGTTTAAAATATTTGCACTTGTACCACTGAACTTAAAATAGAAGTTCAAAAAGTATGTTAAATGAAGATAATTTCTTCACAACGTGAGACTGGAAGTTTCTGAGAGCCCATAGTCTGATTCTTCCTATTTTAAGCTAAAATTGAACTATGTGCCAAGTCCTTTGATAAAAATTTTAGGAAGCTATAACAACATGTTTTGATCCTTACAATAATATAAGTATTTGTCATCATCATCATCCAAATTATTTTCCCAATTGTGAAATTGAATTTTTAAGTGTAAGCAATGTACCACAGAACACACAATAACTAATACAACTGTCATTCAAACATGCATGTATGTAAAAATAAAGCCCATCACACTATACAGTCTCAAAGATGAAGTTACAAAAGTTAAGTCTACAGCTGTCTGCTCTTGTCAAGAAACTTTTCACAAGAATGTAAAACAAACAAACAAAAAAAAACAGCACTGAGAATTCTAGGATCAATTTTAAAATAATGTCTCCCATCTTACCAAGTGGCTGCTTTCACAACATATAGCTGATGGTATGGCCATTACAGCAGCAGAGACAGACAGAGCCAGCAGTAAATCTTTCCTTTTTACAGTTGGTTCTGGTTTAGGAAGATTTACTTTTATATTAGCTGTGAAGATTTCTACCTTATCAGCCTCTATTCCCTTAATACCTTTCTCCCAACCTATTTCACAGCCTCTTGTAGTAATGACAGGTCCTAAGGGTCACAACTAGAAGTACTTTCTTTCTAACTTTAAATGTGTTTGATTTTGACAAATTACTTTTATTTTCTTTGCTCAGTTTTGGAATATCCCTGATTTTACTTTGGAAAAATTTCATGAAGTGAAGTTAAAGTGACTTTATTTTTTTTTCTTTTGGCTATAAATCTCTAATTTCCTTATTGGATTTCTTGTCTAGATCAATTCAAGTCCTTTTGCTTGCACGGTCCAAATTCATAGGTCATATGAATCTGATCCAGGCCAAGAAATTTGAGTAGCCAACCCATTAATGAGAAATTAATTCTGATTCCGCAATTTGAGCTGGATCACATTTTTTTTTCTCTACATAAGTGCCACTGTGCCACTTCATTTAGAGACATATATTTGTAAAAAAATAAATAAAATAAATCCTGCCAGGGAGGAAAAAAAATCTTCAAAACAGAGAAGTTAAGGGTTTCATACCTCCACGTAGGTTGCTACAGCATAAAAGGGAGGATGAAGAGGTGGAAGCCAACCAGAAGAAACCAGAAAAGAGACCCAATTTTTTACTGCCTCTGCATTGTTCCACTGGTAGATTGCCTACAGGTGTCTGCTGGTGCCTGCCGGTGTGTTCTTCCGCTCCTCTCCATGTCCAGCTGCCTGTATGCTCTTCTGCCGGTACATTCCTCCTGATGTCCAGACACTTGTGTCTGCCTGCTGGGGTCTTGGGGTTTTTATATGCACAGGATGGAGGCAGCCAGGGTGGTCTTGGAAAATGCAACATTAGGGCAAGAAAACAGAAATGCCTATCCTCACCTAAGTCCATGGGCATAGGCTCAGGGGTGGAGCCCTGGTCAGAGACCATGCCCTACTCTACCCAGCACTTTCCTGCTCCCCCTCCCATATCCAACTGACTCTTTTTCATGAAAGATTTTTCTGTAACATGAAACACTATTGGATAGCATTTTACCAACATAACTTCTTTCAAAATTTCAGTCAATCCTGTTAAACCTGTCTCTACTTTATTATATGAGTTTATATAAAGTTCTAAATTTTTCCTTGTCATCGCAACAATAGTGACCTCCTCCTATGAATCACAAATGTTCTGAATGACATCTAGAGTGGGGCAAATACTTTCCAGAAGGTTTTCAATTAATTTGCTTTGCCCAGATTCATCAGAGGATTCACTATCTATTGCAACTATAGCTTTATGAAATGCATTTCTGAAAAAATGAGACTTGAAAGTCAAAATTTATTCTTGATCAATGGGCTGCAGAATTAATGTTGTTATGAATGTGTTAGCAGGCATGAAAACAACAGTAACCTCTCTGTGCATCTCCATCAGAGCTCTTGGGTGACTATGTGCATTGTCAATGAGCAGCAATATTCTGAAATATTTTTCTGAGCAGCAGTTCTCAACAGTGGGCTCACAATAATCAATAAACCATGCTGTACACAGATATTCTGTCATCTAGGCTTTGTTCCATTTATAGTGCACAAGCAGAGTAGATTTTGCATAATTCTTAAGGGCCCAGGATTTTCAGGATGCAAATGAGCATTGGCTTCAACTTAAATTCACCAGCTGCATTAGCCCCTAGCAAGAGTCAGCCTGTCTTTTGAAGCTTCAATGTAAGCACTGACTTCTGCTTTTTAGCTATGAAAGTACTAGATTACATCCTTTTCCCATGGAAGGCTGTTTTGTCTACACTGAAAATCTATTGTTTAATGTAGCCACATGTATTAGTTACCTAAGCTGGATCTTCTGGAGAACTTGCTGCACCTTTTACATCACCTTACTTCTTCACCTTGCACATGTATGCTGTAGAGATGGCTTCTTTCCTTAAATCTTAAGAACCAAACTCTTCTGGCTTCCAAATTTTCCTTTACATATACTTTCCCTCTCTCAGCTTTCAGAGAATTGAAGAGAGTTAGTTCTGGATTAGGCTTTGTCCTAAGAGAATGTTGTGGCTGGTTTGATCTCCTATCCACACTGCTAAAACTTTCTCCAGAGGAGCAACATAGCTGCTTTGATTTCTTCTCACTCATGTGTTCACTAGAATGGCATTTTTTATTTTCTTCAAGAACTTTTCTTTGCATCCACAGTTTAGCTAACTGACTGGTGTTTCAGGCCTAGATTTCAACCTACCTCAGCTTTCTACATGCTTTCCTTAATAACCTTAAACATTTATAGCTTTTGATTTAAAGTGAGAGATTTGTGACTCTTCCTTTTATTTGAACACTTAGAGGTCATTGCATGGTTATTAATTTGGACTAATTTCAATGTTGTGTCTCAGGGAATGGGGAGGCCCAAGGTGAGGCAGAGAGTTGAGGGAACAGCCAGTTGGTCGAGCAGTCAGATCACACTCAACATTGACTGATAAAATTCGACATCTCACATGGGCACGGTTTATGGTGCCTCGAAACAGTTATAATAGTAACAATCAAAGATCACTGATCGCAAATCACCATAACTGTTATAATACTAATGAAACATTTGAAATATTCCAAGAAGTACCAAAATATGTCACAGAAGCACAAAATGATCACATGCTGTTGGAAAAAGGGTGCTTATAGACTTTCTTGATGCAGAGTAGCCACAAACCTTCAATTTGTAAAATAACACGGTAAAGTCAAGTGTAACTTGTTTCTAAAGTTAAAATTATCACACTTTTAAATGATTTTTCTTTCTTTATATTCTATTTATGTTAATTCTTTGGTTTCTATTGATTCTTTAAAGATACTACACAACATTCATTACTACATGCTCCTGGAGCATTAATAAGTAACAAAAGTTAACCCATGACAGAGCCTTAGTCTTAATCCAAAGGAATCATCTAGTAGCATAAGAAAATGAATTGCCTTTAGTTGAATTCTTAATTTAGCTAAATTCTTTGACCAGACTGCAGTATTAAGGGGAGCCACAATTATGGTCTAACCAGGACATTGACATAGGAAACAAGTACGGTAGAATGATGGACAAGATGACCGGGTAACTCTCTTCCTAGACTACACTATAGAATCCCATGGACTGACACTATAATTACATAGAAGTAATTGTCATGTATTTGCCAAGAAATTACATGCTTGACAGTACTCTGAAAATTGTTCTGCATTTCTAGTGCCAACAGCTATGTTAACAGAAAATGAAATTAGAAACAACCACAGGAGGTGAATTCTACTCATTTAGAAAACTATTTCATTTAAGAAGTAAAATTCAATTTACAAGTAAATATTATAAAACTAAAAATAAAATGGAATGACTTAGAAATGTTCCTAAGAGTTATTGTTATTTGGTGTAATGTTGGCTTTATGGAAAAAACGAAGTCATTTACTACATCTAAAGCTAATTATATTTTCTATTTTGCAAGCGCCAGTACTATAAAGCCATATTTCGCAGTTTTTTCCTTACAAACAAATGAATGTCAGATTCCAATAGGCCAAAATAAGAATAACTATATTTTTTAATCCTACAACTTTTTCCAAAATAATATAAAAGCTATCTTTTTTGTATTACAAAAGCTAATACTGCAAGATAAGGATAGTTTTCCAATGCAAAATTATGTCCAAATTAGTAAATGAATAGTTTTATGTTCTCACATTTTGTGGCATAAATGTGAAACTCTTGAGAGATCAAAATCACCAGCTTAAACCAAGAAAGCTTATAAATGATCATTATGCTAAAAACTACTGACTCTCTTAGTTGGCAAGAAACTTGAGTGATTAATTACAGAAACTTTGTGAAAATAAATACTACTGGAGCTGATCTCTTTCTAAATATATGTAATCTCTTATAAGTTTAGCACTACTCTAAACTCTTATCTACATGACAAAATGTAAAACAAAAAAGGTTCATTTAAACACATTTTCAAGATTTATACTTAAGTATAATAAATCATTTTCTCTAATCTGTGCATTTAATATAAAATTTTGTCATGTGACCTATACATATACATATTTCATTTTCTGGTTAAGCCAAAATGTGAAATTGTGGCAACCAGGGAAGATAAGAATGTCAAAGGAATCAAATTCTCTTCTCATTTTCTATTTTACATTTTACTAAGGAGGTTCGTTTTACTGCAGATACTAAGATTAAAATGTTCTGTACTGTCAGATATAAAGAATATACTGTAAATATACTTACATATAAATAAAATATCTGAAAGGTTACATAAAAAATTAGTAATGCTGATTACACTGGGGAAGAATTACTGAGAGTTAACTTCCATGAAATATCTTTTTGTAACTTTCTGACTTCATCTTGTTTTTATAAATTGTCTATTCCAAAATAAATTTTAATAGCAAAAAATAAATTTGCTCTTTTCTTTGATGAAAGGACTACCGAACTGGGATCAAAGGCTGAAAGTAGAAGACTAGAACTATAACATAGAAGAAAATCATTCCCTGGATTATAAAGCAAGTTACTACTTCTCATTTTGCAGAGTATAATAAAGAGCAAAGTTTTCTGAAACAGGGTTTTGCTCTGTCACCCAGGCTGCAGTGCAGTGGCATGATCATGACTCATTGCAGCCTGGACTTCCCAGACTCAAGCAATCCTCCCACCTCAGGCTCCTAAGTAGCTCAGACTACAGGTGCATGCTTGGACTACAGTGCATGCACTCTAGGCTATTTTTTTGTAGAGACAGTGTTTCTCCATCTTGTCGAGGCTGGTCTCAAACTCCTAGGTTCAAGGCATCCTCCCTCCTCCGCCTTCTGAAATGCTGAGATTACAGGCATAAGCCAGCCTAAGAAAAGCAAATCTTCTAAGAATAGCTAAGCACTTTGAAAATGGGGGCCTTACATAAGACTGACACAATGGATTTTGGGGACTCAGGGAGAAAGGTGGGTGGGAGGTGAGGGATAAAATACTATACATTGGGTATAGTGTATACTACTCAGGTGATGGATGCACCAGAATCTCAGAAATCACCACTAAATAAATTACCCATCTAACCAAACACCACCTGTTCCTCCAAAACCTATTAAAATACATTAAAAAGAAAAGAAAATGGGAGGCTTGGAAAAAAATAATGTGTCATGTAAGTCCAGAGCCATATGGGACAAAGATGAACATTAAACAAAAATAAAGAGAACGAGTAGCACATGTATAACTCAAGAAAAGAAGAAATAAAGCTAACCTTTCTCTATACTCAGATACACATATACACACAGACACACACACACTTTCTATTCTATGCCTTTCTGGGATGTTGGCTGGCTCGTAATAATCCTATTGGCTGGTCCCCTAACAAGACCTGAGTGTTCGGTAGCCAGTTTTTGCTATTTGTCACCAATTCTTTGAAATAGCTTGATTAAAACTTAATCTGATTCTTTGGCCAGGAAATGTCAGCTTCCAAAAGAACAGTTGTACTTTTTTGCCCTTGATTTCTGTTTAAAGTACTGCCCTTAATAGTACTGTTTAAAGCCTATGATGTACTCTAAGCCTTCCTCAACTGGGATTCCATGAAAAATTAAGCCCCAGTCAAATGCACTAAGCCCTCCATTTTATGTATGAATGAACTTATTTTCCTGTGCATCTAGAATGAAATTGACATGTGTTATCCTTCAGAGAATTGGGAAAAGCGTCATGAAGATTATTTTCTGTTTTCTGTGATTCACAGGGGAAGAATCCCATTGAGATTACATTACATAAAAGAAGCACAGTTTTTATACCAAAGAGTAAACTCAGGATAACTCAATTCTCTATTTCAAATTCTCAAACGCTTTGCAAGGGATTGTGTAGACCACAAAAATATTTCTTTGACATTATTCCATCTTTTCCCATGCTTTGTTCCACACAGTAGTTGCTTCACATTTATCTCAAAACTATTCTGAAATATTTTCCTTCCTCTCCACTCAATTCCATCCTGTCTCCCATGCCAGAATTGGCTAGTGGGATACTTATGTATACTGCTGCAGCAGTGCCATACTTTAAGATTGCCAAAGAACCAGAAACGTGAGTCTCCAGGTGCACAAAATCGTCAGGAATTATGGTCATTCTATTACTCTAAATACTTTTTCAATGAGAATTGGAGGATGAATTTTGTTCTGTCCCCATTCATTTATTCCTCTCAGTTTTGGTCCTTTAACTTCTGAAATATAAATAGAAATTTTTTTGATTGATTTAATTCATTTCTGTTACTGATGACAAAAGGCTCTATCCAGTGTACTTTATGTATTTTCTAAAAACTTTAAAATATTTCAATACTTTCCATTTTTGTGTTTTTTGTGTACATGCAAAAAACAAAATTAACTTTTTCTAAATGTTAAATAACTTTATTAGAGAGTTATTTCTAATGAATCAAATAGATGAACAAATGCATAGCATGCATAGGAAATAAACAGAGCATATACATTATTTTCAAACACCAGAAAAAGTACAACGAAAAGTTTTATGCCTAAAAATGAGGTTAACATTGTGAAAGTAGAAATCCAGCAGATCATATTTCTTGTTTAACTTTTAGTTTAGATTCAGGGGTACACATGCAGGTTTTTTATATGGGTGAATTGTGTGTCACAGGGGTTTGGTATACAAATAGTTTCATCACCCAGGTAATAAGCATAGTGCCTGAAAGGTAGCTTTGCAATCCTTACCCTTCTCCCACCCTTCCCTCAAGTAGACCCCAGTGTCTGTTACATTCTTTCTGTCCATAATGTACTCGATATTTAGCTCCCACTTATAAGTCAGAACATGAAGTATTTGGTTTACTGCACCTGTGTTCACTTAAGATAATGACCTCCAGCGCCATTCATGTTGATGCAAAGGATATGATCTTCTTCTTTTTATGGTGGTGTAGTATTCCATGGTGTACATTTACTACATTTATTTATCCAGTCTACCATTGCTGGGCATTTAGGCTGATTCCACAATTTTGCTCTCGTGAATAGTGCTGCAATGAACACATGCATGCATCTTTATGACACAATGTTTTATGTTCTTTTGGGTTTGTATACCCAGTAATGGGATTGATAGGTCGAATGGTAGTTTTAAGTTATTTGAGAAATCGCCAAACTGCTTTCCACGATAGCTAAACTAATGTACATTTCCACCAGCAGTGTATAAGCATTCCTTTTTCTCTAAAACCTCATCAGTATCTGTTATTTTTTAACTTTTTAATATAGCCATTCTGATTGGTGTGAGATGGTATCTCACTGTGGTTTTGATTTGCATTTCTCTAATGATTAGTGACATTGAGCATTTCTTCATATGCTTGCTGGTTGCATGTATATCTTCATTTGAAAAGTATCTGTTTGTGCTCTTCACCCACTTCTTAAAGGGATTATTTTTTGCTTGTTAATATGTTTCTGTTTATTATAGATTCCAGATACTAGACCTTTGTTGAATACATCATTTGCAAATATTTTCTTCCATTCTGTAAGTTGTCTGCTTACTCTATTGATACTTTCCTTTGCTGTGCAGAAGATACTTAGTTTAATTAGGTCCCATTTTCCAATTTTTGTTTTTATTGCAATTGATTTTGGCATTTTCATCATGAAATTTTTGCCCCCTAGTCCTACATCCAGAATGGTATTTCCTAGGTTATCTTCCAGGGTTTTTATAGAAAAAATTAATTTTAAAAATTAGTTAATACAATTTAAGAAAAGAAATGGCACTATATTTTTATATTATGTGGGTTTAGTCACTGTCAACTAACATTTCACATACATTCACAAAATCCGGAGGGTAACATTGCTATTAGGTAACATCGTTTTTTTAGGACTTTTTTCACTGAGCAAAATCATTTTGTACCAATGGATTATTTCTCTTTATTACTGAGTACTATTCCATTGTATAGATATATTACCATTTGTTTATGAATTCATATGTTGAAGGACATTTCAACTTTACCTATTAAAAATGGCAATTAAAAATAAAATGTTTTAAAAATATTATCAACATTCACATGTTTTTTTTCATGGACATAGGTTTTCATATCCTAATGACAAATGACTAGGAGTAAAATGCCTGCATCACATAATAGGTGCATGTTTAACTTTTTAAAAAAGTTTTGTGGGTATACAGTAGGTGTATATATTTATAGAGTAACTGAGGATGTTCTGATACAGGCATACAATGTGAAATAACCACATTGTGAAGATGTTTAACTGCTTAAGACATTGCCAAACTGTTTTCCAAAATGGTTGCACTATTTTTTTTTTTTCTGGAAACAACAGTGTAAGAAATACGCCTTCCTCCACATCCTTGCCAACATTCGATATGATCAATCTTCACAATTACAGCCTATCAATAATTATGTAGTGGTATCTTATCGTGATTTTGATTTGCATTTCTGTAATGACTAAATGATATTGAGCATCTCTTTTTTTGCTTATTACCATCTCTATATCATCTTTGATGGCAAGCATTTTCATATATTTTGCCCATTTCTATTCAGTTGTTGTATTATTATTAATAACACAGTTACTATATTATTATATTCTGGATAAAAGCACTCTATTAGATACATATTTTCCAAATATTTTCTCCCAGTCTGTAGCTTGTACCTTTTTTTTCCCTTTTGTCAAACTTTATTTTAGTATCAGGGTACAGGTGTAAGTTGTTTATATCAGTATATTGCATGATGCTGAGGTTTGGGGTACGAATGTCACCCAAGTAGTGAGCATAGTACCCAATAGGTACTTTTTTTCAACCCTTACCCACTTCTCTCTCTATCCTCTCTCCTATATTTCTCAGCATCTAGTGTCTCTTGTTCCAATTTGTATGACCATGTGTACTCAATGTTTAGCTCTCGCTTATAAGTGACAACATGTGGTATCTGGTGTTCTGCTTCTGTGTTAGTCTACCTAGGAATAATGGTTTCCAGCTGCATCCATGTTGCTACAAAGAACATGATTTTGTTCTTTTTATGGCTGCATAGTACTCCATGGTGCATACATACTACATTTTCTGTATCCAGTTCCCCATTGATGGTCACCTGAATTGATTCCATACTTTTGTTATTATGAGCTGTAGCTTGTCTTTCGTTCTCCTCACAGTATCTTCCAAATAACAGAAGCTTTTAAATTTTAATGACACCAAATTTATTAATTTTTTCCTTTTTGATTGTGCTTTCAGCTGTTGTGTCTCAGAAATCTTGACCTTTTATACAAGGTCATAGAGATTTTCTCCTATGAGTTCGTCTACAAGTCTTGTTTCATTAAGACTTATTTCTAGGTCTGTGATCCATTTTGAGCTTACTTTTGCATATGCTGCAAGGCATCAATCAAAGTATATTGTTCTGAAAGTTTATATCCAATTGTTCCCAGATCACTTGGTTTTTAAGACTATCATTTCTCCACAAAATTGTTTTTCACTTTTGCTAAAAATCAATTGTACATGTTTATGTCTACTTCTAAGTTATCTATCCTGTTCCATTGATTTATTTCTCTACATTAATGTCAACAGCATACAGTCTTGATCACAAGCTTTATAGTCAATCTTGAAATAAAGTGGTACATCTAACTATTTGTTCTCTTTCTCCCATATATTCTTTCTCCTATTTTTCAGGCAACTTTTGGATTATCTTAGTATTTTGTATAATTCAATTTTAGATCCTTGGTTGGCTAATAGTATAAGAACTTTACAATAATATATATCCTTCTAGCTTTTGCTTTTATTTTCATACATTATACATATATTACAATAATATTGTTATTATTTTTTTGTTTAAACACTTCATATCTTTTTAACAGTTTGAAAATATCCATTTCAGTATTTTTATTGTATTTCCAAGGTTATATAACTATTATCACAGTCTCATTTTAGAATACTTTCGTTCCTCCTTAAAAACAAAAAAGAAAAAGAAAAACATACCCATTAGCTGTCACCTCCCATTTCTCTCCTGAGATTGAAGCCATCCTTATTCTGTTTCTATAGATATCCATATTCTGGGCATTTCATATCAATGGAATCATAAAATAAGTTGTCTTTTGTAATTAGTTTCTTCACTTTGCATAATGTTGTCAAGGTTCATCCATGTTGTAGCATGCACTGACTGGTACTTCATTTTTTATTGCCAAATAGTATTCAGTTATCTGTTTTGCAACATGTTATATTTGAACAGTTACTTCTACCTTTCAATTATTATTAATAAAACTACTATGAACATTTGTGTAGAAGTGTTTTGTGGATATATGTTTTTAATTCTCTTAGTGGAAATGAAAATGCTTGGTAATAAGGTATCTTCATGTTTAATCTTCTGAGTGTTTACTAAGCTGTTTTCCAAAGTGGCTACACCATTTTAAATTTTCACCAGCAATGCATTAGGGTCCATTTTCTCCACATCCTTGACAATGTTTCTTACATGTTTTCTTGATCATAGCCATTTTAGTGGATGTGAAGTGGTAGTTTTGATTTTTACTTATCTAAAAAAATGACTAATGATGCTCTTGATCTTTATTATTATTATTATTATTGCTTATTGGCCACTTAAACAAATTCATTGAAGAAATGCATATTCAAATTCTTTGCTCATTTAAAATTTTTTTATTGTTCAGTTATAGGCATTCTTTATGGCTTCTGAATACAAATCTCTGATCAGACATAGATTTGAAAATAATTTCTGTAAAAAAGCCAGCTGCAGTTTTGATAGACACTGCATTGTCTATAGTTCAATTTAGAGTACTGCCATCTTAACAGTATTAAGTTTTCCAATCCATGAACACAAGATGTTTTTTCACTTATTTAGATTGTCTTTAATTGCATGAAATGAAATTCCATGAAATTAATTTTATGGTTTTTAGTGTATAAGTTTTACACTTTTATTAAATGTATAACTGAATACTTTATTATTTTTGATGCTATTATAAAATTTTTAATTTTATTCTCACAATGTTTATTGATAATGTATCAAAAAACAATAGATTTTTGTGTATTGATCTAATGTTCTGAAGCCTTACTGAACTCATGTATTAGTTCCAGTAGTTGTATGCGTGAGTACATGTGTTTCTTAGGATATCAGGATACATACAAGACCATGAAATCTGCAAATAAAGATAGTTCTATTTCTTCCTTCACAATCTGGATACCTTTTGTTTCTTTATGTTGCCTAATTACCCTATCTGATTCTCCAGTGCAGTGGTAAATACAAGTGACTAGAGCAGATACCCTTGTCTTGCTCCTGACCTTAGAAGTAAAGCATTCCGCCTTCACTGTTAAATATGAAGTTATCCATGGGTTTCTTGCATATAGCCTAAACCAAGTTAAGGAGGTTGTTTTCTATTCCCAGTTTGTTAAGTGTTTTTATCATGAAATGGTATTGTATTTTTTTAATGTTTGCTGCCTATGCTGAGATGATAATATGAAGTTTATCCTTTCTTCTATTAATACGGTTTATTATACTAATTGATTTTCAGATATTAAACAAACCTTGCATTTCTAAGATAAATCCCACTTGGTCATGTTGTATGTGGCATAACTTTTTTTCTGAGACAGAGTCTCGCTTTGTCACACAAGCTGGAGCACAGTGGTATGATCGCAGATCACTGTAGCCTGAGACTTTAAAACTCATGTGATCCTTCCACCTCCTGAGTGGCTGGAATAACAGATATGTGCCACCACACCCAGCAATTAAATTTTTTTTGCAGTGACAGGGTCTCCCTATGTTGTCCAAGCTGGTCTCAAACTCCTGTGCTCAAGCAGTCCTCCCACCTCAGCCTCTTAAAGTGCTGGGATTACAGGAATTTGTCACTGCACCCAGCCTGTATACACACCTTTTATATGTTGCTGGATTCAGTCCAATAGTAGTTTGTTGAGGAGCTCTTTTTTATATGAATATCCTAATATTCAGATGGTTTATCGATTTGTAGTTTTCTTTAATGTCTTTGATTTTGGTATTAGAATAAACATGACATTATAGAATAAGTTAAGAATGTCCCCTCCTTCTGCATATTTTGGAAGAGTACAGAAAAATATTGATTCTTTGAATGTTTGGTAGAATTCACAATGAAGCCATCTGGGCCTAGGCTTTTCTTTGTGGAAAGTTTTCTAATTGCTATATTGATATATTTAGTTGTTTTAGTTCTCTTAACAATTTTAATCAAGAGACAATTGAAAAAGAAATATGCAATTATATTGCCTTTTGTAATTATCTTTATATTACCTTTCTGTTAATTATGTTTTTCCATGTGGATTCAAATTATTGTCTAATGTCTTTACTTTCAGTCCGATAAACTTCCATTTGCATTTCTATTAGTCATGTCTTCCAGCAGCAAATTATCTGTTTATTTCTTTTTTTATTTTTGAAATGTCTTTGTCTTCATTTTTGGAAAACAGTTTTTTTAATATAAGCTTCATGTTAATGCTTTTTAAAAATTTTCATCACTTTGTCATCTCATTGCCTCTGGCCTCTATTATTTTCAGAATAATTTACTATTAATCTTATTGTGATTTTCTTGTACATGATGAGTTGTTTTTCTCTTACTGCTTTAAAGATATACTTTCTTTTGACTTTTAATATTTTCACTGCACTGTATATAAGTTAAAATTTTATTTTTTTGCATTTATTCTACTCGGAGTTATTTAGCTTCTTGGATGTGTAGATTAATAGGTTTCCTCACATTCAGGAGGTTTTTAGCCATTTTTTCATAAAATGTTTTCTTCTGTCCCCTTTCACACTCTCTCCTTTGGTACTCTCATTACATACATGTGGATTAACTTAATGGGCATGCCACATTTCTCTGAATCTCTGGTGGGTTTTTTGCAAATTTCTTCTTTATTTTTTAACATCTATTTTAGGTTCAGGAGTACATGTGCAGGTTGTTATATAGGTAAATTCTGCATCACGAGGGTTTGCTGTACAGATTATTTCATTACCCAAGTAATGAGCATAGTAACTGATTGATAGGTAGTTTTTCAATCCTCACCCTTCTCCCAACCTTCACCCTCAAGTAGACCCCAGTGTCTGTTGTTCCCTTCCTTGTGTCCATATGTACTCAATGTTTACCTTGCAATTAGAAGTGAGAGTATTTGGCTTACTGTTCCTATGTTAGTTCACTTGGGACAATGACCTCTAGCTCCATTCATGTTGCTGCAAAGGACATGATCTCATTCGTTTTTGTGGCTGCATAGTATTTCATGCTGTATATGTACCACCTTTTGTTTTTTATTGCATTTTAGGTTTTGGGATACATGTGAAGAACATGCAAGACTGTTGCATAGGTACACACATGGCAGTGTGATTTGCTGCCTTCCTCCCCATCACCTATATCTGGCATTTCTCCCCATGCTATCTCTCCCCCAACTCCCCGCCACCCTCTGTCCCTCCCCTATTTTCCCCCGACAGACCCCAGTGTGTGATGCTTCCCTCCCTGTGTCCATCGATGATAAACTGGACAGGGAAAATGTGGCACATATACACCACGGAATGCTATGCAGCCATAAAAAACGATGAGTTTGTGTCCTTTGTAGGGACATGGATGAACCTGGAAACCATCATTCTCAGCAAACTGACACAAGAACAGAAAATCAGACACCGCATGTTCTCACTCATAGGTGGGTGTTGAACAATGAGAACACATGGCCACCTTTTCTTTATCCAGTCTGCTGCTGATGGGCATTTAGGTTGATTCTCTTTTTTATGGTGAATAGTGCTGTCATGAACATATATGTGTATGTGTCTTTATGGTAGAATGATTCTATCTTTGTGAATAGGTTTTATATTATTTCTTCTCTCTGCTACACACATTGCATCATTTCTAATCATTTATCCTCAAGTTCACTAATTATTTATTTAGCACTGAAACCAACTATTGAGGTCATCTAGTGATTTTTTAATCACTCTTATTTCACTTTTCAATTTCAAAACTTTCATTTGAATCTTTTAAACAATTTCTATCACTTTGTTGACATTTTTTATTTGATGGAATAAAATAAAAATTTTATCTTTTCTGGGGCTAGGACAGGGGGAGATGGGGAATTGTTTTTTAACGGATATAAAGTTTCAGTATTGCAAGATAAGAAGAAGTTCCATATACTGGATTGCACAATAATGTGAATATATTTAACACTACTGAACTATCCACTTGAAAATGGTTAACACGATGTTATATATATTTTACCACAACTTTTCAAAGTTTAAAGGCTAAACATATCTTTCATGATCTGACCCATCTATTTTCTTTAGCTTCATTTCTAATCATCTCTGGGACCCTTCTCTGAACCCTATGTGCCAGTCATCCTGAGCTACTTACCATTTACTAAACTCTCTATCAGTTCTGCTATTACTCCCTCTTAGATACAGTGCTCTCACTCATCTGGCCTTGCAAGCCTACTTGTTTTTCTGAACAACTTTACTGAGATATATTTCTCATGATGTATAATTCGCCCATTTAAACTGCATAATTCAGTGGTTTTTGGTATATTTACAGATGAGTTCAACCATCACCACAGTCAATTTTAGAATACTGTAATCATTACAAAGTGAAACTCTGTACTCATTAGCTATCACTCACCAATCTACCCATACTCCTTACAGCCCAGTTCTATGCAACCATTACTCAACTTTCTGTCTCTATAGATTTGTTTCTTCTGGACATTTCATACTAGTGGAATCATATAACATGTGATCTTTTGTGACTGAATTCTTGTGGAATATCCATACCATGGAATATTATTTGACCGCAAAAAGGAATGAAGTACTGACATGCGTTTTTTGCACAAATTAACCTTGAACCCCTATTTGTGTTTCATGCCAAAGATTTGAAGTCTCTTTCCCCCAGGAAGTATTCATTGACACCCTTAAGATTTAGTCAAGTGATCTTTCCAAAAAATGTCTTTCCCTCTATTATAGTCTTTAATTAGCCAGTGTATCTCCAATAGATTGGAAACTCTTTTTGACAACCATAAAATGTTACACAAAATATATGAAGATATTTTATTAATTTTTTCTTATAATATCTCATCAATATAAGGAGAGTTGGCTCCAATTAGCCCAATTTAGAAACAGACATAACAAGATGATTGTTTCTCAATCCTGGCTTCACAATATAATGACCGAAAGAGCTCTTAGAAAATCAATGCCTGTTCATGTCTTTGCCTAATTTTTATGGGGCTGTTTTTTCTTGAAAATTTGTTTAAGCTCCTTATAGATGGTGGATATTAGACCTTTGTTGGATGCACACAACACAAGTTTACCTAGGTAAAGAACCTGCACATGTACCCATGAACTTAAAAGTTCAAAAAAAAAAATTAATGCCTGGGCCCCACTTCTGGTCAATTATATCACAGTCCATGAGTGGGAGGGTGGGGGATATAGGAGCTAGGTACTAAAACATCAGTACTGTTTAAGAGTTTCCCAGCTGACACACAGTCAGAATTTAAAACTACTGAATTTAAATAATTATAGAATCTAAACAACAAAAAGTCTTTAGTCATCTACCACAATATGTTGCATGCGTAATTACACAGTACTGTAGTCATTAGGTCATGACTTTTACTATTTTTTAATATATCTACTCTGAATATTTCTGAACACTTTTAATTCTTTGACCTTAAAGCAGGAATTTATAGTGAATACATAATTGCCCTGAAACCAACCACTGTTTTGGCCCTCTAAATGGACAGTTGCATATCTCTCATCTCTGTATATTAATTGTCTCTTTTTTGTATATCTGTTAAATTTATACACTTTCTTGACTATAAGGAGTATGACAAACTATTCTCATTATAAACTGCAATGCCATTTACCCAGTAAAATTTTTGGATTATTCAAATTCTGCCAAACCTGGTACTGCATCGCTGTAGACTGCATTGAAAAGACATTTCCCTAGTTCTTCCAATTATAAGAAAGGGCAAGCAGGGAAGACAAAACTTTTTTTTTTTTTTTTTTTTTTTTTTCGAGATAGAGTTTCACTCTTGTCGCCCAGGCCAGAGTGCAGTGGCACAATCTTGGCTCACTGCAACCTCTGCCTTCAGGGTTCAAGTGATTCTCTTGCCTCAGTCTCCCAAGTAGCTGGGATTACAGGCGCCTGCCACCATGCCCAGCTAATGTTTTGTATTTTTAATAGAGACAGGATTTCACCATGTTGGCATACTGGTCTGGAACTCCTGACCTCAGATGATCCACCCACCTCAGCTTCCCAGTTTTGGGATTACAGACAGGAGCCACCATGCCGGCCAACAAAACTTTTTAAACTTCTTGGATGTTTCCGATAGCATTTTACGCAGCTAATAACTTTGCCAAGAATGTATCTTATTTTCAGTATTCTAAACTAACTTGTGTCTTTCTCATTATGAAATTTGAAAACCTTATTTGGAGGAAAATTATCATATAAAAAATCAAATAAGTTTCTGATTATAAGACATCTCCAACAAACACATTTGAAGATTATAAATGAGCAAAAAACTGGTTTCTCTATGTTAAGATATAGCAAAGTGATGTTTTATCCTTATAATGACAAAGGCTGTTTAGGTTAAGGATTGGTTAAATATACAGAGGATGACAGAGACAACAGGGAAAGGAAAATGACACACATATACCCAATTTTTAAAATAAATTTACATAAGAAAGTATAAGCAGTACAGACAGGAAGGATAATTTTAGTAATAACATCTATAACAATCCATCTTTAAAATGAAGAATGTCTATAACAGCATATTAGATTTTTCTTATAACAAAAAGGTGGATTTATTATTATAGTCCAGATATCTCCTTCTACTTTAAGAAAGAATAAAATTACCCTAATGATGTACAGTGTAATCTTTAGACCTGGGGCATACAAGTGATAAATATTCACAAAAGCCTAATCTTACTTGGTATTGGATATATGGAGTGCCATAGGCATGAACATTATAATATTGGAGTCTCTTTCCATCTTTCTTTCTTCAGTTTAGCATTTAAAAAAACCCAGATTGAGTTAATTTATACAAGATTTATTAGTGTTAGGAAATGAAAACTGTTTGAATGTATTACACACTCTTGAACTTGAGAAGCCCTTTATGAAGCTTTCGAAATTATCTCCAATGAAAGGCATGTAACAATGTTTACTTCTTTTCTAGACTTTCTTTTATTTTAGCCTTTGGTGTGCTCTTTTTGACGTTAATAGTTACATAGAAGAACAAAAAATTGATCCAGAATCAAATATATTTTCTGTTTCCTAACCTGTATACCCTTCCAAATAGCTAGTGTTATGCAGCTCAAGTGAGGCAGAGCTGGACCCTAAACAGGTGGACACATCTGTTCCAGTCCATCAGGCTTGACTAACACTGTGTTCTGTATTCATTATGGTTTTTATCCCAAATTATAGTGTCAATCTATTCAGAATTAATATGTATTACTCTACCACTTGTTACGAAAATTTCAGTTTATTTATTGGACCAAATCCTGTCTTAATCACTTAGATACAATTCCCACTGAAAACCTAAAACACAGAGTGTGTCCAGATGTTATATTTTCACATCATGTCAAAAGATATTTTTGCATAAGTGAATAATACTGCTAATCCCAATGTGGATTCTTTATGTATCAATAGTGAAAATTGGTTTGAAATTTTAGGTCATTGATTTGAATCACTTGTAATTACTTTTTCCAACACATGTTATATTCTAGTATGTTTACTTTCAGTATGAAGAGGAGGTTGACAAGTTATTCACTTAGAATGAAGCTTATATTGTTGTTAATCCTTGGGAAATTATACTTTTAGTTCCCTTCTCCCCTTTGTGTTGGGTAGTTTTAAAGACTGCCGGTCCTTGAAGTCACAAATCTGTTTTATTATAACATGATGAATCAATTGTGATGGTTAATATTGTCAACTTAATTGGATTGAAGTATGCAAAGTATTGTTCCTGGGTGTGCCTGTGAGGGTGCTGTCAAAGGAGATTAACATTTGAGTCAGTGGGCTGGGAGAGACAAATCCACCCTCAATCTGGGTAGGCACAATCTTTAATCAGCTGCCAGCATGGCTAGAATAAAGCAGACAGAAGAAAGTGGAAGGACGAGACTGGCTGAGTTTTCCGGCCTCCATCTTTCTCCCGTGCTGGGTGCTTCCTACCCTGAACATGGGATCCCCAAGTTTTCAGCTTTTGGACTCTTGGAACTATACCAGTGGTTTTCTAGGGTCTCTCAAGCCTTCGGCCACAGACTGAAGCCTCCACTGTTGACTTTCCTACTTTTGAGGTTTGGGGACTTGGACTGGCTTCCTTGCTTCTCAGCTTGCAGACAGCCTATTGTGGGGCTTCACCTTGTGATTGTGTCATTCAAAACTCCCTTTCATATATATATATTTACACACACATACACACACATATCTTATTAGTCCAGTGCCTTTAGAGAACCCTGACTAATAAATCACTTCACTGTCATTTTCTCTTTCCTCTTCTATGTTCTCTGAAGCTCACTAAATATGTGGATTTCATGGAGGAGAAAAGTTGCTAATTCATAGTTATTGTGTAAAGGTTAATCTGGCTAACATCCTTCAAATAACTTTCCCACCAGCAATGATTTTCTTCTATTTTTTTTTTTTTCCTGGTTGATTTGGAGATAGGCAAGTCTCAGAAGCTGATGAAAATTAAAAGCAAAATATTTTTTCAAAAATTAGTCCAGAAATTTGATGGAAGAAAAAGATACTAAGTAATATACTCCATGGATGTATATGTTAAGTTTTCAAAACCACAGAAAATAAAAAGGACAAACAACAGCCGACACTAGTGAGAATAATAACAAAATCACAAATCCATTTCCCTTCCACTCCAAGGTTAATTTGGAAAGAAGAGGAAGATGCATTATCACATTTTTAATCAGCAACTCCACTTCCCTACTATAGCATATGAAATGGCAATAGTGCCTATTGCAATACAAATCCTTTTAACTTGAGGTATCAAATATGAAGAAATTAAGACACAAGTTGAAAACAAGATCAGAGAAGAATGATCAGAATTTCCCTTACAAAAAATGGCCCCTCATCTCTGTGCCTTTTTTTAACTTATTCTTGGTTGCAACACAAAGGAAATATTTTCTTCAGATGTTACTGATTCAATGCCAGGCACTGCCCAATAACTCACTTCAGAGTCAATCATGCTAAGTATACAAGTCCTGACTAAATTATTTGAACAAACTGCATTGCAATTATTAGACATGTTATGAGAAAATGTAAACAGCTTGACCAGCAAATTTCCAATACATTTCCCCCCTCAGGTAAGCCTAAAACTTAAAAATAAGACTCCAGAGACTCTGACATTCTTCTCATCACATAACACATACCGGCAGAGAATAAAAAGGAAAAAGAAAAAGACATGAATATTTGAAAAGGCCTTTTGAATCTTGCAGGCATAAAGTAGAAGTATATATCATTCTCTCAGACCCGGAGTCCATGCAGATACGCATTGAAAGACATGCTTTGTACCATCATCCTCAGCTGATATGTCAACGTAAAAGAATTCATTCTCACCTTTTCAGAGTGTCTGTCATTAGGTACATTAATATGGATGAACTAGCGAAAAAATCACAAAGTAGTAAGAGAGGTGAGTTTAAAGGAATAAAGGCCTTAAACTAGATTTAAGTTGGGCTTAAATTTGAGAACTAAACTTGGGGTTTCTATAATTAACTTTTTTTCTCTACTTATCTTGGAAGAAAAAACATTACTAATTAGATTTTCCCTTGAAGTCTATTTACCAGTATTTCACTAAACATTCCTTAAGCTTTCCTGTAAGTGAAGGAATGGAACTGATGTGGACAAGTTAAGGAAGATTTCTTTTTGCTGTCATAACATCCCTTATTTAAATGCATCACATTTGACAGTAGAAAACAGAAGTATTTGCTTCTCCAATTCATTCTATGACACAAATACTGTTAATTCACGATCAGTTAAGTAGTAACCGAAATGCATTTTATTACCAAAATTCTTACCAAAAATGTCAATAAGCATAGACATCTCTATAACATTGAATATTCAAAATAAGTTTCTGTTAATTCATATTCCATTCCTACATATAATCTTTATAACACCTAGTTCAATATTTAAGTCATAATTGTACCGGATTACTGTGTATCATTACTTGGGAAAAAATTTGCCATGAATACACTAACAATTTATTTAATAAATTTGATACCGATTTTTAAAAGAAAAGAAAAAAATGAGAGAACAATATGATGTTATTTATAGGGCAACAGCACATAACTTGAGATTTTATTCAAAAATTTTCTTAGGTGTCAACCAAGATATTTCTGTTACTGTTGAAATTTTAAGGTAAAATTATTTTATCAAACCATTACAGAACTTATGTTTTGCGGAATTCAAATTTACTTAAAAAAGAGAAAAGAAAGGAACTTTACATTTGTTTACTTCTTGCTAATTTTTAAATCTATCAAATAGTTTTCAACTCTTACATTTCATAATTAACATAATGCCTCAGTGTTAATCTTGAGGTTTCAATCTGAAAAATGAGTTCATTTTAATGTCTAATCCAAACAGGTAATTTTAGCAAGAATTATAGAATTACTCAGAAATGTCTAGTAAATTATATTTTTAATATAGTTGCATCTGATACACTATTGAACAGATGCACAAATGTTACATTTCTCTTTCTCTATACTTGATTGGGGGCTTTACAGTATCTTATCTGGATCAAACCCCAAATTTTATTTTAGACAATTTTATTGTGTTAATCGCAGTTTTAAAGGTGGTCAAAGTGGCTGCTTTGGCCATAAGGATGTGGCTACTAACATGGTAACAGAAGAACAAGAGGACTCTTCGAGATATTGAGACCTTCGACAACACCTCCATCAAAGAGAAGCCCCTCAATGTTGTTGACCTCATCTGAGGGACTATCCCACTACCTAGCCACAGCCAGGGTTCCATCTTCAGGTGGGGGGCTGAGGAACAGGAGGAGGGGGGAGAGAAGGAAGCTAAGGGATGAACATCTTGTCATTTTTTTCTTTCAATAAATGTCACTTTTTGAGGCAAAACATTTATAAAGAACTTATAAAGAAAAAAGGTTTAATTGGCTCATGGTTCTGCAGGCTGTGCAGGAAGCATAGGGGCATCTCCTTGGCTTCTGGAGACACCTCAGGAAACTTACAATCATGTTAGAAGGCAAAGGGTGATCAGACACCTCACATGGCCAGAGCAAGAGGAAGTGGAGGGATGCTACACATTTTTAAACAAACATATCTTGCAGGAACTCACTGGCTATCAAGAGGACGGCATCAGGGTGGTGGTGCTAAACCATTTTTGGGAGCCCTCCCCCTGTGATCCAGTGATTTCCCACCAGGACCTACCTCTAACATTGGAGATTACAAATACAATTCAACATGAGATTAAGGCGGGGGCACAGATCTAAACTGTATCAATAGTATTCATCACCTTCTAACATATAATAAAATGGATTTACTTACTATATTTATTGTTTATTGTATGCCTCACCCCAAGAGGGCTGTGCTTTTTGTCTTTTTCTCACTCATGTATTCTAGACACCTAAAATGAAGTCTTGCCTGTTAGAATCACTTAGTTAATATGTGTTTATTTGAAGTGTTGAATTAAAATTTTTATTTGCAGTGAGTCCAAAGTAGTTTATGCTAAGTAACACAGACCTTTAATATTTTTAGTAAACTTTTAATGAGGAATAATTTTAGATTATTATTTTTGATAATATGGAGAGTTATCACATAAACTTTACCCAGCTTTCTTTAATATTAACATTTTACATAATCATGGTACACTTGTCAAAATGAAGACATTAACATTGGCTCAATGCCACTAAACGACAGACTTCATTCATATTTTACCAGAGCTTTCATTAATGTCCTGTCTGTCCTCCAGGATCTAGTCCAGTTTATCACATTGTCCTTCACCATATGTATGTCACCATGCCTTCTCAACTCTCTTAACAGTTTCTCAGTCTTGCCTTATATTTCACAACCTTGGCACTTTTGAAGAATTCTGGCCAGATGGAATGTCACTCAATTTGAATTTGCCTGTATTCTCATTCTTAAATGGGCTGATTGGGTGTTCAGGAAGAACACCACAGAGGTGCGATACCCTTTTCCTTACATCAAAACAAGCGGTGGAGGATATCAACATGATTTATCACTGGTGATGTTAACCTTGATCAATTGGTTCCCATGTTGTCTTCCAGGTTTCTACACTATAAAGTTATTGTTTTCCCTTTCCATACTCTAAGTTTTATAAGCAATTTCTTAAGTCTAGTCCACACTCAAAAGACATGAAATTAAGCTCTACCTCCTGGATATGAGCATCTACATATTTTTTCTGGAATGCACCTATAAGGAAGACTGATTCCTTCTCCTTCATTTATGCATTCATTGTTTATCTAAGTATGAACTAGCTGTATTTATCATATTCTTTGGATTATAATTCAATATAATCACTATTTACTTTGTTGCCAAAATAGTTCCACCTTTGGTCATTGGGAGAGTCTTTCGAGTTTGCTTCTGTTCATTAAAATATTAAGAAAAATTTTTCACATACTCCACAATATTTCTGAAAATTTCCATAAGTGTTTATTATAAAATAGTCACTCTTTTTCTTAAATTCCCCCGCAACACCTATTACAAAATATTGTTTCTAGTACAGCTTTCCTGAGGCTTCAGTAGTGGAGTAAATCACTGCACAGTACAGAAGATAACTTAAGATGGTTTATACACACTCATGGTTCCAAAATAAGATCCCCTCAATCACAGTCAGTGTGGCTACTTTCTCTCTTAACATTCTGCAGTCTCCTGTGGCCTCTTGATCCCTCATGAGTTTTCTCACAGTTGTCCTCCCTTTTGCGAACCTTGCAATCCCCCCAAATATACAATTTGTTTTTTAGGTAGGCAATTCAGCTTTCTCCTTGTTTACAGTAAACTTACAGATGGTTCCATGGGGCTTTATATTTTGCAATAAACACAAACTACCAATGTATTTTGCTGTAGAATTCAATTTTCTTCCATGGGAATAAAATATGTTGTTAGTTGCAGGTTGAAATTTTTTCCTCTAATTTATATTTTGAAATATTCAGTGAAAGGGAGTTTAAAAGAATCTGCAGCAAGAAGCCAAAGACTTATGGCTTCCTAAAAAGACCGTTTTTAAAGAAAAAAATATATATATGGTCTTTTTAGGTCAGTGCTAAAGAGATAGTTTACCAGAAGTACGTGGTAGGATGTCCTGGAAATTAGTTGTCACAGTGATTTCTTTGGATATATAAAAGACGGTCACTGGGTTTTTTATATATCTATGGCCTTTTCCTAATTTTCAATGCTTAGCACTGCAGCAAAGAAGCATGAAGTAGGGAGCTTACATATACCTCAATGAGGTCTAAATCTTTCTAAATCACATTTCCTGTTTGATTCAATAGATTTTTCCATAAGACAGACAGAAAGCACAGCCTAGTGGGAATATAGGATGGGACAAGCTTAGGAAAAAGTGCAGACTGAGCAACTTTCAAAGATTGATGGAGTAATTCTTGGAGTGGATTACACTCTAAGATCTATTGCAAGCCAAACTGGCAAAAGGAAAATAGGTCTGGGAGAGATGCCAAACAGAGTGAGTACTAAGGTGAAGATAGGGTCAACTCACAAATAAGGGAAATATAGGCCAGAATGTAAAGACTTTGTGTTTTTAAAGTACTTGGCAAGAATGCAGGAGATGGATTTGGAATTAGATTTCCTTTATGAACTATTTTGGAAATATTGTAGAGAAAAGCATCCATAACCAAACAAAACTATTCAGCAGAACCACGAATCCATAACAACACCCTACTAGCAGTACCCACGGCAGCCTATACAACTTCCAGCCAAAGTGCCTGTAAAGATTCCGTAAATCATGAAAACTCACACACAATTAAAAAGTAAGACCGAGAAGCAGCCTGAAGACAGAGTATGGATAGATTGTCAGTAGCTTAAGGTAGTTGATTTGGATGGAAAAAAATTTACCTTATTTCATTTAATGAAAAGTAATGACGATCTATAAAAATGAAGAAAGCTGGTTCTTACTCCTTCAATGACATGCACTTGATACAGAAGGCAAAGGTCTACACACAAAAGTCTTCCAGAAACCAAGTGAGCAGAAGGTGAAAACAACTCTTGGAAACAGATTACATGCTGAGATGTGTAGCTCACATTAAAGTGGTTCAGGAGATTTTAGGGGAGTGTGAATCCCATCAAAGAGCCAAACGAGAAAGGAAATGAAGCTCTCTTGACTACATGCTAAACATCCCAGTTTTGTATGTGCTTCTAAACACTTAAGAACAATGGCAAGTGAAGTATGATACTTGGAAAGTATTAATAGTACTGGAAACAAGTGTGATTGTAGCTGTTTTACAGGCCTCCTTGAGTTACCTGGAACAGTAAGCAGAGATGAAGGGGAAAGGGCTGGCACCTGTTTAAATTTGGAGCCTGTCAGAAAACTCCCCCTCACTTTTTGGAGCGGCAGAGACATATTTACCACGTGGCTAATAATACCGGAGTTACAGGACCGTTTACTCTTTTGGGTCGCTTCCAAAGCCCCATGCCAAATTTTATATTCATAAATTTACATTATTTTTTTATAAAGGACTGCCAAAGTTGTATAAGCCTGAAGCTTCACAAAACCTTGATCTGCTTCTGGGAGCAGAGGAAAAAGTTTAAGGCCATATGTCATGGCCCTACCCAACAAACACACACAAGTCCTCTCTCTCCCACTCTATTAGTGGTCATTACTATGTTGAATTTTAACCCAGACTCCAAGGCAAAGGTCTTTCTGTTTTGTAAGAAGTAAAAGTTTAAGCATATTTCTCCTACAGACTTCTGTGACTTATCACAGCCCCTTCCCACGTGTCTTTTTATTATTCACACAGTGCCCTACGTATGTTATGTGGATATTAGTATGTTTACTTTAAAGAATGCTTTTTTGATTATGAGTAAAGAGATAGCTACATGACCAACAGAGAAAAACTAGCGAAGAAAAATGTAAAAATTATACCACAATTTCACCTCTCTGAGATAACCACTACTAAAATGTATTCCTCACCAGTTACTATTTGGATTTATATTTTTCACTGAATTATATTTTGTACACAATTTGGTATACTATCATTTTCACTTAGCATTGATTGTCTGCTTTAAATATTATTTTTACATACTGAAAAAAATATTCTTTCACATAGATATAGTCTAATTTACTTAGCCATCCCCTTATTGTTGATTATTTAGGTTGTTTCCACCTTTTTTTTTTTTAAATAAATAAAGCTCTGCTGGGCATGCCCAATTGAAAGTTTTGTTCTAATTTTTCTCTATGAATATATTCCTAGGAGTCAAAAGTTATTAATTTACTTTTACTCTAGAAATATGCCAATTCAAATCCAAAAACAGTAAGAATTTACACACTTTAATGTGTATTTATTACTACTCGATATTAATCTTTATTTATTTGAATACAATAATAGTATCTGTGATTTTTTTCATCCATATTTATTAAATTCCTGGAAAAAATTAAATATACAATTATGTTTTGGACTGTTTATCATCTTATAAATTGGTTGATCATATTCTATCATAATATAACAGAACCTTTATATTTTCATGTGAATGTTTTGGTAACTCCATAAATTAACTTGATTGTTCTCATATCTCACATATTCTCATATGTGCTCCTAATTTTTCCTTTGCATTATCACTTTATAATCTTCTTTGACTTTTTAAAAATGTCTACATAGTCAAATCTGTCTTCTTCTTTGCAGATTTTTATATGTCAATGCAGGATATAAGGTGTTTAGAAAAATTCAATGGTGAAATTCACTATAATTTGCCTGAAATTCAGCCCTTCTCAAAAAATTATTCAGTGTATGCTATGGTTAAGCTGTTTGTTGTTTCCTCCAAAATGAGGTTGAAACTTAATCCCCAGCACACAGTATTAAGAGGTGGGGTCTTTAGAAAATGATTGGGTCAAAAAGGCTCACTCTCACTGACAGGATTACAATCTTTTAAAAGAGGTTGAGAGGGCAAATCCGTCTATTCCATCCCTTCCATCATGTGAGAACATAACGTTCATGCCCTCCAGAGAACACAGCACCAGGACTCCACCTTAAAGCAGAAAGCTGCCCTCACCAGACATTGACCTTGGTGGCCTTAACTGATTCTTAATCTTGGACTTCTCAGCCTCCAGAACTGTAAGAAATAAATTTCTCTTCTTTACAGATTACCCAGTTTCAGCTGTTTTGATACAACAGCACAAATGGACTAAGACACTGTATCTACCATTTGAGAGTATGTTATGGGGATGCTAAATATTCATTGTTCCCTATTATATTACATGCAATAAGATAATAAATTAACAAATCTGAATCATAACTCATGATTGAACATATTTCTGAGATGACTTAATTTTAAGCTTTAAATTTTATTTTTAATAATCTTGTTACTTTAGAATAGTTTGGGATTTAAGAAAATGTTGCAAAGATAGTACAGAAAGTTCCCACATACCCCACACCCAGGTTCCTCTATTATTAACATCTTATGTTAGCATCTTGCATTTGTCATCATTAGCTCATCAATATTGACATATTGTTATTAACTAAAGTGCACACTTTATTCAAATTTCCTTATTATTATTATTTTGTAACCTAATGTTCTCCTTCTATTCCAGGATTGTATCAGAATGCCACACTGTATTTAGTCATCACAACTTCTTCAGCTCTTCCTGCCTTAACACTTTCTGAGACTTTGTTTTAGATGACCTTGGCAGTTCTTAGGAGTGCTGGTCAGGTGTTTTGCAAAATGTTTCTCATTTGGGATTTGTCTGATTTTTTTCTCATGATTAGGACTAAAGTTAAGAGTCTTTGAAGAAGAAGACAACAGAGGTAAAGTGTCATTCTTATCACATCATATTAAGGATGCATATGACACCCCTGCTGTGTTTTGATCTTAACCCCCTGGATGAGGCAGTGTTTATCAGATTTTTCCAATATTAAGTTACTATTTTTCTGCCTTTCCATACTGCATTTCTTGGAAGGAAGTCATTTAATGCAATCCATAAGAAAGGAATGAAAAGTTATGTTCCACCTCCTCCAGAGCAGAATATCTACATTAATTATCTGGAATTTCCTATGCAAGAGTATATTTGTGTATTCTTCTCCATGAACCCATTTATTCAGTCATTTGTTTATATCAGGATAAACTTACAGGTATTTATTTGATACTCTAGCATATGATTAAATATGTTCATGATTGTTCAACATGTTCCAGATTTGGCCATTTTAAGAGCTTTCAGAAGGCTTAAATGTCCCTTGGACATACCCTATACCCTCATTATTGGGTGAGTGATCATGTATGTGTATGGGTCTTTGGGTACTTCTTTAAATTTGGCACCACAAGATGCTCCAGGATTATATTATATATTTCCTGCCCAACAAGCAGTCATTTCTTCAGGAAGCCATGGTTCTTTTCATTGGAGGATGGTTTTAGAAACAAGGTCTAGATCCCAAATATGCTTGTTGCTTCTGGAATATCTTGCTTCTTGGCCCTCTCAGATAACAGAGTAAAAGAATTTATGTGTGTATACTAACCAGTGTATACACATATATTTGTAAATATTTCTATATGTATCTATTTTTATCTATATTAATCTAAATATGATTCATACTGATATCTCCAACTCTAATAATTCATTACCTATCTTATAGGTACCTTATAGGTAGGAAATGCGTCCATGCTTCTCCCCTTGTTTGTTTGTAAACCCCCACTTCAAAAGTGAGAAACCTGGCTCTCACCTTCAGTTATCTATTACTTAATTTTTCAATTCCAGTATGCATGTTTAGTTGGTTCAAAATTGTTAATCCATATGCCCATGGAAAATAACTTTATCAGCTAGAATATAGTGCTTCTGAGCTCATACAGTGCTTATAGGCTCTTGCCATTAGTCTTAGTTTCCATTCATTTCCAGAGTTGCTTAGGGTAGCATCCTTTTTCCACAGTGTCTTTTCATTTGTGTTTTTTGTCTGAAATTTGTAATAACCCTCAAATTTCCTAGAGGACCAACAAAAGAAATGTTTATTTGAACAATTATATATTTTGCTTCTTTATAAACATGAAATAAATACCTTCCTAAATTCAACAACAGACTTAAAAATTCAATACCCAGAAGAATATGTGTGCTTAATTTTATCTTTAAAGGTCTCAGAATAAAGTAACTTCATGCCTAACTACTTTTCTTGTTTTACCTTACTCTCTGAACCAAAGCTAAATTCAGATCTCAAGCACAGTAATTCATTCTACAGTGTCCAGTGGTAGCTATCCCAGCTTCCTTTTATTGGTTTTGATTTCTCTTCAATTTAGTAAATCATCCTGTTTATATCTTATTTATTTTTAGGATACCTCAGTAATTTTCATGAATTGGTAGCATTAAAAATATAAATAAAATAAATAAATAAAGCAGAATTATTGAGTCTCCAAAGTTTTGAACATATTGAAGTCTTCATGTGCATATGTTCCTAAAATATGTGCTACATGAAGACACTAACACCATAAAAAAAATAAATTCTCCAAAATTATACACTGTGTGCTTACTCTGGGTAAAGCATGAATGTTGGAATATATATAATAATCAATCCTCGAGTTCCTACAATTTAGTTAAGAAAATAATATTAAAATAAAAAAATAATTTACAGCCATCTGTGGTGGCTCATGCTTGTAATCCCAGAAACTTGAGAAGCTGAGGCATGAGGATTTCTTGAGCTCAGGAGTGTGAGGCTGCAATGAACTATGATAGCCACTGTACTCCACCTGGGCAACACAGTGAGACCCCAGCTCTAACAGTAAAAATTTAAAAACAAGAACTAAGTCTACATGTGTGTTAGTCAGTTTTCATGCTCCTAATAAAGACATACCCAAGACTGGGTAACATATAAAGGAAAGAGGTTTAATTGACTCACAATTCCACATGGTAGGGGAAGCCTCACAATCATGGTGGATGGCTAATGAGAAGCAAATTCTCATCTTACATGGCAGCAGGCAAGAGAGAGTGTGTGCAGGGGAACTCGCCTTTATAAAACCATCATATCTTGTGACACTTATTCACTATCATGAGAACAGCACAGGGAAGACCCAACCCCATGATTCAATTACCTTCCACAGGTCCTCCCATGACATGTGGGAATTATGGGAGCTACAATTCAAGATGATATTTGGGTGGGGACACAGCCAAACCATATCAAGATGGCTACCTGAAAAAGCTAATGAAAAAAGCTAATGGGTATATGAAAGCTAATCAAGTGATATTTGGAATGGGGAAATCGGTATTGATTGGGAGTATTCTGGAAGGTTTCATTGTGAAGACCCATTTGTTCTTTTATTTTACAAGCATTCATTAAATGCTTTTGACATGCTGGAGACTATACTAAATGCCAGCAATCTAAAGATAAATGAGACACAGTTATTGACTTAAGTAACTTAAGTCTAGACCTGATTGTCTCATAGATCAGACATTAAAAGATTGGTAAAATTGGAAGAGGTATAAAGACAGGAGAAAGACCTTGACACATTTTATAGATACCTAATTACAAAAATGATAGTTCAAGAACAGTAAGCAGATCAACCTGCAAAATGTCAAAAGTATCAAAATACAGAAAATGCATAACTCCAGGTTGAACTCTAGGCAGAATACAGAAAACTCAAGAAGTCGTTCAAATTTTTACTAGACTTTTAAAAATGAGCAGGGTTAAGAGAAGAATGGTAGGATTATTAGAGAGAAATAATTATGTATATATAGATAAAGGTTTGAAGGCAAAATGCATTGACAAGTAAATAGGATACTCTGGAGTGAAGAAATTAAAATATATTTTAGGACTAGAAAAATAAGCTGGAGCCAAAATGAAGATAACCTTAAATGTCCTGATGAAAGTTGTAGAAAAACTAGCTGCCTAAACTTTTCTAGTTGTCTGACACACAGAATGGTATTTGAAAGAGGAATGAATACAAGTTAAGATGATTTCCGTGAACCCAGGCACAAAGTAGTGACTGTGAGGATAAAAGAAAGGAATAGGCATGGTAGCCATCAAAAGAATTAACTGCATAAAATGTAATTCGGAAGTTTGAGTCTAAGTGCCTAGAATAACAGAATTTAAAAAATTAGAATTTAAAGATTTTTGTTAAAAAAAGAATGTCATTTACAAGGTTTAATTTTATATCCCTACAATACCATTCTGTAAATAAACAACAGTGCTTGTTCTAAATATAGATGAGGAGATAGGAAGAATTGATTTGAGATAGACTTGGAAATCAGCTTCATGGAGGCGAGAGTTGATCCTGTGAGAAAGGAAAGTATAAAGAGAGATGAGAACAGAAGTACTTGGACTAAACTTCAAATGATACCAACTTCTGGCAGAGAGCAGAAAGAATGAGCCAAGTAGAAGGGAACAGAATCCAGAACTGACACCGTCAAACTGCACTGATCCACCTCTCCAGGACTGGGAAAACTAGAAATGAGCAGATGAAAATCAGAAAACTAAAGTAAAATTAAGTCATTTGCTTTTCTTAAATGTTTAATCAAGCTTTGACTGTTTATCTTGACCTGATATTTATAGAGTTGCTCAATAAGTTCTAGTAGTTAATATAAAGCCTTTTTTATTTTTTATTTTTTTTTTTGTCTAAGGACATGAAATATGGATGAATGTTAAACCAAGGACTTTGCAAGGCAAGGGACTGTTTGTTCATCACAAGTTACAATAAAACTAAACAAACAGTTATTGACTGTCTTCCATTAATTAAAGCAGTTTCATCTCCTATGAATACCCACTAAATAACTCCAAGTTTATTCTAAAAACTTCAAACACTTCAGTTCACCAACTTTAGCCTGATACTGGCCACCACCTGAATACACTGAATTTTTATCTATTCCTGAAGGACACAGCTAACTCCCCTGGTTTTCCTGCCTAGCTAGCTTTGTTCCTTTCACCTTTCTCTTTCCCCATCTCTTCTTCCTCCTTCCCATCCCTATCCTCTTCTCTGATGAAACTAATTGCTAGTAACATTTACTGTCACTTTCAAACTGACCCTTTGAGTACCTTTATTTGAGTCAAATCAGTTTATTAAGTGTAAATACAAACATTCAATGAACACATATTCTGAACCCACATGTTACAGGGCACTGTATTAAGCTACAGAAATACAAATTTACAATGAAGAGTTCAGTCTACTGCAGGATATGCCATTTTTCCTGAATTCAGTTTAAATATTCAGATAGCTATGGCCCTACAAAAAGTATTTCATGCTGGTGGAGGCTAGGGGTGTAAGACTCAGTCTATACTCTGTAGCTAAAATTTGAAGATAAAACTTCAAATTTTTAGTTCAAGTTATAGCTCCAAGGAGCTGTTTAGAGTCCTCTGTTATACCTTAAAAACCCTAAACTCAATAGCTTATTAAGATCCTCAAGCGACTGATAAAGTCTGGACAAATCAGGATGCTATTCAAGGGACTACAGTTTGATAAAGTTCATGGTTAATGCAAAAATGCATGGCTAAATTTTGTTGCCTAGAATGTTACAGACATGGTTAGAAACATTTCATGATTAAGGCAGTCATTTCAAGCCATATTGCCAATGGTTTGCAGTTTCTAAAATAAAAATATGTGTTTCAAATCACTTTAATCTAAAATACGCTGTGGCCTTGCTAATTATTTTTTAATGTCTTCTTTTCTGTTTAAATAAAACAAGATTATAAAGTATTGGTATCTTAAATTCTTGCAAAAGTCATAATACTATATCTTCGTTTTTTGTCAGTGGATCATTACAGTACTGGCAAGTAGATCATATAATTGTTATATATCTTGCCAATATCTCAAGTTATTTTCAATATTTCCAATTGCTAAAGAAAATTCTATATGAAGAATTGTTATTGATAGAAATTTTGCCCTCTACCAATACTGAAATGTGTCATCTATACATAACTACTGCTTTCCTATAAAATAAAAATGTTAATAATTTCCAGTTCTTATTTGTTGTTCTTTTACATAAGCTAGGAGTAATTATTTTACCTGAACATTTTAATCTTATTTTTACTCCTAAATTTTTACCAGTTAATAATGTATGTACAGTGGTTGTAATTGGTATGGTTTGTAATTATGCATATTTAGATTAAACAAGACAAATGGCAGGACTGGTAATGGCATCATATTAAAAATATAATACATTTAAAATCTATTTAAAAGTATAATTATAAAAAGATTGAGAGCTATTTAAAAATGTTTTCTAGGTATAAATAATCACATTTACTAAAGGGTATTACAAAAATCCCATAAGCAAAACATATTGCAAAGTATTATTTAGAGAAACAATTGGAACTCAGACTTCTTAATAACTACTTGCTACTGCTGACCAAATACAAAATGAGTGTAATTTCCCATGATTAATTGCTTGTGTTTTTTTCAAAACTATATAATTGAGAAACAGTGTAATCAATGATAAAAATGTAACACTAATGTATCTTTTATATACAACTTTAATGGCTTTTATTCTCTCTAACTTTTCCTATACGTAAGAGCAAACTATATTTTCAAAAGATCAAATTTTTTTTGCCCTGATCCCAGGTAAATTGTAAGTGATTTTTTTAAATCACATCAAGCATAGAAATACATATTAAGATTAAAAACTAAAACCTGTTTTATTTGATATTCTTACTGAATTGAGGTGGCAAATGGACTGTAGAATATAACACACTAAACAAATATAAGAAGTTATTATAACTTAATAAAAGCCTTAGGTAAATAAAGGATCTGATTTCCTGTACTTTGTGCATTGTCTGAAGTACTACAGAAAAGCACTGGTCAGGGAGTTGACTTCTGCCTGGCTGATTGATACACCCCAATCTACAACATCCTTCAGAATGATCTTAGTAGCCCACCTGGAGTACTACTCAGGAGCCACTGACATCCAGTTCAATGACCCTTCATCGCCTCCAGTCCTCTCTTAAAACTTCCATTAAAAGAGGTCAAATGCTGCCTCACAGCCTGTTAGTAGCTCCCACCTGAAAGTCACCCAATTTTCATTTACAATTTGTTAGTTATTTATGATGTATTCTTTATCAGTGCTCTTATTATAGCTTCCAATTCTTTTAGTGTCTTTTCTCCACCTGCTCAGAGAACTTCTTCTGACTGAAAAAATCAGGTTGATACCAAGGAAAATTGAATTCCCTTCTACATTTATCCTTTAAGATTTCTTTTCTTTCTGGGTGATAGGTGATAAAACAAGATTTCCAACAACTACAACGCTCCCCTTTTTGTGACTGATAAATTTAATATTATCCCAGAATACCTGTTTAATTTTAAAAAGCTAATCGAAATCTATGCTATCAGAAAGGATTTCTCAAGTAAACACCATTTTTTTTCAAAATAAACTTGTGTGTTTTTATCTCTTGTACTCTGATTACCATAAAAACAGACGATAATACATAAAGAATTATTTCAAAATATTAGGGCTTTCTTATTCCGGGGCAAGGAGAGAAAGCTGTAAGAACACCACATAGCGATTGGTATATAGATTATTATTGCAAACAATTTTTATACTGATCTAAGATTCATTACTGAAGCACCTAGCATAAAAATGTTTACAAAATAAAAGAGCTCCCCTCTCTGCATAAAAATGATTTCCGTATTTATGCCAGCAAAGATAAAATTTATGATGACTCTCAATTGTAAGGCTCTGAAGCCTGCACTCACAGTCAATTGCACTTTTCAACCAGTGATCTCCAAGTGCTTCAATAAGGGTTATTGAAAGTGTTTCACACAAGAGCAAATAAAAATGACCTATCAAAATCATGGAGCAAATTTCAAATGAGCTCATGAACTAAACAGCATTAATGCATGTGTATATATTTGTTTTAATGTTTACTTTCTGGTGTCTACTTCCTCATTTTTGAGAAATTAAAGACTACTTATATTAAGGGGCACCACAAAATTATAGCATATGGTTATTTGTTCATTTTAAAGGATACAAATATTATATATGAGACTCATTTTTTCAGATTAGCATGCCATTAAGATATGTATGAGTTTGTTTCAAGATATAGGGAGTGAAAATCAGTTGTGAAATATAGTGACTTCTCAAATATCTGTTTGAATGGAGAAAATAAAGTACATGAGTTGTTTAAACTGGCTGTTTTAAGTATTTATATTTCTCTTAAATACTTTTAACTACATTTTTGTGTTTCGATGTGAAAATATTTTCATCCCAGAAAGACATAACTAGTCAAACTGAACTGCAAAAGCACATTATAAATATATGATACGAGAATAGCAAAACACTGGTAAGCTTCCCTGTTCACTCCTCATTCCAAGTTCCATCCCAAACCCTCTTCTGGCCGGAAGGGAATAATCTCTCAGACAAAGGAAGTACACTCATACTCTTTCTTTGTAAGCTTGCACTTTTCCTAGCTTATCCTGTCCCTGTAGAGAAAATGATCTTTACATATTTTTGGTAGTAAGTTAATCTTCAATTCAAATCTTTTAGGTTAATAACTATAATTGAGGTAAATGCCACTGTTCCAGTTCTACCACAGTTCATATAATACTGCACTATTACAGGTAATGTTCATTTCTGCATCTTTGTGAGAAGGAACTGTCATCTATTTCCTGCTGTTACACTCAGTACTGTGCCTAGTGTAAGGTGGCACTCAGTGAGCGTTTGAAAACACATAAAAGAACAAATAGAATGAGGTATAATCCAAATTTACATTGGCTCATCATATCTCCTTTGACTTTGTTTTTCACAGTAACACTTCCAAAGAGGACAAAGAATAGAAAAGCTATCCCTGCTGCATAATCCACATATATTAGAAGCAGCAGCTTAATGTATCACTAATATGTATGCTATTTCCGTAACAAAATGCCAAGCAAAAACAAATAGTAAATCTGCAACTAGAGTAGATGTTTTATATAGTGCAATGCTTGATTAAAAGAAAACTTCACGTTTATCTATACAGAAATCTAGTGTGTGTATATATATATACACATAGTTATGATTCCATTTCATTATAGTACAAGTACATGCATGTTTTGCTTTTTCTTGTTCTATTTCTCCTACAATTGAGGGAACTCTTCCCTCTATCCTTCTACAGGGATACCAGTAAGCAGACAACCCCAGAATCACATTTCGTAACACAACTCCAGGAACCCAGTGGCCACAGAAAAGCCTTCATTCACTGTGACTAGTTTTAGGACCTCTGGGATATTAATTCATCATTGTGCCCTCTCATCACTGCATCCATTATGCCTGTCTATAGCTTACGGAGAGCAAAGAATGACGCAGACTGAAGCAATAGCGGGAGATTACCAACACAATGACTTTCAGTGTGGGAAGGGAATTGTCGATACCGGCAGAAATGACTACAATCTGCTTTAGAAACATCCGTGTTGCTTTGGCCTTTTAAGGCTGCCACATAAGTGAGATTAGTAATATTAATCTGTTCTTCAGCGAGGAAAGTTACTGTATGTGGAAAATTAAATAGGACCATCCATTTTAGAATTGAAATGCTAAGCCAAAACCTTCTTCTGCAGCCTCATCCTTTTTCTAGAGAGTGGTACATGTGTCAATGTTATAGGAAAGCATCCTTGCTCTCTTCCTTTGTTTGGATCTGGTTTTACAAACAACCGTAGTATCTATTTCCTCGGCTTACAAAACCTGTGAACAAGCATAGCCGAGAACCAGCCATTTTATTCTTCCTTCAAAATGCGTGAAAATATCACCTGCCTTTTCCATGCTCCTCCATAAAACACCAATGGACTGATAAAAAGCAAATGAGTGTGCTTAGTTAACCAATAAATATGGGATTTTTAAAATCATGTTCCTGTGAGTTAACTTGCAAAATTCCGAGATTAGCAACTAGTCTTTGAATGAACCAGAAACATAATTTCGTCTCTCACAAATGTAGACGCTTTGTGCTAACAAAGATTTTTCTCTGAACACTGTTTTTCACTCCTTGAAATGAATGGTAATAAGTAGGGGCTGAAAAACATGGAACTCACTTCTTTTTGAGACGGAAGCTGAGCGCCATCTCCTGGTAGAATGCCTTCATGACACTCCAAGCATAGTAACTCAGAGAGGAATGATAAAAAGGCTGTAATGTTTTCCTGTGTTGTTCTTTTTAGTACTAAAGACCGGTCCTGACTTTTGAAAGAAAAACTTTTAAACACTCACATCATATCTAAGGAAAGCAATACACTAATGCAATAATCCCAAGATAAAGAACATTTCTAGGTCACTGAATTTATTGTTATCTTTTTTAGACATTTAGAAGTTTTATTTGTTTAACTGTAGTTCTATGCCTTTTCTTTGAAGAGTAGGGTCACTGGGGTACAGGAGGATGGGGAAAACATCTACTGAGCCTCCTTCCTCTGCATGTGGATATTAATAGCTCTTATATTCGAAACCCATTTTTCACAAATTATTTTATCTATTTAACTTCTTAAATACTTTACTAAAATTTTATCATTCCATCAAGAAAAAAATTGCAACATAGTCTTACTGGTACTGCTTACTGATGCTTACTGGTACATTTGTCTTTATTTAGTATTTTATTCTATTACCTATATAGTCAACTTGGACTGAGTCCAGCTATGGATTTGCGCACCAAATTAGCACTTCCAATATTTTTCCTACAGTAAAATTCTACTCTTCATCTCTAGGAAAACAGCCATACAACTGCCTTGCTTATTCCACATTACTCACATGGGAGTATGGTTACAAAAATAAACTGTATACATTGAAATCTATTTGTTGGTCCATTCTTTATGTTAGCAAAAAAAGAAAAACATCCTAGATATGTCAATATATTAAGGATCAGAAACTATGCAGAGGGGTAACTTTTAAGTAAGCATAAAAAGAAAAGTTATGATTTGTTTTTCAGTTGCTTTTCCAAATGGGACTTCTATAGATACAAAGAAACATGTCAAGTTTTAGATCTGAACAAGAAAATGCATTCTTACAGTGGATTTACCTTGCTATCATTCTAGAGTCCAAGCCCGTCATAATAAGTGCAACCATAAATCCTTGGTCAGTGACTCTGAACCTATTGGCTTCACAAGGAAGCATTTCCAAACCATAAATATAGGCTGATTGAAAACCAAGGTCGTGTCCGCATGATGATTTATAGAGCTATTTAAGGAAACTGTCTAGGACTTAATCCAAATGAACAGGAACAATTTCCTCAAATGTAAAGTATCTGATATGGAAATATTTAAATACATAGAGTTTTTAAGCTATGTTCTCTTCATTTTGTGGACGAAAGACAGTGGAGAGAAAGATAAATAATTGATTTTAAATACCACCAGAAAAAGGTTGAAGAAATGAAAAAATAGCGATATTTAAAGAGAAAGCTGGAGTGTATTTCTGGGCATACATTATCACACTGTGAGGGCTCACTCACCCCTGTCCTCTCCAGCCCTTAAACTCCTTATGATATTATCCCTATCATTATTCCCTCATGGAAATGTCAACTGAACTCTCTGACTAGGTCAAATTGCCCTATTATATGCTTCATAGCACATGTATCTCAACTTTCATAGATTTTATCGCAAATGCAGTTTTATGTGATTATTTGATTAATTTCTGTCTCATATTGAACAGTACACTTCATAAGGATATCATTATATTGTGAGTGACACAGATATGCATGGTGTTTAGAACAGTGATTGGCCTCGATGAATAAATGTTCAATACATAAATGAATAAAAGAATAAATGAAAAAACTAAAGAATTTGACAGTGATTCAAGTTTATCTCTTATTTTGGATTTGTATCTTTATGCATTATATGTGAAGCTCTTGCTCAATCTACAAATAAAAAACCTAGCAATAATAAATGGAGTTGAGCCAAATTCTCAAGAATATGAGATGCTCTTCTGAAATTAATTAGGTTCTTGAGGAAGCCTTGTAAACAATGTTAGGTCTAAGTCAGTAGCATTCCAATATTCTCATAGATTGTGTCTTGTTCCTTTCAATCTTTTCCCTTATTGCAATATGTCAGATGTCTGACCAACTTTTTTGTTGTTTGCATGCTAACATTAGCAAAGATAATAAAGTTTCTATTTTATGTAAAATCCACTGCTAAACTAAACTCAATACTCAAAACAGATGAATGACATTGACATTTGTAGAAAATATTGCTTTCATAGTCCTGAGGCAGAGGCTGAAATATTTTAAAGCAGTTAAGAGTTAGCAGCATTTTTTAAAAAAAGCTAAAAGAGAATAGAATTAAACAGAGAAAAAAGAGCTTGTTGAGTAGCAACTATTGCATTGAAATGTCTTACCAGATATATTCTTGTATGCATGTGCTCAGGCACTAGTGAGGATGTAAAATATACTTATTCCTTAGGATAGTCAAAATATGTGAAAGCCATTGTGCCTGCGCAGGGGCTAGCAAAATTTTTTCCCTAGAAAATCAGGTATTAGAAATTCTAGGTTTCATGGCCATATAGTCTCTGTTCTAACAACCCAACTTTGCTTTTCTAGTGTACTAGGCAGTATATGAACAAACAGGGGCAGCTGTGTTGCAAAAAAATTTTTTTTTTTTTTTTTTTTTTTTACAAAAACAGGCATCCAGTAGGCTTGGCTCACATGCTACATGATTAAAAGAAGTGAGGCTCTTCTCACTTGGAATTTCTACAAATGAGAAAAATATGTATTAATTTGGCATAAAAAAATCCAATGTCAGTGATAAGGTGATTTGCATTTGAACAAATGGGGTGAGGATATAACATTTTTGGGAGTGTGTCCTAACACGCTCTCTGATGGCCATCTTCCATTTTATCTTTATTAACACAATGTTTCACACCAGCCTCCAAAAAATTTATGAGATAATCTTTACTTTCACCTACTGCAAACCCTTTGGATTAAAAATTTCCAATTAATTTTCTTAATCAACTTCATATGCTTTTTTGAAAGTCTAATATGTTTACCTTCTTTCTCTTTCAACTGATTCTCTTCAGCATTTCACAGCCAGTGATATTGCCTCGACCTGGCCCTCAGTACTTTTATGTGTCAGACTCATCAGCTTGTTTACCAGACATCATTCATTCTCTGGCAGAGTATATGACCCAGGGACTGCTCAATCCACCTGTGGGGTGGGGGGGGGGAAAGATGATAAATTCACAAACATGAAATCTTGGCTTTTCCACTTCTATATTTTCCAGTTAGACCTTGATAGGTAAGAGCCCTGAATCTGCATAAATTCAATTGGCTCAAAAGAGTTAGGCAAATAACCTGGTATTTTCTAGCCTATTACAGTCGCATGTCAAAGATAATCTGTGACAGTATTTCATGGATCTTTGAAGAGTGACTTGATTTTGTGTCAATGTCTTTTCTGGGGCCTTAGTAATGAGGTCTTAAAAAGGACCCTGGAAAGACCACAGAAAAGAGACAAGAAATGACTCCTTCTGGAAACCCTTTAGAAAATGGCCGTTTTGGAAAAGGATTCAAGAGACTAAGTTTATCTTATGAAGAATAGATGATCTGTGAGAACATAAGTATGGCTTTCATAGAAGGGTTGATAAAAGATCTAAGTTTAATCTGTTTTTCATATTTAAAAGGCCAAAACTAAAGAACCAATTTAAAAGTAAGGAAAAGTCTATGTGACTCAAGATGCATCTCCAGAAATCTTGTCTAGAAAAAATTTAATCAGAAAGTCTTTTCAGACAAAACCTAATTTCTATCAAATTAATGTATACACATTTCTAGTCATTTTCTACTTTTAATTTCTATTAGCTAATTTCTGCTAACTTAAATTCTACTGAGAATGGAATATGTCTACCAACAAACTTGAGATCATTTTGATATTTAAATAAACAATCCCAGCTTTCCCAAGACATAAAAGAAATCCTTTGTAACTACGATTAAACATTTCTTCAGAATATTTAACCCAAAGGTTTAGTTTCTTCCTAGCTAGTGAGCTTTGGGTTAAATGTTTTGGGGTTAAATGTTTTAGCTAGTGATTATGATTAGGTTTGTGATTATAGACCTGGTTTCTAGAATGGTTGTATATTAGTCAGCTATTTCTATGATGATACTGTGTAACAACCTTAAAATCTCAGTAGATTACAAAAACAAGAGCAATATCTTATTAATGTATCTGCAGATGTTCTCAGAACCTCTGCTTCTAGAGGTCCTGCTCAGGTTGGCTCCAAGTGTCTCTCACTCCAGAAGCCTGGTCAAAAGAACACGATGACCTGGGACATGCTCTTGTCATGGTGCAGGACAGGAACAAGGAACAATGAGAAGAAACACTCATTGCAGCTGAAAGTCTCCACTCTGCACTGTCACACTGAACTTCTCCCTATATTTCACTGGACGACGTAAGCCTCATGGTCAGGATTCAGGTCAGGGGATTGATGAAGTATGCTCCACCTACAAGGAAGGCTCAGCAAGGGTGTGGAATAGTTGCAAACAACAAACACCATTTACTGCTCACTGCATCAAAAATCTATTAAAATAGACTTTGTATAAACTCTTAAAGTCAATATCCAATGTTTACAAAGGACTTTTATGGCAAGAAAATATAAAAGCAAGTGAAAAGAAGGCACCCACACGATGAATTGCCATGAGAGCCAAGAAAAGACTTTTGTATTTGATAATGACAAATCTAAGGAGCACAGAGAGCAGAGAGTTATTGCCGCATGTAATTCCTTCAGCCTGAGCTACTGTGTAGAGAAGAGAGAAGAGTGAAATTTCCATTTCACTGGAAAAATTTATGACAGATTTGGTTTTTTAAAAAAGAGGAAAGAAACAAAAATGTTTTCAAGATGCATAGAGTGCTGATAAATTAGAAGAGTCATTTGGGCATACCAAAAGATGGCAAATTCAATTTGGGACACATAGAATTTGAGGTGACGTCAGCTCATAGGAATCAGAAATCTACACGTGATCATTAAAGCTGTAATCAAGAGTACGGAAAATGAGGGAGGAGTACAGAGCCATAGATGGAGGTCTGAGTAACATCCAGTCTTAAAAGTGGGAACAAAGGAAGACGATAAACACGAGAAAGGGAAGAAAATCATCCAAGTATGTGTGTCCTAGAAGAAGGTATTTATGAGGCAGCCTAGAAAATGGGATCAAGTCAACAGTGGCATTAGAGAGACCTGGGCGATGAATCCAAACACTGCCTACCCAGGAAATATTGGAGAATATTTCCTCACTGAGCTTCAGTTTCCACATAAAACTGGCCTAACAGCATCTGTTGAGCAGTGAGGTTTAGAGACACAGCACCTTTAACAAATAGAGTAGAACTAGCTACATTGTGAAGGTAGAAAAACAAGACTTCGTCCCAACCCTCCAGTAGGCCCTTAATACAAAAGGAAGTGAATGCCAGTTAAATGATTATTAATAATCAAGTATTACAGTTCCTTTTACTGATATGATAGGCTTTCTGTCTAACTTTTTCCTAATTCCTGCTCATTCTTTAGCCATCAGTTGAATTGAAAGCCTTCCCTAATGCTCTGAATTATGCAGCCTGCTATTCTCTCTCAAAGTACCTTATTCTCCTTCATAGCACTTATGTTTCTTTATTTATTTGTATGTTTCCATAATGTTGTCTTCCTTATTAGTCAGTCAACAGCAAAAGTCATGCTGTTTTCTTTACATTGCCTCTCCCTCAGGATATAATCATGTCTCTTACTTCAGAAAAAAATTAATGCTATGAGAGGCAAACCCTCCCCAGTTTTCACTTTACTGTACTATTTACATTTTTACCTTCTCTCATCCTATAAAAAGTGCATTTCCTCTGAATCAAAGTTAATTCTTTGCAGTTCTCACATGTGCTGTTTTTAACCTGTAAGACTTTGTAGTCAGTCTCTCTCTTTTCTTTCTCTCTTTCTCTCTCACACAACATTAGCAACCTCTTCTAGATCATTTCTAGAGATGAAGAACATTTTAGCATGACTAGTCTTTGTCATCTTAAAATAATTTCTCCTCCCAATTTACTTCCCTCTAGTCATATGCTCTTCCTGTTGTTTTCTATCGCTCCACTCCTCTCTAGAGCACTCTGTGGTTACTGTGTCTACTTCCTGGCTATTCATCCTTCCTCAGGCCACTACGATGAGGTTCCAACCACAAGTTTAACAAAACTGCTATGGCAAATATCACCTTTGTCAGGGGGAAATAGGGGAGGGGCAGCGGGGGGTGGGGAGTTGGGGGAGAGATAGCATGGGGGAGAAATGCCAGATACAGGTGATGGAGAGGAAGGCAGCAGATCACACTGCCATGTGTGTACCTATGCAGCAATCTTGCATGTTCTTCACATGTACCCCAAAATCTAAAATGCAATTAAAATATATATATATAATCTTTTTTTAACTTTTAAGTTCAGGGGTACAAGAGCAGGTTAGTTACATAGGTAAACCTGTGCCATAATCTGTGTCTGTACCCAGGTATTAAGCTTAGTACCCATTAGTTATTTTTCCTTATCCTCTCCCTCCTCCGTCCCCACCCTCTGAGAGGCCTCAGTGTGTGTTGTTCCCCTCTATGTGTCCATGTGTTCTCATTTAGATTCCACACCTGACAATACCATTTGACAGTTAACTGCTCCATTCTTTTTATTTGTTATTTTATTTTATTTTACTTTAAGTTCTGGGATACCTATGCAGAACACTGTTACATAGGTATACATGTGTCGTGCTGGTTTGCTGGACCTATTAACTCATTATCTAGGTTTTAAAGCCCACATGCATTAGATATTTGTCCTAATGCTCTCCCTCCCCTACCCCTCTGCCCCCCCAACAGGCCCCTGTGTGTGATATTCCCCTCCCTGTGTCCATATGTTCTCATTGCTCAACTCCTACTTATAAGTGAGAACATGCAGTGTTTGGTTTTCTGTTCCTGTGTTTGTTTGCTGAGAATGATGGCTTCTAGCTTTCTCTTGTCCCTGTAAAGGACATGAACTCATTCTTTTTTATGGCTGCACAGTATTCCACGGTGTATATGTGCCACATTTTCTTTATCCAGTCTATCATTGATGACTGCCCCATTCTTAAAACTCAATTTAACTTGACTTTTGAGATGCCATTCTCTCCTGTGCTCTTACGCCTCTGATAGTTTCTACTTAGCTCCCTTTGCTGATCTGTCTTACACTCTTCTTTAATATTAGTAACTACCAGAATTCTGTATCTCCTTACTTTAAAGGAAAAAGGTCTTATTTCTTAAAGACACTGTGGTTTCTAATACACAAAGGTGTATCATGAAAGAGCTGCCAAGCAAGGAATGAAATTAGAGCCACTGTCTAAAAATTGCACATACATCAACAACATTTCTTGTCTATGTGTCTAATGGTTACTGAGAATATGTTATTCATTGATCATAAAAAAAAACTACCATACTTGTATTTCCAAACCAGGTTCATTATAACCTGTATCTTACATATAGACCAATATTTTCAAAGTCAGCTAGATATATACCATATGTTTGCTTCAAAAACCATATGTCCAAATGAGGGAATGTGTTCTCTTTCCAGGGTCCACAAGGGGGCGCAGTTTTAAGAGCAAGAACTTCCTAGCGCCATGCCCCCTCCCATCTCTCCATCAGGGAGATTTAACGGTTTATGTTTGAATTTCTTGGGCATGGGAAGACACTAAGAGTCAATCACTCCAGCGGAGGTTCTAAGGAACTCCTTTCATTGGCCAGGGGTCTTGGAGAAGGTGAGGGTTCCTCCCAGGTTAAAAGTCCCCTTCTTCCACACCCCTTTGGACTCCATGTTTAGGTCTCCTTCCAAGAACACTCTCATGCTTGTGGAAGCTGTTTTTCTCTTTCCTGGATTTCCCCTCTGGAGTCCCCTTCCACATTCTATCATGGAAGCCTGACTTCCCCTTCTAAACTCCATCTCTTGCTACTCCCTTCCACTCAGTGTGGAAGCTGCTTTCCTCTCCTGGATTCCACCTTTCTGGATTCTCTCACTCAACGTGAGAGTTAGCTGTTTCTCTCTCCTCCTGATTCTCTCTCTCTAAATAAATCACTTTCTACAAACACTTTTGAGTCCAGCATTTATTGCGCACTGCGCTGTGGTCCCCTCTCTCATTCTTGAGAGGGCAGGAGGCCAAGAACCTGGACCTTCCTCTCAGGGGAGCTGAGGGAACCCTGAATCCCTGAACCCCAATATTACATTTTGGAGAGCCAGCCAGGAGAGGGGTACACTAGAAGAGGGGTACAGCCAGCAAAGAGGTACAGCCAGAAAAGAAGACTTAAAAATTGTGAGTAAAACCAACCCCATTGTGTCCTGTCTCTTTAAGAACAGCTGAAGCGGCCACAGCCAGGCAGGGCTGTGAGGAACCTGAGTGGCAGCGCCTCGGAGGTAGAACCCAGCCCCTCTGAAGCTGCGCGGCCCAGCCAGAATTATAAGGGTAAGTTTTTTACCTTCAATCTCTGTCTCTGCTTTCCATCTCCTTCTCTATCCTTCGGATATTATCTCTGGGACCAAAACCTAAGGGAGCCTGTGAGGCGGAGCGGGCAAGCACGGCCCGGGGCCCTTCGCTCCTTGCAGGCTGGGAACAGCCCAGCCCCGGGACGGAACCGAGCGAGGAGCCGTTGACTGGAGAAAACAGCGGGGAGGGGTGAGGTACAACTGGAGCCTGCAGGGGACCAGGGGAGCAGCGCAGCCGGGCGCATGGCTCTGGCGGGCCTCTCCGGCATTCCCCAGTCCCAGGTAGCAGGGTAAAAAGGCTCCCCCAGGGCGTTTGCCTGCTGGCCACGGGTCCCTGTGTGGGCAGTAGCTCGGGAAGTGGCCCAGGCGTGCAAGAGGTTCTGACTGGGTCAACATGGCGACCGACGCCAGCAGCGGCTGCCAACGCGGCTTTTAAACTGACGGCAGGCGGCTTTTTTCCTCTTCCGGTGCGGCTCTGAGGGAAATCTTTCACTTACTGGTGGAATCAGATTCCATGAGTGAATTTTGCCAGATTCAGCTAACAGTGAATGCAATGGGCATAAACCACATTTCTGTGGCAAAGAGTATCTTTGTAAGTAAAGGAAGTTGGTGGTCCCTGAAGTCGCATAAAATGAAGAAACTTGATTATATTTCATATTGTATAGAAGAATTAAATAATATTAATGACCAATTCCCATTTTAGATTTTTAAAACCTTATTCTAAATAAATTTTCCTATTAGACTCATATGTAAATAAAATTTGTAAGTGCTAATTTATTCAGATTTAGAATGTATAATTATGGTCAAATAAAAACTGTAAAGCTCAGATTAATGTATTATCTGAGACATTTCTAGAGTTTACTAATAAGTGAATCCAGTTGCTGCTGTTATTATTCTAGCACTTACTACAAGTGAGACATTTTGCCATGTACTGTCCATGGATTATTTTCCTTAATCCATATAAAACCATGTGAATTAGATATTGTTTTATCACTATTATTCTCTAATATAGATGAGGAAACTTAGGCACAGAGAGAAAGCAAGAGGTTCCCTAAATATGTTCAATCTGAAGTTCTAACAATCCTGTATCTACCAAATTGCTCACCTCTACTTTGATATTTTCATTTGTCCAACTCATTTTATATTGGCATCTCCATTTGGGTGTAATACAACCGCATTGATTTTTAAACTGTTTATAGTTCTTGTTTTGGTTAAAATGGATTAGTTTTTATCTTCTTAATTGTCTCCTTTATGTCTTCCTAGTTGTTAAAAACTAGTCAAATTTTACTGTACATATTACCATGCTACTCATCTTATTGGCATCCAGCATTCAAATTTCATAGAATATAGACCACAAATAGACACAGAATTTATCTCCTGCAGTATTCTCTAAAGAAAATACAAATCTGATCTTAGCGGTATTAATATTTGTATTTAAAATTAACAATTAAATATTTGCTTGAAGTGACTATAGCAGATAAAGATTGGAATCAACTGAGGCAGATATAGAGACAGATGACAGACAAAATTATTCTAAAAGCATGGTGCAATCAATTAACCCGAATTAACTGAGATAATTTTGTTTACTCATTCTTACCTTAGATATCAACAGTGATAGTAGGTTCCCTACTAACCTTTAAACAATGGAGCAAGCAAAAATATTAACTATGATATTTTCTCATAAGGTTAAAAAAAAAGCATGCTAATTCCATGTGGAACCTAATGTTAAAATCATTTTATCATCTATTCTGAGAATCTCCCACATTTCCAAACAGAACCCCCAAGCCCCTTTCACATCACTCTTTCCTGTTAAGAAAGTCATGAGCTCTTAAACACTTTAAATGGTTTTCTTCTTGAAGGACAGAGACACGTGGAGGGGAATCACCATAAGCAAAGTAGCACAGAGTGAAACACCATTTCTCTTGCAGGTGTCAGAGCAGGGAGATTTGAGGCTGTTGCCTGACTGGAGCTGCGTTGTCTGTGACAGTAAATAGCCTGGCACAGCAATGACTACAAAGTGCAATCTGTTTTTTCTCTGTGCATTGTGTGGGTTGGGATTTTCATTTCATACTTCATTTGCACCTGCTGAGTGATGCCACAGAATGGCAAGACTTTCCATCTCCTCCCACTTAGGAAGCAGCACATTACGCACAGCAGTGGCACCCACGCCAGTCATCAAGGCTCTGGCCTAATCCTTGTTGTGAGTGCAGAGCTATCTTCCTCTTGCAGTCCTGCATAGGTGATAACAGAAAAGTACTAGGATTTGATTAATAAGAGTACAAAACAAAAAGCCTGCAATTCACTCTCTCTCCTTACTTTTTAATTGTATCTGCTTACCAATGCTGTGCTTTCCATCAAATGCTGTTTTTCAAGAAAAGTAGTGTCCTCTAAATATAGAGTATTATAATTAAAGACACTCAAGGAGTAAGAAATGCACATTACTTTTAAAATTTTGGGGATTCTCAGGTTTTGACTTGTATGATAATTATTTTAAATCTAAATATTTATCAAACATTTCAACATGATTTGAAAACATGCACACATTAATGTTTAAACAACCTGACTATACTTAAAAGCCCTACTTTTTACTGAGGACATGCTCACATTCACTAGTGGAAAAGTATGCCTGGAATACTGAACACTGATTTAAACATAAGCTTAGTGGAAAATACATGTTACATTCAAATTAAGTAATTTCTGAAAGAAAATCAGAAATGAAAACAGAGAATGTGGATTTATGAAACATGCCCTCGAAGAGATCAAAAGACACTTTGGACTCTTGAATGAAATTGACTAACCCATCATCTCTAAGATATATATAGAAATATGTACATATATATAATTATATTAAGGAAAACAAAACAAACACCTAAAAATAATAAGGATCTACATAAAGCAAAAATGTCCTATTCAGGGAATTAAATGTACTTAAAAGCATGGTAACACAATCAAGAACTCTACTAAGTCCAATTCCTCATATGATTAATACTAGAAAGAATGCTATTGGAAGAGTGCATGGAATACATGATTGTATAACAGATGGTTTCTCATGGTTATGAAGGGGTAGATCTTTTCCTTATTTAAAAGATCCTTCATGATTTTAGGAAAAAGGATGTAGAGTGGACTTAGGCCTTATGCAGAGTACTCTGAGAAGCAGCTAAAATTAGTGAATATCATAAGCAAACTTTCTTCTAGTAAATATGATCTTTCTTAGAGATCTTTGCACAATCTGGAAAAGTTAACTATTGTGATATGTTGTACTTTGGATGTTCCCTCCAAAAAGCATGTGGAAATATAATCCCCAGTGTTGGAGGTGGGGTCTGGTGAGAGTTGTTTGGATTATGGGGTCAGATCCCTCATGAATGGCTTGGGCCATCTCCTTGGTGATAAGTGAGCTCTCACCTTGATTTCACACAGGATCTGGTCGTTTAAAAGTGTGTGTCCCTCCCCTCCACCCCTGCTCATTCTCATTCTGTTTCTCTTTCTCTTTCTCTCTCTCTCTCTGTCTGTCTCTCACTCTCCCTTGCTCTCACTTTCACCCTGGGAGCTGCCTGCTCTTGCTTTGCCTTCTGCCACAGTTGAAAGCTTCCTGATGCTTCACCAGAAGCCGAGCAGATGCCAGCACTACGCTTTAGAACCATGAGCCAATTAAACTTCTTTTCATCATATAGTACCCATTCTTAGGTGTTTGTTTATAGCAATGCAAGAACAGTCTAATGTATGATGTTCAGTGATTACTTAGAAGCCAATTCATTGCTAAGCATAAGTTCAGCTTTGAATAATACCTATACAAAATAGCTCCTATAAATGCAAATACCCCTTCACCATTGCAGTCTGATATTTTCCATTCTAATGAAAATTAACTGTGAGCATATGTGGATGCAAGTCCCATTAAAAGAGCATAGTTCAGTCGCAGAAGCATTCTAATCAACTAAAAATTAACTGAATGTGCTAGCAAAATTTCATAAAACCCCACCAAATATCAATAACTAATATAAAGAAATTAGAATTAAATACAATGTATGGACAATTTATGACAATCATAGTTGAAACTGCCTTTGATGACTCAGAAATTGCCTCATCATTGTGAACATGATGAGGAGCAGTGTTATAGGTTGTTTTGCACCGAAAAGCAATAAGGCTAGGTTACTTTATTAAGCTCCAATAATTTATTCATTTTTTTTCAAAAAAGTGTATAGATGGACTGCTCTATCTCATGCACTGGGCATGTGCATGCAATAGATAACCGTACTGACTCTTCCCTGAACTTCCCTTCAAGTACTTTACACTTTGTCACCAAAGATAAATGAAAACCTAATCCACGACGGAAGTTTTATAGGCATCAAGGGATGTTAACAATCCATATGCCCTTCTCAAGAAGACTCACATCAGGACATCATGACCATCACCACTTTTCATAAATGCCTGTCTATGTTTCAAAAGCAAATTGATTGGGGGGAATTACTCTGAAAATAAACATCCCAGATATACTTATAGCTGGTTAATTTCTTAAGCTATTAAATTGTATTTGCTATCTTGATATATTTCTCTCCATCCTTTTTGATGAGGCTGTTCAATTTTGCCTAGGGATTTTTGGCCAGGCTGAAAGCAGCAGCTTCTTAGAATAAACATTTCTCACTGCTTTTTACAAAAATCTAAACTTCTTAAAGAGATTAGCCCAAGAGTGCTACGCAAGGAAGGTATAAAAATTATTCTGCTGGGGGAGAGCGAGACAGAAGAAAAAGATGGCCCTGAAACTGGGAAACGTCCCTGAAAAGCCTGCAGCAGTGCTTCAGCAAGGTGGCTGTTTTCAGGAGGTGAGAGCTGTGCTGTGCACATAAGGAAATTCTCCTGGTCAGTGGGGGAGGAAACAATGGGAGATCTGAAGAGGCCATGCTGGCTCCACAAGTGGCGATTCAGAAGTGATGGATGGGGACTTGAACCTGGAGGAAATTCTACCATGTTTAAGTCTTTCACAGAAACTAGGGAATTTGTACAACATTGTAGGGGGAGAGAGAATCTCAGTAATAACTAAGGTAAAATTCCCTTCAGAAAAGATTGAAGTTGATTTAAAGAAAATGATGTGATATGATAGTTCTTGTTTAGTTGAGTTTGTAGGCTAAAATTTATTCTTTGTATAGAATTTTAACTCATTTCTCCTGGTTCTATTCCCCAAAAAGAATAATGTATTAACCATGTAACATTTTCAAATTTTGTGTTTCAGTAGGCAATGTATATACATGGCACAAAATATAAGATATAGCAGTAATTTAAAACAGTGTTGGCCCCCAAATAAACCCTAGCAGAAGAGGGGAACTAAATCAGAGAGCAATTGAGAAGGCTCTCTTTTTTGTGATGCCAGTTTTGGAATCACTAGTTGCTGACTATCTATACCCTATTCACAGTCACACCATATATTGTATGTGTATAGTGTTTGCTTTCTCATTATTTTCTTTGTTTCTTTTTACATATACCTAAGTGAGAGTATTTCCTCATTCTCTTTTGTTTGGTCATGTCAAGCAAAAAAATTTCCAGACAGCTTTTCCTTTTGACAACATAGAGTTGCCAAACGTAGAAAGCCTGACACGACCTATGACTGTATTACAGTCAGTGGAATATCCTAATTTAATGGGATTCTGCACAAGGTGTATATTTCAGCCGTCATCTATTTTAAAGTTGCTGGTAGCTTAGAAAAATTTGAGTAACAAAGTTGGAGCTATATCTAGACCATCAGTCTATTTACTAACAGTTACAGATATCAGGAAATGAATTTATTAGAAAGGCAACAGATACTGGTTATCCACAGAGAGGATGGACAGTTAAATTTCCAAGTATCTATAAGTTATAAAAGCTGTCTATAAGTTATAAGTTGTGCATAACTAACTGCATAGGTTGCAATAAAGCTACATTATAAATAATCCCAAGGAGATTGAGAAGAAAATGTTCACTTTGGGCTGTGGTTTGAAGACAACTTTTACTCAGGCTACCAAAGAGCTGGAGTGAAGTTACCACAGAAGAAGATGAGGATGGCCAGTGCTCCCTGAAACAGTTTGGAGAAAAGCAATGTGGCACTTGCAGTCCCAAATGCTAATAGCCTAAAGTCTCCACATAACGGGAAATGTGAACAGGTACTGCCTATATACCATACTCCCAGTCCACATCAGGAATTCTAGTTGTTACCCCCATTAAATGAACCTAAAATCAGAAATAAAAGTCATTTAAAGACAACTTGGTCATCCAAAATGATTATGCACACCACACCCTTGTGTTGTGAAGGGAAAGGCAGTCCTGTTACCATTCTTTTAATGGCTTTAGTCTCAGAGAAAAGACAAATGCAGGAATGCATATCCCTTGCTAAGAAATCTGGTCTGGAAAACATGCCCAGCCCAAGGGTCCTGGAAAATGACTTTGGACCAAAATTATGGGTGTTTCAGCAAAGTGTCTTATCATTGATTATTTCAAATAATAACTTTTAAGACTTGCTTGTTAGCCTGACTTTCAGCATATAGTTTTGAGAAAAAGAGATGTTTCTGTGTTTTTGTACTAAGACCCTTGGGGCAAAGATCTATGAAGGCACTAACCAAACTGATTTGGACATGCACACATGATTTCTACACATAGCGCCAATGGGCAAACTGGCAAATTCTGCAAAGAAATGTCCTGTACAGTTGCGAAAGGAAAAATACAGAGACAAGGTCACCTCTTGCCTCCTTGGTGAGCTTTTTTTTTACCTTTACCTGGGTTTATTTCATAAGAAACCTGAAAAGGATGGCTTAGTCATAATATCATTATTAGTATACAAATTACAAAAGAATAAGGGCCCTTATATTTAGATAATATGGTACAATTAGCACTTGCTAAATATATTCAAATAATTCATGAGAACATCAATACATAGTTATAATCATTTCAGCTTTCTAACCTTCACTAAGTTGGAAAATATTTATACCAAATTCCTAATCTAATACATGGGAAGTCATATATAAAATAATTAACATCATGCATTCTTTAAGGCTTTTGAATCTAGGTAAAATAACTGATAATAAAAGCTTTTGTTAAGCCCTTGGTACACATATAAGAAAAGAAATGTTGTATTTATAACAGAAGTTGGATAAATTATTCCTACATTTGCTGTGAAAATTGTAGCTTCAGGAATAGAGCTAATCTTCAGAAAAGTTCCTGCTGAATTAGAATCAGTTCTATCCTTAAAAAAATAAAAAAGATACTCATGTTTTTGCTGCATAGCATTTTTGTTCAATAAATGGATTTTTAAAATCTACACTACAAGAGACAGAAAAAAAAAATGCACCTGGCCATGAAGAGAAACAACAAATTTGTAACTTACAGAGTAGTCGTTTGTGATCCTAGTCATATGACATTTCATGTTTATATTTATATAGCATTTAATTTAAAGAGTTGATGAAAGAAGGATTTGCTGGATAGTCCTCGAGCATTGTGGTCTCCAGCAATAATTTTTGACATGCAAAAGCACTGACAGAGAGTTGAAAATTATTGCTTGAGCTGAAGAGGGACAGGGGAGGGAAAAAAGAGAAAACAATCTAAGTGTGGTATTTGTAGACAATTTTTAGTATTTTGTAAATAAAATCTCTGACTGTAATCATCAGGTATTCATAAAATCAAAGCTCTTGCTCTTTCTGTCTCTCAAAATAAACACACACACACACACACACACACACACACACACACACACAAATATGCCCAACATATGTGGCCTCTGTTTGGTGTCAAATAGATTTATTAATATTATATTTTCCATTAAAAAGGCAGTTGGCATTTAGGAGTCAGGGACATTTGTCTTTCCCTAGAAACATAATTTTATTCTAATTTGGTGTATCATGTATAGGTATTAAAAATAAACACTATTAAAAATGGCTAGATATACTTAATACATACATTGCAGCTGGAGCTAATTTTAGTTGTTTTCATTTTTGTTTTGAGGATTTTCTTAAATGAAATAATTCAGATATATCTAAAAATATAAAAATAGTAAATAATCACCCATAAGCCCACAATACAGCTAAGAAATGAAATATTGTAAATACAGTTAAATGCTCTCTGTCTCTCTTCTTAATTATATCTTCTTTCTCCCTAGAAGACAGCAGCATTCTAAATTAAATGTTTATCATTCTCATTGTCTACCTTTACACTGTCACTACTTATATATTTCCAATTAAATATTTGGAATAATCCTGTGTGTATTATTCCCCAAGCAGCTTTTTCACTCAACACATGTTTGGAAGATTTACTCATAAATAACACAAATGGCTCTAGTCTAGTTCATTCATTCTTATTACTTTCATTCTACCATACAGCTTTTCCACAATTTACCTCTTCATCCTGCTGATTATAATTATTTACATTATCTCAAATATTTCCATTTCAAGTAATAAACTATGAACACTCTTGTGCACAGCTCTTTTTCTGTGTTTTAAAAATATTTTATTTTGTTTTAAAGTTCCAGGATACATGTGCAGGACATGTAGGTTTGTGACATAGATAAATGTATGCCATGGTGGTTTGCTGCACCTGTCAACCCATCACCTAGGTATCAAGCCCCACATGTATCTCCCTGTCCCCCACAACAGGCCCCAGTATGTGTTGTTCCCCTCCCTGTGTCCATGTGTTCTCATTGTTCAGCTCCCACTTGGGAGAACATGTGGTATTTGGTTTTCTGTTTCTTTGTTATTTTGCTGAGGATAATGGCTTCCAGCTTCATCTATGTCCTGGCAAATGACATGATCTCATTCCTTTTAATGGCTATATAGTATTCCATGGTGTATACATACCACATTTTCCTTATCCAGTCTATCATTGATGGACATCTGGGTTGATTCCATGTATTTTCTGTTGTAAATAGTGCTGCAGTGAACATACATATGCATATATCTTTATAACAGAATAATTTATATTCCTTTGGGAATATACCCAGTAACGGGATTGCTGGGTCAAATGGTATTTCTGGTTCTAGGTCTTTCACAATGGTTGAACTAATTTACTCTCCCACCAACAGTGTAAAGCATTCCTAGTTCTCTGCCTAAGCAATATTGTATCTAGGATACATATCTAGGAATTGTTGGGTTGAGTCCACTGTCAAGTTTATTAGACAATAGCCACACTCTCTAAAATTATTTTACCAAATTTTCAATCACAATAGCACTGTGTAAAAGTTCCCTTTGCTATATATACTTGTTAACATTATTAGACTTTTTACTTCATGCTAAGCTGTGACACAGAATCTCATTGAAGTTATAATCAGCATTTTCTTGGCTATTAATGAAGTTGCATATCATTTCATGTATTTACTGGCCAATGATATGTCTTCCACTCTTTCTATATTCTTTGCTCATTTCCCACTGTAGTATTTGACAGTTTTACTATTGATTCATAGAAAATATTGAAATATTCTTGGTAGTAATTCTTTGTCATCTCTGTACACTACAGATATCTTCATCTAATCTGTTCTCATGGTTTTTCTCTTTTTCACAATGCCTTTTAATGAATAGAGGTGTTTAATTTTACCATAGTTCATTTTATTAAAAATGCTCTAGACTGTTCTAGACTTTTGTGTCTTGTTTAAGAAATTTTTCATTATTGAAGAAATATCTTTGTTTTCTTCATAAAGCCTGAATGTTTTGTTGTATTTAGATTTTCTATGCAAAAGAGCATTTTTGATATTATTGTTTATAATTAAAGATAAGAATTTTTCAAGGATAATTAATAAAAGTCTATCCTTCCCCATTGATTTTAAAGACCTCGTCTCACATGTATATAGTTTTGTGTCTGTGTATGTGTGTGTGTGTACATATCTATGTATGTTGTGTGTATATAAACATATATTTTATATATATGTGTGTGTATATATATTTGGCTTTCTATTTGTTTTAATTAGTTCATTAATCTATGTTAATACCAACACTTCCTTTTCTTAATTACTATTACTTTAAAATGTCTTGATATATGAATGGGCTGTCCCTTCGAGTTGTTCTATTTTACAAAATCTTTTATAAAAAAGCTGTCTCAGCTTTTTTCCCCTTTGCCCTTCTATATGAATGTTAGAATCATCTTGTCAAGTTCTATATAAATACTGGTAAAATTTTTATTGGAATACTGCTTTGAACTTATACATAAATTTTAAGATAATGTACATCTGTCATATTTTAACTTTTTCTATTCCACACAATATATCTCTCCTTTTCTTTAGTTCTTCTTTAATGACATTCAATAGTTTCTTAATTTTCTTCATAAAAGGCATGCTCATCTTTTGTTAAATTTATTCCTACTGTTTTACATTTTAGTTGCAATTGTAAAATGCTATCCTTTTAAAATTACATTTTAAATATTTCTTACTGGATCTTATACATAATAAATATGTTGAAACCTTCTATTTCAAATTATTTAGTTGTAATTTTTCTTGAGTTACCTATTAACATCAAATATAGAGAAAATTGGTTATTCCTTTTCTATCCTTACATTTGCTTACTCCAGTCTCTGGGCTTACTGGTCTGGCTGGTACAATGTAAAATGAGACATCCTTTTCTTATGATTCTTTTTAATGGGGATATTCCAATATTTCACCACTATGTGAGATGTTTGGCAGATTAAAGTGTTTTTTTCTATTCCTACTTTTCTAAGACATTTTGTCACAAAAGATTATTAAATCTTGTTGACTTTTTCTCTTTTTTTATTGAGATTATCCTGTGATTTTTCTTTATTAATCTGTTTATATGATTAATTTCTTTAATAGTTTTTTCAGTGGTGCATTATCCTTGCATTTCTGTGATAAAACTCACTTGATCATGATGCATTTTTTATACATTGTAGATTTTGTTTGCTAATTGATTGGTTTAGGATTTTTTTTTTAATCTAAGTTGATGTAGTGACCTGGCTTGTAATTTTCTTTTTACCAATATTCCTTACAGCTGTCTGGTTTTCATTAAACTGTTCTATTAAAAAGCTGGACAATATTCTTGCTTATTCCAGTCTCTGGAACAGTCCATTCTATATATGGTAATACTGAAGTTACGTGTTACTTGAATATTTGGTATAGCTTGCTTGTAAAATCAGTTTGCCTAGATGGTGTGCATCTGTTGTAGAAAGAAGGGAGAAGGTTGATGCATTTTAAAGACTGTTTCAATTAAGTAGTTAGAGCTCTTTCAATGTTCTCTACTCCTTAGGTCATATTTTTACAAGCTGCATTTTTTAAACAAATCATGCCGTTCATCCAAGTTCCCAAAATTATTGTCAATAAGATGACCATATTTTTTAAAGTCTGCTTTTTGTGTGATTAAGTCACCTTGGTTATTGATTATTTCTGCCTTCTCTCTTCATCAAGTCTTGCTTTTTTCTACTACTTTGAATTTTTTCTGTTGTTCTATTAAGTTCTTAAGTTGGTCACCGAGCTCATATTTTTCAGCCTTTTTGTGCAATAAATCCCATTTTGAACATTGTTTTAGTCATATCCTATAACTTTTGATATATTGTATTTTCTGTATTTTTCAGTTATATTGTCTAATTTCCATTCTGATTTCTTTTATGAGTTATATAGAAGTGTATTATTTCCAAACATACAAAGGTTTCTTTTCCCATAGGGTAAAAATTTTTTTCTGGTCAATTCTTTTGTTGAGAATTCAGCACTTCAAGGGCACTGGCTTTAATCAAGTAGTTCGATGCAAGTCTCACCTTGTTCAATTCAAAGTCCTTGACTCCTGTTTCTGTGCAGCAACCAAAATCCAATCATCTTGTGACTGGCAATGCCCAAAGCCACAGCTTTTTATTTGCTTCCCAATTCTTTCTTCACTTTCAAGCCTCATGGTCCTTTACTTTTTTTCAAGTTAAGTTATATATTTTTAAAATGATTTGTAGCAGGAAGTTTTCAGACTGTCTAGTCAACCATATTGCCAGAAACAAAATTCTGAAGATAGGTGTTCATTTGCACACGGTAGCTTGGAAAATGTGTAGGGGTGTGAAATTTTTTCCATACTCATCCTTTTTGCTAAGTAAATATAATTCTCAAGGGAATATTAATTTGTCAAAAGGATCTTCATGCAGAGGATTACATCAATTTCAGTGTAGATTAGCTATGGTACCGATTCTTTGGCTCTTCAGTGTATCTATTATTGTATCTATAATGCCTCTTAGACTCAGGGACTTGGAAATTTCTCCCCAGTGCCATAGTATGTCATGTTTAGATGTCAAAGGGTATTTATTCAGAACCTGTATTATTATACCAAAGAGTAAAATTACTTAGAAAATATTAATATGAGGGAACATCAAAATAAGTAATTGACAACAATTAGGAAATAGACAAGGAAGAACTGGGTAGAAAAATAAATAAATCCAAACAAAAATACCATGCCAAATTAGTGTCATACAACATTGTGCAATTGCTGGAGGTGAACCAAATTTGCAACTTCAAAAGAACAAAAAGCAAAGAGGGAACCATTATCCATTACAAGAATCAAAATGTCCTAGGATTAAAACAGACAAGTTGTCAAGGTATTTGATCAAATATGATATTATAATAAGATAAAGCCACATTTAGTCTTGTGTAAATTCTAACACAGTATTGTGTAAACTAAAACACATGCCCTGGGCGAAAGCAAAGAACATTCAGCCTGAAAGCGCTGAAGGATACAATTGAAATGAAGCTTATAAATAGTATAGAATTTTCCCTGTGTTCTGCATACAGCCTAGACAAAGTGATTTTATTTTTTCTTTTCGATACAGAGTATCTTTGTAGCCCAGGCTCAAGTGCAATGCCACTATCTTGACTCAGTTGAGGTGAGTTCTCAAGAGAAATGTTTCCAGCTTGTACCCTTTCGATACGATGTTTGCTGTCGGTTTATCACTGATGACTCACTGTTTTGAGGAATCTTTCCTGCATGCCTAGTTTGTTGAGAGTTCTTGTTATAAAGGGATGTTGGATATTATTGAATGTTTTACTACATCTATTGAGAGGATCATATTTTTTTGCTTTTGATTCTGTTTATGTGATGAAACACACTTATTGACATGCATATGTTGAACCAGCCTTGAATCCCAGGAATAAAGCCTACTTGATCATGGTGTGTTAACTTTTTGATGTGCTGCTGGATTTGGCTTGCTAGTATTTTGTTGAAGATTTTTGCATGTATGTTTATAAGGGATATTGACCTGAAGTTTTCTTTTTTGTTGTTGTGTTCCTGCCAGATTTTGGTATCAGACTAATGCTGGCTTTATAGACTGAGTTAAGAAGGAGCTCATTCACCTCAGTTTTTTGGAATAGCTTCAATAGAATTGGTATCAGTTCTTCTTTGTCTTTGTGGTAGAATTTGGCTGTGAATCCGTCTGATCCAGTGCATTTCTTGATTGGTATGTTTTTTAACATTACTGCTGATTCGGTTTCAGAGCACAATATTGGTCTGTTCAGGGTTTCAATCTCTTCATAAGGCTGGTCTAGTTGAAATGAATTTCCTCAGCATTTGCATGTCTGAGAAGAATTTATTTCTCCTTCATTTATGAAGTTTAGTTTTGTGGGATGTGAAATTCTTGGTTGGAATTTCTTTTTTCCAAGGATGCTGAAAATAGGCCTCCAATCACTTCGGGGTTGTCAAGTTTCTGCTAAAAGTTCTGCTTCTAGCCTGATGGGTTCCCTGTGTGCATTACTTCACCCTTCTCTGCAGCTGCATTAACAATTATTTCTTCTGGGTTGACTTAGGTGAATCTGATGACTGTGTGCCTTAAGGATGACTGTCTTCTATAGTATTTAGCCAGGGTTCTCTGTATTTCTTGGATTTGCATGTCAACCACTCTAGTGAGATTAAGGAAACTTTCGAGGACTCTATGCTCAAATATATATTCCAAGTTGCTCATGCTCTCTCCTTCTCTCTCTCAGGAATGCCAATGAGTCATAGATTTAGTATCTTTACATAATCCAATAGTCCCCTTTTTAAAAAATTTTTTGTTTGTCTGACTAACTTGATTTGAAAGTCTTTGAGCTCTGAGAACCTTTCCTCAGTTTGTTCTATTCTGTTGTTAATACTTCAAATTGTATTACAAAATTCTTGTATTAAATTTTTCAGCTCTAAAAGCTCAGTTTGGTTCTCACTTAAAATGGCTGTTTTCTCTTTTAGTTCTTGGATTCCTCGGTTTCCTCGGATTGGGTTTTAACTTTCTCCTGAATCTCAATGAGTTTTCTTGCCACCTAGAATCTGAACTCTATGTTTCTCATTTTAGTCATTTCAGACTGGTTAAGAACCATTGCTAGACAGCTAGTATTAATAAACTCGTTTCGAGGTAAGGGTACACTCTGGCTTTTCTATATTGCCTAAGTTATTGCACTGATTCTTTCTCAACTGGAAGGTTTGATGTTTCTTTACCTGTGGTGTAATTTGGGTGTAATCAATTGGCTTCATTTCTGGATGTATTGAGAGGTCCAAGCCTCTGTACATACTTTTTATTTGTGGCTGAATTCTTGCCATTGGTTTCATAGGGGGATATATTATTAAAATATTTTTGGTGGTATAGTTTGGAGTGTAATCCAGTAGGTGACACTTAGATTAATGGGTGGTAGACAGGCTCTTAGCCAAACAGTTCCTCTGTGTTTCCTCACATTTGCAGCCATGCTCTGTGATGTGATGGGAAGAGAGGTAATCCCTTCACCAGGTTTACTCCTGGCCCTGAACACCCCCCACCCCATCACTGACACTGTGGCAGCATTTATTTTATCAGGTATTTTCGGCCACAGTGCTCCTTGGGTGGAGGCCCTGGCAAAAAGATAGGCCACACCCTTTCCAGACCAGCCCTGTAAAGGGAGGCACGTCGATTCCCACTCCTGCCCATGACATACATATTTCACTCCTCTCAGTGCTCTGAGAGTGCGGGCTTCTATCTTCTGCTCAAGGGCCAGCTGCAGATCTTGACTTAGCACTCCCAAGCTGCACATTGTAGACTTGGAGTGCTGGGAATTACTTGTGGCTCCACTGTCCTGACCTTCACAGTCAGGTTCCAGGTGTGCTGGGCAATCCAAAGTGCTCCCAAGCCACCAGGAATGTAATCAGGTGAAGCAAAGCACCCATGATGGGCAGTGGTGGCTGCACTGTGCACATACTCCTTGCAGAGTGGCTGGGCATGGGTCCTGGGAGGGGCTGGCAGGCAACAAGACCTGCAGAACAGACATGCCCCAGTCCTGTGGAAAAGTCAGTCCCACTTTCTCCTGATCAAGCTGTCAGCAGGGACTTAACCTGCCTGGGGGGATGAGAGGGATATCCCTGGGGGGATGGAAGCCTGTAGCCACTCCCTGCCCAAGTTACGCCTTGCACAAAGGCCCCTAGCTCTGTGCTGACTGAAGCTCCATCTGTCTGTTCTCCAGGCAGATGCCCCATCGACTCAAGAATCCATGGAGGACATGAGGTCTCTGGTAGCCAATATTCCAGAGGCCTGCAGAGAGAATGGGCAAGTCCCACAGGCCCTTCACTCACTTGTTCCCCAGAAGCCATTCCAGGCTGGAACCAGCCTAGCATTTGAGTGCCCTGTGCTTGCTTCCGAGCCTCCTCTCTCCTCAGCCTCAGACTGTACATCATATCTCCATCCACTCTTGGTGTTTTCTCTCTTAAGGTCTGTCCAAATTATCTTTCTTCAATCAAAACATTATCTCTTTCTTGGTGGGAATGGTGCTTCCTGTCTATGTCTAGTCAGCCATCTTCAGTGTACTAATTGTTATCAAATATCTATAAGTTTTGTTATAAAACCATAAGAAGTTTAGTTTTATGGCAACAGTTGATACACCAGGATTAAATTCAGGCCTTCATACATGGAAAGTAAAAGCCATTTAATTTTAAAAATCTGCTGAATCTTTAATCATTGAGATAGGGTGTTATTAAAAACTTATTGTATTATTTTTTGGTGCATATAAATAGATCAAAAATAAGTATTGAGTGACTTACGTTGTACACTATTGATATAATTTGGAGAACAAATTAAGTGCAACTCAATAGGAGCCTTAAATTTGTTCTGTAATTGAGTGATGCCCTTCTTGGAATGGAAGTAAGAGATTACGCAACCCTAATGAAATAGGAGGTATGCAAAAAAAATAAAAAAGAACATTTTAAAAAGAGCATGCAAATATTAAGTAAATCTATATAGAGACAGAGATGGGAAGTTTGGAATAAGAAAATAAGGTGACATTGCTGTACTCTGAGGTAAGGCATCCTTTCTAAAGGAAGCAAGTTTTCCATAACCTTGTAAGAAAGAGAAGTAGATAAAAGAGCTGGAGGAAATACAGGGAATACTAAAAATGATATGTGTGAAGACGATCATGAGAATAAACGAGCTGCATGCTGGTAAAAGCAGTAAGACTTACCTTAACAGAGAATGAGTTGTGAGTAATGCTTGGAGAAAAACAAAAAGGTAGAATGCCTTGATATTAGAGATAATGAGGGGTTGAATCAAGGCAGTGATACAATTACAGTCATCCTTAGTTCTTAACTGTTAAGTAATAGCGATTCCTTTAGTTGCATGTTGAGTATTTTGGATTCCGGAAGCTAAGTAGGAAATTATTGTGATAACTAATCATCAAAATTCAATTGAAAGCAACATTTATGAAAGGGGAAGAGGAAAGAAGGCTAATCTGTTTGACATTAAAGACAAACAAACAAACAAAACCTAAGAATTTGTTTTATGGTAAGGATTAGAGATAGATTCCAAAAGGAAGAAGAAAAATAATGTTGCCAGTGTTTCAACCACAGAGAACTGCGAGCTTGTTGGTACAAATGTCAATTAAGTGGGGGAATTCTTGCTGAAGGAAGAGAAGAAACTAAAGCTGTATGTGCAATCTCCAACTAGCTCACATCTATTGCAGCAATGTTAAGAAAACAGGAATAGGCTTTATCTTTCAACCCAGGAAAAGAATAGCCATTTTTAAACTATACAAAGTAATTTGCCGCCATCTTGTGGCGAGTCTGAAAATTACACTATGTTTTAGCATTTTTAGAGAAAGTCTCCAAAAGATTTTTAAACGTATTTCCCCCAAACAATTGTTATAAAGAATTCTCACAAGGCCATTATACTTGTTTTCCAAAGAAATTACATTATATATATATTATATTTAATACATATATGTATTAAATTGAGATTTTAACTCAACATATAGTCAAGTATGTAAAATATGTAGGGATATGTATTTCAGTGTATTCCCTTTTTCAATGGTTATACAAAAATTCATAAACAAAAAAAGTGTTTTAATGACACACTTCTTTGTCAACAACATCAAAATCTGTGGCAGCAAAAAGTAAAAAGAACAGGAATCTTTTGTGTATGAGAGTTTATGCTTTTAAAAATTACGTAATGATAATAAAAGCACTGATTTCAAGTTTTACCTTTATATTTGATAGTTCTATAACCAATAGAAATTATTTAGCACACTTCATATTTTTTCTGTGCTCATCTGTATGTCTCATAGAGGTGAGGTCAAATGAGATGACATATATGACAGTACTTTGAAAACTGTAAAGCTCTGTTTTAAAAATAAAAGATAAAGTATTAATATATGGATAGGGCAGAAGACAGTGCTGGATGTATGACCAAGTAGGGTTGTAAAGTGAATTGAAGTAAGACATTTTTCTTCATGTGGAGTTGAATTAGACCAGCTCAGAATATAGATTTATTTATTTTTAATAAATATCAAATAGCTGATATGGGTAAAAGGTATCAAGAAAAAAATAAATCTCAAGAGCTTCCCTAAAACAATCTGCAGTCTAATGAAAGAGACATCAAATACTTTTTAAAATTGTAAAAAAAAAAGTGAAAATGCTAAAGTAAAATATTTACAAGGTGTGGCAAGAGGTTTCAACAGTAGTAAAGCATGGATCTATTATTATTTTTGTTCAAAATGGTTTGTTTGTAACACAAAGGATAAATGCTTGAGGTGATAGATACCCATTTACCCTGATGTGATTATTACACATTGCGTACCTGTATCAAAACATGTCATGTAACCCATAAATATTATACACCTGTACGCTCAAAAATTAAAAATTAAAGTGACAAAATACACAAAAATAAAATTATATAAATAGCTTTAGATGGTGGAATAAAGCATAGAAATTAAGAAATTAAGTTCGTAAAATAAATATTGGTTGGATTAACCTGATGCTAAATGTTGGAATAAAAGAACACTCAATTTGTTATACAAAAATTCAAAAACATCTGTATAGCTCGTATTAGCAGTATCAATTCTGTCTTCAAGGAAAATCATGACTTTTATAATTTACAGCCCATTAACAGGGGAAATCCACTAGACTAAATGCATCTGAGAACCCTGAGACTCGCATGTGCCACCTCCTTCTTCAACTATGTCTTCTCTACTGAGTCTCTGAAGTAGGCCTACTGAATAGAGTTTAAACCCACTGACTTAGACCCATTCTGAAATAGGAGAACTGGTTAATCACCTTGACTATGTTTAACATCTAAGAGAAAAAATTAAGCTATAATTTAAGGGAAGTACATATAACTGTATTGATTCACTAAGAAGATCGTTTATTTGAGAGCATAAGTCACATCTTCACAATGTCTAATAAGATGGGCCTTTTGTATCCTGCCTTATGCATCAAGACTCTTCTAAAAGAAACATAAATGCAAATCTAGTGACTTGATGAATTTTAGTCTAGTTTAATAGATGTCGAAATGCATATTTTGGTTCAATAGGAAAATAGATTATAGATATAAGATGCCAAAATCAGATACTTAATCAGGATACAAATATTCAAAGAAAAGAAAAAACAACTCCTGTGGAGCTGTGACGTCTCTTTTCTGAAACCTTTGGGGAAAGATGTATTTAATAATTCAAATTTTATAATTTTAGAAAGATGGTATACCATATGTTATATCACACCCACAGTGAATATTATATAGGAAGATTTCTGCAACAAAATGTATGTATATTCCCAGCAATTGAGATAAATAAAGATTACAAATAGCCTGATGTTAGGTATTGCTGCCAAATAATTATATGTGTGTATACATATATCTGTATATATTATAGATGTGAATACATATATACATACATACATTCTGTTCTATTTTCTAAGAGCTATTTAGATTTCAGAATCGTAGAGAAAGGATTGTAGACCAGTAGCTAACAGCCATATACACAATATTGTCTATCTACATGAGAAAGAAAAATAAAATAAAAAGGATTTCTTATGAAAGAGAAGCGCAACACATGGTAAAAATAGCTCCTAAAATCAAATGAGAGAAGTTTCCACAGGTATTCTCAGGAGATTGACAGGTGATCTTTTCCTTAGATGGATATGGTAAACTGGTGCGTCGCTACTGCCTGGAAAATTCAGAAGAGAAGAAGGGGCCATCTAGAAGTAGCTGCATAGAGAGTCACCTGCACTCCTAAAGTTTGTCGGAACAAAATATGCCTGAGTAGTTCTCATGGGACACAAGTGGTCATGAGGTTCTTTTAGCTTTTAACCAGTAAAATCACCCAGTGGAGTGTATTAGTGATCTCTTGTGAAATCACCCAAAACTGTGGCTTAAAACAGCAGTTTCTTATTTTCTCCCATTTGTGAATTAACTAGGCAGCTCACCTTCCAATCTCACCTGAGCTGACACATGAGGGCTCCCTCAGTCAGCTAGCAGCTCAAATGGGGCAGGTTGGTGTGAAACATCCTCACTGACATTTCAGGAGCATTAATTGGAGTGACTAGAAGAGCTGGGATGGCTGAGCCGGTCCCCCTCTCCATCCAAGTTTTTTTTTCATCTCAGGCTTCTTCACATAATGACAGAAGTATTCATATAATGTCGTTTCCAATGCATATGTAAGCAAGCCACAAAGCCAGCCTAGATGCATAGCATAATAAAGTGGATTCTGCCTCTTGATGAGGGGTGTTACAAAGAGCTTGAGATCATCTTTAGTGTACCACTGGGTACACTAAGAAGTCACAAGCAAAGAAGAAGAGTAAGAAGAAAGAAGAAGGAGGAGGAGGTGGAGGAAGATGAGAAGAAGGAGAAGAAGGAGGAGGAGGAGGAAAAGAGGAGAAGGCGAAGGAGAACAGGAGGAAGAAGAAAGAACAAGAAGTAGAAGGAGGAGGAGGAGGAAGATAAGCTGCAAGAAAATCATGAAATTCCTAAAGGTGAGAAGCAATCATAAACTATAAGCCAGAGGACAGTTCATCCATCTGATCAGAAAAATAGGTATTGCGGGCCCCCAGCCATGGCACAGTCTTCCAAGAACCAATGCAATCACCCAGAGAAGCATCAGCCAAAACCAGGGTCCAAGAACATCCTTGCTCCCCTTCTTAGTTTTCCTTGCCATGCTTTATAAGGGCTGAAAAATCAGCAAAATGCAAAAGGAAGGGTGGAATAAAAAAGCTGGGAAAGAGAAAAAACAGCAAGTCCCCTTCAACTTTCTATCAGCAGTCAGCCTGGCTGGGGATAAATTTAACTTTAAATCAGGTTCAGAGTTTGATTATCAATGGTGCTAACTACTTTAAATTGCAAAATTATAGCTGTATTTAAAATGACTATATTTTTTTTCCAAGGAGATCTGTAAATATAGGGAACTACCTGAGAGGAAATAATTGCCTCTATAAATAAATATTAAAAGGAAGATGAAAGGCCAAAGTAATGATATTTTTGGGGTGATTTCTATTGTTACTGATGTTATTGATCTTGCAATTGGAGCTTCAATGTGTATTTTTGGTAGTAAGAGATGCAATTCCTACTCCATGAGATCTGTTGGTTCAATATATTGATTAATTTTACCTGAAGAAATGATGAAGCCTGAGAGTACTACATTGTTTACAAACAGTAAATTATCTTGAAAATTATTTTGAAAGCTAGTTCTCTAGGTAACAAATAAAATTTGTTAAACTTTTTTACATCACAGGAAATACAATGATAATAGCAATATTTTGTTTGTTTGTTTTTAACTTTTAAGTTCAGCGGTACAAGTGCAGGTTTTTTACATGGGCAAACTTGTGTCATGGGGAGTTGCTGTACAGATTATTTCATCATCCAGATATTAAGCCTAGTACCCATTAGTTATTTTTCTTTATCCTGTCTCTCCTTCCACCCTCCATCCTCCACTAGGTCCCAGTGTCTGTTGTTCCCCTTTATGTGTCTAAGCATTCTCATCATTTAGCTGCCACTTATAAGTGAGAACATGTGTTGTTTGTTTTTCTGTTCCTTAGCATTAGTTTGCTAAGGATTTTTCTGTTCCTTAGCATTAGTTTGCTAAGGATAATGGCCTCCAGCTCCATCCATGTCCCTGCAGAGGACCAGATCTTGTTCTTTTTTATGGCTGCATAGTATTCCATGGTATATATGTACCTATTTTCTTTCTCCAGTCTATTGTTAATGGGCCTTTAGGTTGGTTCCCTGTCTTTGCTATTGTGAATAGTGTCGCAACAAATATACACATGTATATGTCTTTATAATAGAATGATTTATATTCCTTGGGTACATACCCAGGTTTGGGATTACAGGGTTGAATGGTATTTCTGTCTTTAGGTGTTTGAGGAATCACCACACTGTCTTCCACAATGGCTGAACTAATTCATACTCCCATGAACAGTATAAAACCATTCCTATTTTTCTACTACCTTGCCAGCATCTATTATTTTTTGACTTTTTAATCAGAGCCATTCTGACGGGCGTTAGATGGTATCTTATAGTTTTGTGTTTCTCTAATAATCGGCGATGTTGTTAAAGTTCATCTGATGGTTATGAGCAGGATGGATTCAACAAGAAGAGTTTCAAAGGTAACAGCAGAATTTGAAGTGACCTCAGGGGAATGGAGATACTATTCAGTTATATGGAAATAATAGCAAGTGATAATTAACGTAGCATGGAGAACCATGCTCTGCAGAAGAAAAGTAATAAATGTCTATTCACAGTTAAGTTAAAAAAAAAAAGGGGGGGGGCCTACTTTTAAAATATTATGAGGTTCATGAGTAAATATAATTAGAAGTTATATTCACATCAATCAAAATCTCAGGAATTCAGGCTTTCTGGGACCTCAGTGTTGTGTGATAGATAGGAAAAGATGGCAAGACTGAAATTTGCAGATGGTATCTCTATTAAAAAATGTTTTAAGCAATTATCAAAATACTCCAGATGGGCAAAAGCAAGATTCCAATGTGTTGAATCATCAAGACTGGATATCTACACTGATAAAAGTCAAGCTCTTTAGTTAATTATTTACTTATGTTACAGTCTTTTTCATAGACATTTATTTTTTATTTAATCTAGGTTAGTTATCATACACATTGAAAATTGCTCAAATTTATAGAATAATGTCATATAAATCATTCAACATTTAATATACTTTAAAAGTATTTATAGATCATTACTTTATAATGGTAACTTCACTGGATACTAAGAGACAGTGACAAAACAGAAACAGGTCCTGCCTTTACACAGTGCACTGTGGAATTCTTACCAAAGAACTGCAGAAAATTATTAAGCTCCATGAGGTGCTATGATAGGAAAAATATAAGGTGCAGTGTGGGCTCATAAGAGGGGGAACCTAATTCATGTTTCCCTAATTAGGGAAGGAGTGAGAATCAGAAAACTTCCAGGAGGAAGTGACATTTAAATAAAAACTTTAAGATTCAACATTAGAAATATCGGTAATACAGATACAAAATAAATCATATTTCATTTCAGATGGGACAGTATGTGCAAATATCTGACCATCATAAAAGACATACATTTCAAGAATTGAATCAGTCTGTAGAGAACAGGGAGCTGTGGCGAGAGACAATGGCAGAGGAGCCTAAGTGAACCCTGTTGTGAAGTCGGGCTAAGAAACCATTGCAAGGTCTGAAGCAAAGGGGCGACATGATTAGATTTGAAATTTTGAAGTATCACTTTGGTTTCAAAGTGGCGGAGAGAATGGAGAGAGCAATGAGAGGAAACTGGAGACCCATGACCAGGCTGCTGCAAAAATCGAGGTAAAAGCCTCTAACAATCTGGACTGGGTAGCGATAGTGGGGGAAATAAAAGTGGAGAGACTCCAAAGATAATCTAGAAACAGAATGGGGAATGATTGGAGGTGGGGGATGAGAGAAAGGGAAGAGTGGGTAGCGGACTCTGCTTGATTACGTCTACTTTCTTTGAGCAGTAGGGGAGCAGTTTGTCTCTGGGATGATCCTAAAGGTAGGGAGAGCAGGATGGCGAGTTTTCCAATACAGGCTTGAGGAGTGCAGTGAAGTTTTTACAGCGTCATCATGAAGAATGTGATCTAGGCCTCCCCCACAAAAATACAAAAAGGCTATTGGTTAAATTTCATTGCCCAGTTATATGTGGAGACCAGATTCCGAATGGAACCAATAAAGGAATTATGGATTTTTGTCTGTCTGTTTGTTTGTTTTACCATATGTTTAGTGTGAAAACATGTTCCACTTTATATCTTTATTTTTTAAATTAATAAATAAAATTCCATAAATTGTAATGTGCAACATGATGCGATGCATGTATACTTTGTAGAATGGCTAAATCAAACTGTCATTCCTTCACATACTTATTTTTTTGTAGTGAGAATGCTTAAAATCTACCCTCATCATTTTTCAAATAGATAAGACATTTGCTATTAACTATAGTCATCATGTTATACGGTAGATCTCTAGAACTTATACCTCCTGTCTACTTGAATTTTGTATCCTTTGATCAGTGTCACCTCAGTCCCATCCCCTCAATCCCCCTCTTGCCTCCAGACTCTAGCAAACACCATTCAACTTTGTGTTTCTATGAATTTCCCCTGTTTCAGATTCTGCATACACATGTAATCATGCAGTACAGTCGGCCCTCCATATCTGTGAATTCCCCATCTGTGCATTTAGTAATCCACAGACCAAAAATATTTAGAAAATGTATATATATGGTTACATCTGTACTCAACATGTACAATCTTCTTTCTTTGTCATCATTTCCTAAACAAGACAGGATAACAACAATTTACATAGCTTTTAGATTGTGTTTGATATTATAAATAATCTAAAGATGATTTAAAGTATATGGGAGGCTTTGCATAGGTTATATGCAAATACTAAGCCAATTTATATACAAAATTTGAGCATCTGTGGATTGTGGTGTCCACAGGGGCTCCTGGAATCAATCCCCCATGGATATCAGGGATGACTGTATTTTGTCTACTGTGTATATGGATAAAGAAAATGTGCTATGTATACACAATGAATACTATGAAATGATCCCTTTCTTAATGAATGGCATCACCAAGCATGCAACCGTCTAAGCCAGAAACATGAGATAATCCAGGACTCAAATCTTTACTTTCTACCTCTTTCATATTCCTCAAATTTATCTACATCCCTGCAATTCCACTGACCCTACTTTTTTATAGGTTACCTTTAGCACAACTTGGAGTCCTATAACAATTCCTCCTAGAGTTTGCCATTAGCCTTATTCTCTCTAGTGTCATGAGATAACCCTTTACCTCCAGCACATGTGGCTGCTTGATATTGCTGCCATTCCATATGCGGTCATTACAGCTGAAGGAGGTAATGAGTGCTGCTTAGAGAAAGCTTGAGAGTCCACTTTCTCCCTCTAATCCTTACCATCCCTCAACCTCCCTCTCTTATCAATCAGTTATCCATGTTATGGCCTGCTTAAGAAGACGAAAAACTAAAGTGAAATAAGGCAACGAGACCTGGAGCTAGATCCACTGCTGAGTATGAGTAACAAAAAATTCTTGCTGTCTTACAGAAGCCACAGGCAGACGTTAGGGGAGAAAATAGTCAATATGCTGAATATTGAGTCCACTGGGAAGCCTAACCAAAAAGAGGCATGCAGGAACACCATGGAGACCAGAGAAAAGTCCCTGCCCAGGCTTTAAAGGACGACTTGAAAGTAGAGAGCTATGCCTAGCTTTGCCCAAGTTCATTTTATATCAGTTAAGTCTCTGGTAGTTTTTGGTGAATATATCTTTGTTTATCCCCTCACATGACTTCTGTTTGTCAAATACATTGCAGTATCATGGGAATTCAAATGAGTAAGACACTGTCCCTGCCATCACAGACTTGGTGGAAAGGTAGCTGTAAAAGAGTCAATTCTTGTAGATTCTGCAAAAGTATTACAATGGAAAAAATAAATACAGGCATACTTCATTTTACTGCACTTCACTGTATTGCTTTTCACACTGTTTACAAATTAAAGGTTTGTGGTAACCCTGCTTTAAGCAAGTCTGTTGGCACCACTTTTTCCAACATCATCTGCTCATTTCCTGTCTGCATCACATTCTGGTAATTTTTGCAACATTTCAAAAAAAATTATTGTCATTATATCCACTTTTGTCATCTGTAATCTGTGGATCTTTGATATTAACATTGTAATTGTATTGGGGTGCCACAAACCACACACAAAAAACATGGTGAATTAATTGATAAATGTTGTGCGTGTTCTGACTGTCCCACCAAAGGGCTACTCCCCCATTTCTCTTGCTTTGTATTTTGGTAGTCTGGAATGGAACACACAATATCTCAGAGGTATGCCTATGTCTGAGCTGAATCCTAAATGATTAGTAAGGATTAGTAACTTTTATCATGAACCCCATGCACTCCATCCATAAAAAATATACATTTATGAATTATATACATGCATTATCATCAACAGTTAATGGTTAAGAAAGCACAAATTACACACAAATATTGCGGATTATTGTTAAGAATACTATATGTATAATCAAGACCAAAAAAGTGACAAATACACATGTGACCATTCTGCAGGTAATTTAGGAATGGCATTCATAAACCAAATTATCAGTTGGTTGGACGTGAATACAGATATTCACACCTGCCTTACTTTTCCACACTAAATGACACCATTTTCCCACATCTTAAAACACAAAATGAAAAAAGACAAACTGTAACTTAAAGAAAGAATATTGTATGTAAAATATTATTATAATCTTCTTGAGAACTTCTGGTTTCTTGGCTAATATATTGTCTAATTGTCTTTGTTTTGTGTGACTAGAAAAAAAGCTCATACAATAGTTGATATGTCAGCTTTATTCTTTTTTTCACTTGCTTGTGTTTACAATAATAGTATTAAATTATCTTCAGTTTACAGTTTCTATTCAGAAAATCTTTTATGACCTTTCCCCATTTTGTGGGGGATCAATCAATTTAGAATAAGAGTATAACCCATAAATCCACTTAACTGGGCATGCATAAACTACAAGCATTGCTCTGCGTGGTGTTAACAAGAATGAGGCTTCTGCCATGCCTTTTCCTCATGGTGGAACTTTCTTTTCAAAATCCCTCAAGGGCATCAGTACTAAGTCAGAGTAAATATTTATAACATTTTACTTTTTCTTACTTCATAGATAGAAATACATAAATAAGAATTATATATTTTCTTTCCACTTTTTGATGGATCATCCTGTGAAAACCCTGTGATACACAGCCTGCCTCCCATTTTGGAAACTATTATGTGACAATTTAGCCAGGCATTGGACAAAGAAAGCAGGGCATGCAAAGTTGCTGAGGCAGAAGGAACATAGTCTTTTTGAAGAAGCACTACATTGTGAGCTTTGGAGCCAGAGCTCCTGGTCTTTGTTTGGGCTGTCGCCATGAGCAAGATATTTGCATTGTCACTATGTTAGACTTTTGTGGATAAATGGGGGTGATAGTGTTTCTTTGATAGTGTTAAGCTGGAATTTAATAATCATTATGTAGCAAAATGGTAAATTGGAATATTAATCCATGTTATTTTCTTTTTCTGAATTCCTTATATGTGAATCCCCTCACACTCCCATAAGTAAATAGTTTCACCATTATGTTAGAGAGAAATAGAATTTCATAGTGAGAAAACAAAACAAAAAAAGATCAAGTTATAATCAGTGTTTGGTTTCTTTTATTTTTTTACTTGCAAAACAGACATTTTTGGAGTAATTTTTTTTTTTAAAAAAGAAGGTTTTCACAGCCAAAGTAATAAATATGGAAAGAGACTGGAAGAATTAGATCATTCCACCCACACCCCCTTGAGAAATCAAGGTGAGTCACCTGTACTCATGTGGGAGGGGATGGAGGAGTTGTTGAATAAGGTATGGCCTTATTGGACATCAAAAGTGGGAGAAAAGGAAGCTGAATCTGAGATGAGTAGGTGGAGAGAAGTGGGGTCAGCATGCACAGATGCACAAACACTCTGGGAGCTGCATGGAAGCCAAGCCAACACCAAGAGACAATACTCAGAGTAACGTTTACGCAGACAGAGAAGTCATGCTAGCTATGCCTCTCCTCACAGAGATGTGTGGGCCTCTGGTCATCAGGTCCCTTCATGAGAATTGTCTGAGCTCCATTCATACTTCCTGGCTGTTCATGTACACTCTTTTTTGAAGCCCAGAATATTCTAAGTTTCCCAGAATTGATGTGGAGGTCCTTAATATGCAGAAGGTTGGAACCGCCATGGAAGGGAAGCCCCAGCAGTGAGAACAGTGCTTGAGTAAACTGGACAATGGGACATTCCATGCTACTATTTTAACAATCATAATGAGAAAAGGGACCAGCATTTTACAGAACATTAACCATGTTATCAGGCACTGTACTATTAAACATGCCATGGACATTGCATCAGTTAACCCATGTCTTAATCTCTACATACACTGCTCTTAATATCTACACTCTGCTGCCTCCCAGATAAAATGACAAAACAGATTTAAAGTATCTATATGTATATATTGCTTGTGTAGGATTTTCACTTTAATATCATGGAAGATGATAGAAGAGAGGATCCAAGATGGCAGATTAGACACAACTCCAGCGCACAACACACAGCGAGAGAGATGCAGAAACCCAGAGATCTCCTAGCTCCAACCAAGGTACCAGGTGGATTTTAACAGGTCTGGTCCGAGGGTGAGCAAAGCCCACCCAGGGCAGACTGAGGCAGGGAGGGGTGCTGCTTCACCCAGAAAGTGCATCTAACCGGCGAGTCGGAGGCTCCACCTCTGGTGCTCTGGTCCAGATACAGCACTTCCCCCAAAGCCTCAGCAATACACAGAATGGGATCTTTGCCAGTGAAGCACCGGGAATTACAAGTACGGAGTTGAATAAGAGTCTGCAGACTGAGCTATCGCCCCCTCCCCCAACCCGGAGAGAGAGGGAGTTGCAAGCAGGAGCAGCTGGGTGGCCCATACCCCATGACTGGAGAGAGAGAAAGCTGAAAGGGGAAGTCTGCCAAGTTCTGCTGGGTGGGTCCCTACCCTCCCCCACAAACCCCAGCGGGCTGAAGCTCTGTCTCTAGTGGGTTGCGTAGCCAGTGCCACAGTCTGAGAGGAACCCTGAATGATCCAGCCCAGTGGAGGAAGACACAACCCACCACTAGAGGGGTGGGACTGCACTACATGTTTTAACAAAAAACACAGGAAGCCTATCTAGCAATGGGACGGTGTTCTTGACAACCCAGCAGTGCCTACAGGTCAGCAGAAGAGGCAGGCCTGATCTCCCAGCATAAACAAAAAAGACACAGGAAACTTCCCTAGTAACCTGAAGGAGTCCCTAGAAACCCAGTAGCGCCCCCACAGGCAGACAAACAACCTCATCAAGCAGCTCTCTGACACCACAGCCAGGTAAATCCACAAAGATGGGAAAAGACCAGAGCAAAAAAGGTGAAACCATCAAAGACCAGAACACCTCTTCTCCTTCAAGGGATCACAACTCCTCAAAAACACAGGATCACAACTTGACCGAGAAGGAGTGCGAAGAATTGACGGAAACAGGATTCAGAAGGTGGATAATAACAAACTTTTCAGAGCTAAAGGAACAAGTTCTAACTCAATGCAAAGAAACCAAAAACCTTGAAAAAAGGTTAGACGAAATGCTAACTAGAATAACCAGCTTAGAGAAGAATATAAACGACTTGATGGAGTTGAAAAACACAGCATGAGAACTACGTGAAGCAAACACAAGTTTCAATAGCCGAATCGATCAAGCAGAAGAAAGGATATCAGAGATTGAAGATCAACTCAATGAAATAAAAAGAGAAGGCAATACAAGAGAAAAAAGAGTGAAAAGAATTGAACAAAGCCTCCAAGCAGTATGGGATTATGTGAAAAAACCTAATCTACGCTTGATAAGTGTACCTGAATATGACAGGGAGAATGAATCCAAGCTGGAAAACACACTCTAGGATATTATCCAGGAGAACTTCCCAACCCTAGCAAGGCAGTCCAAATTTCAAATTCAAGAAATACAGAGAACTCCACAAAGATATTCCTCAAGAAGAGCAACCTCAAGGGACATAATCATCAGATTCACCAGGGTCAAAATGAAGGAAAAAATGCTAAGGGCAGCCAGAGAGAAAGGTCAGGTCACCCACAGAGGGAAGCCAATCAGACTCACAACAGATCTCTCAGCAGAAACCCTACAAGCCAGAAGAGAGTGGGGGCCAATATTCAACATCCTTAAAGAAAAGAACTTTCAACCCAGAATCTCATACCTAGCCAAACTAAGTTTCATAAGTGAAGGAGAAATAAAATCCTTTACGGACAAGCAATTATTGAGAGATTTTGTCACCAGCAGACCTGCCCTACGAGAGCTTCTGAAAGAAACACTAAGCATGGAAAGGAACAAGTACCAGTCACTGCAAAAGCAAACCAGTTGGCAAAGACCAAAAATGCAATGAAGAAAATGAGTCAACTAACGAGAAAGAAAGCCAGCCAGTAACAAAATGGCAGGATCAAATTCACACAAAACAATATTAACATTGAATGTAAATGGCCTAAACGCCACAATCAAAAGACACAGACTGGCAAACTGGATAAAAAGTCAGAACCCGTCGGTGTACTGTATTCAAGAAACCCATCTCACATACAAAGACACACATAGACTCAAAATAAAGGGATGGAGGAAGATTTACCAAGCAAATGGAGAACAAAAAAAGCAGGGGTTGCAATCCTAGTCTCTGATAAAATGGACTTCAAACCAATGAAAATCAAAAGAGACAAAGAAGGACATTGCATAATTGTAAAAGGATCAATCCAACAGGAAAAACTAACTATCCTAAATATATATGCCCCCAACACAGGAGCACCCAGATAGGTAAAGCAAGTTCTTAATGACCTAAAACGAGATTTAGACTCCCACACAATAATAGTGGGAGACTTCAGTACTCCACTGTCAATATTAGACAGATCAATGAGACAGAAAATTAACAAGGATATCCAGGACTTGAATGCAGAACTGGACCAAGTGGATCTAATAGACATATACAGAGCGCCCCATCCCAAATCCACAGATTATACATTTTTCTCAGCACCACATTGCACTTACTCTAAAATTGACCACATCATTGGAAACAAATCACTCCTCAGCAAATGCAAAAGAAGAGAAAATCATAACAAACAGTCTATCAGACCACAGCGCAATCAGACTAGAACTCAGGATCAAGAAACACACTCAAACCCGCACAACCACTTGGAAACTGAACAACTGGCTTCTGAATGTTGACTGGATAAACAATAAAATGAAGGCAGAAATGAAGATGTTCTTCGAAACCAACCAGTATGAAGACACAACTTACCAGAATCTCTGGGACACCTTTAAAGCAGTATTGAGAGGGAAATTTATAGCAATAAATGCCCACCAGAGAAGACAGGAAAGATCTAAAATCGACACCCTATCGTCAAAATTGAAAGAACTAGAGGAGAAAGATCCAGAAAACTCAAAAGCTAGCAGAAGACAAGAGATAACTAAGATCAGAGCAGAACTGAAGGAGATAGAGACAAAAAAAAAACCTTAAAAAAAATCAATAAATCCAGGAGCTGGTTTTTTGAAAAGATCAACAAAATAGACAGACTGCTAGCCAGATTAATAAAAAAGAAAATGGAGAAGAATCAAATAGATGCAATAAAAAATGATAACGGGGGATATCACCACTGAGCCCACAGAAATACAAACTACCACCAGAGATTACTACCAACAGCTCTACTCATACAGTAAACCAGGAAGAAATGGACAAATTCCTAGACACTTGTATTCTACCAAAACAAAACCAGGAGGAAGCTGAAACCCTGAATAGACCAATAACAAGGGCTGAAGTAGAGGTAGCAATCAAAAGCCTACCAACCAAAAAAAGTCCAGGTCCAGATGGGTTCACAGCCGAATTCTACCAGACGTACAAAGAGGAGCTGTTTTCATTCCTTCTGAAACTGTATCAAACAATACAAAAGGAGGGAATCCTCCCTAACTCATTTTATGAGACCAATATCATCCTGATACCAAAACCAGGCAGAGACTCAATTAAAAAACAAAATTTCAGACCAATATCCATGATGAACATCGACACAAAAATCTTCAGTAAAATACCGGCAAACAGATTGCAACAGCACATCAAGAAGCTTATCCATCACAACCAAGTAGGCTTCATCCCGGGGATGCAAGACTGGTTCAACATACGCAAATCCATAAATGTAATCCATCACATAAACGGAACCAAAGACAAAAACCACACGATTATCTCAATAGATGCAGAGAAGGCCTTCGATAAAATTCAACAGCCCTTCATGCTAAAAACTCTCAATAAACTAGGTATTGATAGAGCGTATCATAAAATGATAAAAGCTATATATGACAAACCTACAGCCAATATCATACTGAATGGGCAAAAGCTGGAAGAATTCCCTTTGAAATCAGGCACTAGACAAGGATGCCCTCTCTCACCACTCCTATTCAACATAGTATTGGAAGTTCTAGCCAGAGCAATCAGGCAAGAAAAACAAATAAAGGATATTCAATTAGGAAAGGAGGAAGTCAAACTGTCTCTATTTGCAGATGACATGATTGTATATCTAGAAGACCCCATTGTCTCAGCCCAAAATCATCTCAAACTGATGAGCAACTTCAGCAAAGTCTCAGGATACAAAATCAATGTGCAAAAATCACAAGCATTCCTATATACCAATAACAGACAGAGAGCCAAATCAAAAGCAAACTCCCATTCACAATTGCTACAAAGAGAATAAAATACCTAGGAATACAACTAACAAAGGATGTAAAAGACCTCTTCAAGGAGAACTACAAACCACTGCTCAACGAAATAAGAGAGGACACAAACAGATGGAGAAACATTCCATGCTCATGGTTAGAAAGAATCAATATTGTGAAAATGGCCATAGTGCCCAAAGTAATCTATAAGATTCAATGCTATCCCCCATCAAGCTACCAATGACCTTCTTTACAGAACTGGAAAAAAACACTTTAAATTTCATATGGAATCACAAAAGACCCCGCATAGCCAAGACAATCCTAAGCAAAAAGAACAAAGCCAGAGGCATCACACCGCCAGACTTCAAACTATACTACAAGGCTACAGTAATCAAAACAGTATGGTACTGGTACCAAAACAGAGACATAGACCAATGGAACAGAACAGAGACCCCAGAAGAAACACCACACATCTACAACCATCTGATCTTTGACAAACCCAGCAAAAACAAGCAATGGGGAACGGACTTCATGTTTAATAAATGGTGTTGGGAAAATTGACTAGCAATGTGCAGAAAGCAGAAACTGGACCCCTACCTGTCACCTTACACTAAAATTAACTCCAAATGGATCAAAGATTTAAACATAAAACCTAACACCATAAAAACACTACAATAAAACATAGACAAAACCATCCAGGACAAAGGCATAGGCAAGGACTTCATGACTAAAACACCACAAGCAAAGGAAATAAAAGCCAGGATAGACAAATGGGATCTAGTTACACTCCAGAGCTTCTGTATAGCAAAAGAAATCATCATTAGAGTGAATCGGCAACCAACAGAATGGGAAAAACTTTTTGCAATCTACCCATCTGACAAAGGGCTTATAATATCCAGAATCTACAAAGAACTAAAACAGATATACAAGAAAAAAAACAAACAACCCCATTCAAAAGTGGGTGAAGGATATGAACAGACACTTTTCGAAAGAGGACATATATGAGGCCAACAAACATATGAAAAAATGCTCATCATCACTACATTAGAGAAATGCAAATTAAAACCACACTGAAATATCATCTCACGCCAGTTAGAATGGCAATCATTAAAAAATCTAGAGACAACAGATGCTGGAGAGGATGTGGAGAAATAGGAACACTCTTAGACAGTTGGTGGGAGTGTAAATTAGTTCAACCATTGTGGAAAACAGTGTGGTGATTTCTCAAGGATCTAGAAATAGAAATTCCATTTGACCTAGCAATCCCACTATTGGGTATATACCCAAAGAACTATAAATTGTTCTACTATAAAGACACATGCACACGTATGTTTATTGCAGCCCTGTGTACAATAGCAAAGACCTGGAAACAACCCAAATGCCCATCAATGATAGACTGGACAAAGAAAATGTGGTACATATACAGCATGGAATACTATGCAGCCATAAAAAACGATGAGTTCGTGTTCTTTGTAGGGACTTGGATGAATCTGGAAACCATCATTCTCAGCAAACTGACCCAAGAACAGAAAGCCAAGCACCGTATGTTCTCACTCATAGGTGGGTGTTGAACAATGAGAACACGTGGACTTAGGGAGATGAGCATCACACACAGGGGACAGTTGTGGGGGATAGGGGGAGAGACAACGGGGGGTGGGGGGAGGGGATAACATGGGGGGAGAAATGCCAGATATAGTATGCACCAAAAGTAAAATAAATTAAAAAAATATATATATATCATGGAAGATGATGGGAGAAAATGGGGAACATACTGGTTATCTGCTCTAATACCAAAAGAGTAAAGACTGCATCAGAAACTTTTAAGATTCAGATATCAAAGTTCAGAAAAGTTTGTTTTATTTTTCTAGATGTATCTTTTAAATTCACAAATAGTTCAATTTTCTTATTTCATGCCTTAACATAAAGAGACACATCAGGAACTGAGAGTTTCTCTTCTTTCCTTGTTTTTTAATCTCTAGGTAAAAAGACAGTAAATGCTACTAAGGCTTAATGTTCTCGCTCCATTTGCTGCTTTTGTCATCAAGATACCTTGAATCATCTCTAAATCCTTTCTCAGCATTTTCCCCTTTGAGATGTTTTCTACTTCTCAGGTATCCATTGATTGGAAATAATTTTTACTTCTCTTTGTTCCGAAGTAGGAGCCTGACTGTGATTGAGGAGTGAGGTTAACTGTGTGAGGGTGAGAAATTAGTAAACCCACAATGGCCACACATCTAAGCCAGGTCCTCCAACCCATATCCAACTTCTGGATATGTCTCTCAAATGATTCCAAAGTAGGAATTTATTGATTGATCTGCCAAAACCACATAATACAAAGCAAAACGCCAGAACAGTAGTGCCTGTTTTAAGAATGTTTCAAAATTATACTTCAACATTATGAAATTGTATCAATATTATAGAGTAGTGTTATATAATGTGCATTCATTCCTCAGGCATTTATTGGATCATCATCATGTGCTGGACACAAAGGATGTAAGAATGAGTAAAACAGACAATTCTTATCATTTTGGAGCTTGGTGTGTAGTAGGACAGACAGATATTAATATTTGTCAAACAGCCAAAAATAAATGTGAAACTGCAATGGTAACAGTTATTACAAAGCAGTGTTACACGGTACTTTGAAAGCACATCACGGGAGGACTTGACCTAGTCAGCAAGGCCAGGCAAGGCTTTCCCAAGGAAATGGAAATTGAGCTTAAACCTGAAGGAAAATCTTTCCAATGGAGGGGACCAGAATACATTCAGCATGTACATTTTAAGTCCTATTTAAATAATTTCTAGGTTATGACCACTCCCTGTCTATATAATTTTGTTTAAAATGAAAGTAAAGCCACAGATATACACATATAGATCACTTCTGACTTAAGAATTTCCTTTCCAAAGTAGCTAACATAACAAAATGTCTAATTTAGAAATTAGCTAAGAAAAAACTTGCAAAAAATACCACCATCAATTGACCAAAAATCAAAGGTGGTTAGCCTGGAAATGTAGGATTTAGAATGTCAGTGATAGGAAAACAGTTAGCATACTGTAACCAGCAGCAGACACAAGCAAAACACTGGAAAAGAAAACTGAGTATTTGAACCTTTCTGATACGTATTTGTTTTTCAGAATTCCTAACTATTCTTTGCATTTAGACATAGTCTGAAATAATGTTTGCATTATCTTCCACAGACTTATTTTGGCACAAAAGTGCTAAACTATAGTTATTTTCTAAAATGAAACAATTTCTGCATCTGCATATACAGCTGCACCCAACAAATCACTGAACCCTAAAGCAAACTGAAAAAAGCCATGACCTATGTAAAATAAAACTGGAATCTTTTTCTCAGAAATCCATGCTTACAAAAACAGCTTCTAAAATAAGTGTTATTTATGCCAGGGGAGCACCATGGTTCAATTGTGGTATTTATATGTTCCTTTAAGGTATTGTTAATTTTTTTTATTTCTAAAATCCCTACATAGTTGCAGATTACAAGAAGATTTTGATTATGTAATAATTTGTAAATGCAGTAAAATGAGATTTTGAAAGCACTGTGCCCCCTCTGCTTGTTACCTCTCCCCAAAGGACCTAAAGAAACTATCAATGAGCAGTTGCTCCAATTGCTATTTACTAAATGATAAACTTGAGCTAAAAAAGAAACTTTAATAAAGCCAAATTTAAAATTGCTGTGCTTCATTCTCATGCAAACATGACATTTAAATTAATAGCATCTATTTCCTTCCCTTAGGACCTATAGTATAATTTGAAAAACTACATATGTATATTCATTTCTACCTCTCTTTTTCTAGTTCAGACACATTGTTATTGGGAATTTAAAATACTCTCCTTGCAGTTGCATTTCATCTTAACCAAGTTCAATTTAAAAATTAACATGAATTTAATAAAGCCCATTACATCTTTAAGGAACTATCAAGAATATAAACAGGTAACATGTTATCTTTACTCCATGTGCAAACAACACTTTTGATGCTTTTCAATTCTAAACCAGTTTGGATCATAAAAATGAAAGCATGGTTTGCATGTTTCACCTGTGTCAAAAACTATCTCAGCTTCTGTGACATTTTAAAAGCTTTATAAGCAGGAGAAATGTTGCATATAAATGATATCATACCCTATGTTTTAGCTAGTTATGCCTCAATTCTTTATTGATTATAGGCCATATAACTTCAGGCAGACAAAAGAAAAATAATCCCTATCATGTTGCGTGCCGGTCTGTGGTGTTTATGAGTACCGCCTACTGGGTTAAATGACTTACACATCTGTCAGGTGTGCTACATTATAGCCACAGGAAAATCCTAGTACAGGTTATGTGCCAGGCAAAATGCTTTGTCTCAGACCTTGTCAATCCTGCTGATGGATGAGTTCAGTATTCTAATGAAAAAGATTCTAAATATGTTTATACTTTGCCAGATCTCCAGATCACATCGGGAGGCACAAAGCTCAGGCAATTGGAAAGAATACGATCATTTTTAAAGGACAGTGCTTCTCCTGAGTCATACAAATGTGTGGGTTTTAAGCTATCCTGATGAAATGGTCTCCTACTTCTTTGTAATCCTTTTTTTAATAAGCTTCATTTAACAGACTAATTTCCGTTTACTCAAAACAAATTAATTCCAAACAACTTGCAAAGGCTACCTCACCTCTAAAAAGCTTTACTTACTGTTAGCTTTATATTTTGCATAGTACAATGTCTACAATCAATGGGTTTGCAGACATATTCCTAGTGAATTACATTTTAAGCTGTGCTAACAGTGACTAAATCAAATGAAATTGTTTCAGTAGGTTGGTACAAATGTGTTCCATTTAGATAATGTATAAGTGATAAATCCAACCACTTTCCAATGACCTTTCACATTCTAATTTTAAAACTGAATGGTTTTTTAATTGGTTTTAGGAAGAGCATCATAGAAAATATATCTCCTATTACATATCAACTATTGTCTTTAAAACTATATAATATTCATATCACAGTCTACATAAAGTTGTAAGTCCTGCCCCTAATAACAATGTTTTAAAGAGATTTCAGATTTTGTAAAATTGACATTCAATGTTTACTATTTTTAAACTCCACAGAATATCTACAATGAATCCTTTGAAATTCTATTCCAAATAAGGCAAAAAAAAAAAAAAAAAAGCCCACATCATTAATAGGGTAAAATGTGACAAACAAAGATAATAAAAATGGTGAGACATTGGTTAGAAATTACAAATCAAGCTCTTCTTTTTAAAATACTGTACTTACTGAATATAACATTTGCAAAAACTCACTAAGAACATAACTTATTTTCAACAAGTCAACCATCATTTCCATTAATACCCTAAAAATTATGAAACCTATATATTTAGCCTTTATGATTAAACCAACAGAGTTTTGAGGCTAATAATTTAGCAGTTCAGATAGTCCCCAAATTACGATGGTTCAATTTAGGATTTTTCAACTTTACAATGGTGCAAAAGCAATATGCATTCAACAGAAACTGTACTTTGAGTACCCACACAACCGTTCTGTTTTTCATTTTCTGTGCAGTGTTTGATAAATTACATAACATATTCAACACTTTATTATAAAATAGGCTTTGTGATTGATAAATTTGTCCAACTGTAGGCTAATGTTAGTGTTCTGAGCACATTTAAGATAGTCTAGGTTAAGCTATGGTGTTCCATAGGTTAAGTGTGTTAAATGCATTTTTGACATGACATTTTCAACTTATGATGGGTTTTATGGGACATAACCCAATTATAAGTAAGGAGAACCTGTACATGGAAAAACTAAAATTCCAGTAGCACCTATGGATAGTAAATATAGACATTAATTGTCAATCATGAAAGAAGATGTGAGTCGTTTATTTATTAATCCATGTATTCATTTATTCATACTATTATAAATACTGTAGAAAGCATGCTGAACAAAGCGGACACAGTCCTTCCTCTTACCACTTAAAAAGTTAAAAATCTCTAACCAGACTTTACCATTTTGCTATTTGGTCCACTCATGAGTCAAAATGATAGTATGTAAGTGTCTATACAAATCAACAGACAATATTTACATCATAGAACATAATTTTTAGTTTTCAAAGCTTTTCACTAATTAAAGTTATTTATGAACATATATTCATTGTGAAACATCTAGAAAAATAGATAAAGACAGGAATTAAAGTCATCCACAACCTATAGTCCCATCACCCACATCTATTAAAGGCCACCCTCCTCACCACACTGCAAAATCCTAAATCAGTTGATGTATACATGCACTCCAAATCTGGTCTTTGTATTCTGTACCACTAATAGAAATATGAACAAAATACCCATAATAGAAATATGAAGGAATAACTTGACCAGGCACTTCACAAAAGAGGCTATCCACATGGCTAATAAACATGTGCAAAATTCACCAACTTCATTAGTTAGCAGAGAAATAAAAGTTAAAACATTCAATATTCTCCACAGTGGCAAAAATGCAAAGAAGAGACGATAAAAGTATTGGAAAGGATTTGGTAGAAATGAAGCCACCTTACATTGCTACTGGGACTATGTAGTTGTATAATCAGTATAAAAATGTTAGGAAAGGATTTTTAAAGCTGATTATATACATCTTATGATCCAACAATTTGCCTTATAGATACAAACAAACCCAACAGAAAAAAAATACCAAGACTCATATGTAAAAACTCACACAGAAGTACTATTCATAAAAGACACAAACTAGAAACATCCCAAATAACCCAGAGTAATAGAATGGATAAGTATATAGCAGTATATTGATAAATGGAATCTCTTCAACAATAATAATGAATTATATTCATTATTCTATACACAGAACATCATACAACTCAATAGAAAAAATAATAACCTGATTATAAAATGAGCAAAGGATCTGATCAGATATATTTCCAAAGGAGACACACAAAAGGCCAACAGGTATATGAAATCAATATCACCAGGGGAAATGCAAAACTCAAATGAGGTATTGTCTCACACTTGTTAGTATGGCTTTTACCAAAAAGTCAAAAGACATTAAATGTCGGCAAGGATGAAAAGGGAATCCTTGTTCACTGTTGGTTTGAAGAAAACAAAAAATGCCTTTTATCCCTGAAGGGGAAGAAAAATAAATTCCATGCTGAACCCTACAGGGTGAGGAGAGAAGAAACCCTAAGAAAGCATCAGAATCCAGGGACACAGTGTCTACTTAAGATGGAGGTTGAACCAGAACAATAGAGGATGTCTTCCTCTTCCAGCCTGTACCACCACTACAGCAGCACCAAGTGACAGAGGGCTTCTGCTTGGAAAGGGACAAAGGGGTGAAGAAATACCCGCTCTGAGACAGAAGTTCAAAAGAAAGACCTAGAGCTGAGAATAAACAAATATTGAGAAAATCCTTGTAGTAAACCAGCCCCACCTTAAACACAAGGTAATGCCAGAGGAATTCTAAGTCTGTGGTACACAGGGGTTTACCATAACAACAAAATAGCCCAAGCACCATTTAATTTCTAACTCGTTGACTCAGCCCTCCACATCAGAGGACTAGCAAAAGAAAATATGTGCCCATTTATCAATTTCCAGGCATAAAATTGATTTACCTCAGTCTCTATTGTCCTACACAAGATGTGAGCTTTCAACAAAAAATTAGAGCACTGGAAGTCTTTCAAAGAATTTTATTATTTCATTTAAGCTGTTGAAAGTATGGATGTAGACTTTCTTCCTGTATACTTCATTTCTTCTTTTGGATATGAGTTAATCTGTATTTTTTCTTCACTAAACCTTAAGAACTTTCTTTAGAATTTTGTAGAGAAGCTATGCTAGAGTCATTGAATAAAGTATTCTTTGTAGATGGAAGGTTTTTCCACCAATTTGAATATGTCATTCTAATATCTTCTGGACTCTAGTATACATAACAAGTCAATCACTAATTGTATTACTATTACCATGCGTGTAATTTATTATTCTTTTCTGGATGCTTTCAAGATTTTTCCCAAGTTTTTGACTGTTATTAGTTTTACTAAAATATGTATGTGTGATTTTCTTTGTTTTCATCCTACTTGACTTTTCATTAAAAATTCTTGAATCTGAACTTTCTTTCCCACCAAATTTGGGAAAATTTTAACCATTATAATTCCATATTTTTAATGTATCTTTCCTTCCACCCTTTCTGAGAAATAAACTACATATATGTTGAACTAATTGATACTGTCCCATAGGTCTTGAACCTCTGTTTATTTTTTTTAAACTTTTCTCTATCTGTTACTCATGTTAGGTAAATTATAATGATCTAATTTCAAGTTTATTATTTTTCCACCCCAAATATATCATTGAGCCTATCTATAAATGTTTCCTTTTAGGTATTGTACTTTTCAGCTCTAACATGCTTTTTTTTTTTTTTAGTAGTTTCGATTTTCTCTTCTAATTTCCTCTAACTTTTTACCCAGGAGACCAAATTTTCTTTAATTATTTGAACTTATCTTCCTTTAAATTCAGCACATTTCTAATGAAAATTTTGATATTTTCATCTGCTTCTTGTTTTTGCTTTTCATCCGCTTGAAAATCAGAAATCCAGAAAATTAGAAATTCCGTTTCTGAACCCACTCAAAGTCACTTTCTATTGATCGTTCTTTTCTTTTTTTTTCTTTTTCTAAGTGTAGGTCACACTTTGCTGTTTCTTGGCAGGTCTAGTAATTTTTCACTGAAAACTAGACATTATGGATATTGCAATCTGTTCTTTTCTTCTGAGGATTTTCTAAATTGTTATTGTTTTCTTTTTTGTTTTCTGTGTTTATTGTTGTTTTTCTATTAGGCAATTCCGTAGACTGGACTCAAAGTGTTAACTCTGTATACTCTGCATTTGGCAACAGCTGATGGCATAGTTTGGAAAGCAGCTAAGTCAAAACACAAATCTTAACAAATGTAGTTCTGTCTTTCAAGGTGATTTTCCTCTCTGATATTTGCCTGATTTTGGAAAGTCTCTAGGTTTGTTCTGTACACATATAATTTAGCTGTCAATTAGGGATTCAAACAATATACTCAATTTTGTTCTCAATAATTCTGTAGTCTCACAGTATTTCCCACTAAAAGTTCCAGTTATTGTTTCAGCCTTGAGTTTTTGTTTTGTTTTGTTTTTATTTGCATCTTGGTCATCTCTAGCTAGTAAGACTAGTTTTCTGCTGCCTTAGACATAATGGTTGAAGGTAAACTACAAGAAAAATAGCTACAAATTCGTAATTTTTATCCCGTACAGTTAGTTTTTCAAGAGCATAATCTCCAGCTTCTAATATAGGATGCCTTCCAGTGCCTTTATATTTTTTCACATTTTGTAAAGATTTTTCAGTTGCTACTGTATTAACAAGTTCATTTTACTGCTAATACTGTATTTAATTCAGACCTTGACTTTTTCAAAAGATCCCTTTTTTATGTCTTTTGAGACAGGGTTTCGCTTTTGTTGCCCAGGCTGGAGTGCAGTGTTGCAATATCAGCTCACTGCAGCCTCTGCTCCCCCAGGTTCAAGTGATTCTCCTGCCTCAATCTTTCAAGTAGCTGGGATTACAGGTGCATCCAAACACTCCCAGCTAATTTTTGTATCTTTAGTAGAGACAGGGTTTTGCCACATTAGCCAGGCTGATCCCGAACTCCTGACCTCAGGTGATCCACTTGCCTTGGCCTCCCAAACTGCTAGTATTACAGGTGTGAGCCACCAAGCCTGGCCCGCAAGCCCTCATTTTTTAAAATTATAATTACAGAAACAAAACATATTTATTATGGTGAATTTCAAAAACAGATATGCAATGAGGAGAAAATTAGAATTACTTGTAATCTGTCTCCAGGTAAGCATTGATAATATTTTGTAGTCTACTGTCTCTGCAAGGAGATTACTATATTGGATAAGTAAATTTTAACCATAACATTCTTGAAAAGTATTCTGAAGTAATTTCTGAGAATGAATTTAATATCAAACCTAGAGACAGTAAAAAAAAAAAAACAAGGAAGTATTATGAGCAATGTAATGCTTAAAAAAACCTACAAAATTGCAAAATGCCATGAAAGACACAATTTAACGAAGTCTCCAACATCTGTGCAGAGGAGAATGAAACAATTTTAACCATTTAAGCAATGGATATGGGTCTGAAGTTTATGAGACAAGTTAAACTGTAGTTATAGATTTTGGGTGTTATCAATAGCTAGATAACACTAAAGAAACAGTGACCATATTCTATTTGTCCTTGTGGGGAGAATTAAAATAATTTTCTCTTTATTCTAAGAGCAATGGAAACCATTGACAGATTATATGCAAGGAGTTGACATGAGGTTTTCCCTTTGAAAAGCTCACTAACTGCACTGCAAAAAAACCTGACTGGAGTAGAAAGAAAAGGTATTGAGGAAAATGAGTTTATTGACTATTCTGTAGGTCAGATGAAAACTAGGGTACAGTGATTTTGATGAAAGAAGTAGAAAGATTTATACAATATTGAGGAATTAAATAAAGTGACCCTATTGATGGACTGATATTTAGGATTAAAAAAGGCACTTTCTTCTGGCCTCAGTAACTAGCACATGACAGTGCTATTTTCTGAACTAAGGAAATTGCACATAATATATTCACTAATTTTTTTTATTAATGCCTACTTGGTAAGTGTGTAAGCCTTGAGAGAAAATTAGTTTCTAAATTTAAAACCTTTGATCTTAACATTAGCATGTATATCCTGTCTAGATACACAAGACTAACCAAGGCACTCCAGTTGTCTAATACTATCATAATACCACTTATATTATTACTATGAACAATTATGTTAATATTGTTACTCCTATCTCATCTCAAATTTTTTCATCCTAAATTGCCAGTATAACTGCAGCTTCAGGTACACATTCAGCCTTTTTCTGGGTCTCATTTCTTCTACATTTTTAAATTACTTTTAGCGTCTTCTGTCACTAAGTGAACACCTTCCTTAAAACATCTTTATTGCTGATCTTACAGCCTATCCTAAAAGCATTCATATATTATTAGATGAAATATTATGCCAATCAATGACCTATTGCTAAGAGGAGAGAAAATGTTAAAATATGCCTTTGTAGCATATAAATAATTAATTATACCAAAGACAGGACCTAAATAATATTTAGCATGAGACTGGAACAAATTTATTTTTTTCTTAAAATGCTGATAATATTCTGTGATTATTGCTTTGTGTTACATTGACTTTTGTGATACTACCTAATTGCTTTGTTTCATTTGTTTTTTAAAAAACATATAAACACATTTTGCAAAATTTCTACTCCTAGTAATTAATTCAAGAAGAAAATTTCAAACTATAAGACTAGAAAGGACAGGTTTTTAACCCTTAAGATTGAAGATAACCATTTAGCAATACTTAAATTGCAGTATGCAGGCAATAATAAGGCTACCCAAATGTGATTCATTAGCCTACATACCAGTTATTAATTATATTTTACTGTATGATACACACCACACCTATGTATTTTAGTGCAACTATATAAGAAATATTCATTACTTCAAAACATGTTTAAGCAATTACACATAAAATATTAAAACAGGAGACTTAGAAAATGCAAAGTTAAATAAAAGCAAACACTTATTTCTAAGGACTTTAGAGGAAATAAAACGTGTACCAAAATAACTCTGTATAGTTATTTCAGACTACATTTAAACTGAGATTTGTATAAGTAATAAAATAGATTTTATTATTTCATTCAACAGTTACTTTTTGAATGCTTATTATACTATAGGACCTTTCACAGCTTTTCTGTTGAATTGAGTTTGACCTCCATAATCTTTTCACTTGAAATAGAAGTCTCTACAAAATCATTTATGTTATAAGAAGAGAAAGAAGACTTAACAAACTCTGTCTGTTTACACCCAGAAGACTAATATTTAGTTCATAGGAAAAGAGAGGGTGAATGATTTACAGAAAGAAAAAGAGAGGGGAGAGAATAAAAGAAAGTGAATAAAGGAAAGAAGGGAAACAAATGGAAAATAGAAAAAAGTAAAAAAAAAGTAATATAACTAAATTATTCTGGAAATGTACAAGAGCAGAAAACTTGCTCTTCAGCACTCCCTGTGTGCAACAGAATGAAACAGTGAAAGAAGAGACAATATTTCTCTCATTTCTCCATAGACCACTTAGTAGTTTGGGTGGCGTGAGACTCCAGTTTAATTTTTTTTGGTGCCCAATGGCAAAAGACAAAAATGGTAATGTTGCCTGAAAGAAGTCTTTGGTGCCCAGTAGAAAACAGCAGCTGGCCTGACAGGGACATATTGCCTGGAGTGTTTGGTGGTGTCCAAGAATGCAACAGTCATCAACAGCAGTGCCTGGTGGGCCTTTTGTTACTCAGAAGAAGCAAAAGTAGTTCCAAGAGAACAACAGGATCCAGAAAATACAGTACAATTTAGTAGACACAACAAGACTGCCCACTCCATAACATGCGATCATCTGGACAATCTATCAGTGAAAATATATAAAACATTTACTGGGAACAACAGGATCCAGAAAATACAGTACAATTTAGTAGACACAACAAGACTGCCCACTCCATAACATGCGATCATCTGGACAATCTGTCAGTGAAAATATATAAAACATTTACTGGGAACCTGCAGAAAATTATACATGGACATGACTCTTTTCAAACAATATGAGATTCTACATGAGCCAAGCGAAATATTGACTTTTATTATTAATATAACCTCATGGTAGACCTGAAGAAATAGATGATCCCGATGGACTCTTAAGGGAAAAGCAGAAGGGAGAGTTTATTTCAATACTCATACAAGTTCTTGAGAAAGATATGTATATGTTGGGCTTGCTGTCAACAAGAGAAAAGTAGCAGCATTCAGTAACTTTTTCATTGGTACTAGGACAAGAAGAGAAGTGGTTTGGCAATAAAGATAACATCATGACTCCACTTGGGTCATGGTAAAAACACTACTGCGCCCTCACCTCAGCTGCTTGATCAAGGGAAGCTGAGGAAATGAGTCAAGCCTCACAGAATAACCTGAAACAGCAGGATGTGCGCCAGACATGGTAAGTCTTCCTGTTGAGTTTGGCAATCTTTTTATGGTGTTTCTCTCTAGTTCCTGTCTTCACAAATGAGAACTTGTGCTTCACTAATTCATCTCCTAAAGCACCACTGCTTCTCAACATCCCAAGTGCACCTGTATTTCTTATTTCATCAAAATAGACTGATACCAAGAACTATCACGTTTTCAGTCAGCATTTCTTAATAAGAACTAATTTATTTTTGCTTTTGTAAAACATTGAGTACTTAAATATTCTGACACTTGTTTTTCTCTCTTCACTTACCAGTGTAATTATAAATCAAGATTTTAAAACTGTCCTAGGAAGCTATAACACTATAAGATGAACTCTATGAAGGCAGAGATTGTTGTTATCTGCTTTGTTCACTGCGATATCCCTAGAGCCTAAAACTGTGATTAATGCAGGGTAGAGTCTCAATAATTTTTAATTAATCAACACAAGTGATTAAGCATAAGACAGAATTTAATAAGTGCCACCAGTTTTCAGAATGAGTACAGTTTATTTTCAGAGTCTGCAAATAGTAGAGGCGAGTATTCCAGGCTTAGGAAGACAGGGATATCTAAAATAAATCCTTCAGAATAAAGAGGAAATGATTCATTAAGAGATGGTAAGAAAAAACAGTACAGGTAGAAGCCAACAATGTAATCTAAGTCCCCTGTGTTAAAGAGTGCATCTTGTGTACAAATAAGAGCAAGCAATGCAGGGAATGGGTACATGAAAGAGGGAAGGGAAAAGTAACACTGGTAGGGCAGCTATGGTTAAGGTCAGTGTAAGGTAAATATAGAGCCCTGAATGGCAAGTCAGAGGATATGAATTTTATTCTCTCAGTGTGTAGAAGCTGCTTTGTTTCTGAGCATGAAAGGGAAAATCAATCCAATTTATAGAAAAATTAATCTAGTAGCACTCCAGATTGATGAGGACAGAGATGGAGGCAGAAAGTACAATAGGAATGCATTTCATACCATTAATGGATGATCTGAAAGTAAAACCTGATAGGAGGAGATAGTTCCTTCCTATTGAATCCATCTGATATTAAAGAATGTGAGTTTCTATAACTCACTTCAGATGAAAAAAAGGATTAAAGGCAAAATGCTGTAAAACCAAGGATTGTGGTTTTCTTAGATCATCTGTGAAAGACTGACTCTTTCTTATTCTTAAAGGCCTTTAGGCATCAACTGTAGAATAGTAAAACAAAGAGTAAAAATAGCTGTTAGTGTAGAAGATAAGAACACAGAGAAAGAAAAAGCCCAGTGGCAATAGAGCTCAATAATGTGAGAAAGGTGTGTTTGGCAGAAAGAGCAAAAAATACAAGTAGGAGACGAGAAAGCATAATGTGGTATGATATCTACAGGTAGATTCTGGAATAAATAGTACAGGCTAAACAGCATGCAATCCATTAGGATGTATATGTTATGGGAAGAGAGAGTTTTAGAAAAAGGTAAAATTCAGTTATAGGAATTTCGAACAAGGGCAGTACAGCTTTAACAATTGATTATCTAAGTCCAAACAAATGAGAGGATTAGTCTTTCATCTTCTCTGCAATTCCCAAGAAGAAATCAGAGGAGCCGAACATTGAGGTCACAAGGGCAGAAATAAAATACTGATCTAAAATAGCTACATCTAGATAGAAAACTATTACCAAACTAAGTGAGAGGGGATTAGGGAACAAAACTAAACTGCACCAACATGGATTTGACTCCCATTTCCCGTGATTTTGCTGGTTTAATCTTGACAATGATGTGTCTTCTAGTTTAAATGCTATTTTGGCATTATTTCCTGAGACAGCTAGCACCCCTTCATGAGTCTACTTTCCATGGTTTTGAAGTATAAGCACTGCAAGTAGGAGTGTAACACCTGACTTAAATACTAAATAATTTTCAATATAATTTTGTCTCATACTATTTACTTTTGTTTGAAATTTCAAATGTCTGGTGTTATTTTTCTAAAAATCATTTCTATCGGTTAAAGGAGAAATGTCTGAATCTGGCTATGCTCCAGCAAATAATTTTTTCTCCCTTGTTTCAAACTTTATTCCCAGCCTTCTTTGGCTTCACTAGCTGCAAAGAATGAATTGTGTATAAGCAAAAATTTCAAAAGCTTCAGTGTCCAAGGGGCTCAGACTTAAAAATGTTAGAGGTCTAGATTTTATCAGATCTATAAACAAATGTTTTTAAAATGCAATAAAAAAAAATAAAAAAAAAGCAGTTAGTTGGGCACGGTGACTCACGCCTGTTATCCAGCACTTTGGGAGGCTGAGGCGGGTGGCTCACGAGGTCAAGAGATTGAGACCATCCTGGCCAACATAGTGAAACCATGTTTCTACTAAAAATACAAAAATGAGCTGACCATGGTGGTGCGCGCTTGTAGTCCCAGCTACTCTGGAGGCTGAGGCAGGAGAATCTCTTGAACCCAGGAGGCAGAGGTTGCAGTGCACTGAGATCGTGCCACTGCCACTGCACTCCAGCCTGGTGACAGAGCAAGACTCTGTCTCAAAAATAAATAAATAAATAAATAAATAAATAAATAAATAAATAAATAAAAGCAGTCATAATAAAATAGCAGCTCCCAGTAACTTCTTCAACTTTTATCTGCTTCAGAAGTTGACTCAGTTCAGTTTGTCTCATTCTTGGAAGCCTCATTAAAATTCTCCACAAGAACCTGAAACTTCATCATTATCATCCTCTTCAGTAGTAAGTGTTGCTTTTCCTTCCACAGGTTGTTTGGGCAGAGCTCCAGCCAGTCTCCCTTAACTAGTCAGTCTGTCTGTACCAAGCTGGTTGAAGATGCTGGGTAACATTTTTGTCAGCTGCTTTGCTTCAGCATGCCCTGTAATGGTGAAAGGTTCCCTACCAGAGATGCCTAAACTTTAGCGTTGTTAAAGTGGATCACTGTTCCTTGGTTTGTAAACACATTCGCCTCTTCAATACCAGAGATATTGTTTATCCCTAACTTCTTTACAGAGAACTAAAGTTTTTTGTCATCTATTGTGGCTGTTCTATGAACCACCTTCTTTCTGCGAGCCGTTCCTTTCCCACCAATACGCACTTATGCCTGCAGTTTAGCGAGTTTTTCCTGGTTCATGATGGCTTCTTTCATCTTGTGGGAGCCGATAAAGGGTCCAGGTGGGGAACTAGGATAATGCTCAGCAAATCTGGCGGACCCGCTGAGATTAGGCGCACGCACGTGGGGGACGCAAGAGTGCAGTTAGAGGGAACCAAATATTTTTTAAACTGAATTGATTTTTAGGTAACGTTGTACATATATGGTTTATAAGTTATATCCTGAGGAATCTCAGGAAAAAAACACCTCCCATTAGGCCCCACCTCCCAACACTGTTGCATTGGGGATTAAGTTTCAACAGTAGTTTTGAAGGGTCCAAAACATTCAACCCATAACAACCACAAAATACGATGTTCTGGGAATTGTTCCTATTTACCTTCTGTCAACCAAGCTGCTATGATTGAAGGGGAGAAAGAAAAATCGTCATTGTTCAATCATAAAATAAGAGCAGAACATGAGAACCAGCCACAGACATGTGGGCTCTGGATTTTATCTGAAGACGGAGCAGAATACAAGATTGAAGCTGTAAGAAACACTGGCAGGAGAGACATGTTGTCCAGGGAGAAAAACTAGGAAAAAAAAAAGGATTACTGAAAGCCTGAGAATTTAACAAAAAAGAAATTGAGTTAACCTGAAAGTAGTGGCATTTTAAGCAAGTAAATGATTTGAATATGTGTGTTGAATTCTTTTGCACACACTGACACATCTTGCCTCATTCTGGAGAAGAATGAACTAATCCATAATATTGGATTGCCAAGACAAACTCACACTAATCAAATATCATACCCAGTAGCATGCTTTAGTAAATAGTTTTAAGTATACGTGAAATCAAAAGGTCAGGCAAAGCAAACAGAAATGTAAATAATCAAAAGCAGTTCCCCAGGTTCTTCCTTCCCATCTAGAGCATGAACCACCGGCCCAAAATACATGAGATTCAGGGAGTACCTGACACAGTAAAAGTTTTTATATCATAAAATATGTCAATTTTTTCACTCCAGAGTGTTGACGAGCCTTTGTGCTATTATTCAGGAAGCCATGTCTTACATCCTGGGTTCTACTTGCTGTGATCTTTAACCAAGAACATCCTGTTAAGGGCATTTAAGAGATACAAAACATGCATTTGTGTATTTATTCATAGGTCCAATTGGATTAGGTCAGGTCAACTGTTTCTGTTCTTTTCCCCAAAAGATTTTCTTCTTTGCACCTGTGCAAAATAGATTGCAGGCCAGCTGTTCCAACTCTCTCACATGCAGTAAGTAGAACTGTTGTAGAAGACTTAAAAAAAGTTTAATTCCTGCACTAACCCAGATTTTATTTCCCTTTCATGTGATTTGGCTAATTTAGTCTTGACAATGATCTGTCCTCTAGTTTAAATGTTATTTTCGCATTATTGCATGAGACAGCAAACTCCCCTACAGTAGTCTACTTTCCAAAAAACTTCTGGGTATTTTTTGTTATGTTGATTTGAATTTATAGTTTGGAAATCTTAATAATGTCCCCCACATGTAAGAAAAAGATTTAAACTGACATCAAGAGACAAAGAGCATATTTAAATGAGTAGAAATTCAGTAACTAATTAAGTTAAAACCATTTTAAAATATGCTATATTAAGGATAGAAAAATCACCCAAACATGGGCTATGATCATTCTGAATGCAACATAGAAAGTGGACAGCTTCTACTATCAACATGCATGGGATGAATTTACTTTAAGACTATGATGATTTTAAAAGATCTATATGTTTAGAGTTGCTAAATTAAGTAAGGAGCAGTCATAAACAAGAAAACTGATGTGTGATCCTAGAAGCAGATGCTAAAATTAAACTTTAAAGTAATTAAAAGTCTCTTGTTAAATTTTAATAAAAGCATTACATGTTTCCTGCAATACTTGGAATAGGCATCATTAATTCTGGCTTTGAAACAGTTTATCTTTTCTTTAATAGTATTTCTTACATAATTCTGCATTGTAAATGGTAAAGAAAACTTCAGTACTGCCTATTTGGCTAGTTTTTATATTTCAAAAGAATCTCTTGGGATTGCACTTTTTTGAAATATGTTTGAACTTTTTTGAAATATCTTTGAAAATGGATTGAATTTTACCTGAATGCTTAGACTCTAATGTGCCATAATATGATGCAGAGATTTTCTTCAAAATGATATGGGATGATAACATAACTCCAACAAGATTTGAAATAAGTTGATAATTATTAATGTAATTTATGGGTGCTTGAGGTTTATTATATCATTCCTCTATAAATTTATGCTTGAACATTTTTCAAAAAGACTTTAAAATTTTAAATGGGCTGTGATTCCTGTTAGGTATTCTCTTGGTACTTCATTCTAAGAAATACTTTTATCATTTATTGCCAAGAATTTTCTTTTTCAGTTCTGATTTAACACTATAAGTTAAAAATATTTGATGAGCTGTTTATCTTGCTGTTTATGAGATTTGACTTTTTGTCCCATCACTATGAGTCTCTCAATGCTGTTTCCAAAAAAATATATTCCCTGAACACTTCAGGAGAGAGCTTCGGACATTCCAATTTTGTTGTTACTATTTTAGAAAAAGAAAAGAGACTTAAAAAGTTCCTCAAGGTCACAAAGCAATCTGCTGTAAAAATCAGCCCCAGAAACCAAAACCTCATGGTCCTGGAAATGAGTTCTAATCATTGAAGGTTGCCTTGATTGAGACTAAATTTGAACTGTTACTTTGATTGAGACAGAATTAGATTATAGACAGGCCCATGCTTTCCCATGCTAGTGTTCTCTTCTCTGAGATCTTTGGCATTTATGCGCTAATTCAAATGAATCACCTCCAAATTTAAATTGAAAACATGTTTGGCAAGAACTACAGGCTTTATAGATCCGTTCAGAAACTTTCTGGGAGTGTTCTCTATCAGTCATAGTTCTGTGACTCATATCAGTCATCATGAGTAATGCCTGTCAAAGTCACCAACACAGACCCTGACTGAAAAATCAATGCTATGCACCCTAGTGTGGTAAGTTGCAGAGGTTAATGAGATTGATGTTGTCATGTCCATCAGAACAGTTGAGCTCTTACAATTATTTTTAAGCCTAATAGGGGGAGTATTTTCTATTCTGGTAGCCATAATTATTCTCTAATAGATAAATGACCAAACTCTGAGTCTATATATTAAACTTTGACTGAAATACATATTTTTCAGGGTTGATTTCAAGGTCATTTCATTAAAATAGATTTCCCAGAAGAACAGAATGTCAATGTACTTCCCTGAAGAAAAGGTTGAGATATTAAATGTGTTTACATTTCCCCATTTGCCCTTGATTAACAAACTGTAGTACAGAACATTTTAATTTAATGATCATAGTTCGTACAAGGTTCATAAATATTGTGAAATTATTTCATACCTGGCTCTGAAAGAAGTAAAATGAAATGGTAATTGTCATTTCTATTTATACAATTTGTTAGTTTTTATGCTGTATAACAAATTGTTGCAAACTTAGAGACTTATAACAGCACCCATTTATTAGTTCACAGTTCTGTAAGTCAGAGGTCCAGCTCAGCATGACTAGGTTCTCTGCTCAAAATATCACAAGGCTGAAATCAAAGTATCAGCCAGACTGAGTTCTTCTCTGAGGATCTGGGAGAAATCTAATTTCATGGTCATTATTTGTGTAGGCAAAATTCACCTCTTTGCTGTTCTAAGAGTCAGGACCAATTTTCCTATTGCTATCAGCTAGGGCCATTCTCAGCTCTCTGAACCTGCCAGTATTCCTTGCCACATAAACTCTTTCAGCTCCCAGTCAGCAGCTATGGGTCAAATTCTTTCATGCTTTATATCTCTAATTTCATCTTCTATGACTAGCCAGAGAAAAGGCTCTGCTTTTAAAGGGCTCAGTTGATTAAACTTGACCTACATGAGTAATTTCCCCATTTTAGGGTCAACTGATTTGGGACTTTAATTGCACCTGCAAAATTTCTTTATGACAGTACCTAGATTACTATTTGATTGAGTAACTGGGAGAAGGTGTGTATGCACCAGGTGCCTTCTTAGACTCCTGCTTATCACCAATGGTGTTATATAAAAATGAAATTTTAATATATCTTCTGCATCCTGGTATTTATACCAAATTATTGATAAGAGAATTCCTTATATACCTTGTTAATACCTTGTTAAAACATACACTTCTATCAAGTATTAGAGATTGGAATTTTGTTTGGTTTGGTTTTTATTCTGGTTGTTTTTAAATTGCTTTTTAGTTGGAGATATATATATATCGTCAGTTGGAGATATATTAAAATTGTTATACATAACGGTTTTCACCTTTGTAATTTAAACCCAGATTTAGTAATTCATTGTTTTGCCAATGTATGAATACAACTAGGCTAAAGCTTGAACTCTTATTTGCTAGCTCAATGGTTTTCTAAGCAATTTTGTAGATACTCAATATGACTCCTTATGACAAATGGTACTGTATATAGATTTAGAACAGTACAAATCTAATTGATTACTGTAAATAGAGCCTACAACTATACCTTTCCACTAAGTGCTATCTGTAAATGAAAACTGCGATAATGGTTATCCAGATCTCTGTGATATTAATACTTTGTTTATTGCTAGAATTTCTAGTTTACTCCTGAAATGAAAATAAATCTTATTGTTTTATTACTACCTTTCTCCTTTCTAATTACAGAAATAATATTTTTCTGAAAAGTATTAGATAAACTCAAGGTCTATCATGACTCAGAGATCCTTTGGCTTATGAAAGTGGCTAAAAAACAATCACATTTTGAAACCATCATTTTTGTTGTGTTTGTATTGATTAGTGGCAGAAAATAGTCACACATGTAATAATATCTAATATGATATAGTATATCATCATAAAAATTCTTGACCTTAAGAAATAATATATTCTTCAGGAAACAAGTTTTTTACCAGATCCAAAGGAACAAAGATTTGCATAAGAAAAAATTATTTCATAATTCTGTATATATTAAAATTTGGTCATCAACAGTGGTAGGCAAAACTCATTGAAGAACTAGACCAGAAAAGGTAGATCTAAAATCAAATACAAAATGATTGGTTGAAATGAGTCTGAAATCCAAGGTATCAAGCCAAGATAGAGATAACACCCAAGATGCTAAATCAATGAATCAGAACCAACATCCAAAGATACAGATAGTGCAAACACCTAGTTAAAAATAGAGTCTGCATACCAGTAAGGCTTCAAAAGCAAGAATCCTGACTGCATATAAAAAGAGTAATATTATAAAACCATGAATCAGGCTATTTTTAATTCTTCAAAATCTCCCCATTGTACCTAGAATAAAATTCAAATTTTTTGACGTATCTATCAGGATTCACTTGGCAGTATGAGAACCACTCTGTAAATATATCCTGTAAGGATTTAATTTAGGAATCGGGGGTTTGCACAACCATTGCAAGAGCTGGGGCTGCATGAGTTAAAGAAGCTGCCATTAGAAGATGGGGGATGACACCAAAGTATGGAACATTAATGTTCTCAGGAAACTTTTATCATTTCTTTGAACAAAATGCACTCAATTTTTTATATTGATCTTGTATCCCAAGACCCTGCTAAACATGTTAATCAGTTATAGTTATTATTTGCACATTTTTCTACATAAGGCATCATGTCATCTGAGAATAAAGACAGTTTTATTTTGTTCCTTTTCAATATGTTTAGTACCAACCTCAAATGTTACTTCCTATATGCTTAGAGTTGCTAAATTAAGTAAGGAGCAGTCATAAACAAGAAAACTGATGTGTGATCCAAGAAACAGATGCTAAAATTAAACTTTAAAGTAATTAAAAGTCTCTTGTTAAATTTTAATAAAAGCATTACATGTTTCCTGCAATAATTGGAATAGGCATCATTAATGCTTGGTTTGAAACAGTTTATCTTTTCTTTAATAGTATTTCTTACATAATTCTACATTGTAAATGGTAAAGAAAACTTCAGTACTGCCTATTTGGCTAGTTTTTATATTTCAAAAGAATCTCTTGAGAGACTGCACTTCTTTGAAATATATTTGAACTTTATGAGTTAGTCAATTTTTTACATAAAGGGCCAAGCAGTAAATATTTTGGGTTTTGCAGACCATACATTCTCTATCACAACTACTCTGCTGTTCAACTCAGCTGCTGTATTGCAAAAGCCACTATGTAAGCAAAAAGGTTTAACGAAGATACAAAGTAATACTTACAAGAACAGTGACTGACCAGAATACTAGATCTACTGGCAGCTTGCACTGTGCACCTGGAAAAGGCATAGACACTGAATGCCAGACTGTTAAAGCAGTCAGGAGGAAGGCTGAACCTGCAAATCCACAAGGGCAGAGCTGCCCAAGACCATGGGAACACACCTTTTGCATCAGCGTAATCTGGATATGAGATATGGAGTCAAGGAGATCATTTTGGAGCCTTAAAATGTTACTGCTCCACTGGATTTCAAACTTGCATGGGCCCTCTAACCCTTTTGTTTTGGCCAATTTCTCCAATTTGGAATGGCTGTGTTTACCCAATACCTGTACCCTCATTGTATCTAGGAAGTAACTAGCTTGAATTTGACTTACAGGCTCACAGGAGGAAGGGACTTGCCTTGTTTCAGATGAGACTTTGGACTGTGGACTTTTGGGTTAATGCTGAAATGAGTTAAGACTTTGGGAGACTGTTACAAAGGCATGACTGGTTTTGAAATGTGAAGACATGAGATTTGGAGAGACCAAAAGTGGAATGATATGGTTTGGCTGTGTCCCCACTCAAATCTCAACTTGAATTGTTTCTCCCCAGAATTTCCACATATTGTGGGAGGGGATCCAGGGGGAGGTAACTGTGGGAGGGGATCCAGGGGGAGGTAACTGAATCATGAGGGGGTGGTCTTTCCCATGCTATTCTGGTGATAGTGATTAAGTCTCGTGAGATCTGATGGGTTTATCAGGGGTTTCCATTTTTGCTTCTTCCTCATCTTCTTTTGCCACCATCATGTAAGAAGTGCCTTTCACCTCCTGCCATGATTCTGAGGCTTTCCAAGCCATGTGAACTGTAAGTCTAATTAAACCTCTTTTTCTTCCCAGTCTCAGTAATGTCTTTATCAGTTGCATGAAAATGGACTAATACAGATGTCTAGTTTGCAAATATTTTCTCCCATTCTGTAGGTTATCTGTTTACTCTCTTGATAGTTTCTTTTGCTATGCAGAAACTCTTCAGTTTAATTAGGTCCCATGTATCAATTTTTGTTTTTGTTGCATTTGCCTTTGGCATCTTCATCATGGAATCTTTGCCAGGTCCTATGTCCATAATAATATTTTCTAAGTTATCTTCCAGGGTTTTCGTAGTTTGGGGTTTTACATTTAAGTCTTCAATCCGTCTTAAGTTCATTTTTGCATATGGTGTAATAAAGGGGTCCAGTTTCAATCTTCTGCATATGACTAGCCAGTTATCCTAGCACTGCTTATTGAATCGGGAGTCCCTTCTTCATTGCTCATTTGTGTCAACTTTGTCAAAGATCAGATGGCCATAGGTGTGGGCCTTTATTTCTGGGCTCTCTATTCTGTTTCATTGGTTTATGTGTCTGTTTTTGTACCAGAACTATGCTGTTTTGGTTATTTGTTGCTCTGCAATACACTTTGAGGTTAGGTAATGCTATGCCTCCAGCTTTGTATTTTGCCTTAGATTGCTTTGTCTATTAAGGCTCTTTTTTGATTGTGTATAAATTTTAGAATAGTTTTTTTTTCTAATTCTGTGAAAAGTGTCATTGATAGTTTGATAGGAATAGCACTGAGTCTGTAAATTGTGTTGGGCAGTATGGCCATTGTAACAATATTGATTCTTCCTATCCATGAGCATGGAATGTTTTTCCATTTGTTTGTGTCAACTCTGATTTCTTTCAGCAATGTTTTCTCTTCTCCTTGGGAAGATTTTTCACCTTCCTAGTTAGCTGTATTCCTAGGTATTTTATTTTGTGTGTGTGGCTATTATGAATGGGATTGCATCCTTGATTTACAAGTCAGCTTGGATGTTGTTTGTGTGTAGAATTGCTACTGACTTTTGTACATTGATTTTGTATTCTGAAACTTTACTGAAGTTGTTTATCAGATTTAGGAGCTTTTGGGAAGAGATTATGGGGTTTTCTAGGTATAAAATCATATTGTCTGCAAACAGAAATATTTTGACATCTCCTTTTCTTATTTGGATGCCTTTGATTTTTTTGTCTTGCCTGATTGCTCTGGCTAGGACTTTTAGTACTATGTTGAACAGGAGTAGTGAGAGTGAGCATTCTTTTCTTGCTCCAGTTTTCAAGGGGCATTCATTTCAAGTGAGCATTCTTGTCTTGCTTCCAGTTTTTGCACATTCTGTAGAATATTGGCTCTGGGTTTGTCATAGATGGCTCTTATTCTTTCGAGGTATGTTTCTTCAGTGCCTAGTTTATTAAGAGGTTTTAATAAGAATTAATGTTTAATTTTACTGAAAGATTCTTCTGCATCTATTGAGACGATCATGTATTTTTTAGTTCTGTTTATGTGATGAATCACATTTATTGATTAGCATATGTTGAAATCATCTTGCATAAAGCCTACTTGATTATGGTGGATTAGATTTTTGATATGCTGCTGGATTTGGTTTGCTAGTATTTTGTTCAGGATTTCTTGCATCTGTTTATGAAGTATAATGGCCTGCAGTTTTTCTTTTTCTGTAGTGTCTCTGCCATGTTTTGGTATCAGAATAATGCTGACGTCTGAGAATGAGTTAGGGAAAAATCCCTCCTCCTCAATTTTTTGGAATACTTTCAGTAGGAATGGTACCAGCTTTTCCTTATACATCTGGTAAAATTTAGCAGTGAATACATCTGATCCTGGGCTTTTTCTGGTTGTTAGGATTTAGTTACTGATTCAATTTTAGAACTTGTTATTGGTCTGCTAGGGGATTCATTTTATCTCTGATTCAATCTTGGGAGGCTGTAAGTTTAGAGGAATTTACTCATTTTTTCTAGGTTTTCTGGTCTGTGTTCATAGAGGTGTTCCCGTAGTAGGTCTGACAGTGTTTTGCATTTCTGTGGAGTCAGTGATAATGTCCTCTTTGTCATTGCTGATTGTGTTTATTTGGATCCTCTCTCTTTTTTTTCTTTGTTAGTCCAGCTAATGGTCTATCAGCCTTATTTATTCTTTCAAATAATCGGTGTCTGGATTTGCTGATCTTTTGTATGGTTTTTGATGTCTCAATTTCCTTCATTTCAGCTAGAATTATGGTTATCTTGTCTTCTGCTAGCTTTGGGGTTGGTTTGCTCTTAGTTTTTCTAGTACCTCTAGATGTAATGTTGGGTGGCTAATTTGAGATCTTTGTAACTTTTTAGTGTAGGTGTTTAGTGCTATAAACTTACCTCTTTACACTGCTTTAGCCATGTTCCAGAGAATCTGGCATGCTGTAACTTAGTTCTCATTAGTTTCAAAGAATTTTATTTGTCTAGCTAATGTTAACATTTTTAAATATTATTTTGACCATGGAAAATCTGATGACCTTGTGTCTTCGGGATGGTCATTGTATTAGTCAAGGTTCTCTAGAGGAACAGAACTAATGGAATATATACATATATATGTGTGTGTATATACACATATATATGTGTATATGTATAAGAGTTAAGTATTAACTCACATGATCACAAGTTTCCATGATAGGCCTGCAGGCTGAGGTGAAAGGAGAGCCAGTTTCAGTTCTAAAACTGAAGAACTTAAAGTCTGATGTTCGAGGGCAGAAGGCACCAGCACAGGAGAAAGATGTAGGCTAGGAGGGTCATCTTATATGGCATCTCTCAGGGATTATCTACATTTCCTGAATTTGAATGTTGACCTTTTGGGGAAAATTTCATGGATGATATCTTCAAATATGTTTTCCAAGTTGCTTGCTTTAGCTCCCTCTCTTTCAGAGACACCAATGAGTCATACATTTAGCCTCTTTACATAATCCCATATTTCTCAGGGTTTTGTTCATTCTTCTTTATTACTTTTCCTATTTTATTGTCTGACTGACTTATTTCAAAGAACAGATCTTTGAGCTCTGAGTTTTTTTTCCTCTGCTGCATTGTTTCTGCTGTTAACAGTTACAATTGTTTTATTAAATTATCCAAGTGAGTTTTTCAGCTTTATTAGATCAATTTGATTCTTTCTTACTATGGTCATTTTGCCTTTCATCTCCTGCAGTGTTGTCTTATATTCCTTATATTCTTTGGATTAATTTTCAACTTTCTCCTGAAAATTTATGATCTTCATTCCTCTGCATGCTCTGAATTCTATTTCTATCATTTCAACCATTTCAGCCTAGTTAAGAAGTTTGGTCATTTGGAGGTGAGAAACACTCTGTCATTTTGAGTTGCCAGAGCTCTTGTGTTGTTTTATCTCATCTTTGTGGGCTGATATTCCTTTAATCTTTGAGGTTAATGTCCTTTGGATGGGATTTTTTGCTTTTATCTTCTTTGATGCCTTTGGGAGTTTGATTGTACTATAAGGTGGTTTTAGTCGACTGGCTTCATTTCTGAAAGATTTTCAGAGGCCACTACTCAGCTTAGCACTCCTGGGCTGCATGCTCTAACTCTGGGGAGGTTGCTACCGGGCCACCAACTTTGTTCTCTGTCCCCTTGAGGTTAGGAACCTGCTTCACTAGAGATGCCAAGGTGTTTCCAGTTCTCTGGCCACAACATTACAATGGGTGATGCTGGCTAAAGGGCTTCATCAGGGCAGTGCCCTGTGATCCATGCCTACTTATGTGTGCCGTCAGTGCCACATGCATTGCCTGTGGTGAGGTTCTGGCAGGAGCAGGGCTGCGGCATTCCTGTGCACACTCACACTGGCATTTTTATCCCTGTGGATTTGGTTGCTCTGTAATGTCATTTCCTTTCAGTCTAAGTAACGTCCTTTAATATTTCTTGTAAGACAGGTCTACTAGTAACAAATTATTTCTGTTCTTGTTTACCTAGTAATGTCTTTATTTTGCCTTCATTTTTAAGATTAATTTTGCTGGATATAGAATTCTTATTAGTAGCTCCTTCTTCTGCCATACTAAAAGTCCTTGTTTTGTTTTTTCTTTGCATTTTAAATATGCTATGTCTCTGCCCTCTGGCTTTCATTGTTTATGATGGAAAATCAGCCATTAAGTTTACTGTTATATCTATATCTTTCCCATTGTATCCAAGACTTTCTCTTTGTTTTTCGAAAGTTTTATTTTAAAACATGTATTCCTGGATGGGCACAGTGGCTCATGCCTGTAATCCCAGCACTTTGGGAGGCCAAGGTGGGTGGATCAGCTGAGGTCAAGAGTTCAAGACCAGCCTAGTCAATATAGTAAAACCCCATCTCTACTAAGATGACAAAAAATTTGATAGGCATGGTGGCAGGCTCCTGTAATTCCAGTTACCTGGGAGGCTGAGGCAGGAGAATCACCTGAACCCAGGAGGCAGTGGTCGCAGTGAGTTGCGATTGCACCATTGCACTTTAGCTTGGGCAAACAGAATAAAACTCAGGAAGGAAGGAAGGAAGGAAGGGAGGGAGGGAGGGAGGGAGGGAGGGAGGGAGGGAAGGAGGAAGAAAGAAAGAAAAAGAAAGAAAGAAAAGATTTCTTTGTGTTTATCCTACTTGGAGACTGTTGAGCTGCTTAAAACTGTATGCTAATACTTTTAATCAAATTTAGAAAGTTTTTGACCATTGAATCTTCTAATATTTTTCTCCCTTTTTTCCCTCTCCTCTCATACCAATATTCTCATTACCAATATTCTCATACGCTTAATGATTTCCCACCACTCCTTTAAACTCTGCTTATTTTTCTGAAATGGTAATTTTACTTTTCATTACTTAGATTCAATTATTTCTATTGATATATCCTCCAGTTAATTAACTCTTTCTTCTACCATCTTAGAGCTGCCGTTAAGCCCCTCTAGTAAAGTTTTCATTTTAGGTATTATGCTCTTCAAAGGCAAAATTTCCATTTTTTTTAATAGTTTTTAATCTCTTTATCAAGATCTAGTTATTGAACAAGTGCCATCATGCTGTCATTCAATTCTTCAATTCTTTAAACTTGTTTTTCTTTAATTCTTTGAACATAATATAATAGCTCCTTTGAAACATTTGTCTTCTAAATACATCATATAGGTAAACTCACAAACAGTCTTTAATTGCTTCCTTTTTTCTGATTATGGTTGTATTTTCCCATTCCTTTTCCTTTCTCATAATTTTGTTGAAAGTGAACATTTCAAAAATACATATATTATAAAGACTCCAGATTCAAATATTTCCCTCCTGAGAGCTGTAGTTATTGCTGTTTATTTGTTTAGTAACTTTCCTGGACTAAATCTGGGAAATATATCTCACTTGCAGTATGTGATTACTAATGCTTATATTCAAAGTTTTTTTTTTTTAATTCTGTTTTAATTTTTAAGATTCACTTCCTTGCACTGGCCCCATGTTTGCATAGATTAATGGTCAGGCAGTTATATGTCATAAACTGTGCTCAAACACTTTTATCCAAGAAAGGCTTTCACCTTCTTTCCAAGTATGTGAGTGATGGCTGGAGAGCACTTTAAAAGTTCAGAGGTTTTCAGGTACACTCCAGGTTTTACTTTCCACCAGGCCCTCTTGCTTTTTATCTGTGCATGTAGTTCAGATACGTGAGAAGTCTAGACCTTTTTCAGTCTCCCATGCACATTTACAGACTTCCAGTTAGTTAAAGATGCAAAAAAGTATAACAAGGCCTCCTATGGCTACCCTATTTTTTGAATCTCACTGCTAAATTTCTGCCAAGTTCACTTGTCTTCTGCTTGCTGCAGCCAGGATGATGATCTCAGACTAGCAGAACTGTTAGCCTCCACTGGTGCCTTGTCATCACAATCACTAGTTTTACTGACAACACTGCTGAGCATTGGATTTTTCACCTTTCACTCAAAAAGAGAGGCACCTCTAGTGAAACTTCTGGTTTTCTGGCCTTTCCCGTAATGGTAAAATGACTGCACCATCTAAACTGAGAGGAAAGGGAATAGCCCCTGGCAAGAATGAGACTGATTCTCACTGTATTTACACAATGGTCAGTAATTTTTCATGAATTCACACTTCTCACTTTGTTGCCTGCCTTTGGTAGACTTATGGTTATGAAATGGTTGTTTTCGACAATCCTTCCAATTATATAGTTACTTTTTGAAGACAGAATTTGAAAATTCTGATCTAAAGATCAGAATTTACTGATCTTTCTTTATCTGAGATGGAACTTTTAGTATACCTCCTTCTTGTGCCATTCTGAAAGTTCCACCTTAGAGATGACATTTTAATCTAAAGTCAAGGGCTATTTTATATTTGTGTTGCTGCTTTCAAGTAAAGTGTTTCTATGTTTATGGTTTGTCTTCATTTAAATGAGATTCTTAGAGGAAGTAATTTCCAGTTCCATTACCCAGTTGAATGAGAACAACTCAGTGGTAAAAAACAAGTGCCAATTAGCTAAATGAAAAGTTCAAGCTGTGAACTTATCGTCAGGGCTAAATGCAATGATTTGAAGAGTGGCTGTGAGTGACAAAGTATACAAGCAGGACAAAGTAGATACTCTGGAGGTGAGACCTGCCTATGTTGCTTTTATGTTTTTCACTATAAATTAAAGACAGATAGATAATATGTGTAAGTATAAAAATAACATATCTTATTTATATGCTTATTTATAAAATACAATCATATAATTTATTTAGACTATAGCTGGGAGTGAATGCAGGTCATTGAATTAATTTGAATAAGTCACTCTAAGCAGATATAGTGATTTTATTTATGAAATAGTTGTCAACTGTAATCCTATCAACTGATAATATAGCATGTTTAAAATAGTTTTCTTAAACATATTTGATGTACATTTATCATAACAAAAATGCTGCCCGATAAGAAGTAGACAATGTTATATGGTTACCAAGAAAATTAAAGATTTACAGTAATTTGATTTTTTTAAAATGAAGAGCAACTAAAAATTGAGGGAAATAGCAATTTTAAAAATCTATTACTATCACATATTGCTAAGAATACGGGAAAATCATAAGATCTCTCTATATGCTGGTGGAAAATATATATTTTTACAGCCACTTTAAAGAACAATTTAGCATTATCTAATAAACTTTTTTGAAAGCACAGTCATACAACCCCATAATTCCATTTCTTCCAGGGAGACAAATACAAAGAAATATCAATTAAAATGAATGAACTATATCTAAATGTATTAAAACAAAGAGATTTAAAACATAAGTGGGAAAAATAAGTTGGAGACAGGTATAAGTATGTTTCCATTTATACATTTTTAAATATATATTGTTTATGTGTACAAACATAAGATATTAAGGTTTAATATCAAAGAGTGGAGGAACATAACTCCAAATTTATAATAGAGGTTGACTCTCAGGAGAACATAAAAAATATAATATTGAAAAGAAATAGAAAGAGAACTTCCTATCTGTCAGTAAAGTTTTATAAATCAAGAAAAAAAATGGAGATATTACCTGCATTAATTCTCACTGATAGTAAAGAGGTACGGGTTATATTTTTTCTTGTATATTTCTGTATTTTTTAAATATCAAACTTTTTAAAATATGGTAAGATAATTTTGAAAGCAAATGGGACTATTTAAAAAAATGACTGTTTGGTGTACCCATTCAAATTACCAGCTAATAATACCAACTAATACATTTCCAAGGTACCGCCTTAAGGAATATTAACAGGTGACAGAAATTTTAATAAGCCCATTTATAGAAACTCTTCTCTAGCACTTACATGAACACACTACTTACATTTAGAATGTAGCTATTTAAGACACTCTATATGATGCACAAGGCATTTACATAGAAAGCCAATAAAGCAAAACTTGACATATTATTTTATCTTTAAAAATATGCCTTCACAACAGTTTAGGCTATCATAAGTTTCTTTTATTCCTCCATTATTTCCAAGTAAAATGCTGCACTAAAGTCAGCACACTTTTTGGCTGACAATTTGCCTTCAGTGCCCACACCTCACCAAATCCTACCTTACCCTACATATACTCCTTATATACTCCTTATTCCATAGCAGTACTGTAACCCCAGAAAACAATAGGTTTACATCCAAAGATGAAAAGGGAATTTAAACACTTTAGATAGATTAAATAACAGCTTTTTGCCTTTAAATCATGCTTATTTTTACCCTGACCTAGGAGTCAGGAGACCTATGTCATAACTCTGGATTTCTGTTTAGAAACCTGAGCTGATTTGGGTCTTGTCTCTAAGAGGAAAGAAGAAGAAGCAAAAGAACAAGTAACTTTAGTTCCCTTCCAAACATAAAATATTTGTCAAGTTATCTGGACAAGTCACTTAACATGGCTGTGCCTCCAGTTCTTTATCTTTAAAATACTAGCCAACTTGCCTAAAAGGATTAGTGTAAAATTAAGAGATAATAGGTAGAAAGTCCTTGGAACAATGTTTGGCATATAACAAGCACTTAGTCAACGTTGGCTGTGATCATTAACCTCATCCTCATCATCAGCATCACCATCACCTTCTCCATCATCCTCACTATTAGTGTTATATCATTAAGAGTTTTGTTGTTGCTGTTGTTTGGTTTGTTGTTGTTGTTGTTTTGAGATGGAGTTTTTCTCTTGTTGCCCAGGCTGGAGGGCAAGGGTACGATCTCAGTTCATTGCAACCTCCGCTTCCCGGGTTCAAGCAATTCTCCTGCATCAGCCTCCTGATAGCTGGGTCACAGGCATGTGCCACCACGCCTGGCTAATTTTGTATTTTTAGTAGAGACAGGGTTTCGCTGTGTTGGTCAGGCTGGTCTCAAACTCCTGACCTCAGGTGATCCATCCACCTTGGCCTCCCAAAGTGCTGGGATTACAGGCATGAGCCACTGCATCCAGCCTCACTAAGAGTTTTAATAACCCAAACGCTTATGTTTATAAAAATCATTTGAAATATTCACTTATTTACTGTATCTTCCAATATATTAATCTAACTACTTTAAACATTCTGTATTTTTATTTAGATCAGGGATGCACATCCAATGAATAAAATATTTATGATAGCAATTATAACAAATATCCTTCAATTCCTCTGTGGAAAGAAAAAGCAGAATGTAAATACACAAATGTATTGAGTATGAAAATATAGTGTTTCACTGGTATGCTTCTAGTAGAAGAAAATAAATTTATGAGTAAATTGACAATTAAATCTATAAGACCGATCCTCTCTTAATTCATCTGTTTCATGTTGCTTAACCGCTTATTTCACCTTTATTACTAGAACTGTTACCATGTCACTTCCTGTATAAGAGAAAATTTCTTTGATTTCTTACCCATATCCACAAGTAATCTTCCCTTCATTATTTCAAGTCATAATTAGAGGAAGAGATGATATTTCTATAAGAATGTTCAACCTGACCAAGTTCAGGACCCAGAATCTTTCAACACAATTGACAAAGTACTATAATTCATCTCCATATTGCACAGTTTATGCTAATTATAATCTGTGTTAATAGCGTTGTTTCATTTAGGCTCATTCAGTTGTGTGGCAGAAACATTTACTACATGTGGCCTATCTATGCACTCCCCACATTTTAGAGCCCTTCTGAAGTTTGGCAATACTATTGGACTAACTCTGGACAACAGACTGTGCACAGAAATGATGTGTGTCCATTCCAGACTGAAGCATTTAAAAGCCAATGTATAGCCCTTCTGCTCTCTCTTTCCCTGCTGTGGCAGCAGTGGAATACATTTATTGAGAAGGCAAAGTCACAAAATTAAAACAGCCTTCAGTTCTAGGTTTGCCTTTAGAATGGAGCCATTTTAGATAGCGGCAGATCCTATGTAAGAGAGAAATTAACTCTTATATATTAAACCACAATAATGTTAGGTTTGTTTTCCTTTTGAGTCTTTTTTCTTATTTATTTAATTTTTGGAGGCAGGGTCTCCCTTTGTTGTTCAGGCTGGAGTGCAGTAGTGCAGTCACTGCTCACTGCAGCCTCAACTTTCCAGGCTCAAGCAATCCTCCCACCTCAGCCTTCTAAGTAGCTGAGACTATAGGCATGTGCCACCACATCAGCTAATTTATTTTTGTTTTTTGTAGGGACAGGGTCTCCATGTTGCCTGGGCTGGTCTTGAACTCTTGAAGTGATCTTCCCACTTCAGCCTCCCAAAGTCCAAGGATTACAGGCATGATCCACCACACCCAGCTAGGTTTGTTTTCTTAACAGAACATAGTTACAAGGTATAAAGATTCAAGATAGCAGAAACACAAAAAGGATTTATGATAAGGATACATGTAAAATAGAAATTAGAACTGAAAAGTCATCTGTCATAGAAGTAAGGTCTCAAAATCATTCCTAAATCTGTTAATTTCCTTCACACTAATTTCAAGGCTCATAGAAGACATTTTGAAGTGCTCTAAGTGGCCCTTTCCACAAGCTGCCCTTGTCATATACTTTATGTTCACGACTATGTAGATGTCATGAACAAGTAGTGTTCCTTGAATACCCTGGATTAGTCACCTTAATGAGCTTATGGTGGAACATTGCTATGGAAAGGAAAGAAAAGAGAGAATTCAAAAAATATTATTTCCCATGTCTTTCTCTTCCACATTTAGGTATGGGTTGGGAATTAGGAGCATTAAATGTAACTCAGATGTAATATGAAAAAATAAATGAAAGAAAGTAGATAGGTAGATTACATAACTATGAATTTTTTCTTATATATTATTCTTCCTACTAAACTACAAAAGGCATTTGTGGGTGTTTTAATGCTTTCTGCAGATTACCTAAGCACTAACATTAAAAATAAGTGTGTGTTGGGGTCAGCAGTTGATTATTCTAATCTAAAATAACTTCAACAATTATCCTTTATAACTGTTCTCTGCTACAAATCCTAATTATTAGTTGTCTTATAATTCAATAAAGGTTTAAGAGCAAGTAAAGCTTTTCTTTAAATTTCCAAATTAGTATTTGCTGTGATCTTTCTGTTATAATCCGCTTTTGACCCAGATAAAAATTTTTCAAAGTATGATCATATTAATTTTGTTTTTTCTAATTTCTAAATTCATTATATTTTGGATAAAAGGAGAGAGAAAAGAAAGAGCATTCGATCCCAAAGACATATTATTTTATCTACTAAGAGGGTTTATAATGTGATGAATATAGTGCTCTATACATTTTTAATTGGTTACAGACTAATCAAATAACAAAGATTATGCTTTCTACAAATTTTAGTCATTCTACCTGATTGCTTTTAATTTATTTTAATAATATGATGTCATAGATACATTGATAATTCCAAATTCCAGTCTTCAAAAGAAGGTATTTCTTGCATGATTAAAGCACAAAAGAAAACAAAACAAAAAACTTCTGAAGGCTTTTATTTCTACTGGTCCCTTGAGCTAGGAGAAAATGTGTACAATCAAGAGTACATGTAAACATCAAAAGATCTTCAGCTCAAATGACACCTAGTTTTCTGCCAAGATCAATTCTATAATTTTCAAGTCACAATTTTATTCTATTTGAAGAGGGCAGTGCAGATGCAGAGTTTGTCTAATTAACATCCTTCTCTAGTTTGGCTCTCAATACTGCTGCTGTCAATTAGCACTTTGCTACCCATCACCAACTTCTACCACTTCTGCAGGCTGTAGCTAAGCCTTGCCAGGTCCTAATCCCACTGCTCTTCTGAGGACACTGCTCTACTGTGGTGGCCCTCACCACCATCACTTCAAATGCTTAGTGTTAACCACTAAGAGTCACAATCCCTCCATGTCTCTAGAATAAATTTCTTCTTAAATAAAATGGTTCTTTTCATATATTAAGAGATATTGCCTCATTTTTATTTGGCACCCCAAAATAATAACATTAACCTTTCAGAGTCGCATTTCCCCCAGATAATGAGGTTTTATCACATTCAAAAGGTATTGGACAAGAAACAACTTATGTGCCACTATTTTGTGAAGCATGTTGTTTTTCTTATCAATACCAACACCCAGAATGAACCCTCAATCTTTGAAAAGCTCTCTTATTAAATGATGAATGAACAGACTTCATCTTAAGTCATTGTTTTCATGTTCAGGAAACTAGAAAGTTCCTTCAGAAGAGAACCATCTTGTTACCTTCTTTCATGTGATCATTTGGCCTACCATAGTTGTAAAAAGCCTTTACTATGACTCGTTACCTATTCAATAAAATTTCAAGTTTAAAATATTTATAAATCATTGTAAATTTGGTCCACATGCCAATGTCATTACAATTTTTCAAATGTGTAACCCTTGTCAAGCTATTTTTAGGCTCATCATTGTGTTTCCTATGGTTTTTATGAGGATTAAGGTAGTACACGTAAAGGAATGTGTGTTAAATATGCCCTAGCATGCAAAAATATATCTATATTAGTTATTACTACAAGTTATTATCCCAATCCTACTTCACTTGCTTTGTCAGATTCCATCTGTTATAATGTATGTCTAATTTAATATTGATTAGCTATTTTATAAAACAAAATATACTTTTATTTTATGCTTTATTTTAAATATCAAGCCTTAAATGAGCTAAAGACCTAATTTATAAAGCATATGTCAAATGTATAATAGTATTAGCTAAATTATCCTTAAAGATTTATTAAACGATATTATTTCTCTCATAGATTGAATGGTGGTTCAATCTGCAAGAGAGAATAATATCGTTTAATAAATCTTTAGATGCGTCCCACCTGTGAATGGTACCTTATTTGGATAAAGGATCTTTGCGGAGGTAATTAGATCAAGGATGTTGAGATGCAATCATTCTGAATTAGGATGGGCCCTAAATCCAATGACAAATTTCCTCAGAGGAAAAGAGAAGGTGATGTGAAGATAGAGGCAGAGATTAGACTAATGAACCTCCAAACCAACAAATATCAAGGACTGCCAGCAACTATCAGCAGCACAGTGGAGAAACATGGAACAGATTCTCCTTCAGAGCTTCCAGAAAGAATTAGCACTACCAATACTTTGATTTCAGACTTCAGCTTCCAAAATTATGAGAGAATAAATTTTCTGTTGTTCTAAACCACCAAGTTTGTGGGAATTTGTTACAGGAGGCCTAGAAAATGAATACATTTAATTCATGTCATTAAGTATATATCTGTTTATTTCTAAGGGTCAGATTTTTTAATCTACACTATCTCTGAATTTATTATGTACTTAATGAAACAAACAAGTGAATTATTATTGTTGTTATTATTATAGCTACATTATACAGACTAACCATAATGCAGATACTCTATATGCATGCTTAATTTCCTTAATTCTCATAATTAATATATAATATATAGAATATTGTCCGCATTTTACAGATAAGAGAACAGACTCAGAGAGATAAAAATAACTTGCCCAAGTTTCCACAACTACTGAGTAATAAAATCAAATTTCTTTTTTTGTGTGGATTTTTTAAATTGTACTTTAGGTTCTGGGGTACATGTGCAGATCATGCAGGATTGTTGCATAGGTACATACATGGCAAGGTGGTTTGCTGCCTCCATTCCCCCTGTCACCTATATCTGGCATTTCTCCCCATGTTATCTCTCCCCAACCTCCCTACCCTCCTCTGTCCCCTCCCCCTCATCCCCCTGCAACAGACCCCAGTGTATGATGCTCTCCTCTCTCTGTGTCCATGTGTTCTCATTGTTCAACATCCACCTATGAGTGAGAACATGCGGTTTTTGATTTTCCGTTCTTGTGTCAGTTTGCTGAGAATGATGGTTTCCAGATTCATCCATGTCCCTACAAAGGACACGAACTCATCGTTTTTTAATGGCTGCATAGTATTCCATGCTGTATATGTGCCACGTTTTCCTTGTCTAGTCTATCATCAATGGGCATTTGGGTTGATTCCAGGTCTTTGCTATTGTAAACAGTGCTGCAGTGAACATACGTGTGCATATATCTTTATAATAGAATGATTTATAATCCTTTGGATATATACCCAGTAATGGGATTTAAAAATAACTTGCCCAAATTTCCACAACTAATGAGTAATAAAATCAAGTTTCAAACACAGGGCCATCATTCTCCAAAACCTCAGTTCTATAAAGTTTTCTCTTTTATCAAATGAATGATCCCCTGATGTAAGTAATCTACAGCAACTCCTGGATTTTGATGTTGAACCAGTGAAATGCCTGGGGAATGCAAACAGCAGGTTGCACACTTCTTTCCCCTCTGGACCCTAACCCAGCTTTTCAGCCCAACTCATATCTGTTCTCTTTGCACAGCAGCCTACCAGCAAAAGGAAACTGACCCAATGGTATCCCTAACATCTCTTTATTCCCTGCTGAGAGCTATCCTATGCTCAGTTAATTCGATACATGCATACTCTTTCTTTCCAAATATTTTTTATGTGTGGCCAAATAAAAAGAATACCTTTTCATGGATCCCCTGACCTCCATTTCTTTTCAAATGCTTGTTCTTCCTTCTTAAGCTGACAAGCACGTAACTAGGTCTAAAAGAATTCTAGCCATCCAAGGTAACCATGATCCAATTAGCGCTATGTTATGGCTGAATCGTATACCCCAAAAATTCATATGTTGAACCCCTAGCCCCCAGTATTACAGAATGTGACCTCATTTGGAGATAGAATCTTTTTTAAAAAGTGTATAAATTTAAAAGTTACAAGTATAGTTTTAAGAGCTAATTCAAGTAAAATGAGGTCACCAGTATGACTGATGTTTTTATAAGAAGACATTAGGACATAAACATGTGTTCATACAAAGGAGAGACTTTATGAAGACACGGTGAGAAGGTGACCATCTGCAAGCTCTGCCTACACCTTGATTTTGGAATTCTATACACCAGAACTTTGAGAAAACAAAATTTTGTTGTTTAAGCCATCCAGTCTGTAGTATTTTGCTTTGCAGCCCTAATAAACTAGTACAGGCTAGAAGGATTCTAACAATCCACATGTTTTAAGGAATATGTGAGTTATGTTAGAAAATGACATAACATATATGTATAAAGAGATCATATCTGTCTTCGATATGTAATATCTATTAAAATGTTCAAAAGTTGCTTTTAAAAACTGTACAGATAACTCTATTTAATTCTGTAAACAAGTTCACTTCCTATTGAGCACTAAATTGCAAAAAAAGAAATGAAATAATTCCTTATCCAAGGTTAGGCTTTAATTTTAATCTATATCTGACTTAAATGGTTTTCATCTATTATCTGTTTAACAAGATTTAACCTACATTGTAGACCAAACTATTTTGTGAATTGCGCTGAAAGACAACAATTTAATTACAAAAAGGTTTATTTGAAAAATAAGATGTGAATTTCAAACAACCAATTCAACTTCAATTTTCCAAAATATAATCAAATGTATTTTTGGATCTACCTTGTATCTTAGTATGCATAAGACATGTATATAAACTTATAACACCTTAAAAGTATGCATAGTATATCTTAAAAGCATATTAACTTTGCATAACATGCATAACGTGTCCACAATTTTTATTATATGGTTCCTAGATTTCCCTTTTTATTGCCACTCCCTTGAAATCAGCACTGTTAAGAATACAATTCAGTTAGAGGCCATATTTAAACCCATGGTACTTTGCTATTTATTTTTACTATTATCCTTTACCTTATAGTAAAAATATTGTTTTCTGATTTTTTTTCCTCAGTCTCTCATCATCTAGTACAGCTTTTAAGTTGTCCATCGGGATGTTTCCTGGTAAGATAACTGCTGATGTTACCTGAACTTCTGAATATTAAGGGCTGAATTTACACTTTACTGTTTAATGCCTGAATATGTGTTTTGTTTCATGATTGATCAATAGCATAATTAAATACCTAAATTGCTTCAAAAGGAAGTTGCTATCATTGGCATTAGTTACTGAGAACTGAATTAACCTAGGTGACATATGAGCACGCTATCCAAGCTGCCAAAAAATTAACAGTGTAAAAGCAAGTCCATTTCAAATGATGAAGAAAAAAGTCCCTCTCTATATTTTCTTAAAATCTTTCATTATTCACACATGTTTATAAAAGCCTCCTCCTTACTGAGGTTATTAATCTTGAGAAATCAAAAGGCAGAAAGAACATAATGCAATCAAAATGTGGGAAAGATAGGTTCTTATTTCTCCTCCCTGTGATTGTTATTTTAATAGACACCTACCACTTTTGTCACTTTTCTTAAATGCAGTCAAATTTCACTTCTTTGCTATCCCCATGTTGTGTTTTTAAAAGCCACATATTGATTTAACTTTCATGCACTACAGTTTCAATGGTGACGGAACTCTTCATTTATCCTCCATGTTTTACATTAATACATTTACAGTTATAGAAAATGGAACTGCAACAATGATAATAATACCTGTCTCTGAATTATCTCAAAAACATACTTGTGTAACTAAGAAGAGGAGAAAATTTATGTTCAGATTATTGACATTTAAGTATACAGAATGCAAGACTACCGTTATTTTCAAGTGGTTTATTACTTTCTTTCCTAAATAAATGTAGAGAAGTTTGTTAATTATATACTACAAATGTGGGAAAGAGATTTTTATACCTTTTGAACGTCCCTTTTTTCCATAATTACCTTTAAAGTAAAGCAAGCATCCTTGTATTTCCTTAGTTGTAATAAATGCATATTCTCTAATACATTTTCCATACCTCAAATACATCATCACTTTTTTAAAACTTTGTCATCAGAAATACACTTTTCTGTTCTAGAGTTTCATAAGTGTAGGGGTTCGAATGTGGTAAGTTACACTGCAACTCTTTTCTTAAGCTACACTTCATATACAACAAATAGTCACTGATAGCCTACAATATAAAAGGTACTATTCTAAAGAATTTAAGGAACTTGGAGGTAATTTACCTTGTTCCTGCTCTCTGTGGCAGCAAAACTGACACTTTACCTTGCTGTCACCATAAATAAATATGTGCAATCATCCCACAGCCAACAGGAGGGTGGGGTGGGCAGCTGAACAGCATACTTTGAGATAAACTAAAAATAGTAAGTATACTTACTAGTTCTTTAGAATAAATGGGATCTTCAGCACTTTCTACAAGTTTCTGACCTCCTATGAGAATAATATCCCTGACTTTTATAATGCTAATGTCTGAAGATACGTAATTACCTATGTGCAAATGGTAATCATATGATAAAATTGTTTTATTTTCCATCATGAACAACCTAATAAAATTTGGTACCTCTGGTAATCTGATAGAGTTTATTATTTTTTTTCTGTAAATGCTTATTGCATTTTTTACTCAAAGAGCTAGTTCTTCTAAAGTTTGAATTCAGAACTGAATTCTAAGGTAACCTCAATGTACTGAATCATGGACAATCCCAGGTACACAAGAAACTCAGAATTTTGCTTTCCTGTATAACAAGCAGCATAGTAGTGTTAAAGAAAAAAACTATTGATGACACTTGTTAAGGATGGTAAGGCAGACTATTCAAGGAGGGTCATGGCAATTGGTGTAGGGACCACCAGAACAGTGCCTTGTAGTGGAGGAGAGAGACTGGATTCAACTCTAGCTCTGACGAGGAAAGTGGGAATTTATAACCAAGAAGTAAGTTGGGGTCAGTGGATGCAAAATTGCTGAAACATCAAGGATAACTGGTTTCTGGCTAAGCTGACTTGATAGGATTATTGCTGAAGGCAGGCGAGGTTGATAAGATATTGAGGGTGGTCAGATATTATAGGTGAAAGATTTTTGTATCCAAATTTATATGATTACCATTTCCACATAGGTAATTACTGAACTGGCTTAGTGGGATTCTTGCCCAAACTGGGTTCTAGAAGAACAGAGAGGAAAGCCCAATTTCAGACCTCACCAAGCAGAGGACTCAGAAGAGACTGACTAAAAGTTTGGTGAACAGAGACTGTCTTTGTTGGTCATGCACTAAATATGTGTGAAATTGAGAAAGAAGAGGACAGCTACATTTCTATTAATAAAGAACAAATAATTACAAACAAATTAACTCAGGATTTAACTCAAAAAGTTTGAAAAGTGAAATAAACCAGGAGAAAAACTTAATAAAATTTTAAAATATACTATAGTGATTAGAAGCCAATAAAGCAATAGAACTATAAAAAAAAAACAAAAAACAGGATCTGATTTCTTTGAGAAATCAGTAAAAGAGACAAACATTTGTTGAACTTGATTAAGAGAGAAGAGAGAGAAGCTACATACACAACTACAGGAATGAAAATATTTCTCAAATCATAATAGTAATAAATAAATCTTACATGAAATTAGAAATACAATGATATTGTCTTAATATTTCAAAAGCATATAAAAATGAACATTGTTCTTAATAAAATATTTGAGACTTTGATTAAATTCAAGACTAACAGCAGGAGGCCACAATTATCAATACTATTCAAGAGTTTTCTTTGAGGACTTAATTGATGATGAAATAAAGGAAAATAGAAAGTGTTTTTGTAATATAGGCATGAAAGTTTTACAATAATCATTATTTGTGGATTTTACTATTTATACTTTTAAAAAGCCAGGAAATTAACGTAGCCACTTAAAAAAGAAATGTTAAAAAAATAACTGTAATACATATTACAAATACTAAAAACAGCCATTTATGGAATTATCATAGATATTGTTAGTGTTTCTCCCTTGTGTCAAGGTTTGCTATTCTAGTACATGGCAGTGGTTTCCAAATACCCATCCACAACACAGCCTAAAAGGGCCAGGAAATTAACACTCCTGAAACTCAGGAAATGATAGATGGCAGTTGGAGTATAAAGAGCCTAGCTTCACATTCCTCTAGTAGGATACCTGCAGTATTTTATGCACTGCTTTCCAGAATTTTCAACAAGATTGACTCTGAATTGCCCACACTAATAAACAGGCTCAAAAGCACACCCTGTATTAGCTTCTTTCCCTTCCCTGTCTCACTTCTTCTTTCCCCTATCAGCGCTTCCTGGGATCAACTCCCAAATAACCTATTTATACTCAAATTATCATATCTTGGTCTAATTCTGAGAAAATCTGATCTAATACAAATAATAAAAGACAGCTGGACCCTGTGACTTAAATTCTGGAAATTAGATCATTCTGGCTAGATGGTTAAAATGATCCCATTGCCAATAGGAAGCAAGGTTGTAGCAACCCATGGTGAGTTGTAGTAACAAAATGTCTAAGTGTTAATAAAAGACAGCTAACTGTACTGAAAACCCAACCTAAGGAACTGATCATAAAAGTGGTAGAATTACAAAGAGGGTGAATTCACAACCAAAGCAAGTATCTTATGCTAAACTCAGGAAATTCACAGGGAAAAAAGCAGAAAAGAATAAAATAGAAAGAGAGGGACTCTGAGAACTGAAGTGGGACTATTTGGGTGGATACACATGAAAATCAAACACCTTGGCTTTAAATGTCTAGTCAAGAAGTGCCCATTCTTCTTGCCTTGAAGAATACATAGCCTGCCTTGCTTGAAGAGGATGCCTGAAAACATTATGCTCTCTCATCTCATCAAATGCCGTACTTCCCCATTTTGCTTCCAGAAAATAACTAGGGACACGTCTCCAAATGACTCAGAGATGAAACACAATCTTTGCTGTCGGGAAAGAAAAAATGATTGTTTCCCCAAATATTCAGGTCTGCCTAATAAATGCTAGCAGAAACTGAGTTGAAAATGGATCCAACTGAGTTGGAAAACACAATTGGAAATGGATCTAAAGAATACTGAACAAAGTGGGAAATGGGAGAGAATAAAAGATAGCATTTACTAATATGTTGGCACTCTCCTGTGACTCAGATATAATGTCTGGGCAAACACAGCTGAGCTGAGAAAGCTCCTTAAAGCTTCAAAGAAAAAAATACAACTAACGATAAATGAAGTGAAGATGCAAAAACTATGTTGGCAGAATATTGAAACATGAAAAGACCTAGAGAGGTGAACATGTGGAAGTGAATGTGAAACATAAGATCAGAGAATCTTCGAGTTTACTATGTTCCCCTAGTAAGGCCCAAAATACTCTTTCCCTAAAACTGTAAGAAATGTACTAGAGAAGGGAAGGTCATAAGTAGCTGTCCTCTGTAAACCCGAGATAATTATAGGGGAATCTGCTACAGAACTGAGCTCCGTAGAGTCAATGGGAATATAGAATTTTGAAATCAATGTAACAGTATTTAACCATCTAAAACAAGATGTAAGGGAAGACAAAGTTGGGGACATACACTACCTGGTTTCCAGACATACTACAAAGTGGCTGGGGTGGTGGTTCATGCCTGTAATTCCAGCACTTTGGAAGGCCAAGGCAGGTGGATCACCTGAGGTCAGGAGTTTGAGACCAGCCTGGCCAACATGGTGAAACCCTGTCTATACCACAAATACAAAAAATTAGCCAGGTGTTGTGGTGCACACCTGTAGTCCCAGCTACTCAGGAGACTGAGGCAGGAGAACTGCTTGAGCCTGTGGCAGGGGGAGTTTGCAATGAGCCAAGATCTTGCCACTGCACTTCAGCCTGGGTGACCAAGCAAGACTCTATCCCCCTCAGAAAAACAAATAAACAAAAAAGACATACTAAAAGACTGCAATAATCAAGACAGTACAGTATTGGAGAAAAGATATGCATATAAATCATAGAACAGAGTCCAGACACATATCTATGCATATATAACCAATTGATATTTTTACTAAACTGTAAAGGTAATCCAAATAAGAAAGGATAGCCTTTTCAACAATATACAGAAAAATTTAGATATCCAAAGTTTTGACATATGTAAAAGAATACATAATAGAATATATATGTATATATAAAATATGCTATATTACTGCATAATATATAGTAGTTATCCACAGGGGATATGTTTCAAGAACCCCAGTGGATACATGAACTGCAGATCATACTGAACTCTATTATGTTATCTTTTTAACCATACCTACTGACCTATGATAAAGTATAATTTATAAATTATACACAGTAAGAAATTAACAATAATAACTAATAAGAGAACAATTATGATAAAATAATACAATGAAAGTTATGTGAATATGCCTACACTCTCCCTCTCTCTGTTGAAATATATTATTGTACTGTACTCCAGGTAACTGAAACCACAGAAAGCAAAACCATGGATAAGGAGGTAATACTGTATACCATGTCTCACATTATATACAAAAATTAATTCAAATGGTTCATAGTTGTAAAATCTAAAACTATAAAATATAAGATAAAAATTCTTGTGACTTTGGGTTAAGCAGATCTCTTTTAGACATGATACTCAAAGCCCAATCCTTATAAGAAAAAAATGATATTAAACTTCATCAAAATTAAGAGCTTTTGAGCTGACTGTTGTAGTTTATGCTACATTCCTGGCACTTTTGGGAGGTAGAGGCAGGAACATTACTTGAGATCAGGAGTTCAAGACCAGCCTGGGCAACATAACGAGACCTCTGCCTCCAAAAAGTAAAAATAAACAAGAAACTCAACCATGGTGGCACATGCCTGTAGTCCCAGCTACTTGGGAGGTGGAGGCAGGAGGATGAGTTGAGCCCAGGAGTTCGAGGCTGCAGTAAGCTATGATCGTGCTACTGCACTCCAGACTCTGTCTCAAAAAAAAAGAAGAAAAAGAAGAAGAAAGAATTTTTGCTCCTTGAAATTGTTAAGAGAATGAAAGTACAAGCCTTTGAATGGCAGAAAATATTTATAAATCACTTATCTGATGAAGAATTTGTACCCAGAATGTATAAATAATTCTCAAAATCTAAATAAAAGCAACTCAACTTTTTAAATGGGCAAAATATTTGAACAAACACCGATGGCAAATAAGCACAGGAAAATACATTCAGCATCATTATTTATCAGGGAAATTCAAATTAAAGCCATAACCACACACTGATTAGAAAGAGAGAAAAGTATTAATGACACCAAGTGCTGGCAAGAATGCAGAGCAACTGGAACATCACTGGTGGGAATGTAAAATTGTACAGCCACACCGGAAAGCTGTTTGTCAGTTTCTTATCAAGTTGAACATACACTTGCCATATGATTCGGCAATCCCACTTATGAATCTCTATCCTAGAGATATGAAAACCTATGTTCACAATAAAACCTCTACCTGAATGTTTTCAACAACTCTATTTATAATTGCCCAAAACTGGAAAAAACAAATGTCTCAAAAACAGAAAATAAGTAAATTATGGTACATTTCATAAATAAATAATGTACTATTCCAGATGTGATATCTCTATTTGAACAGATCATCTCAGCCTCTAACACATAATATGTGACTATTAATTATCAACTACATTCTCTTCAATCCCCAGCAGAAAGAGGGACCAAGAACTATTCCCATTAATTTGGGATGGACAGCAACATACATTATCAGTTTTGCCTGAGAGTTACATTGACTCTTTAGTTCTCTATTATAGTATAGGCATTGATCATACAGACATTCTGTGGAACTTCACTCTGGTACACAATATTAATTATGTTATTAGGCCTGGTGAGGAGAAAGTAGCAAGGCATCTGGATGACCTGGACATATATGCACTAGAAGATGGAAGATAACCCCAACCAATACTTAGAGATCAGCCACGTCAGTAAACTTAAGGGATTCAGTTGTCTGGAACATGTTGGATCAAGAACAAATTTATTGCAAATTTGTATCTCCCATCACAAAGAAAGAGCCAATGCTCCTGGTAGGCTTCCTTGTACTTCAGAGACAACACTTTTAGAACCTGAGAATACTACTTCAGTTCTTTTATTATTTTAAAGAAACAGGCTATTAGTGGTACTCACAACAAGAAAAGACTCAGCAAAAATTCAAGATGCAGTATAAACCTCCCCAAATTCTAGTGGTCTAACTAGTAGTATGCATGATGTTAAAGTTAACCTGTGAAAATAAGAGTATTGGGTGGAGTCTGTGCTGAGCAACAATAAGAAAGTCACAGCAAAGTCCCCTACAATTCTGGAGCAAGGCTGTTTTCTACAGTAAAGAATTATTCACGGTTCAAAAAGAAACTTTTAAAATGTACCAGGTCATAGTACAAACTAAGCACTAACATGGAATAAAAGTAAATAGGCAGACAGAGTGATGAATCAGAAACACATTAAAAATCCACCAATTCATAATGTTGAGCAAGCAAAGCATCAATTCATCACACCACAAGAAATTGTCTTTCCAGGATTTAGCCTGACCAGGTCAAAAGGACACATATAATTTAAATGGATTGTCCTAGACACCCATTTTACCAATTTGTTTTTAACCAGTGACCCCCTCATCTCATACCTATGACTTCATGCGAAATTTCCAACAACTGGCTGACAAATCAAACAACTCAGGCCTGATTCATGGATCAATCAGCTCAATATGCTTGTGCAGACTAAAAATATACTCCTCCCACACTGCAGTCACACTCAAAAGTGATCCTGAAATACAACATTGAAGAGAAATTTTCCCATTGGGAAGAGGTTTAAAGGGTAAAATTGATCATCAGTTTGGTGAGAAGGATGAAATAACCTGAGGTAAAGATATATAGAACTCCTGGAATATGACAAATGGCTTATCTGGTTGTTTACAGGCTTAGAAAAAATCAAGATTAAAAGATCAGAGACAAAGAGGATTGAAGAAGAAGCATGTGGATGGACCTAAGAAAATGGACACAAAGTGTACAGACCTTTGTGTTGCATAGGAATGATCCTCTGAGAGCTTCCATCTCAAACAACCAATTGTATCAGATGCATCCAGTGAGGGGAAGCTTGCCTCAATTCTTAGCCACCTCATGGCATAACAGATACAAAAGAAAATATATGTTTAGCTAAAAGTCACTAGACTCAACCTTTAGTCACTTGACTAAGAAAATGGCTTCCCAAGAAAAAAGTTCCAATCTTACTAAAGATTAATGACATTAAAGAATATAAGCATTTTTATTAGGAATTCTAACATTTTACTAAAAGTATGTTATTGATTATAGCAGACAAGCAGTTTTTATCGTAGACCACATTTGGATATTTTTTTCTTTAACAGTTCTTTTTGATCTAGACTACCATTAATAATCTCTCTTGTTCAGGTACGGTTTGACTCATTGCATTTCTGCACTACGATTACTCATGGAATTGTGATGTAACACAGAACTTAGAAAACTAAGGCTGGCCATGCAAATGCAGCTCATCACCTGTTTTTGTAAATAAAGTTTTATTAGAACATAGATCTGAACATTTATTTGTAGATATTCCGTGATTGCTTTTGAGCTACAATGACAGAGTTGAGCAGTTGTAACAAAAGACTGTTTAGCCGGCAAAGCCTAAAATATGTGCTATATGACCCGTTACCAAAAATGTTTGCCAACCCCTGCTGTAAAGCAGAAGTAAATTAGTGTAAACTTTATTATATATGTCAATGTAAAATGCATCACAAAAATAGAATAGTAGCAGAAAGGAGAAAACAAAAATATATCAGTGTAAGATTTTTACACTGTACATAAAGTTTTTGATATTATTTTGAGGTAGAATATGATAAAGATACATATTGTGAACTTCAGAGCAACTACTAAAACTGCAGCAGAGGTGTAACTAATGAGCCAACAGCAGAAACATGAAATTACAAACAAATTAATTAATCCAAAGATACAGTACAGAAGGAAAAAAGAACAAAATATAAAAAGAACTAAGAGGGGGGAAATCTTTAAAAATAGCAAATTTAAGCCTAACATTAATAATTACACTAAAAGTTTAAATAATCACTGCAATAAAAAAAATACACTGTCAGGTTGAATTAAAATTTCTTAAAGAGTGAAGAATAAAGCAGCAGCACAGTGGTGTCAGCAAGACAGTGGAATAGAAGTTCTCCAACTTTATTCTCTTCTTCCACAAAAATTCAACTAGCAACCAATCATAGGCAAGAACACTACCCTGAATATCTCAGAATACAAGAGGGAGACTAAGAAAGTTGCTTGGACAACAAAACCAAGAAAAGTCGCAGCTAAACAATAAATGGAACAATTTTACTTAATTGTGTCACTGCTCCACACAGCTAGCAAAGCATTACACACAGAGAATTTTTCTGGACCCACAATTTCTACAGTGGGAAAAGTGAGTTAGAGGCAGACATTCAGTATCTCCATTATTCTGGGACCTATTGCAGGAGGCTCACTCCTATCTCATTCCATGAGAATCTTTGGAAGTACTAACAAGCCTAGACCACCAGAGGTCAATTAAAACCAATAGTAGTAATGGGGCTCACAGGAAAAGTGTGCAGGTCTCAGTGTTTGCCTTGCAATCTGGCCAATGGAAACACCATACCAAGGAAACTAGTCAACAATATTACACGGTAAGAAACATAGGCTACAGGTCTTCCAGGCTCAAAATCTTGGCCAGCTTCTCCGAACAACCTAGGTGCTCTTTCCCATGTTCATTCCAGTCAGTCACTGCTCCAGCCATGAAAACTCAAAGGATGCTTGCCCAGTCAGCACCAGCTGCAGCAGTCCTGGACTTAGAGAGTGCACTAGATGATCTGCTCAGAATTTCTGAGCAGGCTTACTGTTGAGAGACATTTCTAGGCAAAACCCAATTGCAAAAACTGGAATAAACACTTAATTCTTCAATAGCAAACATCAACAAACAACCACAAGGAGCAAGAACAAGCAGGGAAATTTAATGTCACCAAACAGAAAAAATAAGGTACCAGTAGTTACTGACCCTAAAATTACAAAGATGAGTAAATTTCCTAAAAAATAGCTGTGTTTTAAAAGCTTGGCAAACATCAAAAAAAAGCACCAAGAAACAATTCAGAAATTTATCGAGAAATTCAACAGAAAGAATAATAATTTTAAACATGTTAGAGCTCAAAAATACAATGAACAAAATGAAAAAAAATGCAACAGAGATCACCAATAGCAAATTTGATCAAGCAGAAAAAAGAAAATGTGAACTGGAAGACAAATTATTTGGAAATATATAGGCAGAGGCTGGGTGCAGTGGCTAATGTCTGTAATCCAAATATTTTGGGAGGCTGAGGCAAGTGGGTCACTGGAGGTCAGGAGTTCGAGACCAGCCTGGCCAACATGATGAAATTCCGTCTCTAATAAAAATACAAAAATTAGCCAGGCATGGTGGGGTAGGTGCCTGTAGTCCCAGCTACTCAGGAGGCTGAGGCAAGAGAATCGCTTGAACCCAGGAGGCAGAGGTGACAGTGAGCCGAGATCATGCCATTACATTCCAGCCTGGGTGACAAGAGTGAGACTCCACCTCAAAAAATAAATAAAATAAAATAATATATCTTATTTTTATATATATGTACACACACATATTTATATATAGGCCTGGGATATTATATTATATATAATATATATATTGTATATTATACACATATATGTAATATATATTGTATAAAATATATATATATTGTATATAATATATATATTGGCCTGGGATATATATATAAAATAATATATAATAATATAATAATTATATATATATATATATATATATAAAATATCCCAGGCCAATATGCCTGGTGAGAACATGGATTCAGAATTCTCAACAAAAGACTGGAAAACCAGAATTTTCTGTTGACTATAAGGTAAGCATAATGTTAGAAACACAGGAAAACTCTGTCCAGCAAGATTAGACTTAAAACTCTGCCCCTTAGGGAGTCACATGGAATATAGCCCCATTGGTTGAACCCAGAGACATACCACCAAGCTCGCTGAGCAGCCTTGTGTCTATGTCTCGGGCCTGAGAAACAGCCCTGCAGGCCACTCTGGCAGACACATACTTTTGGCTGGTCAAGCGGCTATGTGCCTGCCTCCCAGGCCTAAGAAGTGGTCCCACAGGCTGCTCCTGACATATATCCACTCACGCTGGCTGAAGAACCTGTGCCTGTGCTCTTAGCCAGAGTAACAGCCCCATGGTTCCAAGGCCGCAAGCCAGATCTCAAGTTGGCTAACCCACTGTATGCACACATCAAGCATGAAAAAGCAAGAAAATATATCATCTTCAAAGAAAAAGAATAATTCTCCAGTAGAGATCCCAATCATAAGGAAATATCTGAAACGCCAGAAAAGGAATCCAAAATAACAGTCTAAGAAAATTCAGTGAGATATAAGAGAATACATATAGATAAATGAAATCAGGAAAATAATTCATGACTTAATGATTCAACAGAGGGATAGATATCATTTTTAAAGACCAACAGAAATCCTAGAGCTAAAAAATTCAGTATTTAAAATTAAAGTTAATCTATTGAGAGATTCAACAACAGATTAGACCAAGCAAAAAGAAAGAATTTCTGAACTTGAAGACTGGTCTTTTGAAATAACACATGCAGACAAAAAAAAAAAAAAAAAAAATTAAAAAGAATGAAGAAGGTTTACAGACTTTATGAGATATCATTAAGCAAATAGACATTTGTGTTATGGGCATTCCAGAAGCAGAAGAGAAGGAAAAAGTTAAGGAAGACATATTTAATAAAATAACAGCAGAAAACTTGGAGTTACTAAATTTTATCAGAAAATGTAGATTTCTGAACATATGGGGGATAAAGACCTTATATGATGATAAAGGGATTTTTCAACAAAAAATGACAAATTTAAGTGTGTATGCACACAAAGCAGAGTTTTTATAAACATTTTTTTAAAGAGGGCTGTAAAACTGAAAGAATAGAAAAATCAACAAGAAAACATCAATACTCCTCTAGATAACATAAGAAGATAGAAAATTAATAGGATACAAAAGACTGGAACAACATTAGAACCTTGATTTAATTAAGGTTCAAGTGCACATGGAACTCTACTAAGGTAGAATATATTGTGGACTATGAAACAAGTCTCAACAAATTTAGTAGAATTTAAAACATACAAAATATATGTTCTAAATACACAAAAATAAAGATAAATAACAAAAGTATACCATTAAATATTCACAAATATTTGGAAATTAAATAGCATTTTGAAATAATCTACAAAAACGCAAGAAAAAGAAAATATTTTAAAATACATGGAAATGAAAATACAACATATCAATATTTGGGTGATGAATTTAAGCCAATGTTTAGGGAAAGTTTTATAATGTTAAATGATTTTATAAGAAAATACGAATTTCGAATCAATAAAGTGTCTCCCTATAGAAACAATAAAATAAGAACAAATTCAACATAGGTGGAAGAGAACACTATCAGCATGATCAGAAATCAATTAAGTAGAACAGATAAAACAATATTAAAAAATGAACCAAAAAAACCCAATCTTTGAATAAATTAATACAATTCATAAAGACCTAGCCACTCTTAAGATGGAGAGGAAAATAGAGAGAAAACAAATGACCAATAGTAGCAATGAAAGATGAGACATAAATACAGGTAAATTTGATTATGTAGAAGAAATGGAATCCTTGAAAGACGCAAACTGAAGACCACATGCATCATGATTCCATTATATTACATTCTGGAAAAGAAAAGTATAGGGACATAATTATAGCAGTTGCCAGGCCTTTACATTTTTGGGAAAATGATTAACAACAAAGTTAATCCTTTTGGAATGATGAAAATATTCTACATCTAGACTTTGGTTGTGGTTTATATGAGAGTATAGATAAAATTACAGTACATCTGAAGTTGGTAACTTAAATTAAAAAAACAAAGAAGGCCAGGCACGGTGTCTCACGCCAATAATTCCAGCAATTTGGAAGGCCAAGGCATGTGGATCACGAGGAGTTCGAGACCAGCATGGCCCAGATGATGAAACACTGTCTCTACTAAAAATACAAAAATAAGCTGGGTGCAGTGGTGGGCATCTGTAATCCCGGCTACTCAGGAGGCTGAGGCAGGAGAATCGCTTGAACCCAGGAGGCGGAAATTGCAGTGAGCAGAGATCGCACCACTGCACTCTAGCCTGGGCAACAGAGCAAGATTCCATCTCAAAAAAAAAAAAAAAAAAAATTGTCATGTCTAGATGTGATACTTGGTACTGTGGAAACTATCCTGCCATCCTAAATGGAAACATGTTTGAGAAATGTAGTTACATCCAAAGACGAGAGAGTTAAATGGGACGAAGGGTCTAGGTACTTGATGATATTTTTGATACAATTAATTAGCCAACCGTAGAGCTGGCTGGAGCTACTCTTTCCAAGGATTCTTTAATATATGCCATAATAAATGTCCCTAATTCCAAAATATGTATATAATCAAACGTACAATGCATATATTAAAATACTGTTTATACAGTAATGATTTAACCATCATAATTTGAATGAAGAACAAGTACATGTAGCCAAGAATACATAAGTAAAAGCGATTGTGTGGTAACCATGTATTTCTGCTTTTTCTGTCAATACTCATTTTAATTTCTAAGAAGATAAATTTCAAATAACCAAAGATTATTTATTGATTATTTCAGCTTAGAATTAGTCCAACTTAAAACTAACTGTGAATTTTGGAATTACATTTTAAGCTGAAATAATATCACAATAAAGCCATGCGGATGTTATAAATTTATTAGATAAATAAAACACTCTAAGATTTTACTCTGATGGTGCAAGTGAAATTATATTGTAAGTTAATGTAATCAGCAGCATTGCCCAAAGTTTAAACAAAGACAAAATCTGAAATTTATTTCAGATGAAAACACATATTTACATTACTTTTCCTTTCTTTACATGTAAATAGCCTTAAATGTAGTTAGATATAAACACATAAATATATGTATCTATATTTGTACAATATTATTATATTTTTATATGTACATTTATATATATGTTTGTAGGAGATTTGTTATAAGGCATTGGCTCACACAATTATGAAGGCTGAGAGGTCTCATGATTCTACCATCTAAAAGCTGGAGACCCAGGAAAACTAGTGTTATAGTTCTGAGAACCAGAGGGCTCATGATGTTAGTCCCTGTGTAGAGCAGGAGAAGACTGACTGATATTTCAGGTGAAGGAGTCAGGGAGAGATACCAATTTCCCCTTGCCTTTACCTATTGTTCTAGTCAGGCCACCAACATATTGAATGTGTATGTGTGTGTGGATTGTGTATGTGTGTGTGTGTGTGTGTGTGTGTCTTTATGGAAAACAGTTATAGATATGTCCTATTGGTTCTGTTTTCCAAGGGAATCTCAACTAACACAAATACTAATAATAAATGTAGAACAAATGACAGAACCAGAAAATCAGAAATAAATAGCTAACATAGCATTATTAACTCAGCCCAGAAACTTTATCAGATAGTCCATAAAAATAGCTATCAAGTTCTTTTTTCCCTGTACACAATACTATTTCTCACATCAAGATGAACTAAATATAACTTGCTTTACAGATAGAATACACCTGGTATCATATTTATTTTTTAATCTTTTTCAAACTCAACAGTCTCTCAGTCTTCCCTAGACTTTCATAACTTCTACATTTTGAAAATTTTATGCAAATTATTTAATAGAATGTCTCTAAATTTAGGTTTGTCTGATTTTTCAATATAATTGGATTCAGGTTATGCATTTTTGATAGCTTAGAGTGGTACTGCATTCTTCTTATTGCATCCTATCAGGTGGTGCATGGTTTAAACTTGTCCCATTACTGATGATACTAACTTTGACCACTTTACTAAGCAGTGATTGCCAGATTCCTCCACTGTAATGTCACTCTTTTTATCTTTTAAATAATAGATATTTTATGGGAAGGCATTTAATGGCTATACCACTATCCTATATATCATTAAACTGTCATGAGTTAATGTTGTATAGACATCAGATAAAATATAAGAAAGAGGCAACACAGAGAGAAATCTTAAAAAAAATTTGAAAACATTAGCCAGGCATGGTGTATGCTCCTGTAGTCCCAGCTACTTGGGAGGCTGAGGTGGGATGATCACTTGAGCCAGGGAGGTCAAAGCTGCAGTGAGATATGATCATGCAAGTGCACTCCAGCCTGGGCAACAGAGTGAGATCCTGTCTCAAAAAAAAAAAAAAGTTGGGGGGTGGGTCATATAACCTGGAAAATTGTCTCTGACAAAAAGGTTATTTTTTCTTTAAATAACTCAAATAAAAATCTTGTTAATGATCTAGTGTTTAGGTTAATATGATGCATTATTGTTGTTTGTTTTATTGTTATGATTAATAATTTGACCATATATTACATATATTCTTTTGTATGTATCAGATATTACATTGAAAAAAAATCTGGGATGTGTCCTCCTAAAATACACACTGCATTATATAAACATAAAAATAAAGAATCTCAAACAAAATTAATTGGCAGCACTCTCCAGTAAAACACAATTAATGGTTTTAACTTTTAAAACCACTTCAAGTTTCCCTAGTTTTTTGTTCAAGTTGTTCAGTTTAGAGCTTATGAAGTTACAGATTCTTCAAAAAGGATAAATAAATATATTAGCTGAAGAGTTTTTACTATACAAGAAAAATAAATAACTAACTACCAGTGGCATCTGAAAAATGAACAAAAAATACTCAGAAAACAAATGATATCAGTGTTTAAAAGCCAACATGAAGTTTAAGTATTTGCACAATGTAGGAGCAAAAGAAGAGCAGAAATTTTGTAAAATAATTTGATATTTCCCAAAAAAGCAAGAAGGATTTATCAACCAAAATATGACTTTTTTGAATTGCCACAAGTTTGTTTTATCATTAGTACTGATTTAAATCATTAGAATGTGAAAATAATAAGAACAAATCATTTTGTTAACTGTTGTATCTTCAGTGCCTAGAAGAGTACCTGAGCAAATATTCAAAAACAGTTTTTGATTGAATGAATAAATTTATCACATCTGGGGATGAGGCACCATAATCTTCTTACTACTTAGGGTACCTAGATAATCGCAATCCAGGCCTGGCCACAAAAATATACTAAACTCCACTTCAAACCTCAATTGAAGAAAACAAAACCCTAAAACTAAAGTAGTCCTCTTTTTTATTTACAAAATTAACAGTCATGTGGATGAAAAGTAATGCCACTTTTCATGGTCCCTATTCAATAGTATTTCCATCTTTGTTATTTTACAAGTCACGCATTAGGGCTTACAAATACAGGAACCAGAACTATGTGAAGTTGATAAAATGTGAAGTTGATACGTTCATTGCTGCCATGGATCAAGCATAGCATGATTGTCTTTAAAGAAAAGAAATTAAGTTACGAGGTGCTAAAGCAGTAAGGAATTGTGGGAAGCATGGAGAAGGACAAAGAGGCAGGAGATTTTTAATCATAGGCTTTAATTTAAATCAGAAATTTCTGCTGAGAATTTCTTTGATAATTGCTTTTAATTTCTCTATCATTTGTCTTTTATGTTTTTAGCTATGTTCATTATGGGTAAGATTTTGAATTTAAAATAATTGTGCATACTGAATTCTCTATTGCTTCAATTTTCATTTCATTACAGTCCTTTAATATTACAATGAACAATGTATTCTGATGCATCCAGTTATTAAGGAACATTTGACTAGTCAAATAGAACTTTAGAAACCTTAGGTTCTATTATTTTTGTATTCTATTTTAATGCTTTCTTATAGCTTTTTATTGTTTTTATTATACCACTTTTCAGATCTAATTAATTCTGCCAGCACAATAGCTTGTTAAAATGCTTTGAGACAGTAAACAGTAGAAATGTATGCTGGATATATATATATATATATATACACGCACACACAAATGGTTTGATTATTTTAAGTAAAGTGATTGGATGTTAATTGCTTGAAATGGGTAAATTCATTCAAAACAGTTAAGTCTTCTGTGTGCATTAAAAAACCACAAAATCAAAATAAGAATGTTGGAAGCTCCATATGATGCTACTCCCTTCCTAAAAATATTCAACAAGAAGCAACGTATTTCATATTGTACTCAGAATGATTGTAATCCAATTTCTAGTTAAAAAAAAATTCAGGCCTGGTGGTGTCTCACACCTGTAATCCCAGTGCTTTTGGAGGCCAAGATGGAAAAATTGCTTGAGGCCAGGAGTTCAAGACTAACCTGGGCAACATAGTGAGACCCTGTCTCTACAGATTTTTTTTTTAATAGTAATGCATAGTGGAATGCACCTGTTGTCCCAGCCACTTGGGAGGTTAAGCGAGAGGATTGCTTGAGCCCAGGCATTTGAGACTGCAGTGAGTTATGATCGTACTACTGCACTTCAGACTGGGTGACAGAGCAAGACTTCATCTAAAAGAAAATTTAAAAAAATAGAAAATCATACTTAATTTCTAGATACTTTATTAATATTGGTTATCCACTTCATTAGGATATAATTTCAGCCTGAATTTAAAATGGCTTATACAAGGTAGACATAATTATCTAGGCTGATACATTAGATCTTCTGTTTAAAAATGACCAGGTATCTAGACTCCTTATTGTTGTTTCTTTCTACCACCCCTAAGGTATCACAGCTTTCCTTTGAAAGCATTAGCTGAAAGTTTTACATATCACTTTCATTTATATTCCCATGAACAGACCTTGATCATATGGCTGCACCTAGCTGCAAGGGAGGCTGCCAAGCAGTCTTTATGCAGAACATCCATGGCCCAAATAAAGATTGTGAGAGTAAGGAACAACAGCTGCCATAAGAAATGAATACAATAAAAGCTCACAAATGTATAAAATTACGTTCCATTTAAAAGTCAATTTCACAGCTATATAATTAAGAATTTAGAGACTCTATGTTAAGGGGTCATAACTGAATTTCAAAAGGGAAGTAATAAACAGAGAACATTTGAATTTTTTCAATATGGCTTTGACTATTTTACAAAGTAATACAAGTCCAGTGGAGCCAAACTTTACTAGAACATGCTACACACAAAATTTATCATTAGAAGACAGTGGTTTCCTTTACTTACATTCTTTCCTGTGTTGGAAATTGATGATCATCCAGTATTCTTTCTTCCTTTTTACTCTCCCTTTCCTAAATAATTCCAACTTAATTCACTTATACATATGAAAATCTCCCCCCCCCCCCGCCCCCCCCCCCCCCCCCCCGCACACACACACACTGGACAAACACAAAGCCATCTCACATTACAAAGAAATCAGCCTTTGTATAAACTTTTGTTGCAGGCAGCAGAGTAGAGAGGCTGAAAGAACTGGAATACTAGAATGCTTGATGACAAGGCTAAGCTTCTAAACCAACTCACCTTGATGCCATCCCTGGAAGATAATACATTTTCAGTCGCTTGCTTCGCAAAGCAAGCCTTCTAACTGACAGGTACATATTCTAGATAACTTTTCTCATTACTTGCAGAAACCCTGACCAATACGACTTCTAGAGTTCAGATAAGCTATATTTACAACACTGAAATGCAAACTTTTCAAAAAAAAAAATTATCAAAAGTTCACAAAAAAAATCCCATAAACATTTTGAATGAGTTTGAATAAGACTAACACAATACAACTTAAGATTAAGCAAATCAAAATATTTTAATTTTAAAAATATTGGTTTCATTAAGAACTCACTGAAACCTGTGTAATTCCTCATCTAATAATGTATCAATGTGACTCTCTAAAGTTCAATTGAGTACAAAATCAATGGCAGATGCATGTTTTTCCAGCCCTAGGGAACTGTTTTCCTGCTAACATGTGTCTACTAACATATTTTTAAGACTTTTTTTCTTTTTGCAGCAGCAGCAATAGCAGCAGGCTTATCTTTTCCATAAGAAGAAACCTATAAGCTTATCTATTCTCACCAGGGCAGAAGTACTGCATTTTTCAAATGGACCTTCAAATGTTCTCACTTTGCAATAGAAATTATCCTTAAAAGATCTTGGAATAGATAGATTCTATTGCAAATAAGCAGATACTTCCCTTACTGAAAAAAGAAACTATTGTATGCTATTTGACTGATTTTTCCTCAACTTTCTTCCTTTTATTTCATTATTATTCTTGATTTGTTTATAATTGATTATATTTCATATCACAAGACATATAAAAATTGTCAGTGTTAAGTTTTTAAAAACAGTAAAAGGGATAGATGTTTTAAACCTCTAAATAAAAAATGAAGTAATATTAATGTGATTCAATATCAATTGCTTGAGTAAAACAGATGATCCAATCATTTCTAAATGAAATATATTTTGGATTAAAATAATTCTAACAGACCTAAATAAGGCCTCCTAAAGGAATGTGTAGAGACGTGTATTGGCTACTTATAATTTCATGGAGTACATACAGAGTGTTTCTCAACTCATGGCAATTCATCAGAAATGGGTTCCCTACATATTAAATATTAAATGCAGTAAAAGCATTGATACATTCTATTTAATAGCACAAAGGCTAGCAAATCATACAAATGATTAAAACAAAATTAAATGTTGATATTACAGCTTGTCATTTCACAAAGCATAGAGAAACAGAAATTACAGATGATAAATGAGAAAATTATGCTTCTTGTTTGAATATACGGAAAGGATAATTTTTTCCTTATTAAACTTGTACATAAATAAGGACTATTAATACATTTCAAATAAATAAATAGTGTTTTCCAAAATCATCACAGTAAGATCCCAGTAATAAGCAATTGGTTAAAAGCATAAAATCAGAATGCCAGGGTTCAAACCTTGTCTCTACCATTTACTGACTGTATGCCTTTAGCCAAATTAATGAACTTCTCTAGACCTCAGTTTCCTCACCTGTCAGATGGGAATAATAAGAATAACAGTAGATAGTTCATGGGGCTGTTACAAGAATTAAAAAGTAAATATACGTAAGTATGTAGAACACTCTATGTGCTCAAAAAAATATTAGTAACTTCATATGCATAAAATTTTTAAATTCACTCTCTCTATATAATAATGGTTAATTAAAAGCATACTTCCATGTTTTTTATTTCAACTTGTAACAGTCATACAAATATAAAATGATAAATAATTCTTTTAGAATGACTGTTAAAAATAAAATTTAAAACTTCAGTCTGTTTTCTTACCTGTCTAAATGTTTATTTCTCTAGCTATATATTTTTTAAATGGTAATTACACTGGTGATATTCATAAAGCATAAATTCAGCTAAACTAGATGAAAATCTTTTTTAATACATCATTACAGTTAATATATGTAAACCACCCAGTTGGCACTTCAACCGGTATATGGGGTGTTTTTTTTCTCTTAATTCAGATTGTTTTTTGGCAACTACTTCTCTTTGGCTTAAGTAAAGAAAGAATTTATCTGCATTTGTGATTTAATTACATTTATTCTGCTACCAAAATTATAAGTGTTAAGTTGCCATAGTATGTCCACACAAGATATTTTACTACCCATTTGGAAGTCAAATATTTTTTCATAATCAACAAACATTTACTGCATACCAGTCAGATTTAGGACATCTCTTGGGTTCCAATCAAATTATCCAAAGAACTTAGAACTGAGAGACCTCAGAACGTGTTGGACAACTCTCTTCTTCCATAGGTGATGAAATTGATGTCCACAAAACAACTTATGCAGAGAAGAGCCAAGATTACTGATTTTAGTCAGGCAGCTAATTCAGATTTCGGGAAGATGCTTGGAATTTTCAGGGTCCCTGTGCTCAAGTTATGGCCAAGTTACTAGAAAATTGGCTTCTCTGAAGAACAGTTAATAGATTTGATTTTAAAGGCATTGTTATGCCCTTTTATAAAGTTGTATTGAAACCTGGAGAAGGTCCCATCTTTAATTCCACTAAAGATACAGCACTATTAATAGAAAAAAAAAAAAAAAAAAAAGGTGATATCCATAGCCCTATCTAAAGTTTGTGATAGAATCATTATGTTATCCTGATTAAAAAAAAATTGCTGTCCTTTGGTCAATCTGCCCCAGCTATTATCTGAGAACATCTAATCAAAAAGTGCTGGGTGACATGTTCTAACAAGAAAAGATGCAGTTGTCAGTTATTAGATGTTGGTTGACCCTTTATTTACAGTAGGAAAAAAAAAACTGCAAGAAGATATCCTTTGCCACAGATATCCTTGCATTCAGGCATATTTCTTGGGAGACTGGCAATTTTAAACTTTTAATCAATAAGAATATTTGTATAATCTAGCTTCATTTTACTTTATAGTCAATGACAATTAGAGAACAATCTTTTCATAAGAGGAAAGAAAAGACTTATTATTCTACCTAGTGAATATTATCTGTGTAGATGTCAAACCGTAGAATTCTACAAGAAATTTTACTTATTTTTTCCATTTCTTTTTAAATTAAAATTTCTGATTCATTGCCTTAATCTCAAATTATCTTTTATGATATAATTTTAACTACAGAATAAGCAGGAATTTAGGAGCACTTAAAATGAAAAGAATTTCCATGCCTCCTTGACTCCAATTTGACAAAAGCAATTTTTTTGCTATTTCTTAAGATCTATATATATATTACTCTAATTATTAAAAATAACATGCACACTTAAACACAAATTTGGCAACATATTTATATTCAAATAATTTTAATATGAATACAATTATTTTGTTATTCTTCCTACTTTTGCCACACTAGAAAGACAGTATACCTACCATTCCCATCTCTCACAGAACATTTTAAAGATTAAGCTCTCTGGTGCAAAAAAAAAGGGTAAACAATATCTTTGGTGGTAATTGTTCAGATTCTAGTTTTAATGAGTATTAACGTCAAATGTGAAAAAAAAATAACAGAAGAAAGGTGGAGTTTAAGACAGCATGTGGAGTTCATTCCTCAGAACATGAAATAAGAGAGGTCTAGGGGGAACCCAAAGCAGTAGGAAACTTGTTGCTTATTCCTGGCAGAATTCCTGAAGGAAAGACTATGAGACTGAAGAGAAGAATAGCTATGTGGTCCAACTGAGAAGGTTGAACTAAAGGCACAAATCCGCCAAACTGAGTTGATTACCATTGTTGTTTGGTCTAAGAATGACACAGAAGCAGCAATAAGCTGATAGACCTGAAGGAGCCATTCTCAGTCACATTCAGTATTGATAGATGATTAATGGCTTGAAATTCTCCTACCTCCAAACCATGGCACAATCCTCACTGAAGCTTGGGAAGAAGTTTTGTTTCATTGTTCACTGGGTGTTCAGGCTGTGCTGCAGGATAGAATATCACGAATGCAGCCAATGTTAAAAGGCAGGTAAATGCCACCCAGGGGAAGAAAAAAAAAAAGACAGTGTATGATTCAGGGTCATTGAGAACAGACAACACACATTCCAGGCTCAAGAAGTGCAGCATCTATTCACATTAAGAGAGGAAAAGTGCATTAAATCCATCCCCTTTGTAATGCATCTGTCTTTCACAGCTAGCAGACTCACGCCGCAGCCCTCGTGGGCAGTGTGGCTTCATATACTCCACTTGGTGCTGCAGTGAAAGAATCTTGACCTCTCTTCTATGGTATCTGGAAAAAAATTGTGGTGAGAGGACATGTCTGAGGACTATTCAGACACACACTTAAGCAGAACAAAGAAGTATACATTGAGTCTGAAACAGCAAAAGATATTCCCACATAAGGGCATAAGCCCAGTTCAGCCTGTGTGGGCCCCCTTACCTATGGGTAAGGAAGGGTTCCATGCCCATTGTTATGTGGTCCAGTGGGAGTGAAAAGACTACACACAAGAGATTGTCTTTCCCCATAAGCTTCAAAAAGCATAGCTGGATTATTTAGCTCTTCTTTTAAATAAATGTGATGTCTCCTGCTGAAGTTAAAACCTAAACACACATTCGGAGATAGCTGAAACCAATAACGAAATCATTTCCCTGTCCAGTGTTTTTATTCTAGTATTTGCTTTTACTCCTTCTTCTTTACAATCAGTTTCCCCAATTAAAATTTAAAATCCATTATATTTTCCTAAATATCTTTAACCATATATCCAGAGTCTGTTCAACATGCATGACTAACCTTTATTTAAATGTGATGACCCTCGACCTCTATTTTACTTCTTTCACAAACTTCTTGACATCTTCACTGCTTCTACTTCTCACTACTTCTCCTTGACATCCTGAAATCTGCTTCAGTTGATGTCAATGGAATCTAATATCTCCAAACAGATGTATTTGTACAAAAAGGCCACTGATTATATATGCCCACATAACCTAATAATGTTTTGCTTACTATCAGTGACTCTTTATAACTATCTTTTTCTCATTTTTCCTTCGTCATCCTGTTTCTTCTAACCTATTGATTTTCCAAATTTGTGCATGCACACACACAGCTACATACCTACACACACAAACACACACAGCTGTGTGCCTAGACATACATATAAACACACATCAAACCAGTTTGTCCATTTTAATGTAGTGATTTGCTGCGACTATTTTTATAGAAAAAATACTCTAGACCAACTGTGAATTACACGAGTGTCTCTAAACTTATAACACAATTTTATAGCCAGTCTATGCTAATTGCTTGATTGACTGAATGCAGAAAATAAATGGTTAAAATGCTGGTAGTTTAAAAATAGTTTTTGCTACTTTATTCTAAGCTATAATGATTATTTGGAGAGCCTACCTATACTGGTGGCAGTTACTTGTTATCAATAATTAATCCCCACTGGGCTATAAGGGATTAACCACTTCTTAACTTCCTCTTAATCATTTATCTTGAACTATTTTGCTCTACATTTCCTTCAGAAAAAAAAAAAAAAAAGTTGTCTTTCTAGCACAGAGCAATATTGATCACGTAAGAATAGAAAATCTTCTCATTAAAGCCCTGAAGCTCATTAGAGAAGTTTAAGTTATTCTAACAGTTCTCTGATATTGTTGTATCCATGTAACAAAGAGCACTGACTTCCCTGCCAGTTAATTGTCTTGTATGAGCTGACCTAAATACTGAAGCACATGTTCTATGCTGTGCAGAAGATAGAGTTTTAGTTATTTTTATTAAAGCAATTAATTAAAAATTTATCTGCCAAAACACTATTCTTCCCTTAGTGCTATTACATTAGCACATGCTTATAAGCATGTTACAGATATGCTTCATTTTAATATAACTGATGTGTTTCTGAAAAGTCAGGTGATGGAACTCATTTAAGGTATGGAGATTTCAGACTCAAGGGAATCTGTGCAAAATACTTTGTTAACTGAAGCATTCTGAGGTAAACAGCTATCCTGTAATGTATGTTTACTTGTAAAGTCATTGTGACAGCACAAAAATAATAATATTCTATAAAGCTGAAAGAACATCAGCAAGACAAAAACTAGAATGTAAGAAAGGAAAGGAAGAAAGCAAAAAGGTAGAAGAAATAGGACATACAGACTTGGCAATGTAAGGATGGGGGACAGGGGAAGAGAGAAACTCACCTTCAGAAAGCAAGCTTGCCTAAAACTAGCTGGCAAGGAATTTTGGAAATCATCTGAAGCAATGGTGAGCAATGAAGGAAGCCATTTAAGAAAGGGGAAAAAGGACTCCTATATTGTCTACAAAGTAAAATGTTTACAAATGAAAGATTTCCTCTCTTATGTGGTCTCTGACATAGAAAAGGTATTCATGAAGCTAAGTATCAATTTTAAAGTTGTAGGTCTCTCAAACTAAATAGTATAACAAATGTTATGCATTTTTTAAGTTCCATGGGAACTGCTGGATTAAACAAGCTAAACAAGTATCATTTTCCACAAGCCTTTACTTTTCAGAGTTTAAGTATGTTAGCATATATGGTGAAACATAAATTTTTGCTAAAATTGTTTCTACGTATTAAAGATCAGACCACCAAAAATTACAAACAAAAATTTTACTAAAATATAAATTTAAATATATGAAGCAAAATGACATTAGGATAGTGGAAATAGTTCAGTACAAGAACCTGATTAAATTTAATTTAAAGTATTAAGATTTTGGGTACTTGTGGGACTGAACATAAATGGCTAGTGTGGAATAAAACGTCCTTCTTGACAATGCTATGGAGAGAAGACAAGAGGTGCTATGTGCCAACTAGAAAAAGCAGTGGGCTTGATCACTGCAGAGGGTTTCAAAGTATTAAGAAACATACAAACAAATTAAATCTAGAAGGCTGTTAGATATATTCAAATTAAAATTTATGGGAATGCTATTTTCACAAGTTTCAATAAGCTAGAGCATGAAAAATAATAGATAGAAAAGGCTTAAATCACAAGATGAGCCAAACTTGTAGTTTGCTTAGTATATCCCAAATGTCAGGCACATTATAAAACTTTCTGCACTATTTATAGGTATTGTTGCTTCATAAAACAGTTCTGTATCATGATACATAAGCTACATTATGAAAGCCTGAAACTTTTCAATTACCACCTGTAGACCAGATCATATTTTAATGAACATACCAATGTGATTTGTGATGTTAAGCCAGATTTTTTGTTGAAAACATAGGTTTTGACTTACACAAATAATGGATAGTGAACAAAAATAAAAAGGAAATTTGAGGGGGGAAGGGATGAGGAACTGAGGGGTTCAGTTTTGACTACGTTGGTCTGGAGATGCCTGTGGGACATTTAGATGGGGATTTTCAGTAAGCAGTTGAATGTTAACATCTGATATTCAAAAATAAGTTGGTCTAAAGGTAAATATTTGGAATTCATTAACAAATTATGGTCATTAAAATGAAGGAAGTAGTGAAGATCAGTCAGATGGACTGTTCAGATGGGCAACATAGAGTGACACGAGAAGGCATTAAGGCCAAAAAAAAAAGAGAGAGAGAGAGAAAGCACCTGAAGAAGAAAAACTTATCTAATTCTTAGCCAGAGAAAGATAAGAATTCTGGCTCACCCCCTGTAATCCCAGCACTCTGGGAGGCCGATGGGGGCAGATAACAAGATCAGGAGTTCGAGACAAACCTGGGCAAAATGGTGAAATCCAGTCTCTACTAAAAATGTAAAAATTAGACTGGCATGGTGGTGCATTCCTGTAGCCCCAGCTACTTGGGAGGCTGAGGCAGGAAAATTGGCTGAACTTGGGAGGTGGAGGTCGAAGTGAGCTGAGATCACGCCAGTATACTCCATCCTGGGCAACAGAGCAAAGACTCTGAAAGAAAAAGAAAGAAAAGAGAGAAAGAGACAGAGAGAGGGAGAGAAGAGAGAGAGAGAGGGAAGGAGGGGAAGGAAGGAAGGAAAAGAAAAGAAAAGAATTCTTTATAGAATGATGACTTAAAGCAGCCAGGCATGTATACAGCACACTCATAGACTTAGAAAATACAAGACTTACTAACACATAACCCTCAAGATGTTTATACTTTAGTGGATGGCATGAGAAGTATAAACAGTATAAAATAATTAAAACATAGTGTGAAGCAAGTGCTGTAAAATAACTATAAATGTTCAGAGACGGAAAATATCCGAATTTGCTCTGATTTGTATGGAATGTGCTCTGTGCCATAACTATCCTCACAGTTCACCACTCAGCCACACAAACCCTTCAAGGTTCAGCCTCAAATGCCATATCCTCTTGGAGGCATTCCTGAATTGCTAAACTGTGTACAAACTCTATCCTTTAAACCTGTATTGCACACTGTTTACATTTATCTCAGGGTTCTCTTTACCACACTTGTACATGCTTGCCCTTGTCTAATCTCTCCTCTGTTTCTAGTTCATTTGGCTTACCCTTAGCCTAAAGAAAAAGAATCAATAACTGCTTACAAGTTAAAGTGACAAATAAATCTATTAAAGAATTATTGGACATCCACTCAATATTTATTTACTGTATACTATATGCAAGCATTAGGAAATAGATTAATAAAATGGCCAAGCATTTACAGAGTTGACAATATAGTTATCTATTTAAATCTAAATCTAAACATTAAATTTCAAGGATTCCCAGCAATAGAGTTATTGGCAACCATGATAATGCCTTAAGGCTATCTTTAAAGAAAAAAGATTTACCTAACACAAATTTTTAAACCTCATTCTTTGCAATTTACAAGGACCTAAACATTCAACTAATCTTGCAAGCAGGGCCTGTTTTTAATCCAATTAGGGGTAGAGCTCTTCCCTCATCATCCAGCCATGTTGTTGGTGATTTTTAAAAAAGATAGAACTGGTGAGTAGAAAACTAAGTAGTAGCTCAAGGGCTGAAAATAAATGATAACATTTGATTGCTAATAGCTTCAGAATATCCACAGTAGATCAATATCTTTATTACCACATGTAACTTAAATCCTATTTTACTTATTCTTTGAATTTATCACCAATACATTTTTTCATTAAAGTGCCATGAATGAAAAAATATATTTTGATTAGAATGTTTATCACAGATTTATAAAAATTAAATTTCACTACTTTCAATTCATGTTGATTTTGTCATTGATGCTGTCCTTTATTTAAATCAACAACAGTAATTTTCTAATTTAAAATAAAAACCAAAATATTCAGGGAATGATGTACATCCTTTGCACATTATACATTTTTATAGTGGTCATAATCAGCTCAATTTTTTTCTTTGTAAATCAGCCAGAACTCAAAGTGACCTACAATGGAGAGAAAATTCACAAATTAAATTCGTCTTTTAAACAAATATCTTTCTGTGTTCATTTCCATAGTCAGTGGACCCTCAAACAGCTGCCTCAAGCATTCTGCTAACTCATACTCAAAAAACTCAACAACAAATTCAACCAGACAAAATGTAAAATGATTGTAAAGTTTAAAGGGTTGATTTTTTCACAGATAGTTGAGTTTTAGCAGGGTAAAGCCTTAAGCCAAGAGAAATAATTTCCAATTGAGAAACTTAGACATCAGCTAGTAAATGAGCATAATGATAGATAAAAAGGGGCTTTGGGATATACTAGAAACTTGTGACATACAAAACCCAATATTACATCAAACCGTAAGTTTAGTCCTAATAGGAAATTAGAAAATAATCACAATCCTACATAAATGAACATTACTCTCTTTCTTTTAACTATAGGATCTCTAATGTTAAATTGTAGTTGAAGAATTTTTCATTAACAATAAAGGGGGCTTTGTTTTATTTCCCTAGTAAACTTCCCATCAAAGTTATCTCTGCAGGTTATTTCAAAAGAGGGCACTTTATAAGTTATCTAGTAAGCAAAGCTTTTTGAACCTAATTCAGGGGAAAAAAGAGATTAAAATGTATTTTGATCTACTAAGAATGTATTTTTCTTTGCAGAGTTAGAGGCAGAATCTTCTAAGCGACTAATCTTCTAAATGACTAGAAACAGATTCAGAAAACATAGGTAAATCACAAGACAGGTTTAATATTGGTCCTATTTTCCCAAGACCAAATAAGTTGAAAAAAATAAAAGAGTACAGAAACTCATGTCCAATAAAAGATTATTATTTTTCACCAGTATAGACAGGTGTAAAACACAGTCTACAGAAAAATAAAGGTAGTATTATTCCAATTTAAGTTTCCATTCAGAACCGTATCAATCTTTATTCTTTTCACAAAGAAAAAAATTGCACATCATCAAGAAACTTCAATAGGATCAACAAACACCACAAACCATAAAGTTGAGACTATTATTGTCTACCAAAAGGTACTCTCCTTTTATTCCTGCATGCAAGACTAAATGGAGAATTCCAGCCTCCTTTTCATAGTGGACTTCTTTTCTCCACGGAATTTAATGTGATATGTGTCCCTGATGGCCCTAAGTCTTAGGACCATGTGTATACTTCCATGTTATCTTTCCCCTTATCATCAGCTGGGATGGCAGCTGACCCTGTCTCTGCCATGCAGAAGATGACAGTCCTACAGGATAATACTGCAATCAATGGAAAGAACCTTAATTCCTCAATAACTTCATGGAGCAGAGTTGAAATACTCAATTTGGATTGTTATGTAAAGAACAAATCAAGTTCTATCTTCTTAAACTTACTAAATCATTGTTCTCTTTGTTACACTGTAATTCAGACCAATATTTCCTGTTAACTGAAACTGTCAAAGAAATACCATCATCAGTACTTCTTTCCATTATCCTTGATCAATATAGGCCTGGCTCCGATTGGGAGTGGTCAAATATTCATATCTCCAAGTATAAGCAATCTTTGAAAACGCACAGCTAACAAGTATTCCTACCAATATACCCCAAACATGGTAGAACAGCAGTTGTACATAATCAGGTTTTATAATTCCACTTCATATAAAAATTTGGAACTCTCCTATTGCTTAGAGGCAGTCTGGTGCCCAACTTTTTAAAAAATATACTTATTAGAAAGTAATATTTAGCATTTTAAAAATCATCTAGATCTTTTTCAACAGGCAAATTTCCATAATCACTCTAGATTTTTTATTTTATTTTAGGGTTCGCATGACATATAGGTGAATTGTTTCCAAACCAGTTGATATTTCAGGAATTCCTGAAAACATCACTTCTCCAACATCACAGTCTCTCTTATTTACAAAAAAATGCTTAGCTTTTCTTTAATAGAGGAAAATGTCTTTTATTACCCACTTCAAGTTAGCTTGAGATAATATTCTGAGAAGTAAAAACAATTTAAATTTATATCCAGTTATAAATGATTGATTTCAGTTATGAATGATTTATTGAAACTGTTTTTAGTAAAAAATGTAAAAATGAGACAGGTATTTCTTCAGATGAAATGGTGTAATTCATCTGCTATTCAATTTTGTTAGGATTGGTTGGCTCTGCTGCAAATGAAATAGTAGTAAAAAGACAAGAAATCAGCAGATGGTTGAAATAACTAAAGTAGGAAGCAACACAGCATTGTTAACAGGAGATTTGTGATTAAGTCTGCAGGCTATAATTAGCTAAACATTGAGTACACATGGACACAAAGAAGGAAACAACAGACACCAGTGCCTACTTGAGGGTGGAGGTGAGAGGAGGAATAAGGTCGGAAAACTACCTATCAGGTCCCATGATTATTACCAGGCTGATGAAATAATCTGCACACCAAACCCCCATGATACACAAATTATCTGTGTAACAACTCTACACATGTACCCCTGAACCTAAAATAACTTTTTTTTTAAAGAATTAGCTTTATATGGAGGCAGTTAACCACCTTTTATGTTTTTTCTAGGATGTATGTAAGGAGCTGAGTTTCTTCCTCTGAAATTTATCCCACTTAATAATTGATAGCTGAAATTATTTTCTTAAACTGACAATAATCCAGGATATTTAACATCTCTAAGCCAGTTTTCCCATCTATAAAATAACAAAAAATAACACCTACATTATAAATTCATTTTGGGGTTAAAAAAATCATATATGTGGACTGTCAACAAAATTCCTAGCATACTTTGAAAAACATTTTTTGTTTGTCTTTCTTTTCACTCTTTTAACATTACATAAAATGTAAAGATTTTCAGAAACTTCCCTTGCCTAAGCCAAATACCAGAATCCAGCAAAACATTCATATATTACACAATTACTGTGAATGCATCAGCTTTGCTTTGCCGACTTTTCATTTATTATAATAAAGGCTAACATTTGAAGTATGCTTTCAACTTTATGCCATAATCTTTAAAAGGTTTTACAGATGCAGAAAGTGAAATGCAGATTGATTCAGAAATGTGCCCAAGGTCAGACAGCTGGTAAATTGAAGAGCTGAAGTTTTTACATAGGCAATCTAACTCCAGAGCTCATGGAGCTCAATTTTATTTTCATAATAGTCTGTCTGGACATAAAATTGCACAGTCCTATTTCTGTATTTGCTATCTCACAGTCCTTGAAAAGATCCACTCTACAGCTTGGTGTGGTGGTACCCACCTGTAGTCCCAGTATTCAGGAGTGAGCCTGTAGTGCACTATGGTCATGCCTGTGAATAGCCACTGCACTCTAGACTGGGCAACACAACAAGATTATGTAAATTATATTTACATAAATAATAATACATATTATTTATGTAAATAAATAGTGGTCTGCTCTGAACCTACATCTTTATAATCCCCTTACTATACACAGCCTTCTATTGACAATTACTTTCATTTCTTCAAAATATTGGCCTTATTATGTTTATAAAATATTGCCACAATTAATCTAAGAGTCAACTTTCTTATGGTTAGTCTAATAAAGGAAATGTTTGTGCAACTATTAAACTTTAGAGCTGAAGGGATTTAAAAACAAATCTGCAATTTCACTTTTTGCTTCTAAATTGAACATTACCCTTAACCAATTAGAACAGATTAAATAGCAAAGATTTAAATCTCAGTTACTCCACTTTTACACTGCTGGTGGGAGTGTAAATTAGTTCAACCATTGTGGAAGACAGTGTAGCGATTCTTCAAGGACCTAGAAATAGAAATTGCATTTGACCCAGCAATCCCATTACTGGGTATACATCCAAAGGATTTTAAATCATTCTATTATAAGGACACATGCACACGAATGTTCATTGCAGCACTGTTTACAATAGCAAAGACCTGGAACCAACCCAAATGCCCATTGATGATAGACTGGACAGGGAAAATGTGGCACATATACACCATGGAATACTATGTAGCCATCAAAAATGATGAGTTCGTGTCCTTTGTAGGGACATGGATGAACCTGGAAACCATCATTCTCAGCAAAATGACACGAGAACAGAAATCAAACACCGCATGTTCTCACTCATAGGTGGGTGTTGAACAGTGAGAACACATGGACACAGGGAGGGGAGCATCACACACTGGGGTTTGTAGGGAGGGAAATAGGGGGAAGGACAGCAGGGGGTGGGGAGTTGGGGAGAGATAGCATGAGGAGAAATGCCAGCTATAGGTGATGGGGAGGAAGGCAGCAAATCACACTGCCATGTGTGTACCTATGCAACAATCTTGCATGTTCTTCACATGTACCCCAAAACCTAAAATGCAATTAAAAAATAAATAAATAAATAAATCTCAGTTACTCTACCAAGCCCATCATCTTACAAAATTAACTATTTAAATGATGTATTTTATGGACATTAACACCACAAAAATATAAAGAAATAAAATATTTTCTTAATGAACAGGGACATTTCCTTAAGACAAAATATTGTCTTAATGAGCAGGGACATAAAACATTAGGCAAAAGTAGATGTAGACCAGACTTTAATTATATGCTGTGCCATATTTTATTTTAGCATTTTTAAGATTATCATTCCATTATTTTCTGGATTTTACTATTCATTTTGAGAAGAAAGATAAAATTCCTATTTTGCCTTTATTTGCTCCTTTGAAGGTAATTTTTTAAAATTACCTGTTGGCTGTTTTTAAGATTTCTTTTTTTTTCATCTTTGGTTTTTGGAAGTTTTATTCTGATGTGACTACATGTAGTTTTCTCTGCATTTATCCTATTTGGGGTTCCTAGCACTTCCTGTCTTTATATTTTTAGTTAATTTTGGAAATTTCTTTGTACTATCTCTTTATTGTTTCTGCCTCATCTTCTCTCTAATCTTTCTGCTTTGGATCAGATCCTTGTCACTAATATAAATTCTTTCAACAGGCTTCTAACTGTCCTTCTGGCCTCTAATCCTTATAGTGCTTAAATATATATCTTCTTTACAAGGTTGCACTACTTTCACAATTAAAACATTCAGTGCTTGTAAGATAAAGTCCAGCGTCCTTAGTAGAGTGTATCTACAAGGCCCTCCATAATACGACACCTAGAAATTATTTCAACAGGTTGGGCGTGATGGCTCATGCCTGTAATCCCAACAGTTTGGAAGGCCAAGGTAGGTGGATCACTTGAGGGCAGGAGTTCCAGACTAGCCTGGACAATATGGTGAAAGCCTATCTCTACTAAAACTACAAAAATTAAAAATTAGCTAGGCATGGTGGTATGTGCCTGTACTCCCAGCTACTCTGGGGACTGAGCGGGAGAATCGCTTGAATTCAGGATGCAGAGGTTGCACTGAGCTAAAATAGCCACACTATACTCCAGCCTGGGTGACAGAGCAAGATTTGAGACTCCATCTCAAAAAAATAAAAATAAAAATAAAAAATTCAGCTAAATGTTCCCTGCTGTTTCTAGTTTGTTACTTTAACCCTAAAGTAACCTGTTGTTTCTTATACTCCCGACTCAAATTCATACTAGGTCTTAGTGATACATCTTCTCATCTCTTCTGAGACAGTACTAAAATAAAAATATAAATGCACAAAAAATAGAATTAATACATAACTAAGAAGAATGTAGGAAAGAAGTTTTCACAAAATAAGGGATAATAACAGATCTCTAACATCTGGAAAATGCAGAACAACATACTAAATGGACTTAACAGTAAAGATCTAGAAAACAGAGAACTCTGATACAGTGTAAAGCAGAAATGCAGAGTCAGAAAGCATGAGGGAACAGATAAAAGACCTAAAGAAGTCGTATGGAGGCCTCACATCTGAGTAATAGAAATCCAAAAACAACATGAATATTAGAAAAATGGAGAAGAATAAATCAACAGAGAACTGATATAATCAAATTATTCCAATTTGAAAGATACGAGTATCTAAAGTGAAAAATGTCAAGTGGAATGATTACAGTAAAGACCCATACCTAGAGTTAATCATAAAAGCTTCCAAGATTAAAAACAGGTTATCTAAAAACAGTGAGTTGGCCAGGTGTGGCTCACACCTGTAGTTGCAGGTACTTGGGAGGCTGAGGTGGGAGGATCACTGGAGTTCAGGAGTTCAAGGCTGCAGACACCACTGCAGCCTTGGGACAGGGTGACAGCCCAAGGCTAAAAAAAAAAAAAAAAAAAAAAAAAAATGAGAATTGATTACTTTAAAGATATCATCAACATTGAATGCTAAGAAGATAAGAAAAATAGACCAATGCCTTACAGTTTTTGAGAAAATATTTTTGACTCAAAAATGATATATCCAGTTCAATTACACATATACAGATACACATGCATATATACACACACAACAGAATAAAAGCATCTGCTAATACAGTATGTATTTACCACATACCCTTTAAAGAAAGAGTTCACTAGAAAAATAAGAAACAAAACAAGAAATAAAAAGAGTAAGATAATAAAGAGAAGAAAGAAGAGGAAGAAGAGAAGAGACTGGATTCTAAAAGGGTGAGTCCCACCCAGGAAAGCAATGCAGGATATTTCTGTATGGCAGTTCTAGAGAGTAATTGATTCCTATTACAGTAGAGGGATGGATGGTGTCAGGAGGAAGGCATGTGAGAAAATACCTCCATTTGAGAATCACTGGGAGAATGTATGAAAAACACAATAAAGACATATGTTACCTCTTTAAAACAAAAAATGTGGTAATATAGTGAAGCAAAAAAAAAAAAAAAAAAAAAAAACAGAGAGAGAAAGAAAAGTCAATTGCAATTGCTAACCCAAAGAAAATAAAGGAAGAAAGTTGTATAAAAAGTCATGATATAAATGGAAAAAAATTAAATCTCTGGCATGGTTTTCAGCAATTGATGAGAAAAGAGAATGTATTCTATCATAGCACAATGCATGACTCAGTATAGTCATAAAAATGTAAATTTCCAGACTTAATTCATGGAGAAAGAGTGAAAGATTTGGTTACAGTTTAATTTCAAAGTACAAATTATAACAGTCTTAATAAAATAAAAATAGGTTAGTTAATAAATGGTGGGAACTAAGGGAGGTAAAAGGTAGAGGAAAGAATGGGGATGATAATATCTCATAATAATATATCAGGATATTACTATTATCACAAAAGTAACCTGTGGAAGTAATGAATTATAAATAACTCTAAACCACCAAAAGTAAGTATAATAATATACTTTAGTATCATGGAGGAATCACAAAAAGAAATACAAATGAAGTATTTAAAAATCTAGCCTGGGAACATGGCAAAACCCTAACTCTACAATTTTTTGTTTTAATCAGCTAGGTATGGTGGCCTACACCTGTGGTCCCAGCTAATTGGGAGGCTGAGGTGGGAGGACCAATTGACCCATGAGGTCAAGGCTGCAGTGAGCTGTGATCGCACCACTGCACTGCAGCCTGGGTGATAGAATGAGACCCTGTCTCAGGGGGAAAAAAAGGACTTAAAAGAGTTCACAGCCAGGAATCCAAATAGCTGTTGAAGAGAAATGGTTCTGTTATTTTATTGTAAGTTCTTCTAAATTAGTTGATACTTATTACGTTTTCATGTATTATATTGATATTTTTAAGATAATTTTTGAAGACAGAGATTGAATGACATTTCTCCCATGAAGCAAGCTGAAGACCCAAGTGGCTTTCTTCTGTACTTTCATAGAACCCAGTACACACCTCCAGTGTGGCACTAATTTTATGCTATACATATGACTATGTGTTCATCTCCTCTACCAGACTCTGAGTCTCACTGGAGTAGGAACTACATTTTATTCATTACTCTATCTTCATCATCTAGTATAGTATCTAGTACAGAGGAGATAATGATAAAATGCTTAGTTAATAAGTAAATAACCATATTGGGCAATCTATATTAAAATTAATACTTAAATCCCTTATGGGAATTAATATAGACATTTATCAGATACACTACTAAATTCCTTCTTTACATCACTGCATAATTTAACTTTCTAATAACAGTAAAATGGGATAGAGATAATGTAAAGCTACAAGTTTCCACACCACCCAAATTTTATCAGACACCCCAAAGAAACTTGAACAATTAATGTAATATTCAAAATTTTTCACAACTAGATTTCGAACATTAATCTGAAGTCGGTTACAAGTCTATCTGGTTTTCAATCAATTTATCATGTTCAGAAATGTTAATATCCCTTACTAGCTCACAGCATGACACTATCAGCTTTAATTTGGTATTATTTCATAGCAATGTTGCAATTACAATTTAGTCCACATTGATCAGTAAAAGTGAAAGGGCAAAATTAATTAATGGAAATAGTAAAAGGGCAAAATATTAATATGATGACACATCCAAAATGCTTAGATTGTAGAGAAGCACTGCTATTTTGAGATTATTCATGTTGATTTGAAAAAGAACAGGAGAAATCTGTGAATAAAACTGAATTTCAACACACTAAATTTTATGCCAACATTTTAAAAAATAATTACTAAAAATGATGACCACAAGTGAGTCTCATTATAGATTTGAAACTTCTGACTAACAGACCTAACAATGACTAATGACATTACAAATAAGCTGTGAAGAAAATGTACAGCAGCTGTGTTAGAACTATGCCTTCCAAGTTAGTGTGTGGATTTATATGAAAACCTAATAAAAAACCATGACTCAATTTTTATTAAAGTGCATAAAAAGTTTAAGACACCACATTATATCAAGTAGATAATTTTTTAAGCTTAAAGTATTTTTCTGATAAATTTTATTTGAATACATAAGAAACAATATAATATTCAAATAATTCAACATATTTGAATAATATATGGCAACTTAAGATCAATCAAAGCAGTTGATGACTGAATATTCTTATCTTTTGGAGCATTTGTCTGACTTTCAGAGTCCCAACATAAACTCAATCCAGAAATAAAATTAGAGAGTCTTACATTTGCTATTTATAAACCTCCATCACTTACATTTCTCTTGCTCTTGAGAATAAATTTCAGAGTTAGACGTGGCAGGTGGTTTGAACTCCATTTCAGATAGACAGAATATGAGAGAAGGTAGAATAAGAAACCAATGTCAAAGTTACTAAGCATTAGAATGAGTCTAGGATTTGGGGCTTTTGATGTTCCATAATCTTTCTACTAACTGCTGGTTCCCAGCTCTTTTAAGCTACTAAAATTCACATATCCTACCAGGCCTCAATTAGGAGTTATTTTGTAAAATACTTAAATCTATTATGAGTTATGATTATAACCTACCTGTATTATAAGCATCAAAAGTCCCTTTTATTGTCAAACTGCAGTCTATCAACCATTAGTAGTTGGTAAATAGCTTAGTTGAGTCCCAACCAGTAAGTTTTTAAATAGAACATAATAGAATAGAAACTATCAGAGTGTATCACAAGTAATAAGGGTATTTTGGAAAACTCTTGTTTTCAGCTGTATATATCTACATATGTGTATATGTAGATATATGTATTTGTGACCTAGGTCATGATACAACCTGTGTTTCTCACTGTGGGTTGAGGGAAGAGCACACTGAAAACCACCACTCTAAGATAGAAAACAAGATTAAGAACTTAAGTCAAGTTGGAATTAATTTACCAAAGTTGTGAGTGCATTACTCAGTATGACTGAGAACCTCACAGGAAGTTTTCAATGAAGGAAGCCTGAGAAAGAGGAAACTACAGTGCAAGGCTGCTGCCTAAAATCTTGAGAAGAAGACTACCATGGGGAATGTGGAACGACCATAGGGCAGCATGAGTTGCTGAGCACTAGAACTGAGGAAGCTAAAAGCAGTCACACAGAGAAACAGTGATTTGAGTTAGCAGTAATTTCAACTTTGTATACTATAAAACTGTGTCAAGGGATCCTCTCTTTATACTTACCTCTGCATATCTAGATATAAAACAAATGTATTACATCTACATGTAAAACAAAGATATTAGTTCCTGCCCTTGCCTCCCTCATAAATGTACCAAAGGAGAGGCGCTATGAAAGTGCTTTGAGTTTGTCAAAATAATTCACTGTGATGGGAGTTACCTGCATCCCATGAGGAGCTAAAGCTTAGGATCACTTGACCTCCCTACTTTATACAGTACAGCCTTAGAGTCATCAGAAAGCCAGTTTTAAAGAAAAGCTTGTATTAATTTATTCTAAGAATATACCATGGTGCTTGGTAGGTCTACAGTTTATGCTTTTCACTTTTCTCTCCCGCTTATCTCCCTTTTCCCCCTTTCCCAGCTTAAATTCCATGAACAATCATTGCAATTACTCTTTTTTGCATCCCTAATTCCCTTACCTGTCTTGTTCAGAGTCATTTGTCTGAATCACAACCCTGGTTATATATTATTTTCTGTCTTGCTAGTTCTGGAAGCCCTACGACTAACATGGTTTAGGAAAACATGTAGCAGGTAAACTGGTTTCATTTAAATTCATAACCGTGTGTTTCAGGTAGGTCCACAACACTGCCTGGCAATCATAGTATATTTGTCTGGTCTTTTACTCTCCCACTCTTCTTGATGACATTTCCATGCCTAATCTTCCCTTCTCATATTTCAAACACTTCCATTATCATGCTCAGTTTTAGCTGACCTTGCTTCCTAGTCCACTGAGAAAACTGAAGTAATCAGAAGAGAATACCCACAACCTACTGAATCCATATACTTTGCTGTCCCCCCTGAAATGAAAGATGGTTATCAGTATTCCCGTCTAAGTCCAATCCCTTCCGCCTTGTGCATTTGATCCTTTCTCACTTCCCTACTCAAGGATATGCCTCCAGCAATTCTTCCTTCTCGCCTATAGCATCAGATTTTACTCTTACCTCTTTACTGTATCATTTCCATCACCAATTAAACATACTTTTCTCCCATTAAAAAACTCTCTCTTGGCTCCACCTCCTCTGTAGCTAATGTGTCTTCTCTTGTTTCCCTTTCAGGAAACTGCTCAATAAACTGTCTAGACACTATCTCAAATTTTTCTTCTCATTCATTTTTAATCATCATCCAAGAGGCTTTCATCTCCACCATTCTAACAAATCTGTTCTCCTCATGGTTACCAATGACCTTCATATTGCTAAATCCAGGCAATTTTCTCTTCTTATTTTACTTGACCTATCAGCAACATTTGATGCAATTGATCAACACTCCTTTCTTTAGCTAATCAATAGGGTGATTATTCAGATTATGATGGATGGATCTGTCCTGTAGGAGTTGAGACTGACCTCAATTGAGAGGCAGCAAGAAAATAGAGACCACAGTCCTACAACCACATGATCTAAATTGCATCAACAACCTGAATAACCATGGAGATGACCCTGAGCTCCAGATGAGAACTAGAGCCCAGTCAACACCTTGATTTCAGTTTTGTAAGTCTTTGAGCAAAGGGCCCAGGTAGTTTGTGTCTAGACTCTAGACCTGACCCACAGAAACTGTAAAGTAATAAATTTGTGTTGTTTTAAGCTTTAAATGTGTGATAATTTGTTAGGCAGCAATAGAAAACTAATAATACTCAGTGGTCTCCCTGGCTAACATACGTGAAATTGCAAGCACTATTTTTTTGCACTTCCTGTCTCCTTTATTATTCTCTATTGTATTTTTCATGATTCTAATTTATTGTGTTATAGTTTCTCCACAAATTGCAGAAAAGCAAAGGTTTTCATCTATATTGTTCACTATCCCGTTTAACTACAGTTCCAGGCGTGTAGTAAATGTGCAACAAATATTTCTTAAACAAATGAATAAAACTAGTATCAAGTGTATGAATAAAAGACATAATAGTATTTTCCCTCAGAATACTCAAGTTAATCATTTATATAATTTATGAAACTAGGTATCCAAAATTCTCAGCTATATTTGAAATTTAATTAATAAAACTTTAATATTTAGTTCATTTTTAGATATTTAAAGTACTAATATTAAAGTAATAAAAATCATTTTGTATTTATAAATTTGAATACTGTAAACAATAATAGAAGTAGTCTATCTTAATTTTGGGTTTACCATTTGCCTGGTACACTTCAAAGTATGCTCCTTATGAATTTAACTCATTTTATCCTCAGAAAACATTATTAGAGAATTAGCATTATTAACCTAATCTTATACCAAATGAAACTAAAGTATGGAGGTTTAATAATTTAACTCAAATTCATTGAATAAATAGACAAAAAGTGATAGAATCAGATTCAAACCCAGGCAATGTAACTCCAGAGCTTAAGCTTTTTAGCCCCTATGTTTTGAACTTTTAGGTTTTAACTTTATCATAGTTTCAATATCTGAATATGCATAAAACTTATATTTGTGTATAACTAGTATTGTAAATAGGCTAAAAAGACTAATAAAAACTATAAAAAATATTTGAGCCAGATAACAAAGGGTTAATATTTTAATCTAGAAAAGCCTTTAAAATTAATAAGAAAAGCACACAATTCAAATAAACAATGAACAAAAGACAACAGAAATATTATAAAATATGAAATTTAAAATCTAATAAATATTTGTAGAAATTTCTTTCAATCCTGCTTGTAGATAAAGTACATCAAAGCTAGTTATAGGTATTATATTCTTCCTTTTAAACTGGCAAAAGAAAATTTCATACTTGGTGACATTTCATTAAGACAGAGACTTTTTTTTTTTTTGAGACAGAGTCTAACTCTGTCACCCAGGCTGGAGTGCAGTGGCATGATCTTGGTTCACTGCAACCTCCACCTCCTGCTCCCAGGTTCAAGTGATCCTCCTGCCTCAGTCTCCCAAGAAACTGGACTACAGGTGCATGCCACCACACCCGGCTAATTTTTTGTGTTTTTAGTAGAGATGGGGTTTCACCATGTAAGCCAGGATGGTCTTGATCTTCTGACCTCGTGATCCACCCACCTTGGCCTCCCAAAGTGCTGGGATTACAAGCATAAGCCACCGTGCCCGGCCAGGACAGACACTTTTATAATCAATGCAAATGTACATCAATATAATTTTTTTGTTTTGGAGACAGAGTCTCAGTCTGTTGCCCAGAATGGAGTGCAGTGGTACGATATCAGCTCACTGCAACCTCAACTCCTGGGTTCAAGGGATCCTCTTGCCTCAGCCTCCTAAGTACCTGGGATTACAGACATGCACCCCCACACCTGGCTAATTTTTATATTTTTAGTAGAGTTGGTGTTTTGTCATGTTGGCCAGGCTGGTCTTAAACTCCTGACCTCGGATTATCCACCTGCCTCAGCCTCCCAAAGTCCTGGGGTTACAGGTGTAAGCCACCGCGCCTGGCCACATTAATACAATTTTAATGAAATACAATTCACCAATATGTGGTAACTGTTTATTACAAATTCATACTATGTAATAAAAAAGAAAAATCTTCGTCACTAAAAAATCTATTATAAGGAAATAATCAGAGTTGGAGAAAAAGTTTATGTGGAAAGATATATATTTCAAGTCATTTTAATAATGAAAAATTAGAAACCACCTAAATGTGAAGCAATGGTTAATGGACACTGGTTAAATTGTTTATCATTATCCATAAAATAATTTGGATATTTGTAACTATAGTTTTAAATATCAAAATAGTTATGTGGAAATGCTCACAGTATAACACTAATGAACAAAAGGCTGAACACAAAGTATATCCACAGGATGATCCAAATCATTTAAAATATAAGTTTTATTTTAATAGATGATTTATATTTATTATCTTCTTTATATACTAGAAATTTTTTACAGCAAGTCTGTGATATACATACAATCAGAAGTAAACAAAAATTAAAGATATTTCAAGAAATGTGTTGATAAATATGAACATTTCTAACTCATATAAGGATAGATGCGTCATATTTTTAACCTTGCGCTGACCCACGTGGTTCCATGAGATGGTGTTATGTCTGCCTAGCAGAAGGCATCTACATCATAAAAACAAAACTGGAAATTTCCACACAGAAAAATTATTCATGGGAAGGATGAAGCTTCTCACTCAGCAACCCAAAATCACTTGGACACTATAGGGATTTTTTTCAGAATTTGGACTATTTTTTTTTCTTTGAATACAAACATGTTACTTAGAAGCTGTGTATCTGTAATTGCCACTACCACTTGCTTATTATTTGATTAATATTTTGGTTTCTTCTAAATCAGCTGCATTTTACCTAGGACAAACACCCATTTCAAATAGACCTGGCAATGAAAAGAAAACCACGTGATTAAACCTCCCCAATTATAATTGGTAGTTGCACCACATAAGAAAGAGAAAATTTGTTCTATTTGGTCAGTGATATCTATCAGAGTTTATCTGTGGAAAAATCAAAAGACATGGCAAGAGAACAGCATAAAAACAAAGAGAAAAGTAAAGAGAATTACAGATACCATCATCGATGGCAGCGACAGCAGGAATTTTAGTGGCAGCTATTACAGAGGGTGACAGAGTGATATTCCAATCACAAGGCAATTAAACAGGACAGATTGGTATAGATTCAAAAGACAAACATCTCTTCAGCTGAAAGGTTCAAACGCTCATCTGCATCAAACACTTTTATATGTCTGTCCTATATTCACAATAAATGTATGAATTCACAAACAAATAACACATCCAATATTTATAGCATGCATAGTCCCTGTATAACCTCTAGTTATGCCTCTTTAACTTTACTACAAACGTTCTTAAAAACATGGAATTACTACAATACTTGGGGTAGGAAACAGATATAGGAATGTTACATTCCCTTAAAATGTATATTACTTATTTGTTTAATGTCTATTTTCCTTAACTGGGAAGTTAGCATAATGAAGGTAGAAGAGATTTTTGCCTCCATTATTCAATGCTATATTCTCAGCACCAGTAATAATGTCTAGCATACAGTATGTGTCCAATATGTATTGTTGAATAAATGAGAAAGTTTACAAGTAATTCATGGATCTCATAAAATACTCTATATCTTATTTACATCAAAGATAAAATGTTTCATATTTCTTAAGACTAACTACAACATGTTCAGAAATTTTGTCTATCAGCTGAAGAGTATCTCAATTTGATAATTAAATAAAAAGTTTATATTTTCATGTAAGCCTTTCCAAATACTCTAGCACAGATAAGTGAAAATCAGATACTCTTCTTCATGGCCTATCTGCAAACTTGTAGAAAGTGAGAATCTGGGGTATAAGTGAATGTGATGGGCCTGACTTCTATTTTTCCATGCTATAAAAGCCATAAACAGTGTGGTTAATGATGCTCCCATATCTCACTAGAAGCCAGGGTACAGTGGATTTGTGCTAGCTCTGGTGACTGAACACCAGTTGAGGGCAGCAGAGAGCTACTTGAGAAAAAATACATCCAAGAAGACTTAACAGCTCTCAGCTGAGAGTCAAGTGCTTGGCCAGGTCCACATTGGGCTGCTAAAAATGCAGCCACTTGGAAAACTAGTCCACAGGGTGGCCAGAAAGAATGGAGTAACCAAATATATAAACGCAGAAAACCAAAAATCCAGGGAGATGGGTAGGAAGCAACACCAGGGAATTCAGAATAATCTGGACTCCCATTTCACACAGTTCTCAGGAGCCATTGATTCAGACAGTCATCTTACTCCATAGTTGCTGAATCACAAAATGTCTTAAATTTCCTCCAACTCTAAAATATTAGTTTCCAAGATAATTAACAAAGATGTTTAGAGTACAATCTTCTTACAAGGGTTATCCTTCCTGTAGAAAGAATATAAAATTGTCAGCGTTAAGAGGGGGAGAAGCATACATGAATGAGGAGAAGCAAACACAGATTAGGGGTCCCAAAATTCTTTAAAAGTTGAAATTTCTCAAATATATGTGGTGAAATCCTGATGAGATTTAACGAAAAGCCCAGTGTGAAGGCTCCAACCCTAAAAATGGCCAAGTGCAAGTTGCAGCCTGTCCAAAGCCAGGATTCATACTCCTTTTCTGTGTCTTACTAGTGGTGTGATCTTAAGCAAGTCATTTCGCCTTCTGGGTCAGCCTCCTCATTTCTAAAATAGAATAATATCTGTGTTTAGGAGGTCTGTGAAAAATCTACAGAAGAAAACATGTCTTGCGAACTTTATGCAAGCATAAGGAATTTTAACTACAAGTCCAAGTAGTAGGAAGAGAAAAAGTTATCTAGGGAACAACAAAAAGGCATCTATGAAAGAAACTTTTGATATATTTAGAATTTTCCCTGTAATGAACTTGTTTTTTTCTATCAACCCAGGTCAATGTAGATATGATTCTCCATATACATACATATATACATATATGTGTACATATATATGCACATATATGTATATATACATATATAACTATATATAATATATATTTATATATTATATATAGTTATATATTATATATAATATATATTTATATTTATTAATATATTTATTAATTTATTATATTATATTAATATATTATATTATAATGTATATTATTATATTATATATTAATATATATTATATATTTATTTATTATATATTTATGGATTGATTATAGAAATTATATATTATATTATTATAGTTCCTTCACACTGGGAACTAAGGGGACTGGCTGAAGCTTTTCGTTAAACCTCACCAGGATTTCACCACATATATTTGAGAAATTTCAACTTTTAAAGAATTTTGGGACCCCTAATCTGTGTTTGCTTCTCCTCATTCATGTATGAGTCTCCCCTCTTAATGCTGACAATTTTATATTCTTTCTACAGGAAGGATAACCCTTGTAAGAAGATTGTACTCTAAACATCTTTGTTAATTATCTTGGAAACCAATATTTTATATATATGTACATATATGTGTATATATATACATATATGTGTATATATATATGCACACACATACATATGTATGTGCATATATATATACATAAACACACACATACTTATGTGTGTGTGTGAGTGGGTATGTGTGTGTGTCTTCAGCTACCCTGAGGTCTATATTAAATGCTGAGCATACTTGCATTATGGAGTGATATTTGCCTTCTGTGAACACTCTTCTTGCTAAAAGTATAGAATGATGTTCCTAGTCAGATAGAATTTGGAGACATTTTATTGCATCCTCCTGAAGAAATTTATTCACAGAGACACAGAAACAGAAAGAAAATGTGGGCTATTTGCAGCCAGAATACTTTGGCTCTGGTTCCTAAAAAAAATAATAATAATAATAATTAATCATCACCAAGAGGATATGGGAACATGTTAGAAAACTTGAATACAGCTGCCTCAGCTTTGTGTTCAGTTTGGTCCTATCTCACATTATGATTTTTCTGGATGGATAGCAAAGGAGAGCCGAGTGCATGCCAATGAGTTAGTAAATGGTGACTAGAGTGTCTGAGATTTTTGTTATTTTTAAAAGCAGAAAAAGAGGAAGATCAACAATACAGGAAGACAGAGAAGATGGAAGGCTCATCAATTCTCATTTCCGATGAGATGCCTAACTAGAGAACTCAGGAGCAATACAGAAGAGTTGCAAATAACAATGAAGGCACCAGAAGGGAGTCCTCTCAAATGAAGGTTGATGATTTATTGACTTAAAAATCTTTTGAGTTATAAGGGATAGCAGATTCAACTTTCTCATTTTGTGCATAAGAAATCTAAGGTCCAGGAGAAGTGTTGTGGCTAACTCAAATTCCCCTAAGTGTTAATAACTCATACATTTATCTTATTATTCTAGAACTAGCTAGACAGCATGTCAGTGACCAAATTTTATAGTAAAATCTAGAAAATATTGGTGAAAAAATAAAATAGAATAAACAAAATTAGTTTCCCTTGAAGTTACAAAACATGAATCCATATCCATTAGTCATCAGCTGCTTTGCCATTAGAAAATTAAACACACACTTCAGCAAGTGCATGGACAAACTGCACCCACGCACATGGCCTGCTTACAGTCACACGGAATGAGATGAGTTCTACTATCTTTCTCTAGCATGTTAAATGCCAAGCAAATGCTAAAATTGTTATTCTGAAAAGTTTTGGGCTCTGCAGTCTGCCATTGCTAAGATTTTTCCTGTGCCCAGATAGTTCATTTCATCTTTGCTGTAAGAAGAGAGTCCATCTAGACATAGGAATTTCATTTCTTTGAATTCCAAAATATTTTAGCCACGGTTATATAGACAGAGCATATATGTGATTACTTAAAACACGTTATTTTTAGCATGTTCCCTGATCTCAAATCAAAGTGGTTAGTTCAGAAAAAAAAATCAAAAATTTCTTTTTTTCAATTTTGTTAAGTATTTGTGTAGAAACACATTTGGTGATAACTTGGAAAATTAGATAAATAAATTGCAGCTCCCCCCTCAAAAAAAAAAAAAAAAACATTTTAGAAAAGTTTCTTGACATGGAATTTAAGGCATTGGAAGAATACTCATAACAAACTTTGTTTGCCCTGTGTACAGATTTGATGTAAAAACCTTTGTCTTTTTATGTCTTATTACCATAATCGAAGCTTAGATTTTTTATTATCAAAAGACTATTGTTTGCCAGACAGACAATCAAGATTTATTAGAAAAACCTCCATGGCTTTCTCCTCCAAAAGCCCACTGCTCAGGAAACTCTTCCACAGCTTCATTGCTACTGTTGAGCCTTATGGTCACTAGATGTCGCTGCTGCCGTTTGAATGAGATTTTCTTCCGGCTTCACTCCCAAAATTTTTTCTAAAGATCTTACGGTTTTTAAAGTTATATTTTGGTGGTGGTGATGGTGGTGCTGGGAATTTGATGAATGAATGATATTGTATATATTAATAATTGCAGGTCACTTATTTTTCAGATTAAGAAAACTGGAAAGATGAAGTAACTTGCCTAAGGATCCATAGGAAAAGAGTGCTAGAGCCAGAGTCGGGAAAACAGTTCACATGTCTACACTTCACCAGCTTTTAAGAAGCAAACATATTCCAGCTGTGAACAATTAGGACATTCACTTTTTAAAATCAAAACCCACTGGATAATATTTATCACACTTTAAGTCAGTTTCACGTTGCATTGCCCCTGATGGTCTTCTCCTCGGACACTAGGTACACATGAATCATGAGGGCAGGTGACTTTCCCAGGTTAGATTTACTAGATAGAGTAAGAAGGCTGACAGAATTTCATCATCCAAATTAAGGTTATTCCTTGCTCCAGAGAATCTCCCCCAGGGGAAAAATGTCAACAAGCTCAGGAGAGTCTCCCCTCATAAAGTTATTAAAAATAAGCAAACATACACAGTACCCACACACAATCCAATACAGAGGGCATCTCCAATACAGCTTTCCTGTTAATAGAAAGAAAGCCAGTGGAGTTTTCTTCGGAAGCCTCGAGGTACAAAGGGCGCAGACGGACTGTGAGAGCAATCCCCCAACTGCTTCCACCGACCAAGGAGAGGAGAAAGAAAGACATGATCAAAAAAAAAAAAAAAAAAAAAAAAGGCAAGTTAACTGAGAGAGGCAACCAAGCTACGCTGAAGCTTCCAGATAGTTCTGCTCTCCAGGGAAAACCAAAAATTCACCACCCTGCTTGATGGATTGGCAGGCAAGAGAAAGGGTGAAACTTCACACACTGGGCTCAAAGTTGTTGGACCCCCTTTCCACTCCCCATCTCAAGAAAAGAAGAAGGGGGCAGGGAGGAATGGACGTGCCCTGAAAAGAAAAGAAAAAGGAGCCAACATTGCGGCCAGCCTTGGGAAAATCTCCACAGATGAGCATTTTTTGTTGCGTTAAGTGGCCGGCATTAGCAGCCTAAACACGTAGGGGAAGGCTAACATCGCCGTTAATAAAATGCGGGAGAGGAATGATAGACCTGGGAGTTGAGAGTGGAAGCGCTAGTTTTGCATAAAACAAAGCAAAAAACATTTCTGAGGACTTAAGCTCCCAGGGCGTTGGGTAGAGTGACAATTTGGGGAACGCCTCCATCCATAGAGGAAGCATGCACGAGGCATCAGTTTCAGAGGCTTATTTTTAAAATATATGTTTATTTCAGCTGCCTTAGAAGTAATTTCACTGTCTGAAAAATAGCTTCTTAGACCATGGTTCTGAGGTCGTCTCTGGGAGGGAGAAGAATCATCTCTGGGATGTCTCTTTCAAACTCCAGCATTGGGATTAAGAACTGACAATTACGGAGGTTCTGGAAGTCAGAATGAAAATTGTCACCTCCACCACCCTCACACTGCTTCATTTCTCTCACACTTAGGGAGGTAGATGAGATATAGTTATGCCACACAGAGATAGTAAGAGAGATGGGGAAGGGAGAAAGAGGAAAGAGAAAAGGGAAGAAAAAGCAAGGTAAGAAGGAAGGGAGGGAGGGAGGGGACTGGAAGGAAAATTAGAAGAAATGAAACCCAATTGAAGTCCTATTATTACTATCTTTTTTTTTTTCTTTCCAAGACTAAATCAACTCTCTGCTACCCTCCTCATCTTTCTAGGAAATCTTCAGCTTGAACAATGTTCTAAGTGCCCTAAGGCAATAAAAACAAAACTTTGGATGAGTGGGGAGGGGGAGACATTCCCGGAGGGCCGGCGCGGGGCTCACAGCAGAGTCTGCAGTACTGGTGTTAAGGAGACTTTGAGCGCTCGAATGCTGTTGGTAAATTTCTTCCCAGAGCCCCACGTTCCCTTGTGTAGCATCTCCCTTCTCCAAGTATTGCTTGAGAGGATGAGCTCGACAATGGTTGGCTTTTCTGCGTGAAGAGCCGATAGGATCCACCAAGACTAAAATCCAAAAAAGGCTCCCGGTGCTTCCGAGGACACCCTCAAATTCTCTCGCACACTGCCTAAGTTTCTTGAAACTCGGAGACTCAGCTCAGTGTAAAAACTTGGGGGTTCTCCTGGGTCGGTCTCCCTAACCACAGGGGGGACCCCTGCAAACATGGCCTCCTCTTAATACCTTTGTAACTCAGTTCTTCAAGCAACCCACCTAGAAGAATAAAAGAAACCACTGGGCTCCAAGAACTGAGTAGATGATTAAATAAAGCCGGGATCTCAGTTCTTCGCGCTTGGGGTGGGGAGTGGGGGCGCTGGGGAAAACTGGGAGTAGCCCCCGCGATACCAACTGGTGGCCAGAGGCGGGGGCGGGGGGAAGCATGGGAATGTGGCGATGCCTCCACCAGCCGTCACTTTGTGAGCCCCAAGTCAGACTGCTCTAGACCACTGTGGATGAAAGTGGATTGTCTCTCCAGAACCAAATATTCCGTGATCAGCTTCCCCAGCGCCCTCACGCTTTCCTGGGAGAGCACGGCGCTGCTGGAGACGCGGCGCTTCTGTCAATTGTACAGAGCAATTACTAAGAAAATATTGTGACGACGTTGTAGGGCGGAAGGGGACGTGAGGGGTAAGGGAGGGGGGAGTTAGTTTGGAGAGCAATTTCCAAAGGAATATTGACTTTGATTCCCGAGGTCACCGCGCAAAAAGGGGCTCTGAGGTGCAGAGCTCTTCCTCTAGGTGGCGGACTTTGGTACCAAACCGCGGCTAGAGGAGCGCTGACTTCAAACACAGGATTAAGCTTCTTGCTGGTTAAAAATAATAACAGTAGTAATATAGAGGTGTGGGGCTGCTTTTTTCCCTTTTGGATATTTATTTATTGCAGGGAAAAGTCATTGATTTTCCTAAGCAAACTGTGTTTCTCCTTCACTTGGTGGAAAATAAAAACTGTTTGAATAAATAAGTTATTTCTGAACATTTTGTTGTCAAAGTGTTAAATGTTCCCGTCATTTTTATTCAAACACTAACATGATTACAGCCAATTATATATTCACCAGTGTTCTTTATTTTAGAGTAATTGTACTTGTCACTAATAAAACAGAGGCATAATGGATCGCTACTGTTCTAGATTTTCAAGCAATTTTGTGTAATTTGATTGAATTATACATCTTATCTGCTACTTTTTTATTTTTATATTTGGGGATCCTATTTTCTTGAAAATTGCAGCTCTGTGCTTGTTTTGTTGTTTCTCCAGTAACGTACACTTCGGTAACACTGATAAATAGAAAGAGTCCCTTTGAAATGTCAAAAATCAGTTGTTTTTTTCCCCCACACCCCCTCCCTGCACTTCAGCTTGGGGAAGACCTGAACTCTGCGCAGCAAGGGAGTCTGAGCCAGTGAGTGCGCTTCCTAAAAAAGTTCAACCTCAAGATAAATTCCCCATTGGCCCCAAAGGTAGTCACCTCCCTGCCTTAAGTCTTTGTCTCTTTCCTGTAATGATACTGTTGGGTGTCTGGGGCTTCAAACATGCTAAGACAAGTAGACTAGGATTTAAGTTCATGTGCAATATGTATCAAGGGAAAGAATATACACGGTGCAGCTAAAAGATAAACTGTATATATTACTCCAATTACACAAACCCCAAAGGTCCTACCTACTAACCCACCCACCCCTCGCCAATTAAAACAATTATCTGTTTGCCTATGTTCTTTTGGTTCCAAATATACGGAAAGGACTGGGATCAGTACTTTCTCCCCCCACCCCTTTTTTTAAAAGATTTCAATAATTGTTTTAAAAAGATAGGGGGAAAGATGCACACACCTTCCCATTGTTCACATAGCAGAACAATCAAGAAATAAATGTGACAGCGAACAGACAGACGTTATGATCTTAAGGGACCATCTCCAAAACTGAAGGAGCAGAGAATGTGTAATTCTTTTCCCAGCAAATCCTTCCAGTTCCTAGGACAGGACTCAAACGTCCCGATAGGAGCTGCAGCTGCGAGATGGAGGCAAAGACTCTGACAAGTGGCTTGTGTATGACCCAATATTTATCAATAATAACAACAAAATCAAGTGAAACCAAGGCTGGAGATTCTGAACTGCTTCTGAAGCCCTGGCGTGGATATGCACGTGATCAGAGAAAAAGTCGCTGGAGATGAGTTGACTCCACTTGTCCGCCCTGGGGAGCAATCCTGGGGCAAAATCCAGTGCTAATTGATACCAACCAGCCAAACTATCAGCTGTAAATGTTCAAGGGGATAAAGAATGAGCAGTGTGTACTAAAGATACTCCAAGTATTTTTTTCAAGTAAATAGGGACGTGTAATCAGTAGCGTGTATATGCATATAAATAGGAAAAGAGAATTATTTTTCACTAATTAGGAAAATAATGTTTCATATGTAATTCCAGACTTCTCTAGTGTCTCCCACCCTCCGACTGTTTTGTGATTAGGACTTCTTCTAGGAAAACTTGCGGGCCCTGTTTTGTGTTTCGAGCGGGAGAACAGACACTCAGCTCAGACAGAGGCTGTTCTCTCCTCTTTCGGGGTGTTTATTCTAAGGCCAAAAGGAAAGACGGCCAAGGCAGCGGTGTGAGCTTGGTGTCTTGCACTGCAGGCGGCCGAGGAGGCCCAAGTTGGGACAGCTCCGGAGCGAGCTCGGTGCCCCTCAGCTGGGGGAGACCGTGCGGCAGCCGCCTGCCAGACCCACAGGCTGCTCTCCAAAGGAGCTGGGCTTTTTCAGCGTTTCTATTTCCTTGTAGCCTCCTCTATCTTATCTAACAAGTTCACGCCCCGGGAGAAAGAAGAGGGTGAGAAAAAAAAAGAAAGAAAAGAAAAGAAAACCTCTTCACCGCGGTGATTCATAGTTCACAGGCTCGGGAGCTAAACTTGCCGACCCAGCTTTTTTCTCAAACGTTACTTTCTCTCCTGCGTGCCTTAGGACAAACCCAGAAGGAAGATACTAAAATTGGAGAACAAGAATCTAGTGTTGTTTTAAAAATAAAAGTAACTCCCCCCTCCCCCCCCCCATACCCACACCTTTGATGTTGATTCTGATACAGAGGAGTGGAAGGAGTGGAGTTGTTTTGTTTATACAAGATAACGGTAACTTGCTCCTGATGCCGCTTTACCAGTAGCTTAGTCTGTCCTCTCCTCTCCTCCCCGCAAACAACTCCTTCCAAAGAGCGGGAGAGAAATACGGGTATAACTGTTCTCCCCGACTGGGTTCAATACCCATTATGTGCAACTGAATATTTGAATTCACGTCACCTGCATGCACCTCAGTCTTTTAACTCTGAGATGTTTCGAGCTTTATAGAAATACAAGCTCGAAACCTTTAACTGTTTTCTATTTCCCCGCGTTTACTGTGGGCAGATGACCCCTTAGCCCAAAATTATTGATATGTGTGTGTATCCGGTCTGATGTGCCAAAAAAACCAGATACTTAGGCTGAAAAGCCAACTTTAAGGGAGGGACATCTGGAGAGATGACGCCTGGAATCAAGGCCTCTGGCTCAATTGCGCTCGGCAAACCTCTGCAACAAAGGAGCGCCGGGCGAGCGCGCGGGTAAGCGCAGGGAGCAGCGGCGCGCAGGCCTGGGAGCCCCAGCTCCGCGATGCTCCTCGAAGGAAACCATCGCAGTTACAACCTCAAGGGAGTGGGCAGCAGAGTGAGAAGGGCTGGACCTTTTGAGAAACGCTACTCCAACAGATTTTCCCTGGCTGGGGGGCGGGGGGACGGGTGGGGTGGGAAGACCTACCGGAACCGACACGGGAGAGTGAGGGCCAAGTGGGTGTAAGATGAGCACAAAGTAAAAATTTGCCCATTGGTTTGTCCACCCAGGGTTTTTGAAAGAAAGCAGATAAATTTGATTAGTAGATATGACTTTCCCCACGCGAAGAGAGACTTTGGGGTGAAAGGTTCTCTGCGTGCTTTCTGGCTTGCTTACACACTTAAGAAGTTTTCTCTCCTCTCATTTTTTCACACCTTCAGTGGGTGCAAGCATTTCCTATAAGATACTTACTAATCTCTTACACGGACCTTGGACTGTTGGAGTGTTTTCCGTGTACATTTAACTATTGAGCGGTGACTAGTCCAAAGGTGACCAGCTAATAATTGCAAGGGAGTCACACCTTTCCATCTTTTCTCACACAGCTGGTATCTGGGGGACCATTTGGAGGTGTACTTCGAAACAGAAGTCTTGATTCACCGCTCCCCTCCCCGCCACACAGACGCACACAGGTTCTCAAAAAGGTCCTGTAACACTTCCCGAAGTAGACTGAGGCTTCTATTAGAAATCGCATAGAAGCTCCAACTAATTAAGAACAGTTAGGGGATAGTTAGGAGCTCCAACTCTTAAGAGCTCAGTATTTTTAGTCCTGTAAGTTTTCCTTTCAGCTTGATATATATTTATAAAGCTATTTTCTTTTTTCTCTTTCAGTGCCCCACTGATGCAAAATGCAAGGTAGTATTGTTTTGTGGGCTGGCTTTTGCCAAGTCTCAATTTTTCCCTTATGGGATAGAGCTGGGGGTTAAAACTAAGGACCTGAGCTCTAGCCTCCTTCATTCTAGTTCACCAACACCCGTTCAACTCTTTGTTTTGTTATGTTGTTGTTGTTTGTTTGTTTGTTTGTTTTTTGAGCTTCCCCTGTCTCCTTTGAAGGACTGACTGCACCATTTCCTTTGGCAACTAGAGGAAAAATAGGAATTGGCCTCTCAGGGGCACTTCCCCAGTGTGGGACCGTTTCTCACAACTAGATCAGATCTAAAAATGGAACAGGTCTGTCCTCACACTATCAGGGTCTCAAGTCCTTCAGCAAATCACTTACCCTCTGGAGGGCACTGGCAAATAATGAGAAACAAGTGAAAGGGTAGTGGACATTATGTTTACAATGTTTACAAGACGCTGTACAGAGTATTCGACTGAGAAGTTTTTCCAGAGACTAAAGGTCCCTTGGGCCTCTGGTGGTATTTTATCACGGATCTTTCCGCACCGGGTTCTCTTTTGGGTAATATCGGGACAAAGCTTCTCCCATGCTCATTTTGCTGAAGATCACAGTGACTTTTCTCTTGGCTGCGGATGTACTTGGCTTCAGAGAGCCTGGAACACCTGGCAGCTCAGAGACTTTCCTGGAGAGTCCCAGGGGTCTCTGTCAAGGCCTTCTCCTCATCCTGGTCCTCTTCCTCCTCCTGCTCCTCTTCTTCACCTTGGACTTTCTCGCTTTTGAAGTGGCTCCCTAGCTTATACAAGCTAAATATTTCCACTCTCATATAGGAGGCTCTCCCATATATTTTTTTACTCGAGGTTCTCAAGCAAAATTGCCGGTGCCACAATGTTATGATGGAAGGATGCTGAAATGACAGGCCTAGTAGACGCTTGTCTTAATCATCGGCTTCTTAATTTAGTTTTACTGCTGTGTGTGTGTGAGTGTGTGTGTACACACACTCGCGAATGTGCGCGCCCCCGGGGACGTTGAGGGTGCGCGCGCGCTGAGAGCAGCCGCTGACAACCTGCAGCTCCCTAATGAGTGATGAGGCAGGGCTGCTGCAGAAAAGTAACACTTCCCTGGTGTGAAGACCTCTTACTGAGAAGTTTAGTTCACTACTGTTCTCGCAAACCTAATCGTATAACCTGTAACCAAAACCCACGGAACAAGGATACAACACGCTAAAGAGTAACTTCTAATCACTAAATGTTAGCACCATTACCTGCTGTTAGGAAGATATTACAGATGAGTTGGCTCCAGAGAGGGCAGACCTCGCTTACCACAGGATCTCTGGAAATACCTTGATGCCTCTGCATAGGATCCCCTCACTCCCAAACGTCACAAGGTCAGAAATTCTCTGTGCATCTGCAGGAAGAGAGCTTTAGCTAGAGTTTGGTGCTGGGTGCCGCTCCAAGGACACCCTGTCCAGGGAGTGGAGAGCAGGGTGGATTTTAGATAAATGGGGCCCACCCTCCTTTAACCAGCAGGTAGCAAGAAGAAAGAGGCAAATCACTGACCAAAAATGGGAAACAGGCCCTAAGGAAGACTTAAATGACACCGCCAAATGGAAAAATGAAGTGTTCTGCTCCCTACTCAGATGAAGTATGCTGTGGAGCCTTGATTATTAATTAAAACTCCAGAAGGAATAATCTAATTCATTTCCTAAGCAATTCTTCCCTTGAAACTGCTCACTCTTTACAGGGCCTGACCTCTTTGGGGGAGCTGGGGGACAGCAGACAGAGCAAGAGAGAAGTTTACTGTGATATATACCAGAAAATTACATTTACTCTGACTTCTGCTTTTATTCATTAATAGTACACATACACACTTGTAGATGTCTGTGTGAGAGATCAAGGTTAGATTGATCATGAGAAAAAAAATTAGAATGATAGAGAATTTGTTTCAGGTCTCAGACAACTGATTCCCTCTGTCTTCTGAAGGTAATCACAGGAACAGAGGGGGGCTGGAGATAGGGCTTCAAGTGCTGTGGGAAGAGGCCCAAGGTGGACAGAGGCAGGGCTTCAAATCCAGTTTGCACCCAAATTGGCAGGTAGGATATACAAAGCCCCATCCAGAGACTTTCAACTTGCACAATACTATGTCCAGGACCCCCCTCCCCCTCCATGTCAGCTAGTAGCTATTGCTGAGATAAACAGGGGCTGCTGAGTAAACAGTGCATGTTCTGTTGAATAAGCTATATACATATATATATATATATATATATATACACACACACACACATATATATCCATATATACGTGTATATATACGCATATATATCACCCTATATATATACATATATACGTGTATATATATGCGTATATATATCACCCTATCTCGACAGAAAGTGCAATTGAAATTATTAAAATGAATTAAAACTCACTTCTTGCCAGATTACAAATAACTTTTGTCATTAGAAAGAACAAATTTTTAAATATTATATTAAACCATATACTATTTATTCCTATAAGAATATCCTATTTTGAGAGACTTGTATTCATGCAATCCTTACACTATATAACACATTCTTGATTTGAATGCAAAACATTTTCCCAGTTAATATGAGCTCCTGGCATATAAAATCAGATTATTACAGTGCTCATTAGCAAACCCCAGTTTTTGCTATTTGAAAGTAAACAGAAGAAAAACTTATTTTCACCTGCTAAAATTCTATACAAGATTACAAAACAATGCACGCTCAGCTTTGACCTAAGAAACACCTTAAAACATTAAAAATTCATCAGTCAGAGTTGGTGTTGTATTGAAGGAATGCTCCTCCAGTTTGCTGCTGAGCTCGGATTTGAATAAAATGTCCAATGTTAACAAACAATACCCACGTTTGGCACTTTGTGTATTAAATTGATCAAACAGATTTTAGGAGGCACAATGCACAATTTGTACAGACCTGATTGAGTTAATATAATATCAGCAAATTTTACATCGAAATGATTCTGTTTCTTTTCTTTGTGTTTAAAACCAGCACAGATTACAAATTTTAATGATCTGAAAATGTTTGGTATACAAAATCATGCTTATTTCAGTATTAGCAAAAACACAAGAAATTTTTCAACACAAACACCCAGCTGTGTCTATTTTAAAAGCAGTTCAATGACAGCTTGCACTTATGAGCATGCAATCAGCTAATTTCGTTTTTTTTTCTTCTGTGTTAATCAACACTTTCCTTCCTGCATATCAGAGTACAAATAGTATAGTTACTCCACATCAGTAAATGTTTACGTAACCTGTCCTTTCCCAAGAATCCGGTTACACCGAATCATTTCACGCTAGACCGACTACGAAAACGTACCGGGCCGTCCACCTCAGAGGGAGCCCTGTGTGCCATTATAAGTGGTGGTGAGAAGGGGGGCTATAGGGGGAGAAATTGGGAGGAGTAGGTGGAGGAATGGAGAGAGGAATGGAGGGAGGGGGGAAGGGGTGGGGGGAGTTAAGGGGGAAGGAGGGAGAAGGAGGGGGAGGAGGGAGGAAGGAGAGTTGAGGAAAAGTAGGAAGAACGGGCCTGAGGAGGGGGAGAAGAGTGGGAGGAGGAAAAGTGAGCAGGAAGGGGAAGCCCACAGATCTCTCCAGCCGGTAGGCAAAGCCCATTAGCTCACTGGACTCTGCGAGAAATCCAGAGGGTGGAAATCAATGTTTGGGGCCATGTCACTATCAGCACTGATTGTTGGAACCCTTGAATTTTTCCACATGTAAATACAGTTTGTTTTAAAGTAAGAAGATATGTAGACATAGGAATAGATACATACATACAGTGGAAGGACATTTGAGGTTAGCCCAATATTCAAAGCTCCTTTGTGGCATTCCTAATAGATATATATTTAAAATTCACTAGCTATTTGTAATTATCTATTATTCTCTCCAAAGTTTCCTCCCCCGCCTCTCTCTCTCTCTCTTTCTCAAGACTGGGGGGTGGGGAGGACGGGATAACCCCCTATTATCCTAAGTATTCATCAATTGCATTCTTTATGTTACAATTTAACTTTAACATCAAGCATAAGCACCAATTTTCCTTCCTTCGTTTACTTAAATACCAAATCTGCCAGATATCTTAACTGAGAATTTATCAAAGTGAAGAAATGCTTACATTTGATAATTATTTACCTTACAGAGGAAGGGAAAAGTGCTTTTCATTTATGCTTCTTCTCCACCTCCCTCTTCTCTGGGGCTACATCCTCCGTAAAATGTGGTATGGTTCGTGCCCAAGTGGGATGAAACAGCCTTTGATCAATGTGCTCCCCACTAAATTCCAATCCCTGGGAAATGCTGGGCCTTAGCCCTGCCCCTGGCCACGGGATCCTTTTAAAGCCCCCGATTCGCAATTTCCCCATTCACTTCAACCTTCAACGGAACCTTCCCAGTTCCAAAGCCCAAGAAGCTGTGACTGTGGGATCGACGTTCCCAAGGCTTCCTGGTGCTTTCCAGCAGCACTCAGGGTGGGCAAGAGCTGGCTTCAGTATACTGTTATTTCAGGAATGAGGCCCGCACAAAATAAAAGCATTTGAGAAACGGAAAGAAAAAAAGGGAGTGAAAATAGGAAAGCTAAAAAAAAAAAAAACCCGGAAAGAAATAAGACGCCCACCCTTATTTTCCCTCCATTGTCAACAAGCAAAACGAAAATATTTCCAGGGTGATCGCTCGCAGCTACCCGCTTCCAATTCGGATTAGAAGCTGAGACTGGAGCAGCAAGGAGAAAACGACATCGAGTCACCCCGCGCGTGAGCGACGTTCTGGAGCAGGAGAGAAGGGAAAGGAAGAGACACACGTATATAGCATGTGTTACCTGATTTATTTCGAGATTGTTTGGTACTGTTTTCTCTCTGGGCACCTCTCATTTCGGAAGGCCATCAGAGGCGCCCACTACTGAGCGGCCCCCGCCCGCCACAGCAGCACCGGGAGCCCCAGGCCCGGCTTCCCCGCGGCGCCGGAGCCCGGAGCTCGCCGCCGCCCAGGCCTCAGAAATCGAGTAAGTAACCCCCTGTTTGGCCCCGCGCTCCTCTGCCGACTTCCTCCTCCTCATCTCATCGCTCCCAAAGCTCTCCCACACCCTCCTCCCCCCGAGGTAAAGGACAACCCCCCCCACACACACACAGGAGCCAGCGGTGGGCCTCGAATCCCTCCTTATCCAAAGCTGCGCTAGAATATTACCTACAAAGGGCACAATTTTCTTACGGGCTCAGAAATGCCAGACCCGGGCCTGCAGGGCCGACTCGGGAAAAGTAGTGCCTCTCTTCTCTACCTCCTCCATTTCCTGCCCTTTCCTTGCATCCTCTCCCTGCACTCCCACTCTTCCCACTGCCACCACCACCACCACCCCCGCTTTCAAAAATAAAATTGGATACAAACTTTAATCACTAAGGACAAATATTGACGCTCAAACGAAAATGACCCAGTACAATGAGGAGGAAGCCGGAAATGTGAGCTATTGGCCCTAGGAGGGGGGATTTCGGTGGAGCGGAGCCGGCGGGGTGGAGGGGGGTGGCGGGGGCGCAGGGGCGCAGGGAAGGGCTGCAGCACCGCGTGCTCCTGCCGGCGTATCCCTACGCGGCTCCGCGCGGCCGCGGGGTCCGAGGCCCGCGGAGAGGGGGGAGGCGAGCGCCCGAGGGGGCGGCAGCCGGCGGGCGGGGCGGGGGTGGGTGGGCCCGGCCCCCTCCGATTGGTCGACGGCTAAAGAGACGCTCCCGCACGCCGCCGGCTCTGATTGGCCCAGCGGTAGGAAAGGTTAAACCAAAAATTTTTTTACAGCCCTAGTGTGCGCCTGTAGCTCGGAAAATTAATTGTGGCTATAGCCGCCTCGATCGCTGTCTCCCCAGCCTCGCCGCGGCCGCTCCGGGACGCGCCCGCCCGCCGCCCGGCTCTCCCCCCCCCTTTGGGCTGCTGCTGCTGCTGCTGTGACTGCTGCTGCGAGAGGAGGAGGAGGAGGAGGAAGCAGCGGGGGGGGGGGAGCGGGGGGTGGGGGGGAGACCAGAAGGTACAGTTGGGGAGTGAGGGGAGCTTCACCCCCGGGGCGGTGGTTGTTTCTTTTTCTTTCTTTCTTTCTTTTCCTTTTTTTTTTTTTCTAATTCCTGAGGGGTGGTTGCTGCTTTTGCTACATGACTTGCCAGCGCCCGAGCCTGCGGTCCAACTGCGCTGCTGCCGGAGCGCTCAGTGCCGCCGCTGCCGCCCGCGCCCCCCGCGCCCCGCTCGGCACCCACCGGTCGCCGCCGCCAGCCGCGCCGCTGTCCCGCTCCCGCGCCGCCGCCGCCGTTTCCCCCGACGACTGGGTGATGCTGGACATGGGGAGATAGGAAGAGGTGAAAATGATCCCCAAGTCCTCGTTCAGCATCAACAGCCTGGTGCCCGAGGCGGTCCAGAACGACAACCACCACGCGAGCCACGGCCACCACAACAGCCACCATCCCCAGCACCACCACCACCACCACCACCATCACCACCACCCGCCGCCGCCCGCCCCGCAACCTCCGCCGCCGCCGCAGCAGCAGCAGCCACCGCCGCCGCCGCCCCCAGCCCCGCAGCCCCCTCAGGCGCGGGGCGCCCCGGCCTCCGACGACGACAAGGGCCCCCAGCAGCTGCTGCTCCCGCCGCCGCCGCCGCCGCCGCCGCCGACCGCCGCCCTGGACGGGGCCAAGCGGACGGGCTGGGCGGCAAGGGCGAGCCGGGCGGCGGGCCCGGGGGAGCTGGCGCCCGTCGGGCCGGACGAGGAGGAGAAGGGCGCCGGCGCCGGGGGGGAGAAGAAGGGGGCGGGCGAGGGCGGCAAGGACGGGGGAGGGGGGCAAGGAGGGCGAGAAGAAGAACGGCAAGTACGAGAAGCCGCCGTTCAGCTACAACGCTCTCATCATGATGGCCATCCGGCAGAGCCCCGAGAAGCGGCTCACGCTCAACGGCATCTACGAGTTCATCATGAAGAACTTCCCCTACTACCGCGAGAACAAGCAGGGCTGGCAGAACTCCATCCGCCACAACCTGTCCCTCAACAAGTGCTTCGTGAAGGTGCCGCGCCACTACGACGACCCGGGCAAGGGCAACTACTGGATGTTGGACCCGTCGAGCGACGACGTGTTCATCGGCGGCACCACGGGCAAGCTGCGGCGCCGCTCCACCACCTCGCGGGCCAAGCTGGCCTTCAAGCGCGGGGCGCGTCTCACCTCCACCGGCCTCACCTTCATGGACCGCGCCGGCTCCCTCTACTGGCCCATGTCGCCCTTCCTGTCCCTGCACCACCCCCGCGCCAGCAGCACTTTGAGTTACAACGGCACCACGTCGGCCTACCCCAGCCACCCCATGCCCTACAGCTCCGTGTTGACTCAGAACTCGCTGGGCAACAACCACTCCTTCTCCACGGCCAACGGCCTGAGCGTGGACCGGCTGGTCAACGGGGAGATCCCGTACGCCACGCACCACCTCACGGCCGCCGCGCTCGCCGCCTCCGTGCCCTGCGGCCTGTCGGTGCCCTGCTCCGGGACCTACTCCCTCAACCCCTGCTCCGTCAACCTGCTCGCGGGCCAGACCAGTTACTTTTTTCCCCCCACGTCCCGCACCCGTCAATGACTTCGCAGAGCAGCACGTCCATGAGCGCCAGGGCCGCGTCCTCCTCCACGTCGCCGCAGGCCCCCTCGACCCTGCCCTGTGAGTCTTTAAGACCCTCTTTGCCAAGTTTTACGACGGGACTGTCCGGGGGGACTGTCTGATTATTTCACACATCAAAATCAGGGGTCTTCTTCCAACCCTTTAATACATTAACATCCCTGGGACCAGACTGTAAGTGAACGTTTTACACACATTTGCATTGTAAATGATAATTAAAAAAATAAGTCCAGGTATTTTTTATTAAGCCCCCCCCCCCCCCTCCCATTTCTGTACGTTTGTTCAGTCTCTAGGGTTGTTTATTATTCTAACAAGGTGTGGAGTGTCAGCGAGGTGCAATGTGGGGAGAATACATTGTAGAATATAAGGTTTGGAAGTCAAAATTATAGTAGAATGTGTATCTAAATAGTGACTGCTTTGCCATTTCATTCAAACCTGACAAGTCTATCTCTAAGAGCCGCCAGATTTCCATGTGTGCAGTATTATAAGTTATCATGGATTTATATGGTGGACGCAGACCTTGATAACAACCTAAATTATGGGAAGAGTTTTAAAATGTTAAACTGTAATTTGTATTTAAGAAGCATTCGTAGTAAAGGCGCCCAAGAAATTATTTTGGCCATTTACTGTTTTGTCCTTTTCTTTAAAGAACTGTTTTTTTTTTCTTTTGTTTACTTTTAGACCAAAGATTGGGTTCTAGAAAATGCACTTGGTATCCTAAGTATTAAAACAAACAAAAAGGAAAGTTGTTTCAGTTGGCAACACTGCCCATTCAATTGAATCAGAAGGGGACAAAATTAACGATTGCCTTCAGTTTGTGTTGTGTATATTTTGATGTATGTGGTCACTAACAGGTCACTTTTATTTTTTCTAAATGTAGTGAAATGTTAATACCTATTGTACTTATAGGTAAACCTTGCAAATATGTAACCTGTGTTGCGCAAATGCCGCATAAATTTGAGTGATTGTTAATGTTGTCTTAAAATTTCTTGATTGTGATACTGTGGTCATATGCCCGTGTTTGTCACTTACAAAAATGTTTACTATGAACACACAGAAATAAAAAATAGGCTAAATTCATATATATCTTGATACTTTTGTCTCTTTTATTAAGTAGAGCTAATTTTTTAAAGATCTATCATGTTAAAGGGAATTCAAAGGCTTTTGCAGCCAAACTAAAATTTAAACTGCTCCTTTAATTTGAACTGACTCTAAAAATGAAAATAGTATTTTTCCCTTTGTGAATGAATTTTATAAGGAGCAGCCTATTTAAACACTAGCTTTAAACAAAGTGTAGGCTTTTCAGCTGATATCTATAAGTTTCTGTGGATATACAGCAAAAAGATATAATTTAATTTTTATGTGCATAGTTGTTTACCCTGTGTTTATTTTCAAATCAGTTAATAGAATGCTTTTTATATATTTTGTTTCAGGTATATTGTTAATAGAGCTTGGCAAATTATAAATAAATATATGTATATGGTTAGATAGAAGTGAATATAATGCACACATATGTAATATATATAGACACACAGAGCCCTTCAGTTCAGGTACAATTTGCGCTATGAATGCTGCAAACATTTTTGTTTAAATATTTGTATTTATACTTTCGAAGTCAGCATTTATTTTTGTGGCTGTTTACCCACAATGAAAGAGTTCTAATAAAGATGTGCTGAAGTTGCAATATAGATTTTGCTGAAGTGATCACCTGTTGTAATGACTTGCAGATCAATGTTTATATTTTATTTTGAAATTATAACAATTTAGAATTCTAGACATTCAGAAGTAAAATGCCTCTTTTCTTAATTTTCACAATGTAGAGGTATTTCTTTGATTCCCTTTTAAATGTCTGTGTAATTCAATCTAGAGATTTGTTCCTTTTGCTTACAGTCATAATTTTGTTTTAACTTGCCATATGCGTATGTATGCATATACTGTATATGCGTATATATGTGAGACAAAATGAAAACATTTTTTGAATCGTTTCAGGCAGCCCAATAGCTGTAATTGCAGAAAATAATTAGAAAACCCTAGTAAAAGGTTTAGTAACTAATTGGATCCTGTGGTGAATCTGTGGAGGACAAGTTGTTCATTTGTTACAATTGTATAGTCTGATATGTGTTCTGCAGTATTGCAATAAGCTGGTTACTTCTTACAATGGGCCCAATGAAAAATAATCTGTCCCTAAGATGTTATCAGCAAACACTTAGAGAGTTGCTCAGGGGGAGGAAAAAAAAAAAAGCTAAGGGAGAAGCAAGCTTACTGGAATAGATTTGAAATTGAAATGCTGAATACTTAATACTGGAAAATAGAAGGGGGTGGATTGTGGAGTGAAGACAGGAAGAGAGAGAGAGAGGATCTTTGTGGTGAAAAAATAATTACCACCAAAAAGAGTGAATGAGAGAGAGAGAGAGAGATAAGGTGAGTGAAAGAGAGAGAGAGGCCTAAGAAAGAATATAAGGGCCAGGAAAATTAAAATAGCTGGAACCAAATATACACAAATGGGGAATGGACAAAAATAGACCAAGACAGTTAGTTTAATTATCTCCTTTAAGCAATTAGACATGATTTTATTTTCTTAGTATAAGAACAGTTTCACCAGAGGTCCAAGTTTCCTTGAAATTTGAGTTATTCAGAATGAAGCATAAAAACATCTCCCAAACAAATTATTGTTTTAAAAGCCAAATTTATGGCCGATATTAAAAATAGCAATAAAGTCCAAGTGAATGGTTTTAGGCAAAGGAAATCCCCATTACACATTTTTAACCGAAATAGCTCAAAGAGAGGCATGTGTCCAAGCTGAAAAAAGGTGATGATTTATTGCTTACTTTTGCCATGGATTTTATTTGTGGGTAAGAATGTATTAACACAGGGGAAATATAGAATTTGGCTTACCAAACGTTAAAAGAGAGTTGAACTATTGTGGTGAGGTAAAGGGATATAGGTATAGAAGGAAGTTTTCCTGCATTAATTTTTTTTTGGCCGCATTAAATAACTATAGTTATTTGTGATTATAAGTGTTCATTTGGCTGACAGATAAATAGAATTTTAATGGCAAACATCATCCTTTGAAATCAAGAGTAAAACTGATTTCTTTGATTCATAGAAACGAAGTACTGGAGTAAAAGTTCTGCTTGGACCCATGTCCAAATTACACATAATGGATATGCCTAGAAGTTTGTTAGGTATACTAGACATGAAGGCAGATATATGGAGAGAGAACCTTGTAAAGGCTTCCTGAAGCCCAGTATGAACATCTCATTTCCCTTGATCTATCCTATCATCCCTCAACTTACCTTCTCAAAAAACACATGACAGTCTGGAATGGCATGTAATACATTATTGCATCGAACTGGTTGTAATGTTGTGTTACTTGTTGTCTCCAACCTTTGACGGTTAAAATTAGTTAATGTCAGAAATACACTTCAAAACTTTTTGAGGATTTTTTTTCATACTTATAATTGTTTTAATAAGATGAAGTTTCTCCTTTGTGAGATTTTGGAACTGAAACTGATCGCAACTTAAAAGTTGAAATTCCAAATTAAAGTTTATTTCCAGGTTTAAAGTATTTTACTTGAATTTGTCTGTTGTAAAGTTAACAAAAAAAAATTAATATATAAAACACAGAAAAATTATGTAATTGAACTAGAGGAGTTAAAGTATTATTTCAAATGTCTTTCTTCAGCCTGTTACAAAATTGGGAACCAAGTGAACATAAAGTCTAGAACAAGGTTTAATACAAATATACTTATGGTCAAGGAAGCCTTCATGTAGTTTCTGTGACTTGCATAAAATCAAAAGCAGAGAGGCCAAAATTTAGTCTTGCAGTGTATTGATTAACATATATTTAAGTTGGTGCATATTTCACCCAAATACGTAGATAAATTTAATATATTTCAAAGTCTATAGAAGTGTGGTTTTTAAAATGTGTTTTCTACATCATTCTTGAGGAATTTGCATGCACTGGGAAAACTTTGTTTTTGGGAAATTAATTTTATGAATAGCTAAAGTGGCTGGTTGTTTGAGACTAAAAGCCTGTTGGAGAATTAGGCTAACAAAGGGTGAAGGTGAAGATCATTAGAGGTTTTAGAGCTGGCTGAGATGGGTTGCTGGGGTTGTGTAACTGTGCCTAGAGGGCGGGGTTCCTGTACATTCCTACTTCACCAGATAACCTGCCCCCAACACCACTTCAGCTTCTGCCAGACAGATGGAACTCTCCAGCACGAAAATCTGCACAGCCATTCCAACAAGCAGGGTAGGTGAAACTTGAATTAAAATTCTCCTCTCTTTATTTTTCTACTTAAGGCCAGATCCTGGAGATATGGAAGAATAGAGGTCATTTAGATTCTCTCTTTCAGGCACACACGTCTGCATTCTTCCTCAGGCTACCTACCTGTAAGAGTTAAAAGGCACTGGAGATCTTTTCCAGTTAGTACCTCATGCTAGATTTTCATTTGCGTGCAATTTTTAAAAAAGGATTTATTTTCTCTATCCCAATCATTCCCCATTTTTATTCTCCCTTCAGGGCCCTTTCCCCCTCAATTACGAGCAGTTAAAATAATCCACCTCAGATTTTGGCTCCCAAAGGCACCCATTCCCCACCCTAGCGGTCAGTTCTAGGGACCTTATTCTGAGGATGTAGGCCAAGCAGGCTCCAGGCTGGCAAATACACGATGTATTGTTAGGTTTTGTGTCTCTTGTCTCCCTCCCGATTTCTACTGTGTTTTGTTTTTGTTTTTTTCCCCTCCACCCAAGGCTCTGCCTGAGGTTGTCCAAAGGATGCCGAGGAAAAGGATATCAGGACTGGAAGCGCTCTTACCACAAGATCAGTAAGTGAAAGTGCTTTTCCGAAGGGAAGGGGTGGAGTAGGGAGTATGTGTAACTGACTGCTTTGACTGAGTATTAACGTGTGACTTTGGGGTCCTGGGCTTAAGTGTTCATCTTTTCTTGGAAAATGTTTGTTAGCAGGCGCGCTACCAACAGACGTAGCTGAAAGGATGCATAATGTTTTCCACGTTGACAGAAATCACAGTGAATCCCCAGGTCAAAAGGATGTAGACGCGGCAAAGGAATATGGAGGGAAAACGAGACACATTTATACGGAGAAAGGGTACTGGGAGACTGAAATAGGTCCTAAAGTGTAAATTAATTCATTTTGTGGAAATATGATTTCTGATTCTTATGGTTGCTGCAGGAACTCCGGGACGTTCTTAACGCTCAAACACAGGGTTATTAGTTATTCTTATTTCACTTAAAGCTCTTTGCTCCAGAGCCAAGAACCTGCTTCTGTCTAAAGTTCTTCTTCTTTGGATCGCCCTTCTCTCTCTATTTGCACAGTAACAAGGCTAACCTTCCCTAGAGTTCGCCCTGGCCCCCAGCTCTTTGGCATGGGTCACACCAGGCTCCCAGTCGGATTTAGCCCGGCTGCTCTGGGTCGGGAGAGGCACTGGGCGCGTGTGGGAGTCTTCTCTTATGTCGTCTTCGAAAGACTAGGGAAATGAACACCGTTCTGGGCTTGACTTTGTCCCTGCTGGGAGTATCCCAGTTCCTGGCTTTGGAAATCTCAGGCAAATAATTGATTCTTAATGCACACTTAGGAGACGTCAGTGTACGCTCGAGAGCCTCGCTGTCCCAGAGTGGCTGAGAGCACGCGCCAGATATAGGTTGGCTCGGCCCAAAGCGAATTTGGGACTCTCGTCGCGGTGTCCTATTAATTGGCCTTCCCGGCGCCTCAGGGACTCCTGGGCGAAGATGGAGAGGTGGCATAATAGCGGGACTTGAAGTCGTTGTGGCAGGGACCCGGTGGCGTTGTTTTCTCGGGTTTTGGACCGATGTGGAGAAGTAACTTAGGCTGCTGAGTTGGGGCCTCGCTGGCTGCGCTGTGGCCGGGAAGGAGAGGCGCTCTCGGGACGCTGCGGCGGAGATCCCCGCAGAAGGCGAAGCCGGGCGCTGCGCAAGGAGCAGCAACGTGAGGGCGCTCTTGCCCAGGACAAGCAGAGCTGAACGTTTGGTAGCTCACACTGGCTGATGCCAGGAAGAGAGACTTCAGAACCTTGACTGGCGCACTTCCCTACCTTTTCCCTTTCTTCTTCATTTTCTGTGTGCCATCCCCCTCCACCACCACCAACACCACCACCTCCACCACCTTTTTCTCCCCCTCCCAAAGTTGTTTCCTTTTGTTTACCCGGTGCAGTTTCAGATCTCAGCACTTCTCGGCTAGTAGATAAAACTATTTGCTCTGTAATAGACATCTCTTCTTCTCTCCACTTGCTACCCGACTCCCCCTTCGCTTTCTACCCCATTTTGCTTCTCTCTGACCAAGGCTGTGGTCCAAGGTGGAGGGTTCTTACAGGAAAAGAGGTAGCCTCGGGTGGGAATTCCCATAGCACTGAGGGCGGACCGTTGTTGGCGAGAGGTAGGTAGGGGCTCTGCAGGGCAGAGTACTCCGCCAGTGTGTAGATTCTCAGGCGGTAATCTTCAGTCTAGGAAAGGTGATGGGAAGGAAAGGCAACGCAGAATAGAGGTGGTCCACTTCCAACTCTACCTCACCCGCCCTCCTCTGCAAGTAAGACTCAGTTTCTATAATTCAACACCGTCTTCATCCGCTCCTCTATCAAACCTTGAGGTAGGCAGACATTCTGAAAGTGTTGTGATCAGAACAGGCATTTACAATGATAACAGATAACTCACAAATTATGTTTGTGAGGGTGGGGGTTAAGATAAACTGCCCCCACGTCTTTTCGTGGTCTGTTGCTTAGCACAAAATCTTTTTCCCTATCTTCGATCCTATCTTCCCTATCTTGCAGAAAAGCCGCATAGGAGGAAAGTATGTAGGACATTTACAGATTTGAGATTCGTGTTGAAATGAAAGGGAGTGTTTAGTTACCAAACATATTTGGGTATTCATTTTCGGCTTAGGTTGAATTTGCCTACTCCACTGTCACTCCCAGAAACTGGAGTCGTCATCTTCAATTTTATTCCTCCTCATCTCTTCCTATTGTGTCATTCTTTGAATCAATGCGTTTAAGGTGCAAACATATCTTCCTGCGTAGACGTTTTTGATTCCGTTGATTGAGCACGAAGATTAAAAACTGTAATGGGGTTATGGAGAGTTGTCTCTCAGTTCTTTCATTTTCTCATTGCTGTGAAATTTAATGACCTGATCATTGTTGTTTGAAGTTAAATTATCTGTTAAATTAGCCCTAAATAATAACTGATATTTTCCTTTTGGATTTGGTTGTCCTTGAATTCTTGGCCCTGGATGGGAAAGAAGTCTGAGAGAGTGTTTTGTGATACAATATTATAAAGATAATCAAAATCAATATTTGTGTGCTGGTGATAGCACATAGGAAAAAAAATCCCTTTCAAAGTAGCTGAATTTCATAAAGAAGACATTCTTTTAAGGCTTGTGCTTGATAAGCCTGGATTCAAGAATGAATGTAAATAAGCATCTTTGTTGATGAAGAAAAAATATGAACACTGTATTTTCATTACTCTCCAGAATCTAAATATTCAAACTCATCACATACTGGTGCTTGCTAATCTAAATCAATTCGGCCTTCCAGGGATACATATTCTCAAAAAGAAAATTTAACTTTTAGCAAAATCTAAAACATTGTTTTAGATGTGAATTTCTAGAAATCCAAAGTATATTTATTTATTTGAGTCAGATACTAGTTTGTTTTGCAGTCATTGTATGAAGCAATATTAAAACAATGCAGTTTTTTTTCCTCCTTGCTTGCTTCATGGTGCCTCCATATGCAAGTATAGGTGTGAGAGCTTCCGTAGTGTATTGAGGAAATGACATCTTATTGTTTTAATAAAAGACCCAAATAATCTTTAAACCAAAATGTACTACAGCCGTTGAAAAAGATCTTTAAAATTAATAAGCACTATTGTGTGTTTTTCCTATTAAAATGTACTGAATGAATAATTAGAGGCTGAGATAAAGGTTGAAAAATTCAGAGCAAGAATTAGGTGGTAATTTTATTATTTGATACTTTTATAATTTCTATAATTAATGATGTCATTTTAAAGTTTGGCAAAGCTTTCTTAGAAAAAAACAGAGTACTCCTCCCATCCTATCAGAAATACTCTAGAAGGTATAAAGTAGATTCAGGTAGAATCGGCAGAAAGAATTGTTTATTTATTTATTTATTTTTTCCAGTAGTAGTAGTATTAGTGAAGTTGAAAAATATACTTTTAATTTTACATTGCAAGCTCTGATTGCAGGTTAGAAAACTAAAATCGATCATTCCTACATCAATAGTGTTGTTTATTACTACATTGATTTGTGTTTATTTATGCAGAGGCTTTCAGTTATTTACTTACATATTTCAGCATCTGTCTCTTGATTATTATCGTGGGTTGCTTTTAATGAAAGAGCTTATATAGGAAGCGAAACACACTTGACAGATCCATTTTAAGTAAACCTGATAGTGAATTATGGCAACCCAAGGAGATTATGAAATTACTTATTCATACTTGCTTTTTAGCAATTAGGAATATGTTTCTGATTAAAACCTCATGCTGCTTGAAAACATTCATTCTTTTCTTCATACCTTGTATTGATGTGTTTCGATAAAATAGAAAAATGGATGATTTTGTGATGTCAGATATAATAGAATGAAACTGATAAAGAACTTTGTTGTCTTTTTCCATTGGCATGATGAAGTTACCCTCATAACAAGAAGCTGGCCATTGGGTTTATTAATGCTGTTTATGAAAAATCAAGTAGCAATCATTTGAATATAGACATAATACTTGTGTTTTAAAACATCTATTAACTCTAAATTATGCCAGGGGTACTTAGGCTGAATGAGACAATCTGGAGTTCTTTAGTATATAGTTTATATACTCATATTTTGTATTACTTAGCATTATGTGTGATGATAACTTACAAAGATAGACATTTCTCTTGAACTAATATCTTACAGGAATGTTACATATCAGAGTTCATTTGAACAAATAGGAAAACTAAAGACCCGGTAGTGTGCCTTTTATAAGTACAGAGCAACAGTGGGATATTGAGATGTGTTAATATCTGTACTTCTCTTACCATCATTACAAAATATTGAAAGATTACTTGAAAATTGAGAAAAAAAAGTGACCTAATTTATTGAGGGCGATTTTATCGTCATTTCATAGGACTTTTATTAAAGTTTGGAGGATTAATTCTTTCTTGTTAACAGTTTGGAATACATTTACCAAATACTGTTAACAACCTTATTCTTCATCTTTTGAGCCAACCCCCGCCCTCAGTCTGTGCAAGGAATATAACCATAACCATTTTTTTTTTTTTAAAGAATGATAGGGCCTTGGGAGATGGAAAAGGAATTAATCGTCTCACCCTGGCGAGTTTTCCTTAGCATCCATACTGTGAGAAGTGGAACCACTCAGTTCCGCGGGTGGCTGCAGGCAGAAAGTGGGCGAGTCCTGGGACTTAAAAAGTTTTGCAGAAGGTTAAAAAGAGGAGCAGAGGGAGAGTTTTGAGTTTATTTATTTTATTTTCCTTTTTTCCTTTTTTTTTTTTTTTTTTTTTTTGTCTTATGCCAAGCCCTTGAAGTTATCCTAGCAACGACGTGGTCCTTGTAGGACCAAGCATTCTTGGCATTCTGTCGAGATTGTGATTTCAGAGCCTCGGATGAAGGGGACTTATAGCTAAGGCGTACTCACCCACCCCCTCCCTCCGTCTTTTACGCACGCAGCAACTCGTCCTCACGTGCATCAGGGTAGTGGACAGTGTTGACTTGAATTGCTCTCCCCTCGATCCAAGCCTTTCCTGTGAATGAACCAGAAAACACTCGACAGGTCGTGAATAATCGTTTTAATGAGTGTGCAAAGCGTGCGACGGGGTGCACGGAGCTGTCGGGTTAAACAAACAACTTGTACCCTGACCAAATCCGATTGTTAAAGTGCAAAGTGATGTCAGTACCATTTCCATTGCCTTTCGGAAATCCACAGATCTGACACGCGGGGAGTCCAATTTTCCCCATTAAAGAAAAATAACAATATTTTTCGACCGTGTATGTGATCTTCTTTAATATTAATCTGAGCCAAACCAAACTTCATTTGGAGAATCAGAGAATTAGTCGTGTCTGTCTCAAAGAACAAATCGGAAGAAAGGAATAAGGAGGAAGAAATCAGAACAAATATAAAATGTCTGAGGGATAATGTCTTCTTGATAGCTCACACATCATTGCTGATCAATGTTGTAAAAATCTTCCTTTTTATAGATTACTTCATAGCTCACTAAAGACAAATGTCAGGTTACTTGTATGTAAACAACTAGACTGGTAATTTAGTCTTGCACTAAGATTGAATTTGTAGACCTGTAAAGGCTTTTACTATCAAAAATTTAATGAAAATATTTGTTGTTTGTATAATAGCCTGTGAGAGAATGAAGGCATAAGTCGTTTGCACATTTATGCTTTCAGGGAAAACAGTTTGGAGGAAAGTAATGGAAAAAGAACCCTAGCTGGCTATTATCTAAAATCATAACAAAAAATTACAAATGAGATTTTCATGAATTATACCCTCCCCCTTTTCTGCAAAACTGCACTGGGAAATATTTTGTTTCTTTCTCATCCAGCAAGAAGACCTATTTGAAATCAGTCACATGTTCTCCCTTCTTTGTTGATTCTTTTATCTTCTTTCACAATTCTAAACACTAAATATCACATGAAGATTAAGAAAAAACTTCAAAAGATTTTTAAAAAAATCTTTTACACATTACCGCTAAAAAACCTGTGGAAAGGAGAAATGTGTAAAATATTTCCCCTACCAACATGTTTTATATATTCACAATTCAAACAAAATGGCCATGATGCTTGGAAATCAGTGTCCTAGTGCCACAGATCTAGCTTCTTCAACTCAGTAACAATATAGGGAGAGCAAGGTTGATATTTTTACCGGATTATTATATATTATGTATTTTCTATATGAAAGACAGAACATATATGATGCCCTACAATCTGCAAGGTTATTTTTTCTCTTATAATTGTAATCCATTTGGAGAAATGAAATATTAGGGATATAATACACTTGTATGTGGAAGCTCAGCATCTGCTCACTTACCTCCTATTGGCCATAATGTTGTCTACATATCTGTGTCTGTCTGTTGTGACCATCTATTTCACATACAAATATGTCTATATACAACCAATAGCAATTAAGAGAGTTAATTCACCTAAAACATACAACTGAGGTATTTGATAGAGTAAGCAATTTCTTATGTAAGTCATTGTACTTATGTTATTATGGTTGCTAGTTTTTATACATCTGTGTCAATTTAGCACCAATTAGGTAAAATGGAAGAGATTGAAATTCAATTTCCATCATCAAAACTTGGAAAAGACAACCAGGGTTTTAGGACAGTGTTTTTGTTTATTTTAACTGTTCTCTAGTAAATGTCTGTATCAGAATATCAATTCAGAAAATCCTTTTAATTTTCTATGAAATTTAACAGAAAAATTAGTATTAAAAACTAGGGGCTTGCATTTTTTAATTGTTTTAAATATTTTTGGGCATGCAACAGACTATGCAGTTTTTACCTAAACAGATCTCTTCTCTGTGGGCTGACTGAGTTGAGGAATTTTAGGAGTCATTCAAAGAACTGCATCCATTTCTGCTTTAGATACACAAACAGCAAAGCTAGAGGGTATGTCTGTTTTTGTGTGTATATATGTAGTTAAAGAACTACACTATCAAAACATTAATTATATTTGAAAGAGAACAGAGCGTGTTGTGAAGAGAATTGCATTATTGAATTTACATTCCACAGAATTTGTCTGAGAGGGTTGAAATTCTATACCTGTCTTACATGATGCACCCTCTTCAGAGAGGTGCATAATAAGAGCAAAGAGTCAAACTTGGAGGGGAGTGACCTTAAATGTTTGGTTGGTCCTGAGCAGAGGGTATCCACATGAAAATGCAAATCACAAGAAGAATATACATGGGATCTTTGTCCCCTGTCAACAAAAACAAATAGAATTTTTTTTCTCTCTACCAAGCAAATCACAGAATAATCTTAGCTGAATTTGGGGGAGGGGAAGTGGTTGAATGACTAAGAAAATTTCAGTTATCATATTTTTTATTCCCAAGTCCTATTTATTTCACAGCTGCCAAATTTTATGTCCAAAATTTAGGTTCTCTTCCTCCCAAATCCTACATTAGTATGAATCATCCCTGATCATTTTTAGTTTTTGGCTTAATTACTAGTTTTCAGCTTTAAATTACCAATAAACTAATTAATCTGACTAATCTTTCTAAACTTCTGTTGAATAGTATAATAGCTGCAACAACAACAAAAATAAATAACAAAAATTACAATAATGACAAAAATAAACTGTTAATAATAATAATGCAAACAATAGCAGAAACAATTTTAAAATAATTTATCTGGCTGACAGGATGATGGAATCCATTTCAGTTTGAAATTTGTGTTTCACAGCTGCAGTCAGGCATTTCTCTGATTTCTTGTTTCACTGGTTAGATGGATGATTTGTTCCAACCAAAGTTTCCTAATAGAGACTCCCCTTGGTCTAATATCGTAGGTCTTTTTAATGGCACTGAGTATTTTTGTACCCACTCCCCCTTTATTGCTATGGGCATTGGGCCCTGCAGATGACATTCCCAAATAAACCAACCTGGGGGAAAAAAAAGAATACTGGGTGCGGAGGCAGGTAGGTAAAGGAATTCTTGGGTAGAAGGGATTCTCAGGTGCCTTCCGGATGGAGCTCTGCTGGTGAGTGGGTAAGTTGTCCTATTTGAGACGCAAGTTCACAAAGCTGAGGAGTTTGAGAAGGGCTGAGTCACTGAGGTTCCTAAGAGTTCAAAATGATCACTGGCCCTAAGGAAGCCAGCCCAGAGGGCAAGAAACAAGAAGTAGGAATTAGGCCCCCCAAGATGAACTCTTTTGATTCCTTTAGAGATAGAGAGACATAAAGAGGATAATGAAGTGAAGGGAGTATACCTGGAGGGAAGAAAGCAGGTTAAAGATATTAGTAACTGGTGGTAGTCTGGCAAGTAAAGCTAAGCCCATTTCCTCAGAAGAAGAGAAAAATGCTTTTGTGAACTGAAAACTTCCCAAGGTTTATTGTTTAGGTGAAAGACCAGCCCCAGTTCCTAGGACTAAGCTTGAAAATATCTGCCAGTGAGTCTGTGTCTGCAGTAATCCAACTCTCCTCTCAGCCCCATGTTCTTCCCATCTTAGGAACCCCCAGGCGCCATTATCCCCCCATAAAGAAAATGAACGAAAATTAAAAGGTGAATTGGGAGAAAATTAGACTCAATATTTATTAGGCAGATATTGAGGTGAAAGCAAGTTGTTTTATAACTGCCTTCTTTTGTGAAGGGGAAAAGAAATCTGGTTAGGAGAGGAAGCATGATTATAGAAGAGAACAGAGACCGTGACAGAAATTCTTTGGCAGTCCAGCAGCTAGGGCCAAATGGAGAAGGATCTTAGCTATAGAAGTATAATTTTAGATCAAGGAAGATTAACCATTAAACATGTTTTCTTTGTTCTGCTTTCTTGCAAAGTAATATAGCTCTAGTAATGTATGTAAAGCAAGATCTGTACACCTTAAAAATTACAAAAAGAAAGGCATAAATATCAATAGCAAGTTTTAAACTTTAGAAAATTTTAAAGAAGATAATTGTCTTCAAACTCACATATACACACTATCATTCACAAAACCAAACAGTAATTGATGGAAGAAAGGGAGGGATTAAAAAAAAAAAAGGATGCAACTTCCCTGCTGTAGTACCATGCTTCTATCTCTTAACCTTTCACTGCAGGGAGGCTGAACAATCTTTTTTCATTTCATTTCTTTCTAGTCTTTTCATTGTAAAAAGTATGAAAAAAATTCCCGTTCATGAGAATATTATTTCACTAAAGATCAGCAAAGAATGAGGAGCTTTCATTTCTGATGATAAATTCTCTGAGGTGATGTTCAGTCTTATCTTGCCTAAGACTGCAACGAGAGAAATGCAGCTGTGGCTGTAGCTGTATATCAATCTACTCTTCAATGGTACCCCAGGATTTCAACGGTCCCCAGGCTTTCGCACTGCACTAATCATAACTATTAAATTCACTCAAACTCTTCTGGAAGTAGTTCTGCCACTTGAAATCAAATAGAAGCTTTCTATATATAAGGAAATTCTAATTAAAATAAAATTTTAAGAAATATGCTTGGTTATTGTGATTGTTTCTTATTTGTTTAAATTGTCCCTTTGGTTAAGAAACAATCATTTATTTCAATGAGAAAATGAAAAGAAATCAGCACTGCCAGTAAAAGTAGCTTTCAATCCTGTTGCCTTTACTCCCGAATGGCTTTTGAGAATTTATTTCCCAACATTTTGGTTTTAATAGTATTTAACTGAGAACCTCAAAGTCAATAGAAAAATGCATAACTAAAGTAAGTTGTGTAATACTTTTGTCATGACAGAAAGAAAACAATAAAAGCAGTTACTTCAAGGTAGTAAGTCATGCAGACCCTATCACAAATGCAGAGTTTATGCACCCATTTAACAAAATTAATATGCATCTATATCTGAATATCTTAATGACTGTTTATCTAACCAGATACTTAAACCATATATTTAAATGCTTATGCACCTATATTACACATCATGCTGCATATGGTTCAAATACGTACTTTTTTTTTTACAGAAACTGAAAGCTAAACAAATGTTAGTATTTTCCAAGTTTTTACTACTCATAATTGGGGTTTACATGGGATCTATAAACACTGAAAGGAAAGTCAGAACCACTACATTTTGCTTAGATTACATTATGAATTAAATAAAGGGTTCTTTCTGTCTTGGGATGTGCAGGAGGGAGGAATTTAGGGGTGGATGGAATTAGGATATATATTTTTTCTGTAAGTCAAGATGTAGTAATTTTATTCTTTTAACATTCTACTACTAAGTAAAATAAACATATACAGTTTCAAAAGCAGGAGCCGTAAGCTCAAGTCAAGAGATAATATTTCAGAGAAGATATTCAAATGATGCTCAATAACATTTTTTCCAACAAAGGAAATTTCAGATACAGCCAGATCTGTTGCACAAGTGGCAAAGCAAAATATTTTAGTAATGGGCTGTAGGGGAATTTAATGGACTGACACCCTGAATATTTAAGAAGAGTAATATTCCTTTGAAGAGGATTGTATGATTTCTATCAAACTCCTTAAAAGGGGTGAGGGGAAGGAAAGGTTTGGAGGATAGATTATGTCCAAGAATCTCAGCTATTGCTAGTTGTGAAAGATATGACCTGGGTAGGAAAGGAAAGGTTTTGATGACATGAGAGGATCTGCAAGAGTCTATTGGCCCTATCATGTTTACTCGCTTAGATACACATTTCAAAAACACATCCTTTCCAATGGGCTCTCATTTGCAGTTGCGGCTTCGCAGACAGCAGACAGCTTGCATTCAAGTGTGGTCCAGTGCATCAGTCTAGTTTTAACAGGAAAATAATGGACAGGAAAAATAAAGTTACAGTCTTATCAGTGAAATTCTTATTGGCAGTTGGAGAATAGGGAAAAGGAAGGCTCCAAAACAGGGTAATGGGAAGGGAGTAATAACTCTTTAGGTAAGTTTTGGGAAAATGCTAAGTAAAATGCTGTTCTGAAATTGGGATTAATCGAGCAGTTTAAATACAAATCTGCCGGAAATTGGAAATCGTGCTCTGTGCGAATGAAAATGAAAGACTTTATGCATATTCTAATTTTCCCTCTTTGGCTGCTATTTTGGAGGAAGAGACTTCTTTTGCTGATGGTGGGACTTTTTTGTTCTGCACAGGAAATGTGTAAATGAACACAAATGTTTTTTCTTTTGCCTTTCCATTCCTCTCTTCCACTCTCCCCTCCCCCTTTCAACAATCAGAAGTTGTCAGGGTCCGCAGTTCTGTCATCACGGATCCCAGTGTTTCTTCCCATTCCCAGGATGTCAGAGGGCAGGCAATGCAGGCAGGACAGGAGAGTTAGGGCTCCTCTGGAAATTAGACCTTTGGAAATCAATGCAGAGTTTGTATTACATCTTTGGACATTCACAGAGCTAGAGGATAAGAAAAACTCTTAAGTTTAATATGACGAAAAATCATCTAGACAAAAAATCATCTAGAAAATCATTTCCTCTCAAACCGAATTCTCAGTGACAACTAGGTGAAGGAGAGCTTAAAAGTGATCTCATAAACCACGTCGTGAAGACCAACTGACTATCAGTCGCCTGTCCAAACACTCTCCCTCCCACACCTTTGGGAACACACAGGGATGGTACATTTTAATTACATTAAGACCAGCAAAAAAGTCGAGTTTTATTCGGATGTAAGTCAGTCACCTAAAGCTGAGAAGGAGTGAAGTGACCCAAATGGTCGTTTTGTGTTTTGTGGAATACGTAGGGGACTCCTGAAGTGTGTGGGATGAAGTTAGGGGAAGAGCGATTCTGTAGGGAGAGGAGGGAGAAAAAGATTGAGAGAAAGAGAAGTGCATTTGCAGGACAGGCTGACAATTTCTCAATTAATTTGGGGCAGAAACAGAGAGACTCCGAGTTTCTAGTTTCTTTTCTATACCTCGGATGAAAAACTGAAGACAACCTTATTCTGAACAACTCAATTTGAAAAGAGGCCCCTGCGTACGTCCCCCACACCCCTTTTGCCCCAGCGGCCGCTGACAAAGCGCCACCGGAGCCTCGGGCGTCCGCAGAGGCCCGGGCCGGTTGTGGCCCGGATCACCGCCAACCGCCCCCGCATCAACGCTAGCCGCCCCGGCCTCAAGGAAAGAGAGAGGCGAAAATAAAGCGCCCCTCTTTCCAAAAACGCCACTGCCAGCCCCTCCCGTCAGACACATTTTCGGTGCCCCCACCGGAGCTCCGGTGCCCCCGAGTGACCTCTTTCTGCGATCGCGTCCGCCGGAACCCCGTTTCTCTTTCCCCTTCAGTCTTCAGGGAGGGGGGCGCCGCTCCACATTTCCCAGGCAGTTCAGCATCCCCTGCCCCACCCGCGTGGCTCCAGGCCCAGGGGTCCGTTCCCTTCCCAGTCCGGTTTGGGGGACGCCAATTCACCTAACAAAACCCTGGGAGAAGAGCGCGCCCCCTTCACTACAAACCTCATGTCAAGGTTACAGCCACATTTAGGAACCTCTTCGGAAAAGCTGAGAAATCCCTATTTTGCAAAAAGCCTTCTGTAGTGTGATGGGGCTTTGTGGTGGGAGGAACCTTTGAAGAGACCTCGTGCGGTCTAAGTTTAGAGTCACGCCCTGCCCAGGGACATTCTCCCGCGCACGGGAGAGCGGGCACTTCCGGTCTCCAATCCTCGCGGCCGTGACTCTTCCCCTCCCCCCGCGCCGGGCCCTGCATTTCCGGCCCCCTAGCTCTCCTGCACTTCCGCCCAGTCACATGGTTGACAGATAGCGTTGGGGGCTGTTTTCTGTATCTTCCAGGTGACTGGTTAGAGCCTAACTTGTTTCTTTCATTTCTCTTTATTTTGAAAGTCCTTTAGGTTTTTTTTTTTTTGCTTCCTTAAATTTGAGGGTCAAGAAAGCTAGAAGTGGAGAGAAAAGGACCATTAACGACAATTATTTTTTGGCTTTTCAGATCACTTGCCCCTTTCTGAATTCCCTGAACAAATTCATACAGCAACTGAGATTTAGGCCTCTTTGTTCTCCTCCAGGGCGAGGCCAGTGTCTGCACTTAGTAGGCATGTAGTGCGTGTTGTAGGAATTACTGGATAAACAATATTCTGTCTTTAGGCATATTGTGGTTAGGGTTAGTAGGAGTCCTCAAATCAACTGACTTCTGTTTTTTGCTGAATTCAGTTGAAAAGTTGATAAATACATGGGTTTTTACAGGGACTTAAGTGTTATTTATTTAGGGACTCCCCCAAACAGGTGTGGGGATCTCTAAAGATTGTTGAAATATGTATATTTTTCAACTTATATATATATATATATATTGCTCGTTGAGAGTCACTTTTATTGGGAACCTTAATTTTAGAAACACAAAAATAATTCTTTCACTGGATTAGTTCCAGGAGCCCAGAATATGAGTGGCCCCTCTATTCTCCAAACTGGTCAATGACCTTCTTTATCCACTTCTTCAGATGGAACACGTGTGTGTAGAAACCGTATTTCCCATCCCGGTCACAGCCTTCAATCCAAGAGACTGCCCATTTGATACAAGCGATTGTTAAAGGCATTCTTCATGACAAAGGGTCCCTCTACCCCCACCATTGTAGCCTTCACAGGCATCCTCTCCTTTCCCTTCATCAGGCTGGTAACCAGCACAGAACATGTTGTCAGTGATGCGGATCTGGGTGGAGGCCTTGCAGACCGGCTGCTCCTACATATATATATAATTTTAAAAACCTATATATATAGGTTTTTAAAAATTTATTGTTTTGATACAAACGAAACAAAATAAATTTATATATATATATATGTTTTTAAAATTTATTTTGTTTGTTTGTCTTGCCCTGTTGCCCAGGCTGGAATGCAGTGGTGCGATCTCGGCTCACTGCAACCTCCACCTCCCGGGCTCAAGTAATTCTCCTGCCTTGGCTTCCCAAGTAGCTGAGGTTACAGGCGCCCACCACCACATCCGGCTAATTTTTTGTCAAAGAGGTTCTCACTATGTTGCCCAGGCTGGCCTGGAATTCCTGACCTCAGGTGATTTGCCTGCCTGGGCCTCCCAAAGTGTTAGAATTACAGGCCTGAGCCACTCTCACCCAGCCTGAACATATTTCTTGAACTTCTTTATATATATGAGGTAAAATGCTGTGATTTTTAGATAGTGGGTTTTATCAACTGTCACTCAGGCTGGAGTACAGTGGTGCCATCTCGGCTTACTGCAACCTGTGCCTCACAGGTTCAAGTGATTCTCTTGTCTCAGCCTCCCTACTAGCTGGGATTATACATGTGCGCCCCATGCCCGGCTAATTTTTTGTATTTTAGTAGAGACAGGGTTTCACCGTGTTGCTCAGGCTGGTCTTGAACTCCTGAGCTGTGGCAATTCTCCCGCCTCCTCCTCCCAAAGTGCTAGGATTACAGGCATGAGCAACCCTGCCCGGTATTTTGCTTTTAAAACAGTTTTATTTAATAAGAGGTCAAGACCTTTTGAAATGAATTTAAATTCTCATAGTGAATTTGAGGGGAGAAACTAAGACTCCTCTTTTGCTTTTCCTCCTGCTCTATTATAGTTTAACCATTGTGAACCTTAATTCACTTCTGTGTTGTGTCTTCTGCATCATTTTGCAGTTTTTGCTCTCTATAATAACTTTTGTTTTTAAATGCCAAAAGAATTTTTTGTAACCAGTTAAAAGTTGTGAGGTTGTAAGACTGAATTCAGTCACTCATCATGTATTAAATACATTATCTACTGAGTATCAGTTGTGTAACCAACAGTCTGGTTCCTAGAGCATTTAATGACCCATGTTCATTGACTGTAAATACTGAAAATATACAGTGAGCTAGTAATCATGACAGTAATTTGAAATGTTATAGTTGCAAGTCAATATAAAGTTTTTTTTTTTTTTTTGAGACAGAGTTTCGCTCTGTCACCCTGGCAGGATCTCGGCTAACTGCAACCTTTGCCTCCTGGGTTCAAGTGATTCTCCTGCCTCAGTCTCCTGAGTAACTGAGATTACAGGCACAACCTGCCATGCCCGCTAATTTTTTTTTTTTTTATTTTTTATTTTAGTAGAGATGGGGTTTCACTGTGTTGTCCAGGCTGGTCTCAAATTCCTGAGCTCAGGCAATCTGCCCGCCTCAGCCTCACAAAATGCTAGGATTACAGGTGTGAGTCACCGCACCTGGTCTAGCATGTTTATTAGCATCATTATTAAGAGGTGTCAGAGGGATACAAATAAGACCTGCTCCTACCCTCTGGGAACTTACAATCTGGTTGGGCAAAATAATGAAATGTAAATTGACAGACACAGCTACTAAACAATATTCAGTGTCTGGCATATTGAAGGCATTCAGTAAATAATTGCCTCACAATAATTGCAGTCCTGCCATTCTTAGACTAGAATATGATATTGATAAGAAGTAAAGAAGAAATAATTAGTAAAACTATAGGAAATAAATTTGTCCTGTATATGTCACACATGGAGATTGGAATATGCAAGCTGTTTGGGTGTGAGAGAGTAAAGGGAACATAAGATGAGAAAGATATTTGATGAGATGGAGTTTGGTGGTAAATTGTACAAAAACTTAAAGACCATTCAGAGGAGTTTCCATTTGATAGTAGAGATGTTAACGACTCTTGGGGGCCCTATGAGCAGAGGATGACTTGACTAAAATTGAGTTTTATTTTAAAAATGATTCTAGGCCGGGTGTGGTCGTTCACGCCTGCAATCCAGCAGTTTGGGAGGCTGAGGTGAGTGGATCTCCTGAGGTCAGGAGTTCGAGACAGCTTGACCAGCATGGTGAAACCCCAACTCTACTAAAAATACAAAAATTAGCCAGGGTTGATGGCATGCACCTGTAATCCCAGCTACCCAGGAGGCTGAGGCAGGAGAATCCCTGGAACCCGGGAGGCAGAGGCTGCAATGAGCCGAGATCCTGCCACTGCACTCCAGCCTGGGTGACAGAGCCAGATTCCATCTCAAAAAAAAAAAAAAAAAGAAAAAAGAAAAGAAAAAGAAGCAGCAGAAGATTCTAACCAGCTACTGAATATAGGGAAAATTTCAAGAGAAAAGGAGAAAAGATTTTGGTGCAGTTCTGGAATGTGATACTGCTAGAAAATGGCTATAGTCAGAGCTATCATTAGGTCCCTTCTCCTAAATTTTTATACAATTGAAATTATGTTGAAATGATGAAATCAAGAATGAATCTTGAATAGAACAAAAGCCAGAGTACCCCTGGAATCAGTACTACCCCCTTATTCATTATTGATAGTGACAGGGGATGTTAGACATTGAGAGATGGAGACTAACCACAAAATATCATCACCAGTTAACCTCTAGATATGTTTTTTGCATTTAGCATATCTACCCATTATGTAGTTGCAGTGGTTCTCAACTGGGATGATTTTGTCCCTTCCCTCCCCCGAAGACTTTTCACAATGTCTGGAGACATTTTTTAGTTACAGCACCTGTGGGGCCACTACTGACATCTAGTAGATAGAGGACAGGTATATTGCTGAACATCTTACAATTCACAGGACAGACCTCCACAACGACAAATTATCCTGTCCAAAATGTCAGTCGTTTGGAGCTTGAAAAACCCTCAGTTATGGGAATGCAGATGAGCTCCAACTCTAGAGAGCTGCACTGAGTCCCAGATCTTAACTTCTATTATGGCAACAATTTCAGTCAAAGAAATGTTTTGCTTAGTGAGACAAATATAACTGAATATGCCAGTAACTTTGCCTACCCCTGAGGCCTTAGAAACAAGAAAAATCAGAAGGGTACCTGTTTGGATTTTCTACTTTTTATAAAATGAAGTTAGAAATCTTCCTTAAGGATTTGTCATCATCTAAATGTTATTTATTAAATTAATAAAATGTGCCTTTGGAGTTGCTTAGCAACTTATGGGAAGCTCACTTTTTAGAAGTTCATTTGTTTGTTTAAAACCTGGGGTAGGTTGCATATTATTAGCTACATTACATAAATCAACAAAGAAATGTACACTGAAAACGGAACAAGATGTTTCAACACATTTTCTTCTCTCCTGTCTGGCAATTAAAACACTCTAATTGTCTGGTAGAATTGCATCAAGTACTCGACAAACATTATTTATGTATGAAACTTCAGCATAATATTGAGTATGTAAGAGAACCAAAGGGGAAAAATTAAGCAGGTTTGTCATAAAGTATGTGTTTATCTTAACCTTTCTTCTTCAAAAATCTTATCTACTAAGTAGTTTTATCAGACACTAATTATATGCTTTCTGAATAGAATTTCTCCAACACCCTTCAGTGCCTGAACCCTTTAATCATATCTCATTACATCTACCTAATCCATATTTTTTTCACATTGCCAGGGCTCATTAACAGTTTTAAAAGCCAATCTTGGACATTATCATTCCTTGTATTGAAAATAATGCCAATAATGTATTTCTAAAATAAAATGGACTTTTAAAATTTTGTTCTGAAGCCATTTCTTTTTTAAATATTAATGAGAAATTAATTTTCAAACATGCATTAAACTAGCAGGACTGGTAAGATGTGTCTGAAAACCCTGAAGCACCTTTTCAGAGAAGTTATTTTTATAAGCTGTTTTAACAGTGGATCATCAGTCACTTTGAAGGGAAGTGATCCTTGATTAACAGTTGGCTGATATTGTGTTTCCACAGATGTGTGGCAGCAATACAGGTGCTATGCATGAAAAAGTACAGGCGATTTACAGGATATATGCATTTTCTTTTACTGATTGAAAAAGCTTAAATGCTTCTTCATCTTTACATATTACCCCCATTTAATAAAATGTCTCACTGAAATAATGCACTGTAGGCACTGTGTTTCCCATAAATTTAAAGAAAACACTGTCAATTTGGCTAGTCCTTTATTCCTCTTTATTTCATGCTTTTAGAAAAGAAAACCCTTACAAATTTGCAGTTACATGACTAAAGTCGAGCATCATGATAATGACTTTTTAAGACTTGAAAGTCAAATCTGGTCTCTCAGAATATAATTACATAGGACTAACAAGTTATTCTTTAAAATGGAAGCTTTCTTCACCATTATAATCACGCTTGAGATTCTTGAAAGTAATCAGGAAAAGTTTAATGGCCCATTATTTATTTATTTATTATGTACATACTGTTAAGTTACAGAGTTCAAAAAAACCACTAACCAAAAGTCATTGTCCAAAAGTACAGTTTTTTGAGGTGACATGCTCCTATAACCCCAGCTACTCCAGAGACTGAGGTGGGAGGATCACTTGAGCCCTGGAAATCAAGGCTGCAATGAGCTATAATTGTGCCACTTCACTCCAGCCTAGGCAACAGAGACCCTGTCTCAAAAAAAAGAAACAAAAACAAAAACAAAAACAAAAAACAGTTTTTAGATAAGTGTCCCAAGCTATTGTTCATTAGTAGTGGAAACAAAAATAAAGTTTTCATTTTTCTTTGAGTAATTTCCCCACTCATTAGTTCTGCCAGATAGCAAAGATCTTTTATTTCAAGTGTTTTATCAGGTGTTTCTTCAGTGTTTTTGGAGTGTATATATTTTTTATTTTAGAATTTTGTTTCTTCTGAGTTGTCTCCATTACTATGGTTCATCTTGTTGCTGACTACAGAAAGTTATTAAGCAGAATCAAGTGAAACCATATAGTTGCTGAAATTGGTTTGCAAACTTTTATAGTCATACAGTTGCTAAGAATTGAATAGAGTAATACAATTAGATGTTTAGGATCTGTAAGTTTTTTGTTTTTCAAAACTCAGTAGGAATTTTCTTTTTCAGATTCCCTCCCTCCCTCCCTTCCTTCTTCTCCCTCCTTCCCTTCCTTTCCCTCCCTCCCTCTCTCCCTTCTTTCCTTCCTTCCTTCCTTCTCTCTTTCTCTCTCTCTCTCTCTCTCTCTTTCTCTCTTTCTCTCTTTCTTTATCTCTTTCTCTCTTTCTTTCTTTCTTTCGAGTTTGGCTCTGTCTTCCAGGCAGGAGAGCAGTGGCGCGATCTTGGCTCACTGCAAGCTCCACCTCCCCTTGCCTCAGCCTCCCAAGTAGCTGCGATTACAGGCACCCGCCATCATCATGCCTGGCTAATTTGTGTGTGTGTGTGTGTGTATGTGTGTGTGTGTGTCACCATGGTTGGCCAGGCTGGTCTCAAACTCCTAACCTCAGGGAATCCACCTGCCTCAGCCTCCCAAGGATGGGAACCACTGCACTGGGCCCTTTTTATTTCTTTAATCATACTTTTTGTAGGTTAACATTGCATATGCTCACATATGCCCGAGTTGTTCACCTTTCTTTGCTTTACTGAAATAGCTTGAGTATTCAGATCTTACCAGGTTTTTATGGTGACATGATAGACAATACTTATTTTAATGGAATTTCCTACATTTTATTATCAATTAAATTAACTCTATAATAAAAAAGTAAAACTTGAACTTAACAACATAGTAAATCACATAACAATTTTAAAATTACAAACACAGTATTAATATACTTTAAAATTGTTTTTGCTTTGATAATCTGGTTTTTATCTTTGTTATTTCTCTTATTAAGAAATTTTGCCTTTTCTGTACTGATAATCTTTTTCCTTGTTTTTTTTCATGTTATTTTCAGAGGTTTTTTGTTAGTCAATACAGTGAAGGCTGGCATGATCATCAGCTTCGCATCAATTAATATCTACTCATCAGTGTGCTGTTATCAATCAGAGATTTTCAAGTGTGGGTTCTCCAACTCAAAGAAAAGTAGCTGGATACTGGAAGAAAGGCATTTGGAGAGGAACAACATTCTTTATTTTATTTTATTTATGTATTTATTTTTTTGAGGCTGAATTTCATTCTTGTTGCCCAGGCTGGAGTGCAATGGTGAGATCTTGGCTCACCACAACCTCTGCCTTCTGGGTTCAAACAATTCTCCTACCTCAGCCTCCCTAGTAGCTGGGATTACAGGCATGTGCCACCACACCCAGCTAATATTGTATTTTTAGTAGAGACGGGGTTTCTCCATGTTGGTCAGGCTGGTCTCAAACTCCTGACCTCAGTTGATCTGCCCACCTTGGATCATTTCCCAGTGTGCTGGGGCTATAGACGTGAGCCACTGCACTCAGCTGGAACATTCTTTACAGTGCTCATCATGTCTCCAGAGAAAGTTACTTCAGCGTTAAAAAAACAAACAAACAACAACAACAAAAAACGACTTCCCTCTACAGTATCTTCCAGGCTCTTAACTACTAGACAGGTTCCTAAGTTTATCCAGATCTCTCCCATGTCTGAATTCTTGGTCATCTTCCTTGCCTCTGGCTTCACAGGTAAAGAAGAAATAATAATAAAGGAATAAAAATTATGCGTTTCTGTCTGGCTAACTCATTCCACTTTTGAAGCACCCAGTGGATTAATTAGTCTTATTGCATTTACTGTCTCCTACACACTTGTTTGTGGGAAGGCACTCCTCTTGGCATTTGCCTAGTTGGAAAAAGGAACACTAAGGCTGTAGCCACTGGATAATGCTCTTGAAGTTCATGGCACTGTGGCAGCATAAAACCTGAACAAAGTTAGCTTTTTTATTGATGGAATGCAACTGATACAGCATCATCTTTCTCCAACACTGTATGTCAGCTTTTAGTTATTCTGAACTACTTCGTTCCAATGCAGCAGTCTTCGCCTATGATCGGTACCAGCTTGATACCATTATAAAGAAACATGGTACCTCTTACAGGAAGTCTTTGGAGAGTTTTGCTATGGTAATCAAGACGTGTGTTGTAATAATTAACTGAATTCTGTGAACACTGTTTCTACCTGAAGTGAAAGAAAAAGAGAACAGCTGCTGTTATTTATCTTCACTCATTTCTCGTGGATAGCCAGGATTTTTCAGTGTACATTCTTTTATCCTCGAATTATTTTCAATTCTTGTTGGTCCGTATAGATTATGATGAGAAAGTCACCAGCAGAAAGTTTGAAATAAAGAACACCAAATGAGATTGCCCTTTGATTTGTAAAATTGCAGATCAGCAAAAAATAAATCAGCACAATTTGTGCAAAGTTATTTTAACAGGTTAATTCCTATCCAGCAGGCTTTGACTAAAACTAATGGAAGGTATTACATATTTACAGGAAAAAAAAAAAAAAAGTTTGACCATGAAAGCTATTAAAGGAAAGCCAGAAACAGCATAAGAAAACCCTGCTCAAATATGGTTCAGAGACTAGGGTGGGGACTTTATTCCATTGGACTTTAGTCCCAATGACAAGGCCACTACTATTGTGAATTCCTGTCAGGCTATTTAAACTTGATGCTATTAAATGTTCTATTCATAAAAATATTTTCATTCCGAATTTATGTTTTTCAAGAAATATTCTGAATTATTATTTAGCTGTCAAAGTAGCTATGCTCTTAGAAAATACATTAATCAGGGCTGGGTACAGTGGCTCCTGCCTGTAATCCTAGTGCTTTGGGAGGCCAAGATAGGAGGATCACATGAGGCCAGGGGTTCAAGACCAACTTAGTCAATGTATTGAGATCCTGTCTCTACCCTACTCTGCCACCCCCCAAAAAATTAGCCAGACATGGTAGCATGTGCCTGTAGTCCTAGCTACTTGGGAGGCTGACGAAGGAGGATTGCTTGAGCCCAGAAGTTCAAGGTAGGAGTGAGCTGATCACACTACTGCACTCTGGCTCATGAAACAGATGGAAACCCTGTCTTAGAAAGAAAATATATATATATATTTTTTAATTGCATTTTAGGTTTGGGGGTACATGTGAAGAACATGGAAGATTGTTGCATTAGGTACACACATGGCAGTGTGATTTGCTGCCTTCCTCCCCATCACCTATATCTGGCATTTCTCCCCATGCTATCCCTCCCCAACTCCCCCACCCCCCCACTATCCCTCCCCTTTTCCCCCCCCACAGACCCCAGTGTGTGATACTCCCCCCCCTGTGTCCATGTGTTCCCATTGTTCAACACCCGCCTATGAGTGAGAACATGCGGTGTTTGATTTTCTGTTCCTGTGTCAGTTTGCTGAGAATGATGGTTTCCAGGTTCATCCATGTCCCTACAAAGGACACGAACTCATCGTTTTTGATGGCTGCATAATATTCCATGGTGTATATGTGCCACATTTTCCCTGTCCAGTCTATCATCGATGGGCATTTGGGTTGGTTCCAGGTCTTTGCTATTGTAAACTGTGCTGCAATGAACATTCGTGTGCATGTGTCCTTATAGTAGAACGAATTAAAAGAAAATATGCTAATCACACAAATTTTAAATATACTATTTTAGTAAGCAATGTTCTAGGCCTTTAGTGAGGTTTTACTCATACAGTTATTTGTCATGAATGAATAATTTAATTGCTGGGTAAAACATTTTTCTTTTTTCTTTCTTTCTTTTTCTTTTCTTTCTTTCTTTTTTTTTTTTTTTTGAGACAGAGTCTCATTTTGTCACCCAGGCTAAAGTATAGTGGCACCATCATGGCTCACTGCAACCTCCACCTCCCAGTCTCAAGTGATCCTCCAGCCTCAGACTCATGAGTAGCTGGAACTACAGATATGCCCCACCATGCTTGGCTAAGTTTTGTATTTTTTTGTTGAGATGGGGTTGTGCCATGTTGCCCAGGCTGGCCTTGAACTCCTGGGCTCAAACAATCAGCCTGCTTTGGCTTCCCAAAGTGCTAGGACTACAAGCATGAGCCATGGAATCCAGCCTATGATTTCCTTGCTGTGTATCCACTTTAATAAAGGGTATTTTTTTTGGCATGTTGATAAAATCAGGGTGTAAAGTATCCAGTATGAGGGGCAAATCCAGGAGTATAATAAATTTGTCAACTTCAGGTTTCCCTGCTAGCCTTTCCTGTGATATGAAAAGTTCACAGACAACTACATGGGCAGGGGAATCATTGAAGTAAGTTATCATTGTTCAAGCAATAATTTGTTGGTACCAAATATCACCCACAATGCAATTGTCTACCTTAAAAGAATGACCATGGAGTCAAAAAGACCTTTGGAATCCTAGATTCCCTATTTATTTGCTGTGAGATCACCTTTACTTTATACCATCAATTTCCTCTGTGTAAAGAGTATATTATTAAAACTCCCTTGCAGGATCACGTCAAAATTAAAATACATAATTCACGTAAATGCTTAGCACTGTGCCCAGAGTATGAACATGAATGTAAAATAATGCTTTAACAGTTATCACTAAGAGTAATAACATTATTATAATAAGATGATGTTGATTCAAGATATGATTTGGGAAGCAAAATGTTGACAGGGACCAGTTGCAGATACTTGAGATTACGCAGTTTCTAGAAATTATTTCTACTGTAATATTTAGATCCAGTATGGTCCCACCTTTGCCATCCTCTTAAGTATCAAATCTTATATTTATTCTTTATAATTCTTTATCATTTATAATATTTGAGGAATAGATAAATAAATGAATGAATAATCTTGTAGACTCTCCCAAATCTCTCTCAATGGCTTAATACCGTCAAGATTTCTTACTCTATCATGTCACATTCCAGTGCAAGTTGGGGGAAGAGTGGGGTGAATCTGCTCCATTCAGTCCCATTTAGTCATTCAGGAACGTGAAAAGGACTCTGCCATTCTTTAGGGCTTTGGAGTCTTCCAATGGATGCTCAACATTGAGTAAGGAGGGGAGAAAGCTTATTGGAGAACCAGCAGGATAATTTCTTAACCTCATTGGCTTGAAGACAATCACATGACCCAACATAATTGCAGGGAGGTTTGTGAATGTAATTTAACTATGTATTTTGGAGGAAAAAGAAGTGAGCTGGCACAGTGGCTCACACCTTTAAACCCAGCACTTTGGGAGGCAAAGATAGTAGGATAGTAGGATACCATCCTGGCTTACATGGTGAAACCCCATCTCTACTAAAAATACCAAAAAAAAAAAAAAAAAAAAAAAAAAGTTAGACAGGCGTGGTGGTGCGCTCCTGTAGTCCTAGCTACTCAGGAGTCTGAGGCAGGAGAATCACTTGAACCAAGGAGGTGGAGGTTGCAGTGAGCCGGGATCGCGCCACTGCACTCCAGCCTGGGCGACAGAGTAAGACTCCTTCTCAAACAAAAACAAACAAACAAAAATAACTGGGATGAAATATTTTTGGCCTTATGCATTATAAGTTCAATCATCTTGCATTAGCTATCTTTGTATATAGCTTTTTGTTGACTATATTGTTTGTATTATATACAAACTCTTGTGACCAAGAGTTTGAGATCAGCCTGAGAAACATATGGAGACTATGTCTCCACAAAAAATAAAAATTAAAAAATTAACCAGGCATGGTGGCATGCACCTGTAGTCCCAGCTACTCAGGAGGCTGAGGCAAGAGGATTGCCTGAGCACGGGAGGTTAAGACTGCAGTGAGCCATGATCATGCCACTGCACTCCAGCTTGGGTGACAGAGTGAGATCCTATCTCAAGGAAAAAAAAATGGGTTTGCTGAACACATATCATTACTTCTCTTCTACTAATCAACCAAACACTGCCCCTAATAAAACTAAATCTTAGGATTCTTCTCTAAATTTTCAATTACTTAAAGATGGTGAGGAACTCTTGCCTATGAAATTAATTTCCACATCGTTTTATAGAACAATATACCTTATATTAGAAAATCTTTGTCAACAAGGATTGGAAACTATTACCTTTTGATAAGTCTTTGTTCTATAGGAATTCTCTCAATAACTTTTTCTGTGAAGCATTTATCCTACTTCATTTCTACTTAAAGCTCATATATATGACAGAGATTATATCCTTAAATGAGCATTTCCTTGCTTTTATCATCTTGTGTCATTATCCCGACATTCTTTTATTATAGTTGTTATTGAGAGCATACTTTCAGATTTAGCATGGAGATTAACTGTGAAATAAGTAAATAGTGAATTGTTTTGTTGGCATGAAGTATAAAAGTCAATGCTTTTAAGCGTTTTTTTTTTTCAATTTTAACTGCCATTTATAAGTGACTACAATACTCAGAAAGAAGTGGATTGAAAACCTTAGATTTGAGATTTTTTTCTATGAAGAATTGCTGTGATGTTAAACTTGACACACAATGTAAACTTTGCTATGATACTCCAAAATATGCTTTTTCTAAAGTTCTGCTTTACTGATGGAAGTTCCCTATGTTAAAACCTTTTCATCACATGAATTTTTGGGTCTTTCCAAATGAAAGATTTTTAATGTTTCCATGATTGTGTTTACTCATTATGGTTAAAGAAACAGATTCGTATTTCCTGCTTATTTGCAGTTTACCTAATAAATTCCAAATAATAACAAATAGCACTCTAAACTATTTATTAATACCAATAATCTGTTAGAGACTGGTTGTATATATTTAATGGTTTCCTTTCCACTGAGAGTCTTTTCAATTATATTAATACTATTTTGTAATAAATCATTACTTTAATTATTTTCTCATAATTAATATGCATATATGAAACTGGTATATTTTGGTATTTTTATTAGAGATCAAAATATCCTTTATTATCCATATTTAATAAAAGACATATTTGTGATACATATTTAGATACAGTTTTAAATGGCCATTTTAGCTATTAAGCAAAGTTAAAGACTGACTTTTTCAAGTTCTATTTTAGGTACAGGGTACGTTTGCAGGTTTGTGACATGAGTACATTGCATCCAGTCAGTGAGCATTGTACCCATAGGCAGTTTTTTCATCCACACCTTGTCTATTGTTCCCACATGTGCACAATGTTTAGTTCCCATTTAGAAATGAGTACGTGAGGTATTTGGTTTTCTATTACTGCATTAATTTGTTTAGGATTATAGTCTCCTGAAATAATAAAAAAAAAAGATTGACATTCCTTAGATGATTATATATTCATAGACATACTTCTGCTTCCTTCTGCTTCTAGTGATTATAACAACTATTAATTCTTATATAAAATACTTGTTTTCCAACTGCTTTTTAGTACATGCATTTTATAATTTTTCATATAATTACCTGTTTGCAAATTAAAGGAGGTTAGAGAGTTCATAGTAACATCATAATTTTGGTTTGTATGCCAGCCTAACCAACTTTAGCCTTTATTAAATAAATAAATGCTTTAAATGAATGTTCATAAGTACATTAGATATTCAATTAGAAATGCATAGTTTTTAATTGAACAATTCTGTGAGATAAACTGTTTGCAAATATACATTAAATAGTAGAAAATGGCATTTTACTATTTTGTTAAGTAGAAATATATTAAGTATGTAGCCACATAAGAACTGGGATCAGACCAGGTGCAGTGGCTCACACTCATAATCCCAGCACTTTGGAAGGCAGAGGCAGGCGGATCATGAGGTCAGGAGATTGAAACCATCCTGGCTTACATGGTGAAACCCCATCTCTACTAAAAATACCAAAAAAAAAAAAAAAAAAAAGTTAGACAGGCGTGGTGGCGCGCTCCTGTAGTCCTAGCTACTCAGGAGTCTGAGACAGGAGAATCACTTGAACCAAGGAGGTGGAGGTTGCAGTGAGCCAGGATCGCGCCACTGCACTCCAGCCTGGGCGACAGAGTAAGACTCCTTCTCAAACAAAAACAAACAAACAAAAATAACTAGGATGAAATATTTTTGGCCTTATGCATTATAAGTTCAATCATCTTGCATTAGCTATCTTTGTATATAGCTTTTTGTTGACTATATTGTTTGTATTATATATATCATTTTCTTGATATTTAAGAATAACAGTTTATTGATGAAGATGTGGCATTTACTGAGAAAACAATTTGAGTTATTTTACCCTTTACACAATCATTCTAAAAATTTCATTTTCATCTACTCCAGTGAATGTGAGCCTGTTAAAGAATTTTAAAGTTTTCAGTCTACTTGGACATACAAGTTATTAAATATTCATATACAAAATTATTACTTTGAGTGCTCTGTGTTCTGTATGAGATTTCATACCATGTATTAAGTTTTAAAAGGTTTTAAGTGCTCTAGACTTTAGACTATTTTATTCCTTTTGTTTCAGATCTTAAATCGATATTATAAATTCTACATTTTCATCATTAAACTTTTATATTACAGAACATAGACATTTTAGCTTAAGGTTTTATGCATATTTGACAAAAATAATTTCAATCCTATAGTAGTTATGCAGAAATTATTTTAGCATTTGAAGTTGTGTAATGTAAATGTTAATTAAAATTCATTGGCAGATCATTTAAGATTTTATGTAAGCTGACTTCAAGACATTTTCTTCCAAAACAGTTGTTACATTTCTCCATGTTTCCTGCATGGTGGATTTTGAATTTAGCATCTGACATGTTTTCTCAACTACTGGTTTATAATGAAAACATGTAGGTCCTCAAGGGAATGTGTTAAAAGCAAAAATTCTATGATCCTTGAAAGGTAAATGACAGTGCTGAGATAGTCACATCTGGATCAGAAATGTTTCATTTGTTTATCTAACTAAGCAAACACAAATAGAGATAATTAGGATGCTAGCAATGCATGTTTTAACAAACAACTTATGGCTTTGATTAGGTCAGAACCCAGTTTTTGGTTTTTCTTTGTTCCCACAAATTTGTAAAAATAATTGACCTTCAGCATCAAGTGCCTTTAACTGATTACAGTAAATCTATTATTTTCTATGTTGAAATCTGAAGATAAAATTAATCCCTAGAATTCAAAGAATCATGCACATTATATATTTAAATATATATTTTTATGCATACACACATAAACACACACACAGATAATCATATACAGTATAGTATGCCTAATTATTCACTTCCATTTACCTCACCTTATTTTTATTCTTATTAGAATTGAGCTGACATATTTCAAAATTGCTAAGCTTTAGCTATAAAAAATCACTCACATACAAAGAGAAATGAATCTCTTGGTAAAATCACAATTGTTTATGTTTAAAATAGGTTTTTAGCATCATAGCAAACTGTTAATTGAATTTTAAATTTAGTTTTGCATATAGATTATTAGGTTAAGAAGAAATTTTAATGTAAATGAATACTTTCTAAATCATATTAGTTTTTCTCTCTTAAAAGAAAACTATTTTTTGTTTCCCGAAGACAGGAACTTAAAATATTTTGTTTACATTCTGGTCATATGGCTCAATTTTAAATTAGTATAATTATATTTCTTGCTGAGTTGAAATGTTTTCTTTAAATTCTAGTCAAAGGCTTGTTATTAAATTAATATAATCATACTCTCTATTCAGTTAGGAGTAAAGTAGTTGTTTAATTAAACATGATATTTGTTTATAATGTAGTGTTTCAGAAATGCTAGTTCAAAAGATAGGATAAGGATTTATATCAAACGTTCCAATCTGACAAGTAAATTACGTTTCTTCCACCTTAAAAAGGTAAGCAGAAAATTGTAGCAGTGGTGAAAAGACATATTCTTATAATCCAGTGATATGATATGCAACCACTCTGCAAAATATGACCTTTTCCAATTTCAGACTGGCCAAAGTTCTTACAATCACTAAAATAAGGATCTTAGTCTTGGCTTTTAGTGCTTTTATTATGATGTTAAAGCTTGCCATTTCTTTCATTATTCAACTCAGAGGACAAAAAATAACAGGATGGATTTCTATATGAAAATCTGAATACATTGAAATCAAGTTATTATACTTATATGAAAAATTGTCTCAGTAAATTCTATGCTCAAGAATGAAATATACACAATGCCTCCCATTTGCCAAAGCAGAATCAAGAGGATAATGTACATTTTTAATAGGTTTTATTTCAATAAGTGGCCTTTGTTTTGATTTCTCCTTTCCACATGCTTTTGCTTTTATACCAACTACCATTGCTGTTACATCAGTAGAAGGTATTCTTCTTTTAGTTAAACTTGCAAAGTGAAAAGAAAACTCAATAAGAAATATATATGTAAAGTAAAATATTTACATAATGATTAATTTGCATGGGAGTTTGGATAATCTAAATTTGACAGAACTAGAAAACAGATTTTTTATTTTGACTATTTTTGATATAACTAAAGTGTTATATATTTTTGGAGAACAATTTTCTGTATTTCATTTTCCCATCGGAATTAGAACATTGTATAGAAAAACAAAAGTTTACAAAAAGTTATACATAAATTTGTAGTTTATCAGAACAAGAAAAATTGACGTTACTATGTCACAAAACATAAACAATCCAACTTTCTTTTTTTTTTTTTCAAGACAGAGTCTTGCTCTGTCCCCCAGGCTGGAGTGCAGTGGCACAATCACGGCACAAACTCACCTCCCAGGTTCAAGCAATTCTCCTGCCTCAGCCTCCTCAGTAGCTGGAATTACAGTCACCCACCCCTATACCTGGTTAATTTTTGTATTTTTAGTAGAGGCAGGGTTTCACCATGTTGGCCAGGCTGGTCTCGAATGCCTGACCTTGTGATCCGCCTGCCTCGGCCTCCCAAAGTGCTGGGATTACAGGCATGAGCCACCGCACCCGGCCAACATTCTAACTTTCTCATGTTTATTCAAAATTTAGCTATCATGAGCTTGTTAAGCATGTTTTCAAAATTGTTGAAATATTGGCTCCCTGTTCTATGAAATACAAGGTGCACATAAACACTTATTCCCTCAGTCTCTAATTGAATCTTTGTGCATCCCTCTGTTAGGTTTTCAAAATTATTATGATAGAAATATTGATATAATTAATATTTATTTATTTTTAAACTAATATTTATTAAGCAATTATTATGTGCCAGACACTTACATATGTTTACTATTTGGATAAATTTGGTCACTTCTCCTTTTACACACACACAAACACACACACACACACACATTGTTATATTTGCAATATACTTGCATTTTATTCAGTAGGTTAAAATTATATATAAAAGAGAAATTGGGAACCGGTGTTTTTGAAATTAAGTGAATGAACAGGGAGGCTAAAGAGTAGTAAAACCAATCTGGTATTATTTTATGTTGGCAGTTATATTTTTTCTCCCCCTCAGTGAACCACAAAGAAAGAAGATGGGTATGATATGTACAGAGGTGAAATAGGTTGTCTGTCAGTTGGGGTTAGGCGACAGTCTGTCTGCAAGCCGTAAGATGATCTGCAGAGCACCAGAGGAAAACAGGCAGGATTCCTGGCTTGTAAGAATAGATATTGATCTACCTTAGCCACCTAAACAATGCCTCACCTGTTTGCCTTGTCCATACCTTATTTTACGCAGTCTAATGCTTGTTTTGTTTGACTTTTCTTTTATTTCTCTGGATCTGAGCTTTGATACACTTTGGGGAGTACATAAACACAGTGTTGTACTTGAACATCACCATACTTCTGAGTCCTCTGGTAGTCTAAGAACACCCCTCCTTCTTGAATAGCTCTGTTATCTAAAATTATAAAGCAGAGCTAAATTATTAGTCAGCATACAGAAGTGGCTGATCCAGCAGCCTAGTGTCCAATAACACTGAATGTAAGATGCTGCTAATTACTTCCCTATAGTCCTCATTTAAAATTTCTTAAATTTCAACTAGTAAAAGACTTTATTATTATTAATTCTTTCTTTCCCCAGCAGATAGTTGAAAGATAAGTTATAGAGCATCTGGAATTCTATCCACTTATTTTGGAGCAAAAAAAAATGTTACTATGTACTGCCTCAAGCACTAATGAAATACAAAACTACACTCAGCTTCCCAGTAAACTATAATATAAATATTTTACCAGCACTTATTATTAGTTTGCCATTTCCTGCTGACAGCTATTCCAACTTTGCCAGCAGGCACTGGGTCTCACAATTGTATTATGTTTTGAACAAATAGCGACAAACAAAAATTCTCACAAAATAAATGAACAAGATTTCTTGGGGGGGGAGAAATGATTCCAAATGTTAAATGAATATTTCTTTTAAACTCTGACATGTAATGTTATTTAATTTTCATATTGTGCCTTTCACTTTTACTGGAAAACAATTAAGTTAATGAGGAACTAAATAACATGCACTCAGAGCTAATTTAATATTACTGGTTGTCTGACTTTAAGTTTGTTTTTTAACTTTCTGCTATTCTAGAGCAGCCCATATCATAATACTTTTACTGATAACGGAGGACTAGGACTCTGGTTTTCAAATGAATCAATTTAAAGATCAGCAGAGAATAAAAGCAAGTATTTTAGAACCACAAAATGAAAAGGTTCACATAAAACTGTTTTTTTTTCCTCTATGCTGTCAAGGAACACCATAAAACATAGCAACTGATGAAATCCAAAGATAATCAAAACGTGTCTTGGTTTTAAAGTGGTGTGACCTTCTAAAGACCTTATGTCAATGATAATCACTTCCCTGAAAACACCATCTACCTCTTTGCTCTACTCTTGCTTCATTATGATCAATTGGATAAAATACAACTTTTATTAAACCAAACCCTCAACCTACTCTGCATTTGAGCACTTGCAACTAAAGGCAGTCGGAGAAAAAAAATACAAAACAATGCTGACCTCACCTTAAATTTAGAATCACACAAGTGGCTCCTTTAAGCTGTCCAGCAATCACACTATATTTTTCGAGCTCCTTCCTAAAACTTAGATGATTATTTTATATCTTCTCTCATTGAATCTCCCATAATTATTTCCCCATCCTTATCCTAAGTTGTTGACCATGATTTCCACTTTACTAAGAAAATTGAAGTAAACAGAAGAGACTTCGAGTGAACTTCTCTACTAACATCTATTGACCTAAGTGTATTTGTGCTAATCTACTTGAACTCTTATTTCCATGCTCCTAAGAAAGTGTAGCCCTCAATTTTTGTGCTAGATTCAGTTCCCTTCCCACCTACTTTGAGATGTGGCTCCAGCAACTCTCTTTCTTGCCCTACACATATTTTTCTTTCTTGCACCACACATATTGCCCTTACTGGATGATTCACATAGCACATAAACATGTTGCAGTCACCTCCATTTCCAAAAGCCTCCCTTTTGACTCCACTTTCCATTTTCACTTATTCCCTTGACAATCTTTCCTCTTCTCAAATTTCTTTTACAACGAAATTTATTGAAAATAGATGTGTATTAGTTTGTTTTCATGGCTGACAAAGACGTACCCAAGACTGCGTAATTTAGAAAGGAAACAGGTTTAATTGACTCATTATCACACAGCTGGAGAGCCCTCACAATCATAGTGGAAGGTGAATGAGGAGCAAAGTCTTATCTTACATGGTGGCAGGCAAGAAAGCTTGTGCACAGTACCTCCCATTTATAAAACCATCCAGTATCGCGAGACTTATTCACGACCACAAGAACAGTATGGGGAGACTGCCCCCATAATTCAATTTTCTCCACCTGGCCCAACCCTTGACACATGGAAATTATCACAATTCAAGGTGAGATTTGAGTAGGGACACAGCCAACCCATATCAAGATGCTTCTACATGCAGTTTTCAATTTCTTTCCTTTTGTTCTTTCTTGAATCCATTCCAAAGAAATTTTCAGCACCAAAATTTGACTGAAACTGCTTTTATCCAGGTTATCCATGAACTCCAAGTTGCTAAATTCAATGATCAATTCTAAGTCCCCATTACTTGAACCCTTGTTAACATTTGACAAAATGGATTACTGTCTCCTTAAAACACTTTCTTTGCTTGGCTTCCAAAACAATAAACTTAGTATTTGTATGTTTTTCCTATCTCTTTGGATGCTCCATCTTCTTAGATTTTTTTTTTTTTTTTTTGTAGTTTCCCCCAATTTCCTTGGCTTCTAAATGTCATAGTGTCTCTAGGCTCAGAACTCACATCAATTCTTTTTTCTATGCTTAATAATTATTTTCTTGAATTTCATCCCTCTGAAGGCTTTAATTATCATTGATACACTGACATAATATGTAAGAATATTTAACATGATAATATACAAAATATACACATACCTTATATAAAATATAGAAAATAGTATATTTAAATCTATACATATATAAATGTCATCATATTTCTTTTTTTTTCTTTTTTTTTTGAGATGGAGTCTTACTCTTGTTGCCCAGGCTGGAGTGCAATGGCGCCATTTTGGCTCACTGCAACCCCCCGTCTCCTCGGTTCAAGCGATTCTCCTACCTCAACGTCCTGAGTAGCTGCGATTACAGGTGAGCGCCACCATGGCCAGCTACTTTTTGTATTTTTAGTAGAAACGGGGGTTTCACCCTGTTGGTCAGGCTGGTCTTGAACTCCTGACGTCATGATCTGCCTGCCTCAGCCTCCCAAAGTGCTAGGATTACAGGCGTGAGCCACTGCACCTGGCCCATCATATTTATTTTCTAAATTCCATTATTTATAGCTGCCCATAAAATATCTCTACTTGCATAGCAAATACACATCTTCAGTTCAACATGTGTAGAAGTAACTTTCTGTTATTCTCCCACAACCTGTTCTTCGCCTAGTCTTTTCCTTTGCAGGGACAGGCAATTCCTTTCATCCAACTGCTCTAACAAAAATTATTATTTATTTATTTATTTATTTATTTATTTATTTTGAGTCAGAATATTGCTCTGTTACTAGGCTGGAGTGCAGTGGCGCGATTTTGGCTCACCGCAACCACCAACTCCCAGGTTCAAGCGATTCCCCTGCCTCAGCCTCCCCAGTAGCTGGGATTACAGGCAGGTGCCACCACGCTGGCTAATTTTTTTTGTATTTTAATAGAGATGGAGTTTCACCATGTTGGCCCTGATGGTCTCAATCTCCTGACCTCGTGATCCGCCCACCCTGACCTCCCAAAGTGCAGGGATTACAGGCGGGAGCCACTGCGCCCAGTCACCAAAATTCTTTAGACTTATCTTTGGCTGTTAACTTTAACTTAACACCTACTTTATCATTAGCTTTTGTTCCTGCTGTTTTCAAAATTCATCTACTTCTTACCACTATTATTGCCATAATTCAGGTTGCCAGATTTATTACAATAGGCTACTTTCTGCCCTTGTCTTTCTTTAGGTTTTCTTCAACTGGTAGCAAGTGTATGTACAAATCTAACATGGGTAATCTCATTTTTCTGCTCGACCTCATTATTTTTTTTTCCATCTCACTCAGGCTATGAGCCAAATTCATTGCAAAGATAGGCAAGATCCTACTTACCTTTCTGACTTTGGATTCATTTACTCTGTTCCTTCACTGCTTTGTCTGGGCACTTTTGCCTCCTGTTTCTCAAGAATACTCAAAACTGTTCATGCTTCAGGAAATGTGCATTTCCTGTTCTCTCTGCTGGGAACACTTCCTCTTCTACAGCCATACCAACATACACACATGCCTCCTTTCCTTTATGTAGATACAAATGTATCTTTCCCTGACCCACTATCAAATATTCAACCACTCCTTCATGCTTCTTATGACCTTTCCTGTTTTATTTTTCTTCTTACCATTGAACTAACATATATATTTTTAATTTATCTTGTTTATTTTTGTCTCTCCCACTAGAATGCATGCTCCATGATGTCAGTAATTTTGTTGTTTTTAAATCTTATTTTGTCAGTGATAAACTTCTTTGTTTAAAATACTTGAAATCATAATTGGAAGGAATGTGTGAATATGTCTTTCATGTCTAGACCTTTGCACCTATTTTTCCCTTGGTGCTGTGTACTTTTACTCCTTTTTCAACTTTCAACCTCTGTCCTTGAAGTCTCAGCCCAGATGTCACTTTCTTAATAAAGTCTTCTGACCACTTCCATCAACTGCAGGCTTGGTTAAGTGACACACTTACACCTACGCTGACACCATACATTGTAAAAATATCTTTTTATTTTTCAGCCTCTCATTACAAGAGATTTTAAATTTATTGCAGGCAGCGTGTTTGTCTTATTCTGTTTTCTATATGCACCATATAATTTAGTCCCCAAGTTGTGAACAAACATTAGTAAGTGTCTACTATGCTAGACTGACCCCAGGCATGAGACTTGAACAAGGGCTGTGTCTACTTTGTTCATGCTTTTATTTTGAGCTTGTGCATAATAAATACTTAACACATGGATGTTTAATAAGTGCAATTTTACATTGTAAAACTAAAAATGAAAACATACTCTTTGGCACATAAATAAATGCTATTTCTTCCTATAATCTTTAATGGTAAGACTCAAGAGGATTTCAAGAACCATCATCTAATAAACATATTCTGTTAACATGAAGTAGCCATATCACACTGTCCTAGATTTTTGGTAGTTTCCATCATAAAAATATATATTTTTTGATTCTTGTTTCCTTCTAAGAGCCTGAGAATGTTTTTCATGAAAAAGTTGTATTCTTCCAGGACATTTTGAGAAAAATCCTTTTCCCAAAAGCTAATATGAAAAAGGCTGATTTTTTGTCAAATATACTTGTTTAATTCTTCAGTTTTAGTAGACAAGTTTTTATTTTGTTATTACTGTAGCATTTTAAGAAATATCCAATTTTTTTCTCTCTCAGCTACATACTGTACGTCTGTAGAGTAAGGGGTAAGGAGTAAAGAAGACAAAGTAGAGAATCTAGAGAAACTAAGTGGCATTAAAAATTTATTTTCACCAACTTCCTGTTATTTGCATAACATGAAAACCATCATAGCACTCAGTTGCAGGTATCGGATTTGCTGTTGTTCTGTTCTCAAGTGCAAGTAATTGCCGGATGAATAAACATCCTCCCTACATTCATACAAACATTTCCCACACACACACAATCACTTCCTACAGCTCCTAGTCTAAAATTATAATTATATCAAATTTTTATGTTAAAAGTATATTCTGACTCATAGGTCAGCAGAAGATACATAAATTGCATACATGGTAAGGGACATGCATCCATAATATGTAAAGAATTCTTACAACTCAACAATCATAAACAACTCAATTTTAAAATGTGCAAAATATTTGAATAGACATTTCTCCAAAGAAGATATTCAGATGGGCAATAAGCACAAAGAAGATCCTCAGTCTTCAACATCAATGGTCATTAGAGAAATGCAAATCAAAACCATAATGAATTATCACTTCACCGTACAAGGATGGCTAAAATAAAACAATAACAACAAAAATAACAGTATCGAGAAGGATGTAGAGAGACTGAAACTCATACATCCATAGTGGGATTGTAATGTGGTACAACCACTTTGTAAAACAGCTTGAAAATGCCTCAAAACACTAAAAATAGAATTACCATATGACTCAGCATTTCCACTTCTAGGTTGTACTAAAAAATATATACATATGTATATCCATGCAAAAACATTATTTATAATTGCCAAAAGGTGGAAACAGTATAAATGTTAATCAACAGATGAATGAACAAATAAAATATAGTATATTCACACAAAGAAACAACATTTGGCTAGAAAAATAAATGAAGTACTGATAGATGCTGTGTATCAGTGTCTCAATGTTCAACATGTGTGAACATAAAGGCATTGTGCTTAAATAAACCAGCCACAAATGACCACATACTATATGATTCCATTTATGAGAAATGTCAAGCATAGATAAATCTGTAGAGATACTGAATATATTATTGGCTGCTAGGAGTTGGAAGAGGAGGGAATGAGGAGTGACTGCCAGTGGGTGTGGGATTCTTTTTGGAGTGATGAAAATATTCTAAATTTAGATAGTGGTGGATGGTTGCACACAACCCTATTTGTATACTAGAAACAGCAAATTGTACAGTTTGAAAGGATGAATTTTATGATACATGAATTATATCTCAATAAAGCTATTGAAAACAATATTCTGTGGTTATATGTTTTGACTATAAATACCGTGTACAGCTTAGAAGTGTATACCCCCTTGATTGCATTAACTTTCTAATACAACATTTTGCTTTTCCTAGAGCGTGGTTCATAATTACATTACTTTATATTTGTTTAGTTTTTTTAAGTGACCGTTATTATTTCAGAGCAAACTTTCTACCAAAATTGTAAATCTTGTTTTTTATACTCGAATCAATTAGATAACATATGTATTTCCTTTTATTATTATTGTTTTCTGAATATATCTATTCTTCTAACCCAGATTGTCTTATGGCAGTTTAGTTTAGTTTAATTTAGGCCTACTATGTAGCTGTTTTCCTCAAACATTTTTTTCATCATCCTGGAAATTGCTTTTTTCTCATTCCTAAGTGTGATTCCCTTTTTCCTGGATTTGATATTCATTGACTTATTTCTTTGGTGGAGTACATCCTTTAATACCTTCCTGAGAATGGCTACATAGAAGAAAAATTATTTTAGGAGTTACTTAAAAATGATTGTATTCTACTATCACCCTTGATTGTTAGTCTGGTTGGAAATAATTTTGTCACAGAATTTGAAAATTATTGCTCCATTGTTTTCCACCTTCTTTTAAGAGTGATGCTATTGAGATGTTAGATACTATTAGATACTATTATGTTTTTTGATTGTTTGTATATGGTCTGTTTTTTCTCTTTTTCTTTCTCAGGGTTGATTCTTTTTTTTGGATCTTTTTTGTGGTATATATTTTTTTCTTTTCAACTTTTAGATACAAGGAGTACATGTGAACATTTGTTACATGGGAATATTGCATGATGCTGAGGTTTAGAGCACAGATTGCGTCACCCAGGGGAATCAGCATAGTACCCTATAGGTACCTTTTAACCCAGCTCCCCACCCATTCTCTGGTAATCCATAGTGTCTATTGTCTAGATTTTAAAATTCTCTGATGCTATGCATCTTTGGTGTGGGACTTTTTCATTAATTTTGCTGAATTATTGGTTGTTACTTTCAATCTGGAATCTCATGTGTTTCAGGTCTGGGAAATATTTTTGTATTATTGCTCTGATGAGTTTCCTCTCTCATGTTTTTTTATCCCCTGTTTTAGAAATCCTGGTATTTGGTTTTTGACTTTCCTGAGCTGACTCTTTAATTTTAGGATTCCTTTTTAAAAACTATTTTCTATCTCTTTGCCTTTTTGTTATGCTTTCTGAAAGACTTTTTATTATTTCACGTACAGCCCAACTTATGATAGTCTGTTTTGGCACTCTTACTTAATATTTTGGAGAACTCTTTCTTGGTCTTTGAATGCTTCATTCTTGGTTCATTGGTGCAAATATTCACTCATCTTTCTCAGGATATTAATTATAGTAAAATTTTCTTCTTGATTTTGTTTCCTTTTAGTAATACCTTTTTTCTTTTTGTTGTAATTCTCATATTTAATATCAGAATATTTTCATTAATATTTGAGAACTAAAGAGCACCAAAGTGCTGTTTGAAAACTATATGTCTGGGGAGTACTGTGTCGTGAGTTTCACATCAGTTGATAATGTAGGAATTAGGGCACTTCTGTGGGAGATGCCCAAATTTTAGTATTCTTTATGGAGAAAGCTTGCAGTCTCCTACAAGAAGGGACCAATGTGGGTTGTCAGCAAAGAAGAGGAAGCAGGTATGCAAAGTTTAAATTAACCATTCTCTTTTTAGTTCAGCAACTCATCTTGCCTTTGGCTGTGTTGGATGTCCTTGTATGTAGTCTAGCAAGTCAGTTTCTACCATCCTAGTCTATCTGCAACTTCTAAATTTCATTGACATGTTTTATCTTATTTCTTTTCTCAGCCCATTATTCTTGTCATTAATAAGGTTTCTGAAGGGAGCAGAAATACACACATGAATTCAATCAAGGAAACATGCATGTGTTAACATGAAAGTTATCAGTTATTTTAAGAAATGAAATAGTTTTGAGCATCATCATCATCATTCAGAAATATGTATTGAAAATTTTCTGAGTGTAAAATCATGTTCTGGGCAATATAGTGATGCTAAGGAACAAACATATCATCCTTGTTTTAAGGATTAGAATGACCAAAGTATTAGAACATAAATAATTATAATAAGTAAACATATGAGTGTTATGAGCAGTGACACTAGAGTTAGACTGTTTAGGTTTAATCTTTAATTATTAATTGTGATCTTGGACAGATTACTTAAGCTCTTTACATCTTAATTTCCTCATTTATAAGGAGAATGTATTAATGCCACCTATTGCTAAGGACACCGAGAGTTAACAATAAAAAAAACCTGTTATTATCATATTCCTTAATAACAGAGTCCTGATTTTGTTATGGATGAGAACACAGAAAAAAAAAATCTGTATAACCTCATAGACCCTTACAGCTAGCTGTGACATTGTGACACAGTTGTGGCCAAATAAATTTAAGTAAAAGTCAGTAGGGTGAGGCTTCTAGTAAAGTTTGTTAAAGCAGGAGGGTTCTCCTGGCACGTGCTTCTTTCTGTTTTCCTTTCCTTTTGCTTGTCTGAAGTGTTGGATTTTATAACCAGGCTCCTTTGGATTTGAAATTTTCTATTCAGCCTTTCTTATGCCGTTTTTAATCTTGTGTTTGTCAAACGTAATTCTACTTGGTAGAACCAGGGAATGCTTCCCAAAGAAGATGAAGTGAACTAGGTGTCAATGTCTGAGGAGATGTTAGTGAGGTAGACAAGATGAGTAAGAAAGCTCCAGATACAGGGACTGAACATGCAAAGTGGCAGAAATGTAAGAGCTTTTGGCAGAAGATGAAGCTGGAGAAGTAGTCAAATGCAGTATCACAAAAAGCCACAGAGGACATTGTAAAAGATTGGACTTTTCTTGGAGAAGATGATGAGATATTAAAGTATTTTGAGCCAAAGTCAGAAGATCAAATTTGCATCCTTGATAGGAATAATTCTGGCAATGGTATGGATATTTGCTAGGAGGTGATTCAAAGCACATAAACAAGCTAGATAGCTTTTGTAGTAGGCTAGGCTACACATTTTTCATGAGGCCCTAAACTAAGGTGCTGGCAATGGGTGTATTGAAAGGCACTTAAAAAGAAATTTAGAAAAAAGATATGATAACATTTTGATTTTATGCATTGTAGGTAGGGAAAGGAAGAGGTTTAGCATGACTTCTAGGGATAAGAAAATAAATAAATAAAAGACTATAAATTTAGTTTTATGAAGTTGATTTTGAGATACTTTATGATATTCAGATGTCAAAGCCTAATGAGTCTTTGAACTCAAAGAGAGATCTAGACTGAAGATGAATATTTGGTAGTGATTAGTAAATATGTAGTATATCAAGCTATGAGTATGGATAAGACCATGCAATGTAGCAGGCTTTGTAACACTCCAGTTCATATTCTCTAGTTTCATCTCTGAATTCATTTGTAGTCTCAATGGTTAGTTTTTATTGTCACTGACAGGTTTCTACTTCAAGCTCTTGAATCTCTGCATCTCTGACCAAGAGCTTTTTCCAATGCCACAAGAGCTTGCTCAGACATCATAGAGGGTAGCAGGAATTTAATGTCCTTATGGGCAACCTTAAGCAATGAGCATGGGAGGCAGGCGATAAATGCACAAGTTCTCTCTCAGTTGAACAATTCTGAGACATACTTTACATGATACGTTAAAGAGTTTTTAATGGATTCAGCTTCAATTTCCCACAGTGGAAACCCATTCATGAACATATTATTTTATGTTATGCTTTTTCCACTTTTTATTTGTGCTTTCTGGCATTGCTAACAAAATAATTTGTTTGCCTATAAGTAGCTGACTTAGAGTCTGCTATAGTGGAAGCCAAATTAAGATACAAAAGAAAAATAGAGTAATAAACAAGAAAACCTAAGATGGAACTGTAAGAAGTACAAATTACAGGATGGGCAAAGAAAGCAGAGCCTATGAAGGAGGCTAGGAAAGTGCAGGAGGAATGGCAGGAGAAACATGGATTCCAAGGCCAATGGAGAATTTCGAAAATAAGAGGTTAGTTAGCCTAACCATGCTGAGGTCAAGAAAAGTGAGGTCTAGAATGATGTAGCTGACCAAAATGAGATAAATTTCACTGGAGTGTAGTAAGAAGTGAGAGACCCGCCTGGTTGTTGAAAATAAATTAAGTTGAGCAGCGTATTTTTAACTGCATTAGCCCAATAAGGCACAGGTTGTAGGTCCTATAAGCTTTTTAGAAACCTTCCGAAATGTTTGAGACACAGATTCTAGTACAAATGTCTACCCATACTCCCCACCAAGTGACCAGTTTTCCTCCAGAGACAATACAAGTTACCAGTTTCATCTGTGAAGAATTTTCACACAAACTCTAAGGAGTTTGCACCTAATTCATTTGGAAAATTGGGAGCCATTGAAGGTTTCTGAGAAGAGAGGCATGATGACATGGGCTTCAGGATAAATTAGAATAATAAAAGGCTGGAGTCAGAGATATTGGCTTCAAGGACGAAGAATGCTAGTTGACTACACGAAGGCTGAAGCATGAACCCAGAGAAGAATAGGGACTTGAACAAAGCAACATGAAAAGTAAATAGCTTAATTGGCTGGAACCACTAAGGCCAACAAAAGAAAGTTGGTTGGTGGCAAATTGTCATTCTGTACTCTAAGGAAGAATTTTCTAAAACGAAGAGCTGTACAGAAAAATAGAAAAATTATATGGTGGTAATATCTTTCCCATCATTAGAAGGAATCAGACAGATGATGGGTACAACTTCTTAGTAATGTTATATACTAGGAAGTTGGACTAAATAGCTTAAATGAACTTATAATTCCCAGATTTTGTTTTCATTATTTTTTTGTTTACTTGTTAATATTGCAAATGTGATTAATGCTCCTAATTCTTCTAGAGCATGTCTACTCATTTAAAGTGAGATGGAGTATTTCTGAAATAATTGGGGACATAGAGTAATTTAGAATCCAGTTTAATACTTGAGACAGTGTATATTTCTTTTCTTTTCCTTATTTTTTTTTGAGATGGAGTTTCATTCTTGTTGCCCAGGATGGAGTGCAGTGGTGTGATTCGCCTGTCTCAGACTACCAAGTACCAGGGATTACAGGCATACACCACCACGCCCAGCTAATTTTGTATTTTTAGTAGAGATGGGGTTTCTTCATGTTGATCAGGCTGGCCTCAAACTCCCAACCTTAGTTGATCTGCCTGCCTTGGCCTCCCAAAGTGCTGGGATTACAGGTATGAGCCACCTCGCCAGGCTGACAGTGTATATTTCTGAATAAATTTATCCAATAAAAATAATTAGACTTTCCTAAATTTTGCTAGGTTTAATATTAATAGAATTTCTCATGGTATACATTAGATATAATTCTTATTCTTCTTAGAATTGTGGTCATATCCTCAAATTATAAATATTTTAGAAAAAAATCTAGGAAATACCCTTCTTGACATCAGCCTTGTCAAATAATTTATGGCTAATTTCAGAGCAGTAAACAGACAACCTTACAGAATGAGAAAAAAAATATTCACAAGCCATCCATCTGACAAAGGCCTAATATCCAGAATCTGCATAGAACTTAAATCAATAAGCAAAAACCAAACAATCTCATTGAAAAGTGGACAAAGGACATGAACAGGCACTTTTCACAAGAAGATACACAAATGACCAACAAACATATGAAGAAATGCTTAACATTACTAATCATCAGAGAAATGCAAATGAAAACCACAATGAGATACCATCCCACACTAGTCATAATGGATGTTATTAAAAAGTTTAAAAAAATAATAGGTGTTGGCAGAGCTGCAGAGGGCGCTTATACACTGTTGGTGGAAATGTAAATTAGTTCAACCATCGTGGAGAGCAGTGTGGAGATTTTTCAAAGAACTAAGAGTTGAACTACCATTTGACTCAGCAATCCCATTACTGGGTTTGTACCCCTGCAAACATAAATTATTCTGCTAAAAAAACACCTCCACCTGTATGTTTATTGCAGCACTGGTCACAATAGCAAAGACATAAAATCAACTCAGGTGCCTGTCAATGGTGGATTTCATAAAGAAAAGCAGATATGCATACACTGCAGAATACTACACAGCCATAAAAAGAACAAAATCATGTCCTTTACAGCAATGTGGATGCAGCTTGTGGCCATTATCCTAAACAAACTAATGTGGAAACAGAAAACCAAATACCACATCTTCTCACTTACAAGTAGGAACTAAATGTTTGTGGATAAAGAGATGGAAACAATAAACACTGGGAAATACTAGAAGGAAAATGGAGGGAGTGGGGCAAGGGTTGCAAAACTACTTATTGGGTACTATACTCACTTCCTGGGTGACAGGTTCAATTGTACTCCAAACCTCAGCTCATGCAATATACCTTTGGAATAAACCTGCATGTGTACCCCCAGAATCTAAAATAAAAGTTAAAAAAGGAAAAAACAAATGGTCAGATGATATTTAACACATAGTGGTGGATCATCAACTAAAATGAAGTTGTAAAAGTATTTTCTTTACAATGACAACAGTATCATTCTGTGAAAAAACAAGCTTACAATTACTAAAGCGATTTTTTTTTTCTTGAGATGGAGTCTCTCTCTGTTGCCCAGGCTGGAGTGTAGCTGGGTGATCGTAGCTCACTGCAACCTCAGCCTCTCGGTTCAAGGGATTCTCCTGCTTCAGCCTCCAGAGTAGCTGGGATTACAAGTGCCCGCCACCACGCCCAGCTAAGTTTTTGTATTTTTGATAGAGACCGGGGGTTTCACCGTGTTAGCCAGGATGGTCTCGATCTCCTGATCTCATGATCTGCCCTTCTCGGCTTCCCAACATGCTGGGAATTACAGGTGTGAGCCCCCGGCGCCTGGCTGAGAAGAGCAAATGTTATAAAGGAAAGATAATTCTTGAACTGACAATCCATTTGTTTATATTTATCATGTAATTGCCTCACCTCCTGCAATACTTTGTGAAGTAAAGGATTGAAGAAATTAATTGGATTAATTCGGTCAAAGTAGTTGCCAATTTTTATTTAAATTGCTTCCAAAGGTCTTCTACCAGGTGAGAGGGTGGGTGGGTGAAAAGACATTATTTGTCCTCCTGCCCTGGGAGTATATCAGAACCTCAGCTACAATGTGTAGGGGATAGGTTTGTGTGGGTATGGGGGAGATGGGGCATGCATATATTATGTAAAATGTTCCCAGGGGATTCAGATTCTTCTGTCCTTACCATAATCCTGGTTAGGGCCAATGCGAGCTTGAATTTTACTTTACAGTAGCCATTTAACTCATCTTTTCAACTGCCTTATATCAACCTAGCACTCCTACTCCCCCCCCCCCCCACTTCTTCATTTTTGGAAGGGCAAGTGATTATGATGAAATGAGACATTCTGTAGTAAAAAGGATACAGTTTTAAGTACTTTTAAAACATTTCAAAAGCAATACAATTAGCTAAGCACTTATGTTTTATTAGTAATAGCAAGCAAAATTAATAAGTAAATTCAGCTAAAAATGATTATGTGTCAAAGTGTATAGTTTTTACATTGACATTTCACATAATCTGACTTTGCTTAGAAGAGAAATCACTAGGCTGTTAAAATTACTTTTAAAGAGCTGTCAAAATTAGAAAACCTGCTGTCAAAAATATGATGAGAAAAGTTTAAAAATGGTAAAGTATGTTGACTTAGACAAAAACATCACCTTCATGAAGGAAAACTTGAATATTTATCATTGTCTTCAAAAGGGATGATCTTATCTCCCTGAAATTGGACATCTTGTTTTAAAAATTTCCATTCTGACACTTGTGTTTTTGTTTTCATAGCAACATGAATGAAACCATTTATACTGGTACCAAATGAGAACATCTTTAAGTGCTAAAAAATACTAAAATATTAATGCCATCTACAAAATAAAACAAAATAAATATTGGTAAAAACAAATATAGATGGTATAGTCTTATTTTTAGCTACTTTTATTTTATATATATAAATACTAATTAAGTAAGATATTTTAACTAATAAAAGAATGTAAATATGTATTCTGGAAATTTTGCTAGAAATTTTATATTTTTATTCTGCCTATTTAAATTATAAGCCATAACAGATGCTCAATTATATGCCAATGAGAATTTGAATTCCAAAATAGTTTAGTTTTGAGACTTTACACTAAAATTCACTTAAAGATTGATTTTTCTATCTCTATCACAATGTAATTACAGAAGAGATAAATATTAGCATTGCATTTGAGGACAGATAGGTTAGTAAAACTAAAGCCTCTTTTAAACTCTTTCCATTTTACAATGAGCAAAATATATCAATAATTTAAATCTCAGAATGTTCCATTTCTCTTTGAAATAGAGAGCCAATAGATTCTCCAGAATAACCTAAGCATTTAATTGTCAATTCTCAATAAAAATGCATAGGTGTTTACATCTAGATGAATAAAATGTGTGAATATGAAATAAAACACAAGATTTTCCCCCTAGTTTTCTTCATTTACTACAAATAATGTAGGACTTTAATGTTGATATGCTGAGGAACTACTCTACCGCCAGTGTATCTTTGTTGTGTGATCTTATGTGTTTGCATTCTTCTCCACATGTAAAATGCAATCGTAGTTACCACCCCATCTAGTACATTCACAAAAATCATATGAATATTAGTACACAAATGATTGTAATGTACTTTGTAAATGTTTAAATAGCTCTATTTTGTTTATAGAGAAGAAATTCAAAATACAGATATAGCTACAATGGGACGAACTATTTGAACTAGAATTAGAGAAGAGAAAAATTTTCCTTGCAAAAAATAACATTATAATTATCCATCTTGAACAAAGAATATTACTGCATGGCATCTACTATATTACTGCTTATGTGAAAAAATTTGGGGGCTGGCTACTAAATTTTCTGATTTTCAAATAAGTTAATATTTTATCACCACTATATTTAATCATCAAAGTTTTTAACATTAAATTTCACATCCACGTGACACGTGTATCCTAAAACATGCAAGCTAAAGAATAAAAATGCTTATAAACATTGGAACAAATAAGTATGACTTTTAATGAAATTGACCTAAAATGCCAGCATATTTTTAGGGGATGTCAACTAAATAGAAAATTAAGTTTGAAGCTAGCAAATCTAAACACAGCTGAATGTGACTATATAAATCTTATTGTTCTCAGAAACATGTTAATATGCCCTTATTAAACAAATGGATAAGAAATTATAAATTACAGTTCTATCCAGTAATACAAAGTACAATATGTGTACATTGGAGAAAAGTTTGTGTTGCTATGGGAACTTTGGTTTTTGTTTATATTATATGAGAAACTATATTATGTGCCTTAGTTCACCTTAATGACTACCTTCATATATTGCTAATTATACTGTTTTCCCTCTTTCACTCTGATGATTAACTCCTTAAGGTTAATATTGCTCATCTTTATTGAGTTAGTTCATATTTTCCTTGAATACAGAAATATGAACTTACATTTAACTTCATTTGTGAAAATTGCATTATGCATGCCACCATCACCTATTCATTACATTATGTAAAAGGAGCTTTAGTTTCTATGAGATTTGCAAAATTACGTTTATGAAAATTATAAGCTTGACCTTGTTTGCCTATGGAAACAACATTTCCAAATTGTGGAAATAAAATTTGTGAACACATTTTTGTTTTGGGCACAAAAATGTATAATTTTCTTATTCAAAATCTCCTACAGCATTTTAAATGAGAAAACCTAAACTATTAAGAAAAAAATCATTCACATTTTCAATGCATAGGCAAAGACACATTGAAATATTCATTATATATGTGCAGAATTCCCTGAGTTAGTAGAACTCTACAGAGCCAGTAACTAAGTGAATGCATTACACTATCAATATTAGGACTTTTTTTTTTTTTTTTTTTGAGGCAGAAGTTCAAGCAATTCTTCTGCCTCAGCCTCCTGAGTAGCTGGAATTACAGGTGCCTGTCACCACACCCAGCTAATTTTTCTATTTTTAGTAGAGATGGGGTTTTGCCATGTTGGTCAGGCTGGTCTTGAACTCCTGATCTTGTGATCCACCAACCTCGGCCTCCCAAAGTGCTGGGATTATAGGTGTGAGCCACAGCACCAGCCAGGACATTTTTTTTTTTAAGGCTTATGAAACTATTATGTATGATACTCAAGAGATGGGTACACAACAACATGCATTTGTCAAAATCCATAGAACTTCATAGCACAAAGATTGAATTTAATATATGCAAATTAAAAAATCATTTGGAATGTTGGGAATTCCCAGAATGAAATGCATACTGTGACAAAAGAAACTAACTGCATAACATGTACAAAACAATCTCACCAAAAAAGTGGGGAGAAAATGATCTGGCTTAAGGAAGTTTGAAAATGAGTGGAGTCTGTAGGACTAACAGCAAAGAAACTTCACATAAGTATTGAACTTTAGTTGATATTTGCTTTCCATAGTAGAATGGGTTAACAATTCTAAAATCACTATACATGCATATTAGAATTGAACATTTAAGTCAATAGATATTTGAATGATGGAAGTAATTTTCTCACTGTTGAAACTAAAGGAGACAGACAGATGAGAGATGTCTAGAATGATCCATTGGGTGATATAAACATCAGCATAAACTCATTTTTAGCTTAATACAGACTCAGATGGATATACCTAGAAACATTTATAGATATAAGTCTATACAAAGATCAGTATACTCACATATATTTCCTACCCTGTTAGTTGAGAGGGCCTAGAAACAAGGATACTCAGTAGCAACAAACATACCTGACAGTCAAATACTGGTTTCTAGAATTATCAAGTTAGAGGAACTAGGGCTTCTTAAAGAAAGGCCCGATTCTTGGACTGAAGCAGAGAACATTCAAGATGTATGTAGAGTCAGAAAATAAGAAAGTGCTGAAGACAAACACACACACACACACACACACACACACACACACTCTCTCTCTCTCTCTCTCTCTCTCTCTCTCTATCTCTCTCTCAAGGATGTGAGTAAGTTAAAAGGAAACATAAGAGTTCCCAATGGCCAAAGCTGGAATGATTTGAGCAATAAAATAAATAAAATAGTATTGGATTATAGCCAAAAGTATAAGATAAATATCCAGGAATCCATATTGATATAAATAAATCAGTAAAGAGACAAATGAAGAATAAATAAATCTCCTGTGCTAATAATTTACGTAGATATTCTAACTTCAAGAAGATGGAACATAATTCTTCTCTGTCCATAAGTGTGAACTTGCATAGCAACTTCCTTCCAAGGGGTACAGTATGTAAAGGGGCACAAAAGAGTAACTTTATAGCAGGGAAACCTGACTAACAGCCAAGTGATCAAGATTAACATTAACAGTGACAACTCATGTTGATAATACCTACTCTTTATATGAAGTGATGAAAATGACAATTAACTTCTGTGCTTTTCATCTCCAAAACACATAATTCTAGTGTAATTGTAAGAAAAACACAAGACAAATTCCAAAAGGGGGGACATTGAAAAAAATACATGAACAGTACTGCTCCAAACAGTCAGGGTCATTGAAAATTTGTCACAGCCAAGAGGCACCTGACAACATGTGACAAATTAATGTAGCATCTTGAATGGAATCTCAGTGTCAAAAAGATCATTTGATGAAAACTAAGAAAATCTGAATAAAATATAGATTTTAGTTAATAATACTTTATCAATATTTATTCATTAATTGTGATAAATGTATCACACTAATAAGATGCTTATAGTAGAAGAAACAATACAAAGTATATGGGGATTTTCTGTATTACCTTTACAACTTTTTAGTAATATCTAAAACAATTCTAAATAAAACGTTTATTTAGACAAATCCTTATTAAGCACTCTACTTGATACCATTCCTGCATTCTACAATGCCAGACTGAGTTTTCCAATTTTTATTTTCAGTGAACCTCTAGTTCTACAGTTCTGGGTCAGTCAGAATCAACTCTCGCCATCTTAAGGATAATGTGAGAGCAACTTAAGGTGACAGAATCAATTGCTTCAGGTTGTCTTTGCAAAAATCCCTGGTGTTATATATCTGTCTTGTCTGTCCTATTTGTCTACCCCAGCTGCTATGTAACTTTTCATTGCTTGTTTAGTTGTCATTGAATATTTGCCATGATCTGCATCTACAGCTCAAATAGTGACTATTTGCAGACTTCGAATGCATCATATCATTTATTTAAGTAGGACTGTTTGTGTGTGTATTTGTGTGTTTGCATGCACGCACAGATGCACGCACATGAACATTTTGTCAATGCTTTATTTTAATTTTTGTTTTTAATTTTTATAGACTCAGGAAGTGCTTATACAGGTTTCTTATTAGGATATATTATGTAGTGGTGAGGTTTGGGTTTCTGGTATATTCATCATCCAAATAGTGAATATGGTATCCAATATGTAAATTTGTAACCCTCACCTTCCTCCTATCCTCCCTCCTTTTGGAGTCACCAGTGTCTATTATTTCCCTCTGTGTGTTCATTTGTACCCACTGTTTAGTTCCCACTCATAGGTGAGAACATGAGGTAATTTGATTATCTGTTTCCAAGATATTTCCCATGCTTTATTTAAAGTAGGTCTCTTTCCAACCTCCCTCCACAACGAACCCCTACCACCAATTTGAAATATTTTGTTCTGATTTTTATCATCTCAACTTTGCTAAATAGATTTGTATCACTCTATGTTTTCATATAAAACCTTATGCCACAGTTTATTAAATTCTTGACATGAACAAGAAGAAATTTATTGCAAGTACTGTATGCTCCAATATTGTTTCACTTCACATTATATTTTTTATTTTTATTATGTTATTATTATTATCACAATATTATTTGCAACATTGACTGGTATTTGTCACATATTTGTAAATGACATGTTACCAGTAATTTTTAAATTTTGAAATAATTTCAAATTTACAGCAATGTTGCAAGAATATTATAGAACACTCCTAGATATTCTTTTCCAAGCTTTACAAATTTAAAAAATTTTAATGATTGCATTGAAGAGAATACATTACTTAGGAATAAATTTAATCAAGGTGGTGAAAGGTGAAAGTTATGAACACTGAAAACTGTGAGATATTGAAGATGACAGAAATAAAATGGAAAGCTATCCTATGTTTATGGCCTGGAAGAACTAAATATATATATATATTTTAAATTTCTAACATATTTTGATTTAAAGGTTTTTTTTTTCTTTAAGTTCTGGGATATATGTGCAGATCTTGCAGGATTGTTACATAGGTATACACATGCCACAGTGGTTTGCTGCCTCCATCTCTGCATCACCTACATTAATATTGTTAAATGTCCTTACTACCCAAAGTGATCTGCAGATTCAATGCAATTCTTATCAAAATTTCAATGCCACTTTTCATAGATACAGAGCAAACAATCCTAAAATTCAAATGAAACCACAAAAGGCCCCAAGGAGCCAAAGCAATCTTGAGAAAGAAAAAAAAAAATTAGCTGGTGACATTATACTTCCTGATTTCAAACTATATTATAAAACTATACTAATCAAAACAGGATGGTACTGCTCCCAAACAGATTAACAGACTAATGAAATCGAATTGAGAGCTCAGAAATAAACTCACACATATATGGCCAACTAATTCTTGCCACAGTTTAAAGAATATACGATGAAGAAAGAATAGTCTCTTCAATAAATAGTGTTGGGGAAACTGGATATCCACAAGAATGAAACTGAACTCTTATCTTACACAATCCACAAAAGTAGCTCAAAATGGATTACAGATTTGCATGTAAGACCTGAAACTATAAACTTCTAGAAGAGAACATAGGGACAATGTTTCTTGACATTGGTCTTGGTAATGAATTTTTGGATAGGACAACAAAAGCACATGCAAAAAAGGCAAAAACAGACACATGAGATTATATCAAATTAAAAATCTTTTGCACGGGAAATGGAACAACCAATGGGATGAAAAGGACACCTACAGAATGGAAGATAAGATTTGCAAACTCTATATATAAAATAAAGAGTTAACATTAACAAAAATAAGGAGCTTATACAATTCAATAGCACAAAAACAATTAACTCATTTAGTAAATGAGTAAAGAGCATGACTATACATATTCTCAAAGAAAACATACCAATGACCAACAGGTATATGAAAAGGTTCTCAACATCAATGAGCATTAGGGAAATGTATATTATCTCACACTTCTTAGGATGGCTATTATAAAAAATACAAGAGATAAAAAGTGTTGGTGATGGTGTAGTGAGGGTATGTTTCCCTTGTACACTTTGGTGAAAATGTAAATTGGCACAGTCATTTGTGGAAAACACTATGATGATACCTCTGAAAATTAAAAATAGAACTATCATATGGTCTAGCAATCTCACTACTGGGTATGTATCCAGAGAAAATGAAATTAGTATCTAAAAAAGGTATCTGCACTCCCATGTTCATTGCAGCATTATTTACAATTGCCAACATATGAAAGCTACCTAAATGTCTATTGATGGATAAATGGAAAAAGAAATTATGGTATATATTGTATACACAATTGAATATTATTCAGCTGTAAAAAGGAAATCTTGACATTTGTGAAATCATAGATGAACCTGAAAGACATTATGCTGTGTGAAATTAACCAGTCACAGAAAGACAAATTGTATTATCTCATTTATATATTGAATGTAAAAATTTCAGACTCACAGAAGCAGACAGTAGAATGGTGGTTGCTAGAATTTGTTCGGGTCAGAGGTGGAAAAAACAAAGATATTGGTCAAAGGGTACAAACTTTCCGTAATAAGGGGATCTAATGTATTGTGCAATGACTATAATTAATAATACTGTATTGTTTGCATAAAATTTTCTAAGAGATTATATCTTGAGTGTTCATACACAAGGTAATTGTGAGATGATGAATGTATTAATTAGCTTGATTGTGGTAATCATTTCATAATGTATAAATATATCAAATTATCACATTATACATCTTAGATATATACGGTTTCATTTGTCAATTATACCTCAATAAAACTGGAAAAAAGAAAAGTAAATTTAAACACTTTAGTATATTTGTTGTAATACTGTTTTTCTATCTGTGTAACTGTATATATATATATCTATAATTTGTATTTATATGTGATTTATTTTTCTTTTTTTGTTCTCATAACTTTTATTTGAAACATTGTTGATTCTTTACTTAAATGTTTTGTTTTCCAGTTTAAGATAATATTATCTTTCAAGCTATGTATAGTTTACAGCAATTTGGTAAATAATACTTTTGTGAACAAAGGTGGGAGCATTTGCTTTTTGTCCTGATTCCTTCAAAATTTGGAAATCATTTATGAATATTCTTGTGGCAAGATGCGTTATCTGTATAAGTCCAATAAATAGTTGTGATTTAATTTTCTACCCCATCTGAGAGTCAGTTGCATATATTAAGCCTTTTTCTCATTTAAAACTTCAGTAATTAAAGTTGATATCCTAAGAAAAAGATATTCTCTTATGTAATCAAGGTATAGCTATCAAATTTAGAAAATTTAACTTTGATGGAATATTCTTATGATTTTTAACAAAATGTTCCCAATAATGTCTTTTGTAGCATTTTTAAAATACAAGTACGGTATCTAATTCAGGATTACATATGACATTTTATTATCATTTCTTTATTTTAAGCTGGAAACTTTCTCAAGCTTACACAAAATCTTCCATAACAACATTGACTTCTCTCTCTCTCTCTCTCTTACTCTCTTACTCTCTCTCTCTCTCTCTGTGTGTGTCTCTCTCTCTCTCTCTCTTTCTCTGTTTGACAGAGTCTTGCCCTGTCGCCAGGCTAGAGTGCAGTGGTGCAATCTCAGTTCACTGCAACTTCCGACTCCCTGGTTCAAGCAATTCTGCTTCAGCCTCCAGAGTAGCTGAGAGTATAGGCATTCACCATCATGCCCTGCTAATTTTTGTATTTTTAGTACAGATGGGGTTTCACCATGTTGGTTAGGATGGTCTTGATCTCCTGACCTCCTGATCCACCCTCCTTGTCCTCCCAAAGTGCTGGGATTACAGGCAGGAGCCACTGCGCTGGGCAACATTGACTTATTTCAAGACTCTAGGTCAGTTATTTTATATCGTTCCTCAATTTAGATTTTTTTTTATGATTAGACTCAGGTTAAGCACACTTGGCTTGACAACAAAAGTCACACTGTTTTTATGGTTTCATGTCCATAAGCTCATATTGTTGATATTAATTTTGATTCCTTGGTTCAGATGTTGTCCAGTCCTCTGCTCTCTGGTTACTCTTTCCCTTCATGCAGCTAATAGGCATTCTGTAGAGAAACATTTACAAACCATGCAAATAACCTGCTCTTCGTTAAAATTTTATCCCTAGATTCAGCATCCATTGATGATTCTTGTCTGACCCAATCTTAACTATGATGCTTGAAAAATAATGATTTTCTAACTCTATCAATCACTCTCTTCCTATTTGTTAGCCACAGCTTACTATAATGACGATCCCTTTCTTCCTCCTTCCTTCCTTCTATCTATCATCAGTATAGACTTAAGGATTCCTCTTTAATCATTGGGTGACACTCTATTACCACCTTATTTGTTTTGATACTCAAATTTTCCTGGATTTAGCCAAAGGAAGACCCTGTAGGCTGGCTTCTGTGGGTTCTTGACATCACTTTTTAAGCATTATCCCCCTGACACAACAAGATCTTCAGGACTCATTTTGTCCTTCCCCTGACCCTCCCCTGGTAACTTCAGTGGAAAATAGCATTTAGAAAACAAGATCTGGGCAGAAACTGTGTTCATTATTGGTGTGGTATTACTTCTTGACCCCTCCAACAAACAGAGCTATGATATTTATATGCATGTGTGTATGTATGTATCTAAGTAAAGTAAGTTTTCACACTAATACTTCAATTGCAAACCAAACTTAACAAAGTTTCTCTATATTTGCATCTCCCTACCTCCACAGTGGAAATGCTCACTTGCAATAACATCAACTCATTTGTTCAATCATATGTACTACATGAATCACAAACCTACTAAGAAGAGTTCAAGATTTGTTAACAGTTCTGTTTTTGTCTTCACCTGGATTGAGAGTATATAACCAAAGTACTGTGATCAAAAGTTACTTGTATTAGCTCTCACAGTTTTTTCTTTTCAGTGTATTTAGTATTTTTTTATTTGGAATTACAGTTGGGTTCATTTGTTTTTGTTTGCATTAGTTTTAGATGTTTTCCCCATTCTTGCTAAATATTGATTTAGTTTAAGTTTTTGCATATGAAGAATACTTCCAAAATGAAAACTATTCAAAAAGACATACTCAGAACAGTGTTACTTCATTTCATATCCTTTCCATCTGCTTCTTCCCACAACTAAACACAACAGATTTTGATATGTTTTCTTTTTATTATACTTACCCGGTTCAAACTTTATCTCATACTTACTCTATATGGTTTATTTCAGGTGAATGAACCCTGACTGATACATTTTTATCACAGAGTATCTTCAAATAATATTATACCATTTCCCTCCCACCCTTTCTTGTGCCATTTTTGTCTCACATTTTATTTCTACATAAAATTTCAATCAATTTTGTTTCCATGTTTGCCTTACATACTCAACTTTAAGGAAATTACAGAAACCTTTAAAAGGAAGAGTACATTTGCCAAAATATTTGCCCTTTCAAGTACTCACCAGTCTTTTACATAGGTAAAAGTTTCTATTTGTGTATATATGTGTGTAATGTGCATGTATGTATACATACACATTACATTACATATATATATACATGCACATTACACACATATATACACAAATAGAAACCTTTACCTATATAAAAGCAAACTATATATACAGTTTGCTCCCTGAAATCTTTTATTAACTTAAAAAATATAGATTAACTCTTTGCCTGAAGAAATATACATTTTCCCTTAATCTTGAAGGATTTTTTTTCTGGGGATACAGAATTCTAAATTGAAATTATTTTTGTTTGTTTTTTTTCTTTCAGCATTCTAAAATGTTTCAGAGTATTCTGATTTGAATAGTTTCTGACTGGAAGTCTGCATTCATGTTTATCTTTGTTCTTTTGTATGCAATGTATCTATTTTCCTCTGGGTGCTTTTAAGAGTTTCTTTTTATTTCTTTTTATTCTTTTTATTATTATTTCTTTTTATTTCTTTTAACAACTTCCTCCTGTTGTACTTTGGTATGTTTTTCTTTGTGTATCCTACTGGAGTTTATTAATTTTGTTCCTGATGATTTCTTATTTTTTATTACATTTGTAAACATTTTGACTATTATTTCTTCCAATACTTTTTTCTGATCCTCAATGTCTCACATCTTCCTTGAATTCCAATTATACTCATGTTATAGCAGTTAATATCATTTCCCAAGTCACTGGGACTTCATTACTTATTCTTTTTTAGACTTTTTTTATTTCTGATCTATATTTAGGGTACAGATACTGTATTAGAAGACTACAGTCTTCAGATTCATTGATATTCTTCCTATCATGTCTAATCCACTGTTAATTTCGTCAAGTGAATTATTCTTTAATATATTTATTTCTCCAGAAGTTTCACACTTTTGGTCCTATATTCTATGTTTTTCTTCATTATGTTCATCTTACACTTTAAATGCTTGAGCATTTTTTGGTAGCTTTTTTCAAACTGGTGTCTGCTAATTTCCTCATTTCTGTCATTTATGATCTATTTATAGTAACTTATTTTTCTCCTAGGTGTGGATTTAATTTTCTTGCCTTTCCACATTTATAACAGTATTTGATTGAATGCTAGACATTATGAATTTTATGCTGCTGAGTGTCATATTTTGTCTTGTTTCAAAATGTGTTGCATTTCATTCTGGCAGGCAGTTAAGTTACTTGCAGTCCAGTTTTTTCCATTCTAGCCTTTCTGTGAGGCTTTGGTAGGGTGAGTTTAGAACAATCTTTACTGTAGGCCTGCTATAGTCTTCTTGGTATTGCTGTAGAAAGTTCTGAGTATTCAGTGAGTAATCTGTACTCTGGCTTCTGGGAACGTGAACTTCTCCCAGACCTGCATTAGAGCTGGAAATTGTTTGACACACGGCTCCCTTTTTGCTTTTTGTCTTGGCCTATATATGCACGACTTAGTGTTCAACAGCTAACTCAGAGATGACCGTGAAGATTTCCTGATTTATTTATTTATATGCCCTCTCCTTTCTTGTACTCTTCTATACAAAATTTCAGCCTCAAAAACTCTAAGCGCTTGGTCAGGTGTAGTGGCTCATGCCTGAACTCAAAGAATAGACAGCAAAACAATAAAAGAAAATAAATCCCAGCACTGTAATCCCAGCAGTTTGGCAGGCCAAGGTGGGCAGATCATGAGGTCAGGAGATCGAGACCATCCTGGCTAACACAGTGAAACCCCATCTCTACTAAAGATACAAAAAATTAGATGGGCGTGGTGGCACATGCCTGTAGTCCCAGCTACTTGGGAGGCTGAGGCAGGAGAATTGTTTGAACCCGGTAGGCGGAGGTTGCAGTGAGCAGAGATCACACCACTGCACTCCAGCCTGGGTGACAGAACGAGACTCCATTTAAAAACAAACAAACAAATGAACAAAAACGACAACAACCAAAAAAAAAAAAAAAAAAGCAAGATCTCTTGTCTACACAACTCAGCCTGACCACTTAGCTCTGCTTGGAATCTACCTCCTGATAATGTGGTTCAGAAAGTTCTTCCCAGCAGAAATCCAGTTTGATTATAAGACTCACCTAATTTTTTTCTCTTCTCTTAGTGACTCTAGTCATATAGAACGTGTTGTAGGATATCTGCAAATCCTTTATTTGCGTCATTTTTCTATTTTTCTCGTTGGTTATAGCGCACAATTAAGTAATGCTCCATTCACCCTGTCATGACAGAAGGATAAACCCCTTGTACTCCGCTGAGTTCTGTCATAATCGGTGACAGCTTTTTTCTTCAAGTTCTTTTCAAATCCTGGCAGTTCACCATTTATTTTCTTTTACTGCTTTGCTGTCTATTCTTTGAGTTCTGTCTTTCTGCTCTGTGTCTTCCTTCATAGTGGAGTTTACATTATAAAATGTTTAAAAATCCTTGCAAAAATATTTGCTACAATTTTATTTTCTCTGTATTACTTATTCCTGTTGAGTATTCTTCTCTTTCGTTGCCTATACTTTACTTTCTTCCTCCTTTAATGTCTTCCTATTTTTCAGTATCTGTTGTCGAGTGATTTCATATTTCTTCAACCATGCGCAAGAGATTTTTGTGCTGGAGCACAGTAGGAATTGACATGTAAGTTTTCTGGCTTCCAAAACATAAAGTCTCCTTTCTACTCAACTGCCACAGAAAAATGCCTTTAGAACATGTGCAGTGTCTGTGTCATTATATGTATATTATTGCTTCCACTATTCTTGGAACCAGACTGGGTCCGATAATGTTATTGTTGCCTGCCTCACTTACTCCAGTTCATGCACCCATAGCAGAAATAAGATGATTGATTTTTGCATTTCTGGGCCTATCCCTCCTCTTCAGAAACTGTATCTTTTGATAGAACATTTTGAGATTTGATATTACAAGGCCCCCTCTTTGCTGATATTCCTCTCCAGAGTTTCTAATTTTTGCTTTATCCCATAAAGTTTTGTGGTCTCTTTCAGCAATTTTGAAGCCATAGATTGTGAATGTCTTCCAATTTTGCCAAAATTGGAGTTCTGTATGATTATTAAAAATTATTTCCTATTGAGTTTCAATTATTTTCAAGAAAAGAAATGCAGAATCCTGATTTCTGCAGCTATATTAATATCAGAAGTAAGATTTATTTGTTGATTCTTTAATGCCTTTCAAGTGTCATGCTTTAATGCCTTTATTCAGTTGCAATTTAGAAAATTTTTACCTCAGTGGAACTTATAACTTGAATGTACTGTAGGTAGTGAATGATCAGTGCTGTGAAATTAAAACTATAGATTAAAATATCCCAGATAGAGATTTGTAATCATTTGCATAATCAGGACGAGTACATCGTCAAAAATGAGGGAGAAGGTCCAGGATACTGGTTGAAGAGGGAGCAGGAGTGTCAGAGTTGAATGATTGCTTAGAAAATGAGAAGCATGCAGAAACCAGTTATCCAGCTGGAGGAATTAATCCAGGCCAGGTAAGAGGCAGAGATACTAAGCTAAACCAAGAGAAAGCCTGATTTTTTTTTTTTTTTTTGAGATGGAGTCTCACTCTATTGCCAGGATGGAGTGCAGTGGCTGCGATCTCTGCTCACTGCAACCTCTGCCTCTCAGGTTTGAGCGATTCTCTTGCCTCAACCTCCCAAGTAGCTTGGACTACAGGTGCACGCCACCACACCCTGCTAATTTTTGTATTTTTGGTAGAGATGGGGTTTCACCATTTTGGCCAGGATGGTCTCCAGCTCCTGACCTTGTGATCTGCCTGCCTCAGCCTCCCAAAGTGCTGGGATTACAGGCAGGAGTCACCGTGCCAGGCCAAAAGCCTGACATATCTTTCTACCATAGCAAGAACTAATAGCACCTTACCCAGTATGAGACCAACACAGGTCTGCCTTAATATATACCTGACACTTAACAACAGTGTTGTGCTAAGAACTCGGGGGGGCTTCAAAAAGTTCACCAATACCTGTGTTATTGGTAAACATTTTTTAAAGTACCTTTTTTTTTCTTTTTTTTTGAGACAGACTCTTGCTCTGTTGCCCAGGCTGGAGTGCAGTGGCGCAATTTCGGCTCACTGCAACCTCCACCTTCCGGGTTCAAGCAATTCCCTGCCTCAGCCTCCTGAGTAGCTGAGATTACAGGCATGCGCCACCATGCCAGCTAATTTTTGTATTTTTAAGAGACGGGGTTTCACCATCTTGGCCAGGCTGGTCTTGAACTTCTGACCTTGTGATCCACCTGCCTTGGCCTCCCAAAGTGCTGGGATTACAGGTGTGAGCCACTGGGCCCGGCCTTAAAAGTGCCTTTTTATATATCTTTTCATATATTTATTTCCCTCTATTGTACCAATAAGCTATATACTTTATAGGTACAAGTCAGTTTTCTTTTGGTGTAATTTTCAGACTAACACAGTCATATCAGATTTTTCCCTTTATGAAATTGCTCAGGAAGATTATCTGAAATTCAAGGAAAGAGTAACTTAGGTAGAACAGATCTTTGAAAGACTTTTCAAAACCCACAGGAACAAAAATCAAGTAATATAAATCTCTATAAAATTCTAGAAGATGTGTGTCCATAATTTAGGAGGCCAAAGACACTTTTAAAAGAAGGAAATAAAACTCTATAGCTTAAAGTTTAGAAGCCTCCAAAAGAAAGTCTGTAATTTCAACATGATTTCTTAATAACAGTATTTTAGAGAACAAGTTTACAGCTACCTTTAGACAACACGAAAGAAGCTCACAAGCAATCTCCCAGGAGATGACATTGAATAGATTGGGATACCAAGGAAGATATTTAACTTTAACAAGTTTAAGTATTATACATATTTACTTTTAAGGTGTTCATTTTAAAAAAAATAATGTGATGAAAATGTGGCATAATAGGAATATATGTCCTATTTTAGAAGTATGGCAAAAGCAGGCTGTTCAATGCAAAATTGTGAGTGAGATAATTTGAAGCTAAGAAAACATAAATACAGTATGAGCCCACATACCATGAAAAGTTAACAAATAGGGAAGGGAAACAGCGGGGAAAACCCCAGAGCATTTAATCTTATTTTATGGTGGCATTCATGTACTGAAAAGAGTGAAAGAACAGCCCCCACACTTCCAGAAATGAGTCAGTTTCATGTCTCAAGCTGATTATAAACCATTCAAGGGCGGCAGCCTCCCACAGCTGACTTTAACTGTGATTAGAATAGAGGATGGTCGTTAGTTTGGGCATGCCATATGTGCCCTGAAGTCTCAAAGCCTGATCGTCAGGTAAACTTGAAGTTTCTCTAGGACCAGCTTACAAATAACTTTTCATGTATGTATCCTGAAAAAGACAGCTCATCAACAGGCCGGTCACATATGCTTAAACCATACTCCAAACCATTTGGCATGCACTAGAGCAATTTTACAAGTTTAGAAACTCCATCTTAATTTTAAACCACTTCAGTTCTCCAATCCTTTTCCTATCACAAAGAAAAGTATTCCATCTGATAAACGTAGGTCATACTGTTTCATACAAATCCCCAGACTCCTGTGAGAATCAGAATTTTTATCAAACAGTATGGATTCAGGACTGCTTATGATCTGAAGGAGAAAAAGAAAAGTTCTAGTTAATGTTATTGTCTTAGATTACAAAACCCCCAGTAGAGGTGCTTGTACAAATCATTTTTTCCTTTTTTCTTCTTTAATAACAAAAGGGATTTAATATTTAAAGATATACTTTTAATCCTTTCATTTGAACAGAAGTTTATTTATAGTACCTATAATAAAGCATTTAAAATTTCTGTTTGCAGGGTGAAAAGATTTTCTACATCTTTTCTTGACTAGAAACAGAAGTCCTGAGACAAGGTGTTCCCAGTTATGTTGCCCATTTCCAAGTATTAAGCTGCAGCTATGAAGTAACTTTTTTTGTTCTGTGATCAACTTTGATTAAAATAATTGTGATAGGATCAGAGCCGAAAGATAGTAAGTGTATTCTCTCTCAGCTGGCAGACAATGAAAACAATACATACTGGTTATTTCTATATTAAGTATATCCTGGTATATACAACAGGTTACCAAAGTTATAAATTGTAGATTTAAAACATTGCAGGCTGTGATTAAAGAAAAAAAAATTTCTTCACGAAGCTATCATCTTATTTAAAACAAAACATGGAAACATATTCCAGTATAATTTATGACTACTTCACATTAACAAATGTACTTACTTATTTGTGAAAAATTCATTGAAAAAGTAGAATATTGAATTTAAGATAAAGAGCAGTTAGTATTTTAAATGATTATCTTTTTCCTTAGCTTAATTTAACCTGTTAAACCTCATTTAAAATTGATACATTTAAAATAATTGTAATAGAGGATTTGGAAAGAAAAATCCTCTTCCTCCCACACGTACAGAAATGAAAACCAAATTAAAAGAGCATGTAACTCAAAGTTGCATAGTGATGTATTCAAAAGGAAATTTCAAAATTTGAAGATGTGGATCATAATAGAGGATTTATATGTGTTAATTTTTCACAGTATCTTCTCAGCTTTGCTCTCAGATAGACAGATTTTAAAAGTAAGCTGAATTATTAAGGCTCCAAGTTGCTTCCCACCCCTACCTCCACTATCATGACAATAAAGGAATCTACTCCAATATAAATTCACATTCCATTTTTCCTAGGATGTTTATGGCAAAATTAAATTTTAACTTATTTTTCATGTAAAGTAAAAAGTAAGAATGGTCACTATGCCACTTCATTTTTCTTCCAAAGAAAAACAAATAAAGCACATAATTAATCCAGGACAAGTAATCCAGGATTAACATAAGTGGCACTACACATTTCTGAAATGTCCTCCAAACTAAAGGTTTATAATGAGTGAGACAAGAAATTATAATTCACTCTATCAAAAATCTGAAGAGGGAGGGAATATTTTTGCTATGCACAAGCTGAATCAAGTTAATGAGGCATCTAACATTGCAAAAAGAACGTTGTCTATAAATAAATTCAGTCTGATTGGGATGTATTAGTTGTCTGATAATATTCTGTAGCCTACAGATGCTTTGGGTGGAATGTAGATTTCTTAAAGAGAAAGGCCAACTGAATTACTTCAGCAAAACTCCAGGTCATTTTCTTTAAATGGCATTAAAAGAAATTTTCCCTTTAAAATGTAGCTTCGCAATCACAATAATATTTCCAAAGTAATACATTTAGCATAAGACAAAATATGCTTATCAGCTGAAATCTACCAGAACTTTAGAATTTGGAAAAAAACATCTTCTCACTCACTCACATTTTTTTTTTCCATTGAAATCTGTCTCTTAAGGTACCACTCATGGGCAACATACCTAAACTCTAGAGAATTGGAAGAACATGCACTTCGAAGCTCTGCTGTTGCTCAGCCTAGACCTAAACCTTGTACATGTACTTATGCTTCTTGTTTACGGGAAGGCTAGACTTTTATTAATGAGTACAAGTTATTTCTGACTATTTACCAGATATTTCTGCAGAGTGGTGAGAATAATTATACCAATCAAATTTAAAGTTCAGGTTAATGGAACTTGTTTTTTAATAACATTGTAGAGTCTAGAAGTGAAATACATTTTATATTGTCTATTCTGTTGCCTCCTCCTTAGAGAACTCTTAATTTGTTCATTTACTCACATTTATAATAACTGTGAAGATATTTTCTTTAAAATCATTTCCACATATTCAGCATAAAATTACTTTCATCATTTTACTCCTTCTGAAACTATTTTTAAAATGTAAACTCTATGCATCTTTATTGAAAAAAGCTCAAAGAGTAGAGAAAGGTATGAAGTGAAATTAGAAGTACTCCCTTTACCACACACCTAACCCCTCCCTAAAATTTTCAACTATTAACACTCCTGTGTACTATTCCAGAAATATTTTCAGAATGCTTTGAATTCTCAAGGAGCTTAGTCTCATAATCATTTCCTCATATCCTGTTTTCCCTGAATTAGTTCCCTTGCCTCATTTTCCCAGGCTTTCTTGTGTTTTAAAACCAGTCCTTGTAGGTAAACGTTGGCTGGTTATCTTTCCATCTACACGAAATCAGGAGACATAGATATCAACTCTTTGAGTTCTCCCTTAATTTTACTGACTTTTTTTTTTTTTTTTTTTTTTACGGGTTTTGACTTGCAGTTCTGGGAGTTTTATAGACTTTATAGATAATATTGCTTTCCTATCATTCTTATTATTTCTGTTTGTTTTATACTAGTGTCAGACTGGGTAGTAGAATAATATCTTCAAAATGGCATGTTACGCTTAATAATTATCTTTATTCTCTTAGTTAAAAGTTTGCTAAATTACACATTTTTTGTTGTTCAGAAGTTCTCTCTAGCCACACTCAATTCGTCTACTCTTTTTCTCTCTTCAAATTCTTTCCAAATGGAACCCCAGAATCTTGGGTCTGAAAGATGTTTTTAAAGTATATAATCCAGCTTTCAATTGGTGAAGAAATCCTTCCTTTGATATTCTCCATAACTGTTTTCTATTCTCTGTTTGACAACATCACGTGATGCACTACTTCATGGCATGTCCATTTTATTGTCTGCTTCTCAATAACTACCTTTTATTGTTCCTAAGTACACCTTCTTGAGCCTTACTTGGCGAGTCTAATTTGTCTTCTAGCACCACTGTGAATTTGAAGGCTTATATCTTCTTCCCTTGTCATATGTTTTCTGGATGTCAGGGTAAAATATTTCTATTTCTTTTGAACATTTATCAAATGTAATAGCTGTCTATCCCTTCATGATTTCAATGTATTCAACAAATCCTTCATTGAGTAGCTACTATTTTAAGGGTCTATGGTAGGTGTTAGGTCTATAATGACTATGAAATGATTCAAACCCTGGAGAAGTTCATCTTGGTCACTAACATTTTCCACCTTCTGGTCTAATGCAGGGGGCTCAGCAGACTGTAAAGCAGCATAACATGTTTATTTAAATATTATGATAATAAATAGGATTGCGGCCAAATACATTTATTGTCAGGCCGACTATGTAAATGGTCTCTGTTTCTAGTTAGAACAAAAATCCAAATTTCTTTTGGTGATCTATTCATTACTGTTTGATATGGCCTTTGCCACCTTCTACAACCTCATCTCTTACTGTTCTTATGTCCCTATTACACTTTAGGAATATCAGCCTTTTGTAAATTCTTCTAGCAAGCCAGCTTTTTTTTGACTTGAGGCCTTTGCCTGTGCTCTTTCTTTTGCCTGGAATACCTTGAATTTGCTGAGGATTTAATGCATATTTGTTGAATGAATGTAGGAGTCAATCAATCAATCTAAACAAAATTTTCTCTTTTAAAATCCAGGACTTTGCAGAACTTTTAGTATGTAACTAGACAAGCTAAATTTCCAAAAGAATGATGTAGTAATGTAATGACTCCCAAATTTATTTGACCATAATTTTTTTCATGCAAATCTCTAAGGACAAATTTATCATGTACAGACTTTGAGAATTATGGCAGAGAAAAAATCACATTTGAATTCTGAATGCCACCATTTAATTGATATAATCTTGGGCAAGATAGATAATCTCTCACAATCTCATGTTTGTGCCTCTGACAGAGATCAGCAGAATCAACTTTTATTTTTCCAGGTTTCTGAAAAAAATAATAAATAAAATAAGTGCCAGATAGAAATTAAAACATTTTATTTATAATGAATGTCAGTGGGAGGACAGAGCTTAGTATGAAAGATAAATGAACCTACAAACTGGACCCCAGGCATGGGTATTGATGAACTATTTCAGGTTGTACACATGGTTTTATTTATGAAATATTCTATCTGTGGCTGGAGAAAATTGCCCATGGGAAACTCCAGCCCAAATGAAACATTTTACACCATTGCAAGGAAGAAAACTTACTAATGGGAAGAGACATTGTAGTCTAAGTTTTCTCATGTATACAATGTTGAAACTACCCTGTTATACCTGTTATGAAGAGTAAATAATCTTGTAGGGGACCTGGAATACCTAACAAAGGCAACTTTGTAACATCCATTCCCATTCCTTCTGATTTTACACATTCAAATACCTCTCTAGGTAGAGTTTCAAGAACTTTAAACCTTCAAGTTCTCACTCATAAAATACTGAATCTGAACAAGTCTTACAAAAAATAGGTTAGAAGCAATTACTAAATTAAAGTGTGGTGTCCAGAATTTTGTAGTTTTCCATATATCTGGCATCTGATCTCTCTAATGTACACTCTAGGCACCGAAGTTCCAACTAAGAGCTTTTTCTCACCTGCCTTGGGTTTACCCAATTTAGACAATTAGGCTTCTGTCTTTATATCCTGTTGTGGCTCATGCCTTAATCCCAACGCTTTGGGAGGCAGAGGCAGGTGGATCACCTGAGGTCAGGGGTTTGATATCAGCCTGACCAACATCGTGAAATAGTGTCTCTACTAAAAATACAAAAATTAGTCTGGCAAGGTGGTGGGTGCCTGTAATCCCAGCTACTCAGGAGGGTAAGGCAGAAGAGTTTCTTGAACTTGGGAGGCAGGGGTTGCAGTGAGCTGAGATGGCACTCCTGCAGTCCAGTCTGGGCAACAAGAGTGAAACTCCATCTAAAAAAGAAAGAAAGAAAGAAAGAAGATATTCTCAAGAAACATATTTTATTTGTTTTATTTTTGTATTATAATCTAAGAATATATTATTGATTTGTTTACTTTTTTTTTTTTTTTTTTTTTTTTTTTTTTTTTTGGAGATGGAGTCTCCCTCTATTGCCCAGGCTGGAGTGCAGTGGTGCATTCTTAGCTCACTGCAACCTCTGTCTCCCAGATTCAAGCAATTCTGCCTGAGACTCCTGAGTAGCTGGGACTACAGGTGCATGCCATCACACCTGGCTACTTCTTTGCATTTTTAGTACAAATGGGGTTTTACCATGTTAGCCAGGATGATGTTGATCTCCTGACTTCATGATCCTCCCACCTCTGCCTCTCAAAGTGTTGGGGTTACAGGGGTGAGCCATCACACTCACCCCCTGTTTGCTTATTTATTACCTCCTATCATAGAATATAATGTCATGATGGCAGAGTCTTTGTCCTGCCTAATGTGTTATTTCCAGACTGAAAGAAAGCAACTGAATCCTGATAAGTGCTCATATGATTGGCTCAATAAAAGAATAATAATTAGATTGGAAAGGGGAAGACAGTGAGGATATAGGAGATACCTGATAGCAATTTACTGCCTCTCAGCTCAAAATTCACCCTTCAATACCTTCTCTACACTAACAGATAGAATTCCTGTCAGCATTTCTCCTTTACATTGAACAAAAGGTTAAACTTCCTAGTGGAGGATCCTAGATGGACATTGCAGGAAGAAGGGGCTTCCCCTGTTGGACCTGGTGGTTGTACCATCATTGTAGGTGGGAGGACATCCATTGGCTCTCTGCAATAGCCATGTGTCCATAAAGAACAGTTCCTCAGCAGTCTCCTTGCCCCATCTAGCCTTGGCAATCACCCCTTGGAGCCTTATCAACACATTGCTCCAGGCCGCTTGTCCGCATAGCACCCTCTCACTCTGTATGTCCACGTACCTGACTGATTTGTCTGTGCCTCATAGGTTTGCTTCCTGCTTGCCTAGTAACTATAGATCAGTTCTGTCTTTGGGAAGTCAGAAAACTTCTGTGCCTTCCATTGGTATGCTGCTATGCCTTCTCCAGTAAAGCGTGAAGTATGTTTTTGTGAATAGAGCTCCTTTCCATGCTTTTCCTTATATTGATACTCTCTGTCAGGTCTAGGGAGATTTACGGTATTTTCTTACATCTTATAGTTGCTCCTTTGTCATACCTCAGCAATTCTTTATATTAAACTCATGCTTAAATTACTGCAGGCATTCTTTTTTTTTTTTTTTTTTCTGAGACAGGATCTGGCTCTGTCATCCAAGCTGGCATGAAGTGGCTCAATCATAGCTCATTGCAGCCTCCAACTCCTAGACTCAAGAGAACCTCCTGCCTCACCCTCCCAAGTAGTTGAGACCACAGGCATGCACGACAGCATCCAACAATTTTTTTTTGTGGTTGTTGTTGAAACGGAGTCGCACTATGTTGTCCAGCCTGGCTTGAACTCCTGGACTCAAGCAATCCTTCCACCTTAGGCTCCCACCAAAGTGCTGGGATTACAGATGTGAGCCACCACAACTGGGTGTTATTTTTACCTCCTGAATAGATCCAGACTGATTCACATTTGGTATCAGAAGTGGTTGGGTTGCAAGAGGTAGACCTTTGGGAATGGCATTTTGAGATTGGCCATGTCCTTGAGCTTTAGCATGGTGCTGAGCTCCCTTTGCCAATGGGAAATAGGTATGATGGCATCACAGTTACTTAAGCTACTAGCTGTGGATTGAGATAAAACACCAACTGAAACACATCCATTGTGAACTCAAGTGGTTATTAAACATGACCATATGGCAGACTGAATCCGAGAATGACAGGAATATGGGATGAAATTTTGCTTTGTGCACACTTGAGTGTTTATAGAGTAAAAACACCAATCCCAAATCCATTATTTTTCACCTTAAATTACAATATGAGAACTAGAATACTTTCATGATATCTCTAAAAGCGTCTTATTTCTTATAGCCACAGGACTCATATTGGTGAAAATCAAATGCAAAATTTAATTGTGTGCAAAATTACATTGCTAAATTATAATGATAGGTAACTCTACCCTATTGCTAACTTTCTCATGTAAAAGTTAGAACATGTAAAAGTTAGAACAGGGAAATAATGGGATTTTACCATTTGCAATGGGGACATTTGGTTGGAAACAAATGAAACTAACAATCTTGAATCCACATGCCATTCTGAGCCTCTCTTGTCAGTGAAAGTAGCTTGTCCTCTGGTGTCCAAGGAGACTAACTTTTTAATGCTTGAAAAGCCATGTGATAACCACATTTAGATGCCTTCGGAGGGGATATTTATTCTCTTCAAGACGGTTTCATGAGATGTCCATTTCACTCAGGCATTAATATTAGTGAGAGGAGTACCTACAACCTTGAAAAGTTTGTGCTTGGTCTACTTTTTAGACCTGATACGCTGGAAGGAATTTCATCATTGGGATGGGTTCCCTAATTTTAATGGGGATGATGTAAGCCCAGAATAGCTAAGCCTAAGTGGCCGCACTATTGTCAAAGACAAGGTGTGCATGTCAACTCATAGACAGCAGCAGAGACTTACAAAAAAATTAAAATGCCTTTGCTCGTAGAGATCTTTGGTAGTGACTAATTGATCACAAAGTTCCTAGGAATAAAATAGATAGGCATCCTATCATATTATTTATTGAGCTACATAATCAGAAAGACTCTAAGTCTGGTATCCAAACATCTGACTTGAGTTGTTATAGTTTCTCACCCAGTTTCAAGAAAGAATTCAGACCACAGACTTGAAAGGTAAGCCAGCTCCCTTTGAGGAAGGACCCTGCACCACTGGTCCAAATACATACTGTAAATCTCCCTCCAAATTTTCTCCAAAGGGACCAGCAGCAAATATCCCTTTAGAAAACTCAAAGGTTGCATTGGAGAACCATAGGACAGAGTTTAGGGCAACCACAGATACTAGAAAGTAAGGAGATAATGTACTAGAAAGAAGGCAGCTAGAGAGGGTAACCCCAAATGAAAATTTGCATAAAATTTGCAAAAATCTTTGGCTGATCTAAGCATAGGGCTGATTCCAAGCAAAAGGTAACATGATTAAAGGGCGAAATAGACAATTTCATAATCATAGGTAGAGATTTTAACTCTCTCTCAGCAATTGATAAAACAGACAAAAATTAGTGAAGAACTATAAAATTGGAACAACACTACCAATTGCCTTTATCTAATTGGTACAAAACAGAGGTGTCATACAGATTACTACTACTGTACAGAATATGTTCACCAAGGTAGACCCAATGCTGGAACATGGAAAAGATGTGTTAATAAACTGAAAAGGATAAAAATCTTACGAAGTATGTAAATAAGTAACTATGTAAGTAAGCATAGTGCCTAGAACTTTTGGTACTTAATTTTAAAAAATCTGTTGATTGAATGAATTTATGCATGAATAGATCAGGGATCTTGGTTATGTTAATTAACCTCTTGGCACAATATAAAGACACAATATAAACTGTGGGAGATTTGGTAATAGCAGCCATGTAGTGGATGGTATGAAGTGATGCCAAGATCCCCCTTCTGGAATGAAAGAAGGCCTTACTCCCTCTGCTGCTATAAGGGCTGCCAGAAAAAAAAAATCCCTCAAGAGACCACCTCCACTGTAGAGAGTAGTCTTGTTCAAATTCTGATAAACTCAGTGACTACTTGAAGTGACTATTTGGGTATAAATATCCAAACCCTTCGCCCTGTCTCCGAATAATTCTGATGGGTCATTCAGCTTCAGAAGTCCCAGTAGTTTTCACTGAGGCTTCCATTTAAACTCCATTAGAGTTCAGTTTCTCCTGCTAATCAATTCTACTTGCTTCCATTGCCTTCTGCAGTGTGGTTACCAAGAGTACTCCTAACAAACCTCTTATACACTAATCTCCATCTCATTCTAGAGACAAATTGCAACAAGCTCTTAAAAAGAAAAGTGGTAATTGACAGAATCAGTGTATCTTCTTGTGAATTATCTTCCATTTTCCTGGCCATTGTGTTTTTGTTGTTGTTGTGGTAAATTCTTTTCTTCTGCTCTAGATCCTTGACGTTTCCAAAGAATCTTCTGAGCAAGACTTGGTGTATTGGTTTTTGATTGTTGCCATAACAAATTACCACATATTTAGTGGATTAACACAGCATACATTATCACCTCACAGTTCCATAGGTCAGAAGTCTGGTGGACTCAATCAATTTCTTTGATTTCGCAAAGCTGAAATCAAGGTAGAAGTCATCCTGGGTTCTTAGCTGGAGGCTCCTTCCACTAAGAATCTACTTCCAAGCTCATTTGGGATGTTGACAGAATTCAGTTCTTTGTGTTTCTGGTACTGAAGTCGTGTTTCCTTGCTGGCTATCAGCAAGGAGTCTCTTCTTAAGACTACCAACATTCCTTGTCATGTCACCTTCTCCATCTTCAAATTCCGATTTGTCCTCCTGCATCTCTTCTGACTTTAGCCAGAGTAGGTTCTCTACTTTTAAGGACTCATGTGATTAGATTTGACCTACTGGAGTAATTTAGAATAATCTCTTTATGTCTCGAGGTCTGTAACCTTAATTACATCTGAAAAAATCTCTTTTGCATGTAAATTAACATATTCACAGCTTCTAGAGATCAGGGCCTTGATTTCTTCCTGGGGCCATTATTTGGCGTGCCACTTGGACTAGATGCTTATAAGTCACCTCTAAAATAATGTATAACACGCAATTGGATCAGTGATTTACATAATGTGTATGTTTTTTCTATTTGCTAAGGCATATGGCAAGAAAGTAAAGCCAAATTTTTAATCTCATGGCAAAAATAATGATATTTTGCAACAGATTAAAAGCTTAATGTTATACAGACTTTGGGTTGGTGGAGTTACTTGAGGACTTACTCCAGCAAAAGAAAAAAAAAAATAAAAGAAAGAGAAAGATAAAATGTGAAAGAAACAACAAGCCTATTCCAGAAATGTAATGAATAAAAGCTACATAGTTTGACAACTATGTATTAAATTTACAATCAGTCCAAATTAGAGTGGTAGTCAGATTGATATGAAAAGTACATTTTCAAAAAGATGCACTATACCAAATAACATGAGTACAAAACTCTGGATGATTTTAATAATAATGTGAAGACACATATTTGTTTTGAGAATTAAAAAAAAAAGAAAAAGAAAAAGAAAATGAATTGGAAGCTCCAGGAAACTTCAGGAAAGACAAAATGCTCTGCAGGAAGTAATTGTCTAAACATGCAGCAAAATACAATACATTGTGATTTAGAGCAATTGATAAATATGTGGAAAAAAATTCAGTCTTGATGTTTGAAATATTCTACTTTGAGCAGCAGCCTCATAGTGACCTAAATGTATTTCCATAGATACAATGGAACTATGTGGTACTATAGTGAATAATGTGTGTTACAAAATATAGCATGCAAAATTGTAAACATGAAGTTTAGAACACTTCTACATTTTAATATATGTAATATGATTATACTTCTATATGTGTAATCAGATTTTAAAACATAATAAAAAATAAATGATGTTGTTTGTTGCTGTCTTTCTAGGAAGATTGTGAATTTTTTTTTTTTTTTTTTGGAGTCTCACTCTGCCACACAGATTGGAGTTCAGTGGCACTATCCCAGTTCAATGCAACCTCTGTTTCCTGGGTTCAAGTCAGTCTAGTGCCTCGCCCTCCCTATTAGCTGAGATTACAGGTATGTGCCATGACACCCTATCTAATTTTTTGGTATTTTTAGTAGAGGCAGGGTTTCACCATGTTGACGAGTCTGGTCTGACACTCCTGGCCTTATGTGATCTGCCCTCCTTGGCCTTCCAAAGTGCTAGGATTATAGGCATGAGCCACTGCATCTGCCCAGTTGTGAGAATTTGAATCAGCCACTGAAATTGATAAACTTTAATAAATTTAATAAACTGAAAATAAATTATTCAGAGTCTGTTTAATGTCAGAGTCAAGAATACAGAGGAAGAAAACATGGCGTAAGTTAAGGAATTTACCTGATACTAATTATGGTAGGGGCTTTCCTTTGAAAGCTTTAAATTTCTAGATTGAAACTTCAATTAGAGGAAAGAAATATTTTGGTCAATACAAAAAAGTGTTGATAAAATGAAAATAAAATTATTGTGTGAGTTAAAATGCTCACAGAATTATCAGTGTCAGATTTAGGAATGAGAGGAAATTGCTTGTGCATGACCTCTCCTTGGGGTGATCATATAAGCCACTTGCAACATGAGTGTATGGGATTAGGAAGGTCAAGAAAAGGGCAATCTCATTTGCTTCAGCTGAAGTTGAAGTTGAAAACTGATCATGTTGGTGAATGAGACAAACACTAGTATTTGAAAAAAAGAAAAATAAATTCCTTTGGAAACTAACCCCTTTACCTAATTACTTTTAAAATATTCACAGCACTAACCATTTTGACTTTTTTGCCTTTTTTTTTTGTTGTTCACAACTTCTCTAAATTGAGAAGCAATAATTTCAGATGAAAAAGTTTCTGTTTGTAATAGAGGAAACATACCACCGACTGTTGGTACAATGGTATGTTGACACAAATCAGTGCAACTTTATTCTTTGAAACGAAAAGCCCGGATGGTATGTCTCAATACAGGTTAAGCATTCTTAACTTAAAATCTGAAATATGGCCCACATAGTATATTACGGGCCTCCGTAATAGTGTGAACCAATTCCTTATAATACTCTTATACACACACACAGACACACAGACACACAGACACACATATCCTTTTGGTCCTGCTTCTCTGGAGAACTCTGTTTAATACAGAAGTTAATATAGGTTCTTGACTAGAAGATAATTCAGAACAATCATTGCCCACTAAGATCATCACCTTCTTGAGGTTGGCAATTGATGTCTTCTTCCTCAAGGCTTTTTTTTTTTTTCTTTTCTCCAGTCCTTAGCCTTCCAAACTCTCTATGATAAATACAAGAGCAATGTTCTGAGGTTTAAAAAAAAAATTGAGGTAAACTATCTTTCTCCTTCCTTCCTCCTCCCTTCCTCTCTGTCTCCCTTCCTTCCTTCCTCCCTTCCTTTTTTTTCCTCCCTTCTTTCCTTCTTCCCTTTCTAACTTCCTTCTGTTTTACTTTGTTTTTATTTAGCACTCTAAGACAACAAGGTCTTATAAACTTTCTGTTACTCTTTTTTTTTTTTCCTAAGGAATAAATCATTTTAGTGGATAGCTTGATAGCTTATATGTAATAATGTACATAGACAAATATATTCTAAGTGTGTAACACCTTTTACTTCTTGCCTCATAAATTTTTGTTTTGTTCTTCAATATTTTAGGACAAATGCTATGGACTCTTTCATCATTTTGAATTACCTAAATTCGAAATAGACCGAAACCAATTTTTGTGTTTTTATTTGTGTGATGAGGTACTGCTTTGCTTAGGGTGCATACAGACAGGAGGATGAGGGAATATGAAGAATGAGGGCAGAGAAGAAAGGAAGAGAGAAGAGTTAGGGAAGAGATAGAGAAGAAGGCAATTATAAACAAAAATAAGTTTCAAATCTATGAAGCAAAAAAAAAAATTTATGTGAGTTAGAGATGAAGAGAGACAGTTTATTTTTCTCAGAGATAGTATCCCTTCTGTTGACATGCCCAGGCTACCAGACCCCCCTTCCCACTACCGTAGACTTTTCCATAGGTGCCTTTGAAGTTTTTTTCTGTACTATGTAACCGCCTCAGAAGTGACTTTATCCATTAAAGCATTTATTCTTCAGTGTTGAAAGAAAATAATAATAATGATGATGAAAATTTTAATTTACTTAAATTTTATGATGCGTAAATTCTTTGAAGTTTCTTTGCATACCATTAGATTGCCCCCAAATAACTCGATAAAGTGTTTATCATTTAAAGTGTCAAAAGGAAAAAAAGAGAATGATTAAAAATTGAAGTTACTCAGATAATAGAAATTGCTATTTAAAAATGTATTAATGGTTTGGATACTTTATGTATTCTTCAGACCACACATTGAAACATATTTCTTCCTTTAATATTTGCAAACATGCACAGAGACTCTTTTACATAAGAAAGAAAAGAGTGTAAATTTTTCTTTGCTTTGAACATGGTCATCTATATCAGTCCAACTAAATAGGGTGGTGTCATGAGAGTTATGTAGTATACTGTGTGGGTGGTAGTGCATATGGCTGGAAGCCTTCAGAATCTCTGGTGAGAGGCAGGTGGCTGGGCAGACCTCTGCTTCATGCTGTGTTGATCTGGTGAAACTAGTGTTATTCTCTTTCCTCTCTTCTTGACCTATGATGGATGTTCTCAGGGCTTCTTCAAAATTCCTGTATGCCCATGGCCAACTGACTATGGAAGCCTTAGGAAGGTCTTTGGTTTATTCCCTGTTCTAGTACTTGATCTTATTCTGTCAGTATTAGAAAGACTACATTTCTCTTTTGTTTTTCTGGTACTTCTGGGAACCTCAATTGCTGTGATATGAGGAAAGTTCCTGAGAATATTTCTGCTTCAGCAGAAATATCATTTTTCTAGTCTTATGCTGTGCAGTTTGGCAGGTTAAAAAAAAAAAAAACCCCTTAGTAATTCAGACCACCATTTCTTCTTCTCATCTAAGAGTTGCTTCCAGGGCACCATACCTTCAGCACTGTCTAAGCTTTGCAGTCCATTATTTTGCTGCCCTTGCTGGGTCACAGAATCATGATTTTGGCTTTGAGATTCACCTTTTCATGGGTGGAGTGAGAGGGAGGGTTAAATACTTTCTGTTGTTTTAGGTTTTTAAAGATATGCCCATGACCCTTGAACAGGTGGAACTGTGATGATGACATCTCTCTGACATCCGGAACTTCTGCTGTGACAATGTTGATATAGAAGCCCAACAAATCTCTTTAAATATTTTATTGTGTTGACCCATTTTTCCCATGTTGTCTCCCACAGCCCAGATGAGATGGAGAGATTCCAATATCCTGTTCTAGATAGTAGTGGTGATGAGGAAATGGGCTGATCTGGTGAGGGGGAAATGGAATGTAGAAGTTTTAGTATGTACCAGGGAGGCAGGGGTGTGAATGAGGTTCCTCCAGTCACAGATTTTGAATACCAAGAGCATGAGATTCAATCCTGGGATCAGATTGGCTTGTTGATAACATGTAGCACATTGCTGTCAAAGGTTTTATGCAGCTTCTTAATAATCTCTGTCTTATCATTGGTGTGAGACTCAAGATATTTTTTTCAGGGTTTAAAAGCTCAAATCCTGCAACAGTGGGATTTTTATCTTGGTCCCTGAATCATGTTCAATTTTCTTCAAGCATCCTTCTCTTTTTTTGATAAGTCTTTGGACAAGTAACTGTAGGATAATATTTTCAGAAGAGTTTTTGCAGTTGGTTTAGTCTCATCACCCCCTTTCTGCATGATTTCAAGAAATGTAAGGCATGCATCAGAGGTTTCACCTGAGGTGATAGTTCCACCATAACCGTAGGTGAAGATAGGTTTTCCTACATCTCAGAATTCTCAATTTTATAGATGCTAACCCAAGACAGGGTTTGTTTAATGCTAACCTTTTCATCAAGTCTTGCTTTTTTGTTTGTTTGTTTTTTTCTTGAGACAAAATCTGGCTCTGCCACCCAGGCTGGAGTGCAGTGGTGGTGTGATCTCGGCTCACTGCAACCTCCACCTCCCAGGTTCAAGCAATTCTCTTGCCTCAGCGTCTTGAGTAGCTGGGACTACAGGCACATGCCACCATGCCCTGCCGGGTTTTTTTGTATTTTTAGTAGAGACAGGTTTCCCCGTGTTAGCCAGGATAGCCTGGATCTCCTGATCTCATGATCTACCTGCCTCGGCCTCCCAAAGTGCTGGGATTCCAGGCATGAGCCACCGCACCCTGCTCAAGTCCTGCTTTCTAATGATTGCAACAACTACTCTGTAGGGTCCATAATCTGCAGCAGGGGTCCCCAAACCCTGGGCATGGACTGTTAGTACCAGTCTGTGGCCTGTTAGGAACCAGACCATATAGCAGGAGGTGAGCTGCTGGCAAGTGAGCATTACACCCTGAGCTTCACCTCTTGTCACATCAGTGGCAATATTAGCTTCTCACAGGAGTGCAAACCCTATTGTGAACTGTGCACTCGAGTTATCTAGGTTGTGTGCTCCTTATGAGAATACAACTAATGACTGATGATCTGAGGTGGAACAGTTTCATCCTGAAACCATCCCCCACATCCTGTGCCAAAAGGCTGGGGATCACTGATCTACTGGGCAAAGAAATCTGTGTGGAATAAGGTTCCCGAGAAATATGATCTTGTTTCAGGTATGGTCTTCATACTAGAAAGGAGCATAATATTTTACCTGAGATGTAAAAAATCTTGACAGAGTAGTTCCAAAACTGATAAAATCTTAGCTTTTCAAGGTATATTTTTTCTTTTTTATCTGTTACATATATTATAATAACAATGACAATTTCTATATTGGTACAGATTTGATCGACATTATTTATTCCATTCAAAGTCATTGCAAGACTTTTTTTTTTTTTGAGAGGGATCTTGCTCTGTCCCCCAGGCTGGAGTGCAGTGGCTGCTCTTGCTCAGCTAACTGCAGCCTCTGTCTCCCAGATTCAAGCCATTATTATGCCTCAGCCTCCCAAGCACCTGAGACTACAGGCACGTGCCACCATGCCCAGCTAATTTTTTGTGTTTTTAGTAGAGATGGGGTTTCACGGTGTTAGCCAAGATGGTCTCGATCTCCTGACCTCGTGATCTGCCTGCCATGGCCTCCCAAAATGCTGGGACCACAGGCGTGAGTCACTGAGCCCTGAGTTGAGGATTTTAAAACAACTTTAGCTGGATAACATTAAAAAAACAAACAAACAAACAAAAAAAACCTTTCAGCATTATTGAGTTGTAATTGATACATAATTGACACATACTTACCCTGGTTGATTTAATAAGGATTTCGTTTTGTTTTGTTTTTTAGATGGAGCTCACTCTGTTGCCAGGCTGAAGCGCAGTGGCCTGATCTCCACTCTCTGCAACCTCAGCCTTCCAGGTTCAAGCGATTCTCCTGCCTCAGCCTCCTGATAGCTGGGACTACAGGCGCATGCCACCGTGTCGTCTAATTTTTATATTTTTAGTGAAGACGGGGTTTCACCATGTTGGCCAGGATGGTATCGATCTTCTGAGTTCGTGATCGGCCCACCTTGGCCTCCCAAAATGCTGGAATTACAGGCGTGAGCCACCTCGCCTGGCCGATTTAATAAGTTTTAACATAGGTCTGCATCCATGAAACTATCACCACAGCCAGAATAATGAACATATCCAACACTATGTGAGGGAGGAAACATTACTCTAAACATTTCCTTATGCCATTTTTGAATCTCTAGTTTTTTGTTCTTTAACTTTTCAGGGACTTCTATAATCAAGTTCTATAATTTCTCATGTAAGTCTACATTATCCAAGAAAGTCTTAATAGATCAAATGACACAATTCTGATGGAGGTAGGTAGATTTAGCAGAACTCATTCTGCCTGCAGAATCTTCCTTTATTTATCTTGGACTTTTTTTCTTTTCTTTTGCCCTTTCTTTTCTCTTGTTCTCATTCTTGTTCTTATTTTTGTTGTTCTTCTTTACTTTCTCACTCTCTTCTTCCACTGTTTCTTCTTCCTCTTCTCCTCCCTTCTTCTTCTTGTTCCACTTTTTCTTTCTGTATCTTCTTTTCTACCCACCTCCCATCCTGGCCTTTTGCCTGTCCACCATGGATTCACTACACCTTCAGCCTGGCTGTCTCCAGAACAAGCCAAACCTGTTCTACATTGATATAGTTTGGATGTGTGTCCGTGCCCAATTCTCATGTCAAGTTTTAATCTACAATGTTGGAGGAGGGACCTGGTGAGGGGTGACTGGATTATGGGGGCAGATTTTTCCCCTTGCTGTTCTTGTGATAGTGAGTGAATTCTCATGAGATCTGGTTGTTTAAAAGTGTGTAGTACCTCCTCCTTCATTCTCTCTAACAATGTTTGTGAAGAATATGCAGTATTCTATCATTTCAAAAAAAATTGAACTACATATGATGGGTGTATTATAATAATTTTCATTAAGATAAAATATTTTGAATAGTAGAAAATGTTTTATTGATTGACAAAAGCAAGCCAGGCAGCTACTTTACTTTAACAAGTATTACATTTTTGAAAAGGCAGTTGAGACTTGGACAAACATTTCTACTTGCAGGTCTTAAAATATACCTAAATGCTGGCATTTGTTGGATTGTTTCTGATTAAACAAATTTGTTTTTTCATTGTTTTGTTTTGTATTTTGTTTAGAAAAAAAGGAAACTGTGTTGTGGGCAAGTTTTATAAATGAGTTTTGGTGAACAGAAAATGTTTAGCTTGTGGAAAAGAGGTTTTGGTTGGTAGCAACAGTTGAACCAAAAGTCAACGGTAGGAATTTGATTGTGAATCATCAGGCAAAGGAAACAATAATCTTTGCAGGTGGGTTTGAATTTTCCAGACCTTGTAGCAAATATTTAGAGGTTCCTATGAGAAACAAAAGGAAGCTGAAAGCCACTGTAGCTTTCTAAGAGAGCTGTGGTTGGTTTCTTAAATTGCCTTTCAGTTTATTGCCTGATTGCAAGCAGCATTTCAAAATACGACGGAAGAAAGATTTGAGAAGTTGATAAAAAATGTTTCATCTGTTAAAACAATAACATATTAATAAAGTATATTATGTATACAAGATAAATTAATATAAACATTAGGATAACATGATTATTCTGTTCCTCAGAACAGAGGTATAAACTAGGCAGTGTTTCTGCAAGATTTCCTACCAAGTTACACATATGATAAATCCATTTTACCCTCAAATACGCTCTATGCAAATACACACCGTAACAAGTGCCCAGTGTACACCTCATCTCCATTTTCAAAGTAGGGAAGTTTCTTGGAATTACGTTCTACACATTCCTTTAAATGAAAATACTATAGGAGCAACTTTGCTTCATTTGAGGCCTCCACACATTTTGGAATTATATTCCTGTCCTGAATCTGAGTAGAAATATTATTTACAATTGATAGGGACTATTTGATTAAATGTATTCACACCTTTAAAAATGTTCACAGTCATTTTACTGTGGGCTGAATTGTGTAACCTCAAAAATTTCATATGTTGAAGTTCTAACTTCTACTACCTCAGAATGGGGGAAGAGGCTGTCTGTCTACTGGAGTATATTCCAGGAAGTCTTGCTGTAGAGATGATAGACCTGGTTCAGAGTGGCAATTCTGATCATTATCCCAATGTTCATGTCACAGAGATGATATTCAGCACTTGCACAAACCCATGGTGGTGAAGGGATTATACAAAACACTGGGATCCTTTCAGTGCTAGCTGCAATGAAGACACAAATGCCTTTACTGAAACTAGAGTGCAAGAATCTTTTGTACCTCCACTGTCTGTGTCTTCTTGTCTTGCTAGGGAATTATCGGGGTTGGGTTCTGTCTTTGCAATGGCTTTGACTAGTCCAGCTCCATCTTGCTTGACAGGAGCCAGCTTCGTCAAGTTCTGGTGACACACATTAGCCACTCTTTGATGCTTTTCTTGAGCTTGTTGCAGGACAAACAGGCAAGATCGCAGTCAGGATGCCAGAAGAGTGGGGCAGCATGGTACTGCTGATGTTAAATGAACTCTAGCATTTAGCACATGGCTGCCAGCTGGATCAGATTGCCTGTGATCTGGCAGTGCATCACCAGGATGCTGATCATCTCATCTTAACATGAGGTTCTTTCTGATTTCTTTCCAGAATTATGCAAACACCACCTGACACAGTTTTGGAATTTCTTCGTCTTTGTTTCCCAGAATTTGGAAGAGTTCATCTAGGATCTCTGGCAGGTAATCCAGCAGGTTAAAATCTGGCACAGGCTCCAGAACCAGGACTCAAGAGATGATGAACTGGCAGGCCTACTGGTTGTTGGATCAAATCCTATCTGGCAACAAAAGATTGGAGCCTACTAAGTCAAACTTCTTTTTCTCAACCACAAGGTCCTTTAAAAAAGGAAGTGTAGGAACTCTGATTTGCTTTTCATATTGTGTGTGATCAGCAGGCAATTTAGTCCATCAAAGAAAATGTTGAGTGTGGCAGCACAGTGCCTGGGGACACCTTGATTAAGTTGTAGATGTACTAAGCTCCAGTTTAGTGGTGCAGTCCACTGTTCTGTGTCATTGAAGCAGGTCAGCATTATTAGATCAGTCAACTTCTTCATGTAGAACCCCGAGTTCTTGTTCAGTGGCATAAAGCTGGTGATCAAATCAATGGACTCCTTCTAGCTATGGGGATGCTAAGGCAGGGGAAACTCCTGGGCAGAGGTGATCTGCTGTGTGTTCTTGGCCGTGAACTCCCAGACGACCTTTTAGATCTCCAGTACTGCTACCTTCTCCTTTTTGTACAGCTTGTCATTGAGGACTCACATGATGTTGGGCGTGATTGGTCTGAAGTCTTCCCCAAGTTCATGATGTCAGCTCCCAGCATACCCGCAAGCCCTTTCAGCAGCAACTTCCATCTTCCTCCGTGAGCTACTAGTCCCTCTTACTTTTTTTTTTAAAAAAGTTGTTTTCTCAGAATATGTGTATCCCTATTTGGTTTTCCCTGCCCTGAGCTTTATAACAATGTAATAATTATGTATATCATCCACTATTTGTTTTTTAAAATTCAACATTAGGTTACTCAGAGTTGTTTATGTTGATTTGTGTAGTTCATTTATTCTCACTACAAATAAATTGTGTGAACTTAACACTTTTTTATTTTTTTTTTAATTTTGAGATGGAGTCTTGCTCTGTCTCCAGGCTGGAGTGTGGTGGCATGATCCTGACTCGCTGCAACCTCCACCTCCCGGGTTCAAGCGATTCTCCTATGTCAGCTTCCTGAGTAGCTGGGACTAAGGCACGCGCCACCATGCCCAGCTAATTTTTGTATTTTTAGTAGAGCTGGGTTTCACCATGTTGGCCAGGATGGTCTCGATCTTTTGACCTTGTGATCCGCCTGCCACAGCCTCCCAAAGTACTGGGATTATAGGCATGAACCACCACTCCTGGCCACACAATTTTTTTTACCCGTACACCTGTTGATGAACTTCTGGCGGATTCACATTTTTCATCAGTTTTTGAGAAGTCTCAGCTGTTATCTCTGCAAATTGCCCGTCATCCATTCTTTCTCTTTTTCTAGAATTTCAATTAGATATGTGATGTAGTCTCATTCTATCCATATTTAAAATACTTCATTCGTATTTTTCATATTATGTTTCTCTGTGCTGCATTCTAGACAATGTCTTCTGATCTATCCTTGCACTCACTAATTCTCACTTTAGCTTATCTAATATGCCATAAAACATGACATTTGGATTTTAACTACAAAATTATATTTTCTATTTCTAAAATTTCAATATGCCCCCCTTTCAAATCTATGCTCATGTTTTTATTACTCTCCTGCAATTTTGTGATTGCATCTTCTATTTTCTTAAACATTTCATTTGTAGAAATTTCAGATTTTGATTCTCATAATGTCAATATCTGAAATCTTTTGAAATAAATCAGTTATTTGTTGTTTCTGCAGACTCGCTCATGGTGGTTCTTCTTTTTTCATGTCTGGGGATCTTTGATTGAGAACTCTTGTTTGTTTGATCTTAATTTTTGAGAATCTTGGATACCTCTATGCAACCATAACATGTTGTGAATGTTCAGCTTCTCCTATTAGAGCAGATTGTATTCACCTCTCTACCATTGAAACCTAAGACTCTTCACAGTACCAATGTCTTCTTTCCTTCATTAAATAAGCATTTCATTATTTAGGAGAAGATTACTAACCTGAGATCACTCTAGCTTTTTTCCTAGCGTCCTTCTAAAATATAGGAATCTAAGTTTCAGGTTCCCTTCCTTGAAGTTAGCTCAAGGTTGTTTCCTGATGTAAGGGAAGTATCAGCCTGAAACTACTTAAACTTTTCTCTAGAGACTGTGGCTAACACAAGGGCCCTGGGTTCAGTACTGCTTCCTTAAGCCTTGCTCAAGACTTTTCCTGATAAAAAATGCTAATATTGGCATTTAACTTCAGCAAGCTCCTCAGTTCTCATTTGAACCCAATCCAAGTTTAGCAAACATAATTTTCCCCCATAAAAGGATGGTTTTGGTAATTTCTCTTACATCTACTGTGATCTTGCCATGTATAGAAAACTAGGTTTTATCATGGATCTGGTTGCTTTGTAGGATGAAGTTTCCTTGGGCTATTTTTGGGCCATGATACTGTACGTGGACTTGGATTTTGCATTTCAAGTAAGTTCTTCTCCATATTTTACATATGCATACGAAAATATGAGAATCAGTGGTATAGACTAGGCATGAAAATGAATGGCCTCTTCTAGCAATGGTGAATGTTCCAGTCTGACAGAGCCCTAGCCTGTGTAGTAGTACATTAGATTGAAAATGTTGATTAGATTCAGAGGCTTGATGGACTTTAAATGTAATCCTAAAGAATGTGAAATTTTTCTGGCTATGGAAAGTAACTGAAGTGTTGTAAACAGAATAATTATATTTAAAATTTGTGTTCTAGAAAGATAAGTTGGCTTAAAGAAAATAGAGAATAAAGGCATAGAAGCCAATTTGAACACTGTTTCTTAACTTTGACTTCATGTTAAAATTACCTTGCAAACCTTTAAAAAATACTGATCTCTGGGCATAGCACTAAATCTATGATTGTATTGTGTAGGAATGGTTGTGAACCACTGAGAGCTAAAAGTCTACATGAAATTTGATGAGGAACGTGGCAGTGAGAACAAAGAAGTGAGGCTCACTGAGGAAGCATGGACAGGATTTTGTGACTGACTACATATGAGAGGGCAGGAAAAGTTAAAGATGACTCCAAGCCCATACACTAAAGCTGTTATCAAGATTCTTTCAGCCAGGCGTGGTGGCTCATGCCTGTAATCCTAGCACTTTGGGAGGCCAGGGTGAGTGGATCATGAGATCAGGAGATCAAAACCACCCTGGTTAACACAGTGAAATTCCTCTTTACCAAAAATACAAAAAATTAGCTGGGCATAGTGGCAGGCACCTATAAACCCAGCTACTCAGGAGGCTGAGACAGAAGAATTGCTTAAGCCCAAGAGGCGGAGATTGCAGTGAGCTGAGATGGGGCCACTGCACTTCAGCCTGGGCAACAGAGCGAGGCTCCATCTCAAAAAACAAAAAACAAATAAAACCAAAAAGCAAACAGAAAAAAACCCCAAAAGATAAAAAGATTCTCTTATGCCTGGACTATATTTAACACCTCAGTCCTGAGTTGATTATCTTGGGGAGAACTTTGTAATTTCCCTTCTCTCTCAAGAAATATAGTCCTACTCCATTTATCTGTTTTTCCTTGTTTGAGTTTAGCTAGCACTTCCAGTCTCATGTTTCGTAAGGCTAGTGAGAGAAGACATACTTGTCTTGTTCCTATCTTTGGAAGAAAACAACTAATTTCTTACCACTGTGCTGTTAGCCATAGTTTTTTGTGTGTGCATCTGTGTATGTTCCTTATCAAGTTGAGGAAGTTACTCTCTATTTCTATTTTGCTAAGACTTCAAAAAATCATGAATGATTGTTGGCCTTCAAAAATGATTTTTCTGCATGTATTTAAAATATTTGAAATGGATTTATGGGGTACAAGCGTATTTTTTTCTAACATGTCTATATTGTGTAATGCTGAAGTCTAGGCTGTTAGTGTAACTCACCTGAATAGTGTACATTGTACCTGTTAGACGATTTCTCATCCTTCATTCTCCTCCCATCTTTCTGAGTCTCCAGTGTCTACAATTCCACTTTTCATGTCCATATGTACACATTATTCAGCTCCTTTATATGTTGAAACATGTTCTACATGTATTAATAAGATTATAACAGGATTTTTCTTCTCTAGCCTGTTAAGGTAGATTACAGTAATTGATTTTCAGATGTTGAACTAGCCTTGAATATATGGAATAAATCCCACTTGTTTGTAGTGTATAATTATTTTTACATATTGTTGGGTTTGATGTATTAATATTTGACAATTTTTGTACCTATGTTCATGAGAGTTAATGCTCTATAATTTTCCTTTCTTGCAATGCCTTTGTTTGGTTTTAGTATTAGAATAATGCTGGCCTCATAGAATGAGTTAGGAAGTTTCCTCTACTTGTATTCTTTCTGGAAGCTATTTTAGAGAACTGGTGTTATTTCTTCCTTGAATGTTTGGTAGAATTCACTGGTGAAACCATCTGAACCTGGTGATTTTTGTTTTGGAAGATTACTAATGGTTGATTCAACTTCGTTAATAGATACAGAACATTCAGTTTTTAAATTTTTTTTTCTATAAGTTTTGATAGATTTTGTCTGCCCAGGAATTGGTCCATTACATCTAAGTTATGAAATTTGTGGGCTCAGAGTTGCTCATAATATTTCTTTATATCCTTGATATATCCATGATATAAGTAGTAATTGTCCATCATTTATTTCTGAAATTAGTAATTGGTGTCTTCTTTTTCTTGCCTAGCCTAGCTAGAAATTTATCAATTTTATTCATATTTTTCACAGAACCAAACAAAAAGTTTTGTTTTGCTGATTTTCTGTTTTAATTTTTATTGATTTATGCTCTAATTTTTGATATTTCCCTCTACTTTCTTTAGATTTAATTTGCTCCTCTTTTCTAGCTTCCTTATGTGGAAACTTAGGTTACTGATTTTAGATATTTATTCTCTTCCAATGCGTGCATTCAATACTATAAATTTTCCTCTAAGCATTGCTTTTGATGAAATCCAAAATTTTCTGTTAGTTGTATTTTTATTTTCATATTTGATTTAATTTTACTATATTCACATATGATAAGAAAATGCAGAGTCATTTAGAATTATATTTCTAGATCTTTTCTGATTTTCACTATGTGGTCCTACCTTTACTGGGTGTTGAATTTTTTAAAACCTCTTATATTTTATTCAAATATATAAGGTTAGTCTACTGCAATAATTTAATTCATTTCTTTAGGAGTATGTTTTGTTTCTGGTTGGTGTAATCTGGTAAATACTCATTTTTTCTTGTGATCTTGGAGACAGACCTTCTTCCTCATGATGGAGTCTAGGATTATTAGTAGAAATGTAGCCAAGCTGCTTCTGACTTGGAATTCTTTGGGTCTTCCTTAGATTTGGCTGGGATTCACTTGTCTAATCTCTGTGGACTAGGTCCTGCTCAGCCCAAGTGGTGTCATTCTTGAGCATTCCTTCAGTCTATGTTATTGAATCCTGCCACTAGTATAACTTATAATCTAGTCTCTTAGCTTGATCGAGACTTAGTGTTTTTCCTTGGGTGAACCAAGTTTCATTTCACCTTTTGCTGGTCCTGTGGACCTTTCCAATTCTATGTCAAAGTCTCCATTCTGCTCTTGGCCTATAATAGCTGCACCATAATCTGTGTTGTGGATTTACTTTTCATTGTCACCACATAGGCCCACATGTAGATGTCTAAGTATCAATTTCGCTATTTTCTTTGTCCCTATCCAAAGTTAAAGGAAATCCTGAGTACTTTCTATGTTATGCAGCAGCTCAGAACAATTGCAAGGTATTAGCTCAGGTATTTTCTCTACTTCTATGCAGTGCTACCAAGATTTCTTTGTTGGGGCCATCTTAATATTGGCATAATTTCATTTCTTTTTAGAGAAGACACTGGATAGAAACTCCAGATAGTTTAGGTGGCTAATGGCATCTATATAACCTATATTTCAGTATTCTGTATAATGATACTACAGAGTGTGTAATATTTTTTAAATGTCTTAATGTATGTTTCTCAGTTAATGTAATATTTCTAATCTTGTCCAAAGAGGAAGTAAGAGGACACATGTCTGAATACTTGCTTTCTCTTGCACTTTCTCCTTCATCTCACAATTCATTTGTATGAGAAGTGGATGATTTATTCCTAATCCTCCTAGAAAGATGTCCCTTATATTAAGTTACATGGCCAAATGGGCAGGCCTGTCTCTTAAAAAGTCAAGAGAGAAAATATAAAAATTAATAAACTCTTCTTTTTCTACTACTATATTCATTTCAAACCTACTTTAAGACTTGAAAATAGCTTTTAAACATATTTTGAAATTAAAATTTTATTTTAGAGATCAGCTGAAGCTCTTTCTCCATGCATTTCTGTTATTAAAGCTTTTATTTCTTATTGCTCTTTTTCTATTTATCTCTCTCTTCTCCTTCCTGCAGATGGCTGCCTTGATTCTACTGGAAAGAGATCATCTGCAGAAAAGTACAAAAGAGAAGAGCACATTAATTTTTTTTTTTTTTAAAAAAACAACCCCATACTTTAAGCAGGCAAAATACTAAAATTTATGTTCTATTGATGTCATTAGCACCCTAGATATTATATAGAGAGTATGAGAGGAAAAGAGAAGTTTTGGTAATGTTGTCTTGTATTTTTATGTGATGAACTAATGATTTTCATTTTGTAGCATAGACTTAGACTATCTCACTGTGACCCACATGCTTGGTGCTAAAAAACAAAGGAAATGAAACACTATCTGTAATTGATTTCTCTTAAAAACAAAGCAAAACAAAAACCTGGAAAGGGAAAGAAAGCCATTTGTCAATCAATTTATATAGAACAGCAGAAATAGTGGTTACGAACACATTATGGAGACAGAAGATCTGGGTTTGAATCCTAGCTCTACCACTAAAAACAAGTGTTACATTACACAAGTTATTTTCTCTGTTTCTACTTCAGCTTCCTCATCTGAAAATTTGAGACAATTAAAATTAAATGAGCTTAATTTATGTGACACACTTAGAACACAGCCTGATACATAGTGTATACACACACACACACACACGCCCTCATATATACAGAGAGTCTTCAACTTACAATGCTTTGACTTAATTTTTCAATGTTACGATGATATGAAAGCAATCTGCAGTCAGTAGAAACTTTACTTCGAGTATCCACATAACCATTTTGTTTTTCACTTTCAGTGGAGTAGCCAATAAATTTCATGAGATATTCACCATTTTAGTATTAAATAAATATATTTTGTAATAATAAATATTTATTATAAAATAAATAAAATGCTGAATATCTCATGTAATACAAAAAGCTTTGTGTTAAGTGATTTTGCCCAACGACTGGCTAATGTAAGCATTCTGAGGATGTTTAAGGTAGGCTAGGCCAAGTTTTGATGTTCTATAGATCAGGTGTATTAAATGCATTTTTGCCTTAAGTATTTTCAACTTACCATTCAGTTTATTGGGATATAACTCCATCATAAGTTGAAGAACATCTGTATGTGTGAGTGTGTATGTATGTGTGTGTGTGTGTGTGTGTGTGTGTATCCATACTTGCAATGATTATTGCTATTGCTGTAATAATGTAACAAGGAATTTGAGGAGAGATTACTAATTTTACTGATATGCTAAAACGAGCTAGAGGGATTTTAAAAAAATGATTCTATTAAAGTTTGCGAGACATCTCTTTAATCTTTTGATGTATAAGTTTGGTTTATTTTAACTAGTAGGAAGAATATAGATTGAAATCCCTTTGGGTATAGTGCTCATATTTTCTTTATTTCAATTACTTAAGGCATCCTGTTTACAGCACTGTGTACTAAATAATAGCATAATTTAAAGAGCAGAGCACAGTAACTCAGCACAGGCTTTATAGTTTGCAATCCTAGATGTAAATTCTACTTTAACTCTGCTACTTACCTAATCTTTGAAAAGGTGCTTAATCTCACTGAGGCCCACATTTCTCATCTATGAAATTGTAATAGCAACAGAATCTACTTCCTAGAGTCTTTTTAAGGATTAAGTGATTTAACATTCACAAAGCTCTAAGGAAGTACATGTTCATTTTATCTACTACACTAATTCTGCTAATAGCAGAAATTGTAATAGAGTTTATCAGAGACAACCTGTCAAACGTTAGTTTTCAAAATATTGCTCTCCAAAGTCAGAGTTGGAAGAAAGCTACAGAAAATTGAATGGAAAATTATTAGATCCATATTTACAAATTCAGTAAAAGAGCTGCCATACAGTCATATAATTTGTTTCCATAATGTAGTCTTCACATGGCCCATTTTACCTGTGTGTTAAGGAAATGCCCTTAGAGACCAGATCAAGTTTTTGTATTTAGCTTCCTAAAGCAGGAGCTTAGCCCAGCTGGCATTCTGGGACTCCTTCCATCTTTGGTTTGACTTGATGATTCAGTGAAGTACATGCTGTTCTTGCATCAGAAGTAGCAGTGTTAATTTTTTTTATGCCAAATACTTTAGCAGGAGCTCAGGCTGAGTTCCCTGGATGATAGTTTATTGCAAAGTCATCGAAGCAGCTGGTGGAAATGTCCATGCCGATCCCTTTGAGACCTGTGCCTTTGCAAAACATTCTGAGTTTTTCTGTATTTCAGAGGAGCAAGTAACATGGTAGAAAACTACCAGGGAATCTTCCTTCATTTTCGCTGGCTTGTAGGAACTCCATGGATAGCTCTGTAGCATCCTAGACGAAAGCTGACTATATAGTTTTTCATCCCAGGAGCACTGTTGAGAGTGCAAGGGGCCATGGTTGATAATGAAGGTGGGATAATAGATTTAAACAAAGACAGTCTTGAGTAAATTGGATTATATAGTCACTCTACTAGACTAAAGTTCCTGATCTGGTTATTCCTTTACATATACCTTCAGTATCAAACTTGAATAGCCCCTTTCCTCTACCCTCTGTTTACTGTGCAAGAATGAATGTCCCAATAGCCTATAATTAGTTTTTGCTTTCCTGCTACGGCCTTAGTTTTGCTATTGCAAAAGAGTATTAATAGTTCATGTTTCTCATCAGCTAGTCAAAAGGTTGCCTCATTTTAAAAACAATGCTGTGAACATCTTCCAGTAGCAATACTAATCATTTATTTATTCCACAAGTATTTACTGAGTGCTTCTGATGAGTCAGGGGTTGTTTTACTTGCAGGGAAACAATAATGAAAATGAAGGATAATGTGCTTGCCTTATGGAGCTTGCATTCTAGTGGATAAACACAATATACACTATAGAATAAAACACATATTTTGGATAGTGAAAATTATGATGTAGACAATAAAACAAGGATGAAGACTTGGTGGAAGGAAACCTCTTGAGATGGGCTGTTCTCTCAAGGCCTGAGGGAGAAGGAAACAGATATATGGGTATAATTGTCCAGGAGAAGAGCGTTGTAGGAAGGGCAAACAGTAAGCGCAAAGGTACTCAAGAGTGATCTCAATGTGCTAAATAAATAGAAAGCGTCCCAAAACAGAATGTGTGGAAGAGTGCTGAGGGGTCAGATTTTATATGACTATGTATGACATGATATGGAATCTGAAGGTTTTAACTCTAATTGCAGTAGAAATCTGTCTAACACTTTTAAGCATATGAGTAGCAGGATCTGATTTACAGTATCTAAAAATCACTCCAGTTGTCATGGGGAGACTACCTTATTAGGGATAAGAGTTTAGGGTGATCAGGTGAGATATTGTTGTAGTAACACTAGCAAAAGATGTTGGAAGCTTGAACTAGGTTGGTAGCAGTGGAGAGGATAACAAGTGATCAAATTCAAGACATACTTTGGAAGTAATGCTTATAGGAATTGCTGCTGATCGGATGTAAGTATTGAGGAAAGGAAGAAAAGATGACTCAGATTTTTAGTTCATGTGACTGCAGTGGCAGCTAAGACGGGGAAGGCGTATGTCTGTGCATGTGCGTGCGTGCCTGCCGGAGGAAGTCCAGGCCCCTTAGAATATGTTTCCACTTCTGCATCCATCTTTGTAGTCTCAGAGGAGATGTTCCCATTCTAGTCTCTGTTAGAAAACTTAATATGAAAGAGAGGAATCTATTACCCATGTGCCTTTTCCCACTCAAGCATTTTCACCTTTTTTCTGTTTCAAAGATGTCCGATTTCTTTATCTCTACAATTATACCACGGTCTGTCTTGGTGATTCAAACTGGCTAATTGTTAACTAAACAGAAATTTAAATAATCTGTCTCTGTTTCTCTCTCTCTCTCATACACACACACACACACACACACACACACACACACAGACCCCCTTTAATTCTTCCATATGTTTTCATTCACAAGTATTGAGGATTGTTTCCTCAGGTTATCTCTCAGATTTACCATTTTCAGAGTCAATACACAACTATTTGAATTTACACAACTATTTGAATTAAAAATATCTCTGCTGTTTAATTCAATAGTCTAAAACCAACCTCATGTCCAATCATTTTTCCAAAACTTATATACAATTATTAACATAATATCTGTCAATTATTCTGTTCATAATGCTTCTTCAGCACTTTCTTGCTTACGTTCACTGCTTTCTAAATAAGAACTTCTCAATGCTACCCTGGTAAACACAGTCTCATATTTATTCTCATCATTCTTACTAGATAAGTCTAATTTGGTAGGGGTGGCAAAATGACCAGTGAAAAACTACAAGGGCAGCATTTCCTACAGTTAGGGGGCACAGTATGGTTCAAACAGGTATAAAAGGAAGTCACAGGGTGAGTCTTTCATAAAAGCTCAAAAAAGAATGGGAAAGCGACACGGTCATATCTTGCTCTTTCCTTTTCTTTGGCCTGGAATTCAGTCCTGGCACTGTATTGCGGGTTGAAGACATATCGTGATTATGAGTTCTAGAGCTTCACATTATGAATCATGGAGCAAAAAGAGAGAAGGAACCTGGGACACTGATGGTATTTTGGAATTCTTGTTCATAGCTCTCAGGACTGAAACTGTTTCTAGCTGATGTGTGTGCCTTAAACATCATCTGCCAGCTGGTGATCCACTCCTGCTCATTTCATAAATGGATTCTTATTTTTCTACATGGAATCATTAGTGCAGGCAAACAAGTTATTTCATTCCCTGAGAATGTTACCTGTGTTTCTGCTTGTGAGGCTTGACATATGCCATTGTTGTTTGCCTGTACATTTCCATCACTAGATGGAGAAATTAGGAGGGCAGGCACAGTGTGTGAAACTTTCGTGTATCAAAGAAGCTCTGAACCTCTGAGCATAGTGCCTTGCACATAGGAGACATTCAGAATTTGTTGAATGACATTTAATTCCCTTCTGGTGAGCTTATTTAATCCCTATCCTTCCCATCAAATGGTAACTACTTCAAAATCTGGCTTAAAACTATTTGTTTTCTGAAAAGTTTTTCATGATTAATCCCACCTGATTCTAATTGTGCTTCCACTTGGCATTTTATTGGGACATGTTTAACTCTGGTTAATAAAAGTGTTCAGCTAAGTCTTGATGTATCCTCATTCTCCAATATATACTAAAATGCTTTGTGGGCAGGTATCTGGCACTGCACTCTCCTTTTATGGACAATTCCTACATAATATCTACATAGTATCCTATTATGAAGTAGGAACATAATAAATATTGTTGATTACATAAAACTGGGAAAAAGTCACTTGGGCAAATCTCCTACCTGATGTTATAATTTTCTCTCCAAAGGAATAGTTTCCTGTAAGGAGACTCAATTAATTAGATAACCACACTTTTAATTTAGAAACAAATAGTTCAACAAAAGTAACAATCTATGATTTGGAAATAATGGGATAGGTTTCATTCTAAGTAAGTACCATATCCATGGTATTATTATCCATTATAATGAGATAAATGTATACATAGTCTTGGTGCTTGGCTCATGCCTATAATTACAGCACTTGGAGGGCTGAGGCAGACAGATCACGAGGTCAGGAGTTCGAGACCAGCCTGGCCACCATAGTGAAACCCTGTCTCTACTAAATATACAAAACAGTAGCCAGGCGTGGTGGCGGACACCTGTAATCCCAGCTACTTGAGAGGCTGAGGCAGGAGAATCACTTGAACTTGGGAGGCGGAGGTTGCAGTGAGCCGAGATGGTGCCATTGCACTCCAGCCCGGGAGACAGTGAGAGACTCTGTCTCAAAAAAAAAAAAAGTATACCTACACCTAATGTAAAGATTTATTATTCTTTTATTTAGTTATAGAATTCCCCAAGGCACATCACCTGTATGATGGCATTTATATTCATTAGAATGTGTATTATTTGGATGAAGACTAAAATAATCGTATAGAGTCATGTGTTTGATATTAAATAAAAGGACTTTTAAAAACACTGGAAGAATGAGAAAAAGCTGAAAAAGCACAAATAGTTCATTTTTGTTCAGTGTATGTGCAAATTGACTATCGGCAATAGTTTTTATTCTCAGACAACTGATCATTAACTTATTTTAACTTTCTGAAGTTACTTGAACTATGGACAGCTACAGCTTTTATTACATTACAGTACATATCCAATTCACTGGTTTGAATATATTGCAGTGAAAAGGTGTAGTACAATGCAGAATAAAGGAAATTGAGGGAACAAAGCATCATTTCCACTTAACAAAAATCTAAAGGTTGAATAGATGAGAACTAAAGACTTGAATTCATTTCCCAGAACAGTGCTTTATTATCAAAGTAAACTTGAGACCAGCACTTAAGTGCAAAGTGAAGTCAACAAAGATGTTTAATAGTCATTAATCATCCTAAATAAACAGTACTTTTAAGTGTTTTGATTGACACTGTTAGCATAAATTGTGTCCTTCTTTTAAAAATATGCCTCGGATTTTTATCACACACTTACACAATATAATTTAATATCTACCATTATAGAATTTAATATCTGAGAGGAGACATTGATGGGAAAATATTTCTAGCCCTAAGAAGAGTCCAAAGTAACCATGAAGATGTTTTGTGGATGTTCTTCTAGTTTGAATGTGAGAAAATGTGTTCTTTTGTCCTTTAAGAGGTTCTTAGCAATTTGAAATATTTGGCTATTTTTAACTGACTAAAGCTACATAGAGGTAGCTTCAGAGTTTGTTTTAACAAATTATATCTGTCTTGGTCTCTTTCTCAGTATACATTTCTGTGGTAAATATAAGACCAAGCTGCATACTTACTCAAATCAAACAGTTACAAGATTGAAACTTTATATTTTCACATGCAATTTTTAATGAATGATATGAGTTGATTAATACTGTCTCATAAATCTATAGCAATCATATCTTTTATAGCATTCTTCTTATAGCTATATTCATGTTCACTAATGTTTCATAGGATTCTACACTTTACAAACTTACCACAAAAACGGCTTAGAAATTTACCCTTTCTCCCCCTAAAATATCTAATCTTAAAAATACAGGAGTAATGTCACATCCAAATATAGCATGCCAAACATTGCTTACTATTCTGTATTTCATTCTTATTCATCTTATATGTCATTAAAAGGTGCAATATAGTCTATGCAACAATTTGTAACTGCAATATGATACTAATCTGAAAAGCTATCAACATCATTCTTATAAGTGCCAAAAATTAGTATAATCTGCTAAGATGCCATATATGGGCTATTTATGTCCTGAAAATTTCAGTTAATTCAATTTAGTGAATATTTACTGAATACCCAATATGTGTTTAATGTGTGTTAAAAGTTAAACAAGACACTTACCCTGTCCTCAGGATGCTGCAGTCTAGCCCGTAAAACATAAACCTCCACCTAAGTGTTTACCAGCTCTGGAAATTATAAGCCTTCAGCAAGAAATATGAAGGTGTATTCTAAAGTCTAAAGAGTATCAAATTCTTATTTTGACTTAGCCATCAATTCTTTGTCCATGAAGTTATATTCAGTTTTCTTCTATGTGATAAAAATAATATTTGTTCTCAAAAACCTTAAAATATTAATCAAGATGTATAAGGTTCTTGTACTCAATACACTGGATATTTTAAGAATAGGGCTCAACATTAAAAAGCATATATTGAGCTCACTGGAAAAAGATGCTATTGATTCACAAATTATGCATATCATTATGTTTACAAATCACTATTATGTGCCTTATGTTACTATTTTAATAATGCAGGTTAAGTAATATATGCAATAATAATGCAAATCACTACTATCCACAGTAGAAGACTAGAAGACTGTCTAATAGTTGGCAAAAATTATTTTTATTGAATCAAGGTAGTAGGGAAATCCTCACTAAAATGTTGTTAAATGCTTTAAGCTCTAAAAAAATATGGAAACATAAATAAGCAGGCTGCCATTATTTATGTAAATGTAGTATAAGAAAGCACAGGGAATGAAAAAATAGCAGAGAATGCAACTTAACCAATCTTAAAATATCTGTGATATATTATTTTTAATTGATAACATGGCTCTTACTGTATGATCAAAATTGAGTGCAAATGTTGTGGCTATTCATTAAAAACAAGTGGCTGCCATTGCAAAATATGCATTTCAGGGAGTATGTGTTACTTCATAATTAAAAGTGCCATAAACAGTACTTACATTACGCTAAGGGGACACATTTGAAGGAGATGGCCATGTCAACAATTATTTTGTCATAGTTCTGTCATGCAAATGTATTTTTCCTTAAGTTTATTTGAAATCTCATAGTTGAGTTTGTTGATGGAAAACATGAGGCAAAAGGTTCTGTTTGTGGAAATAGAAAGGAGTGTACATGAGGGGCAGAGTGTGTTTTGCTTGGCAGTTCTTTTGCTACCATTTTGTTTTTGTTTTTACTGCTTGGGGGCAGCAAATTGGCAGGTGCAAATAGGCTCTAGCTTGTTTCATACTGTATTTACAATCAGTTATTATGGGTTAAAATGTCTGTGGTACAGAGGGAATTAGGCACACAACTTCTGTTAAGAGTAAAGGAAGCTTAATGCCTAATTTCCAGCGTGGAAAAAAAGTACTTCTTAAGCCTAATTTTGCAATAATTGTCAATATTTATAAAGTATATACAATGGATTATTAGAGATTTTTCTGTTTGTGTCTTATTTTGCACTTACATAAAGTTTGAAATTTTGAATATACATGTTTATATACATATTTGTATCTAAAATGCTGATACAGCATATAATTTCCCACAATAAAAAAACTGGAAGATAATGAATAAATATTTCTCCACAATTAACTTGAGAGAAGAAGAAGGAAGACAGAGAGGAGAAGGAAAGAGAGAGAGCTTTCTCAATGTTAAATATTGTTTTATAGCATCTATAAAGCATATTGCATTTTAATTTTTGAAAATAGAAAATATATATTTGCCTATCTAATTTGATGTAAAACAGAATAGTTTTATAATATACTTTGCACTTTACTGTGATTTACATGTACCACATGGCAAATCATGTGTCAGACACATAGTAACCACTAGCAAATAAAGCCTAATGTCACATGATGACACAGAAAACAAAGGTTATAATATTTGTGCTAATATTGCTTTTTAGCAAGGAATTTTTGTGCCAATCAAAGGGGAGTAAGAATACTTTTAGAAAACATTTAGAGTGGATATTTCCACAAAACACTGATCCATAGCAACTTTTTTGAGAGCTCCTGGAACAGGGCTCCCCGTTTCTGTATTTGCTCTGTGCATTCAGACAAAGAACCAAGATAATCTTGACTTTGAGGAAGAAGAGTGGAAAAGGATTACAGGAGGGGGAGTATGAAATAAATAATAAATAAACAAGCGACTGTTGAATAAAACAATTAGTTTTGCCTCAGGCTTCTGCAATAGCTTATGAATTCTTACCAGCTTTAGTTTACAGCTGTAACTTTAGGATATAATAGGAGATTGAATCTTATACAGGCAATGAAACAGATGATCAAATTCACAAGGGATTGTGTCAGGCTTTTTCCAGTACTAAAGAAACATATTAATCCTTGTCACTGTTTTCAGAAACGCTGTGACAGAAATAAACCTGTACTGTAACTTGGCCCTTTTAATGAGCTTCTGGAGTGTGGGCTTTCCACTCAGCACCTGAAAAACACAACAAAACACCTTTTATATTAAAGATGTGAGGTTTGCTGCTGGCTAAATTTGTACACAGAAGTCTATAAACCAGTGCTCAGCCAGCTGGGAAGCAAGAAAGCAAATTCAGATTCTGCCATGAACTTCACAGACCAATTATCTACTTGGAATCATGGGAGTTTAACAAACAAATACCAGCCCCTGCTGAGCCTTTTCAGGCCAGCAGCTTATGGGTGATTCAGTTGCATCCGAGGCTTTTAGACTGATCAATTCTTAATCACAAAGCGCAAAAATTATTCTCAGACTCATGTCAGTTTCTTTGGACACCTTTGTTAACAATCTGCTTCAAATCATTTTTTTAAAAAGAAACTGCAGACACTGTTTTTATTGACTCCCTACTTGTAAAATGTTTATAGCTTGTTAATTTATATTTACCCCTTTACTTTTGCCTGCAAATCAACATCACTTAGCACAGTTTGGTTACACTTTGTCCAAAGGAAATTACAGAAGCCTGCTATGGGGCTAAAATGAAGGAAAGCTGCGGAAAATCAATACACTGCTGATTAAACAGATCGTAGCAACTTCACGGCTGTATGCTACAGCATGGAGACATCAGTGTGATGCCTATCTAGCAGTTAATGTGCTTTCAGTCAGGTGAAGAAAATTTCAGAATAAGGCAAGATCACCCAGAAAAACAAGAACTACCTTACACAAGAATGCATGTGTTTATATGAAACCTACATTTTGTATAAGGTAGTATTCCACTTGGGGAATTAATGGGTTGCGTGTATTTTAAGAAATAAAATGGTGTTGTATCTTTATTGTGACATTTACCCTGAGTATTGTGAAAGAAACTAGTAACATTGCAAAATAATTTCTATTTGCTACGACAAGTTGTTTTATCTCTTTATAGAATCTTAGGTTTGTCGACATTTTCTTGTATAATTTCTATTTGGTAATTTGACAGTAGTCAAAATGACTGAAAGGTAGAGTATTTTTAGAGGATAGCCTAAAGTAATTATGATATCCAATGAAAATAATCTAAGCAACTCAGAAAGAATCATTTTATTTTCCATTTTAGAGTAGAAAAAATGAACATGAAGTAAATCAGGTATAAAAAGAAAACGTAGTTCATGCGTAATTATTTTTTTAAATGGGCTGGGAATGCATAATATTAACACAGCACAGTTATAAAGACAAACATTTGTTTTTTTGAATCACAGACAAAGACAAGCTTTTGGGTAACAGGGATGATTTGAGGTATCCTGGCTAAAGCAAAGGTATTCTGAGTTAAAGCATAAACTCTCATTTCCATGCTAACCAGTTCGTAGTCTCTTCAAACTTAATGCTTTGAGAACCGTAGGAAAACGCACATGTACTGAGGCTGGTTAAGAGGTGGTACCTCCTTCAGTCCAACCTGAAGGACAGCAATGCATTGTACTGATTGTGGAATAAGGAAATGAGGAAAAACAAAAAAGTTTAAACACAATGTTTTTGAAAAATACAATAAAAATAATTTTTATCAAAACATCCTGTTAAGCTTTTTACTTGACAGAAATATTTATTCTTTATGTATTATCTCTTTACCAAGAGTATTGTGTTTTATTTTGTTTTGTTTTTAACTTAATACACTGAAGGAAACTTTGCAGCTATATTTATCATTGTTCATTCAAGATAACTATGACTTTGATATGTTATGGTATTCTGGCAGATAAGTTTTCATAGTAAATTCTTATACTAAAAAAATACTTGAGAAAATTATGTTCTATACACAAAAGCTAACTTAAGTTTCAATCTCTGTTGTTTTTGATTCTCTCTTTTCCAAATATCAAAGTCTTTCAAATGGTAACATGGTTAAGTTCTTTGCCAAATTTCATGTGTTAAAATGAAGGTGTTTTTGAGTCATCAGAGCTTATAAAAAGACCTTTAACAAGTAAACAGCTTTTCTCCTTTTTTTTTTAAACTGGAAGATGTGGTATAAGAAAACACATTCATGGACACCATATGTGAACCAAGTTTCATCCCAAGATTTTGAGATTTTTGAGAATTCCTAGAAAATGAGGGATTTAATTTTATAGTCTGAAGAGGTCCAGTCAGTAACACTGTTTTCATATATATCTATCTGTATGTGTATATATGAATATAGGTACTGTATATATACATATATATAAAACTCAAGGTGTTATGCTTTGATTATTCTATATAAAATATTTGTTAATCTTGTTTAGGAAAAAAGCTGCACTAGGTCTTCAATAGTTCAGGAATCTGAAAAATAATCATTACTTCAGTATTTCTAAAATGATATCATCATTTTCTTGTATTATGATAAACTATCAAGATTTTTCACATGTAATATTAAAAAAAGATATTACTCATACTCAACAAAATATCCATTTGTAATACTAGAAGAGTAAAGCAATGGATATCAATGGAAAGAAAAAATGGTTTAGAAAATATAGAAAAATACCTATATTTTAAATCCTTATTGGTTTACTAGGTTAATTGTGTTCTTGTGAATGCACTTTCAAATTTTTTTTTCTTTGTGGCATCAAAGGAAAAGTAAATTGAAGTGACATATTGGAATAGAAGGAGATAATGGAGGAAGGAAAGACTGAATAATGTAAGTATAAACTTCCAAGCAAAAATTATTTTTAAGTCTTACAATAGATGTACATATTTTTATATTTTTATAGTTTAATAACATAACATTGGTTATTTGTAAACATACTTTATTGAAAATCTATACACTCTGTAATTCTGAGAGTTGGCAGGAGTTTGAATACTCTGGTTGAAACCCACTTTTTCTTATTAATACACGGTAATTTATCACCATTAACTATATGATCCCTCTGGAAAAAAAGCTGATGCACATTGCTCTCTAGACTATAATTTCGATGTTCATGATATTAATCTTTAATTAAATTATAGTTATTTTAGAAATGCATATCCATAATTAAATTATACCATGCATATAAAGAAGAAATGACTATGGTATGATTAAAACATGTTTAAAAATATACTACTGAATTTTGAATGCTGTCTGTCATCTCCAAAGTATGACTAACTAGGCTTCAGAAATGACTACAAAATCAACTGAAAAATTGCCAAGTAAGACTGGTTCTTTAAAGCACTGTGCATTATAATTTTGGATAGTTTCTCAATTAAATCTAGATATACTTCTTATAGTATATACAGTATTACATTTTTAAATTAATTGCCATACTCCCATTTGTTAAAGAATTTCACTCCATGGGAAAAGCAAAGTCTCACTAGACGTGAATTTTACACTGCACTAGATCAATCCCAATACCAGTAAATGGATATTATTAAACAGCATGGGGTAGTGCAAACTGGGAAAGAAAACTTGTAGTGTGCTGCCTTTGAGCAGACCTGGCTTGCATGCTGTGACAGGGCAATTGTCGACATGCTTTTTCATGCCAATCTGCAGCTTTTTCAACTCTAGATGCTATGGCAACCAGGGTTTAACAGACTAAGCAGCTAACAAGCTTCCCTGATGGAATTGTCTGGTTGTGTGATTGCCTTGTCTTAGGGAAAATATAAAATAGAATGAAGACGCTTGTGGACATTTGTCAAACTGATTATAATTTGGACAGTTGAATCATAATTGTCTGTTGTGTACCATACAGTAGTGATATATGCTATTTTCCACGTTCCTTGCAGAGCACACCATTGCATTCCCGCATAGGCTGTGCTTCCCTTGGGAACAATGGGTCCTGGTTGCTGTGGGTTTGGTGCAACATGGCAGTCCACATCGCACACCAGATCATCTGGGAAAGAAAAGAAAAAGGAACAGTTCTAATTTTTTTTTCTCTTTGAAAAGTCTTGTGTTTGATTTGAGCTATATTTGTATGAAATATAATGAACACAAGTTGATGTAAAAAGATATTTCTCTTTTATAAAATGTTCATGTTCATAGGGTAAGTTGTAAATCAAAATATGCAGGTGAATTAATTTGTTATTTATGATTGGGCATAATTTTAGTTCTTTGGGAATATTGATTTTTTAAATTTGCAACCACTTAAACATGTATTTGTGTCACCAATCATATGCATAATTTAAAACACTGAGAAAATAATCAAGCTTCTCTGATGGAATGGTCTCGTTTTAATATTGCCTTGTCCTATTGAAAATGAATAGAAGATACTCTCTTTATCATTTTAAATGATTAAAAGCCTACTAATAAAATTTAGGACTCTTTCAGCAGTCAAAGGCATTGTATTTTCAAGATCATTTTATACCAAACTTTTAGGTTTTGCTTAGAAGAATCTTTAAAAAAGTTAAAATCATTTTTAAAAATTCAAATGAAAAGTGAATTATTATTTTAAAAAATCTGGGTTTCATTTTACAGGTAGACATTAAAAAATTAACTATTTTGCAAGACAACCTCACTAATTATAGAATATAGATTTTATAGGTTATCATGAAATATTTTGTACTTTCAAATACATCTGTGCTATATCTTGAAGATAAAAATTAATATTTTTAGAAGGCTCGGATTAGTGAAGAGTTGTTAAGTTGATGGTAAGAAGATTTTAGCTAGTGTTTGACCTCATGGAAAGGGTACAAATGATTGCATTAGCACACTCATCTGGGCCAGATCCCCTCAACCACAGAGGTCTGCTGGGTTTTTTTGCTTTTTGAAATACTTATTTAAATTTTGAAATACTTCAAATTGGTGTCCTTGATTTGAGACAGCGGAATAGACTATCGTCCACATTGCCTTTTTAAAAAATTCTTCAAAATCATATAAACATATCTTTAAAATCTTCAAAATGATTTATGTCTAGGTGGTGCAATTTCTAAAGCAGACCCATTTCTAGTTTGAGAGATCTATTTCTTTTCTTAAACAGGTCTCAGAATGATAACAACATCCTCTATGATGCGTGGCACACACAACAAGGCAAGAAATGAATTGGGAACATTGTGCTCACTGCATAAAGAACATCCTCTAGGATAGGTTGTAAAAAACCTATTGCAGAGTTATAGTATACCAAAATTAATAACCTCAGAATCACTGCCAAGAAAACTTTGACATTAACATTAATAATTTTTCACAAAATAGCTTTTAATCACTGGGCTACCAGGCCTTCCCTTCTAATTCTCTCTTAGTTTTGAAATTAGCCTTCTTTATTAGGTACCTCTATGCCTGTCACTTTCCTGATGTTAGCTAGTGTTACACTTGAGAAACCTTTGCTCCTTGTATTTCCTTGAAGAATATAATTTTTTCCCTACCCATCAGGGAGTCATATGCTATCTTATTATCATTTGAAGTTAAGGAAAAGCATATATTTTCAATGATAACATGGAACTCGTTTTTCTTCTGAGTATTAAGACTACAGGAGAACAGAGATGATGGATTCTGCCTTTGAATTCATTGAAACTCCTTTTTATTCAATTGACTCAAGCTTAGAATGGGATAAATAGTACCTACTTTGGAGTTTAACAAGTTTAACCTGAAAGCAAAGGAATACTTTAAGTCACCATAGAACAGAGGTGAAAGTCAGGGTACATTATATTAGTTCAATGACAATTTTCCAGAGTACAAGAAAATTATAGTTGAAGGTGCAAGTATTTTCCTTCTTGTTTAAGAACTGAAAGCAAATAAGGATGGTATTTATTCAGTTACTAAAGAAAATTTCAGCAATAATGGGAGGTCGCCTTGCCTTTTTGAAACACTTTGCTTTACACCCGTTATTTAAAGTTATTAGTTATCATCCAAAATAGTCAAACACTGATAACCCCACGTTAAAGCTTACAATAAAACAGAAACCTTAAGTTTATGAGCTTACTCAAGAAATTGTAAAATTGGCCAGGCACGGTGGCTCACACCTGTAATCCCAGCACTTTGGGAGGCCGAGGTGGGTGGATCACGAGGTCAGGAGTCCAAGACCAGCCTGGCCAAGATGATGAAATCTCGTCTCTACCGAAAATACAAAAATTAGCCGGGCATGGTGGCGCGTGCCTGTAATCTCAGCTTCTCAGGAGGCTGAGGCAGGGAATTGCTTGAACCTGGGAGGCGGAGTTTGCAGTGAGCTGAGATCATACCTCTGCACTCCAGCCTGGGCAATAGAGCACAACTATGTCTCAAAAAAAAAAAAAAGAAAAGAAAAAAAAGAAATTGTAAAATTACTAAAAGAGACAAAGATGAGTCTTAATCTTTCCTTTTTAAAAAACCTCCCATATTTATAATTTTTTTCTTTGCCAAGATGTATAATACTTTATTATTTCTGTCACATTAAAATCAATTTTCCATTTTGAAAGGCTCCATAAAGCTACATGATCCATAACATCTCCCGAAGTGGTTTTCAGTGAAAAATCTCATCATACCTTTATTGAAATGGAATTTAAGTACTAAATTACTTCATTTACAATGGAAATAAATGAAAGTCATTAACATTTTAGTACATATTAGTTTCTAATATTATCATCTTGATGATATCACCAAAGCTCTACTTGGAGTTGGACAGAGCGCTATGTCTGAATCCCCCACTTGGCCATAGATGTCTGCACAAAATTCACATTGTTAGGGAACTGGGGGAATCCTCCTGAGAAAGAAGAGAATGGCAGCAATAATGGTGGTGTGCTGTCTTCCTCAAATGTCTTACGAGTCTCTGACTTCTGTGAGGTGAGCAGAAATAAAGTGAAATCCCTTCCTGCAAACAGCTGAAGTTCTTCCTTGAGAACGCCAGAAGGTGAGCTTTGAGCAAAAGAAGAAGTGTAAAATTAAATAAGCCCTTGCAACAATTTGGGTTATTTGTGTACATGTGACCATTCCTATGGTCAGAGGCAGGTGAAAGGTGTTGTTTAGAGTTTGACTGATTTTTCCATAAGCTGTAGTCCTACTGGGGTGATACTTAGATTACTGGACCTCCATCAACCGGAAGAGACTACTACTACTACATTGCCAAAAGTTGTGACTTTTACAATTTCCCTGCTTAAGTTCTGTATTTTCTCAGTGACAATGCACATTCTAAACTGATTTTGTTTTTGTGTAAAGTTCTCAGTTGAACCAAGCTTTCTATATAAAAAAAAAAAGTATAAAAAAAGTGTCATTTTCCCTGAGTTTAGAGTAATTGCTCCTAGGGTGTCTCCAAGTTTTCATGGCTACACAGTGCTCCTCAGCCTCTTGGCAGGTTCTCTCAAGTGCAGACACTTCACCCCTGTGGAAGGTTGCACAGATCACTGGAACAAAGTGATGGGGCAACAAATCGAAAATCCAGGCAGGGCATAGCACATTTGGAGTGATCCTGCCAGAGATGGCATAAGGATGGGGAGTGTTGAGGGGAGAAAACTAGGGAGACAGGGTGAGTGATCCCTCTGGGCAAGACCACAGAAGTCATTATAAGCCTTTTTTTCTTCCCACCAAAGGCTTTCTATTCAGATTGGCCACAGCATGATTAACAGAGTAACAATGACACATCCACATAGAGGTTCCGAGACACTGAAGTTGTTTTTGACGTCTTGCTCTGAAATTTACCTACCTGCAACATTGAGCTCCTTCCTGAGATTCTTTTCTCTTTTAAGTGTCTAGAGGTTGAAAATAAAACCTTTTCTTACACCGTGGGATGGCACCATGCAACCATAGTTCTAGCTACTCAGGAGGATGAGGGAGGATCCCCTGAGCCCTGGAGTTTGAGGCTGCAGTGAGTGATAATCATGCCAGTGCTCTCCAGGTTGAGTGAAAGAGTAAGACCTAGTGTCTAATACACTAAAATAACTCAAAAATAATAACACACAAAAATCACTGGAAATTATTTTAAAATATCTTGTATAATTTTAGTAATGGCATTTTCTTTTAACATGTGAAACTCTTATTTTCCTTCAAAGAACAAAAGCAAAAAGAATGTAACAATAATAGTAATATCATGTTAATGAAAAAAGAAATTATCAGTTTAATACTACATTTCAGTTTCTCATTTGTTTTTATGTTTTCGTGCATTTAATCCTCCCAACAACGCTAAAAGATAGGTACTATTATTTGTATTATACAGATGGTAAAACTGAGGCAGAGAAAAGGTATTTATTTGCTTGATTTTACACCTCTAAAAAGTTTAGAACCAGTAGTTTAACCCAGGATATCTAACTTCAAAATAAAATCTCTTTGGCTGGGTGCGGGGGCTCACACCTGTAATCCCAGCAGTTTGGGAGGCCGAGCTGGATGGATCACCTGAGGTTAGAAATTCGAGACCAGCCTGGCCAACATGGTGAAACCCTGTCTCGACTAAAATCACAAAAAAAATTATCTGGGCATGGTGATGCACACCTGTAATCCCAGCTACTTGGGAGGCTGAGGCAGGGTAATTGCATCTCTATTTGCACATAATGAGACTGAGGTGTAAAGAAACTTTCACAGAAAAGTAGTAAGTAACTAGAAATGAGATTCCACCCAAGGTATATTTAAATCCACATCTTTCTATTACGGTTTATTTTGCAACCTAAGTTATTTTCTACTGTAGAAATCAAGAATTGTGGAAATAAGAATCTAAATCTTTCTATAATATTATTTGTGGGAAAGAAAATGAAACAAGTTATTCGTGGATTTATGGAGGTTGCATAAATTCAGTCTTTTAAAAAGTCATTTGAGAATTTATGTGGTCTTTTTCAGCACTTTAGCTCATAAGGCTCCATATCTACCTCATATTAGTGTTGACAATTTATATGTAACACATTTTTAAAAAGCAATTTCTCTTACTATGGACTGATCTTGCTTTGGAGTCCAAGTACTGTTAATGAAAAAAAGAAGTTCTAGTCAGTCAGCTACAGGTAGTTCATCTCTTCCAGTTTAAAACCGTCATGTTGAGTGTAAAGTATTTCCTATATTCTTTGATACCTATTCTTTAGAAGGTGGGACCTGATTCTCTATCCTTGAGTATAAGCTTACTTAGTGACTTGCTTCAAAAGAAAAGAATGTGATAAAATTGACAACATGTAACTTCTGAAATTAAAACAGAAAGGTATTGTAGTTTCCTTTGTGCTTTCTCTGTACCATTCACTTTGAAGAAAGCCAAGTGCCATGTCATCAGCACACTCAAAAAGCCCTGTAGAGACACTCATGTGGCAAGGAACTGAGGGCTCTATCCAATAGCTAGTGAGGAAGTGAGGCCTCCTGCTCTCACAGTCATGTGAATGAGTTTGAAAGCAGATGTCGAAGCCCCAGTTAAACCTTCATATTATAGAAGCCCCAGCTAAAATCTTATTCGCCATCCCATGTAAAACCCAGAGCCAGAACCACCAAGCTAAGCTGTTCCTGAATTCCTGACCCATGGATATTTGAGAAAACAAATGTTGGTTGTTACAAGCCACTGAGTTTGGGGGTAATTTGTTGTACAGCAAAACATTATTAATACAGTTGTCTTTGTCAGCTAATATTCAGTAAATTTCAAATTTGAACTTCCTAACAGGGTTAACTCTTCCAATATTCCTCAGAGGGTCTCTCTTTTCTCCCATGCTTTTCAAGTTGGTATATGGCTACAGAGGAAAGCTTATGATGGAAGTGTTATGAACTGTCCTGTGGCCACTCTCCATGGAATGAGAGAACCCTCATTCAACTTGGTCTCTTCTTTTTTACTGAAGTCCACTGAGGGATTGCTCTCATTTGTACATCATCCTGGAATCTACACCTGCTGATTATTAATTTGGCCATTGCTTCCAGTCATAAAATACTTGCAACCTATAGTCTTTGCTGTGGCCCCAGTTCTCCTTTCATCAACTTATATTTCCAGCAGTTGTGCATGTGGAACTTTGGATGCCCTTCATAACAGGTATGGGCCCCAAGGAATCTGATGCTCCACCACCACAGATTATTCTTTATCTGTTGCTCTTGAGGCACCATACTCTTAGTGCTGTGTTTTATGTGGAGTTTCTCTAAGGTTTTTACAGTTTTTCTTGGCTACCTGAGGCCCAAGGAACAAATCCATTCACTGGGAATCTCTCAAATTTTCTTTACTATAATTACAAAATATTGGAAGCAGCCTAAATATCCATACATAGAAAAGTCATTAAATAAACTATGGCACACAATGGACTACTACTTATATTTTCAGAATATTGTTACATGAAAAAAGCAAAATCCAAAAACATCTATAGCATGTGACTCTTCATCTAAGAAAGAAGGAAGTATAAGACAATGTGTATTGCTCATTTGTGGAAAAGAACTATAAGAAGGAATAAAAGAGAAATCAATGAGATTAGTTACATATGAGGGTGGGTGGGAAAGAGGTAAATATAAGGGGAAATGGGAACATGGTATAGGATTGGAGGAGAAACAACACTTTGTGAATGTACATCCCTATAGCTCTTATTTTTAAAACTATGGTATTACTTCCCATACCCCTCCCACTATGCTCTCCCCCAATTTAACATTACAGGGTTCATTTTAGTCTTTTCTCATTCTCATTTGTAACCTCATTCTCTGACAGTCAGAAACAGGGCTCTTGTTATTTACATTATATTTACTTATTTGTTTGAGTCATAGAGGAATCTCAAGAACCCACAAGAACAAAATTTAAATAGCTCCCAATGGTTGTAGCTGGCCCAATTTGGAACAACTTAATGCTAGATTTGGATTATGACTCATAGAATAAAATAAAGGTTATTGCTTCATATGGATATACATATATAAATGAAAAAGTAAACTAGTAGGAGAGAAGACACAGGTCTCCTTTATAGTAGAATATAAATTGATAATGTAGAAGGAATATCGAAAATAGAAAATCATTATTAAGCAAATATCACAGAAATACATGTCATGTCTATCTGTACATGCATTGCTCATACCATCAGTAGATGCTAAAATTAATGAGTGATGAGAAACAGGATATTTACATAGTTTCAAAGAATTTTCTCACAAGCTATTTATTAATTATGAATGGGAAATGTTAGTATTACAGTAGAGAAACCTGGTAGACAATATTTAGTCAAGTGATTAGCATTAACATTACTAATAATGAGATATTATGTCATCATGTGCCTCATGATATGATGTACTGAGAATGACATTGCATCACTTCAGTTTTATTTTTGCCAAAAAAGAATAACCACAATCTAAGTATGAGAAAACATCAGATTGACACAAATAGAGGGATATTCTAAAAATTATCTGATATGAACTCTTCAAAAGTGTCAAGAGCATGAAAGACAAAACAATAATAAGGAACTGTCATAGATCAAGGGCCCTAAAGAGACATGATAACTAAATGTAATATGAAATCTTGGATCAGATCTTAGATCATATAAAAGGATGTTAGTGGAAAACTGGCAAAATTCTAATAGGGTCTGTATATTAGTTGATAATGTGGTATCACTGTTGATCTCCTGGTTTCATTTATTCAATTTTCAGAGAGCGGCTCACTCTGTAACTCAGGCTAGAGTACAGTGGCACAATCATGGCTCACTGCATCCTTGACCTCCCAGATTTAAGTGATCCTCCCATCTTAGTCTCCTAAGCAACTAGGACCACAGGAACATGCCCCCATGCCTGGTTAATTTTTCATATTTTTAGTAGAGACAGGGTTTCACCATGTAGCCCAGGCTTGTCTCTGACTCCTGGGCTTAAGTGATCTGCCTGCTTCAGCCTCCCAAAGTGCTAGGAGTACAGGTGTGAGATACTAAACCTAGTCTAACCTCCTGGTTTTAATAATTGCACTATGGTTATAAAAGATGTTAGTATTATGGGAAGCAGGGGAAGGATGTATAAGAATTATGTGCAATATTTTGCAACTCTTCTGTAAGTCCAAAATTGTTCTTAAAACATGAGAAAAAAACTTGGCAAAAGTGGAACTCTAATGAATTTGCCCCATCTAAAATAACTCAAGTGTTCTAAGAATGCACTTTCAATTTGCATCAAGGTGAGTTAATTCCAGTAGTTTGAAAAGATATATTGTATCAATTGAAGTCATTAAAGATTTCAAACTAGTGTTCTGAAAATATTCAAATAAATACTCCATGAGACTCGAAACCTCAAAATAACACACACACACATGCATACACACATTTACTTCATTATGTATCATGTCCAGCTCTTTATTTTTTGGAGAAGGGAGGTTAAGAAAGGACACTGATGATTGATCTCATGTCTTTGCCTTTATTCTGTCTGTCTTTCTTAGTTTCTTCCCCTACGGATGACAGAGATTTCTACTTCTCCATCTGGAAGGAACTGATACTGTTTGTACCTTTCTCCCTCCTCAAGTTGCATAACTTTAACCTTTACTGGGAATAAAATATCAGCAGTGTGGAAGGTCAAAAAATTCAGATGATTATTACTCAAGATGCAGAGGCACTTAAAAACATTATTCTTGGCACATTTATGGACAGCTTAATATATTTTAACATTTGAATACCTGAACTATCCTCTCTGGTTTTTCCCCAGAAGTTTAAATTTTGCTTTTCGTGCTTACATTGAAGCCAAGTTTGATATCTTATACATCATTTGTATCTCCATAACATACTAACAAACACCAACTAGTCAATGCATATTATGGTGATTATTTGAAGTACGTTCACCACAAATCATTGAGTATAGTATTAAAGAAATGTAGGGCAATAGCAAAGACATGGAATCAATCCAGGTGCCCATCAGTGGTGGAGTGAATAAAGAAATTGTGATAAATATATACCCTGGAATATTATGCAGCCATAAAAAAGAATAAAGTGGCATCCTTTGCAGCAACATGGGTGTGGCTAAAGGCCATTATCCTAAGGAAACTAATGCAAAAACAGAAAACCAAATACCATCTGCTCTCACTTTATAAGCAGGAGCTTAACACTGGGTACACATGGACATAAAGATGGAAACAATAGAAACTGGGGGAATACCAGACAGGGGGAGGGAAGGATGTGGAGCAAGGATTGCAAAACTACATATTGGGTATTATGCCCCCTAACTGGGTGAAGGGTTCTATTATATCCCAAACCTCAGCATCACACAATATACCTTTGAAACAAATCTGAACATGTACCCTCTGAATCCAAAATAAAAGTTGGAAAAAAAAAAGAAAAAGCAAAATGTGGAGGGATGATCTATAAATAGCAAAGTCTATTATTCTCCTTCCCTCCAAATAGTTTGTCAATCATATAGAAAAGTTTGTCTTTAGGTAACTTTAAGTTTGCTATTTTGCCTTTCCATACCAAAAATATTTTCAGCTATAGAAAATCATCATAAATGCCATCTACTTAAAGCTCATACATATTATAAGTAACTACAGGATCTATGGGAGATGAAAACGTAATGGAATTTGAGGGCGTATGATTGAAAATGCTGTTCATGACCTAAATCTTCATGCTTCGAAAAATTCTTGAAGAAAACAGCTTCCGGCCATGTGCGGTGGCTCACAGCTGTAATCCCAGCACTTTGGGAGACTGAGGTGGGCGGATCACTCGAGGACAGAAATTTGAGAACAGCCTGGCCAACATAGTGAAACCTCCTCTCTACTAAAACTACAAAATTAGCCTGGCGTGATGGCTGCACGCTTGTAATCCCAGCTACTCAGGAGTAATCGGTTCCCAGGACAACTGGTTGAACTCGGGAGGTTGAAGTTGCAGCGAGCTGAGATTGTGCCACTGCACTCGAGCCTGGTCGATAGAGCCAGACTCTGTCAAAAACAAAAACAAAAACAAAACAAACAAGAAAAACCTCACTATTTCTATCATGAGAATCCTAGCTGCCTCATAAAATGTGAGCAATTTAAAGACATTAAAAAAACTGATATGGGATCAAAAGGTGAGTGATAAATGGTGTAATATATGTGCACATTTAATAGTAGAATATAGTTCATACAATATTAGAGCTAGTTGAAAAATCAAAGCCTTAGAGTCAAAGATATAGGCACTTTGGCTGGTATAGGAAAGTAAATTCTGAAAATGTTTACCTAGAAAATATCTTAATTTTCTAATTTTTATGTGCATTTAATTATACCTTTTAAACTATAATTTCTGTTTATGTGCTGACATGCTAAGAATGAACTAGTATTTTTTTTACAGGATTATGTTTCAATCTTATTGAAAATTTTATATTCATACTGAACAAAAATGATAAACTGATTTAATTTATGAAAAAAGGAGGACACTTCATGTTGAAGGTGTCGTAGATTGCTATTTTTCGTTTTCTTTTATTCACTATTTAATTGTGGATGAGTAACTGCGTTTTTTCAATTTTAATTATTGTACAGTTCCAGATTACTGTAAAAATACAACTTTCGGCCCATTTAGTTTAGGATAAATAGTTGCAATCGGGATAATTGTTCTATTTTAAAAGGCAAAACAATTAACTTGTTAATTTCTTGTGAAATTCTTTTGCCAAATTATGTGTGGTCATTCTTGAGAAAACAGAAACAAAAAAATCTTCTTTTGGCATTACTTGGTATTGCCCATATACAATAATAATAATGCCAACCCAGAACCATTATTATCTGCTCCACTAACTGGAAGACAGAATACCTCTTTTATCTGGTAGCTAACTGAATGTTCATTGAATAGTATCTTCCTATTAAGTATTAAAATATAAATTTTACTGTTATTATGTTTATAAACTTCAACTTAGGAAGAGATGTGTTGCACAGTTTTGAAATAACAATCTGAAGAGGAGTTATGATTAAATTAAAGGGGACATGTTTGGGTGAAAGCAGAGTCTGAAAAAACAATCAATGATTCAGCGTATCCCTGGGATGCACAACAAGTGTATCTGTGTATCTCTTGATCAAGAAGTTTACACCCAAAATGGAAACAAATATTAAAAATATTGTGTATATAACATAATGATAATAGCTAACAAGCACTGAGAGCTTACTCTGTGCCAGCCTATCTGTTAAGCACTTTTTATACATTTTCTTACCTGTTTTTCACATAGGACTAATATAACATGAAGCTGCTTTCAAAGAGTTCTCTGAAACAAAACCATTTGTTTCATAATTTTTCTTACTGTTAATATAAGTAGCCATATATTTATCTTTTCAATGTAATTATTTTATGTGCTAGATGTTTTTAAAGTTATACGGTTTTTATTGAGAATCAGATTCTATTATTCAATGAATCTGCTTAAGATTGAATTCATCCTTATATTCCTGAAATTTTTGTTTGAAAAGTATGTGAATTTGCATATTCAAGGTAACTAAGTCCCCAAAATCAACTTTACCTAGCATGTTTAAAAAAATGAAAGTTTAACAGATAAACCAAAATAAATCAGCATCGATACCTTCATTTGCAGTAATAGTAAGAACAGTAGAAATGTGCTTTATATTCCTGAAACCCCTTGAACTTTTACAAGGCTTAGTCATCCTGCCTCAAACTTTAAGAGTTTGTGTTTTCTCTTCTGTTAAAGCATGCCTCTGGTCCACAGACAAAATGGACTCCCTGTGGCTAACTGAGGTGCTCAAAGTTAGAACCATATGGCCGTAGCTGGGTGAGCCAGCAGTCACATACTTTGTGTGCTCAGGAAGATGTAAATGTATCACAGAATCTCCCTTCTACAGTCAAGCCAAACTAGTTTCTGTTGCTGCTGCTGGAAACTCCTTCCCCCTCATTTGAAAGATGCATAGGACAGAGACTTATGGTTTTGGGTCTGGAAACCAACCAATCAGGGTTCATGAGCTCCAGCTACTCGGAGCTCAGTTATATGAACTAACAAGAGTTCAGCTGTACTGCCTAATCAGAAGTCAGCTGTGCCAACCAATCAGAACTAAGCAAGCTTCAATCTTTCATTTGCATAAAGGGACCTGATTAGGAACCTGGGTGAGATCTTTTGCTGTAACATTCTATGGCTCTCTTAGTTCTCTAAAATGCACTTTTGTTTTGCTTAGAAGGCTGTGTCTCCTGGCTTGCAAATTGTTCACTGGGAAAACTTTCCTCCAAATTCCTTTTCAGAGAACTTTTGGATACCCTTACGATGTTTACAGAAGCTTCTATTTCATTGTTATTATATTATAGATTATATATCTTATATACTTTATATATGTATATGCAATTGTAAGCAACAGTTACTAGTTTTAATATAAAAGCTTTCTTCTGAGGTAAGATATGCAATTGCACAATTTAGAATTTGAAAATAGTTTTGTGATATTGTAAATATCAAAACTTGTCTTTTGAATAAGATTACTTCTCTGTACTATCTTCTCAACTCAGTAAATTATTTCCTAATTTGTGAGTACTCAAAAGTGTACTGAGTTAAGTAGATTTCTGAGTTACTCTGATAAAGAACAGACTTAACAGGTGATAAGGCAAATGATGTTATAAATTATAGCCAGTTTGTATGGAGTACTTAATATGTGCCAGGCACTGGTCAAAGCACCTAAGATTGATTATATTGGTTAAACCTAATCTTCTGTTGCAGGAAATATGATCGTCATCTGCATCTTGTAAATAAGGAAAAGTATTTAGAAAGGTTAAGCAATCCCCCAAGGCCACACATAGTGAAAATATTAAAGCAGCCTTCAAAACTAGGTATTCTGGCTTTAGAGTACATGCTGAAATATTAACATGTGCTGAATATAGTCAAGATAAAACTCATCTAAGGCTCAAATAAGATATGCTAGTCAAGTTACTATCTATAGAAAGTCTTAGCTCATATTAACTGTGATGTGAGGGGCAACTTGAAACTGTGGGTAGATTCTAACACGAGGTAGATTCTTTATTTCTAACCAAATAGAGATACTTTTCCCTTCAGTAGACAGTAGCATTGAAGCAGCTGCTCAAAATGACAGTTTCAGTGAAATGGGTCGTAGATAGGCTGGGAGGAGTGACTTAGCAAACTCCAGAGATGCAGGATCATGTTTATTTTAGTGTACAGCATATTCTAGAAATTAAAATCTGTGTTATTCCTCAGATTTGGGTCAGCCTGCTTTAGACTAGACTAATCAAACCAATGAGGAATCTTTGGAGGGCACTTTCAATAAATGAATTTGGGACAATTTTTTTGAAACTAGTATGGTGTCTAGAGTTGCAATGAAAATGTATGACACCATGCTAATACTTACCTCATGTAATTTTCCTGCTCAAATTGTCATATTTTGTTCTTCAAGATTTCTTGCCTAAAACCAGTTGATGTGCATCTAAATAATACAAACATTTCAAAATGTAATTTGTTTGCATTAATATTTCATGCAATGCAGGTGTGTATAAAAAGTTACCCAAGAAAACTAAGTTAGCAATGTGTTTTAAGGATTAGGAATTCAAGAACATGGTAAATATCCATGGAAAGTTCTTAGTTTATATGTGCTTAAAAATTACAGCAGAATTTCCCGGTAGCGTAGTCTAATTGCCAGGTATTGGCTTCAGGTTTAATTAGGATATAAATTCAAGTTTATTGCCCTACAGCCCAAATATCTTATCTACTTTCCTTTTGAGAGCAGGACTAGAAAGAGGCTTCTCATTTGGTTAAATCTAGAGGGTAGGAAATTTATTAGTAATGAAGCACGGACATCTTAATAGTGAGAGGACGGATGTGGCAACCTACCTAAGGCCTGGCTGAGAAAGAGATAATACAAACACACTTCAAGGACTAAATGATGAAGGATCTGAAATACCTTAAAGCCCAGCGATAAAGGTGATGTTGCATCTGTCTACTTCTTTGTGAAAACTGGAACTTACCAATGTCCACACTATCCCCCAATAAGTAAATTTTTCTTTGTTTCTTTTATTAGGAATTCGTTACCACTGCCATTAAATACATTCCTGCTAAAAATTAGGGAGACAGACACATATTTTGAGATCGAGATTTTAAAGTGTTTGCATTTAATGGCATTTAAAAATTACAGTTTTATTTAAATTTTAAACCTGTTGGTGTTGATTTATTTCTTTGCGTTTTAAAAATTCAGTTATGTTTTACAAACCTGCAATATTTTATAACAATTACTAATAAACATGTTAGAAAAGGCAATGGTAAATCAATATTTAATTATTTAAGTAGGACTCTTATTAATTTAATAATATATAAAGGCAGAAAGAAATACCTAATATCTTCTTTTTCTATATTTTTATTATAGATGAGTCATTTTCATATTTTAATAAGGATATCTTGAAGTTTGTGACATGTAAGTTTACAATAGAATAATTTGTTTAATAGAAAATGTGTTTCTTAGTTAAAAATCTTTGTCTAGAAGTGGCTGTTTGATAATCTAATGGGTTCTTCTGGAGCATTCTCTATACATACACTGAGAAAAAAATTTTGAAATTTAAAATCTAAATAAAAAATAGTTAACGCAAAATTGAAAATAGGTAATTTTAATTAAGTCAGAGAGACTCAAATAGTTAGTTAGCAAATTCTGTGGTACACACACTATGTTCAGAAATGAAGCAATCTGTTAGAGATGTGTCTCTGCCTTCATGGAGCTAGTCTTGTAGAATGTCTGGTTATTTGATTTATTTTCTCACAGGTATTCCTTATAGTAGTAGTAAAACAAGGATTTGCATGTCTTATAACATACAACTGTTCAATAAATATCCTGCATTGCATAATGTAAAAGTAGTTGAGATTTTTCATATTACACTTTTCTTAAGGCATATTGGTGACATGGAGGATTGAAATTATGTAAGTGTATTACAGAACATTTTACATTTTTGAGACAATGGCAGTGTTAAAATATACAAATAACATTCTATAAGGATTAAATGTGTGAACATAATTTACAGCCTTTGAAAATTCAACGTGTTCTTGATTTTCTGAAGTAGCATGGTGTACAATTATCCCATGTGACATCAATGTGCTCAGTGAGAAGATGATAAATGTGTACTAAGAAAATTTGAGGTGTATTTTGATGATGTGGTCAATTACTTGACCTTTATGAACATTCATGGAATAATTGGTTTTATTTAATAAGTCCATTTGTGAAAATTGCCACTGCTGTACATTGGTTCTTATCAAAAGAAATTTTTCTTTGAGAGATTACATATGTTATGTGTCGAACTACCAATTAATGTAATTTGTTTAGAGCTGTTTTTCTTTGTGTACCATCAAGGCATTCACTATCAAAGGTGAATGGTAAAGCATCAAGCCAAAAATGTGTTGTGTGGCTATCCCAACAACTTAAAGAAAGGGAGTAACAGAGAACATATATGTTACATTTACCCAGATATTTCCTTTAACTGAAGCTTTTAAACTAAGATTGATAGAAAACAGTGTTTAGGAAGAAATAATGCATACTGATTTATATAAAATGCTGCTCACTGTATTTTTCTTTTTGTATTAGCTTTAATGAATAGATATGCCTTTTTATCTTGTGGTACAGCACCATTAAATGATACCATCATTTTTTTTTTCTGCCTAAATAAATTCAAATTCTTGTCACCTACTAGCTGTACAGGAAGATTTGAAGCATTATTCCTAATTGAGATTTTTACTGAATATCTTTTAAAGATAAATTTGTTTTATTCTTTTACCCACTATTTAAAAGGATTTTCACATTTTTATCTTCTAAAGGAATTGTCAATGAGAAACTAAAACTGCATAGACTATACATTAAAATCACTTTAGTTTTTAAGCTGTCATGAACTGTTTCAAAAAATGCTAAGTTGCTATTGTTTAATGTCTGTCATTTTATAATGCTTTAGAAGTTATCTATCCTGTAAAATTATTAACTGATGCTAAAATTGCCTTGTAAGTATTAGGACAATAGCAATTTTGTAACAGCTGGGACACTGCCAATGTAAGATAAGTACATTTTGCTCTGTAGATTCATAAAGTGCTTTGAAATGGTTTGTAACTGATGGATGGATGCATTTTCTAAGTGTAGAAAGCAATATTTTGTAGAAGGAAATGGCTTGAAAGCTGACACACATGCATGCAAATGCCATTCTCTTCAGTAAGTAATTTGCTTTTTCTTTCAAAAGCATAAATGGCATAGTTAGACACATTATTTTGTATATTGCACATAACAATACAAGATGCACAAAACAGCAAGTACAAAACATTTCATATTGATAGAAGAACCCATGGCTGTGGTATATGATTAGCATAAATGTATACACACTGAAGTAATGCCTTCAGGATTAAAAAGCGAAACTGAAAAAAATGGGAAAGTTCTACTAAACTTCAGGAAATGACAACATTTATTGTGCTTTCTCTCTTTTAATTTAATTTTGCTTCTTGGTTGGAATACTGTGAATCTCATTTTAAATGGATATATTTTTCTTAAATCACTAAATATTAATTATGGTGCCATGCAAAGTTACAAAGCCATCACATTGCTGTACATACCTGCTTAGTATGGCTGTTTTCAGTTTTGTTTTTTTTTTTTTAAATAAAAATCAACAGAATCTTTTCTATATAAAAAATGTTTGTATACGATTGGTTTTTATCTAGTCAAAATTGTTCTGTAATCTGAATTGTATGTTTCAATTCTTTTTTAAAAATATAGTTGCTGATATATCTTCAGTATCTAGGAAAAATTGGCTGAGTGTATGACCAATAAATATTTGTATTATAAATTTCTCAAAGCATTTGCAAGAAGACCAAGCTTGAATTGAATGTCTTTCAGAGTCAGTTGATTTAAAACCAGTCTTAGCAGCTCTGTACTTGTTGAAGAACTCAGGCTTTAGACCCAGGTTGATCAGGTTTGAATCCTGATATAAACATGCCTTAGCTGTGTAAACTTAGGCCAGTCTTCAGTTCCCTATTATACAAAATGAAAAAGAAACATCTCATTTTCAGAGTTTTGATGAGGAGTAAATTTATATAAAGTGCTTTTGCACAATGTCTTGTACTTAGCCCTCAATAAATTATAGCTTTTGCTTGTGGTCTTTTTACTGTCATACCTCCATCATTACCCACATTATTATTCTATCTGCTGTATCAATATAGAGTTATCTCTATTCTTGAAGATATCCTCAGATTCTTCTTGTTATTAACACTTTCTGTGTAAAGCACTTAGACAAACTTCACTCATTAATGGGAATTGAGTAGAAAGAGAAAACCATACCTTCAAACTTAAGTAACATGTAGTAGAAGTAAAGTAAGTATACTTGTAAGATTATGAAATAGCTGTATTATTTCAGGTTAAGAACTTTAAGTTTTATTTTATTTATACAATTTCTTATTTTACTTGGCTATACTTTTCACTATTGGTGGGAGAGTCTGTGCTTTTACATATAGTTTTAATTAAAGCTGTTCTATTTGGTGTTTATGAGATCATTAGTGTTAATTAGAATAGTTTTCTTTCAAATCCCCTGTGAGAAATCCTCTGTGACAAAGGCATTTTTCTGACTAACTTCGTAGCAAATGGGGATCATATAAATTTCATTACCATAAATCCAAAGCTCCTCATAAAGTATCAAAGGTTTAGTGACATATCTGATTATGGTCTTGGAAATGTGGCTGCATCCTATTTTTTCTGTCATCTGTATGGATTTACTGAGGAATAATGTGTTTTCTGCTGGTCATCTTTTTTGTCTTGAGGAAATTTACCCAATAGTGAAAGAATACATTTCTCTTACAGTAGCTTTTTAGACTTTTCATCTCTAAAGCCTGCTACTTACAGGCCAAGCTCTTTGGGTATTTATATAATGTAACCAACCATAGGCAGGCTTTTGGCATAGTTATCCTATTGTTGATACTTTTTATCCTCTATCATTTTCTGAACAAATCTACTAGAACAAGATACATTTGTCGACAGCTTTCTTTCTTTTTATTTCTTTTAAACTTCTAGTCCATGGACTGGAAGTGCCTTTGGAATAAACCATAAGACACGACGTAAACCTTTAGTAACTGATGCTTATATACAACCTTTTACCATGGTGTGAGTGTGTGTTGGTAAGAAGCTTAATGACAGATGTCCTAGTGGGATAAACTCTTCTTCCATCCCTTCTCTTTAAGTCATGTAATACAAATTAGTATTACTTTTGTATCAGTTGAATAAATAACTCTCTGCTATAAACAACAGGAAGATAAACATTTTTCTACAGGCTGTCAATAAGATCTTAATTGTAACATATTTGTAGAGCTCTTAACTGGCAAAACGATCTGTATTTACTTCCAGAAATCAAAAAAAAAAAAGCTTTAGGAAATGCAGTCCCACAAACAAAAGTGGTAAATGACCTCCAACATTAAATAATTTGTAACCACCTGGTAATTTTACTCAAAAATATATTTTGAAAATGTTTTCTTATTAATGAACATGACATGGTTCTACTTCATTTTCTTTGACTGGGGTGCACAGTGTTTCATAATATGGACAGGTGATAATTTATTTGCCATACCTGTATTGATGAACATTTATTATTTGCAGTTTTGTGCTACAATGCTTGTTTTAGTTCATTCTCACCTTGGTATGAAAAAATACCTGAGACTGAGCAATTTATTTAAAAAAGAGGTTTAGTTGACTTATAGTTCCATATGGCTGGGGAGGCCTCAGGAAACTTACAATTATGGTGGAAGAGGGAAGCAAATATGTCCTTCTTCACATGGTGGCAGGAGAGAGAAGCAACAAGTAAAAGGGTGAAAAGCCCTTCATAAAACCATCATATCTTATGAGAACTCACTATTGTAGGAACAGCATGGAGCTAACCACCCCTATGATTCAATTACCTCTCATGAGGTCTCTCCCATGACATGTGGGGGATTATGAGAACTACAATTCAAGATGAGATATGGGTGTGGACACAGTCAAACCATTTCAATGCTACAATGAACATCCTCATATACATCTTGTATATAAGTATGGTCTCTTCTTTAGGGTAAATAAAAGAGTTTGCTGGGTCATATAGTCTCCCAAATGAAACTTTCTATTTATGCTTTTACATTTAGTGTAATACTGTACTCATTTCCCTATCTTTTAGCCAAACAGAACAACATCAATGTTTTAATTCCTGCCAACCTGATTTTGGGTTAAGAGAGCTCCTCTTTGTGGTTTTAATCCATATTTTCCTGTTTACCATGGGTTTGATCATCTTTCATATATTTATTTATCATTTATATTGACTCTTTTACTAATTTCCTATTCACAACATTTGTATATGTTCTGTGTTGATTATCTTTTTCCTACTTATAGAATATGGCCTATTAAAAATTTTTGAGTGTTGACTTGATGCTACAAGTGGAAGATTCCACACCTGGCTTTATGTGACAGTTCATAGTCAAAACTCAGTCAACACTTTTTGTATACACAAAATTATTGAGAAGAAGAATATTGTATAAAGTAACCTTCATGCTGAGTATGAAGTGTATATGAAACTTAGATGAATTTTGTTTGTTTCACCTTGAATTCCATTCCTAAAATATCTCATTATGTATATGCAAATATTCCAAAATCTGAAACACAAAATTCTGAACCACTTCTAGGCCCAGACATTTCAGATAAGGGATATTCAACCTGTATTCAATTGTAGATCTTCATTATTTGATTACATGTTCTTTCAACTTTGGCAAAAATAGGTCCTGTTAAATCATATAGACAGGCTTTAATTTGCAAGGTAGAATTGAATTCTATGCATTTCAAAACTTATCTAAAGCATAGTTCCATGAAAAAATATGTCTGAAAATTTAAATGTTTAATATTTATACCCTCCAACCATTTACAAACACTTTAAATTTTGTCATTTAATTACGTCAGTCTGTTAGAGAGATTTCTATGTGGGTTGAAATCTTTTGGTCAACTACAGCTGAATTGCATGCAAGTATTTTTGAAAAAGTCCTGCAAAAAGCCTTATTTCGATATTATAATTGTAACACCTGTAGAAAAGCTATAGTTGTGTTTATTCTATCATAATTTTTAAAGTTTATTATCACCAACATGTGAACTGGTTCCCAAATCTTACTACCAGAAATAAATATACATTTTCTAAATAATTGCTAGTAAAGTAAGTATCCACTGTACAGTTTCTCTCTTTGCATTGGCTGTCACAAAGCTCATAGGAAAATTAATAGCACATCAGAAAATAGGTTCAAAGCAATGATTAACATCCCAAATATATTTCAAGTTCCATAAATTTCATTTTTTATACATTTATTTCCCCTCTGATCTAATCTTCTTCCTTAATTTTAAAATTATGTATAATATACAATTGCATATAATTATGGTTACATGTAATTATAAATTGTGTAAGGCTTTTACTAATTAATTTTACATATACATACATACAATCTGCTTTTAAACAGATGTTACAGTGAAATTTTCTCTTGTGCTAAGGATTTAAAGCTTTGAGCTCATGTCTAATTTTATTTGAGATAAAGTATACAAAAATAGAAAATACCTTTAATTGCTAAATATAAACCCTATAAAACAAGTGGTAGTGTTCTTGTTCATTTTCCTAGTATACCTACTTAAAAAAATGAAGACTACTCAAGTGTAGCAGTGAGAAGGAGGAAAAGTAGAACAAGGAGTTTAATCTGTAGCTAACTGTGAACAATCTATTGAGATAAATCACTACCTTTGGACCAGCCTATAATTACTTTTCAATGCCATATTAATAAAGGATTATAAAATGTCCAAGGTTTGTGTTCATTGAAGCTATAAAACTGGAGATTTCTTCCATAAACTACATTGGACCAGTTACCATTTTTAAAATTAATATTTTATTAGTAAAAGTATAAAAATCAATTTATTAATAAATCATGTTTAAGGTAATGACTTGCAGTGACGATAAATAATTAGATTTTAAGACTGGTTATTATAGGTAATTGTGCATTGAATTGTGTCCCATGAAAAGAAAAGATATGTTCAACTCCTGAACCCCAGCACTTATAAATGTGACCTTAAGTGGGCATAAGGTCTTTGCAGATGTAATCAAGTTGAGGTCATATTGAATTGGAATGAGCCTTAATACAATGACTGGTCTCCTTATAAGAAGAGGAAATTTGTTCATTGCGGCACTGTTTACAATAGCAAAGACCTGGAACCAACCCAAATGCCCATCAATGATAGACTGGACAAGGAAAATGTGGCACATATACACCATGGAGTATTATGTAGCCATAAAAAACGATGAGTTCGTGTCCTTTGTAGGGACAAGGATGAATCTGGAAACCATCATTCTCAGCAAACTGACACAAGAATAGAAAATCAAACACCGCATGTTCTCACCCATAGGCGGATGTTAAACAATGAGAACACATGGACACAGGGAGGGGAGCATCACACACTGGGGTCTGTCATGGGGACTAGGGGAGGGACAGTGGGGTTAGGGAGGTTGGGTGGGATAACATGGGGAGAAATGCCAGATAAAGGTGATGGGGGGGGATGGAGGCAGCAAACCACATTGCCATGTATGTACCTATGCAACAACCCTGCATGATCTGCACATGTACCCCAGAACCTAAAGTACAATACAATATATAAAGAAGAGGAAATTTGTCATAGATACAAGAACACCATGTGACTACAGAGGGAAAGACAGGAGTGATGCTTCCATAATCTAAGGAATGCTAAGGGTTGGACCAGAAGCTAGAAAGAGGCAAAGCAAGATTGTCCTCTGAAGCCTTTGAAGAGAGCATGGGTCACTACCTTGATTTTGGACTTTTATCCTCCAGCATTGGGAGACAATAAATTCCTGTTGCTGTGAGCAATCCAGGTTTGTAGTAATTTGTTGTGGCAGTACTAGGAAACTAATACAGTGGTCATTATTTCTGGACAGAATTAAATTAGACTCTAATAACTAAGAGAGACTGTATCAGGAACCAGTGATATCTCATCTTCCCCATTTGGTTTCTATGTAAGTGAGATAAGAAAAAATGCATGTTTTTGAAAGATGAGACTAAGATGTTGAATTTTGAAATCCATAAACATCAATTTAAAAAATTTTAAAGTAAAGGAGTTTGAGGAAGAATACTTACAGCAGGATTAAACGTCAAAAGAGCTTTAATAAGGAATAGATTAAAAGAAATATGCAAATTTAGGTCAGAAGCATATCTGATCCCTAAAAATTAGGGCTAATTGTTCTATTTTAAAAAGTAAGTCCTAGCGATAACAAGGATTTTGTCCATAACATAAAAAAAAGAATTTACCTTATTTCTAGCTCTGCATTGATATTTTTAAAATTGCCAAAGCTGCTCTTTACTTTCAATTGACTAGTTAAGAGATTATTACATTTTTCACTGAATCGCTAAGGTCCAAAAAGCTGTCATGGGCCATTCGCTAATTAAATGTTATAAATGCAATTCTGTTACTCAAGTAAGGAACTGCATTGCTGTATGACTGACAACGTCAATATTCAAACAACCTTAATTACTTCTGAAAGACTGATGCTATTGGGCTTTTAAAGAAATTAATTTAAGGAAGCATGAGTCTCTCACTGGCTACTAGAGTATGTTGGTAGTTATCAATGAGATAATAAATAGTAGAGGATTAATTAGTTTTTATTTTTCAGGTATAGAGGATATTGCAATCTTTTGTCATCATATGCAACTACCTTGGATAGATGATTTTGTCAGTTTGTAGCTATATAATTTTTATGTTCAAGATTGTTTTTATTTCCCTAACAATTCATGTGATATGTGCCACAATTGTACTTTGCCTCAAGTACTTTTAACTTTTTCTTCACAGTGCATCTCAGCCATAAAACTCATTAATCAAATTAGATGGAAGAAGACAAGTTTCCCATGGCTTGATCTTAACTTGTATTCATGATGATTAATCATTGCACAACAGGGGTGAAGTCATTGGAAACATGTCATTCTCATAGTCCACCATTTAAGTTCAAAGAGAGGAGAAATAGCAAAGTAATGGTCAGGCAAGAAGACCTTTAAAAATGGTTCAATAGTAAGAAGACACTAAATTATCTTTAGAATGCATCAACAAATACTGTAAATTTTTTTTCTTTCTGGAGATTTCTAAAGATTTTATTTCCTGCTGAGATATTTATCACTTTTAGATGCTTTCAGAAAAAGTTTTACATGTATACATCCAGTTTATTCATGTAGTTTTTGCATAATTTACCTGGAAAGAATTTTTCTATAAAACTGGTTAAGATACATTTTATCTTAGTACCTTACATTTGTGTATCACTTGCAGATTTCAAAGGCTAATCATTCTATTCCCAAATTCGATGACTTTTTTTCCTTTTCATTTTGTGAGGCGCTCTGAGAGGAAGATTCATAGTTTGAGAAATAATTTTGAATAGATATTAGATTGATCCCAATTTGAATTACTTAATATCTCTGGCACAATAATATGATAAATCAAAAGTGACAGATGATATATTTAAGATCTGTGCATTTTACTATATGTAAATTTAATTTTAAAAAATCTACACATGAAGATTTTACTAATTCTCTGTTCTTACTAAACTTCTGATTTACAAAGATGAGAGATTAAAATTTATAAATATTATTTATTACACATTCACAGCAAATACTTTAGAAATGATAATCTGATTTCCTTGCAGGGATGGTATGTCGTTCTCATTTTATTCTTCAAATAATAAATTGAGACATTTGCTCACAAAATAAAAATTATTGCAATTGTTTTCATGAAGAGATTCATGAAAGAAAATCACAAAGAGATCTTTGTGATATGGTACTCAGTATCTCTCTGATTCCATTTTAAAATTTTAAATTCCATTTTTTAAGCAAGTTCTCTCTGTGCTTCCATATTATCAAACTACATTCTTTCATTTATTTATTCTTTTATTCCTTCTGCATGTGTCAAATGGATTAACTTTACAAAGTAACTGTCTATGCAATAGCCTTGTCTTCAAATACTCAACTTTTAGGAATTCTCTGTTCCCCCTACTCCACTGAAATTGCAGCCTTGTTGTCAGATTCAAGGGGACACTTCCCTGTCTGTATTTTATCTCTTAGCAAAATTTAATGTGGATAACCTACACTTTGAAAAAAAAAAGTCATCCCTCTGTGACACTACTTTGCTCTGATTTTCCTTTTGTCCACTCTTTATCATTAATTTTTGCTAGCTCCCCCACCACTTTCTAAGTGTTTGGTGACTTCAATTTCTCAACTGCTTGAGTTTCCTCCTGGGACTCCTCTTCTCTATCCATGCACTTTGGAGACTGATATCCTGCATTCAAATTCCAGCCTTACCACTTACTAGCTATGTGACTGTGGGCAAGTCTCTCAACACCTTTGTGTTTCAGTTTTATCGCCTGTAAAATAAGGGTAATAATAGCACATATTTTATGGAGTTACAGTATTAAATGAGAAAATACAAACAAAATGCTGAGAACAGTGCCTGTGACTTCATATGTCTTTTATAAATGTTAATTATGCTTGTTATAAAAATTTCCCCCTAGAGCATTTTCTCTAATGCAATGGCTTTAATCCTATCTCTATGTTGATAAAATCTAAATTTATATTTATTTCAAATATCACACATAGATTTCAAACAAATACTTTAATCACAAATTTGATATATCCATATGTATATCTAAAAGGCATATCAAACTTACATGTACAAAATGAAAATCTTTATATCTTCTCTTCAAATGAAGGTCACTCCGTTTTGACACTACCATCAATTTGGTAGCTCCAGTAAAAAAAAGTCTGAGGAGCAATTCTTCGATTCTTAATTTTCTCTTAATTTTACATTTTTTCCATTGGCAATTCCTATTTGTTCTATTCCCCAGAAAATAGCTCAAACCCATTCATTTCTCTGAATCCACATTGCTATCAGCTTAGTGAAGTGGACTGTAACTTCTTTTTAAAACTTTACCAACAATTAAAAACTAACTTTATTTACCAACTATTATCACATACATATAACACATATAGACATATAGACACACATAAATTACTTCTTATCTGGACTTATATACTAGCAATATTTTCTGCTTTCACTCTTGCCTTTTGCAGCTCATAAATTGTAAGTGGTAGATACTTAAAGTGGCTGAAGAGTCTACTCTGAATAATTATATTTTCTTTCATTTTAAATTGACAGATAAAATTATATGTATTTATTATGTATATCATGATTGTTTTGAAGTACATATACATTGTGGAATGACTAAATCTAGCTAATTTAACATCCGAATTACTTCACACTCTTAGCATTTTCAAGAATACATGTATCATTATTAATTATAGTTGCCATGTTGTACAACAGATTTCTTTGACTTATCTGTCTTGTCTAACTGAAATTTTGTATCCTTTGACAAACATATTCTTAGCTGTCTCCTCTGCCACCGCCCTAGTTTCTGGTAGCCAATATTCCACTCTCTAATTCTGTGAGGCCAACTTTTTTAGATTCCACATATGAGTGGAACCATGCGGTTTTGTCTTTCTGTGCCTGGCTTATTTCACTTAACACAAATGACAACATTTCCTTCTTTTTTATGGCTGAATAGTATTCCCTTGTGTATATATGTATATACCACTTTTCTCAATCCATTCGTTAGTTGATGGGCACAGGTTGATTCCATATTTTGGCTATAATTCTATAATAAACACACAAGTGCAGATTATCTGACAATATTTTATTTCCTTTGGCTATATGCCCAGTAATGGGATGCTTAGTCATATTGTAGTTATATTTTTAATTTTTTGAGGAATCTTCATACTGTTTTTCATAAAGGCTGCTCTAATTTACATTTCCAACCAACAGGAATTTCCTTTCATCTACCTTTTCACCAACACTTATTATATTTTGTGCTTTCTATGATAGCCATTCTAACATATATGAAGTAATATCTCATTGTGGCTTAAATGTGTATTTCTATGATTAGTGATGTTGACCATTTTTTCATATACTTTTTGGTCATTTTCATGTCTTGTGTTGAGAAATGTCTATTCAGGTCATTTGCCGATTTAAAAATAAGCTTATTTATTTTCTTGTTGTTGAGTTTTTTATATATTTTGGATATTAACTCCTTGTAAGATGTACACTTTGCAAATATTTTATTACATTGTGTAGGTTGTCTTTTCACTCTGTTGATCATTTCCTTTGTTGTGCAGAAGATTTTTAATTTGATGTAATTCCATTTGTCTATTTTGTTGTTGTTGTTGTTTTTGTCTGTGCTTTTGGGGCCATATTCCAAAAGCCACACAGGCCAATGTCAATGATGTTTTCCCCCTATGTTTTCTTCTAGAAGTTTAATAGTTTCGTGTCTTACGTTCCAGCCTTTATTCTATTTTGAATTGATTTTTCTATATGGTGAGAGATAAGGGTCTGATTTCATTTTTCTGCATGTGGATATTCAGTTTTTCCAGCAACATTTATTGAAGAGACTGTCCTTTCCTCACTGTGTGTTCTTGGCACTTCTGTTTAAAATCAGATCAGTAAAAATACATGGATTCATTTCTGGTCTCCTTTGAATTGGTATGTTTTAAATAGAACCTTATAGACTGAGAAGGCCCTACTCTGGTGAAAACAGCATACAAGGAATTCCAGGCCAATATCACCGGAATGGGAAAGCCCATGCCTGTTTCACAAAACTCAAAGACAGCCAATGTGCCTTGAGCTTTTAAGAGAAAGAACTATGTTTGGAAAATTAGGCAGGAAATAGATCTTTCTGAATCTTAGGCCAGTAACCAGTACTGACTTTTTTAGTAGTTACAATAAGACTATTGGAGGGTTTTAAGAAAGGTTATGACATAAATCAATTTGTGTTTATAAAAGATAACCACTTCTTTAGTTAGATCCCGTTTGTCAATTTTGGCTTTTGTTGCTATTGCTTTAGTGTTTTAGTCATGAAGTCTCTGCCCATGCCTATGTCCTGAGTGGTATTGCTTAGGTTTTCCTGTAGGGTTTTTATGGTTTTAGGTCTTACATTTAAGACTTTAATCCATCTTAAGTTAATTTTTATATAAGGTGTGAGGACTTAGAAATTGTATATTTTCTAAACATACAACCAGTTTCCGTTTTCTGCATATGGCTAGCTAGTTTTCCCAACACCAATTATGAAATAGAAAATCCTTCCCCATGGCTTGTTTTTGTCAGGTTTTTCAAAGATCGGATGGTTGTAGATGTGTGGCATTATTTCAGAGGCCTCACTCATAAATGTTCACATGTTCTCACTCATAAATGGAGTTGAACGATGAGAACACATGGACACAGGGAGAGGAACATCACACACTGGGCCTGTCAGGGGCTGGGGGAGGGATAGCATCAGGAGAAAAACCAAATGTAGATGATGGGGTGATTCGTGCAGCAAACCACCATGGCACGTGAATACCTATGTAACAAACCTGTATGTCCTGCACATGTATCCCAAACTTTAAGTATAAAATAAAATGAAAAAAAAAAAAAGATAACTACTCCTTTGTGGAAAGACTGGAAGAACACAAGCGTGGAAACAAGAAAAGTATTGAAATAGATTGGAAGAAGTAGTAGCAGCAGAGACATATTTTGGAGATAAAATGAATTATCAAGACGATTTGCTGATATATGGCCAAGGAGAATGGGAAAAAGATGATTTCCAAATCTCTGACTTGAGCTACTGTGAGGACATTGATGACAATTAATGAAATCAGTGGTTGGAAGTTACATATTTCTTGATACTGGAATACAAAAAAGACATTTGAATTAGAAATGCTAGTTTGACAATAATCAGCATTTAGATCACATTTATGACCAAGGGAATAATTGACGTGTTCTTGAAAGAATATAGAGAAGAAGAGAGGAGGATCCAGGATTTGATTCTGATGAACTCCAGTTTTTAAAAGTAGATAGGAAGAAAGAGGCTAGAAAAAAATCTCACCACACTTGATGTCTTATTTTTCTTTTTTTTTTTCTTTTTTTTTTTTTTTTTTTTTTTTGAGACAGAGTCTCACTCAGTCACCAGGCGCCAGGCTGGAGTGCAGTGGCGCGACCTTGGCTCGCTGCAACTTCCGCCACCCGGGTTCAGGCCATTCTCCTGCCTCAGCCTCCCGAGTAGCTGGGACTACAGGCGCGCGCCACCACGCCCAGCTAATTTTTTTGTATTTTTAGTAGAGATGGGGTTTCACCATGTTGACCAGGACGGTCTCGATCTCTTGACCTCGTGATCCGCCCGCCTTGGCCTCCCAAAGTGCTGGGATTACAGGCGTGAGCCACCGCGCCCGGCCGATGTCTTATTTTTCTACATCTGTATTTTGTACAGTAACACCTCCATAATCTGTTTGGCAAACTCCTATTCCTCCTTTGTAGCAAAATTCAAATGTTATCTCCACTGTCATGCTTTCTCTGCCTCTCTCAGAGAATGAAAAGTTTTCTTATATGTGAAGTTGTTACCTATGCTATAAATAATAATAATTATTTAACCAACATTTATCACGTTATTATTAAATAACAAATGCACTGTAATAGGTGGTTGATAATTATCTCACTTAACCTTCATTGCAACAACTCTGTGAGGGAAAAATTATACTATTTACATATGAGAAAGCTAAAGTAACTTAATGACTAGTTACTGATGGAGCTGGGAGTTGAGTTCAGACTAATAGCAGTGGAAGTCTATTTATGTAATTTTTATAACTACATTGTTTTATACATATCTAGTATTTTAATTTCACACTGTTCTATAAGATATTTTCCTTACACAAGTAAGTATAAACATAACAAATAACAGGAATCTAAACATAAGTTTAAATCACACTTGCTTTTTCTTTCTTTATCTTTTTCCTTTACTAAACTGTGAACAATTCATGGCTTATTAAGTTTTGTAGGTTCCATACCAGCATGCTGACACTAAATTAGTATTTGTTGTATGATTAAATAAATATAGATTCTCAATTTTGAGTGAATTCTTACAAAATTTTAACTTCTTCTGCTTAATCTGTTATTTGCATATCTATATAGTCACTTGCTCAGTGTTACACATGGAATCCAAATTTCATAAATGGAATTTGGACAAGCTTTCAGTGAGTTTATTAGACCTGAGCTTTGTTTTGTGCATTTTCTCTATACCAAAATTACTTTTTCCAAGATACATCACTAAAATATCATGCTGGTTGTTTATTAAATTATTTTATGTAATTTGTTCTCAGTTGTTATTTTGTGCAATTTGTTCAAGCCTATCTTTTTTTTCTGGATTCCCCCACCATTTTGAAGTAGTCTTCTGTTACTAAGAATTTAATTTCATGCTGCTCTCAAGTATCTTGAATGGAGACCAAAATGTGTGTGAATTCTGGAATGGTAAAATACTAATTTTGTATAATTTATCAAAGATAACTGTGTTAAATGTTCTTTGCTGTAAAAACTCAATAGAAAAAAGGATATATAAATATTCTTTTAAAATAATATTAATTCTGCAAACCACCTTTTATTGTTAGAATTTTGAAAGACTATAGTTTAAAATGGACTAGAATTATTACTGAATTAAAAGACAAATTGTATCTATTTTAACAATGACTGGGTTTAGCTTCAGAAAGGTTGACATCATTAAAATGTTTTCCTTTGTGAGGCAATTTCCAATGAGACTGTTTCTGTTATTAAGAAGCTTTCATTGCTTTGACACACTTTCCAAAATACACGCTAAGTGTTCTCCCCTATAAATTAAATCAAAACACTTCAAATATTTCCGTGTAATGTAATATTACACAATCACAAGGAATGTATCAACTATTTCAAACTTACAAAGCAGCAGCTTTTTCTACATTACTTGAAGGACAGTTTTGCACTCCCAGGTATACTAAGATCTAAACTGGGATTCCCAAGTAGCAGGAAATTTTGGGGTACAGAGATAAGTCACTGAAGGCAATTTTGTATTACTTCAAGTGGGCTTTCATGTGGAAATAAATTTTAAATTGAACAATCTCATTTCACCTAATGTTCCATTTAATTCTAGTCAAATTTCCACATAATTTTTTACCCAAAGAAATGAATCTATACCTGCATCATAACTTAACCATTTTCTAGGGACACTCCATATCTGGCAAGAGGGGACCTGCTCCTAATTTTGTGTATTCTCTAAATATCTATACCCCAGATAGTTCTATCATGTGGAATACAGCAAGTCATTTATTGATTTTATATTTTGTGATTTAGCATTTTTCTATTTTGCCCTTTTGACCCTTTGCTTACTTTTAAACTAGCTTTTCTGCAGTGCACACAAAAGAACAAATGAATTTACAATATCTAATTATTCTTTGCTATTCTCTTCCTTCATTTCTTTTTCTTCTCTTTTTTCTTTCTTTCTTTATTTTTTGAGACAGAGTCTCACTCTGTCCCCAAGGCTGGAGTGCAGAGGCATGATCTCGGCTCACTGAAACCTCTGCCTCCCCAGTTAAAGCGATTGTCCTGCCTCAGCCTCCCTCCTGAGTAGCTGGGATTACAGGCTCTCACCACCATGCCCAACTATTCTTTGTATTTTTTTAGTACAGACGAGGTTTCACTATATTGGCAGGCTGGTCTCAAACTCCTGACCTCAAGTGATATCTGCCTACCTCATCCTCCCAAAGTGGTAGGATTACAGGTGTGAGCCACCACGCCTGGCCTTCCATTTCTTTTCACTTTTCTGAAATCTGCCTCACATCCTCACAATGTACTTCCGTCTTCCCATTTGTTCAATAAACTGGTCTATGTTTGCTTACCTGGAATCTTTGTTTTAGTCAACCACATAATGAAACTTTAACATTATAGAATATATGATCTCTTTGATTTAATTAACATCTCCAGACCTATTATTATTATCAACATTACCTGGAAAATTCTCCACTTTTTATGTCCTATACTTTGTGCCCAAGCTGGATAGCCTGTGTGTATGAATATTGTTAACTGTGCACATAAAGCCCACTATAAATGTATGTTAACTAATTTTGACTTGATCCCACATCTGAACAATTATTTGTATTTCTCAGAAAATGTTCTATTTCCCATTACATTTTCCATCACAATGAGTTCAAAAATTTTTACAGCCTAAAGACCCAAACTTATGTTTGTTCTCATCATACGTAGATAAACAAAGTATCCATTTCCTATGTTAAATGTCAAAAGCATTTGAATTATATTCCGCCACATGCTGTTCTTCGTTTGTTAAAATATATCTGTGCATTTCACTATTATTTCATGCTTAGATTCTTCCTCAGAGGAAAGGGTCTTCCTTCTACCCTGTGAGCTACATGATGTCCCCATACTCCTGTTATGTTCCCTCTTCTTTTCCTTATGAATTATTGCCTTCCCTTGCATCATCAATCTCACTCCGTTAGATTATCTCCATTTGTCTACAAAGATACTTAGATATCTTCTAGCATAAAAATGCTTCTATTTCTTCAATTTCCCTCTGTTTTTCTTTATTACGAAAGTATCAGGGAGACGACTTTCCATTTGTAGATTTCTCTTTTCCACACACAATTGCCTTTCTCTTCCCATCACTCTTGAGACACTGCTTTCTTGAAAATGGCTAATGACTCTCTGGAGTATTTGGTCCTTTGCCAACCAGGCCTTGTCCATACCATGCCTTTCCTTGGCTCTCTAATATCACCTTCTTCAAACTCTCTGATGATTATTTTTTCATCCTCTTTTTTGTATTCTTCCCCATTAATATTTTTTTGTTTTTGTTTGTGTTTTATTTTTTTTTGAGATGAAGTTTCGCTCTTGTTACCCAAGTAGGAGTGCAATGGCACGATCTTTGCTCACCATAACCTCCACCTCCTGGGTTCAAGCGATTCTCCTGCCTCAGCCTCCCAAGTAGCTTGGATTATAGGCACATGACACCACACTAGGCTGATTTTGTATTTTTAGTAGAGATGAGGTTTCTCCATGTTTGTCAGGCAGGTCTTGAACTCCCAACCTCAGGTGATCCACCCACCTCAGCAGTGCTGGGATTACAGGTGTGGGCCACCGTGCCTGGCCCCCTATTATTGTTCTTTAAAGAGGGCAACCCATTTACATGGGTTACAACCCATTTAAATGTAGATTAACTAAAGAAAACAGGCCAAGAATCTGTTCTTAGCCCACCTCTACTTTTTTTCATTGTTTTCTTCTTTCTTGATACATGATCTTTATGTATATGTGTCAATCATTTTTTCGTAAGTAATGTCCAAATCACTAGGTCCAGGTCTAAATGCCAGTCGTGACTCTTCAGCTACTTGCTGAATGCATTACATATATGTTTCAAACCTCTAATATATTAAAACATTTAAGGTTTTCCATTATCTGCCTATAATGGGAATGCTATCTACATCTTGTAGTAAGTGACCCCTTCATGCAGTTGACAATCTTAAATTTAACAATTTTGCCTCTGTCTTGTCTTTGCTTTCTATTCACTCCTGTATTTTCTTCCCTCTGTGATACACTTTAGTATTCCTAGCTTTTCATAGGTGAGTGCACATTCTACGTTTCTTACCTTGAATTCTTCCTTAACAGGATGGGATGTTCCCTTCCTCTGAACTCTCCAATGTTTGCTTAGCCTTTTCATGCTTCTGATCTATGCACACTGGTCAGATCTCAAGGTTTAAGTGAAGAGTATCAGTTTCACCTGCTGAATTCTACTACTATTTTATTGTTTGTATTTGGAACTCAGCCTCTGGAACAGTGATTTCTAGAGTTTAGAAAAAGAATTTTCTTACTCAAGTTGATATCCCTCCAAAGCATCTAACATAGTGCTTTTTTATTTCCCACAGAGACATTCAATATAAATATCCAGAATACATAAATATTGTTTGCTACACATGAACTTCTTAGCATTTAGTTTAGGAAAACTAAAATTGTTTTTTCTCTCCTCATCCCTACTCAATGCTCATTTTGTACACAATTCTCCAGATTTGATAGTGTGATTATTCTTTTCCCTCCAACCAATGGAAATGCTATTAAAAATACATCAACACCTATTATCCTTTCCCATAAAACATCCTGACTGTAAGTATACAGTTAATTGTGTTATCCAGTTTTTCAAATGGAAAATAATCCAAACAGTATGTTAACTAGTTGGTTATCAATGGATGAGTCCTGGAAAGATATGGGCCTCATCCACACTATGTCTAATAGAACACCATATTGATGGAGACATGCTATTTTTAAGTGAGTACAGGGGCACAAGGTTTAGTTTAGAGTTTTGGTGCAGGATGTCTTAAAATCAATAAAGACTTGCAAATTGTGGAGCTGCTAGTTTGGCTACAGAATCAAAAAAGTAATGGGAAAATGACTATAACAGAGTAATAATCATAAAGTTTATTATATACCCAAAATAAAGTGATGAAGTAAGAAAAGACTTTCCAAAATGAAGACACTGCAATTTTCATTAACACAGACCTGGTAATAAAGCTTAGAACATGACTATTCCTGTACTGACAGGAATACACAACTTCAAAGGAATTGGGTAGAGGATGCTTTCATAATTGTAACTTTTTCTGTAGATGGTACCTGTATTAGGGTTCTCTAAAGGGACAGAACTAATAGGATAGATGATATGGAGTTCATTAAGGAGTATTCACTCACACGATCACAAGGTGAAGTCTCACAAGGCTGTCTGCAAGTTGAGGAGCAGGAAATCCAGTCCGGGTCCCAAAACCTCAAAGGTAGGGAGGCTGACAGTGCAGCCTTTAGTCTGTGACTAAAGGCCCGAGAGTTCCTGCAAACCACTGACGTAAGTGCAAGAATCAAAAAGCTAAAGAAATTGGAGTCTGATGTTTTCAGGCAAAGAAGCATCCAGCACAAGAGAAAGATGATGCTGAAAGACTCAGCAAGTCAAGTCCTTCCACGCTGTTCTGCCTGCTTTATTCTAGACCTGGCTGGCAAGTGATTAAATGGTGCTCCCAAGATTGAGGATTGGTCTGCCTTTCCCAGCCCACTAATTCAAATGTTAATCTCCTTTGGCAACACCCTCACAGACATACCCAGGAACAATACTTTGCATCCTTTGATACAATCAAGTTGACACTCAATATTAATCATCACAGTACCTTACCAGTTGCTGTAGGTTGCATGAGAGAAAATGCCAAGTAGTGTACATTAATAATGAAAAATAAAAACATTTTAATTTTAAAACCATAAATCGTAAAGAGGAACTGATTTCTATGAACTTACTCTTGTACTTACCAGGGAGTAGGAGTACTGCAATTATTCCAGACTTTATTTGGGATAATGCCTAAAGTTACTTATACATCAATTGAGAAACTTTTCAAAAAGTCAGTGTAACTTTGCTATGACCGAACCAAATCACTTCTTATTTTTGCAACTCAATTGTTTCTGAGATTTGGATCATTTTTACAATAATATTATAACAAAAATATTTATATTTTTCTCGTTATCTTTAAAGTAAGGTACATATACATTATAAAACATAGTTTCCTTTGGCAGTTGTGTTAAACAACACAATAGTATGATGAATTAATGACATAGTGGTGCTGTTTTTAGAAACTTTGATTTCAGGAATTATATCTTAACTAAAATATATTCTTAGGACCAATTTCTTTCACTAACCATTTTTTTAACATTTAAGGACACTCTACATATTGCTCTTTTGTATACGTTAACATCGCTCCCATCCAGTCCTTTAAACAGGTGTGGTTGAGTGGCTTTAAAAGTCCCTTTCCCCATGGATAAAAGGGTTTGTTTTTTTTAATGCAATGATTCAGAAGGCTACCTCCACTCACCATCTCACCCTATGTGTGTAATAAGACTTATGTGATATAGGTATCCTAATATGTTAGCCCAGGGCAGTAATTAAGTGATGTTCTCTGGGGTAAGGCTGTGTGGCTTTAATTCGCGGCTCTACCATTTACCAGTTGTTTGGTTTTGAGAACAGTCTAACTTCTTTATGTTTCACTTTTTTAATCTGTGTATTTGTGGTAATGGTACATATCTCACAGTGTTGCTGTGAGGAGCGAATGAGTTATTGAATGTGTCTGGCCCAGTCAAGCCACTTAATATGTATTAACTATGTTTACCATTATCAAGTGTGAAATGTATAAGTATTTTATTAATTCACTAATTCAAGAAATATTTGTGTTCTTGTTAATATAGGTACTGTTCTAGACACTGTCCCGGCCCTCAAGATGCTAACAGTTCACAAAAAATGGCCAAGATAAACAATTATAACAAAGAGTAATAAAGTGCTAAATAAAAGTTGCTCTTAAGGTAATATAGCAGAACACACGAAATTTCACTACAAAAGCATATACATTAATAGTAGCAAGAATTGGACTGCAAGATCAGAATTTGACACAACTTACATCAATAAATTTTAACAAAAAGAACCAAACATTTTTAAGGAGAATATATGTGACAATGTATGCATTTTTTTCTCAGAAAATAGAATAAAAGATTAAAATTCTACTATGTAAGTAATAATGGCCCTCATTATTGATTTATGTAATCCTTACATTAAAGGAAAAAGACTTTAACATTTTTAGAAATAGTAATCAAGCATTTTACATTCAAATCATACACTAATTTTCACCTCCTATACATGTAGTATTCCATACTATGGCAGGTGGATAACAATTATTCTGTGGAGTTCCTTCCTACGGATACTTGGCATTGTAATGCAGATTTGCTTTGACTTCTTACAAACACCCTCAAATTCCACAGGACAGAAATAAATTTTCAGTGGTTATTATAGTACTTGCTTCATCACACAACTCACACTCCTTATTTAAAGAAGTGCCACCAAAAACATAAAAATATCAGAGTGATTAAGTGTTTTAAACTTTTAATAATTCACATTTGTTTCTTCTTCTTGGGAAAATAATGTGCCTGTTGTTTCTTAAAAACCGAGGTGACTACTGTTCCATGGCACATACACGTGCTAAAATGGTCCAAGAGTTCAATGCTGTGCATGGATATTTGCAATGTCTTTATTAAACCCATGTTAGGAGTTTATCTATTTGAAAGTTTTGTTTTCTTCAAACACTGCATTTAATTAGGAATGCAACCTAATAACATCTCAGTCCAAGAGGGGATATATAATTTTTATTTTCTTGTTCATTATTGTGAAAATGGTTCCAAATTTTGCCTAAGAAAACAAGCCAGATTTTCCTTAAGATCCCACTGATTATTGGCTATATTATTTAGTTTTCTTAAACTCCAGTTTGACTTCAAATTTGTTTCAACACACATAACATTTCTAAATAAAATGAATTTTTTGAGAGGAATCCTCTCAAAAGGCTCAGGAGATAGATGTTATGACATTTTACAAAATTTAAACCTCTGTGTATTCAAGAAACTTAGCTCTTATTTTTTATGACAATACTGTTTAGGTCCAAAAATAGGATCTAAGTTATGTATAAGTTGAACTTTTAAGAAGAAAACTCACTGTCTAACATGTTCTACAATTCCATCCATGATATACTTGATTTTCTGGATTTTCATTTGTTTAATTTTGTTTTGTAAACATTACATTTTTGGCACTTAAAATGAGAACATAAAACCAATTTACATTGTTTATATATAACTATGAATAATATATGGGAATATATGACCTGGCATAGGAAAATATTTTAGGAATGAGAGCAGTGATTATATTTTGCTAGGATGGGAGACCAAGTTCTCCAATAATAATAATAAAAAATCAACGTTACACTGGAAGTTGAGATCCCTGCACTGTAGTTAAAATTGTACTACAGCTGGGTGTGGTGGCTCACGCCTATAATCCCAGTACTTTTGGAGGCCGAGGCGGGTGGATCATAAGGTCAAGAGATTGAGACCATCCTGGCCAACATGGTCAAACCCCGTCTCTACCTAAAATACAAAAATTAGCTGCGTGTGGTGGCGCAAACTTGTCGTTCCAGCTACTAGGGAGGCTGAGGCAGGAGAATCACTTGAACCCAGGAGGCAGAGGTTGCAGTGGGCTGAGATGGCACCACTACACTCCAGCTTGGGGACAGAGGGAGACTCTGTCTCAAAAAAAAAAAAAAAAAAAAAAAAATTACTACAGTATTACTAGGTTCTACTAGCAGAAGAAACTTGCTCTAAATATGTTAGTTTCCTTATTTGCACACATAATAAACTTACCTATTCTCTTATCTTTGGAGATAGCTTTAGAAGACAAGGCACATGCTGTATGTTTTATGAGATAATAATGTAAAAATAACATATTTTTATGATATCCAGAAAAAAAATTTAAAATAAAAAAATAACAAGATAATGATCTAGCCAACAACTAACAATGTGTTATCCATAGGAAAAAATCTCTTAGTGGTGAGAGCTTACTTCCTCAATCACATCTTGAAGATAGAGGTGGTAAAAATTATAGCAGGGATTAAAAATTAGCTATTAACAATGAGAACCTGAGATATTCAATAAAATCTAAAAAGAAAACTTCTGGTTAACTTTAAAAGAGAAGAAAGTGGTTGATTTCCTTTCTGTATTTAGTTTACAGAAGATTTTGTGGGTTGGTGAAACTAGTCTTTCAGTTATAATGGTTTTGGGTATTTTTTGTTTTGTTTTGTTTTGTTTTACCAAGAGCTAAGTAAATCGAATTCATTTTGCTTACTTTTTAAGTTGGGGAAAAATCCAATTATAAATTACACATTAAAGCCTTCAATAAATAATGTCAGTCCTTTCCAGCTTTGACTGGATTATTAAATTAAATATGTAAGGGGATTTAGGATTAAAATATCAAAATCAGCCATTTGCCTACTACAAATGATGTGAAAATAAGTTATTATTTTACATTTTCTAAGTGCAAGAAGCAAGAAAAGGATTTCCAGAAAGATGCAGGTTTCCGCCTCTTGACTAATCTTACCTCCCAAATACAGTGAATACTTAAAATGACTAAAACAAAAAAACAAAAACTATAACCCAGCCCCAGAAAATTAACCTTAACAATTAAAAATCCTGACAAACAAATCTCAAGTCCAACTACAATATTATTTCATCATAAGGGGAAGATTCTGGTATCCTGTAAAAGTTTCTTCCAAAGGTGGCATCTACAATATCACCTGATGACAGGAAAACAAAATTATTGTCTTCAAATAAAAGCGGCATTCAGAAGACGTGTGTTAAACTTGTATACCCTATAAGTAGCTTGAAAAATGTTAAAGATTAGAACAAAACTAATTCTGTAGAATGAAAAATTAGTGTTGCTATAATCTTAGTACCAAGAAGATCTTGAATTATAGTATAATAAGAGATGATAGCAATATTAGAGAAAATGATGGAAGTAGAAAAATAACAAGAAATTTCTTAGGAAATGTAAGAGTCATTTGAAAATAAGAAGAAGAAGAAAAATAAAAATTTTCTTGAAATGAAAGACCCTCTAGACCAAGAGACAGCAAACTTTTTCTTTAAAGAGCCAGAGAGTAAATATGTTATGCCTTGTCTGGTAGTTTCTGTCATAACTTCTAATTTCTTAACTCTGCCAATATAGCATGAAAGCAGCCATAGACAACGTATTAAAAAGTAATTGAGCACAACTGTGTCCCAATAAAACTTTATTATAAAAAGAGGTGCACTCTAGATTTGGCTCAGTCTATATTTTGTGGACTCTGCATTAGACAAATATTTCTCAAATTTTATATGTTTTAAAACAGCATTGGTAATCCTTACGAGTGACAGAAAATAAAAGCAAAGTTATTTTACAGATACGAGATAAATTGTACCTTTTAACCTTACTTGACAATTTTGGAAAAAAATAATATGACAGAAAATATTAGAGTTAAGAGAACTGGAACTATTGAGCAAAATGTATCTAGAAATACCTGTAGTATTTATAAATACTACATTTAGAATAAAAATTAACTTGACAATTTGACATCAAAGTTTCACAGTTTAAAGATCACTGGAAGAAACAATGAAATTCTAAAAATAAATGAAAGATATCTACAAGAGATAACATTAATAAAAAGTATGGTTAATACAATAAAATTAATTTTAACTTAAATTACGTATTAGGTACTTATATGGATATAAAAATGCAAAAAGAGTTTTTCAGGTGAATGTGACACATTCAAGAATCTAGATTCTTATCTCTCTGGGGACAGAGTTTAATGTTTTTTAAGTTAATATAAATGAATGCTAAGTTATTTGGAACTGATGTAAAATATATTAATGGTGGAAGTATTTGAAAAATGCTAGATTATTTTAAAATGAAATAAAGAGGCCAATTGCACCGCAGAAACCCTAGAAATTGTATAAGCAAAAAGCAAAGCAAAAAAGGTAACAACACGAACCAGTAACTATGAGAGAAGAGTGACATAAATGTATCAATTATCCCACTAAATATAAATAGTTCTCTTGGAAGAGAAAAATGATTGATTGAATGGCAAATAAGCTCCAGCAATCTTTTGCCTTTAAGCGATACTATTAAAACAAAACAGACAAATATTTTTGAATCATCTAAGGCACTTTAGCCCATGGAAATAAAGAAAGAGAGGTTACTATAATCCTTTTTGGTATGGTAGGTTTCATTGTTTTGAATATTAAAAAAATTAAAAGAAATAAATAATTTGATAATATAATAGGTCATCAAATAAGGAAAGCCAAGCAATATTGAACCAGATAGCAGCAACAAAAGACATAAAAGTAAAAAACAAACAAACAAACAAAAAACAGAAATATAGTTTTGGTATATTTAATCCAAAATCAGAATGGTAGTTTGTGCAGATGTAAGCATCAGTAAAAGAATTACAGAAGGCAGTAGACCAAAAAAAAAAAAAAAAAAAAAAAGAAAAGAAAACCCACAAAAGTAAATAATGGAATATAAATCAAAGTATTATGAGAAGAAATCAAAGAATTTGAAAGGAGGTTTATATTGCTAGAAGTCTAACTGATGACAATAAAAATGCTAGGTTTTATATTTAAAGCCTTTAGACTTGAACACTAAAGAGAAAATGGAAATAGATATAATTAAATGAGGCACAATACAAAAACGACATGAAAAGGAGAAGGAAAGAGGAGATAGGAAAAGCTGGAAGAAATATAAACTTTTTAACACCAATAAGTACCTTGTGGAGAACAAAACTGATGAACTGCTTGTTTAGTGAAAATGAAAATGAGGCTGGGAGCGGTGGCTCTCGGCTGTAATCCCAGCACTTTGGGAGGATGAGGCAGGCAGATCACAAGGTCAGGAGTTGAAGACCAGACTGGACAACATGGTGAAACCCTGTCTCTACTAAAAAATATAAAAATTAGCTGGGCATGGTGGCTCGGGCCTGTAATCCCAGCTACTTGGGAGGCTGAGGTAGGAGAAGGAGAATTGCTTGAACCGGGACCCGGGAAGCGGAGGTTGCAGTGAACCTAGATTGCGCCACTGCACTCCAGCCTGGCGCCTGGCGACAGAACAAGACTCTGCCTTAAAAAAAAAAAAAAAGAAAAAAGAAAAGAAAAACAGAAATACAGTGTAGTGATTAAGAGACGATTCTTTTTCTTTTTCTTTTTTTTTTTGAGACTGAGTTTTGCACTTGTCTCCCAGGCTGGAGTGCAATGGCGTGATCTCGGCTCACTGCAACCTCCACCTCCCAGATTCAAGTGATTATACTTTTTAATAATTTTGATCTATGGATAATATTTTGCTGAATTTTGGTTCAAAAATATAGTATTCCTTATCAAAATCAATTTTATATATTTATCTGTTAAGTTGATCTGTAAGGAAATGTTACACATTTTATTTTTTAAAATATATTTTTGCACAGATAAGTACTGCCAAATACTGATGTAGCAGTCCACGAGTTATGGCCCAAATTAAACATTTTTCATTTATAAGGCATTTATAGAATTCTGTTAGCATATTCTCTTGATATTTGCCCTTCAGCATTTCATTACATTGCAGATTAGTCACTTCCAGTTAGAAGTTTGGTGAAAACTCTTTAGTTGCACATATAAATGGCATTTGAAATAAAGAAATTTCTTTTGCCCTTGTGTTGAAGCTTGCAAAACACTGCTGGAAATAGTCTGAGTTCATAAAATACAAGCACTAATTTATTTATTTCTGAGACTGGATATCTTATATCTTGTTCTAACTTTTGACATTGAGGGAAATATATAAAGCAGCATTTACTTGTTATCCAAACAGTACTAGTTGTCTTAGAATTAACTTTACCATAGTATATTTCTCATATATTAACTGCCATTTTCGTTGGAATTTTAGCTTGAATTTATTAATAAACATTACCAATTCTGCAGCAGAAGCTAATTTTCAAAGTCATTTCATATTTAATAATACTGGTTGAGTATGCTGTTTCTAGCTAAAAAAAAAAAAAAAAAAAAAAATTTTGACCCTGAGGTTAAACAAAATCACAATACCACTACTAAGCCATGAAATTGTTGTAAAAATTGACATACAAGTATTTGTGTGGACATGGGTTTTTAAAAACATTCCGGTGAATACCTAGGAGTGCAATTGCTGGATTATATGGGAGGTCTATGTTTAATTTAAAAGAAACTGCCAAACTGCTTTGTAAAGTGGCTGTACTATTTTTCATTCTCCCAGTAGTGAATGAAAGTTCCCATTGTGCCACATCCTAGTCTGCATTTGTTACTGTTAATCTTTGGAATTTTAGGCATTCTAATACGTGTATAGTGGTATCTCATTGTGGTTGTTGATTCCATTTTTATGTGCTTATTTGCCATTCTGTATATCATTTTTGAGTAAAGTGTCTCCTCAGATCGTCTGCTATTTTAACTTGTTTTTATTGTTGAGTTTTAAATTATACTTACATATACTGACTGCAAGTCATTTATCAGGTGTGTCATTTGCAAATATTTTATCCTGGTCCATGATTTGTCTTTTTATTCTCTTCTCAGTCTTGTACAGGGCAAAACAATTCAAGTTTGCCAAAGCAGGTATTTTTAAAAATTCAATCACATTTTTTTTTTCTTTCATGAATTGTGCTTTGGGTATTTTATCTAAAAAACCATCACTAAACCCAAGGTCATGCAGGTTTTTTTCTAGAAATTTTAGTTTTACCTTTTAAGTTAGGTCTATAATCTATTTTTAGTTAACTTTTGTTTAAGATGTTAAGTATGTTTCTATACGAATTTTTTGCATACTCACGCCCCATTTTTCTAGCAACATTTGTTGAAAAACTATCCTTTCTCTCCTGAGTTACCCTACCCCCCTTTGCCAGCAATCAGTTGATTGCATTTGTGTGGACTATTTATTCTGTTTATTGTTAACATACATCTATACATTTTTAAATAATACACTGTTTTCATAACTGTAGACTTATAATAAGTCTTGAAATCTGGTAATGTGAGTATTCCAAATTTCTTCTTTTTCAGAATCATCTTGGCTGTTTTAGATCTTTGTCTTTCCATATGGAGTTTAAAATGAGCTTACTTATACCAAGAAAAAGCTTGTTTAGATTTTGATTGAGTTTGCATTGAATCTAAACACCAAATTGGAGAGAATTGACATCTTAACAATATAAAACTTTCCAATTTATGAACATGGTATATCTCTCCACTTATTTAGCTATTATGTGTTTCTTTCATCAGTGTCTTATAGCTTTCTGTATAGTAGATTTATTACTTGGCTACTTCCTCTTCTGTTTGTGCTATTGTAAATGGTTTATGACTTTGAATTTCATATTCTAATTGCTCATTGCTAGCATATAAAAATAAAATTGATCTTTTATGTTGATCTTTATCCTGTGACCTTGCAATTTTCACTTATTAGTTCCAGGAGATTTTCGTAGTGTCTGTGAGATTTTCTACATATCTAATTATATCATTTGCAAATAAAGATTGATTCACTTTTTTTTCTCCATTTTGTAGGCCTCCTACTTCTTTATCTTGCATCTTATTCTTGCTAGGAATTTCCGTATAATATTCATACCTTGTTTTTTAATGTACTATTTTTTTCTCTCATATCCTTAGTTTGTTGAACAACTATTCTTGCCAAAAGGCTAATAGTCTTAAACAAGTTTATTTTCTATAGACATTTTTTATTTGTTTTGTTTCACTCAGATATGATTTAATTAACTCACCATTGGTAAATCACATTCCCTGCTTGGCTAACAAATGAAACTGTCAGAAATTGTAGTTTTATGCTCATTTGAATGTGTGTGTGTAGGGGTGTGTGTGTGTTTGTGTAGAAATGCTGTTGTGATAATAAATTCCATTTTGCATTTACAAATTTTTCTGACCATCATGATGAATTGCGAGTACTATGAGGAATACTTGGTCTGGTAATGTCAACATATATTTTGTGCTTTTAGCATAGTTATACTGTAAATAAGTTTTATTTTATTTCAATAAAATCCACACTCCACTATATTTTAAAAATATTGTGAATTCAATAAATATATCTTAAAAATGTTTTTTTTTATCTGACATAGTGGGTATGCATGAATAATAAGAATCATAGTAAAGTGTCACAGTATGCAGATACACGTGGTACCTGAAACACTGTTGATTTTTAACTGTATCACTGGGATTTGTAGTGTCCTGGGCATCACTGTGAAGCACTGAGAGAGTCATCTGCAGTCTTTGGAGCAATAACTCTACTTTTGTAACTCAAAATAGCCTTAGATAAATATATGCATGAGTGATCATGGCTATGTTCTAACAAAACTTTTTTTGTGGTCACTGAAATATGAATTTCATGTGATTTTCACATGTCATGAAGCATTAAGCCTCTTTTATTTTTTTCAAACCATTTAAAAATGTAAACACCGTTCTTAGCTTGCGGACCATGGGAAAACAAGTAGCAGAGAGGATTTGGCCCATGGACTCTAGTTTGCTGACCCTGCTTAGCCCTGTGAAAAATCTAGAGAAGGGAGAGAGGGGGGTATAAATCTTTTATAAAAAGACATAAACTTAGGGCTAGGCCAGTGTCCTGCCATATGTTCTCAGAAAGGGAAAGTCTGTGTGTATATTTGTATATGCACACATATATATGAGTACATGTGTACATATTTAAGTGAAGGCAATTGTATGTATTTGTGTCTATGTGCATGTATTAATATGGGCATATGTATGAGTGTATGTATGTTTTTGTGCATATTTCTGTGTTTATGTGTGATTGCACATTCAAGAATAAATCATGTATTTTTTCTCATAAGATGTATATATATATATTTGTTGATAATGTAGAGATGCCAATTTTAGCTGTATCTTGGCTTCAAGATCTAGCTCAACATTATACTTTGTTATCCAATTACAAAGGGGTTGAGATATGTCTCTTTCAGTAACACTACTCCTTTTACCAGCTAACCAGAAATTGACTTGCCACATAACTATTCAGATAATTACACTGCATTTAGTGCCAAAATTTAAACATCCATGCCACCAAGACATTTCTCCACTTTTTGCTTGTAACTTCATTTAAAATCTTTTATTAAAAGATATTGCTCTGCTTTGGAGTTACACAACTTAATTTCTCAGCAAGTTTAAATTTTATTTTTCTTTTCTCATATGCTATTCAACTTTTTGATGTGTTGGAGATATTATGGATGAAGGGGAAAATATCAACTATAATTTTTTTTATGCAGTCTGTTATGGTGGGGTTAGGGTGGACAGGATAGCACACATTTTCTTGCCAACTCCATATGTGAAATTCATGGGTTACTCAGAAAATATTGTGTGCCTCAATCTACTCAGCTGGTAAGTTGGATTTTAAAAAATGGCTTGCAGAGACACTATGGAAAGTATGGTGTGTGGCAATTGAAGAGGACAGTAGATTCTCAACACATTACACATCTCAAATTATGAGCACTCCAAGTAATATAACAAGGAGCAAAAGGTTATTATCAAACACTGTCTTAGAAAACAAAAGGATTTCCTACTGTCTGTGGACACAGAGGGATGAGACAACATAAAATACTGTTGGCTCTAAGATATTTAGAACTAATTTTATCATAAAATTTACTTCTATCCTATAAGCTTCCAGAAACCTTTGAAAGAAAGCCTTGGGCAAAGGAACAGTCACTGTATCCATCATGTATACATTCTTTTCCTAATTATACAATTTTCATTTTTTGAACATTCCATGTATATCTCTGGTATTTTGGAAAAAAAACCTTCATTTGATATTTTATTATATTGTTTCCAGGAAATACTCTAATGATTGCTTTTTACTTTTTTGAAATTATAGCACTTTAAAAATGTCGTACTTCTAGCAGTACCTAACAAAATAGGAAATCCACTTGGTAAGTAGTATATTACAACTTTCATTTTTAATACACGTTTTGCCTGGTCCAAATAGGACATTTATACCTATAATTAAATCTTAAAGAAACTCCTGTTTTCCAAACATACGTATGTGTCTATTCTCTCCAATGATAGAAAAACATAATCAGCCTCTCACAAATTAAAACTAGAGTAAAATATCAATCATTATTTATAACTCTAAATAAGTAGAACACAGGATGTAGAAACAGTATGTTAGTTATTTCATGGGAGATGCTTTTTAATCCTGTAGTTAGGATGTTGGTGAACTGTCTTTGAATGTACAATTTATAGCTACTAGAATTGTTTCTATGCTAAGATTACTGATAATGTGAATCCTCAGTATTTGTGAAAAATAGATTCTGAATTGCAACTTAAGGTAGGTGTTTACTTATTTTCCTATTTAGATCTGAAAGCCCATTCTGCTTTAGGTCACATGAGCAAAGCTAAATAAAGTTAATAAATGTTTCCCTGTCCACCTATATTTCTTAATTACCTGTGATTCTATGTACCTTGGTAGTATAAGAAGATTGCACAACTCCACATTTTTGACATCTTGAGAAGAAAAGAAGTGGAAGTAGGAGATCCAAACAAAATCCATGCTAGATAACTCCTAAATTGATCAGTCATTTGGTGTTTTGAGTAAACTGGGAGTAAACTGCTTTATTTAACTCCGGATTGGACATTTATAATCAGCCACCATTTCAGAAACTTACATGACCCAATTACTGTGTCTCTGAGTCTCTTTATTTAAATACCTCAGTCTGATTTGCAAAAGAATTGGAGATTACAACAAACATTAAATCAATATGTAAGTATTTAATTTATATTTGAATACTTGATCTTAACTGAACCTAATTATGAGTTTTCTCTTCTGTTTACAGATAAGGACATGTATCCCTAAAACTGTTACATTTGATCATCTGTATAACATACATCTTTTCATCTCTATACTATGAAAACATCCATATGGATATGCATCAGTGCTTTTCAGGTGTCAAAATTTGTTGATAAATATATAGTTTATAAATAGCAAATAAGTTCCAAGTAACACACTGTGACTACTAAAGTAATATAAAATTCAAATTTAAATAAAAATGTATGTGTGACTAATAAAAAAAGCTGATAGCCCAGGGTTCAAAGTAAGAATGAACTAGTTCTATTAATGAAGTCATTTAACTTAGCTATAAGACAATAAAAAGCAATAACTTACTGAAAATTATAACTATATTTAATTTCTTGATAAATCAGTCAACATCCTTTCTGCTGAAATTATCTCTATTCCCAACACATTATTGTTTCCAGTTCACATTATGCTCAGGAAGGATGGATTTTCATCACATAGAATGGTTTAATTTGGTTAATTGTGTTTCTTTCTCAGTATACCATCTGTTTGAATCAGGCTTAAGTTGAAGATATCTGAAACTACTCTGGCTATTTAAAGCAGAAAAGCATTTAATACAGGAATTAAGTTCATACAAATTTATTGGAAGGCCTGGATAACAGGCTCCAGTACTTCAGAAGTAACCTACCAGGAGAATTTCTACCTCTGTTGTAGTTAAGGATCTGAGGTACTATCACTGCAGTCACAGGCTCTACAAATATATTGCTTTAGGTATGCAATCCATAAATTAGAAAACTATGTACTATTGACTCCGGAGCCACATTACATCTGTTATATTGGCACAGGTAAAAATGGATGCCTGGAGGATTTCAATATTCAGAAATTAATTATTGGGCACTGGGATCTGTGAAAATGCCATTGTAGAAAACTACAGGGCCTCTATGATTATGCTGACCAACAGAAATGGTAGACCTGTGGCTTTCAAATTACCCCTCTTTCAAATATCACATTACTACATTTTATTGTCCAAACCTAAATCACATTCTGTGTTCCATCTGCAAAAGAAACTTGGAAATCTAGATCTTAACTTATAAGCCTCAGAAGTTTAGGAAAGCTTAGTAGACAGATTGTGGAGTGGACAGTGAGCCCAAATCCACCAGAACTCCCACTAGTCTTCTGTTTGTCAGTTTCCTGACCATTCATCCTTCTCTTCCTGTACATACATTTCCAAACAATATTAGCTGCAATAATCAAATTTCACCCAATCCAATGGAACAATTCTCCCTTACAAATGAAAACTACTTATACTGTTCCCCAAACAAAAGAAGCCAAAATTTCTGTTAGTCATAGACTCCTTCTCTGGATGATGTCACTTCTTCCAGTGCACTGGTCTTTTTTTTTTTTTTTTTTTTTTTTTTCACTTTTCTCTCTGCAAGGGCTTAATTTTGGCAAAAATGGAAAAAATACAGAAGGCTTTTTGAAAGTCATGTGTGTGAGAGGGGACAAATCAGAAGGGATGAGAGCTCATAGAGCCAAGCCTGGCATACACTCTCCCCATGACACTGTCTTCCCAGCCTATCTTAGCTCCTCCCTGGCACCCACCCGACCCCCTGCACTGAAGCCCAGGTACCTCCACAGACCACACTTCTGACTCTGGCAGGCCTGAAGGACCCTGATGGAAATGTCTGAATATTTAATAAGGTTATCAAAATACAGTACATACTACAAAATGGGAGAATGGAGTGTAATAAAGGAAACATGTCTACATAGAATAAAATACATAAAGAACAATAAAATAAATATGGCATTGTTTATCCAAATGGTCATAAGATGATAACTGGTATTCAGAATCTGAATTTCATGCTTCTGTTATCCATAGCTGTATGCATTAGATGGTGGGTGGGTTAAAGCCAATCTTCATTCTTGATGGATCTGAGCCACTGGTAGCTTTGGCTGTCTTGAACTGCTGAAACTGTACATGAACTTTTACTTGAACTGCTGAAACTGTACATGAACTCTGGACTTGGCAATTTGATTATATATCCTAAAATATCCTGTAAAACCCAAATTCTCACATACTGCCTGGCACACACTTTAGTACCAACCCTGCATCCCCTTAAAACCAAGATCAATCTTCCTATCCAACAGAGTAATCTCTTTTTTTCTCCTCCACCTTTTTTTTTAACTTTAAAGTCATAAGATCACCCAACTAGCCTATTGGTAGTTTTAACTTTCAGTTGTAGGAACCAGTGAGTTGTCTTGTGGAAATATTACTTTCTTGGAAATTATAGACTCTAAATCGAAGAGGTCAGTGTTGTGGGGAAGAAGGAAATTTTTGCAAAAGAACACAATCTCAATTTCCAGATCATATATTCTCATTACAGGAGAAAACGTACTAAAATGAATGCCCTGCATTTTGGCTTTCAATGCCTATTAAGTTGGTGACTCATCACTGGGCCTCTGCTGATGCTGCCACAGCAAAGTCCAATCATGAACATGCCAATCAGCAGAAACAGAAGAAGCAGGGGGAGTACAGACCTACCATGCTCCTACTTCCAAATCTTATGTTAGTTTCTTCGATTGCTTGAGTATGGATAACATCTAGACCCCATCTGCAAAGGAATCTGGGAAATATAACACGTTGAAAGGAAGATGGAATGGATATTGTGTGCCACTCTCTCAATCCCATATGCCATCTAACTTTACTGATGCAGCATTCTTGTTAATTCAGGTCATGGGTCATCCACTTCTTCCCCCTCCTTGCCTTATTTGTTAATTAATTCATTATTGTTGTTATGTGTGATAACACTTAAGGTCTACCCTCTGAAAAAATATTTAAGTATGTAATGCAGTATTATTAACTATAGGCACTACATTGTACAGTACATGAGTAGAACTTCTTATCTTGTGCAACTGAAACTTTATACCCTTTTCCTAACATCTCTCTATTTCCCCTTTACTTAACCCCAGGCAGTCACCTTTCTACTCTGTTTCTGTGAGTTTTACTATTTTGGATACCTCATATAAGTGGGATCATGTAATATTTGTTCTTCTCTGGTCTGACTTACTTCACTTACCGTAATGTCCTTAAGGTTCATCCATGTTGTTGCAAATGGCAGGGTTGCATCTCTTTTAAGAATTAGCAATATTTCTTGCATTTATATACCACATTTTTGTTATCTTTTTATCCATTTATGAACTTTTATGTTGTTTCTGTATCTTGACTATTGTGAACATACTGAAATGAACTTAGGAGTGCAGATATCTCTTTGAAATCCTGATTTCTATTCCTCTGGGTATATAATCAAACATCAAATTGCTGGATTGTATGGCAGTTCTATTTTTGTTCTTTTGAAGAATGTCTATACTGTTTTCCATAGTAGCTGTAGCAATTAACAATGCCATCATTGGTACAAAAGTACAAGAGTTTCTTTCTCTTCACATCCTCACTACCACTTGTTATTTTTTTAAATATTAGTCATTATAACAGGTGTGAGGTTTTAATTTGATTTCATTGTGATATTAATTTGCATTTCCCTGATGATTAATAATATTGAGCATTTTTTCATACACCTGTTGGCCATTTGTACATCTTCTTTGAGAAAATGTCTATTCAGTTCCTTTGCCCATTTTTTCCATTATTAAAAGGGGGGACATGAAGTCTTCTACTATTATTGTATTGCTGTCTATTTCTCCTTCAGAGCTGTTAATGTTTGCTTTATGTAGTTAGATGTTCTGATTTGGGTGCGCATATATTTATAATTGTTGTAAGTTCCTGCCGAATTGACTGTTTTATTTTATAATGAACTTCTTTGTCTTTTGTGATGGTTTTGGACTAATGTCTCTATTTTGTCTTATATAAAAAGAGCCACCTCAATCTCCTTTGGTTACCATTTGCATGGAGTATCTTTTTCCAGTGAAATTCCTTCACTATCAGCCTATGCGTGTACTTAAGTAAAAAGTGCATCTCTGGTATGATCTATACAGTTGGATCTAATTCTTTTTTTTTTTAATTTATTTTTTTTATTGCATTTTAGGTTTGGGGGTACATGTGAAGAACATGGAAGATTGTTGCATAGGTACACACATGGCAGTGTGATTTGCTGCCTTCCTCCCCATCACCTATATCTGGCATTTCTCCCCATGCTATCCCTCCCCAACTCCCCCACCCCCCCACTATCCTTCCCCTTTTTCCCCCCCGACAGACCCCAGTGTGTGATACTCCCCTCCCTGTGTCCATGTGTTCGCATTGTTCAACACCTGCCTATGAGTGAGAACATGCAGTGTTTGATTTGATCCATTTATCTACTCTACTTCTAATTGGTGAGTTTAATTCATTAATATTTAAAGTAATTATTGATACCTAAGGAATTACTATTGTTATGTTGTTGCTTTCTGTCTATTTTGTAGTTCTCTTGTTCCTCATCCTCTCTTCTTGTCTTTGTTATCTGATAATTTTTTAAAGTTACGTACTTTGATTCTTTCCTATTTATTATTATTACTTTTTGGAATATACTACAAGTTTTTTTGTGTGGTTACCATGAGGCTTGCATAAAACTTCTTAGAGTTGTAATAGTGTATTTTAAGCTGAAAACAACTTCAATTACATATAAAAACTCTATACTTTCACATCCCTCACATACAATTGATGTTATTGATGCCAGAATTTATTTGTTTTTATATTATTATTCATTAAAAATTTTAGTGGTTATAGTCATGCTTAATACTTTTGTCTTTTAATTTTTATGCTAGGGTAAAGTGATTGCATTATTCTATATTTGTATATATATTTACCATTACCATTGAGATTTATACTCTCATAGGCTTTCATGTTGCAGTTCAGTGTTCTTTTATTTCAACTTGAAAAACCACCTTTAACACTTCTCTAAGGTATCTAGTGGTGATGAACTCTCTCAGTTTTTGTTTGCCTGGGAAGCCTTTATTGTTCCTTTATTTTTAAAGGACAGTTTTGCCAGGTATAGTATTCTTAGTTGATAGTGTTTTTCTTTCTTTCACTGAATATATCACTCTATTATCTTCAGGCCTGCATGTCTCTGTTGAGGAACCACTGATAGTCTTGCGTAAGTTATTTTGAATGTGGTGAGTTGATTTCTCTTGCTGCTTTCAAAATTGTCTCCTCATCTTTGTTAATTTAATTAATGTCTCAGGGTAGACTTTTTAAGTTTAACCTATTTGAGGACTTTGGGATTTCATGCATCTGAATGTCTATTTTTCTTCTTACTTTTAGCTAGTTTTCAGTCATCAATTCTCTAAATAAGCTTTCTACTCCTTTCTCTGTCTCTTCTCCTTCTGAAATTCTCATAATGTGTATTTTGGTTCACTTGACAGTATCCAGTAAGTTCCATAGAGTTTATTCATTCTTTATTCTCTTTGCCCCTGTAACTGGATAATTTCAAATGACCTGTCTTAGAGTTTACTGACTATTCTGCTTAACTGAGTCTGCTATTAAAGTTCTTTATTAAATTGTTCAGTTCAGTCATTTTATTTTTAGCTCCAGAATTTCTGTTTGGCTCTTTTTCATGCTTTTTATATCTTTGCCAAACTTCTTGTATTGTTTTCCTGATATTTTTTAGTTGTCTATCTGTATTTGTGTAGCTCATTGAGCTTCTTAACATTATTACTTTGAATTATTTGTCAGGTTGTTTATAGATTTCTAGTGTTTAGGGTTTGTTATTGGGACTTTATTTTGTATCCTTGGTGATATTTTGTTTCCTGATTCTTTATTATCCTTGTAGGCTTGCCTTGGTGTCTGTGTACTTGAAGAAGTAGTCACTTCTACCAGTCATTGTAGACTGGCTTTGGAAGGGAAAATCCTTCACCAGTCATTCTGGCCAGAGATTCTGGGTGGGGAAGTTTTGTGGGGTCCATAGGAAAGAGGGAACTGGAATTAGAGTTCATGAGCAGGAATGCCTACTGTTGGGGTTCATGGGTAGTCCACTTCTGAATGCCAAAAATGATAAAGTGCATTTCTACTTAACATTAAAAATGGCATTTGATCCATCTTTTCCCCCGATTGTTCCCCAATTATTAAACTGTTTTTATTTCTTGATGTACTCTAGATCTTAATTTTGCACCTCCCAGACAGACAGTCTTCTTCTTAGATTTAATTTCTCTATTTGATATCCAAGATTTTACTATCATCATATCAGGAATGAGTGACCTCAATTTATCTTGCTTCCATGGCCCTTACTTGCACCCCCTCACTGTTCTATGACAAAAACTGTTTATCTCTATTTTAATTGGTTTCCAAATGAAGTTTTTCTATGCTCACTCTCTGAGAGTCTGTCTACTAATTCAAGGGATTTGTATTGCTAATTATTGTTAGCCAAATTTTATATAGATAGATTTTGTTCTAACTAATATATATTATTAAATATTTCTAAAATTTTTACTCTTCAATATTTTTATTTAAGTTAATTTAGTCTCCTTTTTATAAGTATGATTACTTTTTTAAAAAATTCAACAAATGTTTACTCAGTGCTATCTTGTATCTATTGAATTACATGGATCCACAGGGTTAGAAAAATGTAAAGCCTGATAAATATGGAACAGCACTTTCCACATAAAAGTTCACTGGCTGAAAGTGGGCAAAGGATATAAACAGACACTTTTCAAAAGAAGGCATATATGAAGCCAACAAACATGTGAAAAAATGCTCATCATCACTGGTCATTAGAGAAATGCAAATCAAAACCATATCAAGATACCATCTCATGCCAGTTAGAATGGTGATCATTAAAAAATCTGGAGACAAAAGATGCTAGAGAGGATGTAGAGAAATAGGAACACATTTACACTGTTGGTAGGAGTGTAAATTAGTTCAACCATTGTTGAAGACAGTGCGATGATTCCTCAAGGATCTAGAAATAGAAACTCCATTTGACCTAGCAATCCCGTTACTGAGTATATACCCAAAGGATTATAAATCATTCTATTATAAAGACACATGTACATGTATGTTCATTGTGGCACTGTTTACAATAGCGAAGACCTGGAACCAACCCAAATGCCCATTGATGATAGACTGGTCAAAGAAAATGTGGCACATATACATCATGGAATACTATGCAGCCATAAAAAATGATGAGTTTGTGTCCTTTGTAGGGACATGGATGAATCTGGAAACCATCATTCTCAGCAAACTGACACAAGAACAGAAAATCAAACATGGCGTGTTCTCACTCATAGGCAGGTGTTGTACAATGAGAACACCTGGACACAGAGAGGGGGAGCATCACACACTGGGGTCTGTTGTGGGGAGCTAGGGGAGGAATAGTGGGGGGGGGGGGGGAGGGATAGTGGCGGGGAGGGGATAGTGGGAGGGAGGGTGGAGTGTGATAACATGGGGGAGAAATGTCAGGTATAGGTGATGGGGGGGGATGGAGGCAGCAAATCACCTTGCCACGAATGTACCTATGCAACAATCTTGCATGATCTGCACATGTACCCCAGATTCTAAAGTACAATGAAAAAAAAACTTTCACAGGCTGATTATGATTTATTATTTTACAAAAGAGACAGTTGAATGTTGGTCACAGATACACTAATCATATAAATGTAACTCATACATTTACAAGGTTATACATCACACTGCAGACTGATATCTAAATTTAAAGAAATAAAGTAGAGCTTGGTGAGTTCAATATTTTTTTTAACTTTCCATAAAGCATTAAACCTTTTAAATGAAAGTAAATATTGAATAGGTAGGTATTTTTAAAAAACATTTCAACTGCTAACAGAATTTTTATATTTTATGTTGCCAGTTTCATTGTTTAGTTCATTTGAATTGAAAGATTATTCCACAAAAGAAAAAATAGTTTTTAAAAGATTGTTTAAAAAGATATTTAGGCAGTAATTTATTCTTTTATTTCTTCTTCCTGCTTAGTGGGCTTCAGGAAGTCAAATTTCTTCAAAAATGGGACAAAATAACATAATATATCATAATATTACCTTTTTTCTTAATACTGCTTCTAAAATATTTAATAACATTTACTCCAAAATAATTGAGGGGAAAGTTATTTTCACAAATTCTACTTTATTTACATCTTGGTTGGTATTTGTGGCCAAGTTGGTACAAGACATTAAGAAAGAAACTGTTAGTGGTTCATATAATCTAAAAATTACTATGTCTCTCTTTATGCATGCATGTCATATATGTGTGAATGTATATTTGTATGTGGATGTGTCTATGGGAGGGTGTGTAGCCACTCACACTTATGCAGATATAATTAGTAAAAATGTGTAGCTTGTTTGGAGGCAATGCTTAAGGATGTACTAGTTGGTTTATTAGTTGCTGCCTGTGTCTTATCTAGTCCTTAATGGAAGCGACCTTTAGTAACTTTCCTTCTTCCTCAAATTAAATGAATAATTATATATCTATTGAACTGATTTTTCTGATCTATCAGTCATATTTATTATTGATCTAATGTATCTAGATTGTAAAACACATTATTTTAACTTTTGCAAGGAGACACACTTAGCCTAAAGCTACATACTGTGTATGTTTTAGAAAAAGTAAAATCAGACATATGAGAAAATAGGAGCTCCAGATTTTCAAACTTACTTTAAATATTTTAGGTTTTAAATAATAAGCATTTGAGTTCAATTTCATTAGAAGTCATAAACAAAATCAGGATTGTATTAGCATATTCACACATAAATTAATTAACAACATAGAATTATAGACCCTTATCTTTATATTTCTGCAATTGTCAATTATTAACACAGGTAACAGGGTATAATTGGACCACTCCATGGTGTGAAGTGGTGATGTCTTTTCTTTAGGTCCTTGTACCTGTAAATCATAGCAGGTAACACATCTTTAAACTGAGGTGACAGGACTGACACACACATTCACAAACACTTGGTTTAAGTGTTCACACTACATTCTATAGAGTGCTATAATATTTGTCAATTAATATTACTCAAATTGAAAAGCTTTAAACATATTTTGTCTCCTCAAAGTTGCTTGGAAATGTTTAGAGTCACAAGCAAGAGGTAATTTTTAAGAGATTTTATCTATCCTTGGATTTTAAAACTACTTTCAGATAGTAACCTAGTAGATGGAGAAGAGACAGCTCTTTTTGGAACCCTTTTGAACTCTACACTTTCCCTCAAGTTCAGAGACTCTAGTCTCCCCTTGGGACCACATGTCTTTCTGTAGCTCTTTCTATTAGTCTCTTCCAATTATTGAACAATGTGATCAAACTGTAGCTTAAACTCAGAAATAGCTGAAAAAATTATAATTAATTTGCATATCCTCATAAGATGTATTTACTCTACTAAAATATTTTATCTTGTAGAGTTTTAGGATATTTCTCCATGTGTGAAACACTATCCATTTGCACAGACAGTTCGTAACTCATTGGTAAACATGCAGTGGCTGGGCTGTACCCACAGATTTATGAGTATCAGAATTTCTGGGAGTGGAACTAAGTGATTCTTTCATTCTCCAAGGTTTGATAATTCCTAAAAGAAAAGTGAGAGGTGTTTAATTTTTACACAATGGGGTTCTTTTAAGTAGTAAGTGGAGCTATAATTTGAAGCTGCAGAGTCTGCTAGTCAACTTTTCTGGGATCTGGTCTCTTGGCCCAACTTATATGTTTCAGTGACAGTAGTGCTCTTTGGTTTTCCTAGTCCAGGGATTATGGAGCAGTCCAAGGATCACTCACAAAATGGGTTCTTCAATAAGTGAATCTAATTGTGTGATACAGATCTAATATCTGATGGTTGGGCTATATTATTTAATTAAGATTAGAATCAGGCTTGACTTTTTCTGACAAAAGAGAAACAATATGCTGACTATGTTTGCAAAGAAAATAGAGACCAAAATATACAATGAATTAAGAATATTGAGTATTCTGAATGTCAGAGTTAGGAACCACTTTTGACAGACGATTATGACATGGAGATGTGTTATAATTAAAACTTCATTTTAAGAACATATCTAACCATATTAAAAATTATTGGGGAGATAATTTATACTTGGTTAGTGAATAGAATTAACTAAGTGTATTCTAACGAGAAAATAAATGCCCCTTTCTAGAAATGAATTATGTCTTTCTTATTTATAAGATCAAGATTTAATTAATGGTGAAATACTGGTTCTCAAATGATAGAATGGCAAATCTCCATTAGATAAATGTAAGGAAATATGATCAATATATTGACTTGGTAATTAGACAATGCCTATAATTATATGGAAAAGTTTTAAAAAATAAATAGACATCTGTTTGATAGATAAAATAAATTGCTAAGCATAGGTGTCACTTTGAGACATTTATGCCATTAATATAGAATTACAATGGCATTTTATTTTAATGCTGTGGTAATTAATGCTAAGTTATGATGATAAAAGTGCAAATGGCAATGAATAGCAAATGAGGTAATACAATAAATAGCAAATGAATCAGTCCTGACAGAGAACTTACCAGATTGATAAATTTATAATATTTTTGGTTACTTTGAAGTGTTCCTCACATTTGAAAATTTTACAGTAGTCTACAGAGTTTGAGATAGGTGTGCAATACAATTCTCGTTTCTTTTGAAGGGCTTATACTTTGTAGTGTGTCTCTACAACACATTCTAAGGCCAACCAAAATCCATCAGATTCAGACTCCTTTTGATTTTTTTTTTTTGATGACTCACAGATTCTTTACCTTTACTGAATGTACCTCCTCAATTCTCAGTCTTTCAGAGTGTACAGAATAAGTAGAAGTTATTGTAGATCTGCTCACAGGACCAAAAAGAACATTATGCCATGTCCATTTTCCTAGTCAGTTCTATATTTTGCCTCCTTGATTTTAAAACTATTCTAGTCTTTCTATTTTTATCCATACACAGATTAAATTATTTTCTTCTTGCTTTATTTACCTATTTAAATTCACATTGTTTTTGCAACTTCTTCATTTTTTATTTGAAAAGTATATTTTTCAAAGATTCTATTTGTTGAAAGTGTATGTCTCTTTTTTATAACACTGGGTTATTTCATTAATTTTTTTTCATGTAGGATTCATTAATTTAGTAGGTACCCTACACATACCAGGTCAAAGAACTAGAGATACTAAGTTGTCTAGACTCATAGTTCCTTAAACAATGTTTGTTGGATTCTTCTCTCTATTCAGACACAACCTAAGATAGATATTAGTCTTTCGCCTTGGACTCAAAAATATAGCATTTAATCTAACACATAAGTAACACTTTTATGGAAATGGAAGTCCTGTTGGTTGCCCCCCCTTTTTTTTTTCTGGAGAGCATGTGCACATTTGCCTCATATGACATTTGCAGATAGCTGAGACACATTCCTTCCCTATCAGCAGTATATGTGACGAAGTCACTGAAAATTTCTCAGGCTCTAATTAAACATCCACTGCATACTCTGATGATGCCCCTGAGATGATCTTCTGTTTTAGTCACCATTCCCTCACCCTTTTCCAGAGCCTCAACCACCCTGAAAGGTACAGGCACCTGTTCGTTCCTCTACCATACAAGGGAGGACCTAGCCAGGACCAAGTTGAGGTATAACTGACTGGTTGGAAGTGGGGACGTTCTAATGAAGAGCATGCAAAAGGACAAGAAGAAATATTATATCTTCTCTTACTTATGATCAAATTCATAAAGTCACCAGGTAGACACTAGAAATAACATCTTGGGTACTGGCATATGTTAGGATAATTAATTGAAACAAATTGACAAACCAAGGGAGTGGGCAAGGACTGAGATCTAACATGTACATTTGAAATAACTGGAGGGTGGAAAAACAGGAAACCCAAATGTGAGAATGATGGGACAGAGAAATGAGAAACTGAATTGTAACTCTGATGCCACTACCTAGAGTTTCTTCTCACATATGCATTTTTGAGGCATTGCTAGAGTGGGCTAGGCTTACTGAAAGGGTAGTGTCTTAAGGTCCATAACCATTTGACACATTTTATTGTGATCCCAGTTACAATTTTGAGCATTTCATGTTCTACTGTCTGTTATTGATTAATAAAATTTTGTTACATTCTCTCCCTTTCTAATCTATCTCTCAACTGCAAGTTATTTAAGTTTGCAATTAGCAAGAAAAGTTCTAGCCAGTAAAGACATACATTGATTCAGTATGTTTCAAAATGGTGATTTCCATGCTCTTTCCATATTGCAAAGCATTTTTTATAGTTACATGAGTGGGAAGTACAAAATTGCAAGAAGCCCCAAATTGGTAAGACATTTTCACTTTTATTATCTGCATTTTCATTAAAAAACATTAAATGCTTGCTCCTTTTTGAATAATTCATATTCGTTTTGTATTATCAAACTTTTGCTACTCGGATTGATCTTCATTCACAAAAGCAAATTTATATAATGGCTTGGTTGATGATATACCGTAATTTCAAATCCACTTTTCATAAGACTTTTAAAAGAGTTAACCAGCTTCCCTTTCAAAATATAGTTCTCCATGTATAGACTATGTTGATGTTAAATGAAGATGATAGGGCAGTTTTTAATGTAATATACTAGTGCTAGACAAAACAATGTTTTATGTAATTAGTGTTATATATTAATAACTGCTGCTTATGATGTATCTTTTTTATTAGTGTCATTACAAGAGCAGTTTAGACAAGGAAACAAATTTACAAGAGGACATCAGTTAATACAGTGAAGACAGCTGGAAATGCAGAGCATTCATACAGGAGACAATGTATTGTAATGGAGATTTCTGTTTCATTTCTCAGCAGAGAGCAGCCACTGTCTTTTGTGTTTGGATAGACATATGGATATATGAAAAATTATAGAATAGGATAGAAGCCATAGTAATCTAATGAGTGTTCTGACTGAATGTTCTAACCTATGAAATTATCAGTCCAAAATTACAAGTTCAGAACTTTTGTGCAACATTATCTTTCATTATATTAGTAAGTACATTAAAGGATATAGTGGGAAGAATAAAATTAAGAAAAAAGAAAAAAGGATTTTTTTTTCTTTTTACTTAAAGAGCTTCTTTACAGGAATGGCATGATTTTTTCTCTAAGCCACCTTAATTTTAAAGTGGCTATAAGAACTCAGAGAGTGGTACTAAAAGTAACTAAAAGTCTCTTAAGAGGTACTCACTTTTCAAAGCTATTGCTGAGATTCATGTAAATTAAATGTGCGCAAAGAAAAATGTGTAGAGAATTATTTTAACACTCTTGACTGCTTCCTCCAATTTGAATCTGTTGGATTTCTTTTTAGTCTCCCAAAGTCCACTTAAATTAAGAGACAACATTAAATTAAGAGACATTAAAATAAATACATATTTCACTGAATGTGTTCTTCACTTCCTTAGGAAAACATAAAGTCCTATTATATATTGCAACAGTAGATATTCTTTCAGCTTTTTGATAGTATAGCTCAGGCAAACTAGAATCTTCTTTCTTTGAGGTTCAGAGGAGGATGTCATACTGCAGGTTTCTGGGTAATATAATTAGGAAACATTAATTGCGAATGGGTATTTGCATTATTTGGTACATTTATGAATATGTAATTGTACTGTATTGCACTCACAACTTTGTTTTTGTAGAAGAACTGTCCAACTAGCTGGACGATGGGAAATGTTATAAGAATACGTAAATGCAAAATTAGTGGATGAAAATAATGTAAATTAAAATAAATATCATTTAATAAATATTAGTTACTCCTTTGACAACCCAAACCACAGATTAATTGGATTTTTCTGATGCTATAGGGCAACCATACACTTACAACCAAGGGGGAAAGAGTTTCTCTAAACCTGAATATCAGGTTTGGAAGCCTATATTGCTCAGTCCTCTCTAAGGATTAACTTACAAATAACACATGTTGTATTGCTCTTCTTTGCACATTTACTTTCAGGCCTAGCCTTTCTTTTAGCTATGCATTCATTAATTCAATCAACAGATATTTTTTGAGTTTTATAAACCAGGCATATGGTAAGCCACTGGAGATGTAAGACAGGTTCCTTTCCCCGATAGAATTTCCATTCCAGTGGTATAAGACAGGAGAGAACAAAGTAGATAAATAAACAGGATAATTTTAGAAAGTCACCGTCCTAAAGTAAAAACGAGATAAACTTATACAGAAGAAAATGCTTAATTTAGGGGAAGGGATGCAGTAGAACTTTTTTAGATAAGATAGTAAGGAAAGGCACTTAAAATTATGGATACATAGTAGGTGTCTATATTTATGGGATACATGAGATATTTTGATACAGGCAAATAACTGCATAATAATCATATCAGGGTAAATGGAGGCTCCATCATCTCAAGCATTTATAATTTATTTGTGTTATAAACATTCAAATTATACTTCTCTAGTTATTTTTAAATATACCATAAATTATTGTTGACTGTAATCATCCTGTTGTGCTATCAAATACTAGATCTTATTCATTCTAACTATATTTTGTACCCATTAACCAACCCTCCTTCCTTCCCACTTCCCACTACCCTTCCCAGCCTCTAGTAACCATTCTTCTGCTCTCTATCTCCATGAGTTCAATTATTTTAATTTTCAGCTACCACAAGTTAGTGAGAACATGCTAAGTTTTTCTTTCTGTGCCTGGCTTATTTCACTTAATTTAATGTCCTCCAACAATTTAATGTTGTTGCAAATGACAGGATCTTGTTCTTTTTAATGACTGAATAGTAATCCATTGTGTATATGTACCACATTTTCTTTTTTCATCCGTTGATGGACACCCCAGGTTTAGGAAGGCATTTCTTATGACGTAGCATCCGAGCTGAGAACTGAATGGTAAGTAAAAGCTGACCATGAGAAAGTGTAAGGAAAGGATATTTGTGACAGAGGTAACTGTGGTTGCAAAGTCATCAGAGAGCAACAAGCTGGGTCTACTCAAGGAAGTAAAAGGTCAATGAGAGTGGAACCAAGGGTGCAGAGTGGAGAGAAGTATAAAAATGGGAGGAAGAGGCAAGCAGAGAAGACATGATCTACAGTCTTGCAGATTCGTAGCTAAAAGTTTGTATTCTGTTTTAAGGCAGTGGGAAGCTTTTACATCAATATTAGCTGGGGAGTGAGGTAATCTGAATGATGATTGCTTTTATTTTATTAATGAATTATGGAACTGGGTCATAAGCCTAGAGTTGGGGAGGAATCTTAATGGCTTGAGAAGAGAGAAAAGGATACCAAATGGCTGTTTTGAACTGTGGAGAGTGAACATACTGAGGGAATACTGATGTCTAGTAGTTGTGGATTAAATTACTGTCATTTCATGTAATATGAATCAGATTGTAAAGAATAATGTTCTCTATCTTTCTGCTGCTCTTATATTCTGTATCAATCACTTGTACTATTTTACGTTAAAATCTTTTAATGTAATCATCTATTTTCTCAAAAGATGATCCATATATGATGTACTTCATCATATGTTCTTGCTGTCTCTACAATTCCTTTAAAACAGTAGGACCCAGTAATTCGTTTAAATAATGAATTATTGTCCAACTGATGTAGGCTGTGTGTAACATGTTCCAGGTACAAAATAAACAGGAGCAGGGCCAAAATCTAAATTTGGAGTCACCTGCATTTTTCCCCCAAAAGAAATGGATAAATCCGTATGTACAGATAGGGATGCTAGTCTTCAACTGAATACTTGTCATTACATTTTCACATGAAACTCTAGCAAACCAATTTCATGAGATGTTCCTTCTTTGACAAACCTCAGCTTAATAACATGTTTTGTGTTCAAATGATAAGTTTTTAAACCCCATCTGTATTATAAAAATAGGCACTTACCCCTTTCTGTTGTTTAACCTAAACAATTGCTGGACAGAAGATATGTTCATAACATTAGCTCAAAGAGCATGCATAGCAGTGGCAATTCTTTAATTCTTGTTTTAACTTCAACATCTTACCCCGCCTCCAGCATTTCACTCAGAGATGGAGAAAATGGGAGGGGTAGGTTGTTCTTGTGTTTGAGAGTAATCATGGATATCTTCCATTGTCAGCCTTTATTAACATAATATTGCTCTTTCAAAGAGTACATCAAATCATTTTCCTGGACAGTATATTCTTGAAACTTTGTAAAAAATTTATTTTAATTTAATTTAAAGTTCCAGAATACGTGTACAGAAGGTGAATGTTTGTTTATTTGTTACATAGGTAAATGTGTGCCACGGTGGTTTGCTGCACCTGTCAACTCATCACGTAGGTGTTAGGTATTTATTAGATACTTACTCTGATGCTCTCCCCTTCCCCCTTCCACCCTACAACAGGCACCAGTGTGTGTTGTTCCACTTCCTTTGTCCATGTGTTCTCATTGTTCACCTCCCACTTATAAGTGAGAACATGTGGTGTTTGGTTTTCTGTTCATGGGTTAATTTGCTGAGGATAATGGTTTCCAGTTCTGTCCATGTCCCTGCAAAGGACATGATCTTGTTCCATTTTATGGTTGCAGAGTATTCCATGGTGTGTATGTACCACATTTCCTCCTTCCTTCCTTTCTTCATTCCTTTTTTTTGGGAGGTGGGGTGGGGACAAAATCTTGCTCTGTAGCCCAGGCTCAAGTGCAGTGGCATGATCTCAGCTCACTGCAACCTCCACCTCCCAGGTTCAAGCGATTATCCTGCCTCAGCCTCCTGAGGAGCTAGAATTACATGAGCATGCACCACCACACCCAGTTAAATTTTATATTTTCAGTAGCGATGGGGTTTCACCACGTTATCAGGCTGGTCTCGAACTCCTGACCTCAGGTGATGCATGCATCTTGGCCTCCCAAAGTGCTGGGATTACAGGCATAAGCCACCATGGCTGGCCCCACATTTTCTTTATCCAGTCTGTTATTGATGGGCATTTAGGTTGATTCCATGCCTTTGCTATTGTGAATAGCACTGCAGTGACATTTGCATACATGTATATTTATAATCAAATGATTTATATTTCTTTGTATGTGCACCCAGTAATGGGATTGCTGGGACAAATGATATTTCTGACTCTAGGTCTTTGAGGAATTGCCACAATGGTCGAACTAACTTACACTCCCACCAACAGTGTAAAAGCATTACTGCTTCTCCAACAGCTTCACCAGCAACTGTTGTTTCTTGACTTTTTAATAATTGCCATTTGACTGGCATGAGATGGCATCTCATTGTCTTCTGATTTGCATTTCTCTAATGATCAGTGATGTTGAACTTTTTTTTATTGTTGTTGGCTGCATAAATGTCTTTGTTTTGAGAAATGTCTTCATTTATTAATGTCCTCTGCCTGCTCTTTAATGGAGTTGTTAGTTTTTTTCTTTTTTTCTTTTAAGTTTGTTTAAGTTCCATGTAGATTCTGGATATTAGATCTTTGTCAGGTGGATAGATTGCAAAATTTTTCTTCCATTCTGTAGGATGTCTGTTCATTTTGATGATAGTTTCTTTTGCTGTGCAGAAGATCTTTAGTTTACTTAGATCCCATTTGTTAATTTTGGCTTTTGATGTTTTTAGCAAGAAATTTTCCCTGTACCTATGCCCTGAATCATATTACCTAGATTTTCTTCTAGGGATTTTATAGTTTTGGATTTTACATTTAAATCTTTAATCCATCTTGAGTTAATTTTTGTGTAACGTGTAAAGAAGGAGTCCAGTTTCAGCTTTTGGCATATAGCTAGCCAGGTTTCCCAGGACTATTTATTAAATATGGAATCTTTTCTCCATTGCTTGTTTTTGTCATGTTTGTCAAAGATCAGATGGTTGTAGATATATGGTCTTATTTCTGAGATCTCTATTCTGTTCCATTTTTCTATGTGTCTGTTTTTGTACCAGTACCATGCTGTTTTGGTTACTGTAGACTTGTAGTATAGTTTGAAGTCAGGTAGTGTGATGCCTCCAACTTTGTTCTTTTTGCTTAGGATAGCTGTAGCCATATGGACTCTTTTTTGGTTCCGTATGAATTTTAAAGTAGTTTTTTTCTAATCCGTGAAGTGTCAATGGTAGTTTAATAGGAATAGCATTGGATCTATAAATTACTTTGGGCAGTATGGCCATTTTCACAATATTGATTATGCCCATCCATGAGCATGGAATGTTTTTCCATTTGTTTGTATCCTCTCTGATTTCCTTGAAGTGATTTGTAGTTCTTTTTGAAGAGGTCCTTCACTTCCCTTGTTAGCTGCATTCCTTTTTGCAGATAAAATGATCCTGTATTTGGAAAACCCCATTGTCTCAGCCCAAAAGCTTTTTAAGCTAATAAGCAACTTCAGCAAGGTCTCTGGATACAAAATCACTGTGCAAAAATTACAAGCATTGTTATACATATACAACTATTGCTATACACCAATAGACAAGCAGAGAGCCAAATCATGAATGAACTCCCATTTACAACTGCTACAAAGAGAGTATATTATTGAAACTTGATACAATGTCAAAGCATCATTGAAAACTTATGGCAGAAAGGAAAGGGCCCCTGTTAAGTCCCTATGTTCATCAGCCTCTTTCCAATGTTGAAGGATTCTGGTATAAAGAAAATAGACTCAATTAGCCTGCAAAACTGCAAACTGAAAATTATAAGTAATTTTTTCTTCCACATATCAAAAATCTCAGTACTGTGCAGTTGATCTTTCTTTTTTTTTTTTTTTTTTTTTTTGGATTACATGGTAGTTATATTTTTAATTTTTGAGTAATCTCCATACTGTTTTCTAAGCCACACCATTGATCTTTCTTTTAAAATGTTTTCTACTATGTAGGCTACTGTTCCTTCATCAATTAAGTCCAATAGTTCTGGTTATATTATTGCCAGAGAATACAGTTAATTTCCCCCCACCTGAGAAGCATTATTTTATATATTTCATGCTAATATTACACCCATGCTGCTGCTTCTTCTTCAAATTATTTAGGCTGCATGTTCAGTTGCCCTGCATTTTTACATTCTATTTCCTTTCTCTCTGTTTGTCATCTTCTTTGTTTACTGATTAGGTTGTACTGCACCTATTAGCATTCTAGGTCCAATTATGACTTTAATTTCATAACACTCTGTTGTTTTAGTGGGGGGAAAAATTACACTGGCTTCTGATATCACACTAGTACTTGTGGGCCATTCTTCCAAACGATCTCATATTTTCCATCTTTGTGAATCCCAAACATATTCTTGCTATAGCTCCTCCCACTATATCATCAATGCACAATGAGAGAAACAAAAAGGCAAGGTAAGTTAAGGGAAGACCTGAAAATAGCCCCTAATTCACTTATGGGGTATTAGTCAAGGATGTGCTCTGGAAGAGGACAGACTTAACTGACCTCTGGCTCTGCTACTTACCTTTTTATGCAACCTTGGCCAGTGACTAAATTTTTAGCATCTCTGTTTTCTCTTTATAAACTGTCTGCCCACTGACTAGACTATAATATAGTGCTCCTTCTAAAAGCACATGTAATTTTGCTCAAGCTTATGGTGACTGTTTACCTCCTAGGTTCACATCTCTCTTTTGCCTTTTTCCTTATGCTCCATGATACCTAAGATTTTTAGGATGCTGCTATAGTGATGTTTGGTGCTTCCATGGGTTAGTTCATCCAGTTCTTCTGTCTGGTTTCTCCTTCTATTTTTCTTTGTCTATGTCTCTAGCACTCAATGACTAAAGAACCCTTCCTTCTCTGATGCCTTCCTAGATGGGTCGATTGTCCATTCTTTCATGTTCCCATTGCACAGAAGACGTCTTTTTATAATTGCACTTAGCGGATTGTGTTAGTATGCCATCATTATGTAGCTGTCTCTCTCCTTGGAACGCAAACTCCTGAAAGTTATGCACCAAATTATATTCATATTTATATATCTATTGCCAAGCTTAGAGTGATCTCTATGACTTTTGCCTACATAAGGGAAATTAGTAGAAATTCACCTCCTATTAAGTGACAAACAGATTAATATTAAGTCATTCAGAGATATCCTAAGTGTTTTTACCTTTTAGAGTGAACAATAACTATGCATCACCATCCTCTTGAATGGGAAATCTGTGTGTCCCTAGAATTGGATATTCTGAAGGAGCTAGTGGAAAAAGTGTTAAAGGATATGGGCAACTGCTCTTTTTACCTGTAGCATAAAATCTACTTTGATCACGCTTTTAACTGTATGTAAAACCTACATATTCTGTCTTATCATTTTCCAGCTCTGATTAGCTTCTCCCTGCCCTTTGCTCCCCCAAGTATCTGTTTTGTTCATGCTTCCATTTTAGCCTCTACCACACTACATTGTAATGATCTGTGTATATCTATCTTCTCTTCTGGAGTGTGTGTTTCCTAAGAGCAGGAGGGGGCATGTCTTCCTTATTTACAGTTTGCAGCTGTTACTATGCCTGGCACATCATAAGCACTCAGTAAACATTGAATAAATGATTCAGATCAGATAAGTGCTGTGTTTGGATGAGGTAACTTAATATTACCTGCTGGTCAGGAGGAATAAGAGTGTCTCAAGATGCATTTTAAAGAGCAAGTAAAAGACAAGGTCTTCACAGTGCTGAGCATGTTTTCAGTGCCTTCTTAAATGTCAAACTGTGAGTCAAGTTCACGATGTTCTTGAGATTTAAAGTAAGAAAATGTTCTGTGAATGTCTTACATATGCTGGGACTCTTACTTTTCCTAATTCGGATGTAATTTTTTTTTGTACAGTAAATGGACTCCGTTGATTTGTGTATACGACAATCTTCTGACTATACTGGACTTTCCGGCTGCTGGCAGTTCTTGCTTAGAGGTTCTTCCTGTTCTCACTTGCAATTTTTTTTAAAGTAGAATTCACCTGAAGCCAGTTTTCACACTACAGAGCTAATTTCTATGCAAAAGTGAATGATGTCTCACATTAAATATTCCTTAGAGCATAAAACTGACATTGAATGTATAATTTTAAGCAGCTCAAGCAATATTCACTAAAGAGTTGACACAAGAGCAAGTATCACAGGAAAATGTAGGTGAGAAGGGAAATGATAAGCACGTTCAGGCTTTTCCCATCACCTCAGTACAGTCACAGCTTCATTTATCTTGCTTTTTATATGAGGTTTAATTTTTATTTTTAAGAACTGGGTCAGATCCCTTAGGAAAAGCAAAAACTTTGCACAGAGATTAGGAGTATTCGGAGATTCATTAACTCTTCAAGGCTCCCAGGAAGATAATGTTGCAAAAAGGGCAATGACACAGTTTACTAAATGGCATCTTTATTGTCTGAAAGCAAAATGGTAGTTCTTAATTATAAAAGTTTAAAATTCAAAGTACTATCTTGTGCTAAAGGCAAAGTTTACATTAATTATTAATTGGACATATTAGTGAGGGGACATATTTCACAGTGGACTCTCACACTTGTGGAGTTCATGAGTGAATAATTTTAGCTTGTAGGATCAAGGCAATTCCACACTTGATAGCATAAAAGTGTTAGCTATCCCACACCCAGGACAATTTTGGATTTAGTTCAGGCAAATGCACCATTTATTTAAAAAAATAATTTGAAACTGTTGACCTTTTGTTAAGCATATTCATTGAAGAGTTTTTAGCATTTGACTAATTTCACATGCAGTGACTTATGTAAATGCAGAGTAGAATTCAAAGGAAACCATGAATACTATTAAATTCATACATAGCACAATATATACATATAGATTGTCCTTTGTATTTGAAGGTGATGCTGCCGTTGTTGTCTCTGCTATTTTCTGTGTGTTCAGATCTGACTGTTTGATTGGCAATTCCTACTGTGTACAGTCTGCATATGTGTTGAATAACAACTGCAGCCATTGCCTGGAGGGCTTGATTGCTAGGTTGTTCAATATTTATTAAGCACCCAAGAAGTGCTAGGTGCTGCATTGAACAGTACAAGTGTAAGACTGCTGCTGTCCTCTAAAAATTCCATTCCAAGGTGATTAGTGGAATGCAAGTGCTTTTTATCTTTTATGTGAGTTGACTTAAACTGTGGAATTAGAAAACAGAACACCAGTTACCAGATGTTGTTCTTATGTAAGGTAGGTGGCTACTATCTTTCCCATTCACGTAAATAGGATACACTTTCTGGAAGTGTTCACATTTCAAGTCCATGTTTGAATAACCCTATTACAATGTTCTAATAGATGTCAAGGTCAGAAAAAGATGATGTGAAAATGGAATGTTATTAGGGGAGAATGAGATGAGAAAACAACTCAGGGTTAGGAGAACGTTGGTTTTTACCTAAGGATGGAGAGAAAAAAATCTAGTAATTATTTCAAGGTTTCATCATAGTAAGATGTTTAGGTCAAAATGAGCAACTCCATTTTTGGCCATTATTCAAATTGAAATTGGATACAGTTTCTTTATACTTTAATAATATTTATATTGATAATGGCATTGTAAAACAATAGTATCAGTAAACTTACATGAAAATATCTGTTTTTAAGATTTGACTGTACTCTGTTGTATTTCTTAATGTCTTTGACACAAATCACAGAGTTTCCTCTTGGTGACAATAGCTTTTAAAAATACTTGGAGTGATATACGGGTGTGAACCAAGATGGCTGAATAGGAACACCTCTGGTCTGCAGCTCCCAGTGAGATCAATGCAGAAGGCAGGTTATTTATGTATTTCCAACTGAGGTACCTGTCTTATCTCATTGGGACAGGTTAGACAATGGGTACAACCCACAGAAGGCAAGCCGAACCAGGTTGGGGCATGGCCTCACCTGGGAAGTGCAAGAGGTTGGAGAACTCCCTCCCCTAGCCAAGGGAAGCTGTAAGGGACAATGCCTTAAGGAATGGTGCATTCCAGCCCAGATACTATGCTTTTCCCATGGTCTTTGCAACACACAGACCAGGAGATTCCCCTCAAGTGCCTCTGCCACCAGGGCCCTGGGTTTTAAGCACAAATCTGGGCAGTCATTTGGGCAGATACCAAGCTAGTTGTAGGAGTTTTGTTTTTTTGTTTGTTTGTTTTTTTTTCATATCACAGTGGCACCTGAAACACCAGTGAGATAGAACCATTCACTCCCCTGGAAAGGGGGCTGAAGGCAGGGAGCCAAGTGGTCTAGCTCAGTGGATCCCACCCTCACAGAGCCCAGCAAGCTATGATCCACTGGCTTGAAATCTTGCTGCCAGCCCAGCAGTCTGAAGTCGACCTGGGATGCTTGAGCTTGGTGGGGGAGGAGGGTCATCCACCATTACTGAGGCTGGAGTAGGCAGTTTTCCCTTCACAGTGTAAACAAAGCTTCTGGGAAGTTGGGACTGGGCAGAGCCCACCAGAGTGCCACAAAGCAATGGTAGTCAAACTTCCTCTCTAGATTCCTCCTCTCTGGACAGGGCATCCCTGAAAGAAAGGAAGCAGTCCCAGTCAAGGGCTTACTGGTAAAACCCTCATCTCCCTTGGACAGAGCATGTTGAAGAAGGGGTGGCTGTGGGCGCAGTTTCAGCAGACATCAATGATCCTGCCTGCCAGCTCTGAAGAGAGCATCGGATCTCCCAGCACAGCACTCAAGTTCTGCTAAGGAATAGACTGCCTCCTCAAGTGGGTCCCTGATGGGTCCCTGACCCCTGTGTCTCCTGACTGGTAGACACCTCCCAGTAGGGGTCAACAGACACCTCATACAGAAGAACTCCAGCTGGCATCTGGTGGGTGCCACTCTGGGATGAAGCTTCCAGAGGAAAAACAGGCAGCAATCTTTGCTGTTCTTCAGCCTCTACTGTTGATACCCAGGAAAACAGGGTCTGGAGTGGCCCTCCAGCAAACTCCAGCAGACCTGCAGCAGGAAAATTAACAAACAGAAAGGAATAGCATTAACATCAACAGCAACAAAAAAATCCACACAGAAACCCCATCCAAAGGTCACCATTATCAAAGACCAAAGGTAGATAATCCACAAACATGAGAAAAAAACCAGTACAAAAAGGCTGAAAACTCCAAAAACCAGAATGTTCTTCTCCAAAGAATCACAACTCCTTGCCAGCAAGGGAACAAAACTGGACAGAGAATGAGTTTGATGAATTGACAAAAGTAGGCTTCAGACGGTGGGTAATAACAAACTCCTCCAAGCTCACCAATTCTATTCAACATAGTATTGGATGTTCTGGTCAAGGCAATCAGGCAAGAAAAAAAAATAAAGGGTATTCAAATAGGAAGAGAGGAAGTCAAATTGTCTCTCTTTGCAGATGACATGATTGCATATTTAGAAAGCCCCATCATTTTGACCCCAAATCTCCTTAAGTTGACAAGCAAATTCAGCAAAGTCTCAGGATACAATTCAATGTGCAATAATATGCATTCCTATACACCAATAATAGACAAACAGAGAGCCAAATCATGAGTGAACTCCTATTGACAATTGCTACAAAGAGAATAAAATACCTAGGAATACAATTTATAAAAGATGTGAAGGAACTCTTCAAGGAGAACTCAGGATGGATTAAAGATTTAATTGTAAGACTTAAAACCATAAAAACCCTAGAAGAAAACCTAGGCAGTACCATTCAGGACATAGGCATGGGCAAAGGCTTTATGACTAAAACACAAAAGCAATGGCAACAAAAACCAAAATTGACAAATGGGATCTAATTAAACTAAAGAGCTTCTGCACAGCAAAAGAAACTATCATCAGAGTGAAAAGGCAACCTACAGAATGGGAGAACATTTTTGTAATCTATTCATCTGACAAAGGGTTAATATCCAGAATCTACAAGGAACTTAAACAAATTTACAAGAAAAAAACAAGCAACCCTATCAAAAAGTGGGTGAAGGATATGAACAGACACTTCTCAATAAAAGACATTTATATGGCCAAAAACATATGAAAAAAAGCTCATCATTATTGGTTATTAGAGACAAGCAAAACGAAACCACAATGAGATACCACCTCAAGCCAGTTAGACTGGTGATCACTAAAAAGTCGGGAAACAACACAACAGATGCTGGAGAGAAAGTGGAGAATAAAAACATTTTTACACTATGGTGGGAGTGTAAATAAGCTGAACCATTGTGGAAGACAGTGTGGCAATTCCTCAAGGATCTTGAATCAGAAATACCACTTGATTCAGCAATCCCATTACTGGGTATATACCCGAAGGATTATAAATTATTCTACTATAAAGACACATGCACATGTATACTTGTTGCAGTACCATTCTCAATAGCAAAGACTTGGAACCAACCTAATGCCCATCAATTATAGACTTGATAAAGAAAATGTGGCACATATACACCAGGGAAAACTATGCAGCCATAAAAAAAGTTGAGTTCATGTCTTTTCAGGGACATGGATGAATCTGGAAACCATCATTCTCAGCAAACTAACACAGGAGCAGAAAACCAAGCACAGCATGTTCTCATTCATAAGTGGGAGTTGAACAGTGAGAACACATGGACACAGGGAGGGGGAGCATCACACACCGGGGCCTGCCAGAGGTTGTGGGGCTAAAGGAGGGATAGCATTAGGAGAAAGAGCTAATGTAGATGACAGGTTGATGGGTGCAGCAAACCACCATGGCACGCATATACCTATGTAGCAAACCTGACGTTCTGCACAAGTATCCCAGAACTTAAAGTATAATTAAAAATAAATAAATAAAATAAATTGAAATTAAGAAACTAAAGGAAAGGCTGGAGATTTGAAAAAAAAATTGGTTAAAGTATAATACAGTGATATTTAAGGACACTGTTAACTCAAGCATGTCATTCATTGTTGAGAACGATAAGCTTTATCATTTTGCATTTAAAATTTCATGTATACAGACATACAATGGAGGTTTTATGTGTTTGCTTCCAGATCTCTGCAATAAAGCAAATATTGCAGTGAAGCGAGCCACACAAATTTTTCGTTCTCCCAGTGCATATGAAAGTTATATTTACATTATATTTTGGTCTAAGTGAGCAATAGCATTTTGTCTAAAAAAAAAGCCAATATATATGTCTTCATTAAAAAATACTTTCTTGTTAAATAAAAAATGGTAATGATCATCTGAGCCTTCAGCTAGTCATAATCTTTTTCTCTAGTAGAGGGCCTTGCAACTATGTTGACTTATTATTCACTAGGATGATGGTTACTGAAGTTTGGCAATTTCTTGAAACAAAAAACAATGAAGTTTGCCACATGTATTGACTCTTCCTTTCAGAAAAGATTTCTTTGTAGCACACAATGCTTTTCTATAGCATTTTACCCACAGTAGAACTTCTTTCAGTATTGTAGTCAGTCCTCTCCAGGCCTGTGACTGCTTCACAAACTCAGTTTAGATAAGATTCTAAATACATTGTAGTTATTTCAATAGTATTCAGAGCATCTTCACTAGGAGTAGAGTCCATCTTAATGAACCATCTTTCCTCATCTATAAGCCACTTCTCATCTGTCCAAGTTTGATCATGGGATTGCAACAATTCAGTCACATCTTGGGGCTCCACTTCTAATTCTAGTTCTCTTGTATTTCTGCCACATCTGCAGTTACTTCCTCCAGAGAAGTCTTGAACCCCTCCAAGTCATCCATGAGGTTTGGAATCAACTTCCTCCAAACTCCTATTAATGTTGATATTTTGACCTCCTCCCATGAGTAACAGATGTTCTGATTGGCATCTAGAATAGTAAATCCTTTCCAGAAGGTTTTCAGTTTACTTCTTTTTTTATTATTATACTTTAAGTTGTGGGGTACATGTGCAGAACATGCAGGTTTGTTATATAAGTATACACGTGCCATGGTGGTTTGCTTCATCCATTCCCCCCCTCTTTGCCCTCTCCCATAAGTTATGAATGTTCTGATTGACATCTAGAATAGTGAGTCCTTCTCAGAAGATTTTCAATTTACTTTGTCCAGATCCATCAGAGGTAACAGTATGTATAACAGCTATAGCCTTATGTATTGTCTTTCTTAAATAATCAGACATGGAAGCCAAAATGATTCCTTAATACATGGACTGCATAACTGATGTGTTAACAGGCACAAAAAACAATATTAACCTTCTTATACATTTCAATCATAGTTCTTAGGTAACTAGGTTCATTGTCAATGAACAGTAATATTTTAATGGGAATTTTTTTTTTCTTGAGAAGTAGATCTCAGTAGGGTTTAGATATTTGGTAAACCCTGCTATAAACACATATATTGTCATCCAGGCCTCATTGGTCCATTTGCAGAGCACAAGCAGAGTAGATTTAGCATAATTCCTAATGGTTCTAGAATTTTTGAAATGATAAATAAACATTGGCTTTAACTTAAAGTCACTAGTTGCATTAGCCTCTAAAAAGAGGCCACCTGTTCTTCGAAGTTTTGGAGCCAGGCATTGACTTCTCTAGCTAACAGCATCCCAGATGACATTCTCTTCCACTATAGGACTGGTTCATCTGCATTGAAAACCTGTTGTTTAGTGTAGCCACCTTCATCAATGATCTTAATTAGATCTTCTGAGGAACTTGCAGCAGCTTCTAAATCAGCACTTGCTGCTTCACCTTACACTTTTGTTATGGAGACAGTTTCTTTCCTAAACGCGATGAACCAACCTCTGCTAGTTTCCAACTTTTCTTCTGCAGATTTCCTACCTCTATTAGCCTTCAAGATAGGACCTTGCTCTGGATTAGGCTTTGGCTTAAGGAATGTTGTGACTTGTCTGGTTTTCCATACAGAGCACTACAACTTTCTCGGTATCAGCAATAAGCCTGTTTTGCTTTCTTATCATTGGTATGTTAACTGGAATTGTGCTTTTTATTTCCTTCAAGAACTTTTCCTTCGCATTCACAGCTTGGCTAATTGTTTGGCACAAGAGGTCTAGCTTTTGGCCTGTTTCAGATTTTGGCATGCCTGCCTCTGTAAACATAATAGTTTCTAGTTTTTTATTTAAAATGAGAGATGTGAGACTCTTCCTTTCACTTGAACACTTAGAGGCCATTCATTGTGGGGTTACTCACTGGCCTAATTTCAATATTATTGTTTTTCAGGGAGTAGATAGGTCTGAGTAGAGGGAGAGAGTTGGGGGAATGGCTGGTGAGTGAAGAAGTCAGACATACAATGTTTATTGATTAAGTTTGTCATCTTACATGAATGCAACTGGGGGGTAACATTATGATAGTAACATTAAAGTAACATTAAAGATCATTGAGTACAGATCTTTATAACACATATATAATAATGAAACATTTGAACTATTTCTAGACCTACCAAAATGACATAGAGACATGAAAAACAGTCTCAATAGACTTTCTCCATGCAAAGTTACACAAACCTTCATTTTAAAAAAGTGTGATATCTGTAACTTGCAGTAAAGTGAAGCACAATAGAGCTAGGTGTGTCTGACTTATACAAAAATTAACTCCAGATGGATTAAAGATTTAAACATAAGACCTAACACCATGAAAACCCTAGAAGAAAACCGAGGCAACACCAGTCATGACATAGGCACAGGCAAGGACTTCATGACTAAAACACCAAAAGCAATGGCAACAAAAGCCAAAATAGACAAAAATTGGATCTAATTAAACTTAAGAGCTTCTACACAGCAAAAGAAACCGTCGTTGCAGTGAACCTGCAACCAACGGAATGAGTAAAAATTTTGCAGTCTACCCATCTGACGAAGGACTAATATCCAGTATCTACAAAGAACCAAAGAAGATTTACGAGACAAAAACAAACTCATTCAAAAGTGGGAGAAGGATATGAACAGATACTTTTCAAAAGAAGACATTTATGCTGCTAATAAACATATGAAAAAATGCTTATCATCATTGATCATTAGAGAAATGCAAATCAAAACCACAATGAGATACCATGTCATGCCAGTTAGAATGGTGATCATTAAAAAATCTGGAGACAACAGATGCTAGAGAGGATGTGAAGCAAAAGGAACACTTTTACAGTGTTTGTGGGAGTGTAAATTAGTTCAACCATTGTGGAAGACGGTGTGGCGATTCTTCAAGGATCTAGAAATAGAAATTCCATTTGACCCAGCAATCCCATTACTGGGTATATAACCAAAGGATGATAAATTGTTCTATTGTAAGGACACATGCACACGTATGTTCGGTGCTGCACTGTTTAAGACAGCAAAGATCTGAAGCCAACCCAAATACCCATCAATGATAAACTGGATAAAGAAAATGTGGCACATATACACCATGGAATACTATGCAGCCTTAAAAAATGATGAGTTAGTGTCCTTTGTAGAGACATGGATGAATCTAGAAACCATCATTCTAAGCAAACTGACACAAGAACAGAAAACCAAACACCACATGTTTTCACTCATAGGCAGGTGATGAACAATGAGAACACTTGGGCAGAGGGAAGGGAACAACACTCACTAGGCTAGGTTGGGGGGTGGAGGGAAGGGGAGGGGAGGGGAGGGACAGCAGTGGTGGCAGGGGGCAGGGAGGATGGGGAGGGATAATACTGGGAGAAATGCCTGATGTAGGCAAGGGGAGAGGGGGAAATGGAGACCGCAATCCACCATGGCATGTATGTACCTATGCAACAATCCTGCAGGATGCAGGATGTACACATGTAACCCAGAGCCCAAAGTACAATTAAAAAAAAAAAAAACAACTAGGTGTGTCTGTATACACAAAATCACTCCACTGTTAATGTACTTTAAAATTCTAACCTAAGAGCTTTTATCCATAAATAAATTATTTACAAGTAAAATAACCAGTATGCCAGATTGTGATTTGTTTTTATGTGAAACGCGGTGAAAATTCTGTGTAGATTAAAAATTAATATAATATTTTGTTGCATTTTTATTGGATCTAAAGAAAAGGGTGTATTTCAGTTTAAAGTCTAGAAATTTTGGTTTTGATACTTTTAAAATGACAAAGATGTCATCTACATAATCAAATGACTCCTCTTTACATTCAAACAATTTGAGGGGATTTACTTCAGAACACCCTTAATAGGATCTGATCAAGAAAGTGCTAATGCAATACCTTCCTTTAGTTGTAATTATAATAAAATGGATGTTGCACAAAGAAGAGTTGGTCAGGACATGAGTAATAATGTAGTATTGACAGCCAAACTGCTCTATCTTTTGATGATTTCAATTTTCTGAGATTTAAGTAGAGAAGTATAAGAATGCCAACACCCACTTTGCTGCTACTCATCTAATAGCTTCCTGTCTAATGAGATATGCATTAATTCTTTTAACTGACTTAAACATTATCCACATTTTAGTATAATTATATGTCCATAACTTAACCTGTAACTATGTGGGCAAAGTTAAGAAAAAGTCACTGTAGGTTTGTGGAAAATCCAGAAGCCAATCAGAACTTTGATAAATGAGCCGGAAAGCTCAGCGTTGAAACTGAAAAAAGTGAGGAGGGAGGAGCAGAAAGGAGGAGGAGTGACTTTGCAAGGGTGTGAGGGGCAGAGAAAGATATGAAAGAACCATTAAAGAATAACATATTAAAAATTTCAATACAGAATAAAATATTATAATTTATCTTTCCTTCCAATGTATATGGGTTCCGAGTCTATATTTATAGTATCTTAATGTCCTGAGGTGTAACTATTTTTGTGTTCTGATTCATTTGATAGTCAATGGTCATGTTTCTTCTCAGATATTGTGATTTGCAATTACAAATGCAAGAATCAGTTTTAGTTGAGAGAGACACAGGAAACTTTCATATTAGAAATCTATTGGTAGATAATTTTATACATATGTAAAATATATATACATATATATTCTCTTCTTTCTCTCATACATAAAATATTTAGCCAAAAAAGCTATGCCTTTACTAAACTAACAAAGAGGCTATGAGCTCTGACTCTACTCTTCACTATAAACACTATCTTTATAAAGCTTATCTCTTATGTATGATTCCTGTTTTACATATCATGTAAATATGGAATATGGAGGAAATCTATTTTGGGAAGTTTCAAAACCATGTGGTCGATTAAAGAAGAAGCCAGAGCTAGAACTCAGGATCCCAAGTCTTTTAATTATTAATGTGGAGAGCTTTTTACTGTCACTTGGACTTTCTTTGAATTGAGTTCTTTAAAAATAGGAATTCTTGTGGGAGATGTTTATTTTTTGGTCTTATCCAACAAATCGAAACATAACTTCAGGATTCAGTTATTTTGTTTTTTACTTACCTTTTGATTGAGAAGAAAAAATGATGATTACTAAAACCTGAATCTCAATAATACCTTCCATGGTTTAATGTGCTTTAAAATTATCGTTCCATTAAAACCCTATACATGAAAAAAGCTGAATGAAAAGTGGAGGAAAATATTTATTTGAATCGTCCAAATATTCAGCTGTGAGCATGAAGATGAGAATTTTAGAATTGTAATCAACAGAGTTGTGGGATTTTGTGAAGCCCCTTTTAGAAGCAGCCAGAGTGGAGCAAATGAGGGTAGCTGAGTAGGTGGGAGGGAGGTGTTCTGTGCATCCCTCAGTTCCAAAAGAGCAACTCCACTTTGGTTTGCTAAATATGCCGAAGCTTCCCTGATCTTATCTTGTAAAGAAAAAAGAGCAAGGCTAAATATATTTATACAGGAGAAATGTTTAGATAACGTTTTTGCAAGCTGCTGCATATCTGAAATTGAACCAATCTATCACATGGTATGTCCAGGAGTTATATAGGGTTGAGATTTTTCATGGGTTCTGATTTACAGATGAGAGAACAGTGGCATTGAGGAATAAAGTGCGTTTCCCTTTGCCTAATGAGGAGTCAGAGGCCCAGCTGAATAGAATTTTAAGGACAGACATTTCTAGTTCAGTGCTCTATCGACAAGAGAACACTACATCTTTCCTTTCACAGTTGTTTATATTTGGTTTAACAGCGGTTTTTGTTTTTTTTTAATATATATTTTATTGCATTCTAGGTTTGGGAGTACATGTGAAGAACATGCAAGATTGTTGCACAGGTACACACACGGCAATGTGGTTTGCTGCCCTCCTCCCCATCACCTATATCTGGCATTTCTCCCCATGTTATCCCTCCCCAACTCCCCATCCCCCACTGTCCCTCCCCCCACAGCAGTTTTTATTAAAGCCTCCTAAATTATTGAAACACAGTTTTTAAAACTTGAATTGTTGCAACTGCATTGTTACCTTTGTCTTTATTACTACAACAATCTTTTTTTCTTGTTTACTCTGTTAAGTGCTAATGTAAATAACAGCTTTTATTTAGCATATTTTTGCTGACTGTTTTTACACTTTTTTGCTACCTCTAGCCTAACCATATTTGTCCCATTCTTTTGCAAATCTTCTAATTCTAAATTAAATGAAGCTAAATCTATTTTAAAAGGAATAGTACATCAGTGTTCTTGTTTTTCAATTCTAATTAAAGGCTTCAACTCCCCTGCACTTACACTTTCTCATATTCCATTGCTGCTGCACAAATGCGATTGCAGCTTACACAGGTGTAATTTTAATATAATTAAAATGATCTAATATTTCAATTGTTTGCTGAGAAACTAAATGTATTCTCTCAGACACTCATCAGTTTAACTTCCAGATAAGATCAAGGAAAAAATGTCATTTTTCTAATCTCATGGCTGATAAAGAGTAGTTTATTTTTATTCTTGGTGTAATCATTTAAACATTTTTTTCTCCAGCACTTCCTGATTGCTTGTTTAAAATTACAATTCTGGTGTTAATAAGCTGTATAGTTCCAAGAAAAGCACTTAATACCCTCAAGGCTTTTGTTTCCTCAAAGGAAGGCTATTAGATAACCACTCCTTGCCCCACTTGTGGTATAAGGTTCATGGAGGAAGTGAAGGGGGCTTCAGCCTCATCAACTCTCTCCACTTCTGATATACAGAGTGTGAGTTCCCATCCTTCTTCAAGTTATAATTTTCATATAGACCACATTAGCATTGGAGTGTAGGTGTTTGTGCAGTTGATTCCTCTTAATCGATGGTCCCAAACAAATAAGTGTACAACTGAGACACACAACTGTTGCACCCTTCTGGTTTGGGCACAAACTTTAATGTTCATTTCTTTGGGTTAATGGCCACAAGAGGTGAAAAGGATCTTCATCTCCTCAATTGATGACAAGGTCTTTAAGCAGCCTCAGTTCCAGTATAAGTGAAAGGTAAATGTGTCAGTTCCTGAACATACAATGACCTCATTTTCAGGAATAACATAAGTAAAAAGTTACCAATTGTTAACTGATTTTCAGGAATAAACATAGGTAAGAAGTTTTCAATTATTTTTGGAATAATATAAGTAAGAAGTTACTGATTATTAACTGAAGTAACAGTACAAAGAGCAAAGATGAACCAAAGTGAAAATGCAAAGAGTGATTGTTTATCTGTTTCATCAGAGACCTGTCACACAGGTACCATATTGGGTGTGATTCTCAGCTCCCCTCAGGAGCTGCTGTACTGGATCATACACAGGATAGGTACTTAGTATCTTCCACTAGACTGATGAACACCTAGGCCTTCTGGTATTGCACGGTTGCCATTAAGAACAGTAGCCGGTTCCTAGTCAACCTGTATTAGCATTCCTCTTCTTCAGCACCTGTCATTTATTCATTAACTCACAAAAACATTTAAAAACAAGAGAAACAGATGTTGTTGAGCTCATCAAACTGTATACTTTTCTTCAGTTGACCCTCACCTTGTTTCAAATGGGAACGAGATGTTCTTTATGCTATGGATGTTCTTGTACTGCTGATTTCTAATTCTATGATTTCCCTAATTCAATGACATTAAAAGTTATAAAATCCCTGGTAAACTATGTCTAAGTGACGGTAAGATATTCCTTTAATGAAGGAGAAGAACTTTTAAAAATGAATACTGATTCCTTAACAGCAATCCAGACTTCTTCAGAAAAGAAAATAACAATAGAAACATAAAATTATATAGCTGTTATGAATCAGAAATCTTCAGATTTTTCCCCTATAAACCTTATTTTTCCATCAAAGCCTTAAGCTACACAGTCTACTCTGATGAGTACTACCAACCTTTAATTTTCTTTGCTACTAGTCTCTTACAGTCTTTTATGTAGTCATCCCGATCTTCCTATTATTTGCAGGTTTGATAGTCAAAGGAAATATATTTTCTCTAAAGCATGAAAATGTTAGAGGAAGCACCCTATGATGCTGTTTCTTATAATTTAGTAGCAGCATAGAAAATAAAATCCAATATAAATAATTTAAGAAATAATAAGAATGATTAGGAAAAATCTTATTTAAGAATGTATAATGTAACCATCATTTATGATACACTAACTATATACAGATTCTGTATTAGATTCATGAATTCAATAAGTATGTATAGAAAATATATTATGTGTCAGGCATTGTTCTAAACTCTTGGGGTATAACAATGAACAAAACAGGCAAAATTCCATACAAACATAGTGTTGTAGTTAGCTTCTAAAATGGTCCGTAATGATTTTCACTCCCTAGTATTCAGCCCCTTGTATAATGTCTTCCCCTTGTGTGTAAGCTAAACCTTGTGATTTACTTCTAATAAATAGAATATAGTATAAGTGTCAGTTCAGAGAGTAGGTTACAAACATAATGCAACTTCTGTCTTAGAAATTCTCACAGTTTCACTTTCTCTAAGGAAAGCCAACTGCTGTGTTTTGAGTTTATGGAGAGCCATATATGGCAAGGAACTGTGGGTGGCCTCCAGCCAACAGACATCAAAGAACTGAGGTTGTCAGTCCGATAATCCACAAGAACTGAATCCTGCCAACAGTCACAGGAACAAACTTAGAAGTATATTCGTTCCCAGACAAACCTTCAGATAAGACCACAACCCCAGCCATAAGCTTGACAGCAATCTCATGAGGGACTTTGAGTCATAGGCATGTAGCAAAGCTATGCCAAGAATGCTGCCTGTCCCACAGAAAATGTAAAAAAAATAAATAAATTTTTGTTGTTTTAAGCAATGAAGACTTGAGGTAATTTGATATAAAACAATAGATAATTAAGACACACTGGGAAAAATTAAGCAGAGAAAGGAGTTAGCTAGTGCTAAAAGAATGAAGTGAGAAGCAGATGGTAATTTATACAGCATCATCATAGAAGGACTCAATCAGATTTTAACACTTAAAACTTTGTAGGAACTGACAGAGTAAGCTATCCATGGGAAGACATTTCCAGAAAAAGGAAGAATAGGTGCAAAGGCACTGAGGTAGGAGTAATTCTATGTTTAGAGAAGGCGAGGGTGCTAGCATGACTAAAAAGGAATTTGTAAGAGAGAAAGAGAATTAGCAGGAAATGAGATAATAGACATAAGCGTGTGTGTGTGTGTGTGTGTGTGTGTGTGTGTGTGTGTGTGTGTTTTAGGGGAACCAGAAAAAGTAGGTAGAAATTTCTGTGCCAGTGGTTCATTGTAAATATTTTGTATTTTTTATAAAAGTAAGATGGGAAACCTTTTTATGATTTCAAGTACTACACCAAATGAAGAAGCCAATCAGAGGCCTAGTTGGGTGATAATAATACATATCAAAAATATTTAATTTACTCCTTAGAGCAGCTGTAAGAAACAATTGTCACTAATGCTATGTGTAAGAAAACAATTCAAAATAGCAAAGTTACTTGCCCAAGGCCATGCAGCTAATTCAAGAGATAATAGAAATTTAAATTCATCATCTTCTGTCTCCAAATTGAAGCCTTTATTTTAGATTAATATTCATCATTACCTCCCAATATGTTAAATACTAAAAGATACACAAGGTAGGAAATAAAATGAGAAAAGACAAGAAATAGGGTGACATAGATGGTGGGGGTATTATCTAATTATTCTACACAAGAGAGGTAGCCAGATAATACTTCTTTGACCCCCTTTTAAAGCAAGAAACATTACATATGAAGAGCACCACCTATGTTAGGTAACTTAGCTAAAAATCACTGAAGTCAACAGAGCAGACTGAAACAGCCTCGGTTTTCTGAACTCTCAATTTCTTGTTGAACCACCAGAGAACATTTTTTCCTGTTAGTTCACGTTTATAAAGTACTTTTCTGATGAAAAGTGCTATTATTACCTTAGAGCTTTTAAAAAAAATTTAGACAAAAACATTTCTAAAACAATTATAATTGATTATGTCATCCTTTTACTTTAAGCTGCTGAAGTTCACTGAATTATAGTACAACTAATAAATGAAGATAGCACTTCATTAAAGACTTTAGACATTTTTTGAAATGAATTAAAATTAACAAAAGCATGTAAGGATGAAGTGCAAATCTTCTCTAAGTCTTTTCTGCAAAAGTGTTCAAAAGCCCAAGTGATTAGTATAGCAGTAGATTAGGATAAATTTAAAACAATACAGGAGTAAGATTTGAAATCAAGTAAATGGAGTTTTCACTTTTTAAATGTCTAGATACTGTTGACTGACTCTGAAAATAATAATGTTATTAGCTGGATGGACACCTTTTTTTTAGTTAAAACCTCTGGTCAAGTAATACTTGAATTGTGTGTAGCTCTTGACATACATTGCTTCTAATTCTTGCAAACAATGCCAAAAATATCATTAGCCCCATTTTGACAAATAAGGAAACTGAGGATCAGAAAAAATTATCACACAGTAATAAATAGGAGGAGCAGGATTTCTATTCTGATTACTTATCCTCCGAATTCTACACATTTTAATTAGGGACCAAAAATTCTGGGTCACTTTCTATTTATTTTTCTGTTTTTTATTGTGTGTGTGTGTGTGTGTGTGTGTGTGTGTGTGTGTGTGACAGAGATTTCAAAATATTTGAATCTTATATAATTGATTGTTCACACCTCCTTTTTCTCAGGTATAATACACAAAAGAGTGATCAAAAGATGCTACCTGAAGCTATAAATCCTATCATGAAATTTTGTGGCTTGAAAAAAAAACCTGTTCAAAGAGTTCTTCCAGAAAGTCACCCTCCTGTGAGCAAATAGCTTCTAGGAACCAGCAAATTTCATAACATCAAATTTTAGCTTGTATCTTAATTGACAGTGATTTCCTAGTCTTCCCTGAAAATGCTTATTGTTTATGAATCTTCTATATTATCACTGCAATGATTCAGCCTACTGCATTATTATTATTATTACTGAATTAACATAAGACTGATCAACTAAGAAAGAGTGACCTAGTGGTTAGCTATGATCCTTTTCATACGCTGTTTTCTTTTCAGAGACGTCTTTACATCTTCAAAATAATATTCCACTCTAGTCCTAGGCAGCCTGCTTAGCTGCATGGCTGTCCTCTGAGAAGGGTTAACGGAATAAATAGTAAACTCCCTGAGTTTTCTTATTTTTAAATTTTTAAGTACTTAATTTTATTATTTTACTTTTCAACTTTTAATTTCAGGGGTACATGTGCAGATTTGTAATATAGGTAAACTTGTATCATGGGGATTTGTTGTACAGATTATTTCATCACCCAGGTATTAAGCCTAGTATCCACTAGTTATTTTGCTTGATCCCATCCCTCCTCCTACCCTCCAATCTCCAATAGACCCCAATGCATGTGATTTCCCATTATGTGTTCATGTGTTTTTAACATTTACCTCCCACTTGTGAGAGCACGCAGTATTTGGTTTTGGTTTTCTCTTCCTGCATTAGTTTACTAAAGATAATGGCCTCCAGCTCCGTCCATATCCCTGAATTTTAATTTTATATGTAGGACTCAGGGTTGGTGATAAGCATATAGTAGAGGCTCAAAAACTGATTGCTGAATGAATACATGGAATAGTAATTTAATGTAAATAAAATATATATCTGCTAGAAATCAAGGCTTTGCTTTCTTTATAAAATTTGCTCCAAAGCCACTCAATCTGCCACCACAAGGAAAAATACTAGAACAAAGGCACCTTTTCATATTCCAAGACATCAGTTCTCTACATGAAGGTATTTAATAACTTTTAAGACTTTAATTTGTCTGATGTTTTAATATCACTCAACTTGTATCAATGCCAAAATCCCTTTTACAATGCCTTTTATCAGCATGTCTGAAAAAATTGTATCTATACATATATCTAATTTTTGTTCATGAAGACAACTTGTTAAGATAATTCCTAAAATTATTAAAGTTTAAGAAGTTAAATAGTTTGAGATTATTCTGACAACTAGTTTAAGATTACCAAAATTCCCATGTATATATAATAAAATTAAAAGGATATTAACTTTTGTAGATTTGATATACTTTAAAATATATCTTTCAGAGTCTCTCTTTTTTCTCTCACTTTCTTCATACATATATTTTCTCCCAAAGTTTCTCATTACCCACCCTTTATAATTTAATTATCCTGAGTGCCTCCTGGTTGAGAATAATGTCCCAACAGAGAATATAAGAAGCTTTCTTTTTCAGTCAGAAAGCTTGCTAGCTTACTCCTTACTCCATTTAATGTCACAGAGCTGATGGAAAATTAATGTCAAAATATTCAAGATGGCACCAGGAACTTTCATTCTTTGTGGAGGAAAGCACTCATTTACTTATTGATAAATATGTGTTGAGCATCTACTATGTGCCAGGTCATTCTAGGTACTAGTTGTAAGTTGTCTTGTTATGTAATTACTTAAAAAGTACCTAAAATCCTCTCACCACTTTCCCTATTCTTGATATTTATCGAGAGCAGGGTGAAATTAAGAGATCAAGCAATTTTGCTTCATAAAAATCTTTAAAATCTCTATGAGTTAGGGATGAACTGAACCTAGTTTAAATTCACATAGCATATTATAAACTATGCCCAAAAATATCTCCCTAATTCTGACAATTAATAGTGTCTTCCTTCTTTTATATTTTCTCAGAAGCTAGTGTTCTGTTAAGTTTTGGAAAATTAACTCTCCCTGAATTTCATATAGTGTTCTCCCAAGTTTCTTTTTAATCTATGACCTTTGTCCTTAGATTGATTCTCACTTGGCCACAGACAATAATTGATCTCATTTTTTAAACAGTCTGTTTCCTCCCAAGCCTTATTTCCTCAGAAGAGCAATCTTGAAAGCCAATAATTCCTACTACTAGGAGAAAACAGATCCTCAATGTATATTCTGTCTTGAACGAGCAAGGTCAACCCAGTGACTACCACCTTGTTTACATGGCAGCTGTGGGAGGACAACATACAAATCCCCAAATTTACATATAAACTGATGTTACACAAGAAGGAGAGAATTAACCAATTCTGTACCTTGAGAAGACTTTGTAAGATTTTTTTTCTTTCTAAAATTTCCAATGTCTCCATCCTCACCCACCTAATGATGTCCTGCTACCCTTCAATGTCCAACTCATTTTGGTCACTTTTAGAGCTCTCCTTCAGACTTGGGTAATAACCATTTGTCTCCTCTGTGTTATTATTATTCTTTGTTCACATATTATTTATATGCTTGTTATTCTCAATTGACTGTGAATATTCCTGAATTAACAAAAGAAAAGGAAAAGGAATAAGAAGTAGAAAGAAGGAAAAGAGAAAGGAAAATATAATAGGATTTGGGTTTGAACACTGAGTTCTTTGCTTGCAGCACTTTGGCACATATTTTTGCGTGCTTTGTCTCTATAGGCATAATACCACATTAATCTTTGAAGAATACATATTTCAAAGGTCAATCTATTCTTAGTGATTCTAATTCACTGATTAAGAATCATTAGAGCTAAAACAAAAAGTTAAAAAACAACTTTTTTGTTCTCTAATAGTTCTTATATAATGATGAGTAATACCAGCACTGAAAAATGTTAGGTAAATTTAAACAAAATCTGTTTTATTAAAAATTCACAACAATAAATTTGAAAAGTAAAAAATGGCTTAACATATTTGGTTGCAATAAAAATAAGATGCCCTATGTATCTTTCCTGGACATTTATATTATAAAATTTATTCTCCATATTTAGATAGGAATAAAACATTTTGACCTACTAGAAATTATTTGTCAAATGGTGCCTATAATGACTGAAGCATTAATTCTTGGTACAGTCACAGGAAACATAAATCCTCATTCTTACATTCATCTGCCCATCCACCTATCTATAATAAATTGAATAGGCATTAATGGCCCACTTTCTGTTTAGATACCCTGATTTTGTTCCAACCTCTAAGTCGGCTTGAGCTTTTAAATTAGATTTTTTTCATCCAGCTCATTAGATTGCTTCTCCAACTTAGTTACAGCTCAGTTTATAATCCAATGAGAATGACATTTATCTTAACTCTGAACATTTATTTTAAGGTATATTCTGAAGTGTCCCATGTTTCAGAGATTGACAATCTTTTTAATGACGATGAAAACTTTTCTATTGTTAATTAACTATTATTATCAAAATGAATTTATTTTTTATTTATTAAGTACCTTATTAATATATTTAGTTTTCTTCAAACTGAACTGTGTCATAATCTGTTTCTCCTTAATATGTGACAATAATACAGAATTCAGCACCTGATCAAAAAAAACCAACATGAAGGAAGAACTTTTCAGTTATCCAGTTTATTTTATTACTCTGAGATGTTGGTTTCTATAAATCAATCTCTACAGATTTATTATTTCATACTTATTTTGTATAGTTCAACCATCTATTAATTTTTGTTGTTGCTGTTTGTTTTTTAAGGTGGAATCTCAATCTGGAGTGCAGTGGTGCAATCTTGGCTCACTGGAACCTCAAGCTCTCAGGTTTAAGTGATTCTCCTGCTTCAGTCTCCCAAGTAGCTGGGAATACAGGCACCTGCCACCATACCCAGCTAAATTTTGTATTTTTTAGTGGAGATGGGGTTTCACCATGTCGTCCAGGCTGGTCTGGAACTCTTCACCTCAAGTGATCCACTCGCCTCGGCCTCCCTGAGTGCTGGGATTACAGGTGTGAGCCATGGCACCTGGTCTCATTTGTTAATTTTTAAGTAAATCAACAACTTTATTTTAAAGAAAGCCAGGCCTCCAAAGCACTGGATTTCATTTTATGAAGAAAAATTGTGATAGTTTGTAATGTTTAAACACTGACAAAGTCATTGAAGATGCCACAGAAAGAATCAAAGCCCTGGGGAGGCTATTAACAATTCAGCTCTTCCATGGCATGTGGGAAGATTAATCCTACTTTCCGAAGATAATTTTTGGATGTGATTAATAATACAAAAATATCTCTGCTGCCAGTAGTCATCTCTGCTGTGTGTTCTTGACCCTGTCATCTGACATCATTAACACAAGTACAAACTTTTCACAAGGGCCTTCTGTTATTCTTAAATGGTTTGGTATACAAGCCAATTTATACAGAGGTTGATTGCTTTAACTAATAAAAATAGAATGAGTAGAAAGAGTTAATAGAGAGTTCAGTGGAACAGCACACTTTCCAATCTCTTAATGGTTTTGAGAGGAAAAAATGTTTTCTAAGTTTTAGTTTTGGAATCTGATATTTTATGCTTAAATAAAACCCAACATTAATTTTGGGAAGACACTTCACATTTCTAAGCTGAACCATGATTGATTGTGTAATAAAATATCTAAGGTTTCTTCTGGGTCTAAAATTATTTGTTATGTTGTATTATATATTCTATATTATATTTGTTATTTTAACATATTATATAATGTCATATCATATAATGCCATCTTGATAATCTATTAATTCAGGAAATAATGGGATTTTCCTGAGTTGTAAAGTATGATTATACTTAAATAAATCTTAAAATTTCATGTAAAAGCATAAATACCAAACGTGAATTTAATGATATTTAAATAATCTGCATTGCCAAGATCATTCCATATTTATCTGATCCGAACTCTCAAAAACACAAATGAAATACATCCTGCTATTATCCAAATATTTATAGATAAGGAAACTGAAGCACTGAGTGGTTAGGTAACTCTCCCAATACTGATTCTCAAAGCCATTATTTGAATTCTGATCTCAGACTTCAAAGTCTACACTGCCTATTCCTTGGATCACAAGATACTGTTTGAGATAGTTTGTTTCTGGAGTCCACGGTTTCTAGGTCCACCAGTCAGGCTATCATCATTGTGAAGGTTGGTGGAGCCATGTTTTCCATAGAGATGGACTACTCTAGCAACCCTTGTTTAGTTTCATGGGCATTTAAATACTCTTTATACTGATAAATCCGAAGAGGCCAGGTCATAGAGCAGCAGCTCCTTCTCAGATCTCAGAAGTGAAAGGCCTTCAAATTTGTAGAAGCATAATCTGACTTTGGTGCTCTATCATGTAGAAAATGTTAAAATAAGAAAAAGACATTTCAGTTTATGTGGATAGTTTTCCAAATTTGCATTCTCTGTTTTCTTCCTTTAAAAGCCTAAAATCACAGGTAATTTCCACTTTCAAATACCAGTGCCTTCATTCTCTGATTGCCTTGGAAATATGGCACAGCTAATATTTTTACCTTCTTTGAATTAACTGTCTGCTCCTAAATATTTTCTTTCCTGGATTTTAGATTGGGGTTAAATTATAGAATTTATACATTATAATTGGTGATGAGGGATTAAAGGTCAGAATTAAATGAAGGAAAACATCACAAAGCTTCTCATTTTGTAATATTTTGTACTTTCTATTAAATGAATTGAAGATGGTATATTGATGATCTAAATATACATATAATGACTGCTTTAGTTATACATGTTTGCTACTTATAATACATTGTTACCATGGAACTGATAAATTTTAATCTTAGAAGAATTTTTTGATATCAATTTCCCTTCATTTTATGTATGTTTTGAGTAACACGTTTAAGGGAAAAAATGCTACCTTTTTTGTGCTATTCATATCTTTGTATACATAATGATCATTTAAATCCTGTTTAAAGTACTTATGATCATGAAGAGAGTTTTCAAGTATTTAAGAATTGTAATTTTTAAACTAGACTTAATATTCACCTTTATTTTCTAATTGTAAACATTGAGAAAATGGCTCTAGAGGATCATATTTTTTCTTTCTGTACTGTAATGAAAAGGTCTAGTTTTCAGAAATATGCTCCTGCTCAGATAAATTTATCTGAGCAGGAGCTAAAATAATTAGTTATATTTTTCAACAGGATGTTACTTATGAAGGATGATTTGCCAATAGACATGTTTCTTACTCTCTCATTTCTAAAAAGCTCATTTGAAAGTATCTCCCCCCCATTCACTCTCTGCTTTTCTCACTTCATAGAAACAAAATATCTTGAACTTGTTTTATTAGTAGACCTATGTATATAAAAAATTCTTTGAAATAACTCCTATTACTATTTTTCAAATAGCTAAGTGCTTTTCCTATAAATAATTAAAACTAGATTATCGGTCAAACTTTCAAGGTCAAAATCAAGCAGAGAGCCAAACTAGCTGGTAAGGGCTAGCAGAAGTGTGACACAGAATCTACTAGGCAACAAATACCATCACAGTCCGCATTTGACTGCACTCCACAGCTTACATCCTTAAAGTAGTTTCCTTTCTCAATTCTATTCTATGTATGTGGTGCAAACATAAGACTGCAATTGCATGCTGTTACTCTGTCTGCCAGTCATAGAACTTTCCTCTTTGGCTATAATGGAAAGCTGGAGATGCTAATCATTGTTTCTGTTATCCTTATTTTATAAAATTTACATTTTTCTTCTCTGTTCCTGACTGTTGGCACCTTCCTCTCTCTAGGAACTACAGTGCTGTCCTTCTTGCTTCTGCCTTTGGCTGCTTTCCCAATAGGAGAAGATGGAATTAGAACAGACTCCCTGAGGAGGACGGGAGGGGGACTCAGCAGGGGGTGCTTCCTTAGTCTCTTCAACCACTGGCAGGGAGTATTCACAAAGGCAGCCCTGGAACCAGCTACCACTGTATTTTGTGATGAGTAGTACCAGTGCCTCTGTATTCATTTATATAGCCAGATCAAGGGAAATAATACACAAATATTAATTATTTGGAGATAATAATATGTGTACAGCTCTTGATCTGTGTGTACAACTCCCATTGATATTCTATTAGGAAAACAAAAACACACTCACAGTCAATGTTTGCCCAACTTATTTTTAAAGTGTGGGTGTCTTCTAAGGGGAAAGGTATAAAGAATCATTGCTTAATAAAGGAGAAACACATGCTGATATATAATTTTAATAGTTGAAGTAAGACTTTAGGCCTTAAGTCTTTTGAACTCCATTAATAAGAAAGAATGTGAACCTGCTTTTTCTGCATAATTAAAATCTTCCAATTAAATAAGTGGATTTTGTTAGGTTTTGCTCATATGTGCTGGATCTGTAAAATAATCAAGAAGTAAGAAAGTGAATTATAAGACAATTATTCATATCACTAGAGGTCAAATCAAATGAAGAAGTCTTAGTGTACTTTTTCCAAGGGTGTGAGGTGGTTGTGTTTTCTAAATGGTGTAGATTTATTTTTCCTAACTTCACTTTCTGGGAATGAATGATGTCATATGGTTTGTTCTCTGCCAGCACTTATAGATTCTTCCCCACACCATCCCACTAGGTAGATATGTAATCATTCCATTTCACATCTTTACTTCAGTACAATTCCAGGCTGACACATCTTCTCTCTGGAGGGGAAGAGTGTGGCCTGATGGTAGTAGCACACATTCTGAGAGCCAGAAATCATTGAGTGCTAATCTCAATATCAGGTTCTTCAGTGACTTAGGCAAGTCACTTCCTTGTCCCTTAGTTCCAAATCTGTAAAAGAGAGATGACAATGCAACGGTAATGTGAGTAGTAATTAGTGTTGGTAAAGTGTTACAGTAACTCTAAATATTATTGTCATTACTTATTGTAATGACATTACATTATTGTCAACACAGTCAGCTAATTTGAGCAACCTCCCATGAATTCAAACGTGCTAGTTAATTAAAGTATAAATACACATGGTATGTATTTTCTGCAGTCAGGTATATGCCAATAGTCTTACAAACTTATAAAGAGATTATATATTAAAAAATTATTGGGAATTTACTTATTTTTAATCCGGAACATGTTTCCATGTATAAAAAATATCAATAGTCATTTAGGCAAGCCTATGATGTTATTCATCTTGTGATAAGCACTTTCAATAAAAATATTGGAAAATCATATTCTCTTTATTGTGAAGAAAAGATAATGAATTATCTTGACATTCATGTTTAAGAAAAGAAGAATGAGGGAAACAGCAAAAGAACCATGACTATTTCAACAGGGTATCTAATGACACTCGTTTAGAAATCATTAATTCAACATGCATTCTTTTATTTATTATTTAAGAATTAATATTTGAGTTTACCTCTGTTTCAGACACTATTCTAGGTGCTGAGGACATAGCAGTGAACAAAACATTTTTTCAAAGTGAGGGAAAGATGGCAAGCAAACAAATATGTACTATTTCAGATGGACATAATGTGCTATGAAAAATGGCAAAGCAAGATAAGAGGTGGGTGATTGAGAGGAGAGGTTGCTATAACCCATGGGGTGCTCATAGAAGACCTGCAGTTAGACAATATTTAATGACAAACTGGAATGCAGTTGGAAAGCCAAGCATGTGACTATCTGGAGGTAGAATATTCTAGGCAGAGGTGAGAGCAAGTGCAAAAGTGCTGGGGTAGGAGTGTGTTTGGTATATTTGAGGAACAGAAAAGAAGCCAATGTGTCTGGACCACAGTGAGTAAAGGGTGTGTGGTGGTAGATATGTTGGAGAAGCTGTGGAGGATCTGACCACACATGGCTGGTAGACTATGGTAAATGCTTCGTATTTCACGCTGAGTAAAATGGGAATCACATGGAAGATATGGAGCCCAGGATTGATGTAGTTTGATTTTTCACTCTGGTGGCACTAAGAAGATTTGATGGTAAGGGAGTGTGGTAGGCTGAATAATGGTCCCCCCCAAAACATGTCTTTGCCCTATCTCCAGAACCTGTGAATGTTGCCTTACCTGGAAAAAGGTATTTTGGAGCCATAATTAAACTAATAATTTTCAGGTGGGGTGATTATCTTTAATTATCAGATTGTGTCTGATGTAATCATACCAATCCTTATGACAAGGAGTCAGATCAGAGCCAGTAATAGGTGATATGACCATGGGTCCAAGATGTCAGAGTGATGCAAAGAAGAGGTCGCAAGCCAAGGAATGCAGGCAGCCTCTAGAAACCATAAAGAAAAAGTAATGAATTCTCCTCCGTGCTTACTGAAGGAACCAGCCCTGCCAATACCTAACTTTAGAGAATAAGTTTGGATTTCTGATTTTTGGAATTATAAGGGAATACATTTGTGTTTCTCTAAGCCACTAATTTTATGGTAATTTACTACAGCAGCCAGAGGAAGCTAATACAGGGAGCAAGGATATAAACTGGAAGTCCAGCTAAGAGGCTGGAGCCTGGAAGTGGTGGGAGAGCTTGCACTAAAGTGATAATGGTGAGGCTGCTTAGGAGTCATAATGTTCAGAAATTATTATGGAAGGTATGCTAACAGGATTTGCTGATGACCTGGATAAAGAGTATACAAGAAAGACAGGAATCAGGGATGACTTTAAAGATTTGGGCCTGAACAACTGATACATTGAAATTTCCATTTGCTGAAATGGCAATGACTGGGGATGTCAAGAACAAATATTTTTGTGTACCTACTAAATTCTAGGCATTGTTCTAGGGATGCAAAAGTCAAGATATCCATGGCTTCACAGAATTTATAATCCAGCATAGTGTTTCTCAAGTGTTGTGTCCTTGAGTTCCCTGTTATTTCTACACTTTCTGTTCTGTTCTTCCAATATCTGGGGCATAGTAGGTTTTCTCCATCCCTGTATAGATTCCTTACTCTAAAATCTGTGATTCGTAAGTTGTAGAATTCACTACAAGTTTGCTGGGAAGAGGTTCCTTTATCCCTTCATGCTTTTCTTCAGTTATCAGCCACCCTTCCCCTCTTGTCACCACCAATGCCATTTTCTATCATACAATGCAGTCATCTTCCAGTGATATGCAGATATATTTTCAAACAGAGCATCTCACAATGCCACTGAAACTTGATGGTTATTCTGTTTAACTTATACCATTGTACTGTATGCACACTAGTCCTACAGCAAAGGAATTTAAAGTCTCTGAAGTATCTCTGAAATCAAATGTACTGCTTAACCTATGTATTCACAGCCCTGGTACTAGAAAGTAGTCAACCTCAAAGCAGATTTATTTTTTCAATTACAGCTTTAAATTTATAATTGCATGTTAATTGCAAATGCTTTTTAGGTACTAGAGATAAAGATAACACAAAGAGAGAAAGAAAACTGATATTACCTAGTAGAGGCCATATTAGGTTACAGGCTTGCCTGCTATACAAAGTCATTCCAAAAAGAGTGTGATTGAATCAGGATAGAAATTAACTTCTCTCTCTTGGTCACCAGTCACGAACCATATGACACTTGGGTAGTATCAAGTAGTATCTTTCCATCTTCTTGCTCTGCCATTGCAACAGTTTGTTATTAAACATGCTACCGAAATGCCTTCCTAAAGAGTCTGTAAGCCAGTGTGATGAAAAAAAAGAGAAGAGGAAGGCATATTTACTTTTTTGGAAGTACATGCCACAAGTTGTACATGTCTTTCCTCTCACATTTCATAGATAAGGATTTACCCCTATTGTGACATCTAAATGCAAAAGAGGCCACACAACAAAGTTTGGGGATAAGTTAACCTATGCCCAGACAGCTGCTATTACTACAGGAAAAGAAGAGAACAGATGTTTCAATAATCACTATTAGTCTTAGACACAGAGCAAATAGTGGACATTTCTTCATTACATACCAAGAGGTTCTCCTACCTTTGTCTGTTCACTCTTTCCTTTACCTCTAACTTGCTTTTCTCACAATTCCATTTGTAAAATTTTACTTAGCCTTTAAAGAACAGCTTAAATTTCATCCCCTTTATAAAAACTTCTGTAGTAGAGATAATAAAATTGATCAAACATTTTACCTACTTGTCCATATTTTGTCAACCATCTTGCAGTGGATGATAGGGGCTCCAGGAGGGTGACAACCATGGTTCTGGCCAGTGGACTCTGAGATGAAGTGATGCAGACTTTTCGACTGTCGTGGTGAATATGGAGACTTCTGCTCTAGATAAGGAAACTACGAGAGGGTAGAGCCTTTTCTATTCTGGATTCCTGAGTGATGGCCCAACTTGAGCTGAATATACATTGTGTGTGAGAGAAACCTTATCTGTGGAATAAGAGACTAAGGTTTTGAGGTTGTAATCACAATAGGGTGAATGAAGTCACTTTCTTTGACTCTTCCAGGCAGATTTGATTGCTCTTTCCTATCTGTTCTTTGTATATGAACAGATTTTTGCAAGTCACAATACACTTTTTGATCTGTGTACTTCTGATTTCTGGGAAAGTCAATGACTTTCTCAATGATTTCTAGTGTAGAGCAGAGTTCAATAAAAGGGTTATTGTTTAAATTATGTATAGAACTAAAATAAGTAGCAAGAAGCAGGAAGGTACCAGAAAAAATGAGACAGACTGAAAACAGAAAAATATTATGCAATAAAGGTATGGCTGGGTATAATACATTTGATGCTGTTATTTGGCTAGAAGAGAACATTTCCATTTTATGGCTTCTGCATGTCTTTTTGAAAACTTTCAGATAATTTTATCTTTTCTACCATTTCTTATTGGATAAATGATTTACTTTTTGGGACAGAGTGGCAATCAGCATAAGGAAGCAAAACACAATGATATGTGTCTTCAAGATAGACATGGAATGACACCCATTTCACATGCAATGACATCTATAGACTCAAAATAAATGAATGGAGGAAAATCTACCAATGAAACGGAAAACAGAAAAAAACAGAAGTTGCAATCCTTATTAATGACAAAACAGACTTTAAACCAACAGTGATCAAAAAAGACAAAGAAAGGCATTACATAATGATAAAAGGGTTCAATTCAGCAAGAAGACCTAACTATCCTAAATATATCTGTACCCAACACAGGAGCATCTAGATTCGTAAAGCAAGTTCTTAGAGACCTTCAAAGAGGCTTAAATTCCCACACAATAATAGTGGGATTCTTCAACATCCCACTGACAGTAGTAGACAGATCATCAAGGCAGAAAATAAACAAAGATATCAGAAACTGAAATCAACACTGGAACAGATAGACCTGATAGATTTCTATAGCACTCTCCACCTAAAAATAATGGAGTATACATTATTCTAATTGCCTCATGGCACATACTCTAAAATCAACCACATATTTGGACATAAAACAATCCTAAGCAAATCCAGAAAGCCGAAATTATACCACCCACTCTCTCAGATCACAGTGCAATAAAACTAGAATTCAAGAATAAGAAAATTGCTCAAAATCATATAATTACTTGTAAATTAAACAACCTGATCCTGAGTAACTTTTGGGTAAATAATAAAATTAAGGAAGGAATCAAGAAGTTCTTTGAAACTAATGAGAACAAAGATATAATATACCAGAATCTCTATGACACAGCAAAGACAGTGTTAAGCAGAAAATTTATAGCACTAAATGTTCACATAAAAAAGTTAGAAAGATCTCAAACTAACAACCTAACATCATAATTAAAAGAACTAGAGAAGCAAGAGCAAACAAATTCTAAAGCTAGCAGAAGATAAGAAATAACCAAAAATTAGAGCCAAACTGAAGGAGATTGAGATGTGAAAAATTACTCAAAAGATAAGTGAATCCAAGAACTGTTTTTTAAAAAATAAATAAGATAAATAGACCACTAGCTAGACTAATAAAGAAGAAAAGAGAGAAGATCCAAATAAACACAATTAGAAAAGACAAATAAGATATTGCCCCTGACTCCGCAAAATACAAATAACCCTAAAAGACTATTATGAACACCTATATGCACACAAACTAGAAAATCTAGAATAAATGGATAAATTCCTGGACCATACAGCCACCCAGGATTGAACCAGGAAGAAACTGAATCCCTGAACAGGCCAATACTGAGCTCTGAAATTGAAGCAATAATAAATAGCCTATCAACAACAACAACAACAACAGCCCAGGACCAGAGAGATTCATAGCCCAATTCTACCAGATATGCAAAGAAGAGCTGGTACCATTCCTCTTGAAACTATTTCAAAAACTTTAGCAGATGAGACACCTCTTCAACTCATTCTATGAAACCGGCATCATTCTGATATCAAAACCTGGCAGAGACACAACACAAAAAGAAAACTTTAGGCAATATCTTTGAAGATTTGCAAAAATCTTCAGTAAAACACTAGCAAACCACAGGCCAGATGTGGTGGATCATGCCTGTAATCCCGGCACTTTGGAAGGCCTAGGCAGGTGAATCACCTGAGGTCAGGAGTTTGAGACCAGCCTGGCCAATGTGGTGAAACCCTGTCTCTATTAAAAATACAAAAACTGGGTAGGTGTGGTGGCATGCACCTGTAATCCCAGCTACTTGGGAGGTTGAGGTAGGAGAATTGCTTGAACCTAGGAGGTAGAGGTTGCTGTGAGCCGAGATTGTGCCACTGCACTAGCCTAGGTGGAAAAACAACAACAACAATAAAAAACACACAAAAAATTAGCAAACCAATCCAGCAGCACATCAAAAAGCTAATCCACCATGATCAAGTAGGCTTTATCTATTGGATGCCAGGTTGGTTCGACACATGCAAATTACTAAACATGATTCATCACATAAACAGAACAACAACAACAACAACATGATCATCTTAATAGATGCAGAAAAGACTTTCAACAAAATTCAACATCCCTTCATGTTAAAAACTTTCAACAAACTAAGTATTGAAGGAACATACCCCAAAATAGTAACAACTGTCTATGACAAACCCATAGTCAACATTATACTGAATGGGCAAAAACTGAGAGCATCCCCCTTGAAAACTGGCACATGACAAGGATATCTTTTCTCACCACTCCTATTCAATGTAGTATTGTAAGTCCTGGACAGGGCAACAAGGCAAGAGAAATGAAGAAAGGGACTCCAAATAGAAAGAGAAGTCAAATGATCCCTGCTTGCAGATGACATGATTTTATATCTAGAAAACCCCGTAGTCTTGGCCCAAAAGCCCTTCCAGTTGATAAATAACTTAAGCAATATCTCAGGATACAAAATCAACATATAAAAATCACTAGCATTTCTATACACCAACATCAGCCAAGCCGAGGGCCAAATCAGGAATGCAACCCCATTTACAATTGCCAAAAAAAGAATAAAATACCTAGGAATACAGCTAATCGGGGAAGTGAAAGATCTCATCTGTGTGCAGGGGCCATGCTAATCTTCTCTGTATTGCTCCAATTATTGTATATGTGCTGCCAAAGCAAGGAAAGAAATATCTATACAATGAGAATTATAAAGCACGGCTCAAATAAATCACAGATAACATAAACAAATGAAAAAATATTCCATGCTCATGGATAAGGAGAATTAATATCTTTAAAATGGTGATACTGCCCAAAGCAATTTATAGATGCAATGCTATTCCTACCAAACTCCTAAAGACATTCATTACAGAAATAGAAAATGTTGCTTTAAAATTCATATGGAACCAAAAGAGCCCAAATACTGAAGGCAATCCTAAGCATAAAAATCAAAGCTGGAGGCATCACGCTACCTGACTCAAACGATACCATAGGGCTACAATAATCAAAACACCATGGTACTGGTACAAACACAGACCAAAAAACATGGACCAAAATAGAGAGCCCAGAAATAAGTTCACACATCTACAACAATTTGATCTTTGACATAGCTGACAAAAACAAGCAATGGAGAAAGGACTCTCTATTTGATAAATGATGCTGGGATAACAGGCTAGCCATATGCACAAGATGGAAACTAGACCCCTTCCTTGCACCATACACAAAAGTCAAGTTAAGATGGATTAAATATTTACATGAAAACCAAAAACTATAAAAACCCCAGAAGACAACCTAGGCAATACCATTCTGGACATAGGAATGGACAAAGATTTCATGACGAAGATGCGAAAAGCAATCACAACAAAAGTAAAAATTAACAAAGGGAATCTAATTAAACAAAAGAGCTTCTGTACAGCAATAGAAACTATCATCAGAATAAATAGTAAACCTACAGAATGGAAGAAAGTATTTGCAATCTATGCGTCTGACAAAAGTCTACTATCCAGGCTTTATAAGGAACTTAAACACATTTACATGAAATATACAAGCAACCCTATTAAGAAGTTTTTCAAGAGAAGACATGCATACAGCCAGGCCAAAAAGCATGTGAAAAAAGGCTCAATATCACTGACCATTAGAGAAATGCAAATCAAAACCACAACCACAATGAGATACCATCTTACAACAGTAAGAATGACTATTATTACAAAGTCAAAAAATAGCAGATGCTGAGGCCAATGAGGTTGCAGAGAAAAGGGAATGCTTATACACTGCTGGTGGGAGCATAAATTAGTTCAACCACTGTGGAAAGCAGCGTGGTGATTCTTCAATGAACTAAAAACAGAACTACCATTGAACCCAGCAATCTCACAACTGAATATATACCCAAAGGAATGTAAATGAATCTGTCAAGAAGACACATGCACATGTATCTTCATTGTAGCACTATTCACAATAGCAAAGACTTGGTAGTCTTTGCTACCTAAATGCCCATCAATGGTAGACTGGATAAAGGAAATGTAGTACATGTACACCAAGAAATATTATGCAGCCATAAAAAAAAATGAGATCATGCCCTTTGCAGGGACATGGATGAAGTGGAGGCCATTATTCTTAGCAAACTCACACAGGAATAGAAAACCAAACACCACATTTTCTCACTTAATAAGTGGGAGTTAAATGATGATGATACATGGACACAAAGAGGGGAACAACAGACACTGGATCTTGCTAGAGGGTGAAGGATGGGAGAAGGGAGAGGAATAGAAAAAATAGCTATTGTGTACTAGGCTTAGTCCCTGAGTGATAAAATAATTTGTATAACACACCCACATGACATGATTTTACCTATATAACAAACCTGCCCATGTACCTCTGAACATAAAACAAAAATTAAAAAATTACATTTTAGTGCAACATTTACTTTTTTAACAAACTTTCATATTGCTCTTGTTTTGTAGGTATGTAGCAAAAATTCTCAGCCTGCTTAGTGCTATAAGAATTTAATAACAATCATATTTTGAAATTATAGAATTATTTTTTCTAATAAAAAGACCAGAGCACATGATATAATAGTCCAAATAAATATAATGTACTTTTTGTACAGTATTTTTTCCTATTACTTACTATTATCCAATGATTTAGAGGTTATCATTATCCCTATTCCACAAATCAGGGAAGTGAGTGGATTTTAATGCTATGAACTAAGTGTCCATATTAGCATAAAACCATTCAATATTTTGTACAATTACTTATTTTATGCAATAATACATAAATTTACTAAAATATGCATTTCAACATTTGAGGTAGGATTTTATTTTCCTTCAGTACTGAACATATTTTAATCATTGATGTACATTTCTCTTTGTAATAATAAAATTAAATTTCTGTGCTTTGATTCAGCATGTAGAATCAAAATCTGAACTACTTTCTATAGGAAGATCAACATATATAATGAAAAGTACAGGACCATTGTCTGAAAGAGTTGTGTTTAAATTACTTATCACATTGAAGTAGTTATTCATGGATAGCCAGAAGAGTCAAAAAATGTAATCTGAGAAGTTAAAATAATCTTTGTCATAGACATTTAAAAAGAGCAAAGAACTGTAGATTAGATCAAAATTTGCCTGGGTTTATCCACTCGCTGTACATAAGTGAATTTTGTAACTTGTATTTACTTAGATAATGTAGCAGGAAAATCACAGTTTACATTGATGTTTTATCAGCAACAACACAGTTGTTTAAGGCTAAAATTAAATAAAATTTGGGACTGCTTTTTAAGTCAGAGCAGAAGAAAACATTTGAGGCAATTGAGATGTAATAATTTAAACATAAGCTTGCCAAAAAAAAAAAAAAGAAAGAAAGAAAGAAAGATAAATCAGTCATTTCACCTGGTTTCTTTTACACATTCATTTTATGTGGCATGAGAATTGGCCTTCAACATTATTTACATCTATCCTTTCTATTCTATAAATGTATTATAGGGTGTTGAAAAATTGTTGTTTGTAGCATTTCCACAGAGAAGGAGAAGAGAGAATATTTCACACAGTAGAAGATTTATGCTTACTGAAGGCAGCAAGAATTGCTTGTGCACATTTTACAGAAGAATTTGGCTCCTTGCCATAAAAGTTCAAGTGACCACTTAGGAGTTCTCATTGAGAACCGCTGTATGCAAACACATGAGCTGTGGATTGATTCTTACTTAATTACCAGACCACCAACTATGCAAGTGCCATTAACTGCAATACAATCTTGGACACTGTGCAAAACCATCATGATTTTCCTTCTGATCACTTCAGTGTGTTTCAGACCATCTAGGAAGGCTCAAAAGTAGTACATAAAATTTCACGCTTATGTGTCAAGTTGATGAAAAAAGTGGACCTGCTACAATGCTTTCAGAGTTACAATTCAAGTGAGAAACCCAACTACATATTAAATTCATGGATGAACAATGGGAACTAGAAAACCATAATTTCAAGTTTTATTTCTGCAGGCATTGGCATATGACACCAAATTATTAAATTTTGCACAATACAAAATTGAACACATGAGAAATTTACATAGGGACAAGAGAGCTTCATGGAGTTTGGGAATGTGCAAAAGCTATAGATTATTTTCGTAATAGTCTTATGAAGCACAAACTGAACAATAGTTGTCAATATGACCCCCACCTAATTTCTATGGTAACTTTAATATGTGTAACCATTACATAAATGGGCAAGAAAGTACTGAAACACGGAAACCGTGTGAGGTAGCAGGTAGATGCTTGTTAGCTTTGGTTGCTAATGCATATTGATAACTAATAATCCAATACTAAAAGCATCTTCAGCATACAGAATTTTCTGAATAATGTTTGGGGAGGGGGATATAGTGTTTTCTTTATAAGCAGCTCCTGTGCAGAAGTTGTTTTCTTTATAAAGTGCACTAGAAAAGTTTGTAAATCAGTCTTCTTATTTGTCAACGATCAAGAGAAAAAGCATGTCATTGGAAGGAAATGTTCTGTACTTTTATAAGATGGTAACATGGTTTGGCTCTGTGTCCCCACCCAAATCTCATCTTAAATTGTACTCCCATAATTCCCATGGGTTGTGGGAGGGACTTGGTGGGAGATAATTAGAATCATAAGGGACGTTTTCCCCATGCTGTTCTCATGGTAGTGAATAAGTCTTATGAGATCTGATGGTTTTATCAGGGGTTTCCACTTTTGCATCTTCCTGATTTTTTCTCTTGCCACCCCTGCCATGTAAGAAGTACCTTTTGCCTCCTGCCATGTTTCTGAGGACTCCCCAGCCATATCGAACTGTAAGTCCAATTAAACCTCTTTTTCTTCCAGGTCTCAGGTATGCCTTTATCAGCAACATGAAAATGGACTAATACAGATGGTATGGCAGGCGTATTTGCACTACAAATAAAAAATAATATCCCAAGAAATTATAGTTGACAGAGACATTAAAGACAGATCATAAATCAGAAAACTTAATCTTTTGGAAGGCAGTAGTCTCCAAAGTGATCTACAGATTCAATGCAATCTCTATCAGAATCCTAGCTGACTTCTTTGTAGAAATTGATAAGCTGATTTTAAAATTCATGCAAAATTGCAAGAGATGCAGGATAGCCAAACAATAGAAGAAAAGAAGAAAAATGTACGGGGACTCACACTTCTTGACTTTAAAACTTACTACAAATAACAGTAATCAAGAAAATATAGTACTGGGACAAGGATAGGTACATAAATCAGTGGAATAAAATTGAGCATCCAGAAATAAACACACGTATCTATGGTCAACTGATTTTTGTCATAGGTGTCAAACCATTCGATGGAAAAAGAATATTCTTTCCAACAAATGGCATAGGGACAAGTGGATGTCCATATACAAAAGAATGAAATTAGACCCTTAATATCAGAAGCAAAAATGAAATAAAAATGGATCAAAAACCTGAATGTGAGTTAAAACTATTAAATTTTTAGGAGGAAACACAGGAGTAAAACTTCCATACTTTGGATTTGGCCAAGGGTCCCTACACATGACACCAAAAGCATGAGCAAACAAAAGATGAATTAAACTTCATCAAAATTAAATACTTCTGTGTTTCAAAGGACATTAAGAAAATGAAAAATCCCATAGAATGGGAGAAATATTTGTAAAACATATCTTTGCTAAATTATTTATATTGGAAATATATTTTTAAAACTTATAGCTCAATAATAAAAAATAACGTTCCAAATAAAAAATAGGCAAAAGATCTCAATAGATCTTTTCCAAGGAAGATATGCAAATTACCAAGAAGCACATGAGGAATGATTTACATCATTAGTTAGCAAAGGAAAGCAAATCAAAACCATAGTGAGATGCCACTTCATATACGCTAGTATATCTAGAATCAAAAAGTAAAATAATAACTAGTGTCAGTGAGTTAGAACTCTTATATGATGCTGGTAGGAATATTAAATGGTGCAGTTTCCTTGGAAAACAATTTGGCAATTCTTCAAACAATTAAACATAAAGTTATCATATGAAAGATCAATTCCACTCCTAGCTATATATGCAAGAGAAATGGAAACATACATCCATACTATAACTTATGCATAAATATTTACAGTAAACATTGAATAATGATTCATAATAGACAAAAGGCAAAAACAATCTAAATTTCCATCAACAGACAGATGGATAAACAAAATGGTATATCAATACAATGGATTTCTTGAAGGGGAGACATAGAAAGAAATGAAGTACTGATATATCTGCCCATTTGGATAAACCTTGAAGATATTACCTTAAGTGAAAGATGCGTGTTGCTAAAGTCCACATAGTGTACTATTCCATTCATATGAAAGTCTAGAAAGGAAGTCTATGGAGACAGGGCATAGATTACTAGTTGCTTAGGGCTGAGAATGGGAGTTGAATTATGAGGGGATGACGGGATAATAGCTAAAGGGTATAGAATTTTTTTTTGAGGTGATACAATGCTCTAAAATTGATTGTGGTAATGATTAAAATGTATCTGTGAATATGTTGTAAATCACTGAATTTAATACTTTTTAAAAATTGATGCATAACAATTCTATATGTACATACACACACATATATATAACTACATGATGTTTTGAAATATGTATACATTATGGAATGGCTACATCGAGTATATATGCATATATAAATTAATATATGCATTACTTTGAATGGGTGAACTGTAGCCAGAGAATTTTATCTTAATAAAGCTATTTTTCGAAAAAAGGAAACTTTGACGAGTTTGTTAACTCATTTTGTACATTTAACTCTAAGGCTAGATAGCAACTACACAAAAGACTAATCATATGAATTCTGGGAAAAAAAGGCATATGGTAACATGTCAAATCCTTTGGAACTGAATATTCAGTTCTTATAGATGAACAAAAATACAAAATATTCGGCTTTTTTACATTGAAGCAAATTATTTGCCAAGGCTATTTAAATGAGGTAGGCATGCCAACAAGCTGAGGATTCGATTTCTACTGAGAAAAGTAGTCTTATGCGAGAGGCTATCATAAATCCTTAATGACTTACATTGAAATTCAAGAAAGCTATCTTAGGTAGCCTTTGCAACATTTCTTTCCCCAAAACAACACATGTCTAGAGGAGGGAACTAAGGAGAAAAAAGAGGTCAGAGAGTAGACTCAAGATAGAAATGAAAGCTAACATGATTGAGATTTATATACTATGTAGCCACTGAGACAGTTACATCCTAGATAGCTACATTTTAAATAGCTACATTCAAGATAGAAATGAAAGAAAACATGGTTGAGATTTATATACTATGTAGACACTGAGATAGTTACATTCTAGACAAAGTAGCTGGACGATCAAGCACATATAGTGTAACTGAGAAAAAGAAATGGAAAATTAAATGTTTCCAAGTCAGTATATAAGCCTGAAAAGAAAGAGATACATTTAACATTATCAGGTTGCAAAGTAGTAAGTGTTACTTGTTGCCTAAAAATTTGAAGAAACTTAGTCAAAGTCACCTGGAATGACTGAGGCACTTCAAATTTGATTTTTTTTTTTTTTTTTTTTTTTCCGAAGTCTGGCTCTGTTGCCGGGCTTGAGTACAGTGGCACGATCTCGGCTCACTGCAACCTTCGCCTTCCGGATTGAAGCGATTCTCCTGCCTCAGTTGGGAGTACAGGGGTGCTCCACCACGCCCAGCCAATTTTTGTATTCTTAGTAGAAACAGGCATGTTGGCCAGGATGGTCTGAATCTCTTGACCTCGTGAGCCGCCCACCTCGGCCTCCCGAAGTGCTGGGATTACAGATGTGAGCCACCTGCGCCCAGCTTGAATGTTAGTATTTTAGGGAGAGAGTCTAGTTCTGTTCAGAGGGTAGGGCAGACCTATATTTAAGAGTGTGATTCTTAGAAGCAGAATTTAAAGCTCTTTATGAATAAAACAAAGGACATTGAAATATTATTGTATTTTTGGTAATAATCCAAATGTATGTTGGAAAATAGTTTTATCTAGAATGATTTTAAGAAAGATGAAAACAGAAGAACAGCATATAGCTTTCATTATAGAACTAGTGTGAATGTATCTGTGTATATGTATGTATGTGTGTGAATATATATACACACACATACATAGTATATTATATATATATATAATAACACAGAATTGGTGAAGGTTATATTAAGGAGAGTGAATAGAGGTAAAAAACTGTGAAACGTAGTATAAAGTTGTATCAAGAGAAGGTCCCGTGTAGAAAAGAACACCAAAATGCAACTTTAGAAATATTACCCCACTATAATTAATATGTATAGATTTTCTGAAGAATATAGGCTAACACTAATTTAATTCAAGGCCAGCTAAGAGCTTGATAGGTGTAAGTGGAATGAATGCATTTCAATTAATATAGAGACATCCTGTGTATCATTCACTCTCAACAGAGCGTTGTAATAGAAAGCGTACTTGCTTTGGATCAGACAGACCTAAATTTAAATTTCAAAACTGACTTATTAGCTCTGTGATCTTAGTGCTCTCAGTAAGGAATTATGTTAGCATGGTTCTATTCTTACTTTCTCTTTATATAGCAAATATAGTAGAGGTAGTGGTAAGGTGAGAGTCAAGACTAAGGGTTCTGATATGTGGGGTCCAGCTAATTCCAGTCTTCTGCACTGGTTTCTGCTGATCCCACAAGATCATGACACCACACCTCAGTGATCTACTAAGGTCTTTCTTTTCCTCTCCCTTTCCTCACAGCAGCTTTGAACTCTTTGTTGGAATGCTTTTCTGTCTTTCTTTCATCCACAGACGTTTTTGGCTCACCCTTATAAGTAGTATAATATACTAGATTACTGTGTGAATTAATAAGAAAGCTAAACGCTCTATCTCCCTGCTACTGTTATGTAGTTATGCCTTTACAGTGAAATCTAGAGAGAATACAGATGCCTTTGCTGTTTGTCTTGAGGAGTGATGCCACAATCTCAGGTTAGGGTGGAAAGGTGTTAGCATGGAGATGCAGTTGAAGCAGCTCTATCAGAGCCAGTGGGGGAGTTGCTGGTGTCCTATAATCGTATCATTAATAGGGCTATTGCTGCTATGATTCTTTCTAGGAGAATATGACGTAGATGTTCTTTCTACTATCAGATAAGCACAGACATGCAAATATCAAGCTTTTTTGCTTAGATTTAGAGAAATTTCTATCAAATTTTCTCCAAGTCAGAGAGAGTAGAGGAAAATAGGAAGCACCGATACCCACTTGGAATGTGCATAGGCATCTGTGAAAGTCCTGTGAATTATTCTCCAATTTTGCTAATCAAAATAATGTTTGGTAAGAGCTAGTTGATAATCAAGTAGCCCTTTAAATGATATTACTTAAATCAAGGAAGTAGACTTGGAAAGCCTGTGTTATAACACCATTGAGGTGATTAATGGTATTATATAGCTGCTTTAGCAAAATTCACCTATGAGACAAAGTGCTATTTATATAATATCTCTTTTCATTTTCACCAAAGTATTTTAACACAGAAAAAGTAGAATTCTAGCCTCAAGACTGATGTTTGCAAGGTATGATTTTTTTTTTGGTTGGGTTTTAAGTTTCCAATATTAAAAAAAAAAGACACTAGATGGTATAATTTCAAGTTACCATATACATAATATAAAACTATTTTTTGAAATTATGAGTTTTTTTATAAACAAACAAAAGGTGAATTACTCTTGCATCAACAATAAAGTAAAATGCAGATGCTATTCATGCAAGAACTGAAAATAGACAAAAACTACATCTGCTTAATGTAATTCCACTAGAAACATATGTGCTTATATAATTAATTTTAAAAGTTTTTAACAGATTTTTTCCAGCTCTATTTGTGAGATTAAAGACATATATCCAGTTTAATTAGAATCTCAGACAAATAACAGCTATTTGCTCAGCCAAAGTATTACATGGATCATAGTTACATGAAAAAAAATATTGTTTATCTCATATTGGAATTTAATAAAGTTTCCTATACTTTTATTTGCTAAACTGGTACCTCTCTAATGGATAATTCATATATTTAGAGAATGTTTTTTTACAAGTTCAAGGAAGAAAGATGTTTTATAATTATTCTAAATAGGAAATTTGTACAATGACTAAAGTGATAATTTTTATTTTGAGTCATTTAAAAAATGGAGTAAGGTATGAAGGTTTCCAAAACTTCTGATGTGAGAATTCCAACATTTAGGGCAAATTAACAAAATCATTGTGGGACTTGGTTCACTTACTAGTAGTGGTAGAAGGTATTCAAAATAGGAGAGAGGGAAGAATAAGTAAAATAGAGAAGGCAATAACGGGAGCAATCAATTTAAGGAAAAGTAGATATGCTAATACAGATGATTTAAAACTCATTTTCAACTTTACTCAAATAACCCTTACTATATAGTTTAGACACTGTTATAAATATGTTTACTAGATATTGACTCTTAAATCTTTAAAACAAGACTTTGGGTAGTTACTAATATTAACCACATCTTACAGATGAGAAAACTGAGGCAAGAAGAAGTTACTTGCTTACTATTGCACTGCAAGTAATGGGGGATAAGGGATTTGAAACCCACCAGTCTGGCTCTACTGTCTATACTAAATTACTATTCGGTACTACTTTTACAACTAATTCTATTTTATGAATAAGATATTGTAACAGAAATTAGAAATTAATGTGTATACTGATGTGCAAGACATCTTTATAAATGGAAATAATTAGTACCAGAAAAAAAAGAACAAAAATAAATCTGCTTTAATTGAATAATTATGCTTTCATGCAATCAAATGAAAAAATGGTTGGTATCCATCTTGAAAAATGAAATCGACGTTTATGAAAATAAGCATATTTACCAGAAAATAATAAAACTTTGGTACTGCATACTAATTTTTAGATCTAAAAAATAAATTTGTGAATTTTGGGGGGAGAAGTTAGCACATAATTTTTCAACCAATCTGTAAAATCACATGTGACAATCTTTACTTATCTTTTAACTTTTCAAATGTGATCTTAATGAGTTTAAGTTTTACACACATATGTATTAATTCATTAACTTTACCAAGAGTTAGTTTTTTGGGTCTTAAGTAATTATATTATGAAGCAACAACTGAATCATCATCCTAGCTATTTGCATTTCTTCAAATGCTAACTGGTCTAACTCTGAAATTCTCTCCATTGTCAAAGGCTTTGGGATATGATTTGTCAAGCAATTACCTAAACTCATTTTTATCAACACCATATACCCAGGTCTATTGCAAGATTTATACTTTTACATTTGGCTGTTTTAAAATTACTTCACTATTTTTTTTTTTTTTTTTGCAAGATCAGACAACCATGTAAAGATTGATCAAAGCCTGATATAATGGGCAGATAAAGATTTAAATGGGGAGAGATGCTTGAATGGGTATTAATTTAGAAGTGCTCAGTTTATCAGATAATACTGTCTGATATGGTAACTTTTGCTTCCCAATGTGAGCAACAAAGCTGTAATGAAAGAATAACAAATAATAAGATAAATGCCTTTTAATTACTCTTACTGGTACATTTGTAATATTTTTCAGATGTTTTTATTATCCACAAAACTCTCCCATGTTGATAGTAGCTGTTGTCATTAATACTTTTTGGGCAAGTGAAAAAAGTCTAAAGTTCCTGTATTATTTTGGCAATGCAAAAGAATTTAAGAAGTCATAGCTTTTGCATTTGAAACTTAGCTTATTAATTTAGTATCAGTTATTTTAAAACTCAATCAGCAATATGCCCCAAATGCAAAGAAATCTTATTTAAAAATAGCACTGAATATGGTCTATTTAAACTATAAAATCTTATTGATATCTAGTACATACCTTAATGGGAAATTTATTTTTACCTTGCAAAAAAATTTTTTTCTTTTTCTTTCTTTTTTTTAAAATTTTACTTTAAGTTCTGGGGTACATGTGCAGATCTTGCACGACTGTTACATAGGTATACACATGTTGGGGGATGGGGGATTGGGGAAGGATAGCAGGGGGTGGGGGAGATTGGGGAGGGATAACATTAGGAGAAGTAACTTGCAAATTTTTAATGTCCTTCTTAAAAATGTAACCCAGAGGCCAGAGTTACTCTTGAAAGATCAAGGTTGCCTCTTTTGGAAGTAGTTTAAACTAGAAATCATTTTTCTCCTTCTTCAGTTTGCTCCATGAGTAAAAAGTAAATAAAAAACAAATTCTAAAACACAATGTCTGCTCTAAATAGGTGCTTCTCTATCTACTAAATGCCTGCATCATACACATATTTCTGCCTTTATGTCTGCATTCATTTTCTTCTTTTATTTCTGCTTTCTACCTTCTTCCCTATTTCCCTCCCTCTCTCCTCATCTTTCCTTTCTTTTATCTACTGATAATGATTTTCATTCTCTCCTCCACTCATAATCTACCCTTTTTTTCACATATAATTAGTTCCAGACACACCTCCTCTACAGTTTTTCCCTATCTTTCTTATGAATTAATTAATTGCTGAGAAATAGTGGCTTTATAAAACTTTACCATATATTAATATTTCATTATAAAAAGGTTTCACTATGCGATGTTAAAAAATAAGAAATTTTACCTAGTAATATAACTAACCAGGAAGGTTAAAGATCTCTACAATAAGAATTAGAAAACACTGTTCAGATAAATCAGAGATGACACAAACAAATGGAAAATATTCTAAGTTTGTGAATAAGAGGAATCAATATCACTACAATGGTGATACTGCCCAAGGCTATTTACAAATTCAATGCTGTTCCCATCAAACTACTAAAGACATTCATTACAGAAATAGAAAAGAATGTTTCAAAATCCATATAGAATAAAAAAAAAAAAAAAGAGGCAGAGCTCAAATAGACAAGGCTGTCCTAAGCAAAAGGAACAAAGCAGGAGGCATCACATTATTTGACTTAAAACTATACTGTAGGGCTACAATAATCAAAACAGCATGATACTGGTACAAAAACAGACACATAGAACAATGGAACAGAACAGGGAGCCCAGAAATAAGGTCACATATCTAGAATAATTTGATCTTCAACATAGGTGACAAAAACAAGCAGTGGAGAATGGTCTTTCTATTCAATAAACACTGTTGGGATAATGGGCTAGCTGTATGCAGAAGGTTAAACTGGACCCCTTCCTTACACCATAGATAAAAATAAACTCAAGACGATTAAAAACTTAAGCTAAACTGTAAAAATTCTAGAAGACAACCTAGGCAAATACCATTCTATACATAAGTATGTGCAAAGATTTCATGATAAGGATGCTAAAAGCAATCGCAACAAAAGCAAAAATTGACAAATGAGATCTAATTAATCTAAAGGGTTCTGCATAGCCACAGAAACTATCAACAGAGTAAACAGACAACCTACAGAATGGGAGAAACTATTTGCAAACTATGCATTTGACAAAGGTCTACTATGCAGCATCTATAAGGGACTTAGACAAATTTACAAGAAGAAAAGCAAACAACCCTAATAAAAAGTAGGCAAAGGACATGAACAGATACTTTTCAAAAGAAGACATACATGCAGCCAACAAACATGTTTAAAAGAGCTCAACATCACTGATCACTAGAGAAATGCGAGTCAAAACCACAATGAGATTCCATCTCACACCAGTCAGAATGGCTATTATTACCAAGTCAAAACATAACAGTTGCTGGCAAAGTTGCAGAGAAAAGGAAATGTTTCTTCACTGTTGTTGGCTCAGTTCAGCCATTTTTGGTTAGTTCAACCATTGTGGAAAGCAGTGTGGTGATTCCTCAAAGAGCTAAGAAAAAAAAAAAAAAAAAGAACTGCCATTCGACCCACTGATCTCATTACTGGGCATATATCCAAAAGAATGTAAATCATTCTACCATAAAGACACATGCACATGTATGTTCATTGCAGCACTGTTCTCAATAGCAAAGACATGGATTCAACCTAAATGCCCATCCATGACAGACTGGATTTAAAAAATGCAGTTATATATAACTGGAATACTATTCAGCCATGAAAAGAATGAGATTATGTCTTTTGTGGGAGCATGGATGAAGCTGGAGGTCATTATCCTTGGCAAACTACCCCAAAAACCAAAAACCAACTACTGCACATTCTCACTTATAAGTGGGAGCTAAATGATGAGAATTCATGGACAGAAAGAGGGGAAGAGCAGACACTGGGGCCTACCAGAGGGTGGATAGTGAAAGGAAGAGGGGAACAGAAATAACTGTGGGGTACTAAGGATTATTACCTGGGTTATGAAATAATCTGTACAACAAACCCCTGTTACATGAATTTACTTATATAATAAGCCTGCACATGTACCCCTGAACTTAAAATAAAAGTTAAAATAAAAATAAAGTAGAAAAAAAGTTACTTTGATGAATTAAAAAAAACTAAGATCAAAGGTAAAACAAAATAAACCTAGCTTTTGTCACTTTATGCAATGTTAATAAAATATACAAAAAAATACTCAATTTTCTCTTTATAAAAGAACATGTATTCGTGAGAAGGAGATAGATGATTGTGAACCCTGAGCATATATTCAGCCCTGCCCTTGACCTGATTTCATGCAGCACAAAACAAAGTCTCTTGATATGCTTGCAAAGATCAAAAGCAGTTCACAGTTTTGAGACTTATTGTCATTATGCTTCCTTTGTTACTTTTGCTTGGGTAAGACTCTAATCCATCTTAAGTGTACAAGGAGACTCTCTTCCAAGTGGTTCTTTCTGAATACAACTTTAGGGTTACCTTGGACTTCTAACTCTTCTGTCTTACTTTCAAACTTAAGGTGACAGTATATTTTGAAGAACAAATTGGAATTCAATCTCACTAGGTATTTAAGCCCCCACCATCCCTTCTCACCCTAATCACTCTGTCTTATAAAAGATGATCTTAGAAAAGAGCAAAATTGAGCCAAGAGAACAGACTCCATATCTATGTACAATGAACCAAAATTGCTCCTATTCAGCTTCATACTCCTAGGACAGCATGCAGATCTGAACTGCAAGATTACTCTGTAGACCACCCATTTGACTTGGTTTCATGTTACGTTTACCTGTAGCTATCTATAATCTGTAATTAGTTATATGACTTAAGTAAATTATGAGTGAATTAACTTATCCATATTCACCATCAGCATTATTTTTAATTGATACAGTACTGTAGTTTTTAAGACTAAAGTTTCTTTTTCATGGCATGGGAGTATTGTGTAAGTAGACAAATCTTGCTACTGTGCCTGACAGCATAGTTGTCAGATTTTAGTGACTTTTTCAAGCTCAAATATCAGAGACTTCTGCTTGAAGAGGAAAATACTCTTCAAAAATTTTATATACAAAAATATTATACAGTAAGACAATAAGGGACATTTGAAAACTTTTATTATTATTATACTTTAAGTTCTAGGGTACACGTGCAGATTGTGCAGGATTGTTACATAGGTATACACGTGATATGGTGGTTTGCTGCATCCATCCCTCCATCACCATGGGTGAAAATTATTTTAAAACTCTTAAGAGGCTAGGCTTGGTGGTGCCTCATACCTGTAATCTCAACACTTTGGGAAGCTGAGTTGGGAAGATCGCTTGAGGCCTGGAGTTCAAGACCAGCCTAGGCAACATAGTGAGACTTCATATCTTTATACATAAAATTAGCCAGCCATGGTGGCATGTACCTGTAGTTCTAGCTATTCATGGAGACTGAGGTGGGAGGATCTCTTGATCTCAGGCGGTCAAGGCTGAAGTGAGCCATGATCACACCACTGCACTACAGCCTGGGTAGCAGAGTAAGACCCTATCACTAAAAAAATTAAAATAAAATTGTTAAGAATTAAAGAGGATTATACATTATAAATTAACAAACAGAAGGAATATATCACAATCCTAAGCAATTAGACTGATTCAAAATTATCTATGCATTATGATGCAATTTGGTATATTTCCATATTTAGGCTCATGCTATTTGAATTTTCAGCTATTATAGATAATTCCTAGATTCGGAGGAGGTAGGGAGCTGATCGTTGTTAAGCAATCTATATTTCCTCCAAATAAACTGTAAGGAAGCTTTTTTTTTAAAAAAAATCCACTTTATAGATAAAGAAATTGAGGCCAAGAGAGTTCAGTTAACTTCCTCAGGGTCACAGAACTATTAAGCAGCACAACTGGATTTGGATGGAGCTTGAGCACCTACTTTTTCTTCTGTATAATGACAATTCTCTTTTTCAGAAATGGAGTGGAATGAGGAAATATGGAATAAGAAAATATTCAAGTGGTGAGAAGAACAGCATGTTTGCCACTTGAGATATGAGTATTTCTGATATATGTGACCAAAGAAAGGAATACATGCAGGAGACAATCCTTTCTCTTGCATTCTCTTTCTAAGGATCAGTAGACATGCAGGATGGGAGCTACGGTTAGAAAAGTCCTCAGTTTTACTGTCACAAACAATTAACCACAGATAGATTTAAAACACTTTAAAGCTATTTCTGTATATTGTGAAAAGCATGGCTTTTTTGTGCTTGTGTGTACATGAGATACCTGATAAGTCTTTTAGTATGGGCATTAAAAAAAAAGATGTGAGACTTATAAGTGGAAGCTAAACATTGAGTACACAGGGACACAAAGAACAACAGGCACTGGGGACTACTAGGGGTAGGGAGGGAGGTCGCAGGGGTTGGAAAGCTACCTATTGGGTACTATGCTCATGATGTGGATGACAGGATCAATTATACCCAAACCTCAGCATCGTGCAATATGCCCATGTAACAAACCTGGACAAGTACCCCCTGAATCTAAAATGACAGTTGGAATTTTTTAAAAAGTGAAACAAAGATGGGAGAAAAAGATAAGGGAAGAAAGAGAAGACAAGAAAATATGTACATATAGAAATGACATATAGAGAAAATATTATTTTTTAAATGGTTCAGTAAGTGTTGTAAATTATGGAGGAATGAAATATAAAAAAAATCTGAGAAGCTGTAGTTTCCTGGCCAATTGCTGTGAATTAGAAATTGAACTTTCCTAGTGTTACAGGAAAAATTAAGGGAAAGCAATAATTGTTACTAGTTTCTTTCACCTGATATACAGGCAAAGGCTATAGCCAGCCAGCTGGGAAAGCCAGGAAAGTAACAAAGTCCCATGAGGAAGGCAAAGGGGACAACTTGAAGGCCTCATAAAACTCATGCTGAAGGTCTCTCTGAATGCCTGGAAATCCTTTTCCTGGCTGGGTGCAAGACTGTGTCTCTTACTCTGCAGAAATTTGCTGGCATCTTTCTGTCAAGTTTATAATTTCCTAGTTGTGACAGCTGCATAGGGCTACAAAGGACAATGCCAAACTCAATGGAGAAAAAAAAACAAACAAACAAACTCTAAACGTAAGAAAACATCAATAGTAGGCTTCACTGACACCTCCCTCATGCTCAGGGATCATTTATGATTCTCTCACTACCAAATCAATAGACTTTCTCCCCCTTATTCCTGCCCATAACCTTCAGTACTATTCATTGAAAAATATTTCCAGTTGTTTCTGTATGCAATGCTGTCCTCATTCCTCACTTACCTCTTTGAGTCCTGATTTATTGTGTACTCAGGACTGTGGATGTTTTCCAAAAACAAATCTTTCACCCTTTAAACTTTTCTCTTTATATACTTAATAAAATATTAATAAAATTAATATATACTCCAATAAAAATGTCAGGAGGGACACAGGACATGCACAAAACAAAAAAGATAAGGAACCAATAAGCATAAAAGAGTCAAATCACTAATTATCCAAAAAATATAAATCAAAACAGAAAAGAGATACTATTTACACCTATCAAGTTGTCAAAGAAAATATGTGAAAGAAAATTATAATACAGAGTGTTGTGAAGAGTGTAAGAAATTGGTCACTCATATATTGTTGATGGAAGACTTGGCAAAATTTTTCTGAAACTAAAATTTGGTAATATGTATCAAAAGTTTTAAATGGTACAGTATTTGTTATACAGTAATTCCATATTTATTGTGTGTTTCAGAGTAAAACGTGTGATATATAGATGTAATTTTATATATAGTCACAGCATTGTTTTTTTTTTTTTTATTGCATTTTAGGTTTGGGGGTACATGTGAAGAACATGGAAGATTGTTGCATAGGTACACACATGGCAGTGTGATTTGCTGCCTTCCTCCCTATCACCTATATCTGGCATTTCTCCCCATGCTATCCCTCCCCAACTCCCCACCCCCCCACTCTCCCTCCCCTTTTTCCCCCCGACAGACCCCAGTGTGTGATACTCCCCTCCCTGTGTCCATGTGTTCCCATTGTTCAACACCCGCCTATGAGTGAGAACATGCGGTGTTTGATTTTCTGTTCCTGTGTCAGTTTGCTGAGAATGATGGTTTCCAGGTTCATCCATGTCCCTACAAAGGACACGAACTCATTGTTTTTGATGGCTGCATAATATTCCATGGTGTATATGTGCCACATTTTCCCTGTCCAGTCTATCATCGATGGGCATTTGGGTTGGTTCCAGGTCTTTGCTATTGTAAACTGTGCTGCAATGAACATTCGTGTGCATGTGTCCTTATAGTAGAACGATTTATAGTCTTTTGGATATATACCCAGTAATGGGATTGCTGGATCAAATGGAATTTCTATTTCTAGGTCCTTGAGGAATCGCCACACCGTCTTCCACAATGGTTGAACTAATTTACACTCCCACCAACAGTGTAAAAGCGTTCCTATTTCTCCACATCCTCTCCAGCATCTATTGTCTCCAGATTTTTTAATGATCGCCATTCTAACTGGCGTGAGATGGTATCTCAATGTAGTTTTGATTTGCATTTCTCTAATGACCAGTGATGATGAGCATTTTTTCATATGTTTGTTGGCTTCACGTATGTCTTCTTTTGTAAAGTGTCTGTTCATATCCTTCGCCCACTTTTGAATGGGCTTGTTTGTTTTTTTCTTGTAAATGTGTTTCAGTTCTTTGTAGATTCTGGTTATCAGCCCTTTGTCAGATGGGTAGACTGCAAAAATTTTTTCCCATTCTGTTGGTTGCCGATTCACTCTAATGACTGTTTCTTTTGCTGTGCAGAAGCTATGGAGTTTGATTAGGTCCCATTTGTCTATTTTGGCTTTTGTTGCCACTGCTTTTGGTGTTTTGGTCATGAAGTCCTTGCCTACACCTATGTCCTGAATGGTTTTGCCTAGATTTTCTTCTAGGGTTTTTATGGTGTTAGGTCTTATGTTTAAGTCTTTAATCCATCTGGAGTTAATTTTAGTGTAAGGTGTCAGGAAGGGGTCCAGCTTCTGCTTTCTGCACATGACTAGCCAGTTTTCCCAACATCATTTATTAAACAGGGACTCGCTTCCACATTGTTTGTTTTTGTCAGGTTTGTCAAAGATCAGGTGGTTGTAGATGTGTTGTGTTGCGTCGGAGGTCTCTGTCCTGTTCCATTGGTCTATATCTCTGTTTTGGTACCAGTACCGTGCTGTTTTGATTACTGTAGCTTTGTAGTATAATTTGAAGTCCGGGAGTGTGATGCCTCCAGCTTTGTTCTTTTTGCTCAGAATTGACTTGGCTATGCGGGCAGCATTGTTTATAGAAATGAAAATTAGAAATAATATAATTGTAGAACAGAAGGCAATTGATTAAAAATAATGGCATATTCATACAATAAAATATTGCATAGCCAAATAAATGTAGCTACAGATAATTATGATGTGAAAAATGCTCTTGATACATTTATAGTTAAGTTTATAAGTTCATATTATGTTACTTGAAAAATGTAGGTATGATATGGTATATAGATGGAAACATGCATTTGTAAAAATGAGTGTCTGTGTATTTACATATATAAAAAACAGAGAGGAGAAAAAAAGAAAGAAATACAGCATACACCATAATGTGAAGAGTAGATTTTGGTTATTTTTCTACTTTCCTTTTATTGTGTTTTCCATTTATTTCCATAATGAGTGTGCTTGGTTTTAGAGTGAGAAAATAATATGCCAAAAAAAAAAGAACAACCCACAAGTAATTTCATCATCCCTCCAATATTAGGCCGCCTTCTGAATTTCTAATAATATCAATGGCAATAATGTCATTTATTGATATTAGTACTCAAAGACGTTTATATTTCTTGTGCCTGATATTTTACATAATGCTAGCCAAGTAACAAGTTTTGTTAACGTATCCCTGTTCTGCATTCTACTGATTAGAATTATCTAAAATATAACTTTCAGAAATGAATTTCTATGCTTAAAACCTGTCTCATGCAGAAGGAGGAATTTCTTGGGGGTCTGATCTGCTTGTTGTTTAAACAGTAAACATATATTGGTTTAGTTTGTGAAAATCTACCATGTTGTATACCTATAATTTGTGCTGTATTGAATGCATGTTAAATTTCTATAAAAAGTAAACAAAAACAAAAATCTTCCGATTACCTATAAGATGAAGTTCAAAATCCTTAGCTTAACATCAAAGCCTCCTTTAATCTGATCTCAGTCTTCACTTAACAGGCTCATATCCAATATCCCTCACATTAAAACCTGCTAATAGCATTGGTCAAGTAGTTTTTAAAATTTGGACAAAAATTTTCAGAGAAATAATGAAGAGACCAATAGTGGCACTAAATTGGGAGAATATTTATTAATTTTTACTACAAATCCATGAGAATTGCCAGCTTCCTGCTCACTGGTGCAAAACACACCGTTTGAGTCCCTTAGTTACTCCACATTTGTGGGTAAGTTTCTCCCTTTGCCCCCCTTCTCCTTTCTTTCCTTTCCTACCCTTCATTTCTCTTCCATTCCCTTCCTGCCCTTTCCCTCATTTTTTCTCTCTCTTTCATTCACATAAGGCAGCCAAAGTAATTGTGATGCTTTGCTCAAGATTATTCAGCTAGGGCATGTATTGGGGCTGAAATCTGAACTCAAGTCGATGACTCCAAAGCTTGTGCTCTTAAACACTGTTTGAGAATACCAGTGAGTGCTCAAGCCCACCTCTGATTCTCATGCTGAAATATGTATGTGTCTACTTTTACTAGATTTTGCACAAGTCACTTTCCTACTAAGATATCCTTCCTTTGCTTTCCTTGATTACTTCCAGTTCTACTTAAATCCTTTCAATGACCATTGTAATACCCACTTCTAAAATATTCATTAAACCCTGTAAACTATAGAGACATTCTCTTCATGACACTTATACTGGTGGAATATGAGACACTGAAGAATCAAAGCCAAGAATTACTCTCCAGCTTGGAAAACCACCACTGACTCCCTGTGACTTACAAGATAAAATCTAAGCCTCAGAAACTTCACATGCAAGACATTATTTTTTCAGTCTGGTCCGAAGGTACTTCCCTAGTGACATCCTATGCCACTTGCTTCTTTTTTCTTCTCCCCAGCGTGTTCTCCCTACCCAATCCTTCATCCTCCCTCTCCAGCAACACAGATCAGCTTACTCTCACCTCATCAGGTAAAAATTTGGCAACTCTTTGACATGATAACTTGAAATATTTATTTTGTCCATATGCGTAGCATTAATTTGTGTAAAACTTTCTTGTGACAATCTTTTCCATTGTCTTGCATTTTTAAAAACATATTTTTATTTGTAGTGTAGAGGAAAACACACAATTCAGTTAGTTGAAAAGCCTGTCTGACTTAGTTAACCTCTTCTGATTTAAGGGGATACTATAATTAAAAAAAAAAACCTTGTACTTTTACCATTCAATTTATTTATTTTAAAATACGGAGAGAATGGCTGCCATCATGATAAATCTGAGTTCTGCTCAAAGGAATATTTACTGATACTATGACAAAATTGCATTAAGTCAGTTTAAATCCATGGAAAAATACTCTAACTAAAAAAATATATAATTTTATATGTTTTGTTTGATTTTTAAAAATAGTTCAAGACTTAATGTCATTCTGATATTTTGCTTCAACATATTTATGTTCTGAATATAAAAATCACATTATACAAAATAAGATGGAATATTCTTTCTGTACATTAGAAGGATCATGTTGTACACTGCTGGAAACTATAAATTATTTGAGAATAAATGTATTAGGAGATATAAAATGATGCTTTTTTTTTTTTTTTTTTTTTGAGATGGAGTTTCGCTCCTGTTGCCCAGGCTGAAGTGCAATGCTGTAATCTTGGCTCACTGCAACCTCCGCTTCCCAGGTTCAAGTGATTCTCCCACCTCAGCCTCCTAAGTAGCTGGGATTATAGGCACCCACCACCATATCCGGTTAATTTTTGTATTTTCAATAGAGACAGGGTTTCACCACGTTGGCCTGGCTGGTCTTGAACTCCTGACATTAGGAGTTGGCCTGCCTCAGCCTCCTAAAGTGCTGGAATTACAGGCGTGAGCCACTGCACCCGGCCACAAAATGCCTTTTTTATGCTTACAATAAAAGATGATATCAGGTGCCTCATGTTTATTGTTAGTAGTTTATATATTAAACTCAACATCTCAACATGCCTCTGAAACACAGTGGCCCTTTATACTAAACTTCAATGGTTAGCTGTTGCCCCTTTTCTCAACTTTAAGATAAAACAAGTTTTGCTGCTTTCTTAGTTTGGTACCAATTCATATAGATATTGGTGTATTTTGGGTTCCAAGATTATTTTAGGCATGGGGTCAAACAAAAAATGTCTTTTTAGCAGCATCCCCAGTAGTAAGACTTTTTGTCTCTGCATGGATATCTGAATATATTTACATGTTGGAGTGACATTTCTACAGGAAGCCTAGAGATCTATCTGTTTGCTACATGTCACCAAAGTTAAAGTGTAAGTGTGAGTAAATTTCATTGCTTGTTTAGACTTTACAAATATAATTACTCATTGTTAGACAATAAGAAATAGAAAACACTCAAGTGGCTTCCTTATACCTGGATGTGTTGATTTTGTTTTGTCAATGAGGGCTTTCATTAAGAGCCACTAAAGGTAAGCTTCACTCAATTGATGTAATGGTAACAATTTACTTTCTCCTGCCACAGTAAAGATAGAATGAAAAGAACCTGTCCTTCAATCTGTTTGTGGTAGAGATTTTTTTTTTTTTTTAAGTATAAACATTGAATTCCTCTGCTTACTTGGAGATGGAAGGTCATTAACAGGGCACTTGAGCAGATTGGAATTACAGTCAATTGAGACGCTGAAACATCCTAAATGGCCTAATGCACCAACTAAGTGCTTCTTAAATTCCAAAACTTTTACTTGAGCACAGCAATCATGAATTTCCATTGCCTTCAGTAAATGTTTTATATTGTTTTATGCGACACAACAACACAAATTTAAACCATTGTGTTTATGTTTTCTGCTAAGCAACATTACTTTGTCAAGATGTAAATGTAAAATTTGATTATTGGTGAATTACATATGGTTACCTATTAAAACTAACAAAAAATTAATGGAAAGTAAGTTAGATGGTACAACTAATGCCAATGCAATTTACATTGACATTCTATACTAATTTGTACTATTATAGCTATATATGTGTAAGTTTGCACACACTCTTTCTCCCTAGTTATATCTATATAAGTACACACATATAGGGTCTTCAGCAATCAAATGTATCCTTAGGTCACATAAAATGTAGTATATGAAAATAGTGCATATGCAAAGCATTTTTTTAGTCTGGTCCAAATCTACTTCTCTAGTGACATCCTATGCCACTTGCACATATTTATGATGTGATAATAAATAACCACAGCAGACACAGTGAAGTACTAAGACTACCTAGATTTTAGTCCTAGTGTTGTCACTCATCAACAGCAGGATCAAGGCCACTTGAGTTGTCTTGCCTTAGCGTTCCACACGTACTAAATGAGAGTCTCAATAGATGACCTGCAAGGTTATGTACAGCTCTGAACTTCTGTAGTGTTATGTGTACTTATAAATTGCTGAAGCCATTCTTTTACATTTATGCACAAATCCCAATTACTAAGGTAAATGAGTTAATTGTAAGTTGGGACAATTTCCACAATATGAATTAGAGAATGCAGGGCTCCGTTAAAACGATAAAAATGTGAGACAGAAAGAATGGCAGATTGTGAGAAAAGAATATTTAGTCTCATAAAACAAACAGACAAATTGAAGAGATATATGGTGACAGACAGTATAGTGGTAATTAGTTCAGTGCTATGAAAGTCTAGACTTTAGGAGATGGAAGCTAACTGTGAACTAAGAAATAGGATGCCCGTGGTACAGGTGGAGACATCTTTCTGAGATCAGAGTTACAGGAAAAACAGGAAATGAGGTGGCAATTAAGTAATCGCTGCTGTCAAGACTATATTTTTTTCCAAGAAGACAGTCTAGGGCAAGGTCAAAGGTAAAGGTAAGGTTGGGAAACATAGGAATAAGATTTTTTTCCCTAGAAAAAAATATATACGAAAAAACCTCTATAGAGTTTATACTGGGTGCAGCAATGCATGCTTTGTAAATACACAAATGCTCAAACCTCATACTAGTAAATAATATGTTTTAGAATCACTTGTGAATACCTGCCATGGTCCCAGAATAGTACTAAGAAAACACCTTTTTCATCATGCTTTGGTACAAAGTCTACCAAATAATAAGATGCAGTACTTGAAATGACTAAATATATGCTTACACAGTGGACTATTCAAAGCCATTACAGACTAGTAAGCAAGAAATAAATGTTTAGAAGTCCATAACTATGCATTTATGTAATACACAGCTGTCACCTTCAATGGATTAAATAATGAGACTTCTCAATCATGGTCTTTTAACCAATATCTATAACAGCTTAAATAGATTTTTTAAAATCTAATTTTAATAAATATTAATCTTTTGCAAAAGTTGTTAAAATTAATATTTAGCCACTGTTTGTAGAAACATTTCAGTATTGAATACTATTGTTGCAAAATATTCTTTTATTGCATATAAAATATTCTACTTGATTAAATTAATCATAAAAATTTAAAAACACAAGAAGATCATCACTTTTGACGTGTTCATTAATATTCAGTTGGGATGTATTTAAAACAAAATTTTTTCTTCAGACATTGTAAACTTTGTTCATTACCTGGCAGTAGGTATAAAATAAGAATTTACTTTTCAACAGGGCAAAGAACATTACAGTGAGTTATCTATCTTTAAGAATGTAAGAGGATGCATTTCCGGTAAAATTTTCATGGATGATTAAGGCATTTAAATCTTAGGGTATTGTTAACTGTATTTAAGAAATTTATTTTATCATTTTATTCTTAGAATTTGTGAATAAGTCTCATTACTCACGTTTCATGACAGAGTCAAAAGATCAAGCTGCCTTCTTATAAGTTAAAAAGTCTCCATTATTACTCCAGTAGACAATTGAATATTTTTTAGTGCTCTTTCTGGGGGTAAAACAGTTTTACTCATTGCATTACCAACTGAAACTCTGTGTAGTAAAAGGTGGCACAAAAAGGGTAAAATATTGTGAATTATTTTCAATGACCTCTTACCCATTCTGCCATTTTTCTTTGCCACCATTTCAGGTGCAATACTTGGTTATTGTTCTAGGTTTTGGTTTTGCAATACACAGCTCATGCCTTGCATAAACATAATAAAATTTAGAAAGCAATGAAGCATACCTGTCTGAACTACCTCTATCAGAGTAGTCCCTCTCTCTTTACTATATCTTTGCTGTTTAGACTTTGCTATTTTAATCCTATATATAAAAACATAGTAAATGTTGTTTAGTAAGTTAGAAAATGTGTTTAATTTGTAATAATCATAAACCTTTCCCAATGGCAATATCAGACAGCAAAAATAATTTGTTTCTGCTTTAGGGAGAAAGTTAAAGCTATTGGGAATTATGTCAAGCACATATCTGTTCTCTGAACAACTCCTTCCTTTCTCCTATCTCTCTCAGGTTCTTTCTCTAATGGTTCCTTTCCCCTCACTTTAAAAATATTTTTCTTGCACTAAACTTTTCTCTTTTTTCTAAAACTATTTCCCTTCATCATATTTCTCCTGACAAACTTTGTCCACTTTCTCCCTTCCTCTCAAAGACACTTACTGAACAATTGGTTTCATCTCAAATGTCTATTGTCTAATCCCACATTCATTCTTCCACACACTGCAACCTAGCTTCTGCTCCTATTGCTCTGCAGGGACTATTCTTGCTGAGGTCACTAGTGATCCAACCCAATAAAGAGTTTAGTCCTTATCTGAACAAACCATCCTGCAGTGAATATTAATGAGCATGTTCTGTCTTACAGATTTTCTGTTCTTTTATCTTTCATGGAGTGATACTCATTTCTTCTTATCCCCCTTTTTGCTTTCTTCTTCTGTCTCTCACACAGTTTGACCCTTATGTAACTGCTATTAATTATTATATTGCTTCCTGTGAGATTTCATCCATTGTCACAGTTTTAAGCATATCTAACCTACATGTACATGATTCCCAAATTCATGTACTTCAAGCTCTAAACTTTCTTCCATAATTAGGCTATATATTACCTTGGACGAACATTTCACAGTCCAAAATGAAACACCATTTTTACTCTAAATGAGCTCCTGTCTTATATTTTCTGCCTGATTTGGCAGGATCAATTGCTATGTCGTCACTATAGCTAAAAGACTAATTATTTATTAAATAGGAAATCCTTTCTCCATTGCTGGTTTTTGTCAGGTTTGTCAATTGGACCCCTTTCTTACACTTTATACAAAAATTAACTCAAGATGGATTAAAGACTTAAACATAAGACCTAAAACTATAAAAACTCTAGAAGAAAACCTAGGCAATACCATTCAGGACATAGACATGGCCAAAGACTTCATGACTAAAACACCAAAAGCAATGGCAACAAAAGCCAAAATTGACAAATGGGATTTAATTAAACTAAAGAGCTTCTGTACAGCAAGAGAAACTATCATTAGCGTGAACAGCCAACTACAGGATGGAAGAAAATTTTTGTAATCTATTCATCTGACAAAGGGCTAATATCTAGAATCTACAAGAAATTTAAACAAATTTACAAGAAAAAAACAACCCCATCAAAAAGTGGACAAAGGATATGAACATACACTTCTCAAAAGAAGACATTTATGCAGCCAACAAACATATGAAAAAAAGCTCATTAGCACCGGTCATTAGAGAAATGCAGATCAGAATCACAATGAGATACCATCTCACACCAGTTAGAATGGTGATCATTAAAAAGTCAGGAAACAACAGATGCTGGAGAGGATGTGGAGAAATAGGATCACTTTTACACTGTTGGTGGTAGTGTAAATTAGTTCAATCATTGTGGAAGACAGAGCAGCAATTCCTACAGGATCTAGAACCAGAAATACCATTTGTTCCAGCAAGCCTGTTACTGGGTATATACTCAAAGGATTATAAATCATTCTACTATAAAGACACATGCACATGTACGTTTATTGCAGTATTTGCTATTTACAATGGCAAAGACATGGAACCAACATAAATGCCCATCAATGATAGACTGGATAAAGAAAATGTGGCACATATACACCATGGAATACTATGCAGCCATAAAAAGGATGAGTTCATATCCTTTACAGGGACATGGATGAAGCTGGAAACCATCATTGTCAGCAAACTAACACAGGGACAGAAAACCAAACACCGCATGTTCTCATTCATAAGTGGGAGTTGAACAATGGGAACACAGGGACACAGGGAGGGGAGCATCACACACCAGGGTCTGTCAGTGGGTGTGGGGATAGAGGAGGGATAGCATTAGGAGAAATACCCAATGTAGATGACAGGTTGATGGGTGCAGCAAACCACCATGGCACATGTATACCTATGTAAGAAACCTGCACATTCTGTACATGTATCCCAGAACTTAAAGTATAATAACATAAAAGGAACTAATTCTTAACCTCTTTCAGTCTCTTTCATCTCTACACTCAAAACCTCTAAGTACTGCATTTCATCAATTTTAAATGCATATTTCTGCACATTTTAACAGCTCTGACATCAGGATGTATCATAACAAGCCACAGTCAATGTCTTGTTCTAGTTTGATTAGCAGACATTTTATTACCTATTTGTAACACAAAAGGACATATTGTGTCCTATGAGCTACTCCATGTACCTTACAACTGGTGGAATCTAGTACTTCATACATCTATCTCAATATCCCCCACTTCACTTCTATTCCTCTAATTCAAGAGTCCTTACACTGAAAATTATAGAATACTGGTAAAATAAATTAAAGCAGACACAAATAAATGGGAAGATATCCCATGTTCAGGAATTGGAAGAATTGATATTGTAAAAATGTCTATACCACCCAAAGCGATCTACAGATTAAATACAATTCCAATCAAAATTCTCATGGCATTCTTCACAAAAGTAGAAAAATTATCCTACAATTTTTATGGAAACCCAAACACTCTCAGATAGCCAAATCAATTTTGAACAAGAATCACAAAGCAGGAGCCATGACATTTCCTGATTTCAAGATATATTACAAAGCTAAACAACCAAAACAGTGTGGTACTGGCATTAAAACAGACATCTAAAATAAGGGAACAGAATATAGAGCCCAGAAATAAACTCACACATGTAGAGTCAACTGATTATTGACAGGGGTGCTAAGAATACACAATGCAGATAGAATAGTCTTCAATAAAAGTTGTTGAGCAAACTGGAAATTGATATGCAAAAGAATGAAGTTGGACTCTTATCTTACACCATACAAAAAGTCAACTAAACATAGAGTAGTAAACACTTAAAATGTAAGAGCTGAAACTGCAGAAATCCTAAAAGAACACACAGGGGGAAAATACCTGAATATTAAGTTTAGTAGATTATATCAAATTTAAAAGCTTCTGTATAGCGAAGAAAATAATCAACAAAATGAAATCACAACGTTGGAATGAGAAAATATATTTGGAAACTGAATATCAGACAAAGGGCTAATATTCACAATATATAAGGAGTTCCAACAATGCAACAGTAAAAACTAAGCAACGCACAAGAACCAAATAACCAGATTAGAAAATGGTAAAAGGACATGAATATATATGCAAAGGAAAAACAGACATTGGAAAGGTGCTCAATATCACTAATCATCAGGAAAATGTAAATAAAAACCACAATGAGATACCACCTCACACCTGTTAGGATGGCTTTAATCCCAACAAACACAAATGATAGATGCTGGTGAGGATGTGGATAAAAGGGAACCCTTAGACACTATTGGCAGCAATGTAAATTGGCATAGCTGCTATGGAAAACAGTAAGGCTCATGCAGTTTCCTCGCATGTGGTTGGTCTTCTCTTCCAAACTTCCATAAACACTCCTTCCCCCACTTCTTATGTACCTGCCCTGATGAGGTGATACCTAAACTAGGACCTGAAGGATGTTAATTAGATTAAGAGAATAGCAAATAATATTTACACAATCTGACATGTGCAAAAATCCTGTGGCAGGAAGGATCATAACAAATGACCAGTGTAAGGCTGAAGTAGAAGGAGAATGGGTAGGTGTAATAAGAGACTGGAAACTAATATTGGAACCACAGAATGCAAAACTTCAGGGATCATGTTATGGGGTTTTCCCCTTAACCTTAGGACAATAGAAAATCTTAGGAAAGTTTTAAATGCTGGGCACAGGAGGTCATATGGTGAGACAGGCATTTTTTAAAGTCCTTCTGTCTCAACTGGAGGGGAACTAGAGTGAACACAGAAGATCAATTATGTTTCTTGCACAAATTAGGGGAAACAACATGGTATATAGGAATAATACAGAACCTAGAGTTGAGCAGACTTGAGATCAATCCAGATCCCAGCATTTCTATAACATTGTGAGGATATGTAAGAATGTATAAAAAAGCTTGACAAACATTAGTTCTCTTCACCTCTTCCAAATTGGATTCTCCCCAACCAGGTGAGCAAAGAACTGTATGTTATACAGAAAGCACATTCATTTTCAAATTTTAAAATTCACCCCAAGGCTTATATTTTTATATTCTTAATATATTGTTTTTAACAGTTATATTATATCCTATCTTTATACTTTTTACTTAATATAAAAACTAAATTTGAGGCTTAAAACTTAATAAGTAGGTAGAGGTAAGCAGAGAAGATTACAATTTGGGCCAACCAGCATAAACTCTAACCCCTTAAACAATGCCTCCTTTTATGTACTGCACTTCATATGGGTATCAGAGTAGAACTGTGTAATGACAGCCCTAATAGCTACCAGTCATAAAGAAACAACAGAAGAACAAATGTTGAGACTTGAAAGTTGGGAGGATCAATAGCTAGATAGCATTTGTTATATGAGAGCTGAAATTAGATCTTCAAAGAAATACTGCCGAAAGCAAAATTAATTAGGTAATTTAGTATACTCAAAAAATAACTTATTTTAAGATTTGAGTCCCAACATACACTATATATTTCTGTCACTACTCATCTGGTTTAAAGGATTTATTCAATCTAAACTTTGTTTATCTTCTGGCTACTTTATAGTTCAGGATACCCTCTCTGGTATAATTTATATTAAATTTCCTCTTTTTTGAGGCTCTGTGTGAGTTTCAACTTCTGTTTAAGTTTCTTAAAATAAGATATTATTTATCTTTTTATCATTAGCCTCTAGAAAATCATGTCGAACATGGTGAATACTTACAGATATCAGTTAGCCAGGTAAACATGTCAATTAATTTGGAGGGTCTCTGTTTAAATACTATTCAAGTATTGCCTCTTCTGAGAGCCCTTTACTATCTACTTTTATCTTTCCCTTTTTTTCTCCATAGTGTGTATTGTTTTACGCATTTCTATTCTTTGTGTACTTATTTGTTGCCTGTCTCCCTGACCAGAACATGTGCTGCATGAGGCCAGGGACTTTGCATTTCTCACATCTATATCCCCCAGGGACTTGCACAGAATAGATGCTCAAATATATTTTTTAAATGAATAATCAACAGATTTAGTGTTTTCTCAGTGTTAACTTTTCATATTTATCAGTGCTTGAAAATATAACAGTATTATTCTAGGTAATTGACATTATCTCATTATTGTGATATATTGTTCAGGGCCCTCTAAGAAAAAAAATATATTTGTATATATAGTTTTTGTTGTTTTTTCTTCAACTTTTATTTTAACTTCAGGGATACATGTAGAGGATGTGCAGGTCTGTTAAATACATAAATGAGTGCCATGGTGGTTTGCTGCACAGACCAACCCATCACTTAAGTATTAAGCCCAGCACCCATTAGCTATTTTTCCTGATGCTCTCCCTCCCTCCACCTGATCCCCTCCTATAGGACCCAGTGTGTGTTCTTCCCCCACCATGTGTTTATTTGGTCTCGTTATTCTGCTCACACTTATAAGTGAGAACATGCAGTGTTTGGTTTTCTGTTCCTGCATTTGTTTGTTGATCATAATGGCTTCCAGCTCCATCCATGTTCCTGCAAAGGACATGATCTAATTCCGTTTTATGGCTGCATAGTAATCCATGGTGTATAGGTACTACCTTTCTTTATCCAGTCTATCATTGATGGATATTTAGGTTGATTTCATGTCCTTGCTATTGTGAATTGTGTGGCAATAAACAAACACATGCATGTATCTTTATAGTAGAATAATTTATATTCCTTTGGGTATATACCCAGTAATGAATGGGATTGCTGGGTCAAATGGTGTTTCTGCCTCTAGGTCTCTGAGGAACCACCACACTGTCTTCCACAATGGATGAACTAATTTACACTCTCACCAATGATATAAAAGTGTTCCTTTTTCTCAGCAACATCACCAGCATCTAGAGTTGTTTTTTGAATTTTTAATAATAGCTATTCTGACTGGCATGACATGGTATTTCACTGTGGTTTTGATTTGTATTTCTCTAATGATCAATGATTTTAAGCTTTTTTAAATATGTTTATTGGCTGAATGTATGTCTTCTTTTGAAAAGTGTCTGCTCATGTCCTCTGCTTGCTTTTTAATGGAGTTTTTTAATTTTTTTCTTGTAAATTTGTTTAAGTTCCTTGTAGACTCTGGATATTAGATCTTTGTCAGATGGACAGATTGCAAAAACTTTCTTCCATTCTGTAGATTGGCTGTTCACTCTGATGATAGTTTCTTTTGCTGTGGAAACAGTAAATGTATGTATGTATGTACATATATGTGTGTGTGTATGTATATATATCACACATATACATATACACACACATTCTGTTGGTTCCCCCTTCTCTCTCTCTCTCTCCATATATATATATATATATGGAAAGATTTAGATACATATTGCTATCTGTCTATCTAGAAACATTTACTTTAAGGAAATTATTTATGCATTTGTGGGGGACTGGAAAGTGTGAAATGTTCTGAACAGGCCCACAAGCTGCTATTCTGGCAATTCCTTCCTCTTCTAAGAATCTCAGTCTTTTGTCTTAAAGCCTTCAACTGACTGGATGAGGCTCACCCAGATTATGGAAAGTAATCTGCTTTACTCAAAATCTACTGATTTAAATATTAACCACATCTCATACATTCACAGAAACATATAGCGTGGTGTTTGACCAAATAGCAGAGCACTATAGCCTAGCTAAGTTGACACATAAAATTAACCATCACATGGGAGAAGAAACCTAATACCTAAATCTTGTTTCTGTCCCCTGGATTGCCAACAGGGAGCCTTAAATCTGCTTGCACAGCTGCTGCCAGCAGAGGGCACCATGTGGCACAGGTTTTGAGGGGCTGGAGGCTGTGCTCTACAGTGGTCTGCAGCCCAACAGCCCCTACACCACCTGGGACCTTGTCAGCAGTGCAGAATCTCAGGCCCCACTCTAGATCAAGTGAATTAGAAACTGCATGTTAACAAGGTCGCCACGGCATTCCTATGCATATTAAGCAACTGCAATGTTCTTCACAGGAAATTCCAGACAAAGAAATCTATCTTAATGTTCCACACACTCCAGTTTGCATTATGGACCACCACATAACTTGTTTGAGGGAAGAAAAGATACTCGTGCTGGTTGGCCGTTCTGCCTTTCCTTATTTAGAGAGAACACTTTGGGCTCAATGAGGATCAGCACCATGTCAGAGGCTTGAGAAGTAGGCCTAGTCTTCACTTCATGATAAGCCTTCAAGGAAGAGGCAGCATGGTAGAAGGCAGACTGTGTTGCCTGTTGGAAGACAGACAGGTTCTTGATGTGAGTGCAACAGTTTCTGGCCACTGTGACCTTGAAAAGGTGTTTTTCCTTTGGATGTAGTTTCCTTATCTATATATTGGGACATTTGGTTTAGCTCATAATCTTTAAACTGTCTTCAAGTCCCAATATTCTGCTATTAAATGAAATGGTATATAGGAAAAAATCTGTGAAAATGCATGGTAAGACGTAAAGTAATGATGAAGAGGACAACTGAATTTAGCATGGAAGAGGTAGCTTTTACCATACGGTATTATAGAATCACTGGTGTGCTTTATTGAATGAGAAGAATTTCAAAATCCCACAAAATGTTTTCTTGTAAGATTTAACAAAGTCTGAAATTTTATTTTTGAATTAAGAAAAAGTCGGTTTTAAAAAATATATATACATTGATGAAGAGACTTTTTTGAGAGATAATTTTTGCCTGAGTACAGATGGAGAGAATACAAACACACCAAATGAGATGGAAGAAGAATGGGAGTTTTTGGAGGAAATAAAAGTGGCTGAAAATTAGATTTATGGGGCCCAACCCTAAATCATAACTGGCCTACAGCAATCCACGCATATAGTTTCATATATATATCTATATATATAAAAGAAGCTGCCAATCCAGTTTTGGGTTGAGTGGTTTGGGATGTGCCGCAATATGTGATTATGACGTATGATGAGCAAGCTCTCATCTTTAGAGTCTCAGAATTAACTAAATCCTAATCCTTACATGACTTTAGGTCTGACTGTGATTGGAAACACTAGGATCTTAGATTGAGTTATTCTATTTAAATCTAACAGAATAAAGCTTCTAAGAAGGAACTGTACTAAAGATTCGACAGGTCATGAGATGAGATGGTGTAATTCATACATTCACTCAGGTGCATTGACTCCAGTGTGGGATTTCTTACTTTTTGTCACCAACCACATTTATTCAATTAGCAAATTCCTCTTCTTCAAAATTGACCTTAAGTGTCTTCATGTTCCTCTATGTACAGGTCTATCATTAATGAGTAGCCAGGATGCCATCATCTCTGACCTGAGTGACAATAACATCCAAGCCAGCCTCTCTATGCTCATTCCTGCTGCTCTGCAGTCCACTTCCACAGAGCAGTCAGCTGAATCTCCTTATAGGTAAAACTGTATCACACCTCTCCATTTTTAAATTTTCTCTCAGAATTATAACAAAATTTGTTTCTGTGACCAATCCTGTCTCTAACATCACATTTCAATTTCCTGATCTTTCAACTTTTTTTCCGACATATCAACCTCTGCCATTTGCCACGTACCATATTCTTCTGTGCCCAGGAGTCTCCCCTTATGTAGATATCTGCCCAAAACATCATTTGCTGTTCTCCATATGGTGGGCTACTTCTCACCCTCCAGTCTCAGAGAGGCCTCCTGAGCCATCTGAGTCCAATTGTGAGAGTAGGCACCCAGTAGTTCAAACAGGGGAAGCTTAATGTAAGTAACTATTAACTATGACAAAATAATTTTAAGCTGAAAGGAAACCCCCTATAGCACCTTAAGGCTGAGGAAAAGTACTCAAAACAGGAAAGGCCTGAAAGTGATTCAGAGCTCATTGAAGGACATGTGGTTTAGCCACAAGACAAAAAATTTACTGGTATAACTAGACAACAGCTGGTGTCGCATTGTCAGCTGAACAATTGGCAACCCTGCAGAGTATAGAAGAGGGAGAAGGTGATCAGCAGTAGGTGGCTGAGCATGTAATAGGCATTCAGCAGCCAGCAGCAATAGATAGTCTTCAGAGGCTGCTGGCAATGGGGATTTGAGAGAGTGTTTGCAGAAGGACTGACTTGTAGGTGTGTGACACTCTGAGCCAAAGACACTTGCATATGCAAATTTCCTGGTCTGCATATGCCCTCACACTCCCACCACCAGCCACCTCACCCTCTCCTGCCAGCCCCACTGGAAATTAGAGAAAATCTCTTCCTTCTGCAGTGTCCTCTCAGCACTGTTTGCTGAGAAAGTGTAACAGCATGCTCACTTTAAAGAACAAATGCTTAAAGACATTCTTTTTATTTATCACAGAACATATATTGAATGGTGCAGTCAGAGCTAAGAAGTGATAAATTGATAACTGACACACTGTCTTTATGCTCCAAACTTAGGTAGCCTGCAAGCTTAATCCATTATTCTTTCTCCCATCTTTCAATCTCTTCAGTAGCACTTATAAATTTCTCTTTAATTTTATTTAGTTACTTTTATTTCTTTACCTCTCTAATCAGAATTAAGTATTCCTAGGAATTCATAGTATTCCTAAAGCCATTAAAGGTGGTTAAATTTTTTTTTTGAATGAATTTCTAGAATTAGCCCTGAAGGAACACTCTCTTTTAGACTAGCACGGAGATGTTTTCATCTCCAAGTTTGATCTGAAGATAGAAGAGAGAGGAGAAATAAAGAGAAATAAGATGAACTTCACAGCCATGCATCAATTTATTGTTTCTAACATAAAAAAAAAAGAAAAAGTATCTCTTTGTAATATTTGTAGTTTTGGATACTTTTAACTTCTCAGTAAAGTGCTGCTAGTCCAATTCAAGTCTTGTACTGATTCTTCATTGACTTATGAGTATGATCCCTTTGTTTTGAGCCATATGGAAACTATATATTGCCATCTGAAGTCAGATTTAGCCCTGAAGATCTGCAAAGTACTTTACGATTTCATCTTCATTTGCCAAGAGTTATGCCATAGGAAATATTGTGCTTTAAGCCGTCGAATAATCTATTATTAGGATTTGCACTCACCATCCCACATGTCTTAAGTGAATGGTTAGACAACTATTTAATTCCAAATTTCCTCAGCATATTCCCTTATTTATTTGGTTGTCTTTGAAGTATAATTGCAATATTTTCCTTTCTATGCACTCATTTCAGTCATGAAAACTATAAATCAGCAATGTTTTTGTATTGCGTATTCATATGTACTGAGACTGCCATTTTCTCAAAGTACACAGTTTACAAAAGCCAGGAATGCATGCAAACTATTTAACAAGGAAAGAGACTATTATGATTTTCAATCAACTGGCTGGATTCTTCGTTCTCTAAACACATTCAGTGACTTTTTTCAAGAAAATTTTCCCACCCAAATTAGGGTAAGACCTATGAATGCATAAAACAGGGAATGGGCATGGCAGGAGGAGCCAGATTTATGTTCGTTTCAGGGAAAGCCTTTCTGAGTGACATTGAAACTTAGACCTAAAGTTTGAGAAGGCGTCAGTCAAGAAATAAGAAAACAGAAAAGTGTTTTAGATAGAGGAGAACATGCCTAAAGATGCTGAGGGAAGGAGTCTGGCATTTCCTAGGAGCTGAAAGAAGGAGGTGTAGGTGAAAAACAGCAAACATAAGGGATGGAAGAGACAGGGCTAGCAGGAGATGAGACTAGGCAGGAGACAGGTCCGTCAGTGCTTGAGAGGTCATGTTAGGAGGCTTGGAGTTTACTTTAGTTGCCCTGGTTAGCCACTGGAAGTGTTAGGCAGGAAGTGACATAATCCTATTTGCTTTATAAGAATCTCACTATATTTACTCATATTCTAAAAAGATAAAAATATGTAAATGAATTTGCTTTGATCTTTCATCATGATTTACATGCTAATAATTTCTGTTAGACATCAATAACTTTTGATAACTAAAATTTCTTCTTTAATTTTTAGTGAAGATCTTTTAGTGAAAGCAATGCCTGTAAACAGCAAGGGAAAATAAGGAAGAAAGTTATATTGGCACAGCCTACATCTTAGACAAAACCGTCTATACTATGATCGTAGCGCCTATACAAGTCTAGCCAGTTTCTATGTATTTCCAGATTTCTGTTTTTTGTTAATGTTTTAATATAATAATTTTCCTGTATTTAAATAATTTTTCTTTTAACTAACACACTGCACAGTAATTTATTATATGGTTAGATTATACATTACTGGACATTTATGTTATTTTTTTAAAAATATTTTGATGAAAATTATTTAGTGAGGGCTTATTTATATATAAAGATTTGACTATACATTGCTAATTATTTTATTGGCATAGATTCTTAAAAGTGCAATTATTGGGTCAAATACCACAGACTTTTAAAGACTTCGTTACACTGTGTTTGGGCATGCTTGTCATACTATCCCAATGCATGCCTTTCACATTATATCTATTTCAAAGCTTTAAAATTAGAAGGTGGCTTTTGGTGTCTTCTAGGTTTTTTCCTTTTTTATTGTTGTTTTAATTTTTATTTCTTCATTACTTTTAATCTAAAAATTTTGTTAGTGATTTGTACACCCTCATGCCCTTTGATCATTCCTGTAAGGGGGCTTTACACTTTATTTGTTGATTTGCAAGTTTGTGATAATTATTTTCTGTTTTTTTCTTTTTTTCTTGATGGAGTCTTGCTCTGTCACAAGGCTGGAGTGCATGGAGTGCAGTGGAGTGATCTCGGCTCACTGCAACCTCCACCTCCCAGGTTCAAGTGATTCCTCTGCCTCAGCCTCCAGAGTAGCTGGAATTACAGGCACATGCAACCACATCCAGCTAATTTTTTGTATTTTTGGAGAGATGGGGTTTCACCATCAACATGTTAGCCAGGATGGTCTCCACTTCCTGACCTCCTTATCCGTCCACCTCAGCTTCCCAAAGTGCTGGGATTGAGGGAATGTGTTCTCTTTCCAGGTCCACAAGGAGGCGTAGTTTTAAGGACAAGAACTTCCCAGCACAATGCCCCCTCCCATCTCTCTCCATCCAGGAGATTTAATGGTCTCTGTTTTAATTTTCCCGGGCGCGGGAACAATCAAAAAGTCAATTACTCCAGCGGAAGTTCTTAGGAACTCCTTTCATTGGTTAGAGGTTTTGGAGAAGTTGGGGGTTCCTTCCAGGTTAAAAGTCCCCTCTTCCACACCCCTTTGGACTCCACGTTTGGATCCCCCTTCCACACACATCTCTCTCTCTCGTGTGGAAATTCTCTCTTCTCCTTTTTTTTTCTTTCTCTACCTAAATAAAATCACTTTTCTGCAACACTGTTTGGGGTACAGTATTTACTTTGTGAGCACACCTGGTCCCCTCTCTCATTCTTGAGAGATCAGTAGACCAAGAACCTTGGAGAAACGTCCTCTCTGGAGAGCTAAAGGCCCCCCTGAACCCCTGAACCCCAACAAGATTACAGGCGTGAGCCACCACGCCCAGCTAACTATTTTCAAGTTCTTCTTTGGCTTGTTAATACTGCTTGTATGGTTTTGTAATTTGCAGATATATATTCTATATTTGAATGAAATTAGATCTAGCATTCTCTTTTATGGTCATTGCTGTAAAGTCTAGAAAGTTTTTCTCCATCAAAATATTCAATGAGTTTTCATGTATATTTTCTTGATTTTTTTAAACTATGCAATTTAGACATAATATTAGAATAATGTGTGATATGATGATTCATAATGGCTATCAGCACAAAGATGTTTTATCTGCACTCAACCAGTCATATTTTATGATGTCACCAAAATGTGAATACATTTTGTCTATGGGTTCCTGGAAATATGGTACGCTGGTGAACCCATAAGAGCCAGTGGTTATTCTGTAAGTTAGCACATAGTCCCTTGGCAAAGACATCCAGACAAAAGTGAGGGAGCAAGATCTCAAAGTGCAAAAGGGTAATAAAAGAACAAGACCTGCAGAACAGAGCCTTGGCCAATACTTAACAGGAGTGGATCAAGACATGAGGTCAACGAAAGATATAAAAAAGAATTAGCAAGAAGAATAAAAATCAAGAGAATTTTTTGTCATAATACAAAGAGATCTTTTTTTTTTTTTTTTTTTTTTTTTTTTTTTTTTTTTTTTTTTTTTTTTTTTTTCCCCCCCCCCCCCCCCCCCCCCCCCCCCCCCCCCCCCCATCTTTTCTTTTTTTGTTTTTTTCTTATTTCAATATATCAATTTATCCCATTTTCCTATTACTTTCAGTATATAAAAGTATATAAGGTATTAACTTATCCCCCCAAACCATTATTGTTTTTTTTGTGGCTGTTGGCTCTTTGTTTCTTCTTGCCGTTTGTTTCTTTTCTTAGTCTTTTCGCTTGGAATTTTCAAGTAAGAGCATGTAATCAACAGAGTCAAGTTGATGGTCATGGATGGTGTGCTTATTATATAATTAAAGAAGAGAAATATCTGCCTTCATGGTGAAATATACTTAAAAAGTGATCATATTTGTATTTTAAAAGGTTGTATTTCATGTCCTTTTAAATAAAATATTTAAGCTGACTTTCAATATTGGGAAGAATTAGTGTGGAAGGTAGGAATTTGAGTGGTGTTTCAAGGGAGATATGATGTATCCAAATGGGTATGTATCCTCAGAATAGAGATTAAGATGAACACAGAACTAAACATGTTCTGTCACTGGACTATAATTTTAATTTACACCCCCTTGAAATGGTCCATGAAAGAGGGACATGAAGTACAGACTTCAAATATATTACACGTGAACATTTATACATGTATATTTATTCATTTATTAAGACAATAAATAACTTTTTTCTTTCTTTTTTTAAATTATATTTTAAGTTCTAGGATACACATGCAGAACATGTAGGTTTGTTACATACTTATACATGTGCCATGGTGGTTTGTTGTACCCATCATCCCATCATCTACATTAGCTATTTCTCCTAATGCTATCCCTCCCCTAGCCCCCCACCACCTGCCGGGCCCCAGTGTTTGGTGTTCCCTCACTGTGCCTATATGTTCGCATTGTTCAACACCCACTTATGAGTGAGAACATGCAGTGTTTGGGTTTCTGTTCCTGTGTTCGTTTGCTGAGAATGATAGTTCCCAGCCTCGTCTATGTCCCTGAAAAGGACATGAACTCATTCTTTTTATGGCTGCATAGTATTCCATGGTGTATATGTGCCACACTTTCTTTATCCAGTCTAACATGATGAGCCTTTGGGTTGGTCCCATATCTTTGCTATTGCAAATAGAATATACTGCAATAAACATATGTATGCATGTGACTTTATAGTAAAATGATTTATAATCCTTTGGGTATATACCCAGTAATGGGATTGCTGAATCAAATGGTATTTCTGGTTTTAGAAACTTGAGGAATTGCCACACTGTCTTCCACAATGGTTGAATTAATTTACACACTCACCAACAGTGTAAAAGCATTCCTATTTCTCCACATTCTCTCCAGCATCTGTTGTTTCCTGACTTTTTAATGATCCCCATTCTAAATGGCAGGAAATAGTATCTCATTGTGGTTTTGATTTGCATTTCTCTAATGACCAGTGATGATGAGCTTTTTTCATGTGTTTGTTGTCTGCATAAATGTCTTCTTTTGAGAAGTGTATGTTCATATCCTTCATCCACTTTTTGTTGGGGTTGTTTTTCTCTTGTAAATTTGTTTAAATTTCTTGTAGATTCTGGATGTTAGCCTTTTGTCAGAAGGATAGATTGCAAAAATTTTCTCCCATCTATAGGTTGCCTGTTCACTCTGATGATAGCTTTTTTACTGTGAAGAAGCTCTTCAATTTAATTACAACTCATTTGTCAATTTTGGCTTTTGTTGCCAATGCTTTTGGTGTTTTTGTCATGACGGCTTTGCCGATGCCTATGTCCTGAATGGTATTACCTCAGTTTTCTTCTATGTTTTTTATGAATTTCGATCTTACAGTTAAAACTTTAATCCATCCTGAGTTAATTTTTGTATAAAGTGTAACAAAGGGGTCCAGTTTCAGTTTTCTCCATATGGCTAGCCAGTTTTCCCAACATCATTTATTAAATAGGGAATTTTTCACCATTGCTTGTTTTTGTCAGGTTTGTCAAAAATGAGATGGTTGTAGGTATGTGGCATTATTTCTGAGGCCTCTGTTCTGTTTCAAGTCTCTATAAATTTGTTTTGATACCAGTACCATGCATTTGGCCACCGTAGCTTTGTAGTATAGTTTAAAGTCAGGTAGCATGATGATTCTGGCTTTGTTCTTTTGGCTTAGGATTTTCTTGGCTCTAAGGGCTCTTTTTTGGTTCCATACAAAATTTAAAGTAGTTTCTCTAATTCTGTGAAGAAAGTCAATGGTAGCTTGGTGGGAATAGCATTGAATCTATAAATTACTTTGGGAAGTGTGGTCATTTTCATAATATTGATTATTCCTATCCCTGAGCATGGAATGTTTTTCCATTTGTTTGTGTCTTCTCTTATTTCCTTGAGCAGTGGTTTGTAATTCTCCTTGAAGAGGTCCTTCACATCCCTTGTAAGTTGTATTCCTAGGTATTTTACTCTCTTTGTCACAATTGTAAATAAGAGTTCACTCATGATTTGGCTCTCTGTTTATTATTTATGTATTGGAATGCTTGTCATTTTTTGCACATTGATTTTGTATCCTAAGACTGCTGAAGTTGCTTATCAGCTTAAGGAGATTTTGAGCTGAGACGATGGGGTTTACTAAATATACAATCATGTCATCCACAAACAGAGACAATTTGACTTCCTCGCTTTCTATTTGAATATCCTTTATTTATTTCTCTTGCCTGATTGCCATGGCCAGAACTTCCAATACTATGTTGAATAGGAGTGGTGAGAGAGGGCATTCTTGTTTTGTGTCAGTTTTCAAAGGGAATTCTTCCAGCTTTTGCCCATTCAGTATGATGTTGGCTGTGGGTTTGTCATGAATAGCTCTTATTATTTTAAGATATGTTCCATCAATAACTAGTTTATTGAGTGATTTTAGCATGTAGGGGTGTTGAATTTTATCAAAGGCATTTTCTGCCATCTATCGAGATAATCAAGTCATTCTGTTTATGTGATAAATTACATTTATTGATTTGTGTATGTTGAACCAGACTTGTATCCCAGGGATGAAGACAACTTGAGTGTGGGGGAAAAGCTTTTTAATGTGATGCTGGATTTGGTTTGCCAGTATTTCATTGAGGATTTTTGCATCAACGTTCCTCAGGGTATTGACCTGAAATATTTTTTTGTTGTCTTTCTGCCAGGTTTTGGTATCAGGATGATGCTGGTCTCATAAAATGAGTTAGGGATAAGTCCCTTTTTTTCTATTGTTTGGAGTAGTTTCAGAAGAAATGGTACCAGCTCCTCTTTGGTCCTCTGGTAGGATTGGCTGCGAATCTATCTGATCCTGGGCTTCTTTTGATTGTTAGCCTATTAGTTACTGCTTCAATTTTAGAACTTGTTATTGGTCTCTTCAGAGATTTGACTTCTTCCTGGTTTAGTCTTGGAAGGGTGTATGTGTCCAGATATTTATCCATTTTCTCTAGCTTATTTGCACAGAGGTATTTATGGTATTCTCTGGTGGTAGTTTGTATTTATGTAGGATTAGTGGTGCTATTCCCTTTATCATTTTTTATTGTGTCTATTTGATTCTTCTCTCTTTTCTTCTTTATTAGTCTGGCTAGTGGTCTATCTATTTTGTTAATCTTTTCAAAAAACCAGCTCCTGTATTCATTGATTTTTTTGAAGGGTTTTTTATATCTCTAGCTCCTTCAGTTCTGCTCTGATCTTAGTTATTTCTTGTCTTCTGCTAGCTTTCAAATTTGCTTCTCTAGTTATTTTAATTGTGATGTTAGGGTGTCGATTTTAGATCTTTCCTGCATTCTCCTGTGGGCACTTAGTGGTATAAATTTCCCTCTAAACACCACTTTAGCTGTATCCCAGAGATTCTGGTATGTTGTGTTTTTGTTCTCATTGGTTTCAAATAACTTATTTATTTCTGCCTTAATTTTATTATTTACCCAGTAGTCATTCTGGAGCAGGTTGTTCAGTTTTCACATAGGTGTGTGGTTTTGAGTGAGTTTCATAATCCTGAGTTCTAACTTGATTGCACCGAGGTCTGAGAGGCTTTTTGTTATGATTTCCATTCTTTTGCATTTGCTGAGGAGTGTTTTACTTCCAATTACGTGGTCAATTTTAGAATAAGTGCTATGTGGTGCTGAGAATAATGTATTTTCTGTTGATTTGGTGTAGAGAGTTCTTTAGATGTCTATTAGGTCCACTTGGTCCAGAGCTGAGTTCAAGTCCTTGTTACGTTTTTAATTTTCTGTCTCATGGATATGTCTAATATTGACAGTGGGGCATTAAAGTCTCCCACTATTACTGTGTGGAAGTCTAAGTCTCTTTGTAGGTCTCTAAGAATGTGCTTTATGAATTTGGGTGCTCCTGTATTGGGAACACATATATTTAGGATAGTTAGCTATTTTTGTTGCATTGATCTCTTTACCATCATGTAATGCCCTTCTTCATCTTTTTGATGTTTGTTGGTAGAAAGTCTGTTTTATCAGAGACTAGGATTGCAACCACTGCTATTTTTTGCTTTCCATTTTCTTGGTAAATATTCCTCCATCCCTTTAATCTCTTTATTTTGAGCCTATGTGTGTCTTTGCATGTGAGATGGATCTCCCAAATACAGCACACCTATGGAACTTGACTCTTTATCCAATTTGCCAGTCCGTGCTTTTTAATTGAAGCATTTAGCCCATTTACATTTAAGGCTAATATTGTTATGTGCAAATCTGATCCTGTCATTATGATGCTAGCTGGTTATTTTGCCCATTAGTTGATGTAGCTTCTTCATAGTGTCGATGGTCTTCACATTGTGGATTATTATTGCAGTGGCTGGTACCAGTTTTAACTTTCCATATTTAGTGTTTCCTTCAGGAGCTCTTGTAAGGCAAGCCTGAAGGTTACAATATCCCTCAGCATTTGCTTCTCTGCAAAGGATTTTATTTTTCCTTCACTTAAGAAGTTTAGTTTGTCTGGGTATGAAATTCTGGGTTGAAAATTCTTTTCTTTAAGGATGTTGAATATCGGCCCTCACGCTCTTCTAGCTTTCAGGGTTTTTGCAGAGAGATCTGTTGTTAGTCTGATGGGCTTCCCTTTGTGGGTAACCCAACCTTTCTCTCTGGCTGCCCTTAACATTTTCTCTTTCATTTCAACCTTGGTGAATCTGATGATTATGTGTCTTGGGTTGCTCTTCTCGAGGAGTGTCTTGTGGTGTTCTTTGTATTTCCTGAATTTGAATGCTGTCCTGTTTTGCAGTGTTGGGGAAGTTCTCCTGCACAATATCCTGAAGCGTGTTTTCCAGCTTGGTTCCATTCTCCTCGTCACTTTCAGATACATCAATAAAACATAGGTTTGGTCTTTTTACATTGTCTCATATTTCTTAGAGCCATTGTTTGCTCCTTTTCATTCTTTTTTTCTAATCTTATCTTCACACTTTATTTCATTAAGTTAATCTTTAATCTCTGATGCCATTTCTTCTGCTTGATTGGTTCAGTTGTTGATACTTGTATATGCTTCACGAAGTTCTCATACTGTGTTTTTCAGCTCCATCAGATCATTTATGTTCTTCTCTAAACTGGTTATTCTAGCTAGCAATTCCTCTGACCTTTTATTGACATTCTTAGCTTCCTGGCATTGGGTTAGAACATGCTCCTTTAGCTTGGAGGAGTTTATTACCCACCTTCCGAAGCCTTCTTCTGTTAATTCATCAAATCCCTTCTCCATCCAGTTTTGTTCCCTTGCTAGCAATGAGTTGTGATCCTTTGGACGAGAAGAGGCATCCTGGTTTTGGCATTTTCAGCCTTTTTGTCCTAGTTTTTCATCATCTTTGTGGATTTACCTAACTTTGGTCTTTGGTGTTGGTGACATTCAGATGGAGATTTTACTTTGCTGTCCTTTTTTTTTTTTTTTTTTTTTTTTTGATGTTGATGCTATTGGTTTCTGTTTGTTAATTTTCCTTGTAACAGTCATTTCCCTCTTCTGCAGATCTGTTGGAGTTTGCTGGGGGTTCACTCCAGACCATGTTTGCCTGGGTATCATCAGCAGAAGCTGCAGAAATGCAAAGATTGCTGCCTGCACCTTCCTCTGCAAACTTCATCCCAGAGGGGCACCCACCAGATACCAGACAGAGGTCTCCTATATGAGGTGTCTGTCGATTCTTGCTGTGAGGTATCTCCTCATCAGGAGGCTCAGGAGTCAGGGACCCACTTGAGGAGGCCGTCTGTCCCCTATCCCTTAGCAGAGATACTGTGCTGGGAGATCCTCTGCTCTCTTCAGAGCTGGTAGGCAGGAATGTTTCAGTCTGCTGAAGCTGTGCCCACAGCTACCACTTCCCTAGATGCTCTGTCCCAGGTAGATGGGAGTTTTATCTATAAGCCCCTCACTGGGGCTGCTGCCTTTCTTTTAGAGATGCGCTGCCCAGAGTGGAGGAATCTATTGAGGCAGTCTGGCTACATTGGCTTTGTAGTGCTGAGGAGGGCTCTGCCCAGTGTGACCTTCCTGGTGGCTTTGTTTACACTGTGATGGGAAAACTGCCTACCCAAGCCTCAGTAATGGCAGCTGCCCCTCCACCCACCAAGCTCTATCATCCCAGGTTGACTTCAGACTGTGCTGGCAGTGAGAATATCAAGCCAGTGGATCTCAGCTTGCTGGGCTCCATGGGGGTGGGATCTGCTGAGCAAGACCACTTGGTTTCCTGGCTTCAGCCCCCTTTCCAGGCAAGTGAATCATTCTTTCTCACTGGAATTCCAGGTGCTACTCAGTTGGAAATGCAGAAATCACCTGCCTTCTATGTTAGTCTCACTCGGAGCTGCAGACTGGAGCTGTTCTTATTCAGCCATCTTGCCTGGAATCACAATAAAGAATTTTAAAAATGAAGTGAAAAGCAGTCATCACTATTTTGGTTTTGTTTTGTTTTAGGAGTAACTGACTACTGAACAATACTGCATGTTTCTGAGGTTTCTCTGTTATTCTTGTAGTTTGCTACCCCTGCATCCTCCCTGGGACAAGAAATTCATTTTCTTTATTATATTGTGTTATGCCAAGAATATTGCTGTTGTTCAGTGAATATAAAATAATCCTTATAGTAACAATTTTTCTGGCATCCTAAACAAGGCTGATCCATGGCAATGGAACTATGCAAAGAAAAGAATAAAGTCGAAGCACTTGTAGAACTTTTTACTTATTGATATCAGACATCTGTTATTTTATTAATCCTCACAGTGTCTTTTAAAGGTTTTGTTATTTTTATCTACAATCCAGGGAGAAGAAACTGAGGTACAGAGGGAGAAAACAATTGTTTCCTAGTTGAATAATGAATTAGATGAGAATCCAGTATCCACAAGTTATTGGACCCTGGAAACATATTAATTTCATGTTTTATTAGCTATTCTCACATACATAAGAGATCTTTCAAATGAAAAGAAAATATAATCAAGAATATAAAAAATGTATTTTTTCAAAGAGCTATCAATTTCAATTAAAAATCCTTACATGAAATGCCTTAATGTAGCTTTTTCTCAGTACCAAAAAAAAGTAAAGAAAAATTTAGTAGTCTTAGAACAAGAGATAAGATGGTCCTGGGATAATTCCAGTACCTTTTATTTATCTACAGGAAATTATCTGCTTTGTGAATATTCATGACTAATTTTGAATCTTAGAGCTGTATTGCCCCACTGCCTGGTTAGTTTTGAGGCCCTTTCCTCCCACTACCCAGCTGGTGTGTGCTCAGGGAAGACAAACTCTTGTAATACTAATCCAAGCAAAACACAATTAGGAAAGTAAATGTGTTGGGAAAATAACAATATCATGGATTATAAAGCCAAATAAGAAATATTTGAATGTCACCTACCCTTTGAAGTATCCAACTATGTGATGGTAAGTAATTGAATTGGGCCAGTCATATCACAAAGAGATCTTTAATCTGTAAGAGTGACCCCCTCCTTGTTTTTTGTCTGTTGCTTAGAATAATTGAGTTGGAGAGTTTGACTGTGGCAGAAAAGTAGCTGCAAGCCTGATTTCTTTGCAATGGCCTGCAGATCATTCCAGAAAAAAACTGAACCATCTACCAGGAAAAGCTATGGCCATAACTTAAAAATCACATTTATCTTCCATGTTGAAAATACTTAGACCTAAAGATGTCCTTATAACTATATCTGAAAGGCTGTTGAGCCCCCATCCTTATCAGCATTAATATCTTTCAATGCATGCACATGTACAGTCCATCCACCAGGCATGAAGTAAATATAAAATTGGCCTTCTTCAGAAAAGAAGGAAGACCCGGATTTGAATTATTTTCTCCATGTTTACATAATGTGGTAAATTTCATGATTAATACAATTACAATAGGGTTCGGAGTTTAATTTTTAGCAATGAGCATGTTTGTTTTTCTAATTTCTAAAAAGCATTTTTCATATTGGTTTAATATTGGTTTTTAATACTTTTTAATATTGGTTTAATAAAGTTTAATATTACATAAACTTTTGAAAGGCAGGATGATTAAATAGCACTTCTCGGATAGAATAGAGATATATGTCTGTAGCTTCAGTAAGTTAGCTAGTATACATAAATATTATTATTCTTACAAAGAAATCAAATTCTAACACATTCATGAATATCATGTCCATTTCCATATGACAGAGAGCTTTCGGCAGAGTTGCATCCAAATGATTCAGCTCCTTACAAATTAATGACTTGCACGTACAGGTGTTTGGATAAAATACAAATTTCCATAAGGTTTCCATTATGCAAGAGTACCAATATTAAAAATGCTTTTTAGAAATTAGGAAAACAAACATGCTTATTGCTAAAAATTAAACTCTGAACCCTATTGTAATTGTATTAATCATGAAATTTACCACATTATTTTTGTAAATAAATTGATTCAGATGAATACTTAAAATTTCATCAATAATTTTAGAATATATTTAAATAAGTAATCACTCTTTATATTACAGCTTTTCTTTTACAAACGAGGTACGCACTATCACTTAGTGTTTGTATTTAAGTTAATGTTTATTTACAAATTACTAGGGCCTGTCACAAGTATTAAATTTTATTAAAGTCACATTTATTAAATGACTCTCGTAATGAAAATAATTTGAATTAAAGCATGAACTGTACTTTATATAGTTTTTTCTTCATTTTCAACAACATGCCTAGAAAGTAACATAATTTAAGAAATTGATGTTCTTCTGCAGAATAATAACCATTCTCATTTCGACCTATTGAACTAGCTTTATGTTTACAAAAAATAAGTAAATGTTGATCAGAATGTGCCATCTTCTGAGGTTTTCTAATCACCAGCCTTACCAATCCAGGCCATTTCTTTGCCAACTGTACATAAACATACTTAACTAATGAGTTATGAACCTTCTCATTCTGCACTAAACTTTCCTAAGAACTACTCCAAATCTCTTCTCATGTTTTCATAGATGTACCTTTTCCTTGTTCTATCTCAGTCTTTTGTTTTTTATTTTTTTGGGGTTGCTCGAGGAAACCATATGGTATTTTTAAAAATTCAAATTAATAATAAAAACTATGTCAATATCTCACCAAGTTTATGGAGGTATGCCCACGTTACTTACATCAATTAGAAATCTTCTGTTTTAATTGTAATTTTTAACAGGAAAATTTTCTTTCTTGCTAAGTGCTCCACAAAATTTCATGTCATCTTTAACAGCATTGAAGCATAGAAAGTAAAAACTGGAAAGAACAAAAGATATCAAATTTAACCCTGCTTATTTATATATGTGTCAACAGAGGCCCAGAAAAATGAAGAACTATGCATAAAATCAAACAGCTAATTAGTATTAGACTGGCATGCTGTATATATATATATATGTAGATTTTAAAAATATTTCTTATATCGTTAGTCTTTAAAGTCATTTTTTTTTTTTTTTTTTTTTATATACACAGGCATAGATGCATATAAGCATTTCATTAACTTTGCCAATCAAAAATGACTATTGTCTCTATATGATATTGTCACAGATGTATCCTGGTACAGAAAGAGGCAATTAATGGAAAAGCTGGTAAAATTTAAATGAAGTCTGGAGGTTAGTTAATACTTATATATCAAGGTTCATTTCTTAGTTTTGGCAACTGTATTATGATAATGTAAGATGTTAACATTCAGGAAAACTGGGTTAAAATATACAGGAACCCCATAATTTTTACAATTTCTCTGGAAAGCTAAAATTATTTCAAAATAAAAATCATATTAAAGTAGTCACTTATGATAGTTCAGGATTATAAATAAGGCCATTTACTTTAGATATCTAAAAAGAAAAAAAAAGAAAAAGATGTGAATTTTCTTTATGCACAAACTACCCTTTCATCGTAAGCTGCAATTCTGTTATGTGCCTTATAGATAGCATAAATTACGTTCCTCAGGAAAACCAATCAGAACAGAGAATTACCTACAGGAGGATTACTGGGAAGAGCTCTTGAGAATAACATATATTAGGTAGAAGGGGAAATAGAATTTCCCAAGAGAAGAGTTAAAATGTAGTGAAGGTGTAACAGAGGCCCCCAACACATCTGATGGATATAGCAGTTCAAAGATGTTCCAAACAGAGGCAAAAAGAGGCAAGAGTTTTGTACCCACCACACCCACAAGTCTTTGGAAATGGGCTATCCCAGGAAAGGGGCAGACTTTGAGCAGGCAGCTCTCTTCAGTCGAGGGCAAATACTGGGGAGAGATTCATCTGTGAGCTCTCAGCAGCAACTCCCCTGCAGCTGGAGGAGTGAGCTCCTTGGTTTTAAAGAAGGGATTTATGTGTTGTGCCACAGCATTCACCAAAGTGAAGCTAACTCTTGAGCACAGTGACTGGTCATAGAATGAATGTAAAATTAGACAAATGTGGCAATTTTATTAGGCACAGGTTGTCAAAGTTACCTGAATTTTACTGAAATTTTTCTTGTTCCAAGAAAGTTTTTCTCTTGAATTTTTCCTTATGTTTGTACCTGTAATTATCCATATATTTCATAACATCTATTCCAAGGTGTTAATTATTTCAGTTGAAAAGGAAAAAGGATTTTTTTAAGTGCACTCTGGGTAATTTAAAGGATGTGATTGTACATGTGGGAAATATACACAGGAAGTCCACTGAGTTTGCTTATCTGAATGTATAATAAATCCGTACACCACCCCTACCTTCCACATTTATCTAAGTGAAATTCATCTTCATTTTCATTAAGCATGGCTAAGTTATGTTGTAGTAACAAATCAACACCAAATCTCAGTGCCTTACCACATTCAACCTTCCATGTCTAATAAGGGCTAGCAAGGGTGCACAGAGGGCTCTGTTATCTTGCAGTCCTGGTCTGGAACAGACAGACTGTAAAACCACTGCATGAGAGGCAGAGAGAAGTGGAGGCAGCATGTCTCCCAAACCAGAAGTGACGCTTCTGCTCATAGTCTAGTGCATAAAACATGTCACATAGTTCCAATCTAACTGCAAGAGAAGCTAGGAAACGTAAAGGAATACACGGAGAACCAACAGACTCTGCCAACACTGGCTAGTGAACCTTCTGGAATATTCTCATACATAGCTCCAAACCGGCAAAGAAAATATACCATTGATATGTGAATCTTCTTTATTTCAATACTGGCTAGAGTCTTAGCCATCATAGAAGCTTCTCTGAGCACAAAGAATAAGGTCAATCTTTGTGCCATATATATTTCTATATCGGTTGGTGAAACAACTTGAACATTCAGACTGTTAACATTTTTAAGGACACACATAAAAATGTCTTGGTGAGTTACATAATTATGGGAAGACAGAAATTTCATTTTTAAAATCTTTTGAATCTATTATGGAAATTAGCTTTACAATTATAAAATCCTAGACTTAAAATATCTAGGCAGGGATATTTTACGTGCTGGTTGCTTTATAAAGATCTACTATGTATTAGGGCAAATAGGACATATAAAAATCATCAGCAAATATCCAAACAGAACATTAATAAACAGCATTAGAGGGTGAGACTTTTGTACGGACGCATGTATTTTTTTTGCCATATGGTACTGATTTTTCAGTTAAAAGGTTTTCCTTTCCGAGAAAAAAATGCCTCTCTGTTAATAGTAAACCTGTTTTTTGTTTTTGTTTTTAATTAGAATTACCATTTGTCATGAATACTGGTCATGGGAACATGAGTCTTCTTATTACAGATGTGTAAAGTTATAATTAAAATTCTGGGCTATAAAATCAGACCACCTGAATGAAGTTACTGGCTGTGTCACTTACTGTTTCTGGGCAATCAATTAACATCTCTGTGACTGAGTTTCTTCATCTATAAAACACACATAATACTTTTATCTAGCTAACAGAGTCACTGTGAGAACAAAATAGTATTTGTAAAATGTTTATTTCAATGCCTGGCACATAGTAAACACTGGGTTTGTTGTTGTTATAACTGCTGTTTAACCACTTCTAAAAAACAACAAATTAGTTTTATAGCAGAGGAAGCCCTTATAATGAATAATTTTAGTCCAATAGAAGATTTATTTTAAAAATGGCACCAGTATACATTTTTGAATGCTAACGTTAAGTTTTACGAACATTACTCATTTTTTCTTTTCTTGAACTTTGACTTTCCCAACCAGAAAATCATTTCAATGGGAAAATATGTCAGCATGTTTTGTTTATTAGCTAATACATTTCCTCATGTGATACCAGCTCACAGCAAAAGTTAAGGAATAAAAAAAGGAAAGATCTTTCTTCTTTCCACCTACTGAATTCTGCATGAACCTCTCCCACTCCCGTACACACACCAACACGCCCACTGTTCCACAGCAATATACTGCTTGGCATTCTGGCAGGGAACAGAAAGAGAAAGCATCATGGGAAGAAAGGGTTAGAAAAAATAACTGAAAGATGTGGAAATTTTTATGCTCAGAGGCTCTTGGCAGTCAATGAGAAATAGGAGATTGGAATGGAAACTATAAAGGGGTAATTCTAATTTCTTTTCATTCTTCTTTATGTCCTGCAGTATTCTCCTCTAGCAGTGGAAGAAGGAGATATGATCAAAGGATTTATAGCTTTACAGTCTTTTAGATGTGCTTCCCTTTACTTGATATCCATAGATAGGTTTTCTTGATTCTAAAAATGTATATGCAAGAAAACTCCACTTCTGATTGCCCACATCTTGGCACCTAAAGCTGTAAGCATTCCAGAACACATATGTTATTGACTGAACTGTACCCCTTTAAAGTTCATTTGTGGAAGTCCTAACCCCCAGTACCTAAGAATGTGACTGTATTTGGATATAAAGTTTTTAAAGGGGGTGATGAAGTAAAATTGAGGCCATTAGGGTGAGACTCGATACAATCTGATTGGTGTACTTGTAAGAAGGGGAAATTTGGACTGATAAGAATACAGGGATGCAAGTGCACAAGAAAAGGACTCTGTGAGGATACAGCCAGAAGGCAGCCATCTACAAGCCAAAGAGAGAGCCCTCAGAGGAAACCAAACCTTGATCTTGAACTTCTACCTCCAGAACTGTGGAAAAATAAACCTTTGTTGTTTAAGGCATCCAGTCTGGTATTTTATTATGGCAGCTCTAGCAAACTAATACAACATATCATTTGATTCCATAAAATCAAATGATTATCTTCTTGCAACATGTGTTCATATTAGTCCTTATTATGTACACCAATCTCTCCTTCAAAATGTAGCTTAACACCTATTTTCTCCAGGGACTGTCTCCTACTTATTCCATTCCAGTTGATTACTCTCATAACATCTGAGTCATAAGAAAGTCATGTGTTTCTATATCTATGTTACTTTAGAAGTGCTATCATTTGTTGGGGTTGTTGCTGGGCTGTGTATTACTAGCTACTGATCAGGCTTCCTAAAGTCAGGAAATATTCGTCTGCCTTATTATATGATTCTTCTCTTTCTGTTTCAACGGTTATGGAAGGCAAAATTCGCTCTCTACCAGACACTCTAATAATACATTATATGCCTTGTCTCATTTAACATTAGTCTTTGTGTTAAAGAAAATAAACTATATGAAATACATACACTTTATTGGTCTACTTCAGAGAAAACATTCTCACTTTGAAACTTTAGGGTGGTGATAAACAATTACAGTTATGTTATTTAAACTCTATCACACATTTATCTATACTAATTTTTAGTTTTGGAAGAAGTGATATGGAAATTGTATTCAAATTATCATTCTTTGCTCCCTCTCTTGTACTCCCCGGAGCTAAGTTTATTAATATCAAAGATTTCTATTCATTCTATGTAAATTTACTGAAGTCTGTTAAATCTCCTGATTACTGACATTTTAGAGTTTTATACACTTTTTGTCTCTCTTTTGACAAATCACACACGTATCTTCAGGGACTCTTATTACAGAGCTAAGTACATTGTCTGACAAAAGCTGAAGAATTTTAATAGATAAATGACAAATTTTAACAAAGAGTTTTAGTGAGTTAATTTCTGAAATCGTTTACTGTATGTATGGAAAACTGGCAGAAGTAATTTGATAAAGTGCAGGTTTTCTATACATAATAAAAGATAAAAGTATTGGTAGATATATTTGATAAGATCCATCTATTTGATGGATAATCATAAAAATAGCCTACCAAAACAAATATGGTTTATTGCTTTTTTTAAAAAAAATTGTGTTCCGTTTCTCTGGACTAAAAAGAAATGTCACCGGTTATCAGTATCTATAATTTCCATCATTTAGATTGCTGCCTAAGTAGCATTTAGGATGAATCCAGAAGGTCAAGTTCGGATAAGAAATGCAAGCACTTCTGCTGAAAAATGTAGGACACCTTGGACTTCAAAAATAAAAAAAAAACTTTATAATTTAAATATATACCTATGAGTAGTTACATTTTTCTTTGGATACTTAGTTTATATTGTGGTATGTGCATGGGAGTGCATGTGAAAGAGTGTGTTTGATCAGATTACTGCATGATCTGTTCTCTGCAGGTGCTGGAAAAGGTCAAACAGAGAAAATCATCATCATAAAGTGAAGTAATTTTCTTCTTTATGAGCTCCTGATGTAAACAGACTGATGAGCACAACACAATCCTTACTCACCCACATGACATCATACACAATCACAGCTAAATGTTTCTGTCTGTCAAAGCCTGAAGAGTGACTACCAGATTGTTGCCTGATTGGTATGTAACCCCAAATGGTATTTCCTTGGTATCATGTTGGTAGGGTGTATTTTGTAAGATTTCTAGGCCCTGTGGGGGCAAGTCAAAGACAGTGAGCACTGAGCCAAGGTTAGAGTTTGCCAGTTCAGAAAATGAGCAGGCTGTGTTGGTAATGGAGCATCAACATTATTGAACATTTATTGACTGAAGAACAAGGAAATTAAAAAATAAATTTGAAACAGACATTTCTTATTTTAAAATCAGAAAATACATATCACATTCCTTGGAAAGCAAAGGTTCGTAAGCATGTGGCACTTAATCTTTGTTCATAATTTATGCCCATGTTCAAGACATTTTTAAAATCCATTTTCTTACAGACGCTAATTTTGCTGCCAGGCTCCATTTACTGCCAGTTAAGCAGCAGCTTTTAGTATATGGAGGCCTCACTGAAGATTCACCTTCTGAGTTTTCCTACCCAAGACATTTAAGTCGGAATCTGGACCCAATCTGCCACATCAGAGCTAGCAGCAAGTGAGGAGGACTTGAAGATCCTGCTGGTATAAACATGCTTCATGAGGGAGCAGCCAAATAGTTTGGAAGTTTGAATTTTTTTTCTTTTCGGAAAAAAAAACAAAAAACAACCATAGTTTAACAATGTTCCAGATTATCTTGAAGAGGAGCTTTGTATATGATATGGGGCAGATATAGAATTACTTTTAATTAAAAATGAAAGTATAAAATGATACAATGTATAAAATGTATTAAAAAGTCTAATTGGAAGGGAATGCGAGATAAAGTTTCTAATAGTTAAGATAATATTGTCTTCTAATTAGACCTTAATTTTATGTAATTACTTACTACATACAAGAGCTATGAGCAGTAGAATAGACTCCTGTTCTTAAGACATTAAGGAAAAATAACATGAAAATGTCAGCAATTGAGTTATACAGTCCACTTCAAGCATGTGCCAAATTTTTGTTTTGCTGTTGAATATCACTATTTAACTCAACACTAAAATATAGCCAAGCAAACAAAAAGTGCTACGACACACATCATACATGAATATGATTGGATAAAAGCATTATACATATTATTTGCTTTTAAAAACAAAGCAAACTAGTATACATTTTTCTTGTGTATTCATAGTCAAATAAGAGGTTATGGAACATATATGAAGGTACTTTGCATTATAATATCATAATCTATGGTTATATCAATTTGTTGGGTGTCTTTCTTAAAAATCTTAATGGCTACTTTCTCATTTCATAGATTTGTTTTTCACCTTTAGCAAGCTGCACCAATTTCCCCTAGTCAAAGAGTGGTTTTCAGTGGTCTGAACTTTTGATTGATCCGAGCCATGTTTAGCTTTAATCTATCTCTGCACATGACTAGGGAAAGAGATGTTCTATCAGATTCAGTCCTTGTAGCTTCGAGTCTTTCTCTACATGCATCTACAGTGAGAAAAGTTTTCAAATTCAAGTAGGGTCAGGATTTAACCCTTATTTGGATTTTATTGTGACGGTAGAGGGAGGACTGACAATTTCCACAAAGGAAGGAGTCAAGACCCAGAGGAAAACACAGAAGATTTAGGTGAGGTTATGACTCTTGACTTGAGCAAATACAGATTTAATGGCTTGGAAATGGATTTCAACTTACTCTGGTATGAAATTCAGTGCTGAGTCAAAGAAAGCCAGAGCTGACAGCCCCATACAAGAATGGGTTAGGAGCAGGGCAGAAAGGAAGTTGATGCTAAGTGGAGAACAGCAGGAGTTTGATGCGAGGCTGGAAGAGATAGACAGAGTGTGTTATGAGTTGGGGGGAAGAGCAGATGGGGTGTGACTGTCAGCCTACCAGCTAATTAGAAAATACTGATTTATTAAACCTGAACTCTAAGAGAAAACCCCTTTATATATATAGCTCTGACAAAAAGGACAATTGCTGAATGTTTTTCATATGACCACATTCTGAATTATTTCAAAATATTACTTTTATTTATGAACTATATGCTGTTATCACGTGAAATGATGAGAAAGGTCATTTCTTCTTAGCAAGGAAAATCCTTTCAGAACATTTTTAAAATAAATTACCAACTAGAATTTGTAATGAGGCACAATATCCCAAAATATTACACAAAGGGTAAAACCAACACAATTCAGAATCATATTCTGCTTATTGCTGGCCTGATAGTAAGTCTTAATTCATTTGTAAATAATAGTTTATAGTCAGGAATAAATGATTATTTTCGGGGAAACAGGTTCATTACATCACTTTTATGTTTTATCTTCATAACAAATCAGAGCATAACCCATTGCACAACAAAACACACTTGATTTTCAATCAGGCTGTCTCCCAGCAGCATAATTAGATCTGCTTTATAAGAATAATGGTTTAATGTTCACATACCTGAGGCCACATGAACTGTGGGCAAATACTTGAGTAAAGCATTGCTTGGCCATCTTGCTTTCACTCTGTTGAAAGGTAGACCTTATCCAACAGATCACTGTAGCCTGACCTACTCTTTGCTATTATTAGTAACAATAGTGGTAGTCCTGGTACTATTGGCTTGGATGGTCAGAGTTGTTAAGTTGTTTAATACTTAGTCTATGGAAGAAATAATCTAAATAGGAGGCTTTCATTCTGTTATTTCCATGGTAAGTGATTAACTAACTTGGATATTTTTGGTACCAAGATAGAAATATCTTCTAGGTAGCTATGTTTAGAATGTTTAATTGTTGAAGACAATTGTCCATGTTGGATCAGAAATGAGAAGCTTCTTATCAACTCCCCTTAAGCTATTTAGATATATTTTAAAGTTTATTGCAATGCTACTAATTATTATACTTTTCCACAGATGTAGCTCAAGGCAGTAGTTTTCTGAGAATAATTCATTAATAAAATATTGAGCCTTAAGAAATAAAGATATTTTCCTTTAATGGCAAAAAATCTATACAGCCTAAACATAATCTAGCAGGTAATGATGTTACCTGAGTGGTGAAGTTGGAGAGATTAGTCCTGGCAGAAATCACAAATGTTTAATAGTTTTTTCTCTCATTTACAATTGCAATGGAAGGGAATGAAATGAACTTGAAATTTAGAGTTTAACAAAATGACATAAGAGTTCAAACTCACAATAAAAATATGAAAATTGTTTAGATAGAAGGAATCTCAAATTATTAGGATCATGATGCATTTTTGTGCATTTTATTAATAAGAAAACAGGCCTCAATTAAATGTCTTGCTTTTATCATCTCTTCACTTACTTTCCCCTCAACCTCTCCAATCAGACTTTGTCCCTACTATTCCACTGAAACCTTGTCAAGGACATTATTGAACTACCATTTGCCAAATTCAGTAGTCCTCTTCGTACTGATCTCTCCACAGAATGTGATAGAGTACTACCTCATTGTGGACATACTGTTTTAACTTAGCTTGTGACCACTACACTGCTTGTTTTCTTATTTCTCTGACTGTACTTCATTTCCTGTGTGGGCTCCTCTTCTTTATGCTAGTATTAGCTCCATTCTATTTTCTATTACAGCCAGTCCCTATGTAATACCTTCTAGTCCCATAACCTTAAAATTATCATCTAAATGCTGATGACATCTAAATCTTTTCCACCAATACAGACTTCTCTCCTGAGCTCTACATTTTTATATTCAACTACCTACTCAATATTCCTTTTCTGTTGTCTAATGCACATCAAGAAAACTCAACATGTTTAAATTGGAATTATTTTTTCTAACCTTCTTTCTCCTTTCCTACCTGTTCCTTTCTAGTTTTCCTCACCTCAGGAAATGATGTCACTATTCAGCCATCTATTTGCTCAGATTAGAATCCTTGGTTTAAAATTTAAAACCAGTTCATAACTCTCCTCTGCAGAGAAATCTCTAATGGTTTTCCATCACATTCAGCACAGAAGTAAAAGTCATACCACAGCTTGTGAAACCCAGTATGATCTAGCACTTGCTTAATTTCCACCATGTCTTCCTTTCATTCTCTGGCTAGCAACAGTAAACTTCTTGCTTTAATGCCAGAAAATAATCTTATTTCTACTTCAAGTCCATTGTATTTGCCATTGTCTTTCTGGAAAATTCTTCCTAAGGCCTTCAAAAGGTTCACCATCTAACTACTTTTACATTTCTCTTCAGATTTCACTTTCTCAGGTTGGCCTTTACTTATCACCCAATAGAAAAGAGTGCCCACCTCCCCCAACATATATCAATATATGCCCCATATGCTCCTTTATATTACTTTCTAATCTTATTACTTCTTGAAATGTATTGTGCATTTATTTGTTTACTTATTTATTGTACATCACCTGAGTAAAAGGTCAGCTTCATGAAGGCAAGGTCTTTACCTCATTCAAGATTGTATCTGCAATGCTAGGAATACATCTTGAACACAGGTTATTCTCAATAAACACTTGTAGGATGAATACATGAATGAATGAATAAATGAACAGAGGTATATAATTTGAATGTTCCACTTGACTCAGTTTTGTAATTAGGTATGGAGGCATAGGTGTTTCTCAGAGAGGATGAGATTTTTGTTGACATTGCAATTATCACTCTTTAGGAGATAGCTAATCACTTTTGTCACTATTTTTTCATCACTTCTTACACACCCTCTCTCATACACATAACTAGTATAATCTCTGGATTTCTGGACCAGTTTGGTGATGTTTCTTTGCTATTAAATGTATGGGAGAAAAGAATAAATTGCCCTGTCTAGTTGTGAGTGGTAATGGCATTTCAGACAGGACAGAAAGATTTAGCTCAGAATTCTCTAGTCCCAGTGCTAGATGACAGATTGTTTTGGCCCACCTACAAAGGGTTTCTCAACTTCTATTTGTTTGGTCGAAACAAGTAGTGCATCTCAGTTTTCTGTGAGTTAACTCTCCCCTCTTTCCTTTCCAAAGTTTCTGTGTTTTTTTCCCCCACTGCCATTGCTGCACATTTCTTTTAAAAACTCATAACAGAAAATTGAATTCCCAAACGAAATCCCATACCATATGTAAAAGAGCATGTCCCTCTCTCAACCGGAGGTGTATTTTGAAATAAGAAAGTAACAGCTCAGCAGTCATTTGCCATAGCTTGCTGAGTAAGCTGGGCTCGGGTTAAAAGGGGGTTATAGGCTGCCAGCCAAAACACTGACGGCATTGCTGAATTCAGAGATTCAGAAACTCTATATGTCCCAAAGATTCTGTGTGGCTGCCATTAATTACACTGTCTTATGCTCTATCATTGAAAGTATCTCAATCCAGTTCCATCATGTGGATCAGAATGGATAGGAATTTTAATAGAGAACTCGTTAACTTACATTTTAAAAACATATTCAATATTAACAATAAGAACATTGAAGAGTACTGCCATCACAGGGAAACTGAATCAATCAGAAATAGACATAATCACACTTGTTTCCCACGAAGTCTATCATCAGATTGGATGGAAGATGATTTACATAGCTCATGTAGGCTGTGTCAAAACCAACCCAATAGAAACTCTTGAAGATGTTAAAGATATTGTTACTTGGAGAAATAATAGGAAAGAAATTCAAGGGAAATAGCGGTAAAAATATATATTGTAAATGTGAAAAAGTTAACAAATATAATCAATAGTAGAGGCTTAAATTGTTATCATTTTTTACTTCATTAATTTTTATATAAGATATTGCCACAGGTTTGGAGGTCTCCATGATTCCAGGGGTACATTGGCATGAGTCTATGTTACCATTGAATGATGCCATTCATTGTTATGTGTGATTCTGTGCATAGTAAAGGTTTTTGCTTTTGAAAGCGTACTACTTATTTCTTATAAAACTTTTGATGACAAGAATTCTTCAGGGTTTTTTTTTTTGTGTGTGTGCCAATAATATACCAAAGTGGTAAACTTTGATGGATTTGAAAGTGAAATTACATTTTGTAGAAGCTTTTAAGCTCTTTCCAATTTGTATCATGGAGACATTTCAATCAGTCTTCACATTTTTAAAAACTCACATATTAAGAAAATATTTTGCCTTCATATATATCACATCATATAATGTGATATTTTCTATTTGAGATAATATTTAAAGGATAGTTGAGAGGGAAATTATTATTGTGAATCAACACTTACTTTTGTGATTTCTACCGAAGATATTTTAAAAGATCAATTTGTTATCATTATAATCAAGTAGGGGTTTTTTTTCCCATAAGGTTACATCTATTTATGCAATTTTATTATCTGATGAACAGTATGATATGAAGTTTCTTTATTGCAGCTTAGCTAAAGAAGCACCAAGTCTGTGATGGAGCTGTCAATCAGCATTTAGTCATACAGTATCTATTTCTATCCCTGTTCTTCTTAGTACAGAAGGGCTATTATAGTCTACATTACGGCATAGTTTCTTTGGATATAGATATCCTTGAGGGGCAGGATTTATTTTGAAAGAAGATACTCAACATAACATGACACATCATTTAGACATTTTTTTACAAGTACACATCCAGGTATTTCAAAGCAAAATATAGGAAAAATTAATTTTAAACATTCAATTTAACATTTTGTGGATTCATTTTTTTTCTTCCTTTAGTAGTACTGAAAAAGACCAAATGGGGTCATGTGACTCTTTAGCAATTAAAAATGTCTATTTAAAGGCATCTCTGTACAAACCTTCTTGCATTATCACCTATGAAAGGCTAACTGTTGTAAAATAGTATGCATATCAAAATTACAAGAGAAAAACTATTCAAGGCCAAAGAGAAAGGAAAATTATGCTGAAATGCATTTATAAACACCTGAAAAATGAAACTTTTCCAGATGTCAATAATATATATTTCCAAGTACACCAGTATATATGGAATATGACTAAAAATTAACGAGACTGATTACAAACCATAAACATGAAAATCAGTCATGCAGCTGTATATCACATTGGATGTGCTTCCAGATGTGATGATAAAAATGGATACAACCTTTTAAAGCATGAGCTTTGGATATGCTATGCATGTGGCACTCATTAGCTAAGCAAATGGATGTTAATCTTTATGACAGTCAATTGCTGTGCTGCATTTCTACTGAGAGCTTATCAGCTGGTCTGACCCGATCATCAAGAGCATCATGACTTAATTTACAGGAGGATTATTCTTCCTTCCCTTGCAATTCCATGGGTTTAAAATATACAAAAAAGTTTTTAAAAAGAAATAGCTGAAGCATTTAAACTTCCTTATTTCCCATAGCTTTGCAATATGTAGGTAATGGCATAAAAAGATTTAGATTCACAGATCTGGAATTCAGCATCATTGAGCATCTAATTTCCCATGTTCAGGGCTGAGAAATTAACCTCATTTCTCCAACTGATTTGTTTTCCTTTGAATAGTTAAAGATGTTCATATAAGAAAAGATTTAGTCTTTTAAAAGAATAGGCATTTTCAATCCATAGTATATAAATGATGTCTTTAGTAAATAAATAGACGAGAAATGTCATGTCCTACATCCAGAAGAATCAGAAGCAACTCTAGTGACCTAACAAACATTCCCTTTCTTAGAAAAGTTATCATGTTACTATATTTGTCTACATACTCATGGTATTACCATCAGGAAACTTGTTGCTTTGGTTTACCTTGAGTTAATTATGAAGGGCATGAGAGAATACCAGATCTACCTCCATGAAATGGAGAGCTTGACATGCTAGACGTAACGTAGGAAGAGGCAATTCTAGCTTCTCACATAACTCTGCCGGCACACATCTACCTATTAGACAGCAACTTCTGTTTCTTAGGCAATTTTAGCTGGAGACAGCCATTGTGCCAATATTTTCTCTTTGCTATATGCTTCATTGTCCCCAGGGGTGGCAGATACCAACAGACCACATTCTTATTCTAATAATAACCATGAGATAGAAACTGAAGTTTGTCTCTTCAGAAAGAGACTGAACCATATCTATGTTCGATAAAAGCCTGGAGTATTGTGAGCACTTAATTTTTTTTTTTTATTGCATTTTAGGTTTGGGATGGACACATGAAAGTTAATGTATCTATCACTTCTTCCCAGAGTTCTAGGGGACTGGGGAATAGGTTTAACTCATTCAGTTCAGTATGGAACTATTTATCTCCTACAATTTTTACTATGATTTCTTAGTAACCTACTAAAGATCTTTTTCAAAATGTCTGACACTTTCATGAACATGAAAGTCATGAGTAACATCTAGATCATTACATATTAATTTTAAAATCCTAAATTCCAAAAGTAGTAAGGAATTGCTCTTTTAATTAATCCATGAAGAACAATCAATTCAAAATTGTTAAGCATTTATAAAACATTTAAGGATTCAATGGATCATGATTGTCACCATGGAAAGACAAAAGATGAATGAGGCAGGTCATTCTCTCCTAAACAACTGTTAAATATTGAATGGACTTTGATGCATGGTATAGTGAGGATTTTCGAGGGCAAAGGCAGGAAAATTAGTCCTGTGGACAGTGAGGGGCTGAGAGGAGCAGTTTTGGCAACTCCAACACAACTTTGGCAGAGGTGTATTCCAGAGAATATATAATTAAATAGTACTTTTTTTTTTTTCCTGAGGCGGAGTCTTGCTCTGTCACTCTGGCTGGAGGCAGTGGTACATCTTGGCTAACTGCAACCTCCGCCTCCCCGGTTCAAGAAATTCTCTTGCCTTAGCCTCCCCAAGTAGCTGGGACTACAGGCGTGTGCCACCAGCCCAGCTAATTATTGTATTTTTAGTAGAGATGAGATTTCACCATATTGGCCAGGCTGATCTCAAACTCCTGACCTTGTGATCCATCCTGCTGGGTCTCCCAAAATGCTAGGATTACAAGCGTGAGCCATCGCACCTGGCTGAATAATACATTCTTAAACACATTACTTCTTAGAGCCTTTTATTTGATAGTGTTTGTTATGCTTCTTCCCAAATAGGCTGTAAAATGTAACAGTACTCAAAACTTTTCTGAACCTTGAATGGCTTTATTTAAGGAATATCTATCTCCTGGTATTAGTCTTTAATTAAGATCTCAAGGAAGACACTACAAACTTCCATCCATTTAGACAATCAGCCATATTTTTGAGCATTTATCAAGAGTACGTACTTTGCCACATGATATGAAAAATACAGCTAGTTGTAACACAGGGTCTATACTCAGTGATACTATGGTGAATTTCATGAGAGGAATCAAAACATTTGTATATATATATGAAATACAAGGCTATCATTATGCATCTGGAACTTAGGGAATTACCAGATTCCACTTTTTGGAACACAGCTTTGCATCAATAGAGGGCCAAAAGAAAGGGGAAAAAAAGAATTTTTTCATTGGAAAAAGTTTTTTACTTCATAAGAGAAATTTTGGACCTTGTAAACTGTTTATTATTATTTGGCTAAGAAGTCTATGTTATTAGACTTCTTTATTTATGTTAGTACATGTAAACAAGATTTTCATATAAAATATTCTATAATATATGATATAGAATATAACAATATGGTATAAAATCTTTGCAGTTAGGCAATTTTATTAAAAAGGTCATCTATTGCTAGCAATACCAGTTGTCTTAAAGTCTATTTTGATTGATATAAATAAAAATACACCACCTGTACTTTTGCTCATTGTTTATGTGGTATATCTTTTCACTGCCTTTTGTTTTAAATGTATCTGCAACCTTATATTTAATGTGTGTATTTATAAGCAGCATGCAGTTATGTTTTTAAATTATTGTATTTTGATTCAGGTATTTAGTTTAATTTAAATTAAATGTAATTCATTATACTTAAATTCAATATAATCAATAATATATTTGAGCTTAATCTGAGTATTTGTTTTCTGTTTGTACCAACTGTTCTGTGTTCCATCTCCTTTTTCTTTCTTGCCTTCCTTTGGATAATTTGAGTAGATTTTATTATGCAACTTCTCCAATGCTACTATCTTATATGCATTTTTACAAATCTCTATCTTAATCTTTAGAGATTATATTTATCCTTGACTTATTAAAGACTAATATGATTACTTTCATTTTCCAGACAATGCAAGGACTTAGAATACATAAAACATTTTAGTGCTATTTATCCATTTTCTTTTTGTTCTTGCTATTATAAAATTCTTCATATATTTTAGCCTTTGCAACATTTTTTCTTTTAAGTTGCATAACATAGAAGCGTTTCTTTTAAAAAGTTACATCACCATAGAAATATAAATATTGAAAATGTTTTCCTGGGAGGGAATCACTATAAACAATTTGGTTCTAGATTTTTGTTCCATATTAAATCACATTTTTAATATGATTTAAAAGAGTGTTTAGCACTTTGTCATCTCCCATTCCTGGACAATACAATTGTTCCAGTCTACCCTGTTTTTATTGACCTTGTATAAGATGTCTTCTAGTTGGATGTGAAATAGATGGAAAAGAAAACTTACTACTGTCTCCCTGCTCACCTTCACCCTAAGCTGTTCATTCTGGTCTTATCATTTCTGCCTCCATTTCTTCTACAAGCTTCAATTTTGCCCAGAAGCCCCTTCTAGTTTTATGTATGCTTGTATATGTGTATGTATGCATGTTCATGTGTATGTATGTATATTTATATCACTCTGTCTAGCTAGCCATCTACAATCTATATATTAATCTGTTCATCTATGTATGTCTTTTGTATATGAGCACTCATTTTCTGTTAAGTATGCACACAAAAGTAGAATTCCTGGATAATAGACTAGGTGTATGCATAACCTTAGCAGACAATGCTAAACAGTTTTCAAAAGTGCTTGTAACAACTTATATTGCCCCCGGAAATGTATAAACTTACAATTGATTGATTCTTCATGTTATTTAGCATTGCTCATCCTTTTAACTCTAACCATTCTTGTGGGTATATTATTGAATAGCATTGTGATTTTAGTTTGCATTTCCCTGTTCATTAATGATGTTGAATATGTTTTTACATGTTTATTGTCCATTTGAATATTGTGTATGTGTAAGTGTGTGTGTGTGTGTGTGCGCGTGCACGCATGCACATCTGAAGTGCCTGGTGAATTTTTCTGGCCTATTTTTAAATTCGGTTGTCATCTTATTTTGATCAAAGTCCTAAATATGTTGTGGATTTGAGTCTTTTTTAAACTATCCATTGCAAGTTGAGCTTTTTCTGGCCTATAATTTGTCTTCCACTCACTTAATGGTATATTTAGATGAACAGAAGTTATTAATTTTTGAACAGAAGTTATTTGAATTAGTTATTGTGAAATCTAGTACAGATAATTTTTATTGAATGACTAGTCATTTATTTTGTCTTATATAATAAAATATTTGCCAAAGTCATAGAGATAATTTCCTTTGATATCTTCTAGAAGAGTATAGTTTTAATTTTCACGTATCTTTATGTTCCATCCTCTTTAAACTAATCTTTGTATATGGTGTAAGATAGGGAAGAATTCAAGTTTTCTTTGCAGATACCATTCAATTCACCACCATGTATTTGGAAAGACTGTACCCTTCCTTCTTAATGCTGGGAGTGCTTTGGGTCAATCCTGTTCTAATATTACACTGTCTTAATTACTGTAACTTTATATTAAGTTAGTATCTGGTAGTGGAAATCCTCTAGTTTTATTACTAGTCTTCAAAATTGTTTTGAGTATTTTGGGTTATATGTATTTCCATAGAAATATTACAATCAAGTTTTAAATTTCTACACAAGAAATATTCTGTAATTTTGATCATGACTCTATTGAAAGCTAGGTCACTTTGGGTGGCAATTGGTACAGTACTGAGTATTTTAACTGGTAAAGACAAATATTCCATCACCTAATTAAGCCTTCTTTCTTTCAATAGTGTTTTGTAATTTTCAATTTGGAGGCCTTGCATCCTGTTTTACATAAACATATTTTAAAATACCACAAGATATTATTATTATTGATTTAGACTCTCATATTCATTGGATTTATTGATGGTTCTACTCCTTTTTTTTCTTATTTCTTCCTGTAACCCCTTACTTCTGTCTTTCTGAATAATTTCTTTAGGTTTTCTTTTAAGATGCATCTGCTCAGTTTATGAATATGTATTTACTTAGCCTTTATTTATGAGGAATAGTTTCTGTGTTAATATAATTCTAGACTGACACATTGAAAAAAAGATCATTTCACTGTCCTATGCTTTTCATTATAACTGTTGAGAACAAGCTATTAATCATCCTGTTACTGCTTTTAATATGATATATTCATAATATCTGGATTATGAATAGTCAAAATCTCCAGATGCTTTTAAAATGTTCACTTTGATTTTAAGCAGTTACAATATACTGAAGTGTGGTTCTCTGTGTACTTATTTTATGTCTCAGTGTCTGTCTTCAGTTTTGGAAAATTCTTTTCTATTGATTCTGAATATTCCTTTTATATATTATCTTTCTTCTCCTTTTCTAATACTTCATTTACATATAGTTTAGACATTTAATCATATCCCATATGGTTTTTATGTTGTTTTTTTTCTATATTTTACAGCCTTCATTGTTTCTGTGCTTTAGTTTGGATTTTTCCTAACCTAAATTTCTGTTCACTAACCCTCTGCCCTGCAGAAGTTATGTCCTGTTTAAGAAATCTTTATCTAACTCAGGTTAATTATATCTAATCCTTTATTCTCTGGATGGTAAAACATTTAAAAGAACTTAGTCTGTGATTAAGTAATCAACTGAGTTCAAAATTGCTTATTGTTATTTTTCAGCCTTAGAATATTCGTTTGTTTATTGTACACAGACTAGTTTTTGCTGAAAATTTCAACAGGGTCTCCTATTTTCTGAGCATGTAATTTACATTTATATAAAAACTTGTCTAATAATTCCAGTACCTTGTTTGCATGAGTGTCTAATTCTATTATATGTTCGTTCTCTTCGTTTTGATCCCTTTGATATTTTTGTCCTTGTGTACCTGAAAAACTCTATATTAAATATTAGATGTTATGTATAAAACACTGTAGAGATAATCTGTGCCTCAGGATCTGACTAAGGTAATCTCCCTCCAGAAAATATTCTAATTCTGGCAAGCCGTCAGGCTAGCAGCAGATTGTCCTAATTCAATACAACCATTGACCTCCCAACCCTGTAAAAAAGCTTCTCATTCTAAGCTAGCAGAATATCAGACTATAATTAAGATTTGGATAATTTGTACCTGGGTTTCAGTCTTGTGAGAGATGATTTATTTCTGGTGTGCCCTTAGTAGTTGAGCATATTCTTTCAGAACCCCAACCAAAATATTAGAGATAAGGGTTCATTTTTCCTTGATTGTCCTTAAATTCCAATTTTGTTTCCTCAGCCCCATGATAACTCCAATATCTCTGACAAGGTTCTTAGTCTCTCAACTGTTTATTGGTAGTTGACAAATGCCTCAAGGGGAAGAGCAGTGCTAAATACAAGGCTCATCTTTCACTGCTCTCTGTCTCTCCAAAGTATTGACTCCTCAAGTCCTAACTGCTTTGGTTGCTCTCCAATGTCCTAAAACATAAACACACACACACACACACACACACACACACAGAGACACACACACAAGCGCGTGTGTGTGCACATGTGTGCATGCGTGCTAATCCCATACAGTTTTTTCTTGTAGTTCTTGGTGGAAGAATTCATTGGTACAAGATACTTTATCATCATATAAATAAAAATTAAGTACATAATACTTGAAGTTTAGATATATTCATCTAATACAATCCCAAAGTCCCAAATTAGAAGGACAGAGAAGGAAGGATTAAAAAGAATGAAAGAAATCGAAGGGTGGAAGAAATAAAGAAATAGAGGGATTTAAAAAATACGATTAGGTGGACACATTTGTTCTCTGACAACAATAGATGAAAGAGTTTTTATAAGAAAGTTTATGCCTAATAAATAGCATATGATTATGGAAAATGTGTGATTAGAACAGGTGTTTGAGTCAGTTTAATATGTGAAAAGAGAGACATATTGTGAGAATGATCAGTAATAGTTCTGAAGAGAAGATGACCATTCAGATGAGGCATAAATTCTAGCAGATGTTGGACACATGAAAAAAAATGTAAGATTTATAGTTACTTGAAAGCCTTTATTTTTCTAAAAAGAAAAGAATCATTTCAATATTTCAAAACATTATGCCTATAAGAGTTTGAGATGTAAATTGCCATATATCAGTTTAACTTAAAATCTTAGGTTTTATCTTTTCATTGATCAGTCAAATTTGGCACTTTCTTTAATTTTCATTTCTGTTCTGCCCTGAATATTAGACTGGCATACTGAATTTAATTGCACTCAGCTTAATTGCTCCTCGATTTTTGACTCATTATTTGAGTTGAATAAGTCAAAATTTTAGAAGTGGGCAGGGAGCACTGTTAAGTGAAACTTTGAAAGCATGTCTCTTAGCTACATATTGAATTGGACAGATAGCATTGATTGAGGTCAAATTTGACTCTACACATTTTTACATATTTGGAAATACATAAAACATTAATATTTATTTTGTTGATTCTGTTCTCTTTGGTGATTATCACAGTGATGCAAATATTATAAATCATACTGCTTTATGACCAGTGGTAGATGTGAGTGCTAATGCATGTGCCCTACCAACATATAAATGTGTGTTCACTACTAAAGAATATAGTGAGGTTTCTAAACCCCTGATCAGTTTCTAGACTTTTTTTAATTGTATCTATGTTCATAAATTGTAAGAAAACAAGACAATTCCTTTTTGTGTTTTTGAGATGGAGTCTTGCTCTGTCACCCAGGCTGGAGTGCGATGGTGAGATCTCTGCTCACTGCAGTCTCCACCTCCCAGGTTCAAGTGGTTCTCCTGCCTCAGCCTCCCAAGTAACTGGGACTACAGGTGCCCACCACCATGCCTAGTTAATTTTTTTGTATTTTAAGTAGAGACGGGATTTCACTATATTGGCCAGGGTGGTCTTGAACTCCTGACCTCTTGATCCATGTGCCTCAGGCTCCCAAAGTGCTGGGATTACAGGTGTGAGCCACCACGCTGGGCCCTAAGACAATACATTTATAATTATGTGATTAGTAAGAGTATAACTGAATTTTGAACATAACTTCAAAAGAACTGAGGGACAACTTGATAAAGCAATTCAGTAATTTAACTGGTTGCTGTAAAAAGAACAGTAATCAGGTAATCTTCACATTCATTTGTACTGAAATACCAGATTCAAATCAAATGCTGTTTAAAAATTGGACGATGATTAAAAGTACTAGCTGATGAAGTTTATAATACTTGGCAAATTATAAGTTTATCTAGGACTGCTTATGATACTTTACTACAATCTGGTAGAGCGAATTAAAGGATTATTTTCTTGGCTTTGGGCAAACCAATGTCAATGAAAAACCCAAGAATTTCATTTATATGAGACTGAATTGAGTTCATGTTTAGCAATAAATTGGAAAACTGTAGATCAAAAAACTAATTCACATAGGTGGACATCTCTTTGGCGAATACCTAAATTGTTCAGTGAAAAATAGTGAAACCTGTGAAATAGAGTATTAGCTTGAAAGAAAAGTGATCTCACATTTTGAATTATTCTTTTTCTATGTGGACTGTCAACTAATATTTATGAAGGGAAGTGATGACTGTGTGTGTGTGTGTGTGTGTGTGTGTGTGTGTGTGTGTTTGTCTATGTGTTTCCTTATTCAGATGAGGAACAGGCAGACAAGATGAAAAGTTTTGTAAAACCAATATTTTTATTGATAAACAAGATAATGCAAATGCACAAATTTGGGCTAATTTTTCACAAATCAATTCTAATCACTGATAAGAATATTTTGTTGTTGTTATTGTTATTAATGCATATCTTTGATGCAAATTCACCCAGATTTTACTGTCTTGCTGCTTTTGTTAAGCTTTACCCCACAGGAGAGAATTAACTTTTTCTTTCCTTTTGAATCACTTATCTTTAGATTGATCATACCTATCACATGAAGCATTGTTCATATGAGAATGATGGTATCAATTCTTTTCAAAAACCTCTCCTTTTATCCCACTGGCAATGGATAACACAGTATGGAATATGTGCAAAGGGAAACTCCAGAAACCAAATTCTTCTGGATGCTAACAATGCTTTCCCTGGGTATAGTGAGAAGGGTCTCAATTAACCCCCTCTCCATGTTCTAACTAGACATAGGAAGCCCTTTAGCCACCAGCAATGGAGATTCATTAAGACCACTTCACTGGAGATGTAACAAACTCCTTCCAGGGAGCAAACCAGAAACTCTAGTCAGATTGTAGAATTGTTCAAACATTGGGGTCCCTGCTTTTACACAGCACAAAATTGTGTGATGGCACCAGTGGCTCCTTAGCAAGCTAACAACCCTATGGAGCAACAAAGATCAGGATAAAAGTCATGGTGTTTTTGATTGAAGCTGAAGTTGATTTGCCATTTCAATTCTTTCCTCAAAAAAAAAATATCCAATTAATCTGCATGGATCTTTTTGAAAAAAAAATATGTTGCTCAAGTGATTGCAAGGGAGGATGAATGAAACTTTTTTGTTAAAAAAAAAGCATGCATTTTAAATTTTTTACTTCTCAGGCATATCAGGGCTGGAAATTTCTGGAAGGGGTATTTCTCAGGCTTCTGTTAGTGCAAATAAAGTCATACAGAATCCTTTAGAACCAGTAAAACCTGAGGGAGGATTGTTAAGAAAATCACAGGGGTCATAGACCTGCACCAAATAGGCCTTCCTTCTCTTAACCAGACTTCAAAATGAGTCTCACTGTGGAAGGAGTCAGCATAAATGTCATTACCTAAAAGTCTCTATTTCTTGTTAAGTCCCCTCCAAGGAAGGACAGAAGCTAAATAACCAGCATGATTTAAGTCAGCAGCACTGATACTTTCTGAATATTAGGGATCCTGGAACAGTCATATAAGCAAGGAAGCCAGCCAGTGCCTCACCTTATTAATAAAAAGAAAGAGAGAGAGATAGGGAGAGAGAGGAGACAGAAAGAAAGAAAGAAAGAAAGAAAGAAAGAAAGAAAGAAAAGAAAGAAAGAAAGAAAGAAAAGAAAGAGAAAGAAAGAAAGAAAGAAAAGAAAGAAAGAAGAAAAGAAAAGAAAGAAAAGAAAAAGATAGAGAAAAGAAAGAAAGAGAGGGAGATCAGGTTACAGCAGCACTTTACTGAGGGAGCTGTTACAGCATATTGCAAAATAGCTAATGTTCTAGCTCCTCCCATCAGTTCTTTGGTGTACAGAGAGACCATTTACTTCTCCTTCCCCCAAGAGCCAAGTGCTTAGTTGATGTCAGTTCCTTGCCCCTCTTCCTTGCTTAGGTCAGGTTGCAAAACATGTTATTATTACTTTTTAACTTTTACTCTTAGGTAAGGTAAGAAAAGTAAAAGTAGTATCCTACAGAGGACACACATACTGGTAATTTACTTTAGCAAGTAGAAATGTCATGAATATTAACCTGAAATTTTCTATGCAGCTTACATACTACACAATCCATGCTTCTTTCTAGCTTTTCTTTCTCATTCAGTTTGTATCCAACATCTGAAAATTGGTGCTAACATTTTGAGAAAAATAGCTTCGTATTTTTTGACTTCTAGGATCTATTCAATTTGCAAGATTCTTTTATGTTCTACTCTGAGATACTTGCTTATGTAGAGAGTATTGGAGTAATAAAAAGACATATTGTTGAAGTATGTATTAAGACATTTTCAAGTTATTCATTCTGCTATAAAACTTAAATTCTAACAAACACCTAATTTTCAACTATTAAAAACTAAGCAGTAGTGTAACACTACATTTCAGTTAGGGTTTTGACAATCCTACATAGCTACACAATAAATAAAAAACAAAAGGCGTATGTAAACTATTTAAGCACAGGATGCTTTTATTCCTAAAACAAAAGATAAGCATTAAATCATAAAGATATTTTATAAATGGGTATTTTAAAAATAAGATTAAAAAATATGTCATTTAATATAGCACATACTATGTCTTTTTTATTTTAAGCAGCAAATAATTCATAATCACACCATTTTCCCTGAGAAGGAAAAGATGCTATGCATTGTATTTGTCAGAACTAAGGTGATATGACGTGATGCACTTGCTTTAGGTGATATACTTCAACCAGGGTGGAGAACCTCTGTATTTTGCCTTACTGCTCCAGGAAACAAAATAATCCTATGCACTTTCTTAATTTTTAAAAATTTTAATTGACAGTACTAATTATACATATTTATAGGATACATTGTGATGTTTCCATACATGTATACATTGTATAATTACCAGGGTAATTAGCATATCTATCCCCTTAAACATTTATCATTTCTTTGTAGTAAAAACATTCAAAATCCACTCTTTGGGCTATGTTGAAATACACTATACATTATTATTAACTATGATTACCCTACTGTGCTAGAACATCAGAACTTATTCCTTCCATCTAATAGTAACTTTGTACCTGTTGACCAGCCTCTCCCCATTTTCCCTTCCCCACCTCTCCCCAGCATCTGGCAGCTACTCTCTACTTCTGTGAGAGCAACATTTTTAAGATTATGTATATAAGTGAGATCATGCCAGATCCCACCTGCTTTCTGTATTTGATGTACCTAAATCTGTCACTGAACTTCTCGTGGACAATTGCTATTGAACCAAAAGTTCTGATCAACTGAACTTACCATGTTGCTACTTGGTAACTTTAAAGCCATGGAAAAATAAATGACTGGTTATAACTATTCTTTTCAGATGATATTAAAATACTAAGGTATTAAAGATTTTTTTCATAATAAGAATCTTCCTTTTTTCTGGATCAGATACAGTAAACAAGAATCAAACACATGCAGAAATATGTAATTTAAAATTTTATGTTGCATTTCGTTGAAATGTTAGCTGAATAATATTGCTTTGGCACATATGTTATATTCATGTCAATATGTTTCATATGCTAAAAAGATCTGTGCAAGAGTGCCTAGCCTTCCTTGTTTACAAAAGAACTAAACAGCTGTGTAAGTTCATGAAAGAAGAGAGGAATTAAATTAAGAAAGTTCAGGACCAGTTGAGATATTCAACCACACATATCTCATGAATGCTGTGGTCAGTAAATAAAACATACTTTTGAGGTTAATATTCACTGGATCCTCTAATTGAGAAGAAGAACCATTTAGTTGAACTAAATGTCAACTCTTTCTTTTTTGTAAACCTATGTTAAATTTCTTCTATTTAGATTCTTTTTTAGACTCTGTTTTGCCAACAGGTTAAACATATAATAATATTAAACTTATAATAATATATGTACTCACTAAATTACAGTGAACATTATGAAATGCACATTAAGGTATGACACTTGAGTATAGAAAGAATACTAAGGCTTTTTATATTGCTATGTTTAGGTCCAGATTCTCAAATCAATTGCTAGATTTAAGACCATATAAATATTCACAGCAATGGAGGAAAAGTCCACTTGGAATATTATAATGGCCTGCTAACTTGGCTAAAGACTTTTGAATAGTTTTAGATTCAAATTTGGCCATAATATGTTAAACTTTTTATTGTCATTATTTGTCTAATTTTAGTCAACATACTTTTTCCTTCTATTACTCTCTTATCTTCATAAATTAATTTTGGTCAATTTCTTAGCTAAATAAATAAATAAATAAATAAGCCACAGCAGAATGGACAGCTCAACCACAAGTTATCTAGAGAAGTTTGGAGATTTTCTCCATCAAAATGTCCTCCACCTGGCTGTTGTAGTTCCTGCAACCCGCAGTAATGCCTCAAACATTTCATTACAAAGATTTTTTAGATGTCTATGCTACCAGAAAAAGACATTAAATACCAATGGTTTGTGCCTAAATATTGCAAAAATAAAATGGTTTGCATTACTAATCATATTGGCTCTGCAGCAATTTACCTCAAATATGCAAATGAAATAATGTTTATGTTATAGTTTCTTTATAAGCTGATTGTCCTTTTTTCCTGCATAGTCAAAGAAAAGTTAATTACCTTTTTCATAAGTATTATTGAATACGTAAAATGTATACTGCTTTGCAAGAAGTGTCTTTATCAATGAAACCTATTCAGACATATTGGACAGCAAAAGCAGTAACTCATATCTTTGGATCTGAATAGCCATTTCTTGTTTGTGATCCTATAGGATAGGATTTCCTAGCTGTTAAGTGCCTTTTTATTTCTCTGATATGATCTTGGAAATGGAGTGCTTTAGATTTTTAGTTTGTCTTGATACAAGCCAACATACTCCTGCAGAACACTTTGGTTTTATATCTGAGAGGTAAATTACTATATTCTACTAGATGTTGTGCTATCAAATTCTAAAAAATGATGACAAGATAATTATTAATGGGACTTTATATTATTATCTAATACATCTTATCTAATATATTCCATATAAAGTTTGGATTGGGATAAATGAAAAATTTCCTGAGTGATATTAATGGGTATATGAACATTTTATTTTTGTTACCACTAAATATTGAGTAATTAATATGTTGATAGCATTGTGATAAGCATACATGGATACTGCTTCTTGTTAGATTTATGATTATAAATGTTATACCAAATATGAATAAGACGGTTTTTGTTTCTAATTTTTAAAATATGAATTGGTAATAGCAGAGAAACATTTTGTTTTTATTTGCAGTAAAGAATTTCATTCTATAAATATAACTGATACAAAGCAATTTATTGCATTTAAACACATGGCTGAAAATGCTGCCACATACAATGACTGGGACTTATTCTGAAAATAAATTACTTTAATGATGGGGGAGAAAACCCCAAAGAGGAAGTCATGAAGTGGAACCAGACAAAACTCTCCTAGAAAACAATGAAAAACCTTTTAAGCACAAAGAAACTGTAATATAATGTGGCACTTGTAGGTACATTAAGATAAAACATCCAGGAGCCAGTAAATTTTTTCATGCTGTCAGAGTATTCAACGATACATATGAGCTGTCGTACTTCAGTCATCAACAACCAAAAAGGCTTAGCATTTTAGAAAACAACTCTCCAATAGAAACAATTCAACTTCATACTTACAGGCATATGGATACTAACAGATTAAGTAAAATAGCAGTTGTCATTCTCTGAATCTTTCCCACCTTTTTGCCACCTCTTTTGACCAGATCCCTATACCCTACAGTCTCAACAGTCTCTTTCTGTTTCATAAGACTGAGAGGGTGAAAGAAAAAGATGGAAGAGAGAGGGAAATGAAGAATGAATCAGAAAAGTCAACTACTAAAGGGCAACAAGAGTGTGTGCCTCTCAGAATTCTTAGTGATTCTTTCACATTCTGTTAGCATTGGGTTTCACTATTGGTCAACTGGAGAAAGAGAAGCAGAAAATAAAAATATTGAGAAAGTGTGTGTGTACATCACATTCCCCATGTTATGCTTTAATTTGCAGGAAATTCTAGAGTCGGTTTGCATATAAAGGATTAATATGATGTCATCTTCTGTACATGAAGTCAAAAGGATCCAAGAATTTGTTAAATGGAAATAAGAAGGCTCTATTAGTTTGGGCCTTCTAATCTCCCTCATTCACCTCCCTTCCCAACACACACACACACACACACACACACACACACACACACACACACACACACACTTTCTCTCTCTCTCTCTCTCTCTCTCTCTCTCTGTCTCTCTAATATATAAGATTCAGGATTTGGTTTTCTCTAATGTTTAGCATTAATTCTATTTTATGCTTCTAAGTTCAAAAATATGAAAAAATATTAGATTGGTGAGCTGGATCAATTCTATTAATATAGTTTCTTTTATATTTCATAGGAATTCATTCAATATTCTTAAAATATAATGATATATATCTAACAATTACCAGTGCTTCAACATGTTGTCCATTATATCTTCCTTCCCCTCTAAGAAAAGCCATTTCATACTTATTGTTTACTTTTCATTGTAGTGTACTTCTACAATGCCAGTGTTTACAGATAAAGCATGCATGAGATGCGATTTCACCATGGGAATTTCAGTACAGTTGGTATAAAGTTACAATTATATATGTACAATTTTAAACATATACATACATAAATTTAACATGGTCAAAATGTATTATCTTATATATAAAGATATTTTTCCTTTATAGTTCTCACTCTGAATATGTAGAAAGTTAACAATGTATTTTCTCTGAGTACAAGGAGTGAATGGTTAGAACACTTATGTAATAAACACTTCTTGGAAGTATATTTACTAATTCTGTGTGTCAAGATGTAGGCAAGACCCAGTTCTTGTCTTCAAGATGTATATAGTTTATAAGAAAGAGAGATAAAATTTTTAATTTCTTGACATTCAAAATGTGGTTTATAGACCAACATCTGGTTATGACCTGAGAGCTTGTTAGAAATGCAGAATCTCAGAGCATATTCCAGACCTACTGAATCAACATGCATTTTCATAATATCCCCAGGTGGTTTGTATATACGTTAGAGTTAGAGAATCACCACTCTAATTTGAATCTGATTAGGGTTACTTCTATAATACCTAGGAGGAAGAAAGAGATGGAGAAGTTTAAAGAAGGAGGGGGTGGCATCATGGGGAAGAAATACCCTGTTACCTGCATTTTTTCTTCACTGAGAGATACCACTAGTCAGGCACCTTTTACTAGCATAAAAATAAATGTTTTCAAAGAAATATTTGTTTTTCGATGTTTCAGTTTACATATCATTGGGGAAAACAGTCATATGACTGTTACTAATATATCAGTTAGACAGAAATCTGGTTATATAGACCCAGATCAAAAAGAAATTTTATCTTTTATTTTATCCATTGTAAGGTTTGTAGAGGAAGGAGTTGGCCAAGGTGGCTTCTAAAAATAGCTTTGCCAGTTAATGCAATTCCTCAGTTATGAGTGTGGTGACAATATATGTAACCTTTCTACTTCAAAATCTCTTGCCAGATCACATCTAAGTAGAACCAGTTCTCATAAAAGTTATCATTTGGAAATCAAGGCATTTCAAATTATTTTCATGTGTTTACAAAGCTTCAAATAGATATGGGGAATCAAGCATGTTACAGCAAGCTGGGTGCAGTTGCTCAAGCCTGTAATCCCAGCACTTTGGAGGCCGAGGTGGGAGAACTGCTTGAACCTAGGAAGTTGAGACCAGCCTGCCTATTATAGCAAGACCCCATTTCTACAAAAAATAAAAAAAATATATCAGGGCAGAGTGGTGTGCACCTATAGTCCTGGCTATTCAAGGAGCTGAGGTGGGGGGGGGTTCTCTTAAAAAACAGAAAAAGGAAAAAAAAAATGTCACAGTAACCTATTTTGATCAGGTCTATTTGTGCGCATGAACACCTTGGCCACTATCCCTCTGCTTCCTTCCATTGTTTTCACCATCCTGGATGCTGATTGTAACCAGAAGGGAGTCATCCTTGGAATTGGGCATATTCTCAATTTGCTTTGGCTTTGCATATTAAATTGGTGTGTTTGAACTTTATATTTTCCACTTGAAATACCAGGAAAGGGATTCCTTCTGAAATGTTTTTCTGAATGTGAATGTATGTATATATAAGTGACATGTAAGAATCACATATAAGGGGTGACAAAAATGTGTGTTAATCTGTGATTCCATGGGTAAAATATAGACACAAAAGTAAAAACAAAGCCTTTACTTCACAGAGAACATTGAGTATTAAATTATTTTGAAATAATTCTTGCTAACTCTTAAGAGTACTGAATTTACTTGTGATATACTCTAAAAAGGTGGTGATCTTTTGTGATATAATAATATTTATTATTTGGAGCCAAATTAGGAAAACAAATAGTTACAAAAGAAAAACCTGGATTGTTGGAATTGGATCCAGTTATTTTATCAATAATGATTTGATATAATTAGGCATATGCATTTTTAGCTTTTGTATGTCTTTTTATTCTATATATGTTTTCAGATCCAATTATAGCTGGGTTAGAATTCATTGCCACTGGTTATGTTTTACATCAGTTCAATTGGGGTTTTCTTCTTGGGGTGAAAAATATTCAGAGGGAATTGCTTGAACACAAAAACTGACTCTTTAAATTAGGAAAGGTTATATTTTTACATAACATATAAGAATATCTTACAAATACTGCAATTTATTTTCTAACAAATTTTAAATATCTCAATAATTAATATATATTTTTAAATATCAGGTCAAATTAATCTTCTTCTAAATTGCAGTCCCATTATTTGATACTTTTGTAGGATTATTCTAAGCAGTGACTTTTACTGTAAATATATGATTAGCCTTCATTCAGATGATACAATAGGCTTTATAAATTTATTGTCTTTATAAATTTATTGTCTTCAAGTGCCAGTCATAAATTTATTAAAGTTAAAATCTCTCTATTTATATTTAGCTAAGAACTGATGCTTGTTCAACTGGACTCTATCCAGTGAAACATAATCCACTTCAAGAGTTTTCTGAAAAGGGAATTTAATGCAAGGAATTAATTGCAAAGGTGATGGAATATTTGAGAACGATAACTGGTAACAATAGTGTGACCTACAGATTAACAATATCCTTAGACAAGGTGTTACCTTTGATGATACAACTATACTGGGCATATACTGTGGAGGCTGGAATCACATAAGAGACAAGTTGGTTACAGAGGGTTATTCTAAGCACTTCCCCTCCTCCTGCCCTCCATCTTCCATCTTTCATCTCCCATTGACTGACCCAAACCAGAAGTCAGTTGACTTAGGAGTCCAAGGAAACCAGCCTTCAGGGATCAAAAGGTTGAGGAATGGATTTGCTGGCAAACAGGCTCAATATCTGAAAAATAATTTTCCAGGTTTTTATAAACACATGTAAAAACTCAAGCTTTAAAAACAATTTGTGGCATTAGGAATGCACACTTTGCCCTCAAACCTAGCCCTCCTAAGAAATCTAGCACCTGTATTTTTCATTCCTCAGAGGGCAGTGACTAGTAAAAGAAATCATAGCAGAAAGAGAATTATATTAATCAAAGCAATTTCTGGTGAAAAGAGGCATGGAAATCTCTAAGCAAGTTATAGAAAGAAAGCTACACTTTTCGAACCTCTGAACTGAAAACAAAGTTTCAGATGATAACTTATATGATTTGACAAAGATACCTCAAATTGCCCAGGAAAATATCTCTCTTTAGAGGAATGTTTCAGGCTATTTAAAACAGAATCTCAGTCAAGGAACTAAACAAAGATGCTAGGATTGGACATAGAAGACAGATGAATTTGGCTGTTATCCATGTAAGAATAGAAGCCAAAATTATGCTGACTAAAAATGGAGCCAAGCGATGTCATATAGATTTGAAAACCATGTTGTGCCAAGGAAGATGTTAATGTTTTTCAATGTTCAGGTTTAGTAAGGATCATAAATTGTTTATTTCTTAATCTAGTTTATGTATCCTAAATATCTCTGCAACTTTGCAAGGCCCTAATTTATTTCCTTTTTTATTTTAATTATAGATATGACAGTTTGGTCTACATTCCAAGTCTGGTTAGTTGGGAGGTATGTCCTGGTATATTGGTTAATTTAGGTATATCTTACTGATTTATACTGCATGATTTATCAGATGCTAATGACTCATTCTAATAAATATATTTTAAAATTGTGTATACCTTTTGCTTAGACTAGTAATTGGGTCAGTCATGCTCTTGAAGGAGTCATACTGGGAGCCATACTTTACCAGGGTCAGAGGGTTCAAGGGATGTTTTCTCTTCTTTGTGCTCTGTAATTGAGATGAAGAACAGAGGTAATCTTTGCTTAGTGTAATAATGGGGAATGACTAGACCAACAAAAGATATGTCAGAATCATTTGCAAGTGTAAAACTTATGACAGTATTTGTGAACCTGCTTGAAAGCGCCAATGCACATGCATCTGTATACAATTTGGGGCCTATTAACATTTCCAAATATTTTAAGCCTCTGAAATTATTATTATAACATTTGATATCCTTGGGTAAAAAATGATGTTTATCTATAAAAATAATTTTTCAGCAATTGTTTAAAAGTTGCCAGGCAATTGTTTAAAAGTTGCCATTATTTTCTTTATAAGTCTATGGATGAAAAATAATTAAAATTTTCCAGAAAATAAACTTCATAATTGTTAATAATTATTATATATATGCGAGTACTAAAGGTGTATAAAAATGGAGCAACATAGCAGAATTTTAAAAGTAGCATGACAAAATAAAGTAAATGGGATTAGAAAAATATGCATGTGTGTACTGTAGTTTGTTTTATTGTTAGCAAATGCAAAACAACCCAGAAAGTACTATTAGATGCTCAAGTTATATAATGCAGTGGTAATAATAATAATATATGCCAACGTATTTTGTAATTATTATAGAATAATACACATGCAACTTATTACAATTATCTCTTTTGAGCCTAAACATGCCCAAGAGGAAGAATAACATTCAATTCTGTCATTCATGTTCAACTGTTCTACAATCAGAAAATCTAGCTAAGATTTGGAAACCCACCTAACTGTCCATGAACAGATGAATGGATAAAGAAAATATGGTACACATACACAATGGAGCACTATTCAACCACAAAAAAGAATGAGTCTACTAAATTGAAACAACTTGGATGGAACTGAAGATCATTATGTTAAGTGAAATAAGGCAAGAACAGAAAGACAAACATCATATTTTCTCACTTCTTTATGGTATCTAAAAATCAAAACAATTGAACTCATGGTCATAGACAGTTGAAGGAGATACTACTTTATCTTAAAAAATGATATATCCTTCAACTTTACGGCCTTCTCTTCCACTTCCCAACTCCCTGACGTTAATGAGGCTTTATTACTATATTTCACATTATTAGAATTAAACCACTTCTCAGGGATTGGGTTCCCCCAATTTAAGAACCTGAAATCTACCTCAGTCTTAAGATACTATCTGAACCATATCTGCTATTATCTACTTATCTTAGTCTATTCAGGCTAATATAACAAAACATCATAGAGTAGGTGGTGTGTAAATAACAATTATTTCTCAGTTCTGGAGACTAGGAAGTCCAAGATTAAGGTGCCAATAGATTCGGTCCTGGTGAAGCCCTGCTTCCCAATTTATAGACAACTGTCTTCTCCATGCTACCAGACAAGGCCAAAGGCCAAGAACACATTCTCAGGCCTCTTTCATAAGAGTGCTAATCCCATTTATGACAGCTGCACTCTCATGACCTAATAATTACCTGTCAACAGCCCTACCTCCCAGTGACATCACCTTGGAGGCTAGGATTTCAACATATGAATTTGGGGGAACACAGATATTCAGTCCACAGTGCTGCTCCTTATCAACTCCTAGTTAATAAGGACAAAGTATATCAACGTTACCAGACCACATCCCTGAATTATTCACACAGTGTGCTATTCCTGTTTGTACTTTCAGACCTGAGAATATTTCTGATAACGTCTGTGGTCCTAGCATCTTGTCTTGCCCATCTTCTCTCTCATCCTGTCTGATCATTTACAGGTTAATTCTCCCACTCTCACTTGTTGCAGCTCCATTCTTGCTGACTTCTGCTTTGGGTCAACTGTGTGAGCATACCAGCAGCAAGCTTCTCAGTGTTTACTCATCCTCTGTCGCAACATCTGACTGAGCTTCCTCAATTGTACAGCAAAGGTACAGGCTTGGAAGACATGAAATTTTGGCATATAGAGAAGTGTCAAATACATAGAGGTGACAAGAGTGCTGTGTTTAGAACACAAGTGATGGGAGATAACATTGGTCTTGGAGGTTGGGGCTTATTACAGAATTGAGGGTCATCTGCATCTAAAACTTGTGTTTTTGATTGTTCTCCATTATTTCCCCCAGCTGGCCTATTAAATGTCATCTATAAAAAAATCTATAATCTAGTTTAGAAACTAGCTTACTGAAAGTAACAGAAATCTGCTCTACCAAAGGTTACAAGGCAGGCATTACAAACTTATCTACAAAGACTAGATGGTAACATAAAACTGTAACTCTATTATACTCAGCGATACAGTAGCTCCGTGATAAATATGGAGCTCCAAAATCTGGAGAATGGACATACCATCTTTACATGGCTGCAGATTGTTGTCACGGGAAATGCCAACCAACATTGCCTGATATTCTCCTTTCACAGAGCTCCTGGAAGATCCTTCCAGAAATCCTGGAGGTCCAGATGTTAGTTACAAACAAACATTTAAAACTGGGTCAACACACTGAGAAACAAATAAATGTCTGCGCTCCATATTTGACTCTCCAAGAGGCAGTTTACAGTCTCTGTTAGAAGACATAGCATTTCTTTTTCTGAGACTAGACAAAGAGCTTAGTCCACAACTAAATATACTTAAAAACAGCAGCAAAAACAATAATGCTGCTTAAAATCCTTCAATGGCTTTGAATTCTGATTGATGTGAAATCCAGCATTCTTCATAGCCCAAGTCTTCACATGATCTGGCAACTTGCCAGTTCTCCAGCTTCTGAGCAAGCTGCTGTCGTCTTTGCTTGCTGCAGTCCACCTATAACAATCTTCTAGCTCTCCAGAAATGTTAAGCTCCTCCCCTCTCAGGTAGTTTCACATTATTGCCTCTGCTTAGAATGCCTTTCCTCTTCTTTTCAACTGTTGAATTCTTTTTTCTAGTTTTAAATTTCTTATTGGTGCACAATATTTGTACGTATTGAAGAGGCACATGTGATATTTTTGTTACATGCATAGAATGTGTAATGATCAAGTCAAAGTATTTAAGACAGGCATCATCTAAAGCATTTATCATTTCTATGTGTTCCAAACATTTCAAATCATCTCTGCTTGGATTTTGAAATATAAAATACATTGTTGCTAATTATAGTCACCCTATTATACTATAAACATTAGAACTTATACCTTCTAACTGCTTGGTATTCATTAATCAATCTCTCTTTATTCCTCCCTCCTCCCCCCAACACCCTTCTCAGCCTTTACTAACTATCATTCTACTCCCTACCTCCATGAGATCCACTATTTTTGCTCCCACATGTGAGTAAGAAGATGAAAGATTTGTCTTTTTGTGCCTGGCTTACTTCGCTTAACATGATGACCTCCAGTTCCATCTATATTACTGCAAATGACATGATTTCATTCTTTGTTATTACTGAATAGCATTCCATCATAAATGTAATATATGTACATGAGCACACACAGGCATGTTCTACAGCTGTACCCACTGTTCCATAAGGACAAGGTCTGTCTTCCTGGAGTGGTGTGCCATTCCACACAGTTTGTACTCCTGATTAGTTGAATAACTAGATGAGGAATTTATCTCTTTCTAAATTCTGTATTGGGTTTAACATTTATTGGGAGATTTAAACAAGTCAGTACATGTAACATGTTTAGCTCAGTGCTAGGAATTTAGTAATGGCTCAATTAAGTGTTAGAAATTCTTAGGTGTGTGTTTCGACTTCCCTGGTTAGAAACAGAAAATAAAAATGATAACACAAATGCAACTTATGTTTTATAATGCAATCTCCATGATCTCTTAGAGTGGATTTGCCAAAAAGCAGACCCTGAGGCGGGATGTAAGTGCAAGGTGATAAACCCGGGAAGTATAGTCATGGATAGGAAGGTGAGCCCAGAAAAGGACGCAAGCCAGCAAAGGGCATGTTAATAAGTAGATTACCATTGGGCTCAATCCTGCTTGGGACTCTCTGAGAGACTGTTGAACCTAATCTCAGGGTTGTCCCATGAACGGGCAAGAAAACTGGCTTATTTATATACCATCTTCCGCCCTTCACTGCCTGGGAGTTACCCTTTGGAGCCATCTCTGTCACTAAGGAGTGTCAGAAGAAAATCTTTAGGCCTTTTTTTAAATGCTTGATTTAGCTCTTTTTGCCATGATCTTTGAAGTTATTTCTAAGAATCACATGTGCTTTCTTCATAATAATTGTTTATTTTTGCTAGCATGATCTTAAATTTGTACAATATTTTTGAAGGAAATTTGGTAATGTGTAGCAAATAAGCAAATGCACTTTGATCCACATAAGTCTACCTCAAGTTGCTTTTCCTAAGGCAATAATTGTGAATATGTGCTAATATTTTTGTCTTATTTTACAAATATAATAATTCTTATAGACATTTAGAAAACACTGAAAATATGTACAAATATAAGTTATCAGCACTGCCACAACACACAAAAAAAACTGTATTAGAAATAGATTTTTAAATTGAAATTACACTATATATGCTAGCATTTTCTACATTTTTAAATGAACATTTTCTAATGGTTTTAAATATTTTTCATAAAGTTCATTTGTAATAATGTATTGTCCTAAAGGATCATGAAACATATTTACACAGAACATACCAAATTTTCAACACATACATAGCACTCAGTTCCGTAACATTCTGTCTAGGCTGAGTACCCAGCAAATGGGGGGTGGGGAAGGGCAACTAAAGAAGAAGGGAGTGAGTGTCAAACCAAAATACTTACTTCTTTAATAAATAGTTCAGATTGACTCAGGTGTTTGTCGTGATTGGGGCTCTGAGGTAGTCTTGGTTAACCCGCCTCCCCTGAGGCAACTTCTTCTTGGTCTGATTTATGGCAAAGATGAGTCTTTTTTTTTTATTTGTACTTTAGGTTCTGGGGTACTTGTGCAGATCATGCAGGATTGTTGCATAGGTACATACATGGCAAGGTGGTTTGCTGCCTTCATCCCCCCATCACCTATATCTGGTATTTCTCCCCCATTATACCTCCCCACCCCCCCACTGTCCCTCCCCTAGCCCCCTCAGTTGACAGCAGTATGTGATGCTCCCCTCCCTGTGTCCACATGTTCTAGTTATTCAACACCCGCCTGTGAGTGATAACATGCAGTGATCATTCTCAGCAAATTGACACAAGAAGAGATGAGTCTTAGACAACATCTGCCTGTCTGGTGGTTTATTCTGGCAGTGCTTTCAAAAGACATGAGCAGGCTGGTGGCATGGGTTAGGTATAATCACATGGTCAGATGACCAGCTGACCAGGAGGGTCTCCATTTGGAGATAATTTTCAGAATTTGGGGGATTCTTTTCCTTTTGTTATACCTGTATGCAATCTGAGTCAGTTACCAGGTGTTTCTTTCATAAAGGGAATTTAAGCCTGTTCTTGTTAAGGTAAGCTTTGTTTTAAGGTTTATAAAAGTTGCAGCTATGCTGAGATGGACTAGTCTGGAAATCCCCCGCTGAGTTTCATCATACTGCTAAGTGACATGTAATGTCATCCCTGCAAGACACTTGAGTGGGGCTTATGGCTATCATTAATCTTACAGCCAGGGAAGTCTCTTGTAGAGTACTATAATATTTGCATTATAATGTTGTTGGTGCCAAGGCTGCATACCCTATAGTACTTCAGTGGTTTTATCACGATGTATTTCCATGACTTCCTCTTCTTCCCAATTCAACTTCATTTTTTTGTGTGTCATTTCCCATACCAATGGCAATTCAGCATATGATCTAGAGACATCCATACTCATCTTGTCTTGTTTTGTGCCTTCTACATTTTATGCACATTTCTGACTCCCACTTTTCCTCTTCCTCTGTCTTCTAGGGCTAGTTCCTTCATCTTTGCTCTGGTTCCCTTTTTATGTACATGGGAACACTGATGCTCTCTAATCAGCATTTAAACTTGTGAAGTATCTTCTGTCCTAAAGCAAAAGAAACTGAAATTCTCTCCTCATATTCACGTTCTCTAGTCATTAATTCAATTTTGTTCACAACCGAAAAATATTTTTTGTTTATTTATTTATTATTATTTTTTTTCTAAGACTAAGGCTTGCTCTGTCGCCCAGGCTGGAGTACAGTAGCCGCACAATCTATGCTTACTGCAACCTCCGCCTCCTGGGTTCAAGCAATTATCCTGCCTCAGCCTCCCAAGTATCTGGGATTACAGGCGCATGCCACCATACCCGGCTAGTTTTTGTATTTTTAGTAGAGATGGGGTTTCACCATGTTGACCAGGCTGCTCGCGAATCCCTCGGCTCAAGTGATCGGCCTACCTTGGCCTCCCAAAGTGCTGGGATCACAGGTGTTGAGCCACCGCACCTGCCAGTTTCCCTAATTTTAATTTTTAAAATTTTTATGGGTACATAGAAAGTGTATTTATTTATGAGTATATGAGATATTTTGATACGGGCATAAAATGTGTAATAATCGCAGGGTAAATGGAGCATTTTTTGTTTCTTTATGTTACAAACATTTCAATTATACTTATTTTAAAATAGACAAAAAATTATTGTTGCTCGCCCTGCTGTGTTATCAAATACTAGATAACTATATTTTTGTACCCATTACCCAACCCCATTTTCCCTCCAATCCCACCACGCTTCCCAGCCTCTGGTAATGATCATTCTACATTTTCTTTCCACGAGTTTAATTGTTTTAAATCTTAGCTCCCACAAATGAATGAGAACATATGAAGTTTGTCTTTCTGCAGTTTTGAAACTGCATTTACTGTCCTTAATGTCTCATCTCTTATTTATTCCTCAACCTTTCATGACATGTCTGCTCCTGTCTAAGTGACCTGCTTCTAGCAGGGCCACTAACCACACCCTTATATTGAAATTCGGTTGTACCTGAACCTGACTTTGAACCTGACAGCGTTTTTCTTTTATTTTCTTTTTGATGAAGTTATGCTTTGTTGCCCATATTGGAGTGCAGTAGCCCAATCTCAGCTCACTGCAATCTCTGCTTCCCAAGTTCAAGCGATTCTCCTGCCTCAGCCTCCCGAGTAGCTGGGACTACAGGCACCTGTCACTACACCTGGCTAATTTTGGTACTTTTAGTAGAGACAGGGTTTCATCATGTTGGTCAGGCTGGTCTCAGACTCCTGACCTCAGGTGATCCATCTGCCTTGGCCTCCCAAAGTGCTGGCATTACAGGTATGAGCCACCCACCCAGCCGACAGTGCTTTTCATTCGTCTTGACTACCGTAACACTACAATTCTTATTTTGGTTTGTCTTATTTTGTTTTTTGTTTTGCTTTGGGCAGGCTCTAGCTTCTGAGTTCCCTTTGTATCCTCTTGTTCTCCATATTTTTATGATTTCTTCCTCTGCCTGCCCCTTAAATCTTTCTGGTCCTCAGGGATCAGTCCTCAGGGATCAGTGCAAGGCCCTTTTAAGTCTCATTTTACACATGTTACTATACTTTCAAAACCTTAGATGTTAGTTATTTGTTAATAACTCCAAATCTGTAACCCCATCGCACTTGGCTTTTCTGAGCTCCATGCACATATACTCATTCATTCATTCATTCAAAAATAAATCTCCAGTAAAAGCCTATTCTGTGCAAGCAAATTGCTACATGCCGAGAACACCATGATGAGCAAAGGACAAGAGCTTCCATTTTGGTGGTGAATACGGCCAACAAATAAGTAAGCAAATAAACAAACAAAGAGACTAAGAAACTGCTGTGGTCAAATTATCAGGGAGATAGTTTGGATAGAGTGGACTTGAAGCTGAGAAGAGTTAAAACCAGGCAAAAATGCCCATTCAAGAAGATCCCATGTTGAAACAGCAAGCGCAAATGCTTTGAGGAGAGAAAGAAGTTGATGAGTTTGAGGAAGTAAACAGTGATCTGAGTCTGGATATGGTCATTGGAGTAAAAGTGGTAGGGTATGAGGTTGAAGAAGTAGGGCAGGAACCACACAGTTGTTTGTGGGCCATAATCTGCAATTTAGATTTTACTTCAAAGATAATGCAAAGCCACTGAATCATTTTTGGCAAGAAAATAATTCTTTATCATTGTTGTTGTTAAGTATTTTATTCTTTTTAAGAGCAGTTTTATAGTCATAGCAAAATTGAAAGAAAGGTACAGAGATATCTGCATATAACGTTTGCTCCCTAAAATGCATAGGTACATTAAAATAAAAACTTTAGTTAAGTAAAATTCAGCTAGAGAAAACTACAGATAGCACTGAGTTTTTGTAAATTAAAGACATCCATGTAACTAGTATCTGGGCCTAATAATGAAACATTACTCCTATCTTAGATGTCCTCTCAGGTTGTCTTCTAGTCATTACCTGTCCCCCTGCTCAGAATAAGCACAATTCTGACTTCTAACATGGATTAATTTAATCTGTTTTGTACTTTATATGAATGAAATTATACAGTATGTGCTATTTTATGTCTGGCTTCTTTCTATATTCTGTCTCTGAAATTATCCTATGTCACTATGTCTAGTGATATTTTCTCCATTCCCAGGCTGCAAAGTATTCCATTGTGTGAGTATTCTGCAATTTATTTATCCATTCAAATGAAAGTGGGCTCTTGAGTAGTTCCCAGTTTGGCAAAATTATAAACACTGCTGTTAGAAGCAATCTAATACATGTCTTTTGTTGAACATAGGCATTCATTTGTTGGGAATATGTCTAATAGTGGATTTGAGGGTAAAATTTTATGCATATGTTCACTTTTATTAATATATCAATTTTATGGAGTGATTATAATATATATGTGTATATATAGATGTATATTAAAATGTACACAGATATATGCATATATATTTAAGTATTTATTTGGAAAATATTTCAGATGTACAGAAGAGCTGCATTAATGTTTGAGAGAACATCCATACTCCTTACCCATAATCAAATATTGCTAATATTTTGCCCCATCTTCTTTGTCATTTACTCTCTTTATTTATATAAATTTTACTTTTTCTTTACTATTTGAGGGTAACTTACATACATGATTGTGTTAGTCCATTCTCATGCTACTATAAAGAACTGCCTGAGACTGGGTAACTCATAAAAAACAGAGGTTTGATTAACTCACAGTTCTGCATGGCTGGGGAGGCCTCAGGAAACTTACAATCATGGCAGAAGGGGAAGCAAACACATCCTTCTTCACAGGATGGCAGGAAGGAGAAGGGTTGAGCAAATAGGGAAAAGCCCTTCATAAAACCATCAGATCTCATGAGAATTCACTCACTACCATGAGAACAGCAGCATGGATGCAACCACCTCCATGATTCAATTACCTCCCACCAGGTTCCTCCCATGACATGTGGGGATTATGGTAACTACATTCAAGGTGAGATTTGGCTGGGGACACAGCCAAACCATATCAATAATGCTCTTTTACTTCTGCATACTATACTATGTGTTACCTAAAATTAAGACTGTTAGTATAGAAAACCATAGAGCAGTTATCCATTTAAGTAAATTTAACATTGATATATAATATTTTTCCTAATTTTTTTGTTGATATTCCAGTTTTATTAATTTACCTAATAATGTCTTTTATAGCATTTTAAAATTCCAACATAGGCTGAAATATTGAATTTAGTTTTTATCTTTTATACTCCTTTATTCTAAGACAGTTACTCTGCTTCTTTTGTCCTTTATGACATTGAAATTTTTAGAGTACACAATCTCACTTTTTAGTAGAATATGTATCACTTTTAAGTTGTTGGATAATTCTCCGTGGTTAATTTCAGTTTATGCAGTCATAACATGCATAATTGATGTATTCTTTTCAGGTTAACTCACAGAAAGATATACAATATATTTTTGCTCCACTTAAAGTTGTCTGATTTCTCCAACATTATAGTTATTAGTTTTTTCCTTGCTACTAAACAATGTGGGCACACATTTTAATATAATGCAAGTATCTGTCTCCTTATCGAAATTCAGGAAAAAATAAAATGGCCTGGTGCAGTGGCTCACACCTGTCATCCCAGCTTTTTGGGAGGCCAAGGTGGGTGGATCACTTCAAGCAAGGAGTTTGAGACCATCCTGGCCAACATGGTGAAAACCCATCTCTACTAAAAATACAAATATTAGCCAGGCATGGTGGTGCACGCCTGTAGTCCCAACTACTTGGGAAGCTGAGCCACCAGGAGGCACATGTTGCAGTGAGTTGAGAATGGGCCGCTGCACTCCAGCCTGGGCAAGAGAGCAAGACTCTGTCTCAGAAAAAAAAAAATCCACCTCCTCTAAATTTAGCATCAGTTGATGATTCCTGCCTGAAATAATCTTTAGAGTGATATTTGCAAGATGATAATTTTACAGCCCTAGCACTCCCTTTATATTTATGAGTCAGCACTCAACATTCTACTATAAACAATAGTCCTTCTTTCACCTTGTATATTTATTTATAATTACATGATATATTTTTAAAGGACAATTTTGATTGCTGGTTAGAGTATGATTTAAGTACGGCAAGAGTAGAAGGAAGAGAGATCAATTATCTGACTATGATAAAAAGTTCAAGAAAGAGATAAGATAATGAACTTTAAACCAATGAAGTTCAAAAGAGACAAAGAAAGGCATTACATAATGGTAAAGGGATCAATGCATTAATATATATGCACCCAATACAGGAGCACCCAGGTACATAAAGCAAGTTATTAATCACCTACAAAGAGAGTTTCACTCCCACTCAATAATAGTGGGAGGCCTTAACACTCCATTGTCAATATTAGACAGATCAACGAGACAGAAAATTAACAAGTACATCCAGGACTTGAACTCAGATCTGGACCAAGCAGACCTAATAGACATCTACAGAAATCTCCACACCAAATCCACAGAATATACATTCTTCTCAGCACCGCATTGCACCTACTCTAAAATTGACCACATAATTAGAAGTAAATCACTCCTCAGCAAATGCAAAAGAATGGAAATCATAACAAACAGTCTCTCAGACCACAGGACAATCAAATGAGAACTCAGAATTAAGAAACTAACTCAGAAGCACACAGCTTCATGGAAACTGAACAACTGGCTCCTGAGTGTCAACTGGATAAACAATGAAATGAAGGCAGTAATAAGGATGTTCTTTGAAATCAATGAGAATGAGGACACAACATACCAGAATATCTGGGACATCTTTAAAGCACTGTCTAGAGGGAAATTTACAGCAATAAATGCCATCAGAAGCAAGGAAAGATCTAAAATTGACACCCTATTGTCAAAATTGAAAGAGCTAGAGGAGCAAGATTAAAAAAAAAAAAAAACTCAAAAGCTAGCGGAAGACAAGAAATAACTAAGATCAGAGCAGAACTGAAGGAGATAGAGACACAAAAAACCTTCAAAAAATCAATAAATCCAGGAGCTGGGTTTTTGAAAAGACCAACAAAATAGACAGACTGCTAGCCAGATTAATAAAATAGAAAAGGGAGAAGAATCAAACAGATGCAATAAAAAAGATAAAGGGGATATCACCACTGACTCCACAGAAATACAAACTACAATCAGAGATTACTACAAACAACTCTATGCACATAAACAAGTAAACCTGGAAGAAATGGATAAATTCCTGGACACTTGCACCCTCTCAAGCCTAACCCAGGAAGAAGTTGAAACCTTGAATAGACCAATAACAAGGGCTGAAGTTGAGGCAGCAATTAATAGCCTCCCAATCAAAAAAAGTCGGTCCAGATGGGTTCACAGCTGAATTCTAGCAGATGAACAAAGAAGAGCTGGTTCCATTCCTTCTGAAACTATTCCAAACAATCCAAAAGAGGGAATCCTTCCCAAATCATTTTATGAGACCAACATCATCCTGCATCCTGATACCTAAACCCAGCAGAGACTCAAGAAAAAAAGAAAACTTCAGGCCAATATCCATGCTGAATATAGACGCAAAAATCTTCAATAAAATACTGGCAAACTGATTACAACAGCACATCAAAAAGTTTATCCATCACAATCAAGTAGGCTTCATCCCAGGGATGCAAGGCTGGTTCAACGTATGCAAGTCTATAAACATAATCCACCACATAAACAGAACCAAAGACAAAAACCACATGATTATCTCAATAGATGCAGAGAAGGCCTTCGACAAAATTCAACAGCCCTTTATGCTAAAAACTCTCAATATACTAGGTATCAACGGAGCATATCTCAAAATAATAAAAGCTATTTCCGACAGACCTGCAGCCAATATCATACTGAATGGGCAAAAACTGGAAGCATTCCCTTTGAAATCCAGCACTAGACAAGAATGCCCTCTCGCACCACTCCTATTCAATATAGTATTGGAAGTTCTAGCCAGAACAATTAGGCAAGAAAAAAAAATAAAGGGTATTCAATAATGGAAAGAGGAAGTCAAATTTTGTCTATTTGCATATGACATGATTATATATTTAGGAGACCCTATCATCTCAGGTCAAAATCTCCTTAAACTGATAAGCAACTTCAGCAAAGTCTCAGGATAAAAAATCAATGTGAAAAATCACAAGCATTTCTGTATACCAATAACAGACTAACAGAAAGCCAAATCATGAGCAAACTCTCATTCACAATAGCTACAAAGAGAATAAAATATCTAGGAATACAACTGACAAAGGATGTAAAGGACCTCTTCAAGGAGGACTACAAACAACTGCTCAAGAAAATAAAAGAGGACACATACAGATGGAGAAACATTCCATGCTCATCATTAGGAAAAATCAATATCACGAAAATGGCCATAGTGCCCAAAGTAATTTACAGATTCAATGCTATCCCCATCAAGCTACCAATGACCTTCTTCACAAAACTGGAAAAAACCACCTTAAACTTCCTATGGAACCAAAAGAGTGCCTGTATAGCCAAGAAAATCCTAAACAAAAAGAACAAAGCCGGAGGCATCACGCTACCTGATTGCAAACTGTACTACAAGGTTATAGTAATCAAAACAGCATGATACTGGTACCAAAACAGAGATATAGACCAAAAGAACAGAACAGAGGCCCTGGAGGAAACACCACACATCTACAACCATCTGATCTTTAGCAAACCCGACAAAAACAAGCAATGGGGAAAGAATTCTCTGTTTAATAAATGGTGTTGGGAAAACTGGCTTGCAGTGTGCAGAAAGCAGAAACCGGACCCCTTCCTGACATCTTACACTAAAATTAACTCCAGATGGATTAAAGACTTAAACATAAGACCTAACACCATGAAAACCCTAGAAGAAAACCTAGGCAAAACCATTCAGGACGTAGGCATAGGCAAGGACTTCATGACTAAAACACCAAAAGCATTGGCAACAAAAGCCAGAATAGACAAATGGGACCTAATTAAACTCCAGAGTTTCTGTACAGCAAAAGAAACAATCATTAGAGTGAATCAGCAATCAATAGAATGGGAAAAATTTTTTGCAGTCTACCCATCTGACAAAGGGCGAATATCCAGAATCTACAAAGAACTAAAACAGATTTACAAGAAAAAACAAACCCATCCAAAAGTTGATGAAGGATATGAACAGACACTTTTCAAAAGAAGACATATATGAGTCCAACAAACATATGAAAAAATGCCCATCATCACTGATTATTAGAGAAATGCAAATCAAAACCACATTAAGATACCACCTCATGCCAGTTAGAATGGTGATCATTAAAATATCTGGAGACAACAGATGCTGGAGAGGATGTGGAGAAATAGGAAAACTTTTACACTGTTGGTGGGAGTGTAAACTAGTTCAACCACTGTGGAAGACAGTGTGACACTTCCTTAAGGACCTAGAAATAGAAATTCCATTTCACCCAGTCAACCCATTACTGGGAATATACTCAAAGGATTATAAATCATTTTATTATAAAGACACATGCACATGTATGTTCATAGTGGCACTGTTTACAATAGCAAAGACCTCGAACCAACCCAAATGCCCATTGACGATAGACTGGACAAGGAAAATGTGGCACATATATACCATGGAATACTATGCAACCATAAAAAATGTTGAGTTTGTGTCCTTTGTAGGGACATGGATGAATTTGGAAACCATCATTCTTAGCAAACTGACACAAGAACAGAAAATCAAACACGGCATGTTCTCACTCACAGGCAGGTGTTGAACAATGAGAACACATGGACACAGGGAGGGGAGCATCACACACTGGGGTCTGTTGAGGGGGGCTGGGGGAGGGACAGTGGGGGGGGTGGGGGAGGTCAGAGAGGGATAACATGGGGAGAAATTCCAGATGCAGGTGACGGGGGGAATGGAGGCAGCAGACCACATTGCCTTGTGTGCACCTATACAACATCCTGCATGATCTGCACATGTACCCCAGAACCTAAAGTACAATAAATAAATAAATAAATAAATAAATAAAGGATCAGATAGACACTCTCCTAGGTTTTATTCTTGAACAACTAGATAGAGTTGTTATCACGGAACAATAGGAGAAAAGCAGGGTTGGGCAAAGAGAGAATTGATTTCAGGTCTGCCAAATTTAAAACATTTTTCATACACATAAATAAAGATGTTATATAGGCAGTTGTATAAAATAGTTTGTAATTCAAGGTTTTATCTATACTGGAGATATATATTTAAGAACAAAGAACCTATGGAAGATATCTAGTTATTAATGGTTCACTTAGGAAGAGAAAAGATAAGAATGTCTCCAATAGACCCTGAGCAGAATAGAGAGAGAGTCTACAAAGAAGTCTTGGAAGAGCATCCAGTAAGGCAAAGGAAACTATTAGAGTACTGTCTTATGGAAGTGCAAAGAGAAGAATGTTTCAGATTCAAGCCAACTGGGTGAAATATATTGAGTTCTGTTGACACCTGTTGAAATATTCAGTTGGCTACATAGATATGCCCACTTGGATGTCTCACAAGTATCTCCAAAAGTTTGAGTTATCTTAGTCTTTTCTACACCCACCTTTAATCTATCATAAAATTCCTTTTGACTCTACTTTCAAAACATATACTGAATAAAATATCTCACCACTTCTGCTAACCTTTTCATCTAAGCTATTGGTATTACCTAACTAATTGCATAGCTTCATAAATAGTCTCCACCTTTACCTCTCATCTCCGGTTGGTTCATGTTGAACCTTGAATGATCCAGTTAAAATATAATTCAACTTATAACACTTACCAGTTCTCGCTCAGGACAAAAGCCAATGTACTCACAATAGACCTAGACTAGATGAGTTGGCACGTGCCAGACTACTTCACTGACATCATTTCCTGTGACTTTACCTCTCATTATTTTCCCTCCAGCCACAATGGCTGTCCTAGGACATTCTAGGCAACTTCTCCACCTCAAAGCTTTTTAGAAAACCTTTCATATGGATGGCAAATAAACACATAAAAAGATGTTTGACATTACTAGCCATTAAGAAATTGCAAATTGAACTACAATGAGACAACACTATACAACTATCAGACTGGTTAAACAAACAATAATGGCAATATCAAATGCTGGCAAGATTGCAAAGAAACTTGATAACTCATACATTGCTGGTGGGAATGTAAAATGAATGGTACAAACATTCTGGGAAAGAGTTGGGCAGGGTTTTATTTTTATAAAATTAAACATGCAATCCAGCAGTTGCTCTCTTGAGCATTTTTCCCAGAGAAATAGAAACTATGTTCACATAAGAACCAGTACACAAATGTTTATAGCAGTTTTATTCATAATAGCTAAAAACTGAAAACAACACAAATGTCTTTCAATGGAGTGAATGTTTATACAAACTGTGGTATATCCATATCAGAGAATATTACTTAGAAATAAAAATGAAAAAATTATTGATAAATGCAACTACTTGGATGAATTTTAAAAGAATTATGCTGAATGAAAAATACCAATACCAGAAAGCAATATATTATATAATTCTACTCATTTAACATTCTTGAATGGCAAAATTAGGAAAACAGATTAGTCATGGTCAGAGGTTAGGAATGAGAAAATAGCAGAAGGCAGGTGGATGTGATTATAGAAAGGAAACACAACAGATCCTTCTGGCAATGGCACTGTTTTGCATCTTTAATATGATGGCATTTACATAAACATATATATCTGGTAAAATTGCATAGAGCTAATTAAACACACACACATGTGTGTATAAAATTGGGGAAATATAAAAAAAATCAGTGGATTTTATTGTGCTTTTTTTTTTAAACTTATGATATTGTACCTTATTTTCACAAGAGGTTATCACGGATTGAAATTGAATAAAGGGTACACAGGATCTTTTGATATTATTTCTTAGAACTTCATGTGAATCCATAAATTTAAGGGTTAATTAGAAGCCTTTATTTTCAGTTTTTTTTTCTGAGTAGTATTCTAATTTATGGATATATCTTAATTATCCATTCCAATTGTGATAGACGTTTGCATTTACTTCCACTTTTTGACTAATATGAATGTTTTTAATAAATAATCTATACATATATTTTAATATACATCAGGATGTCTCAGCCTCAACACTATTGCCGTTTTAATCTAATAATTCTCTCTTTTGGGAGTCTCTACTATATGATGTAAGATGCTTAGCAGCATCACTGGGGTCTACTGATTACATGCCTTAGCACCTCCTCTCCAAATTGTGAAAGTCAAATATGTCTCCAGATGTTGCCAAATACCTTTTAGGGACAAAATCACTCCTGATTGAACACCACTAATTTACATTTATGTACACTTTTCAAGAGTGCAAAAGTTCAGTGGAATTACTCTTAATCATTACCTTTAAATCTAGAAAGAGAATGTGAATTTTTTTTCCAAAATTATTTTACCCATTTTTATGCCCATCACCCATTCGTATAAAAATTACCTACCAGACTTTTAAATTTTATCCATTCTATTATATTGGCAGTGAAATCTCATTATCAATTTAATCTGCATTCTTTCATTATTAATGAAGTTGTTCATCTTTCTAAAAGTATATTTACTGGTTACTTGAATCTACTGTTTATAGTGACTGCAAATATTTGACTGTGTTTCTATGGGTTTAAATATTTTTAACTTTTATAGTATTTTTTAAAAAACTGTTTTAATGCATTTTGTATTTAAGTACCCTGTATGTTGTGTATGCCACACACACACACACACACACACACACACACACACACACACCATATTTTCTCCCACTCACTGATTTCCCTTGACAATGTGATTCTATGGTAGGAAGATGGAGAAACCAAGAATAGCTGGAACATTCTTGAAATAGAGCAAGGTGGAAAAACCTGTTGTACTGAATATCGAGAAATACTAAAGTCACATTAACCAAGAGAGTCTGATGTTGGCCCAACTATAAATAAATAGACCAGAGGAAGAACATTAAAAAAAAAAATACAAACTCACATATTCAGATGCTTGATTTGAAAGATCACATTACAGAGCAATGTAAAGGCTTATATTTCAATAAATGGATATGGAAATTAGTATATATTTGGGAAGATAAAACATAATTCCTAGTGTATGCCACATTCAAAAATCAATTCCTGATAATTTATGAACTTAAGTTGAAACAATAAAGCATTTAGGAGATAATATTTTTAAAATCTTAATAAACTTGGACTTCTTGTTGGAAACTAAAATCTTAATAAACTTATTGAAAATTGGCTGTTAAATAGGACATAAATTTGACTACTTTAAATTAGGAAGTATTTATCAGCACCTTATTACTTTCTGTTCCCCTGCCTATCCATATAGCTTACTCCCTCCCTTCCTTTAGTGTCTTTGTTCTCTCAGTGAACATGTTCTTGACCTCCCTATGCAAAATTGTGGTGCTCCCTCTCCACCACCATTCACATTTGGATTTCACAGTCCCCATTCACAGTCCCCATCCTCTGCTCCTGCTGTGTTTCTCCTCAGCATTCAACACCATCTAACATAGTGAAGTTCCTGGAGGGAAGCCATTTTTGCCTTTTTTATTTGAATGCTGTATTCCCAGGACCTAGCTCAGCAGTAATTGGCAAATAGGGGACACTAAATTAACGGGAGTTGAATGAATAAATATTCCTCTTCCATACTTTCTCTTATTTTTATCTTTTGTTTTTCATGTATCCAGTGCCCAAACAGAAACCTGTGTATGGCATCAGATGGTTCTCTCACCTGCCCTTCATACTCAACCAGGTTTTAATATATCTTAAATGTGTTTCTATCTTTATCCACTGATTTCCCCCAGTCCAGGGAGTTATTGCTAAGCTAGACTACTGTAACTACCCCTGATTGACCTTACTCCATTGTACTTTACCCTTTGAAATAATCACTTCACTGCAGTCTGAGTGATATATTTCTAAATACTGATTAAAGAAAACCCTCTATTACAATACCACCCATTGTCCTCAAGATGAAATGCATGCTCTTTACTGTGGTTCTTAAAGCCTTCATATCTTTATTTACCAGCTTCATCTCTAACCTATTCCTATTCCTATTCCTTTTCCTACCTTTCCTACTCTCATCCTACCCTAATATATTCTTGTTCATCCCTTTACCTTTGGCTCTTGGAAGGTCTCAACTTGAATATTTCTTCTAGGCTGTCTTCCCATTCCCCGAAGTCCTGGTTGATTTGTTTTGCTCTTTTTCTGAGATACTCCCATAGCCACTTGTACTTCTTCCCTGACACTTTATCACACCATATTTGATTGCCTGGATACTTGCCTGTGGGTGTGTCCCACACCAAATATAAATAAGATGACCGTAAGGGCCGTGACTGGCTTGGCCTTGATCTTAGCAGAATCCTGGGGTATTTAGGTTTCAGCAAATATTAATGAATAGTGTCTGCTTTCCTCTGTAGAAAACTCTGAGTTTGCAACTGAGAGAATCTAGTTAAAACAGTATGAAATTTAAAAGAAAATAGAGCACTAAGGCCAGAATTGTTATCTTTGTGTAGATAACTACATGAACATATGTGATCAGCATGATCAAAGTAAGTATTTTCTAGAAACCATTAATAATTTAAATATTAAAATTCTTATAGTTATTGTTATTTAAAGAGGACAGCATGGTAACAAATTGATAGAGTTATTTTTCTTTTATGTTTTCTCGGTATTATTATTACTTTCAACACCCAAGAATGGCACAAATGTAGACATAGAACGTTAATGATCATGCAATGTCAATTTCAAACAATTTGAATTTTGTCTATTCTTGGAAAAATTATTTTGAATTTATGCTTAAGTTTAACCTATTTGAAATAGACCTCATAGTAATGGATTCGAAATAATGTTAAATGTCAAATAGTGTTTTTATTTCTGGTTATCATTAACTTTGCAAAGCAAAATATACAATTGTTTGCAAAGAGATGACCACCTCAAAATATCTAGGTAGGCTGCTTCCAAGATGTGTCCTTTCTTCTGATTTGCTATTCCAGAAAATATGAGAAGAAATTAATTCAGTGCAATTCATAACTGCAGCTGAAAAGAAATATATTAAATCAAGGCCCTTTCCAAAATCACATCCTTCCTGAAAAGTGGCATATTTCTCCTAAACTGAATATGGCAGCAAAACTAAAGGAGAAAGTCATTTTGTATACTCCTGAATATAAAATAAAACTCCTCTTCCATTCAGGGCTTACTCTATAGTAATGCCTGATAATAGGAAAATGGTTGATAACAGTTCTGACAATCCCTGAGGAGGATGCAATGACAAGGGTATACTTAGGCACATATGGTGGGAACTGACTCTTATTTGGAGTTTCTGGTAATTGATATGATCTCAGATTGACAAAATTTCAGGGTATGATCTGCCTCTGGAGTCCAGGAAGTTTCCTCAGGGAGAGCCTGGTGCTAGGACATATGTATCAGGACTCTTGCAGAGGAAAGCTGAATGGACAAGTGTGATACAAGTTGTCTGATCATCACAGAAAGCACGACATTCTTCACCTTTCAATGAGTGAGGGGCATCCCTCATGCAGAAACATTAGCAAATCACACCAATGTAAATGATCAAGCTGAACACTAGTGTCCACAGAATAAGAATCTTACTCACCCAAATTGTTAAAAACCATATTTTTACTCCTACCGATGATTCAAAGCTGTACATGCTAAAATATAATTTAGAAGAGAATTTAAGAAAGGTGGAATGAAATGGCCTAAAGTGCATTTAAAAGGAACTATATTTTTTCAGGGTTCATTATTATCCCAAAAGGAAATTCTGAAGGTAAAAATACTACTGTTCAAGGTCCCAAAGGATAAATTTGACTGTTTCTACAGAAAACTCACACTTATTTTGGCAACCAAGCAGTGTTAAATTTAAAAGAAAGTTATGTATGTTTTTGTATGTGTGTATATATGACTCATATATGACACATAAAACAAGGACTGCTACAAGAAATTCCACAGAAATCCAAATGTTTTTATTGTTGTGAAATGCTGAGGAAATGACAGTACTTCCAGAGAATCTCATTCCCAGTAGAAAGGAGTGATGGGCAAACTAACAGAGCCAGAAGAAGGAAATGCCAAAACAAACAAACAAAAATGTAACTAAAAGGAAGTGCTATCCAAATCCTGGGCATATAGATAATTCTGTCAAGGAAGTTAAGCCCATCAGTTACAGTTTACCATTATCTGACAATACAATATAAAGCTGGACTTTCTTTTTTAGCTCTATTTCCTTCTAGCTCAATCACAAGGATCTTAGGACATTTTAATTAAGTATATTTTAAAAACATATATATGTATATAGATGGATATAGCTACATACACACATACACACATAAATATATACACATATACACATATATATTTTATATATAGAATCTCACTGTTTTGAATTTACAAAATATTAAAATTCATTTTTTTTCTCAGAATGGTTGGAACATAAGCTACTCTGATTAAGTAAATGCTATATTTGGCTTAGCCGACATTTATTACATATAATGTGTGATATATCCAATTTCAAAGACTGTGAATCTGGTAAATAAACACAATACACTCATATCTTAAATATTCTTTAGATTTTTAGATGGTCGAATATGCTTAAGTATCTTTCAGTAAATATGTTAGAATGATATTTTAAACACTTTACTAATTTAAAGTGTTATTAATAAACATTAAATCAGAATGTTATTTAGAGTTCAAAATTTAAATAACAAAATAAAAATATTTTTATTATTTGAAGCATGCTTGTATTATTTATACTTATATTTGCCATTGGCCTAGTTACAAATTTTGGGCATATAGAAGGTGGTCACCTAACATCAGATTGTTCAAATTCCAGTCTTAATATCTTAATTTTTCTACTGGCTTTTGAATAATGTCTCATCGTAATCTCTATTAAAAAGAGTGAGGAAATGTAAAAAAAAAAAACACGTAAAATACAATTTACAATATATAACAGGTATTACACCTACTATATTCCCCATTTTACAGATAAGAAAATGCAGTTCTGGGGGCTTTAAGGTAATTCTTTAGATGCACAAAACCAGCAAGTGGTAGACTTCTAGCCCATTAGGACTGATTGAAAAGACAATATTTTTGTCATGTAAAATAAGCCAATAGACAATTTTATACTAATTTGGAAGTTTAAAAGTAAAAAATAAAATTACTGCTAAGTTTTAATAAAATGATTTTCTCTAAGTAATAAAATGTTTCTTTAAAAAGGACATTTCCAGATATTTTGCATTCCCAATAGGAATGGTTGATGACCCAAACACCACAGCTAAGATCAACACAAAGCTGGCAGCGTGAGACTTGTGGCTCACAGGTCTTGTGGTTCCAGAGTTTTGTACTTGTAAACACTTTGCTGTAATGCTCGTACTACTAGTTAGTTTTGCCAGTTACTAGAAATGGTGCTGCAGTGACTGGTAAAACATTTCTTTACACTACTGATTAAACTTACATTTGTGAGCTCTCCTTGCACTGAAAAAAACCTGTTCCTTTTCATATTACAGACTATTGGCAATCAGCTATAATTTTATCTAAACTGATGTAGATAATTAATTATATAAAATTAACAACTACTAACATCAAGTAATAGATAAGAATGAGTTATAATTATTATATTAATTGGCTAAATGTAAATAATTGTAAAGGTGTTAAAAGTAATTAATTCTCCCAATTAGATAATCACTTTCCTAAAATTATTAATTATGTTATGAATTTGTTACATAAATTTGTTTAAAATAATTCATATACAGGTAGCCTAAGCTCAGTTTAATATGAATTACTTTAAATTCCACATAATAGGAATCAAATTAGCATTTTCTTTCAGTTATCTTACCATAAATATGCAGATAGTGCATATTGAAAAACATTTACAATTCTTTAGCTGTTAGAAGAAAGAAACTCAGTCAAATATAGTATAATGATGCCCTAGGATAATTATAATGAAGTAATAACTGACCTTAGCCATGTACTAAACTGTGACATCTTGAATTCAGTTGCTAGTGTAAACTACAATTACCAAATCACTCAGTGGTTTAGAAAATCAAACCATATTCTCTCCAGCTATTCTTCTGGTTTGGCATTACCTTCTAAATTTCAGGCTTACCCAGGTCTGCCATGGTGTAGCAACTGCCTACATTTATTGATAAGCAAATATTTTCTGATCTGTTGCCACAAAGGAAGGAACACCAAACTGGGAGGCCAGATTAAAAATTGAAATCTTGTCAAATGTCCAATTCTCAGCATGACTTATTATTTTGTATTGTCATTTTCTGTACCCACAGAGTTAAGTCTTGTTAATTTTAGCACATTTAAAAGAATCCTAAATCATGGGTTTAAAACTAATGGGGTTGAACAGACATTTTATTTATCCTGCAAAGCAGGCCAATAAACAATTTTATGTTTCCAAATGCTAATTTGGAAGTTTGAAAGTCAAAGAATGTATTGCTAATTTTAAGAAAAACGGATTACATGAAGTAGATAGGAAAACAAATATAGACATGCTGATAAAACATTCCTCCTTGATCCATCTGATGCCCACTTTTAAAACTGAAGAGAAATAACAGAAAATACTGAGCTTCAGTTCTTCAATTGGCACTTAAATTGCAGGGTCTTGAGAGGTGAGAAAAGGCATGAAAAGTGTCTGTGTTGCCTCAGATCCTTAGGTGAAAACAAAATTCTTGTCTAAAAACATAAGTTGGAATTAGTGGTCCAAAAGCCTGTCATGATTCACCTGGCACATTGGACTCATCTACTTGCTTACACTTAAATCTTTACTAGTATTCCTTTAAGTCATTAACATATTAAGTTAAAAAAAAAAGACAGTGAACATTGATTCCCTTAAATGGAGTTGTAAGAAAGTTGAAAATTTACCAAGTCAGGCACATTTTCAGTCTTCATAAGGAAAGCTTTAATTTACAATCACTGTGAAACCTCATGATACACTAAAATAGTACATTGTCAAAAGTACCAAACTATTGGGAAAAAGATGTTAATGTGATGATATTTCTAATTTTAGTCTATCCCTATATTACAGCCCTATAGCACCTTTTCTCCAAGGAGATCAGAATGCTTTATATTTAGAATAAGATGGAAATGCAAATCAAAGTGAAAGTTCCCCTAGAATTATGTTGCAAAGATTAAGAGCCATAGAAGAAGAGAAGGGCATCAGAAGAAAATAGAAGCATGAGCAATAGGAATCCATGCAGGCCCTGGCAAGTTGTCTGACTTAAGCGTTGCTGCTGCTACCGTCTCTAAATTTAATGGTAAGGACAGACAACAGGGGCTGTTCGAGGGAAACCTCATGTTTGGTCCAGTCTAATACATCTTGATTTAGCATCATAATTTAACCATTTCTATCCTTCCCCAGAGTCATTAGGGCTTAGTTCTCCAGTTTCCCTCAGAGGATTGTGAAAGGTCAAGGCTTGTCTTATGAGTTGTATTTTGTACATGTGGTTTAGTGACTGATAATAGTAAGAGGTGGGGTCACTCAGAGAGTACCTGCAACTATTACAGACATCTTCAGGATATCTTTATACTGGTACTTCTCAGAAGAAGGTATGGGCTTTATGTAAGTATTTTCATTCTATCAGAGTATGGTAAAATGTTTTTTGGTACCAACGGATGCCAATGAAAAACTTCGAATAATTCAGAAACAAACACAAATTTCATTCTCACTAATCCAATTCTTTCTATTAATATACAGAGACACGGAATTTGAATTCAGACATCTTATGTTCAAATCATGGCACATTAATACCACTAATTTCTACTTGAATTAGCAAGTTATTTAACCTCTCTGTGCCTCAGTGTTGGCATCTTTTCCACTGGGTATAGAACGCTTCCTACTTCATAGATTGTTGTGAGGATTACTATGTGGCATATAGAAATAAATCAATACATTTATCTATTAAGTGCATGGGAAATATTTTTTATTCAGGGTGCTAACAGGAACAGAAAAATATCTAGACTCATTGCCAGTTGAAAACACTCCATGCCCTGCCTCTAGGGGCCAGCAGCTCACCTTTGGAAACTATGGCTGTATTACAAGACTTTTCTGTAGGGAGTGTTGGGCTAAATCCTGACAAGTGAGAATTTGTAGGGACATTTTGAGAGATAATCAAAGGAGGCATGCCATTATGTTGGAAAGATTTTGATTACTGCAGAGTTGCTTTGTTCAACATTAACCTACATTGCCTAGTGAACAAATAATGGTAGATAAATAAATATTTAAAAAGAATAGCGCTAATTTCTATGTTCTCAACAACTTTTTGTAGTGCTCTGAAGTAAGGCACAGGTTTATCCGGCTATCACAAAAAATAAAAATTGAAACTGTATTATACATTTTTAGAGGACTATGATTACATACAAATTTTCCAAGGAGAGGCTACATATATCAAAACATTAAGTATTATATCAGTTTGATATTTTAGGATAGTTAGAAAACTTGTATCAAGTTCCCTAGAAAACAGAGCAAACTGCCCTTAACATGAGAGCTCTTCCATGTCTCTGGTACAAGTCCCCCTAGAAGTAGGGCTGAGAATACTGGGCTATACAACTAAATCTAGAGTCCCTTGGAACCCAGAGAACACACTAGGATCTGGGGTTTGGTCTGACACCCTACACCAATTTAGCATAAGGCTGATTTCAGGCAGGACAAAAACAGTAATAGAGCTTCCAATTTCTATCAGGCACAGTAAATCTATTTTGGATTCTCATTGTAAATAATAAACAAAGTAATGAGATATTTACTTATGCTGAAATCAAGGAGACCTGAGCTGATTGACAGAATATGCCCCATGTGAAGTTATCTAATTTGTTCAGACAGGTATGGGACACTATGAATATTCAGGTGTCCACTCACCTTCCTCCCCAGATTCTTACTGATTTGGAAGTTTTATGAACAACAACAATTCTTAAGCAATAATTCTAAATATATACTTTCTATTAAAAATAATTAATTATTATCATTATTATCTGGTCAGATGCTATGATTTAAAACCTGGGCTACTTCAACTCTTAATTTTCATTCTATTTCTCTCATTCTATTCATTTATTCCCTTATTTCAAAGACTTTCCTGAGTTAAATAAACATTTTAAATTCTCTAACAACTATTCTCAGTCTGGCTTCCCTCCCCCGGTATGGAGTCAGCACATTGAGACACTGCACGTTTTTTCATTATTGATTGATAAGTGAAACCATTTTCCTGGTTCACAGTCAGAGACGCAAGAACAGACAGTCCGGCTACACCACAGAGTTTAACACACACACACACACTACTGAAATTACAGTTGCTTCTTAAAGTAGGAAAGCAATATAATAAAAGTATAAAGCTATTAAATACTTTATATATGTAACAGTTTCAAAAGAACAGATGATTTTTTCTACTACTGATTCTAGTAGTTGGCACCGAATCATTAACTCATTCACACAGTCAACATACCTGAGTGCTTATCAGACATTAGGCTTTATGGATACACTAGAAATTAAGAAAGTGTTTGGTAACTGGAGCATCTGAGCTGGACAGTGGGAGAAAAGAATGGCGAGTAGCCTGAGCAGGAGGAAATGAGAACAGAGAAAAACATGGAGGCAGATTTTGCATAACCCAGATGCAAAACTACGGAATTTAGATCACATCCTATAGACATCTGGAACTACTGGAAATTTTCAAATTTGAAGATGAAAAATTTATCTTTGATGTTTTTTGAGCAACAATGACGAGTGTTTATGGAGAATGGATTGGAGTAGACAGACGAAAGAAATTTAAGAGGATATACACAAATGGAAAGACATATCGTGATCACTGATCAAAAGAACTGATATTGTTAAAATGACTGTACTAGCCATGTCAGTCTACTGATGCAATGCAATCTCTATCCAAATACCAACATCATTTTACACAGAAATAGAAAAAATCCTAAAATTTATATGGAACAAAAAAAGAGTCTGAATAACCAAAACAAAAAAAAAAAACACAGTGGGAGGCATCATGCTACCTGACTTCAGAATAAATTACAAGGTTATAGTAACTCCAACAACCTAGTATTGGAATAAAAACAGACACATAAACCAATAAAACAGAACAGAAAACACAAAAATAAATCCATGTACTTATGGAGAACTGATTTTTGACAAATCTGTTAAGAACATACATTAGAGGAAGGACATCTTCTTTAAAAAATGGTGCTAGGAAAACTTGTGAAGTTAGAGAGAAGGATGACTACCAGAGGCTGAGAAGGGTAGTGGTGGTGGTGGCTGGGGTGGAGAGGGAAGGGGGATGATTAATGGGTACCAAAAAATAGAATGAAGAAGACCCAGTATGTGCTAGCACAACTGGGTAACTATGGTCAAAAATAATTTGATTTTACAATTTAAAATAACTAAAGGAGTGTAATTGTTGTAACACAAAGAATAAATGCTTGTGGTATTAATACCCCATTTACCCTAATGTGATTATTATTATGCATTGCATTCCTGCATCAAAATATTTCACGTAACCCAAATATATAAAATTACTATGTTCCCACAAAAATAAAAAATAAAAAATACCAAAATACCCAAACAAACAAAACCTATATGGTTCTAGGTCCACCCTGTATCATCCTAAATACACAATAATATTCCCTCAGGACCTACCCACCTGAAAGCTCCTCAGGCATCTCAGACGCAACCTGCCTCTATACCTTGCACAACTGCATCCTACACTCCAGACCAGGGTTATTTACCTACTCCCTATTTAAATTTTGTGCTGAATAATTGTTTTCCTTATATGACTGTTTTCTGTACTATAGGATGTTTAGCAACAGCCACGGCCTCTATTCAGTACATATGACTAGTGGCCTGATACGGTTTGGCTGTGACCCCACCCAAATATCATCTTGAATTCCCAAGATGGGAGGGAATTGGTGGGAGGTCATTGAATCATGGTGGCAAGCTTTTCCTGTGCTGTCCTCGTGATAGTGAGTAAGTCTCATGAGATCTGATGGTTTAAAAAGAGGCATTCCCCTGCACAAGCTTTCTTATTTTTTTGCCTTCCACCATCCACCTAAGATATGATTTGCTCCTGCTTGGCTTGCGCCATGATTGTGAGGCTTCCCCAGCCATGTGGAACTGTAAGTCCGATGAAACCTCTTTCTTTTATAAATTGCTCAGACTCAGGTATGTCTTCATCAACAGCATAAAAATGTACTAGTACACATCATTTCCCCCAGTGGTGAAAAACCAAAATGTCATTCAATATTACCAAATATCTCCAGTGGAGAACCATTGCTGCAGACTGACCTAGATAATGTGATTCTCCAAAAATATGATTTTACACGTCCTATTTTCTGGAGCAGATATCTCTCTGGTTTCCTACCAAGATGTCTCTTCTCATCCATCAGTAACCAGGTTGAATGTCACACTGCCTGAGAAATTCTCCTTCCTGACAACACAGTATTGCGTCTACACTGCTATTATTCCACAAATATAATAAAAATTGTTTTATCATAATTATTTCTGTGCAATCGTTTTCCACAACTAAACTCTTACAGGTTTCTGGAGGCCTGGTACATAGTTGTTCTTTACAGGTGTTTAAATAAGGAAAGAAAAAAAAGTTTCCACATACAATAGTAAAGTTTTCTATTAAAGTTTCACTGTTAAAGGTTATCTTTTGGAAGCCAACAAGGTATTTCTGATTGATTTTTTCTTCTGTTTGTTAATTATTTTTAATGTATGCTTTAATTTTTTTTTGCATCAAGTTATTTCAAACTAAGGCAATACTAGTAATTATTTTTGACTTATTATTTTAATAGGTTTCAAAATCATCAATTACTTAAATGAGATATTTTAGATATAATTTACTATTTTAGAAGATGTATATTGAAAATACATGTGGAGGAGGGGGATAGCAGAGGGTGGGGGGAGTAGGGGAGGGATAGCATTAGAAGAAATTCCTAATGTAGTTGACGAGGTGTTGGATGCAGCAAACCGCCATGGCACTTGTATACCTATGTAACAAACCTGCACTTTCTGTACATGTACCCCAGAACTTAAAGTATATATAAAAAAGAAAATGATAAATAAACGACTAAATTAAAATAAAATATTGTCTTCCAAGAAAATACATGCGGGATTTTCTTTTAAAAAAATTTCAACTTTTATTTTAGGTTCTGGGGTACATGTGCGGGTTTATTATATTGGCAAACTTGTCACTCTGGGGTGTGGTATACAGATTATTTCATCAGCTGGGTACTAAGCATAGCACTTGACAGGTTATTTTTTTTTCTGAACCTCTCCTTCTGCCCACCCTCCTCCCTCAAGTAGGCCCCAGTATTTATTGTTCCCTTCTTTCTTTCCATGTGTTCTCATTATGTAGCTCCCACTTACAAGTAAGAACATGTGGTATTTATTTGGTTTTCTATTCCTGCATTAGTTTGCTAAGGCTAATATTTTCAGTGCTCTTAGCAATATAATAATGTTCTTCATTTATATATCATCTTTTATCAGATTACAAAAAAAATTTAAGTTAATTAATCTCTACACATCTTAATGAGGAAGGTGAGTTCATTTCCATTTCGTTTGTTTGAATAAATAAAACTCAATTATTTTTTCTAGAAAATTCTTGACAGTCCTGAGATTAGCACTAGGAATGCCTGTTACCAGGCTTGCTCTCATGTTGCAGAGATGTTGGAAATATTAGCTGAAATAACTAGGTTTAGTGGACTAGGCTTCAACTCTGTGGAAACACATTGAGAAGAACCACATGTGGAACTTGTCAGAGATGTTTGTCAGGTCTCAAATTCAAACTGAGCTAATAATATAAGACTTTTTTCTTCTTAATAGTCTTAATGCTTTATGTCTGTCATCATCATAAAATTCTGTTAAGATTTTTTAGTAAAGGTTAGAGCAGGGGTCCCCAACACCCAGGAAGCAGACCAGTATCCCTCCGTGGTCTGTTAGGAACTGGGCCCACAGCAGGAGGTGAGCTGCCACAGCACTTCCACCTGAGCTCCGCCTCCTTTCAGATCAGAGGCAGCATTAGATTCTCGTAGGAGCACCAACCCCATTGTGAACTGCACATGTGAGGGATCTAGGTTGTGCTCTCCTTATGAGAAGTTAATTAATGGTCTGAGGTGGAACAGTTTCATCCAGAAACCATCCCTGCCCCCGCCCCACACTGGCTGTGGAAATATTGTCTTCCATGAAACCAGTCCCTGGTGTCAAAAAGTTTGGGGACTACTGGGTTAAAACATTCCAAAGAGAGAGAAAGATGTGTGTGTGTGTGTGTGTGTGTGTGTGTGTGTGTGTGTGTGTGTGTGTGTGTGTGTGTAAACAAAAGAAAATGTTTCTTATTAATAAGATACTTGACTTCTTCCTAATTGCTTTTGTAGTTTTAAGCCTGGGAGCATCAATCCACTACTAGGGGATTACTACAATGGCTTTGAAATCTAAGTCCTAAATGATAAAATTCTCAACAAATAAAGTTGAGCCTTGAGTAAGATTTCCACTTACATAAATACAGTACTGAATTAGTACCAAACATGCACTACATGATATGCAAATTGAAGCCAAATCCTTGGCTCAGCTTCTCTGGTATGCAGGGGGACGAAGCTGTCCATCAAATGGGCAAGATGTTTAGAGAGAAAAAACTTTCAGGTTTGGGAGATAACAAACCACTGAAACCCTCTTTAAAACAATAATTTTTCATTATGATTTAAAAATATAAATATACTCTAACATAGCAATCTCACTAGTTACTTGTCATAGAAAAATGAGAAATCTTTTCATAAAAACAAAATCATGTGTATGTAGGGACCTATGGACAGCAATGCTTAACACCGTATTTCATTTTGCAATAGCAAAAAATTACAAGCGATCTGGATGGCCTCTAATGCAGGAATAGGCTCAATAAAAGAAATATGAGACATGTTATTTTGAACATTTCCAGTTGCCAAATTTATTGAACCATAGATATGTAACATTTTAAGTGTAAACCTAATATTGATAACTAACTTACATTTCTTTCTTGGCTCATTGCTTTGGATCTGAGTTCTTCAGAATAATGAAAGAATTTTGTTTAGGAAATAGTTTAGAAGTGAAGTTGGTTGTGGGTTGTGGAGGGGGGATCCTTTCTGGATCCTGATTTATTATTCCCCAAGGCAGTCTCCTGAATGAATCTTTTTCCTTTGTTGTATAAGAGCTTTCAAAAGCAGTGAAGAACGTTCATTTTTCTACTTAATCTTGTTACTTTGCCAGGAATAGCACAGGGGTCCCTTTAGCGAGTGAGACTAAGGGCACTAAAATGGTTGGAAATCACTGAAAACAGTAGCAGGTTTATTTGAGCAAAATCGGCAGGGTGGTATAATATACATTTTTAAAAATGCATTTTCATTAAAATTAAAAAAATAGCTTCCAAACAAACTCTGGAAAGGGCTCCAAATGCAGCCTTACAAACCCCAAATGAAATCAATAAAAAGAAACCAGCCAAGCAGCAAGTTGAGAAAACACCAATTAGAGTTTTTAACAAACAGAGAAGCTCACTGTGGGGTACAGTTTTTAAATCAGACAAGAGAAATTTGGGCTTTTTTCTCTACCTCGGCACTGCTCCACTGTGCTCTTGCTGGAACTGAAATTTATGGGATTCAGAATGCACCCCAGGAAGAATACACAAACAAGCGGGTGCTCTGGGCATTATATCTGAGCAGAGGAAAGCAAATATTATTCTGATAGCTTTTCATTTTGCCCTCCAAGGAGCTTTGCATTTTTATCCACGACTAGGGATTTTAATAGTCAAACTACCACAAATTTGTCAAACACTCAATTTCTGCCTGGTTTCAGAGTACAGCTTCCACTCATGGAGGTTAACACAGATTTCTCTAGCCAAGGAATTTTTTGAAGCAAATCGTAATTGCATAGCCTGTTGCAGCTAATGTGTCTCCACTGATGACCCCATACTAAGTTGGCAGGTAGGTAAAGTTGATGTTCAGTCACACCTCCCACCCTAGGTCTCAGCCAGGCTAAAAACTTCTGGATGTAACCCTGTGCCTGAAAATGTCTCCTTTTCTGCTTCTGCCTGGGGGGCTCTCTTTGGAGCTTTCTTTACCGATTTCCTATCAAAACCACCTTATCTTGCTCTACACCCTCTGGGATAAGCTTTGTGCTTCTTCTCAGGTGAGGCAGTATAGATAGTCATGAAAAATCACCCTGTCAGTTCTTATGAACCCAGTGCTTTTATTTCACTTCCACCTAAAAAAGAGGCATTCACAACACCCAAAGAATTATAAAGCAATTTGTATGTGTAGAGTATATTCTCAATGATTTGTATTTCTGGATATGTGTGTGTGTGTGTGTGTGTGTGTGTGTGTGTGTGACTATATGCATATGCATGTATACATATGCATCTACACATAAATGTACATATAAATATACATATAAATAAATATGCATATTTATGTATATATTGTGCATGTGTGTATTTTTTTCATCAGACCCTAAGGCTGCTTTGTCTGAGGATGTGGTTTTATGTTTCTATGCAATTCTAGTTATTAAAGAAACATCCTCCATGTTAATTATGTTGCCACTTAACCATGAGCTTTAAATCAAAGCTCATAATCCTTGGTAATATGATAGGATGAAGATGTTTATATTGTACAAAGCCCACTGATCTGAGAATGAAACTTCCCAAACATATCCAGGATCTCATCATTTTCATCACCTCAGCTGGCAGCACCCTCACTCCCAAGTCACCATCTTTTATTTCCTAATTGTTGTCATTGCATTTATCCTATGTCTGCGTATGTCTGTTCTCAATACATAATCTTTTTAAAATTTTTAATTATTTAAAACTACAAAATCACGGAGCTGTAGTAGATAATCCTTCAGGGTTCTTTCATACATGAAGTTTTAGAGTATTATACACACTAAAATTTATTTCTGTATATCTGTGATGACCATTTCTTTTTAACTTCAGACATAAGCTTTCATGGCTGGCCTTTTATAGTCTTTGTTGGTGTTGATAACTTTCTTTTTTAATTTTTAACTTTTATAGATTTAAAGAGCGTAAGTGCAGATGTGTTGTTACATGAGTAAATTGTATAGTGGTAAAATCTGGGCTTTTAGTATACCTATCATCCAAATAGTATACATTGTACCCAATAGGTGGCATTTCATCCCTCACCCCCTTCCCACCCTCCCACAATTTGGAGTTTCTAATGTCTATTATTCCACTCAGTATGTCCATTTGTACCTGTTATTTAGCTCCCATTTATGAATAAGAATATGGAGTTTTTGATTTTCTGTTTCTGTGTCATTTCTTTAAGGATAATGGCCTCAATTTCCATCCATGTTATCTTAAAATACATAATTTCATTCTTTTTTATGGCTGAGTAGTATTCCATGGGTGTGTGTGTGTGTGTGTGTGTGTGTGTGTGTGTGTGTGACTTTTTAAAATCCAGTCATCTGTTACTGGACACTTTAGTTGATTCCATGACTTTGTTCATGTGGATAGTGCTGTGATAAACATGAGTGCAGGTGTCTTTTTCATATATTGATTTATTTTCCTTTGGGTATATACCTAGTGGTGGGTTTGCTGGGTAAAATAGTAGTTCTAGTTTAAGGTCTTTGAAAAATCTCCACTCTGTTTTTATACAGGTTCTACTAATTTGCAGACCCACCAAAAGTGTATGTGTTCCCTTTTCTCTGCATCCTCACCCATATCTACTGTTTTTTCTTTCTCTTTTCTTTCTTTTTTTTTTTTTTTTTGAGACGGAATCTTGCTCTGTTGCCAGGCTGGAGTGCAGTGGCATGATCTTGGCTCACTGCAACCTTTGCCTCTCGGGTTCAAGAGATTCTCCTGTCTCAGCATCCTGAGTAGCTGGAACTACTACACCCAGCTAATTTTTGTATTTTTAGTAAAGACGGGGTTTCACCATGTTGGCCAGGATGGTCTGGATCTCTTGATCTCGTGATCCACCCATCTCAGCTTCCCAAAGTACTGGGATTACAGGCATCAGCCACTAAGCCCAGCCTATCTGCTGTTTTTAGACTTTTTAATATACCCATTCTGACTGATGTGAGATGATAATTTATCGTGTTTTTAATTTGCATTTCTCTGATGATTGGTAATGTTGAACATTTTTTCATATGTCTGTAGGCTGCTGGTAGGTCTTCTTTTGAAAAATGTCAGTTCATGTCCTTTTGACCACTTTTTAATGAGGTTATTTTTATAATCACTTTTTAATGAATGATTATAAATACAATCACTTTTTATTTATTTTTTACTTGTTGAATTGTTTGGTTCTTTGTACATTCTGGATATTAGCCCTTTGCTGGATGCATTGTTTGCAAATATTTTCTTCCTTTCTGTAGACTGTATGTTTACTCTATTGATTTTTTTCTTTTGCTGCACAGAAGCTTTTTAGTTTAAGTTCCATTTATCTATTTTTGTTTTTGATGTGTTTTTTTTTTTCTTAGAACTTAGTCATAAATTATTTGCCACACCAAGTCCAGAAGAACTTTTCCTAGGTTTTCTTCTAAATTTTTTCTTAACATTTCAGGTCTTCCATTTAAGTATTTAATCCATCTTGACTTAATTTTTGTATATAGTGAGAGACAGAGGTCCAGTTTCATTCTTCTGCATATGGCTGTTCAATTACCCCAGCACCGTTTATCAAAGAGAGTTTTCTTTCCCCAGTGTAGATTTATATTTTTAAAAAGTAAATTACCTCTTATCATTCAAACCTTCCAGTGGCTCTTAACTTAACCAAAGTTGAAAACTGCCAAAGACTTTGAATTGTCCACTAGGCTCTAAATGATTTTGTTCTTCTCACCTCTCTGCCATACCATCTAACTACTATATCTTTACCACATGACTCTATCAATATTGAGCCCTTATTTTTTCAGGAGCATACCAGGCCTTTTTCCATCTATATCATTCTCTTTGCTTAGAATGTTCATTGCTTAGAATGTTGATTTTCTAGTTGTGCACTTGTTTGACATATCCATCTTCAAATCTTTACTTATTCAGGCTTACTTTGACCGTCCTATTTAATACTCAACCTACCAACTTCCTCCTTTCTACAAATATTATTCTATCTTCTGGGTTTCCCGATTATTACTTTTTTTTAACTTTATTTCTAGAGCATTTACTACCTTGTATACAATCGAATTTAGTTATTTTTATTTTTATTTTTACTTTTATCACCCTTGCCAAAATATAAGCTCCCTAGGGGTGAGAATCTTTAACTTTGTTTGCCAGTCACAATATTTAGAAATTGATAGAAGTAGATGATCAATAAATATTCACTGAAAAAAATGAAAACTGCACAAATGCATTCAAAACCATAGATTGTACTTTTCATCTCTAATCAGTAATGTAAGTGTATATGTGTGCATAATTATAACAACTTAATTATAGATTTTTTATTTGAGTGTATGATGAGATGTATTATACTATTTTTTGACAAGCTATGCATAAAAAAATGTTAGGATGTAGCTGCTTGATCGTGATGGATAAGCTTTTTGATGCGCTGTTGGATTCAGTTTGCCAGTATTTTATTAAAGATTTTCGTATCAATGTTCATCATGGATAATGGCCTGAAACTTTCTTTTTAAGTTGTGTCTCTGCCAGGTTTTGGTATCAAAATCAAGTCGGCTTCACCCCGGGAATGCAAGACTGGTTCAACATATGCCAATCTGTAAACATAATCCATCACATAAACAGAACCAAAGACGAAAAACACATGACCATCTCAATAGATGCAGAGAAGGCCTTCGACAAAATTCAACAGCCCTTTGTGCTAAGAACTCTCAATAAACTAGGTATCAATGGAACATATCTCAAAATAATAAAAACTATCTATGACAAACCCACAGCCAATATCATATAGAATGGGCAAAAACTTGAAGTATTCCCTTTGAAATCTGGTACTAGACAAGGATGCCCTCTCTCACCACTCCTATTCAACATAGTATTGGAAGTTCTTGCCAGAGCAATCAGGCAGGAAAAAAAAAATAAAGCATATTCAGTTAGGAAAAGAGGAAGTCAAATTGTCTCTACTTGCAGATGACATGATTGTATATTTAGAAGACCACATCATCTCAGCCCAAAATCTCCTTAAACTGATAAGCAACTTCAGCAAAGTCTCAGGATACAAAATCAATGTGCAAAAATCCCAAGTATCCCTATACATCAATAACAGACAAACAGCCAAGTCGTGAGTAAACTCCCATTTACAATTGCTACAAAGAGAATAAAATACCTAGTAATACAACAAACAAAGGACGTGAAGGACCTCTTCAAGGAGAACTACAAACCACTGCTCAAGGAAATAAGAGAGGACACAAATAGATGGAAAAATGTTTCGTGCTCATGGTTAGGAAGAATCAATATCGTGAAAATGGCCATACTGCCCAAAGTAATTTATAGATTCAGTTCTATCCCCATCAAGCTACCATTGCCCTTCTTCACAGAACTGGGAAAAAATCACCTTAAACTTCATACAGAACCAAAAAGGAACCTGCATAGCCAAGACAATCCTAAGCAAAACAAACAAACAAACAAACAAAAAACAAAAACAAAAACCAAAGCTGGAGGGATCATGCCATCTGACTTCAAACTATACTACAAGGCTACAGTAATAAAAACAGCATGGTACCAAAACAGAGAGATAGACCAATGGGCCTCAGAAGTATGCCACACATCTACAGTCATCTGATCTTTGACAAACCTGACAAAGACAAGCAATGGGGGAAAGGATTCCCTGTTTAATAAATGGTGTTGGGAAAACTGGCTAGCCATGTTCAGAAAGCTGAAACTGGACCCCTTCCTTACACCTTATACAATAATTAACTCCAGATGGATTAAAGATTTAAACATAAGACCTAACACCATAAAAACCCTAGAAGAAAACCTAGGCAAAACCATTCAGGACATAGGCATAGGCAAGGGCGTCATGACTAAAACATTAAAAGCAATGGCAACAAAAGCCAAATTAGACAAATGGGATCTAATTAAACCTAAGAGCTTCTGCACAGCAAAAGAAACAATCATTAGAGTGAACTGGTAACCAACAGAATGGGAAAAAAATGTTTGCAATCTACCCATCTGACAAAGGGCTACTATCCAGAATCTACAAAGAAATTAAACAAATTTCCAAGAAAAAAACAAACAACTCCATCAAAAAGTGGGTGAAGGATATGAACAGACACTTTTCAAAAGAAGACATTTATGCAGCCAATAAACATATGAAAAAATGTTCATCATCACTGGTCATTAGAGAAATACAAATCAAAACCACATTGAGATACCTTCTCACATGAGTTAAAATGGCAATCATTAAAAAATCTGGAGACAACAGATGCTGGAGAGTATGTGGAGAAACAGGGATACTTTCACACTATTGGTGGGAGTGTAAATTAATTCAGCCATAGTGGAAGACAGTGTGGCAATTCCTCAAGGATCTAGAAATAGAAATACCATTTGACATAGCAATCTCATTACTGGGTATATACCCAAAGAATTATAAATCATTCTATTATAAAGACACGTGCACACATATGTTCATTGAAGCACTGTTTGCAATAGCAAACTCTTGGAACCAACCCAAATGCCCATCAATGGTAGACTAAATAAAAAATATGTGGCACATGTACACCATGGAATACTATGCAGCCATTAAAAACGATGAATTTGTGTCCTTTGCAGGGACATGGATGAAGCTGGAAACCAGCATTCTCAGCAAACTGACACAAGAACAGAAAATCAAACACTGTATGTTCTCACTCAAAAGTGGGTGTTGAACAATGAGAACATACAGACACAGGGAAGGGAACATCACCCACCCGGGCCTTATGGGGTGTGGGAAAGCTAAAGGAGGGATAGCAGGGAGTGGGGGAGATTGGGGAGGGATAACATTAGGAGAAACACCTAATGTAGATGACGAGGGGTGGTGGATGCAGCAAACCACCATTGCATGTGTATACCTATGTAACAATCCTGCAAGATCTGCACATGAACCCCAAAACTTAAAGTATAATAATAACAAAAAAGAAAATGTTAGGATGTTTAAAAAGAGAACGTTTTGATTCATTGTTTCCCCCTGGTACAACAAGCATTTAATGAACAACTACTTTCTCTTACATATTTGAGGTACAACATTGGTAGAGTCATGTCGGAAAATGACCAAGGTTGGTTGGATGTGGCTGACTTGGAAACAAAAGACCACAATGTAGATTGATAAGTGCAATAGTAGAATCATGCACAAGAAGAACAGTAACATGCAAGAGAGTCATTCACAAACTGGTAGACATTGTTGTGGTTAGATCATGACCCAGGTGAATTTAAAGTAACTCTTGAGAGCCACCCTGTGCTTTGATATGAAAAGAAACACAGGGAAAACCTAGAGAGAAAATAAATGGAAGCCATGTGTCAGGGCCTGAGATTTTGTTTGTCTATCTTATCCCATAAGGAAGACTAAGTGCTCCAGCTTCACGTAGGCCAGGCTGTGGGCACAAGTGCACCAACAGCCTGGAGACTAACACGCAGGTCAGAACAAGGTACCTCAAGTGAAGGAGGAAAGAAAAAAAAAAAGAGGGGAAACAACTCTCTCACCTTTTCCCTTCTCATAACCTATGAGTAAAACAACTCTCTCACCTTTTCCCTTCCCATAACCTTTTCCCTTCCCATAACCTCACAAAAACAGTGAGGGCCCATTGGTGGGTACATAAGAGAGAGTAAATGCTCATTCATGCTGTAGGATCAGAGATTCAGCCTACTGCTCACAGGATGGAGAAAATTGACATAATTGAGTCTATAATCTAAACATCAATTTTGTTCAAACAATAAGCGGAAATTGTTTCTATTTATTTATTTAGTTTCAGGTCAAGTTTTGTGCTTGAGTTAAGTTTCCATGGAAATTCTTACTCCATGCTGTTGTGAAGAGGCAACTCTGTTTCAACAGGCTTTGGATTCCGGTTCAGGCTCCAGCCTGTCTCAAAATCTAAACAGAATCCTAAAATCTGTTCCTGCCTCTACCAGAACTTGCTGTATTTTCTTTGCCTCCTGCCACCACACAGTTGGATGGACACCAAGTTTAGAAAATTCCAGCCTCAAAGAAACATTTTAAGAAAGTTATGAGCGAGATTCAATTATTTGTATAATAAAAACATCTCTAAAATAATAATATTAGAATATACCTTGGAGCACAACTTAAAATAACTACAAGTGTCAGCTCTAGAAGCAGATGGACCTGGGTTTCAATGCCAGTTTTGCCACTTATTAGCTATTTTAACTGTGACTTAATTTTCCTATCTGTAAACTGGGGGCAATAATTAGAATGACATCCTACAGCTATTGAAAGAGTCTAATGAGATAATTTATATGCAGTACTAAGCATAGTGCCTGGTTCCTAAATAATGCTCAACAAATCCATTTTAATTATTGTCATAATGACTATAATTTTCAACCAACACCTCTCAGCATATATGTTTTATGAGTTTTCAAATACTAAATAGTATCCAAGCGTTCGTTTAGTTTTCCGTGAGCACAATAAATCCAATGGTTCCCATCATCTCCGTGGCGTATCTTCTCTCCCCTGGAGAGAAGAGCAGTAAATAAAAACGACAATGACAATTATTTTTGCAAGTTTCCTGAACAAAAGGGTAAGAGTGAAATGTTTGTTAGTAAACTTCAGCTCCATGGTGAGATGTTATTAGCAGAAGCTGATTAAAAAGCAAAATTTTGATAATTTTAAAAGGTAAATCGTTTAAGACCCTTCACGCTGTAGTATAATATAGGCAAGTGCATTGATTTGGAAATAACAGTCTTATTTACCAATTACAGAAGCTATTCATTTTGTACATACTGCACTCCCTTTTCTTTCCCCTCTCTTTCACCCCCTCATTAATAGATTTAGAACTGACAGTGCTTTCACTTCTAAGTATAAAGAATAATTTTCTTCTGAACATAGAGACAACGATGAAATCAAAGTTTAAAATATAGTCCTCTTCTAACAGCGATTCAGATTTCCATTAAACCTCCTCCCACCTCTCAAATTAAAGTTTGAAAAGCAGAGCTCAGAAATAAACTGACAGGCACTAGTGCTTCGTTCATTTCCAGCAAGGAAGCACCAATTTGATTCCTACCATAATAATTTTTGCTGTTGCCAGTGCATCAGATTTTTATAAGACAGCTTCTCAAGTGATAGAAATCATCCCGTCACTTTGTTTTATAAAATTGACACCCTAGGGAAATGCAAAATATAATAAGAACTTGAGCAAAGCTTCTCCTCCAACCCCTGCTAGGTGTTCCTGAAATCCTTTTTTTTCCTCTTGAACGAATGTCATCAATCCCAATTGCTTGTTGTTCTTTTCTCCTTGTTCTGCTCATGTGCTACAAAGTCCCTTGGCTTCCCCTCAGCACAAGAGTTGGTGTTTTTAAAAGTGTTACTCATAGATCGGATTCTACTGCTGCCTGATTTGAATGCAGCGACAAATAAAAAAAAAAAGAAACTTGATGAAATTATTTCACACACAGAGCAATAAACATACAGAATAAATTACTACAGAAGATGATTCAAAGAGTTTAAGAAACACCTGGATTTGTTTCTGGAGGCAGTCGATTGGAGAGTAGCATTAGAAACAGGAGGGTGAAACGACTGCAGCACTCAAGAAGCCAAGTGTCAGGGCTCTAACCTCTTGTTGAAATGGCACCTCTTGCATTCATCAGGAGCAGTAGCTACACAGGAGCCTATTTTTAAGGGAAAGCCTTCTCAAATACACTGGGAACAAGTCAGACTCAGTCACAGGAGCTACCTTTCTAAAGGGGTTGGTCACTGCATTTGACTAAAGGAAGTAAATGCTAAGATTCTTCTCAATCCAGAAAGAGGGGAAGAATATCTGAATAGGCAAGAACTGAAATTTGGGAATTGCTTTGAGATCTGGTGTAGGCCTACCATTTTAGCCACGTCTCTGATCTCTTTCCACCACCCTTCCTCTGTATTCTCCAGGCATATTCTGACTTTTCATACATGACTGATGCTCCTTCCAATCTGTGTGCATGTTGTTGTTAACTATCCTAAATCTTCTCCTCATTCTCCAGTACCAAAGTCACCCTTTCTGTGACATCTCAGTTTATATTAGTGTTTCCCTCTGTGTCCTATACCAGATGCAAAATATCTTTACGTATATATTAATCTTCATCTCAGCACTGTACAAAGTGCCTGGATCATAGGAGATGTTTAGCACATAAAAAAAAATTATTTTGCCTTACTTTGTTCCAGAGAAGAATTAAAAGTGTTTGATAAAATACTAGCTAACATTACCAAGTTTTTAACACGCACCAGTCACTATTCCAAGTGCTTTGCATGTTTTAACTCATTTGATACTCGTAACAGCACTGGAGAAGCAAGTTTGTGATGTAGGTATTAATATTATTCCTATTTTGCAAGTGAGGAAATAGTGGTGCAGAGATTTGGGCTAGCTTGCCCATGGTCAGCCAGCTGGTGAATAGCAAACTTTGGGTAGGCCTCAGCTAGAGCCTGGTTGGTCCAGAGCCAGTAATCTTGACCATGACTCTGACTAACTGAATACCTGACTTAACAAGGAGACAAAAATAGGAGAAAGTGATAGGAAATAAACAGTTGAGTCACGAACAAACTCTTAATTAGGCTAATTAAAAGGGCATATTGTAATGCCCTATGCACATTTTATTTTTCATAATCCAATTTAAGAGATAAACTTTATCAGTTCATCAATTAAATTATGAAAGAAAAGAAAATCAGTTAGGAGGTTATTCTTAATAACAAAACCTGATTGTTTTTTATCTTATTCTTTTCATACAAGATAATGGTGTATTAAATTGTTCCTTCATTCAACCACCCAAGTGTACACCTATCCAAATAGCAGACCTAGGTATTTAAGCAGATAGGAATAGCTAGTTATAGGACAAACACTTTGTAAAAGTGTACATAGCTATATAAAATGATGTGCACTGATTTTACATATCTAAATGGACAGTTGACATCCAATAATTCAACAAATAGATGTTGAACCTCAACTGTGTGTCAGATGCTATTCTAGGTCCTAATGACTCAGTGATAAACCAAAAGAGGTATCCTTCCCTTTTTGGTTCATTATATTGCCCTCATGGAGCTTAAGTTCTAGATGAAGAGGCAAATGAGAAACAAATGATAATGTCAGATGGTGTTAAGAGCTAGAAATGAAATAAAGCAGATAATGGGGATAAAGAATAACTAGGGGAAGAGGGGCTCTCTTTAGAAGATACGGTTAGGAAATACCTCTCTGAGATGGTAATAACTAAACAGAGACCTGAGTCAAAAAAGATATCAGAGAATGTTTTCTACGTTTTCCTTAATTATTCCAGCTGGAAATCCAGATGAAATGTTATCACCTATTTGTGTAACTTCAGGCCAAAAAGAAAAAATGTATTTGATGATTTGTTCTATAAATCATCCTTGTCCCTGATAAGTTCCTTTGTTAACTGTAAGTACATTTTTTTTGGAGGCCTGAATATAAGCAAATGAAGGAAGAAAAGGAATGGGATAAATTTCTTACCCACCAAAGTGGTGCGATTTAGTCTAATAAAAATCCAAAATCCTACAATGAAGCCATCAAAAGGAAGAAAAGTAGAAAAAGAATTAGAAATCTTAGAGGTGAACTATATCACACCTACTTTAAAACATTTGTTCCATTTGATTTTCAAATAATAGGATTTGGTGGGCCCTGCTAAGAAGTATTTTAATAAATGATCCAACTTGGGGAAATGTCATGTTTTGGTCAGCTGCTACAGGTTATTATATTCAAATTATGAAAATATTTAGGAACTCTGGACCTGTGTATTTGTCATATCTGTTAATGCTGGTCATTTCACATGTGAGTATGGAAAATAAGTTTGACCAAGGGAAAAAAATAAAAGAATGTTAATTTATTAATGCATGTGTTTTTAACACGTACTCTAGATTAATTCTGCTTTTCAGAAGAGTCACTCATTCTTTTTTTATTTCCTCCCACCTTGTACTTTGTCGAGCAATCAGCTATCTATTTTCTAACACTGCACACCAAAACTAGGGAAATTCTTCCTATATTATGATTCAATAACTGTCAGATATCAGATTATTTTAAGAAACTGAAGTTTTAGTCTTTAAATGTTACCAACTTTCTCCCTGATACCTTACAAGCGTGTGTTTCATTTGGGACCACATTAAGTGACGATAGCTCCAAACTGCATGTCATTATTTATGCAAAAAGGGATGTCATTGTACATTTTTAGGTGCAAGTGGCTGGACCTTCTGTTATTTTAATATTGGCAGTTTTTCTGTTCAATGTGAATTTCAGGAAGAATGCTCTGTAGTGAAAGGGAACAAAAAGCATAGGCATTTATTTTCTTCTCCAGAACGATAATGCCCTGTAGGATTTTGTCATTGGAAGAATCAGGGTCCTAAGTGTTAGAATGCTCTCAGGTAAACAATATAAATCAAACCAAAAGCCTAGGGAGAAGACTTCAAAGCTGAAAACCTAGACCAAGACTAAAGATTTTAAATGTGTGGCTATTTATTTGCTAGGATCCATACTAGAACCATGATACTTTCTTAGCAAAGTTAGAGCATGTGCTTAATTTAGACACACTGTTTCAGTATCCAAGTAACTACCATATATGGGTGGGGTGGTGAGGCAAATTAGGTGTTGGAATCATACGATGTTAAATAGACCCCAGCATAAGAAAGAGGCTAGAGCTTTGTGAGTGCAGTTGCTTATGTACTATATAGTGCTTTTCATATTTATAAAACTGGAGCATACGTTCTATTACTCTTGTTCTTAGATTTTCAGACAGCCATAATTTCTGGTCTTTTGTTTGAAATGAAGGCCTGCCTGGAAAAATTGAGGGTGCTGCCAGGCTTACTAAAAGACATATTTGGTAGCACACTATACATTTTACTCTGCTAATCCCCATTCCCCCAACTCTCGGGTGTCGGGGGAAAGGAAACAAGGATTGAGAAAGATGTAAATTATGAAACTAAAAGCACATTAAAGCAATTTAGGGACAGAATATTTTCAGATGTCCTCTTCGCCAGAAAACACTGACATATACAAGTGTGTTATAATGTGTATCTATGCATACATCAAAGACTATGTTCCTGGAGTGAAATTATTTGTGAAATGCAAGTTACATTGGATTCCTTTTGGAGAAGAAAATAAAAGTTAAAATTCAGGTTATATATCTGGAAGACCAAAGTAGGCAATCAAAATCAAACTTTTATATCAGATTCATTTGAAAGGATTTCAAAATAAACTAAGTTCAGTAAACCTGTTGGCAGAGAAGTATCATTTGTCAAGCGATTAACAGAGACACAATCTGTAATTACAAATTGCAGAAAGCAGGCCACTAATGAGAGAATGACTCACTTTTTGGGGTGAAGGGGGAGGGGTCTCTCAGAAACTGCAATTTGATTTACAAAACTCTAAATAGCTAATGGCAGGTAACTCTTGCCAGCTAACCAGCCAACTCTTTCAAGCTCATTAACAGAACTCCATGGTCTCACTAAAGGATAAACCATATGGAGGTGTCACTAAAAGCTGGAGATGAGAGACTGTAATTTATGTTCAGTCCTCCTGTGAGTCAGTCATATGGGCATTGATTTAAGCCTTTGTTTATCTGATGTGACCTGTTCTTAAGAAAAAAGACAAAATAAATTTTTAAGGTTATTGGAGTTTTTTTCTATACTATCTTAAACTGCAGTGTTCAACTCATTATTAAACTTATTTTTGCTGTTTTTGTTTCTCCACCTTCCCATCTTTGTCACATTTTAGTTCCAGCAAAACAATTGATAATAGCATTACACAAGCCCTAATTCATTGTTTGCTTTGAGCTCTGCTCTTAGAGGGTTATTAAATTGCTGTTGTATGATTTCCCTCATAATTGCAAACCTGCTGCTCTAAGGTCATTTTTAACTCTTTATTCACATGGACCTTGTGAATGCTTGTGGAAGCATAATGTGTGGCAGCATTCCCTGGAACGCACCGTTATAAAGTGTCATTTTGTAAGGGAATCTTTTTTATTGAATCTCCTCTAATCTGGGTAACACAGCAGTGTGCATATATGCAACTGCGATTTTCACCTGATATCCTTATGATATAAAAAATAAAATACCACATGCAGATAGTTTTTAAAAATAGTCCTGATGGCTATTTAATGATAAACAAGTCCTCTGCTCTGTCTTTGTGTATCCTCAGTCTTCCCTGGATACAAACAGTTTTAACCAGTTTTTCTTGAGGGTTTCATTATGATTTTGTTTATTTTATATTTCTATTTTTATTCATCCATTCATTTATTCAGAAAATATTTATTGAGCATCCTCAACGTAACAAATTGGCTGGGCACTGATGGAACAACTATAAACAAGTCAGGTGGCATCACTGTGTTGATGAAACTACTCTCAAAGGGGAAAGAAAATGCTTAAAACAAGGACAGTACATTGTGAACAATGCATCATGAGATGCATGCTTGCCAATGGAAGTCATACAAAATATCTGCTTGAGTGGTAAGTGGTCAGCGGTGGAAGAGGTTTCATGGAGAGGTGACATCTAAGCTAAATCCTCAGGAATGAGTAAGTGTCTTACAACAGAGGACAGTGGAAGCTCTGGATTAAGTAGTGAGGAAAATATATTCAAAGGCCTAGAAGCTAGAGGGCATAGAATTTTAGAACGTTAAAGTAATTCGGAATGAAGTATTCATTTTGACAAGCAGGAAAGTAGAAATAGCATGGAGGATGAATAATTTTCTATTTATACTTATTGATATTAAAGGGTGTGTGTGCACACACGCACTGCTTGGGAGAGCCATTTAGATATCTGCATGTGGAACAGTTGAAACCAGATTGATATTAATCATCCAGAAGAATCTGGGGAAAAAGAAGCATTGATATTGTAAAAGGGGACACCAAGATGGAAGGGACAGGCATCAATTTAAGAGTGATCAATTTAAGAGTGATACGGGTGACACCATGCCAGAAAAGTGGGATGGTATGGATGCCGAAAATAAATTTCAGCAAGTAAAAAGGGATTAGAAGTCTTAAGTGTTTCTATATGGAATACATTTTGATAGACTATTATCAATTAAAATACATCTCTAGCTTCCCAGTTGTCTTAAACTACATACATGTAACAAAGCATGGGTGTGTCTGACCTGCTTCCTCGCACTGATGTCCACCAAAAAATCTTGCTATGTTAAGCAGATAGCTTACCACTTACACTACAGGCTTTCTCCCATTGGCACCCATGTGAGGACTCCCACATCTTCTTGTGTGGAAGGTTTGAGTATTTTGTTCTGCAGTTGTGAAAGACATAATGTCGAGCACTACTCATTCTATCAGTGGTTGCCCTTGCCCTCAGCCCTCACATCTCCTAGTAGGGATTCCTTTAAGTCTTAAGCCTGAGTGTCTTCTTTAATGAAACTGTGCTTTTAGGAGCTAAATTTGTATATTTTTTATCTCTTTCTTTAGAGTTCATATTGCTGTACCAAAAGAAGTCCACCAGAATTTCTAGCATGTGGGTCATGCTCTGCCTATTTCCAAAGATGGTACACATTTTTACAATATTAAAATTTCATTCTATAGATTATTTCCAAGAGAACATGAAATAGGGATTAGGACAGGCATTGTCATTTTACCTGGAGATGTTCAACTATTTTACTATATCAAACCTGACAAGTTCAATTTAGGACTCCACAAGTCAGCAAAATGACTTAACATTGGAGAGAGATAAATTAAAATATATTTTCTACAAATTAATCCGAACTAAATAATATTCTAGAATTTAAGTTAAATTTCCCCTCAGCCAGATAAAACTATGGACATGGCTCTTCTTGATCACTTTCAGAACCCTTTCTCCCCTTATTATTTCAGTTTTGGGGTCTCTGGCTGCTACTCTTGTGCTTGACATACTTCCTGCAGAGAGCTTGCTATATCATATTTGGTTCTTACATTGGTTGTCCAAATATTTTGAATCTCTCTAACTGCAGTTGCTCAATTTATGATTAAATTTACAAGGATGTTGCCTTATACTTACAAGGATTTTTATTCTTCTCCAGTATATGTTCTTATAAGACACTGGCTAGTATCTCTCCAACTGTCCAGTTTATTTTATGAGTATGGCATTTAAGCAGGTATCTTTCGGATGTTGGATTGAGACCTAGCTTTAAAATCTCCACGAATAAGTCTGTGAAACCGTCTCTCAGGTTATTAGCCATCCACCCTATGAACAATAACCCAGTGTTTTATTGCTACCCTGGTGGCCACTATTCTTCCATCTCAGACTCAATGTCAGCTCCTCAGAAAAGCCTTCCCTGCCCACCTTGTCTGAGTAAGCACTCACATAGTGTGTTGACTATCATTACACAATGTTTATTTTCTTCATAAACTTAGCATCATTTGTAATCATTAGTTGCTTTTTTGTTTGTTATGTCTCTCATTAGCCTTTGAGTTGTGTGGGTACAAAAATGGTATCTTTTGGATTGCTAACATATTCTAGATAGTATATCTTTAGAATGTCTTGATATTTAAAACATATTTCTTCAAAAAATAAATGAAAAAATACATTGTGTAGAATGGCATATGTTGGTGATATGGTTTGGATTTGTGTCCACACCCAAATCTCATGTTGAATTATAATCTCCAATATTGGAGGAGGGGCCTAGTGGGAGGTGATTGGATCATGGAGGCAGACTTCTCTCTTACTGTTCTCATAATAGTGAGTGAGCTCTCATGAGATCTGGCTGTTTAACAGTGTGTAGCACCTTCCCCTTCACTCTCTTCCTCTTTCTGTAGACATTTAAGACGTACCTGCTTCCCCTTCACGTTGCACCATGATTGTAAGTTTCCTGAGGCCTCCCCAGCTATGTTTCCTGTACAGCCTGTAGAATTGTGAGTCAATTAAACGTCTTTTCTTTATACATTATCCAGTCTCTGGTAATTCTTTATAGCAATGCAAGAATGAACTAATACAGTTGAAGATAATACATCTCCAGCTTTGTATTTATTTAATTTTTAATAAATCAATGTAAAATTTTATTAAGCAACCATGACTGTATGTAATTTTGGGGATATACTAGCAAAAGTAAAATATCTATGGAATAAAATAAAATGTGCATGCTAACAGTTAAATGCCTTAGTTGGAAATAAGAGGACATCTTATGTTTTATTTTAGATGAAATTAATTGAGCAGTAAGTTGATAAGAACCTTTTCAGTTTTAGGTATATAGAAATGCCTCTTCACCCACTAAGATTCTCATATAGTTTAAAATCTGATTAAAAATGTGCTCCTCATAATTTAATTAGGCTTTCAGAAAGTTAAGTCACCAACAAACCATATTCATTAATGAGAAATTATGTATGAGAAACACAATGTAGTCCAGTAAAAAAGTCCATGATTTGAAGATAGGTATTCAACCAGCCCTCTACCAATCTACCCATCAATCCTGCACCCCTCTTTTAATTCAGCAAACACACTGAACATTCACTGACCACAGTTACATGCTGTGACGCTAGATTTGAAAGGATAAAGTTCTGCATACTAAATATGTGCCCTTGGCAATTATTTAATATCCTCAGTTACAAAATATTATGTGTGATTTTAAGAAAAGAGATATTATTAAAGCATAGCATCTGACACTCAAATAGGCCATTAGAATATGGGAATGCTGTTAGTTTTCCAAGAAGATTTTAATTCTATGGTTATGTCATGGAATATATATACAAAGAATTCCAAAATGGAAACAACATCGGCTGACAATTTCTAAATTTTATCTTAAAAAACTAGTATTTATAAACTAATTACAACAGAATTCGATGGCTAGAGAACTTAAAGTTTACAACTTTTGATGATAACTGCAGTCAGAAGCCATGAATATTACTTGTGCTCCATCTAATTTGCCATTTTTGATACAAAAGTAAAAATGAAAACCAATACTGGATAAGAAATGTATAGAACAAACATACTCTTTTTTTCCATCTCTAGGTGGACTGTAAGGGAATGAAAGAGTCTTGCTTTATCAGTGAGAGTTTTGCCTTTTGCTAAATCTTTACAACCTGTCCACTTTTGCTATTGCTTGAAACTTGATTACTGTTGCTTTATGCTTATCATTTTCCAGTATCTTCTAGCAATGATGAACGAAAGACGAATAATCCTGATGATTTCTCAAAAAAATAAATAGCTAATTTTAAGAATATAAATAATTAAAATCAAGCATATATTTTTACTATTTAAAACTTGTAGAATAGCCAAATAAATTGTGAAAGAAATGACTTTAAAAAATTTTTAAATTCCGTTCTCTGATATCTTAGAGAGAAAACTACTAAAAGTCATATGCCAGATATCAATGTTAATATTTTGCCATGTTTACTCCTGCCTCAGCCTCCCAAGTAACTTGGACTACAGGCAGGCAGGCACCTCCATACCAAATTAATTTTAATTTTTATTTTTTTTGTGGAGACTAGGTCTCACTATGTTACCCAGGCTAGTCTTAAACCCCTTGGCTCAAGCAATTACCCTGCCTCAGCCCCGCAAAGTGCTAGGATTACAGACATGAGTCATTGCACCTGGCCTCTTTTTTTTTTTTAAAGGAAATAAAGGGACACAAAGTTGTAGACTCATTTCTTCCAATCCATTACCTTCCCTTTCATCCAAGAGACAAATATTGTCTTAACACTAATATGATTCCAAAACATTTTAAAAATATTTTCTGTATATGTATGTATCCATAAACCATATATTCTAATATTTTGTATTTAATGCTATTCATGAGGTATAATTCCAAATTTGATATTTTGCAATTTTATTTTTTTACATTCCATTTTGATATAAAGTTCACTCATTTCAGCTTCTAGATTTTACTATTTCCCTGTATGCATAAATTGGAGGCAATAAATTTGTTTCCCTTCTATCACTTTACAAACAGTGTTGCAATGAACACCACTGGATTTGTCTTTAGGTACACACATGCAAGAGTTTCTCAAGAAAGACCACATGCCTATAGTACGAGCTACTTGGTGGGAGGATCTATTGAGGCTGGGAGGTTGAGGCTACTGTTTGGGTGACAGAACGAGACTCTGTCTCAAGAAAGAAAAGAGAAGAAAGGAGGGGAGGGGAAGGGAGGTGAGGGGGAGGGCAGGGGAGGGGGAGGGAAAGGGATGGGAGGGGGAGGAAAGAAGGAAGGAAGGAAGGAAAGGAAGGAAGGAAGGAAGACAGGAAGGAAGAAATAAGAAAGACACATAGGTATTGGTTGTCAAGCCTAGGGCATGTATGGTTTGTTTGTTTGTTTGTTTGTTTTTGAGACGGAATCTCACTCAGTTGCCAGGCTGGAATGCAATGGCACGATCTCAGCTCACTGCAACCTCCCTCTGCCTGGTTGAAGAGATTCTCCTGCCTCAGCCTCATGAGTAGCTGGAATTACTTACAGGCACACACCATCACGCCCAACTAATTTTGGTATTTTTAGTAGACACGGGGTTTCCCCATGTTGGCCAGGATAGTCTCGATCTCCTGACCTCATGATCTGCCCGTCTCAGCCTCCTAAAGTGCTAGAATGACAGGCGTGAGCCACTGCACAGGCCTAGGGTATATACGTTTTTAATTATGCTAATTTGCCTTTCCATCAGTATGTATAGAAGTTCTGTTTTCCCCACATCTTCTCAGTAGCTCCTGTGATAGGCTATTGTGAATGATCTCCTACTGTCATCTAACTGATCATTTCACAAATACTAGTAAGGCTTAATAAATTTTTATGTGTTTGTCATTTTCTATTCTGCTTCTGTGAATTTCCTGATGCCCCTTTTTCAATTGAGTTGTTCTTTTTAATTTGTAGGAATTTTATTTTATGTGGAATATTAACAGTTTGCCAGTTTTATGGGCCAAAAACATAACTTTTAGCTTGTGATAGGTCTTTTCGCTTTTATTATTATGGTGTTTGTCATAAAAAAGTTATTTTAATTTTAATGTGGAATTGGGTTCTATGGTGTGTTTTCATATTCTGTAGCTATTTTAGAAAACCCTCATCAATACCAATAATGAAAATAAGAGTTCATTTTTTTTTCTAAAAATAATGTGGTTTTTGCTTTTGCATCTAGATTTTTAATCCATTTAAACTTTATTTTTGAGCAAGGTAGGATATAGCATCATTCTGTATGGATAGCCAATTGTTCTATTTATTGGCTGATTTATTCTTTTACCACTGATTCATAATGCTGCCTGTTTTTACTGTTGTAGTTTTATATTTTATAAATTTCTAATTTTCTAGTTTATCTTATACAGTATTAATTCCCTGAGTTTCTTACACTTTCTTTCCTATTACACTTATTATCCATTTCCCCCACAATACTTCATTATGGAGATTTCAAACATACAGAAAAGTTGAAAGAATAGTACAGTGAATACCATATACTTGCCAACTACGTTCTACAGCTAAATGTTGCTATTTGCCATGTAGTGAATTTATCCACGCATTCATACCTCTATTATTTTACATTCTGATCAGGAAAAAATGAGAGTTCTGGTTGCTTCTTGTCCCTTCAACATTTGATATTGTCATTTTTTTCTCTTACTCTTTCCTTTTTTTTTCTATTCCAGTGGTCCTATAGTGATATCTTATCATGGTCTTAATAAGCATTTTCTCAATGGTGCATAATGTGGCTATTTTTTCATATGTCTATTCAAATCTGTTGGTTATATTGTAATTGGGTGATTTGTCTTTTTATTATTGGGCTGTCGATTTTTTTTATATATCCTGTATACAGTCCCTTTTCAAGTGCATGTTCTGGTAATATTTCTCCCAGTTCATGAGTTGCCTATTAGTTTTCTTAAATCGTGAATTTTAGTGAGTGGTAGTTTTTAATTTTAAAAAGTCTAATGAATTTTCTAAGCCTGCCATGACAAAGCACTACAAACTGAGTAAACACCAAAAATGTATTACCTCACAGTCTGTAGGCAAAAAGCTACAAACCAAGTTGTTGGCCAGGTTGTTTTGTTCTGAGAGATCTCAGTGAAAATCTGCTCCATGCCTCTCTCCTAGCTGTGGTGACTGCCAGCGTTACTTGGTATTCTTCGGCTTACAGAGTATCACAACAGTCTCTGCTTCTGTATTCACACTCTCTGTTTGTCTCTTCTCATAGTTGTCATCTTAAGGACACGGGTCATAGAGGATTAGGGGCCTATCTATCCTCTCTCAGTATGATCTCATCTTAATTAGTAACATCTCTAATGACCTTATATCCAAAAAAGGGCTTTTTTCCTTTTATGATCACTGTTGTCTCCGTGCTGAGAAAACATTGCTTCCTTCAAGTTAGAAAGCTATTTCCCTTATGTACTTTATTTTTTGCATTTTTTATTTTTGCCTTACCTTATACTAAATTAATTATATTTCACAAATTCTCTCTCTGTGAAATTCAGAAGCTCTACATTTTATTTATTATTTTAGTGGACAATTTTAACTTTTACAAAGTTCTTGACTCAATAAGTCTGAAATTGATTACTATCTGTAGTACTTATCCCAAGAATAATATAAACTTCGAACATCTTATCTGCAATCACTTCTCTCATTTTCTATAAGTTTTGTTGCCTATATATTAGCTCTACTTTGTTTCATGCCTGCCACAGTTGGGAGTTTGTATTATTTCATAAAGTCCATGCTCTTTTAGACTTACCCACATATTCTTTATTCTTGATTTCCACATTCCTAGCTGTACTTCTGGATTCACTTTCCCTCTTAAATTGTTGTTTACAAATTCATATAGCAAGGATCTATTAGGGGAAAAGGTTTAAGTTGTCCTCATTGCTGTTCTCTTAAAAATTAAGCATTTGGCTCTTTTGCATAGGTCTTTTACCCTGTTTTTAAAAAAACTTGGAGGTCTATTGTTTAATGATTTCTCTTTTATAAGCAGTCTGCCTTCTAAATCTGTTTGCTTTTAAAATTTGTCCTTTTTATTTGTCCTTTCTCTTTGATATCTAAGACCTTACCTCTATTTTTTTTAATTTAGGATGTCTAAATATGTGTTAATCTATCTACTGGAGACTTTTTGTTCTTCCTGAGTCTGAGAATACTTATCATCTATCACATCTGCAAAATTCCTAAGACATTGTCTTTTTATCATTTCTCCCTAACTCTATACTCTATTCTAGAACTTCATATATCTACCCGTCTTTTCCTTCTATCACTCATGTCGCTTAACCTCTTTGATAATTTCTTTAAATCATATATCTATGTTGTGTTTCATTAATTTCTTCAGAGACATTTTCCAATTTGCTAATTAGCCCTTCAACTGTGTCCAATATTTTCCATGACACATCCTTTATAATTTACAGTTTGATTGCTGTATTTTTCATTTCTCAATGACTTTTTTTCTTTTTCAGATGATCTTATTCTTTTTTCATCATCTTGTTCTTTTATTAAGGTTTTTTTTTTTAATCTTTCATAATTGCAAAAAATCTTATTTTAAAATCTTCATCATATTGCTCCAGCATATGAAGTTATTGGTCTCTAGTCCCATTTGGTGTGTGTATGCTTGACATTGTTTCTTATTCAGGATGGATTATTTTCTGTTTGTTTCTTCCTTTATGTGTGAGACTCCTTCCAGGCAGAGTTGTGAGAACGTCCATCTGGAGTTTTGCATTTTTATTTTCTTTTGCTAAATTGGCCAAGGCACTACTAGCCTTGTTTTCTTTCTTTTCTTTTCTTTCTTTCTTTCTTTTTTTTTTTTAAGCTTCAGGGTTTCTAAATTATATAAGGCCTCATTTGAAGGCAAATGTCTCCAGAGAAATTTTGAGTAGTTACCCACTAAATGCTTTGAATATGTTAATTATTCTTACATATTTTTAACAAACCTGTGAGGTAGATATCATTATCATCATCTCCATACTTAGATGGGAAAACTGGGCACTTGAAATATTAGAAAAAATGTCTGAAGCTGCACATCTACTGAGTGATCAAGTCTTGAGCTTTCCAATCTATATTCCAAACTCGTAATCTTAGTCACCTTGCTGCTAGTCAGGCAAACAGTTCAGCACCTCAAACTTCCCTTTATGTCTATCAATCACCCTTCAGGAAGGCAATTGTATACATTTAAATTTTCTACATATTGATTTAGCCAAAAATCTAAAAAAGGATGATTATTCCCAAGCAACTGTTGAATTTGATATTTGTTTCTCCATTACAGCTATTTCATTCTATGTATATTTTAAGATATTTGTACTGCAAAATGAAAGTGGGTGTAGAGGCTCTGAAATCACTTAATGTTAGTGATCATGGACTGTTGTAGGCTGTATTTCATGCCATTCTCAATCACCTCTTGCCCCAGTGTGATACTCCAGTGCTATCATGCATCTTTCACTGCAAAGAACAGCTATTTTGTATCTCATTTTAAACATCAATGCTTTTATTCTCATTTCGATTTTTAGCCTGAAATATGATTTTTCATTTCATTATACTGTTTAATATTTATTTTTCCTCTCTTGTTATCCACTGATTCTTTCCTTGAATTATTTACAGTTATTTTTTAAGTTGCTTAAATAATCAATATGAAATAAAATTGTTCTCTTTTCAATGACACTGTGTAGAGCATAGTCATTTGCCTCTGGACTCCATCCAAGTTTGCTTTCATTTTTTTATATAAATTGTTTAAAAGCAACTCAGCTATATTAATGACTATGTCATATAGCATTCCTTCATTAAGATTCAGTAAGTGTTTGTGGAGTAATGAAGAAATATTTTTGACATTTTGATACCATGTATGTAAAAGCTGTCTTTTATAGATATTTCGGAATGTATCTAAAAGAGTTTACTGTGAGCAAAGCAAAACATTTGAGGAAATTTTTACAAATTAAGCCTTGGAAAATGTGGTGCCCAAGAGAGTGAAAAAACTGGAATTGAGCACATTTATCAGAGCTATTCAAATGTCCCCAAACAACCCAGTTATTTATTGCTCTGATTTGGACTACCTGTTTTTCTGTTTGAGGAACCACAATATATTATTTATAATGCCATTTGACAAGTAAATAGAGACAGAGTAGGTGATCTCAGTCTGGGGGAGGTCAGGGAGGGATAACATGGGGGAGAAATGCCAGATGTAGGTGACGGGGGATGGAGGCAGTAAACCACATTGCCATGTGTGTACCTATGCAACAATCCTGCATGATCTGCACATGTACCCCAGAACCTAAAGTACAATAGAAAAAAAAAGAAAATATAAAACATATCTTCTCTGATATTGTATTAGAGATTATTTTATTTTTTCTTTATAAAAAAGAAATTCATTTATGTCTTTAAGAAGATTGCTTATGAAATTATTTCTTTATGAAAATTCATTTAAAACAGAATCTAGAAATGTAAAGATTTTTCTTCTTAATCTAAAAGAGTTATAATTTTAGATCATAGTATGTAATTTATTCCAGTGAAAGTCCAGAAACCTACTTTCTGCAAAGACTTTTTCATTTTAAATCTGTTGCTCATGATTTTTTGAATGAAATAAGATGTCCACTAACATTAATTTCTATTACAGTTGTAAATATAGTGGCAAGATATATAATGATCTATTAAAGTATTTTCTGAAGCTTAGCAATGAAGTGATACACTTACTAGGTATTATTTACGTTGTTAAACTCTTAACAGTTCTTCAACATTTGAATAACTAAATAATGATATGGTTTGCCATATGTTTCCATTTAATGAAGTCTTGTATTGATACTTAAATGCTTCATTAAGTCACAAGCTGCCAAAATAAGTAGTTTTTCTCTTGTCATAAATGTGACATGGTTTAACTAAAGTCTTGTCATTTTAAAAATTAAGAATGCTTTTATTCTTCATACATTATAAGCAACATTTCTCTCAATATTTCAGGTTTAGATATAAAATATTTTTAGGAAGCTGACATTGTAGTTTGGGAATTTTTGTGCACAATTTTCTTGTCAGTAGAAGGTTGTATGAGTTGTTATAACTATCATTTCATCATAAACTAAACAAAGTTTCTATGCCATTTTCAAAAGCTTCTTGAAGTGACACCTGTTTCATTAATAACAACAACAATAAAAAGCTTAAAAAGTCTTCGTCTGAGCTGTAAACACCACATAAAAACTATAATTTTACTAAAATCATATTTTTGATGCATCAAGTTGCCTTGAAAATGACAAGTTCAAAAAATGACAAGTTTAGCTATTCTGAAAGAACACATACATCTTGGAACAATTAATATCAGAATTTGCCTTTTTACCATGTCTATGAAATACCAAAGACTGACTTTATGACAATCATTTTTGTACATGTACATAAGGTCTAATTGATGTTTATTTTGAGCAAAAAGGAAGCTTTGAGATCTTGATATATTTATTGTTTTCTAGACTAGATTGAATAGAAGAAAGTTCAAGCATGAATAAGTGATAATTTTCAGGTTGCTTCATCAAACATGGCTACTTAAAAGATCATATACAGCAGTTGACAAATAGTGTATTTTGCAAAACCAGCTTTTCAGAAGAAATGAGGCATTGCCATGTTTCACTATTGATTTTTGTTACATGTGTTTGAGTAGATATTAAACGTTACTTGAAACTTAAAAAATATAGAATCAGTAAAATTTATCTAGGACTCTAAAACTTAATCATTTCCTTTTCAATTATAATTCATGTAGTTTATTTTAATTCAGATTCTCAAATAAAAATGTTCTGTTTAAAAAATATTAAACTGTATATTTGTATTTAACCTGTAAAATTACATTTTTCTTCTTTCTCTTCTTTATGTATCCATTACTAAAAATTACCCCTTACCCCTTATTAATATGATAAGAAAACTCAGTATTTGCTTGCAGAAGAAAAGACATAGAAGTATATATGAAATAAAATCTCAAATGCCTATGGGATAGCCAGTAACCTGAAATTGATATAAAATAAGAGATTTCAGTAGAGTCTGTGGCTAAATCCTTTAACTAAATGTATTCAAGTCAAAACAGCAGACAAAACAATATAGCAAACACGATATTTGAGTCAAACAAAACATACCTAGTAGTTTCGTTTTGGACCCAAAGACCACCAATTTTTATCCCTGGCATGGAGATTCCCAACTAATAAACATTGGTAATACATAATTTACATTATAATATCATATCCAATGTTCTCTACAACATGCTGTTCATTTGTGTTATATTAAATTGTTGTCATTTTTCTAATTTTTATTATCTTTTCTTTTCTGTCTCTCCATACCACAGTGCCTAACAGTAGCGATGAATTTTAAAAATAAATAGCAAACCATGGGGTGAAAATAAAAGCAACATTATTTTCATTAGACACCAACATGTTTCTCAGTAAGAGTAATAATTGCATTCTTGTTGTTATCTATAGTATCATCTAACTCATTGATATATACATATATCATTGCTAAAGAAGGCCCAACTTGAGCCCAACATGCCATAGGAGATGCTTGTTTCTAATTATGAATCTACTAACTTCATCATTCTTTGATGCAAAATTATTTATCCTATCATCAAGGTTCGTATGGTAGAAACTGCCCAACACCTTGCCGAAATGGAAGTTTGATCAATTAACCTAGTAACCTTATCAGTAAAGGAAAGGAGAATTGTTTGATATAATATGCTATATTATATCAATTATAATATAATTTTTTTGATATATATACTCCCACCATGGGATACACCACTTGCTGTAAAGTGTTGTTCCTCAGGAAGCTCACAGTTCACTGTTGGAGGCCAAGTGATAAACAGTAAGAATCCACAAAACAGTGAGTCACATCAATAGCATGCACATGAAACTATGGGAATAGAGAGTTCATATACACAACTCTCATAAAAGAGTCCAGAATGGTATCTCAAAAGTTTAACAAAAGTATGGAATAATGCATTCAGTTTTTTGGTTACTTTTGCAAAAATTTGAAATATAAAGTTTGTTTAAAAAGTCAATTAAGACAGTGGGTCCCGAAACTGGTGGTTCATGAGAGTCATCTGGGTACTATTTAAAACTACAGCCCCCAATCTTGTTGATTCCAGTTTGGTAGGTAGGAGGTGATTTCTAAAATATGTAGTATTTAGGACTTTGTTCAGGTGATTACTTTAAGGCACTGGTTATTCAAAATGTGCTCAACAGTTTAACAGCAAGTGTCTCACCTGGAAGCTTGTTAGAAATGCAATATCTGAGGCCTTATTAAAGACTTATTTAATTCGAATCTGCATGTTTACAGAGTTGCCAGGTGGTTTGTGTGCATGTTACAATGTCAGATGCTCTGGATTAAGGTGCTGGGAGCCTGATAGACCCTTACTGGGATTGTGACTAAGACTTGCTCTTGTTAGGTTCCAGACGTGACAACAGACTAACTAAAATGGGCTTAAGTCTTGAGATTGACATTGGCTCCAGAATGCCAAAGTACTACTACTTCGCCATAAGAAATGGCATCTGTCACAAAGTCCAGAGTATTCAGATCAACATAAGTAGCATCTTCTCTTCTAATAGGGCCAACTATCTGGAAAGCCAAATTGCAATCGGAAGAAATTTAGAGGACCTCCCCCAAAGTCATTAGTGAGGATGGCTAGAGGAACATTGCTCAGGTAGACACTGAATGGAAATAACCCTTTGAACAAGAATCTCCTCTGGAGAGTGTAAATTGTGTAATGGCAAAGTTCTTTATCTGATCCCTTTTGTATATGTACTCCACTGTTTGTCTTCTATAGAGAGCTTCATTTCTTCTCTTTAGCTGTATAATTTAATACTTTCATGTGAACCATAGCCTTAATACTGTTAGCTTGCCCATTAAATACATTTGCAATGTACTAATTAATTGCTTTTTAAATTGCAAGATATAGGAGATAGCCCTTGGATTGCAAAGACTAGAACTACCCCAGATCACCTGATTGAAAGAAATAATTATTTTTCATTACAATCTCTTAACTCAGTGCTTTTAGGGCTTGTTGTATTTCACCTAGGTGTTGGTTTTATAGTTTAAATTACATCTTTATCATTTCAACATTTTAGGGGAATTCTTCAGTGTAATTCTCAAGTATTAACAATTATTATCTTTTCTAAGATTATTAAATGCTTACAAAATATTTATTTAATAATGCTTTAAAATGGATGAAGACAGAGAGAATCTCAGTAATGGGGCGAAATGAAAAGAATGCCATTAAGTTGCTTCAGATTTATTTTTATTAATCTCTCCTTTGTGATGTTTAGTTTAGCAATTAGGAATTTTAAAAGAGATCAGAGATGGATAATTATTCTCTATTTTCTTGTTTCTAAAGTTTAAAAAATATGTTCTCAGCAACACAAATATTAATTAGATGCTAATTAATAATTTTACCCATGAAACATTTACAAAACAAATATGCAAATCCTCATAAGCCAACTTGCACTCTAGTGATAATTAGGCTATCATTATATTCAGGAGCAATTCTGATGAATGCATAAGATTTTAAGAGTATGACCTAATGCTAATACGGTGAAAACTTAATACATTTTTTTCATATTTTTTCTCTGTTGCTTATAAGAAGAACACATTTGTAAGACTCATATTTAAATTAATTTTCTACTTTAGTATTTCATAATCTTTGAAACTGTAGCCACCAATCTGATCTAGTTTAATGGTTCTTTTTTTCAGGTTTTCGTTTTTTAAATGGATTTTATTGCACTTTAGGTTCTGGGGAACATGTGCGGAACATGCAGGATTGTTGCATAGGTACATACATGGCAATGTAGTTTGCTGCCTCTATCCCCATCACCTGTATCTGGCATGTCTCCCAGTGTTATCCTTCCCCAACTCCCTATCCCCTGCTGTCCTTCCCCTAGTCCCCCCAAACAGACCCCAGCGTGTGATGCTCCCCTCCCTGTGTCCAAGTGTTCTCATTGTTCAACACCCGCCTATGAGTGAGAACATGCCATATTTGGGTATTTGATTTTCTGTTCTTGTGTCAGTTTGCTGAGAATTATGGTTTCCAGATTCATCCATGTCCTTACAAATGACATGAACTGATTGTTTTTTATGACTACATCATATTCCATGGTGTATATGTGCCACATTTTCCTTGTCCAGTCTATCATCGATGGGCATTTGGGTTGGTTCCAGGTCTTTTCTATTGTTAACAGTGCTGCAATGAACATACGTGTGCATGTATCTTTATAATGGAATGATTTATAATCCTTTGGATATATACCAAGTAATGGGATTGCTGGGTCAAATGGAATTTCTATTTCTAGGTCCTTGAGTAATCACCATACTGTCTTCCACAATGGTTGAACTAATTTACACTCCTACCAACAGTGTAAAAGTGTTCCTATTTCTCCACATCCTCTCCAGCATCTGTTGTCTCCAGATTCTTTAATGATCCCATTCTAACTGGCGTGAGGTGGTATCTCAACGTGGTTTTGATTTGCATTTCTCTAATGACCAATGATGATGAGCATTTTTTCATATATTTGTTGACTTCATATATGTCTTCTTTTGAAAAGTGTCTGTTCATGTCCTTTGCCTACTTTTGAATGGGCTTGTTTTTTTCTTGTAAATCTGTTTTAGTTCTTTGTAGATTCTGGATATTAGCCATTTGTCAGATGGGTAGATTATAAAAATTTTTTCCCATTCTGTTGGTTGCTGGTTCACTCTAATGATTGTTTCTTTTTCTGTGCAGAAGCTCTGTAGTTTAATTAGGTCTCATTTGCCTATTTTGGCTTTTGTTGCCAATGCTTTTGGTGTTAGTCATGAAGTCCTTGCCTATGCCTATGTCCTGAATGGCTTTGCCTACGTTTTCTTCTAGAGTTTTTATGGTGTTAGGTCTTATGTTTAAGTCTTTAATCCATCTAGAGTTAATTTTATTGGTTCTTAACAGTTTTAGTTCATGAAATCCTTTCAGAATATAATGAAAGTTGTAAATCACTCAACAGTAAGGAATGTATTGTTTGTGGAAACAGAATTTCCACACAATATAGATTGTTCAAAGCTTCTCTAAAGTCATACATAAATTTCTACATATATTACAATGTACAACTGTAATATATGTAGAAATTAGGAGATGAGGCATCTAATCTCATATTAATATTAATGAGTACATAATAAATAATCTACTCTATCTTTGAATATAATTCCTGATCCATAAAATTGCATAGTAAATTTTTAAGGTACTCTTCAGCTCTGAGAAAATTGATACTAAATTTAACTCTTAAATTTAGTGATTACCTTCTTAAAAAAATAAATGCACCAACTTAGATTTTAGATGAATATTGTCTTTCAAAGTGCTTGCCCTGGGAGACCATCTGATTACTCTGGAGATATGGCAACATCACTCAACAGAGGAAACATATCTCAAAATATTATAAGAATTGTCTTTTGTAGTTACCAGCCACAGAAGCTTTTTGCAATTTAGTATAGTAAAAACACTCTACAGAAAAATTGCTGAGCAACTGTTGGGATTCTTTGAATCTCACTGAAAATTGGGAAGCACCAGAAAATTGATGCTGGGCAATACTACAATATCTTTTTCAATAGCGAAGGTGGTGTTACAGAATATGGAACATGAATTTGATATTCATAATTGTATTGTTAAACTGAGAATTTCAAAACACCAATGTATTAGTAGTCAGAGGAGATTAAGATAGAACTAATTATATTAAACAAATCTCTTTTCCTTTCCTGATAAGGTTACTAGGTTAATTGATCGAACTTGCATTTCAGCAAGGTGTTGGGCAGTTTTTACCATACCAATCTTGACGAAAGATTGAATAAATTTGCACAAAAGAATGATGAAGTTAGTAGATTTATAATTAGAAGCAAGCATCTCCTATGACATGTTGGGCTCAAGTTGGGCCTTCTTTAGTAATGATATATGTATATATCAATGAGTTAGATGATACTATAGATAACATGTTGATAGAAGAGCAAATCCAACAAATAATAGAATCATTACCTTTAAACATTTTAGTAGAAGGGAAATTAACTGATTTTTGACATAGTACATATATTTTTAAAAATGAACATACCACTTTCTACTTAAATCCAGATAATAAATGACAGATATACAAATTTCAAGCATCCATTAAACATTTAATGGGCAGTAACTATATATATACCCACATTACAAAATATTGGTACTCCCACCATGAGATAAAACACTTGCTATAAAGTGTTATCCTTCAGGAATCTTACAGTTTAATGTTGGAGGCTAAGTGATAAACAGTAAGAATGCACAAAATAGTGAGTCATATTAATAGCATGCACAAGATAGTATGCGAATAGAGAGCACAAAGAGTTTAACTCTGACTTACTGGATGAGTCAGAGAGTGCTTCACAAAGGTTATGGTATTTGAGCTCTGTTCAGTAGAAGTTTGCCAATGGATAAGGATTAAAGAAGGGATAGGGAAGTCTAGCAGGGGAAGACATTGCAGGCAGAGTAGATGCCACCTACAAAGACGTGGAAACATGCTGCATTTAGCAGAACTGCAAGAAGTTCCAAGTAAATTCAAGAAGAGTAGAGAAAGTGTAAGCTAAAAAGTGTAGATTTAAAAGTATTGACTTTTTTTTTAATTGCATTTTAGGTTTTGGGGTACATATGAAGAACATGCAAGATTGTTGCATAGGTACACACATGGCAGTGTGATTTGCTACCTTCCTCCCCCTTCACCTATATCTGGCATTTCTCCCCATATTATCTCTCCCCCGACTCCCTACCCCTGCTGTCCCTCCCTATTTCCCCCCAACAGACCCCAGTGTGCGATGCTCCCCCTCCCTGTGTCCATGTGTTCTCATTGTTCAACACCCACCTATGAGTGAGAACATGCGGTGTTTGATTTTCTGTTCTTGTGTCAGTTTGCTGAGAATGATGGTTTCCAGGTTCATCCATGTCCCTACAAAGGACATGAACTCATCGTTTTTGCTGGCTGCGTAATATTCCATGGTATATATGTGCCACATTTTCCCTGTCCAGTCTATCATTGATGGGCATTTGGGTTGGTTCCAGGTCTTTGCTATTGTAAACTGTGCTGCAATGAACATTCATGTGCATGTGTCCTTATAGTAGAACGATTTATAATCCTTTGGATATATACCTGGTAATGGGATTGCTGGGTCAAATGGAATTTCTATTTCTAGGTCCTTGAGGAATTGCCACACTGTCTTCCACAATGGTTGAACTAATTTACACTCCCACCAATAGTGTAAAAGTGTTCCTATTTCTCCACATCCTCTCCAGCATCTGTTGTCTACAGATTTTTAATGATCGCCATTCTAACTGGCGTGAGATGGTATCTCAAAGTAGTTTTGATTTGCATTTCTCTAATGACCAGTGATGATGAGCATTTTTTCATTTGTTTGTTGGCCTCATGTATGTCTTCTTTTGTAAAGTGTCTGTTCATATCCTTTGCCCACTTTTGAATGGGCTTGTTTGTTTTTTTCTTGTAAATCTGTTTTAGTTCTTTGTAGATTCTGGATATTCGCCCTTTGTCAGATGGGTAGACTGCAAAAATTGTTTCCCATTCTTTTGGTTGCCAATTCACTCTAATGACTGTTTCTTTTGCTGTGCAGAAGCTGTGGAGTTTGATTAGGTCCCATTTGTCTGTTTTGGCATTTGTTGCCAGTGCTTTTGGTGTTTTGGTCATGAAGTCCTTGCCTACGCCTATGTCCTGAATGGTTTTGCCTAGATTTTCTTCCAGGGTTTTTATGGTGTTAGGTCTTATGTTTAAGTCTTTAATCCATCTGGAGTTAATTTTAGTGTAAGGTGTCAGGAAGGGGTCCAGTTTCTGCTTTCTGCACATGGCTAGACAGTTTTCCCAACACCATTTATTAAACAGGGAATCCTTTCCCCATTACTTGTTTTTGTCAGGTTTGTCAAAGATCGGATGATTGTAGATGTGTTGTTTTGCCTCCGAGGCCTCTCTTCTGTTCCACTGGTCTATATCTCTGTTTTGGTACCAGTACCATGCTGTTTCGATTACTGTAGCCTTGTAGTATAGTTTGAAGTCTGGGAGTGTGATGCCCCCCACTTTGTTCTTTTTGCTTAGAATTAACTTGTCTATGCAGGCTCTCTTTTGGTTCCATATGAAGTTTAAGGTGTTTTTTTCCAGTTCTGTGAAGAAGGTCATTGGTAGTTTGATGAGAATAGTGTTGAATCTGTAAATTACTTTGGGCAGTATGGCCATTTTCACGATATTGATTCTTCCTAACTTTGAACATGGAATGTTTCTCCATCTGTTTGTGTCCTCTGTTATTTCGTTGAGCAGTGGTTTGTAGTTCTCCTTGAAGAGGTCCTTTACATTCCTTATTAGTTGTATTCCTAGGTATTTTATTCTCTTTTTAGCAATTGTGAATGGCAGTTCATTCTTGATTTGGCTCTCTTTAAGTCTGTTATTGGTGTATAGGAATGCTTGTGATTTTTACACATTGATTTTGTATCCTGAGACTTTGCTGAAGTTGCTTATCAGTTTCAGGAGATTTTGGGTTGAGACGATGGGGTCTTCTAGATACACAATCATGTCATCTGCAAATAGAGAAAATGTGACTTCCTCCTTTCCTATTTGAATATCCTTTATTTCTTTTTCTTGCCTGATTGCACTGGCTAGAACTTCCAGTACTATATTGAATAGGAGTGGTGAGAGAGGGCATCCTTGTCTACTGCCAGATTTCAAAGCGAATGCTTCTAGTTTTTGCCCATTCAGTATGATATTGGTGGTGGGTTTGTCATAAATAGCTTTTATTATTTTGAGATACGTTCCATCAATACCTAGTTTATCGAGGGTTTTTAGCATAAAGGGCTATTGAATTTTGTCAAAGGCCTTCTCTGCATCAATTGAGATAATCATAGAAGGGTTCACAGCCAAACTGTACCAGACATACAAAGAGGAGCTGGTACCATTCCTTCTGAAACTATTCCAAACAATCCAAAAAGAGTGAATCCTTCCCAAATCATTTTATGAGACCAACATCATCCTGATACCAAAACCTGGCAGAGACTCAGCAAGAAAAGAAAACTTCAGGCCAATATCCATGATGAACATAGATGCAAAAATCTTCAATAAAATACTGGCAAACCGATTGCAGCAGCACATCAAAAAGCTTATCCATCACGATCAAGTAGGCTTCATCCTGGGGATGCAAGGCTGGTTCAACATACACAAGTCTATAAACGTAATTCACCACATAAACAGAACCAAAGACAAAAGTATTGACTTTTTAAGTGGGGAAAGAAGTAGAAGGTAATTAAATTTTAGTTAATTCCTATTCTATAAGGCATTCAATTAGATGACTTTCACTCATTGAACTCAATCCACTAAAACATTGTTAATGGGGGAAACCATGATTAATGGGGAATTCTTCCTGTTTTTAAAGGAGGAAAATTGAAGCACAAAGATTAAATAACTTGCTAAGGTTTTGTTTGTTGGATTTAAAAATCACTATATAGAATATAGAGGAAAGAGGACCCTGTGTGAAAGAGGAGAGAAAAAAAATAATGAGTTTGGTTTTGGACATGCTGTTAAAATATCCAGTGTTTCCTGCCACCTTTGAGATGTCTTACAGATGTCTTTAACGTAAGCGATTGTGCTGGCTTTGGTTTTGGGTTTGTCAAATCTCTTTTCCCTCTTCTGGTAATAGAGCTTAGTTCTCTGCTTATTGGGTAAGCACACAATGAACTGAAATAACATAAGAGCTCATTCCCCACACCCAAACATTGGTTCAAAAATGGACATTGATCCAAGCAAGCCCAATTAGTCTTTTCCTACTAATTTTTCTGCTAGAGTCAATAGGGAAGAGTGCCTTTTTCCTTCCTTATCATTGAAGCAATAATATCACCATCACAAATCTGCTATGTCCACGTCTGCACCACTTGGAAAAACTCAAAAAGTGAAGGTTTCTAGTATACAGACCCCACTATAGATTCCAGAAATCCTCAAACTTGACCTGGTTTTGACTGCTATTTCTTTGAGCTTTTAATGTACTTCAGTTTCTTTCCAATAAATCAATAAATTCTCTGAGTGTTTAAATTAATTTATGCTCTGCTTCTGTTGCTTGCTTGAAAAGTGTCCTAACTAAATATTAAAGTCTAGAGTTCCTTCCATTCTTCAAATGGAGGTTGGCTAGATGATTTCCAATGACACATTGGCTCCTTGCCTTCAGCTGCCTTTGCTCTGGGTGGTTTTGTCATTTCTCAAATCCAAACCCAGTCTCAAAGGAATTAGTTTGATACTAATCAGTTGTCCTAGGAAAGAGGAGATCTTTATTTAAAAACAAAACAAAACAAAACATTGGCAACATAACTGGAATAACTGTAGAATCTCTCAGTTGACTATAATCAAATTGGTTGCACTCATTCTGTATTCTCATAAATTGGCTATCTTGTTGGCTTACATTATACGTAAAATTGAAATATAATGAAACAAATAGTACAACACATTAATTGCCCTTCATATTTTATTCTCTTTCATTATTCTTCTCTGTGTGTATGCACATTTATGTTTATAAATATTTGAACTTCAAGCATATTTCTAGAAATTATTTGACTAAAATTAACTAACCCTACTTAAATCTTTTCAATTTCTTATAAAACCATTTATCTCTAGATGGAAACCACTCTTCTGATTTCTACTATTTAGTTACTGAAAACTTTTTATTCTATTATATATATTGAACATTGGAACAGAATTTAATTGTGCTATAACTTTAACATTGTCAATTTTATCACACATACTTTGAGTTTTAAAATGCCCTGTTAGTTTTCACACTTCTAATCTTTTTCTTAATATGCTTTAACTTCATTATAAAACTCTTCTATCATCATGCATGACTGCTCCCTAATGCATGACCACTCTGTCTTTGACACTGTTTATATTCATCCAATTCTAATTATTCTTGTTAACACTTTTTTTCTTTGCCCTCCACAGATGCTGCCATAATGTGGGGAGAGTGCACTTTGCTTACTGGACATGTTAGACATTCAGATTTCCATACACGTTATATCTACATATCTATTTCTTTATTTGAATTACATATGGATTTCATTTGAAATATTCTAGGCATTATCTAAAAATACTCTTTTTCTCACTATAAGCATTAAGCCACTCCATTAACACACAAAAAAAATTGTTGAATAGGATTTGAGTAAAAGGGATCCAGAGTTAGAATCAGTAAATGGGAAAGAGGAAGAACACTGCACAAGGAAAGAGGAAGAACAGTGCAATCATAGGCACTTTTGTAGCATAGACTTGTGCCATTTGAAATAAAAAAATAACTCAGAGGCTCCTTACAACCTGCCCAATGAAGTTCAAACTTTTAAGCATAATACTGAGTCATCAATATGATCTTCTCTTCCATCTTGAACTCCACTAAACCTAGTTTTAGTCAGACTTTTTTGTTTGTTTGTTTATATTAGTCCCTTCTCATGCCATTAATAAAGACATACTCAAGACTGGGTAATTTATAAAGGAAAAAGATTTAATTGACTCACAATTCCACATGGTCAGAGAGGCCACACAATCATGGTGAAGGCAAAGGAGGAGCAAAGTCATGTCTTTCATGACAGCAGGCAAAGAGATTGTGTGCAGGGTAACTTCTTTTAAAAAACCATCAGATCTCCTGAGACTTATTCACTATCATAAGAACAGCATGGGAAAAACCCACCCCCATGATTCAAGTACCTCCCACTGGGTTTCTCCCATGAGGTGGGTATTATGGGAGCTACAATTCAAGATAAGATTTGGGTGGGGACAAAGCCAAACCGTATGACTACCAAAACATATGCTATACTTTCTTGATTCTTTATCTGTCTAGTTCTGTTCCATTTTCCAGAAAATTTCATCATGCTAAACTGTCAGAGTTTTACTTCAGATAAACCTATAAGTTAATCTTTACAATATTGTGATGCTTTCCCTATGCCCACACAAGATTTTTTGCAAGTTAGAGGTTAAAATGGAGAATAAGCAAGAGGAGTTAAATTTAAATGCTATTAACATTTGTTGACTTTCTTGGTGAATTAGTCACATTCTGCTTATAGTAAAAATTGGTAAATAAGCTTTTCTCCTATCATAAGATATATTCATTATTTTCCTTTCTTTTTTCCAATTATATTTAACATTATTTATAAAAATAAATGCATTTCATTTCATCTTAGGCTCATTTATTATTTTTTTCTCTAAACAAGTGAGAATACTTTAGGGATGATAGTGATAAAGGCACACACTTGATCCTTCCTTTTCCATTGAAATTATCCACAGAATTTTTTTTATTTTTTTTTTGAGACAGTCTCACTCTTCCACCTAGGCTGGAGTGCAGTGATTCAGTCTCAGCTCACTGCAACTTCTGTCTCTTGGGTTGAAGTGATTCTCCTGCTTCAGCCTCCCAAGTAGCTGGGATTATAGAAACATGCCACCACACCCAGCTAATTTTTGTATTTTTAGTAGATACAGTGTTTTGCCATGCTGGCCAAGCTGGTCTTGAACTTCTGACCTCAGGTAATCCGCCTGCCTCAGCATCCCAAACTGCTGGGATTACAGGTATGAGCCACTGCACCTGGCCCCACAGAATATTAAAGTAGAAGAAAATACATTACAGAGTTGGAATAGCAAAGAGTGCCATCTGTAACAGACAATTTAAAAAATTATTTCAGCTAATTTTTGTATTTTTAGTAGAGATGGGGTTTCACCATGTTGGCATGGTGGCATATGCCTGTAGTCCCAGTTACTTGGGAGGCTGAGGCAGGAGAATCGCTTGAACCTGGGAGGTGGAGGTTGCAGTAAGTTGAGATCACACCACTGCACTTCAGCCTGGCGACAGAGTGAGACTCTGTCTCAAAACAAAAACAAACAAACAAACAAAAAAACTAATCTAAGACACATAGGTCTAGATACAATGTGATTATTGAGACCTTTCATATCTTTACTTTCTAAAAGTTATTTAACTCATTAGACAAAAAGTGAGTGCTGCCTTGAGAAAAATGAAATAAAATCCATTGATTAGGAGAAGCAATAATTGAGGACAATGGTAACATGCCAATTTCACCTGGATTCTTCTCTGCCTCTGCAAATATGCTCTTGTGAAACCAGCAATCAAGCCTACCTAAGTTCACATAGGAGCTATCTGAAGATGGCAAAGGGCTACACACCTGCACAACTTCAGCATGTTGTAATGCATAAAGGTAGAGTTAAAAGTGAGAGGGGGCAAAGAGACAGGAAAGAGAGCACATTGCATAAGTGTTGTTTGTTTGTTGCTGTTATGTATCAGCAGCACATCAAAAGTCTTGTTCAATATCCACACATTGGTTACCTGAAGGAGAAAGCACAGAGTATGGTGATTATCAAAATCAAGGAGGGTCCTGTGAAAACCCACTTGGTCTCAGAAGGGCCTTGCATTTGGTTTAATGCTCTGTTGTTGCCATCTTGAAGATCTTAATTTTTTTTTTTTATCTTTGAACTTATAATTTGTAGGTGAAGCTCAGTGAGACAGTAAAATACATGAGGGAGCAGTAGCAATATGTGCCATATGTATGTTCATTGCCATTCCTCACTGCATAGTCACATAAAGCATTTCCAATGTTGCCTGAACTATAAACAGAATTCCAGTGGTCCCATATTACATGAGAGTTCAGCAAGACTCAAAGTTAGTACAAAATGTTTTGCATCTATGACTGAGTGAGGGCACTGGCAGCTCTGAAAAGCTAAACTTTCCATTAGAAATGGAATTTGGGTCAAAGAAAAGAGGGCAGAAACATAAACAATCAAAGAACCCTATCATTTTCTTTCTTACTCATGTAACTTGTCTGTATTAACCAACCACTTTTATTGAAAATGATGGCATTGAAAGGGAAAAATAGGAATATCCATATCTCCTTTCCTTTCAGCCCACTCTTAAGATGAGTAAGCCAAAGATAGAGAATGTCCATAGAATTGCAACGATATCCAAGATGTAAAATAAAAACAATTGACTTGGTTTCAACTGTAATGGTAAGAACAAAACACACATGCAAGTACCTGCTATGAACTGTGCAGTTTCAGTAATGTTGCACTGGTTAAGTGTGATTATATTTGTATTTAAAGCTGGCATTGCATGATATGAAGATGAATGGTAAACACTTGCTACCAATTTATTTTTTTTTATTTTTATTTGCTTAGAGTGACATTAAATAGCAAATTTAAAACAAAAAGGCTTTTCATTTTCATTTTGCACTAAGCCCTACAAATTGCATGTCCAGCCTTAGATGGGGAAACATGTAATCCAATTTGGGACAGCAGGATTGATGATAATGTTTGCTACCAGCCACAAGGAAAAATATTCCTATGCCTTCTAATAGCTTCTAGAAGAGATGCAACTTTTCTCTCCCTGTACATGTAATATAGGAATATTGATGGTATTGAGACCATATTAATGGTTAACCTTTGAATGAAGGTGACAGTATGAAGTAAATTGAGGGGCAAGAAATAAACCAGGCACTTGATGACATTGTTGAATCTTTGAATAAGACCAATAAATAGCCATTGAATGGAAGAGTAAATAAGTCAATGAACCTTTATACGAAACTGAGTAGGGCTTTCTGTCATTTGTTATCTCATATATGTTCATTTATACATGACTTGGATGAAAACAGAGATATATCAGAGATAATTTTAACATGGAACTAAAAAATTTTGAAAATACTTTGAGTAGCTAAAATTATATAACATAATTGGCAAGTGCCTTAAAAATGTTAAAAAAAATTTACAAGCCAGACAATACAAATCAATAATGTGAACAAACTCAATGTGCTATCCGCAGATGCAAAAAAAAAGATTGATACAAGTTTAAAACAATAAGAGAGAGGAAAGCTGATACAGAGGAAAGAGAATAGAAACCTAGTATATTTATGATATTTTTAAGATATGAAGGATCTGTTTTATTATATTTCTCCATTTGAACTATAACTCCTGTTTCTCTACACATCTCTTGCCATCTCTACACTGTATCGACATGCCGCCCCAGATTTTTGTAGTTTCATTTATTTCAAAATAGGGACATAATCATTTTCTTTATTTCCCAAGCTTGTGCCAAACAAGACTATTGCTAGAATGTCATGATTAATAAAATTTACTAAGGATGTGGGAGTGTAATAAAGGAGCAACAGCACAAAAAGGAAAATCTGCAATGCACATAGATATCACTTCTGAAATTTCATTCCCCAATTCCAACATAGGACTGGTGTCCCAGGCTTGCCCCTGTGTTGCTGGGAATCTTCCCATTACAGATATTGACTTAAAATCTGTTCTCACTTTTCAAGTTTCAAGTCTCAGCCACTGTCTCGCTTCTCATTTCAATCCAGGAAATCAAAATATGAATTAGCAGTGGTTTAAATACCTGACAAAACCTATTCTTTAGAATTTGTTTATTATTCATTAATTCCTCCAATCATAAAGCCGTTTATAATTTATTGTTCAATCTTGTCACTCAAAAGTAGCATTTTATCTCCCCTTATCCTCTTGTGGCCTAGCTACTGTCTCAATTAATCATTATTCCCAAGCAATAAAAATAAAATATCCTTACCAACTAGGTATAGATTTAGATTTAGAGCTTTAAAAATCACACACACACACACACACACACACACACACACACACACACAACTTGCAGTTTTCTGATGAGATTTCCTTTACTGAGCCCAGTGTTACCAGTGAAAGTCTTTGTCAGGGCTCATGTTTAAAACACATCTTCTTTTGTAGTCTTCAAAGATTACACGTAACTTCAAAAAATCCCCAAACCTAGTTGGAATCCAAGTCTGCTTTCATAATGTGATTCAGAGGTGATATTTTCTCAATTCCCTAATAAACTATAAAAATAAAGGCTCTTGTTTTTATCTAATATAATGAATTCCAGAAAACGTAAGTTATCACAATTATTTTAGTCGTTAAAAACAATACTGGAATGAAAATATTTTATTATTTGCATTGATAATTATGGAATACAGTTTTAAGCTTTTATGTAGTTATAGAACTGCTAGAAAAAAAGGATGTGTAGTTTTTACTGGAGAAAATAAAAGAAGCATGATCCTTATTAGCAAAATACAGAAGATATCAAGAAGCCATTATAAACAGAAAACCCAAGATAAGGTACTAAAATCAAACATATCAGCTGTAACTATGAAAAGACAAAGACTTTCACAGAGGGTAAAAATTTAAATTCAACTCTGGACCACCTATGTTTATTGTACTATCAGTTGTTAAGAGCCATAAACAAAAAATGAAGGGAATAAATTGTATCAATATGGGAATGATGACCTAATTGCATCTATGTTATAAAATACGAAGCAGTTAAAAATAATTTGGTGTGTTATATATCCTGTGCCTTCACACACAGAATGCTCTTCAAGACATATTAAGTTAAAAAGTCAAATTACAAAATAATGTGCAAAGTATAATCCCATTTATCAAAAACAAAACCGTATATTTCATACATATGAAGATATACATGGTGAACATACAGGCAGAGTTCTGAGATGATACATTTCATTCAGATAAGAGTGTTTATCTCTAAGGAGGAGACTAGAACAACATGGGATTCAATGGAGCTTTCATTGACTGTGTATTAATCTTATATTTTACAGTAAGAATTCATATATCATATTTAATAAATATGTAATTAACAAAATTACATTATTTCAAATGTTACATAATTTTAAAATAGGAGCAACAATGCCTATTATTGCTTAAATTGGAAGGCTCATTATTTTAAAATGCTATTTATTTTCCAAATTAAATTATAAGGTCCCAATCAACATAGTAACACTTTTTTTGTGTTACATTAAATTGTTTATACTTTTCACAGTTAAAAATGCCTGTAAATTACTCTCATTGACCCCTGACTCTGCAAAGACAACTTGGTATGGGTTTTTCTAACATGAACTCTGAAGCTTAATATTATCCAAGTAGGAAATCTTTCTTTGATGCTCAACAATAATTTCCTTTGTGATTAAATGGAGGAGGTGATTTTTTTTTCAAACTTATCTATTGTTAGAAACAGAGCTTTCCTCAGGTATGCTGAGGAGCATCTTTACCTCTATGGTACAAGTTCTGTGCCTTTCACCAGTAGGTGGCTTATTTTGTTTTTAATTCCATCTTTTATTGTTTTGAACAATTCAGAATGTGTATGCTGTCTTTCCACATCATTTTTTAAAAATCTTCTGTTGTTAGTTAAAGGCAAAAGAATACATTTTATCCTCCTGAGTGTTTTTTAATATAATGCAATAAAGTATGGTTCTCCCACTCAGTACTTCTAAGAAATACAGGCAACATATTTGAATAGAAACAGACTTGGGAACGAAGCAGTAGTTCTTACCTTTTCACTAGCGAGAGGTAGAATGGCCATCTGACTGATAAACAGGAAAGAATTAGCCATCCCACGAGCCACCATATCTGGGGAATGTACCTCTCCATTAAGAGAATATATGGACAAGGATGTGAAGCAACCATGTCTCTCATACATTGCTGGCAGGAATGTAAGATAGTACAGCTACTCTGGAAAATGTTGGCAGATTCTTAGAAAGTTAAACAAATTCTTCCTATAAGAATCAGTGATCACACTCTTGGGTATTTATCTTAAAGAAGTTAAAACTCATGGCCACACAAAAATCTGTTTATAAATGTTAATAGAAACGTTATTTGTAAAAGACAAAAAATGAAAAGAGCCCAAATATCCCTCAATGAGTGAATGGATAACCAAATGGTGGTATATCTATACAATGAAATACCATTTTGCAATAAAAGAAAAACAAATTATTATGAACACAAAGACTTTGGTGGACCTCAAGGGCATTAACCTGAGTAAAAAAAAAAAATCTTTCAATCCTCTCTACAATAATTATAAATGTGATTTCTTGGTTTCAAGAAAGTATTTTTTTTCTTCTTAAAAGAAACAAGACAATTTCTTTTCTGGAAAACATTAAAGAAGGCTTCAAAATCTTAAATTGCTTAGGAGAAATTGTCCTAGAAGTGCAATGAAAGCCCTAAAGAATCTAAAACTATAATTGGACATAAACAAAGCAGTATATGATTATAAATAAATTGGTAATTTCTCAATTTCATCAACCCTGTTTTCTACAAACAAATAAAGTGATCATTTCCCAGTGTAGCGATTCCTCAAGGATCTAGAACCAGAAATACCATTTGACCCAGCAGTCTCATTACTGGATATATACCCAAAGGAATATAAATCATTCTTTTATAAAGATACATGCACATGTATGTTTATTGCAGCACTATTTACAATAGAAAAGACATGGGACCAACCCAAATGCCCATCAGTGATAGACTGTAAAGAAAATTTCTTGCATATGAGCCAAGGAATATTATGCAGTCATAAAAAAGAATGAGTTCATGTCCTTCACAGGGACATGGATGAAGCTAGAAACCATCATTCCCAGCAAACTAATGCAGGAACAGAAAACCAAACACCACATGTTCTCACTCATAAGTGGGAGTTGAACAATGAGAACACATGGACACAGGGAGGGGAACATCACACACAGGGGCCTGTTGGGAGGTGGGGAGAAAGGGGAGGGGAGAACATTAGAACAAATACCTAATTCCTACGAGGCTTAAAACATAGATGACAGGTTGATAGGGGCAACAAACCACCGTGGCACATGTATACCTAGGTAAAAAACCTGCACATTCACCCCATGTATCCCAGAACTTAAAGTCAAAGAATAAATAAATAGTCATTTACAGTGTTTTCCCCAAACAGTGGATTACAAAAATAACTACATCAATTGACTCCACTCCAGCTATTAAAATTCAGGAGGTATGGGGTTGAGACTGGGAACCTGTTTTTTTCTCTTTTTATCTAATGATATTCCAACTCTCCATCACTCTATTGCAATCAGCACAAATACAATTAATACAATGATCAACCAATACTGATTTGATCATTTCACTACCTGGATATTTTTTCTCTCTTGCCTTTGTTTACCTTGTGTGGCATTATTTCTCATCACTTGGAAAATTTTAGGCTATTGATTGTTTTAGGAAGCATCTCTGATCGACTCTTTTATATGGGTACTTTGTCTTTATTCACATAGCAGCCTGATACATCCTTAATTATCATAGTATATTCAACTTTTCAGTTTACAACTGTATTTTTTCCACTAAATTGTAAACTTTATAAAGAAAGATATGATGTTATTTGAGTTCACTAATATATTCCTAGGGCTTTGCATGATATCCAATATAATCATTATTTGTTAAACAAATGGACAATTTACCTAAGCCACTTCACTAGTCTCATTTCTCAACTGAAAAATGCAGTTGTAACCAGAAGATATTAAAAATAAACTAGGCTATAAGAAGACAAGTAATATTTCTTTATTGCATCAAATTTGGAATGTTTAACATATGTATTCTTTCTTTAGACCTTCCTATAATATCCCAATAAAAAGAAAATACCAGAATCCTCATCTTAGCAATTAAAAGAGCTGAAATTTCCTGTGGTTGAATGATTTGTCTTCACTCATGTTGCCACAGTAAGAACTTGGAAAGGTGAAAGGTTGACTGTCCTGAAAGTTAACAATGGCTATCTGACCTAGCAATTGATGCTGGATGTTGTCTGAAGGTTCAGCTGGACTATTAACTAGAGGATCTACATGTCTCTCTCTTTAGCAATATTTCATGTTGCTCCTGTGGACTTTTAACAATGAAAAGACATGAAGTCTTTGACCACGTCTTATATCTTGAATGCTATTGCCTAGAATTTCTTCTAGGATTTTTATGAGTTTAGGTCCTACATTAAAATCTTCAATCCATCTTGAGTTAATTTTTGTATAAGGTATAAGGAATGGGTCAAGTTTCAGTTTTCTGCATATGGCTAGCCAGTTTTCCCAACACCATTTATTAAATAGGAAATCCTTTTCCCATTGCTTATTTTTGTCAGGTTTGTCAAAGATCCAATGTTTGTAGATGTTTGGTGTTATTTCTGAGGCGTCTGTTCTGTTCCATTGGTCTATGGATCTGTTTTAGTGCCCAGTATCATGCTGTTTTGGTTGTTGCAGCTTTGCAGCATAGTTTGAAGTCAGGTAACATGTTGCCTCCAGCATTGTTCTTTTTGCTTAGGACTATCATGGCTATTTGAGCTCTTTTTTGGTTGCATATGAAATTTACATAGTTTTTTCTAATTCTGTGAAGAAAGTCAATGGTATCTTGGTAGGGACAGCATTGAATCTATAAATTATTTTGGACAGTATGGCCATTTTCACAATATTGATTCCTATCCATGAGCATGGAATGTTTTTCCATTTGTTTGTGTCCTCTCTTATTTCCTTGAGCAGTGGTTTGTACTTCTCCTTGAAGAGGTCCTTCACATCCCCTGCAGGTTGCATTCCTAGGTATTTTATTCTTTTTGTAGCAATTGTGAATGGGAGTTCACTTATGATTTGGCTCTCTGTCTTTTATTGGTGTATAGGAATGTTTGTGATTTTTGCACATTGATTTTGTATGCTGATACTATGCTGAAGTTGCTTATCAGCTTAAGGAGATTTTGGGCTGAAACAATGGGGTTTTCTGAATATACAGTCATGTCATCTGCAAACAAAGACAATTTGACTTCCTCTCTTCCTATTTGAATATGCTTTATTTCTATCTCTTGTCTGATTGTCCTGGCCAGAACTTCCAATACTATGTCGAATAGGAGTGGGAAGAGAGGGCATACTTGTCTTGTGCCAGTTTTCAAAGGGAATCCTTCCAGCTTTTGTCCATTCAGTATGATACTGGCTGTGAATTTGTCAAGAATAGCACTTATTATTTTGAGATACCTTCCATCAATACCTAGTTTATTGAGAGCCTTTAGCATAAAGGAATGTTCAATTTTATCAAAGGCCTTTTCTGCATCTATTGAAATAATAGTGGTTTTTGTCTTTGGTTCTGTTTATGAGATGGATTACTGATTTATTGATTTGCGTATGTTGAATTAGCCTTGCATCCCAGGGATGAAGCTGACTTGATCTTGGTGGATAAGCTTTTTGATGTGCTGCTGGATTTGCCTTGCCAGTATTTTATTGGGGATTTTTGCATCCATGTTCCTCAGGGATATTGGCCTAAATTTTCTTTTTTCCTTATGTCACTGCCAGGTTTTGGTATCAGGATGATGCTGGCATCATAAATGAGTTAAGGAGGAGTCTCTTTTTTTAGTATCGTTTGGAATAGTTTCAGAAGGAATGATACCAGCTCCTTCCTGTACCTCTGGTAGAATTTGGCTGTGAATCTGTCTGGTCCTGGTCTTCTTTTGGTTGGTAGGCTATTAATTACTTCCTCAATTTTAGAACATATTATTGGTCTATTCAGGGATTTGACTGCTTACTGGTTTAGTCTTGGGAGGATGTGTGTGTCCAGGAATTTATCCATTTCTTCTAGATTTTCTAGTTTATTTGCGTAGAGGTGTTTATAGTATTCTCTGATGCTAATTTGTATTTCTGTGGGACCAGTGGTGATATCCTCAAGACTTCATGACTAAAACTCTAAAAGCAATGGCTACAAAAGGCAATGTTGACAAATGGGTTCTAATTAAGCTAAAGAGCTTCTGCACAGCAAAAGAAACTATCATTAGAGTGAACAGGCAAACTAAAGAATGGGAGAAACATTTTGCAATCTATCTGTCTGACAAAGGGCTAATATCGAAAATCTACAAAAAATGTAAACAAAACTACAAGATGAAAACAAATAACCCCATCAAAAAGTGGGGTAAGTATATGAACAGACATTTCTCAAAAGAAGACATTTTGAAAAAAGGCTCATCATTACTGGTCATTAGAGAAATGCAAATCAAAACCACAATGAGATATCATCACTCCAGTTAGATTGGCAATCATTAAAAAGTCAGGAAACAACAGATGCTGGAGAGGATGTGGAGAAATAGGAATGCTTTTACACCACTGGTGGGAGTGTAAATTAGTTCTACCATTGTGGAAGACAGTGTGGTGATTCCTCAAGGATCTAGAACCAGAAATACCATTTGACCCAGCAATCCCATTACTGGGTATATACCCAAAGGATTATAAATCACTCTACTATAAAGACACATGCACACACATGTTTACTGCAGCACTATTCACAATAGTAAAGACTTGGAACCAACTCAAATACCCATCAATGATAGACTGGATAAAGAAAATGTGGCACATCTACACCATGCAACACCATGCAGCTATAAAAAAGGATGAGTTCATGTCTTTGCAAGAACATTGATGAAGCTGGAAACTATCATTCTCAGCAAACTAACACAGGAACAGAAAACCAAACACTACATGTTCTCACTCATAAGTGGGAGCTGAACAATGAGAACACATGGACACAGGGAGGGGAATATCACACACTGGGGTCTGTTGAGGGATGCAGGGCTAGGTGAGGGATAGCATTAGGAGAAACACCTAATGTAGAAGATGGGTTGATTGGTGCAGCAAACCACCATGGCACATGCATACCTGTGTAACGAACCTGCATGTTCTACATATGTATCCCAAAAGTTACATTATAATTAAAAAAATCATGATACAATTTCACGCCAGTTAGAGTGCTGATCATTAAAAAATCTGAAGACAACAGACACTGGTGAGGATGTGGACAAATAGGAATGCTTTTACTCTGTTGGTGGGAGTGTAAATTAGTTCAACCACTGTGGAAGACAGTGTGGCAATTCCTCAGTGATCTAGAAATAGAAATTCTGTTTGACCCAGACAGGCACCAGGCTGGAGTGCAGCGGTGAAATCTTGGCTCACTGCAACCTCCGCCTCCTGGGTTCAAGCAATTCTCCTGCCTTAGCCTCCCAAGTAGCTGAGACTAAAGGTGCATGCCACCACTCCCAGATAATTTTTGTGTTTTGAGTAGAGATGGAGTTTCACCATGTTGGCCAGGATGGTCTCGATCTCTTGACTTCGTGATCCACCCACTTTGGCCTCCCAAAGTGCTGGGATTACAGTTGTGAACCACTGTGCCCAGCCTAATGTCTTTATATATGAGTGGTGAGAAATTTAAATAGAAAAGGCGAGCACTTGATCTGAGAGCATATTTTAAAATAAACTAAGGAGGATAATTTATACTTTAACATACAGCCAGTGGAGAATCATGGAAAATAAAATGGTTGAAATAGAACTTTCTGAAGTTTAATTTGACAGCTATTACATATTGGACTAGAGAAGAAAAATAATAGAGGCAGAAAAATACCTTAGAATATGGAGATTATTAAAGATGTCAAAAATTGTACAGTTTAAGACTTTTCATTTAGGGATGAAGAAATTGAAGTCAAGAGAAGTCACAGTGCTTGTCTGATGTAGTTTCAGTAAAGCCCAGGTCTCCTGCCTTCTAAGCTAGTGTTTCATCTGTAGCTCCGTTATATTGTTAAAAGGCTATCTTGTCAGGCTAAGCAAGAAGTGATAAGATTCTAAAGGAGGAGATAACCACTGGACTGGAGAAAATAACTCTAAGTGCAAGAGAGCCGAATAATAGCGACCTTGAGGGAGATAGTATTTATATAAGTTAGTCACAGAAGACCTAGCTTAGATGATATGCTTGAACACAATTATAATGTTAGTGACGGGGTGTCATGTGAAATCTAGAGGAAGAAAGTTCTAAGCACGATGTACAGCACTTCCAAATCCTTGACACAGAAATGAGCATGAGGGCTGTTATGTCTTAACTGGTAAGGGAGGGTTACATGGTACAAGATGAGGTTGGTAGTCCAGAGGCCAGGTCATGGGGGATCTCCTGGGGCCTGGCAGGCCACATGAAGGAGCTTGCAGTTCAAGTGTAATGCAAATTAACCGGAAGGCTTTGATCAGGACTGTGACATGAAATATGCACTTTTACAAAAATCACTTTTACTATCTATGGAGAACTCACTATGGAGACACCAAGGCTGGAAAGATCAATAGACTGAGATATTTCAGTAACACAGCAGAAACAATCAGAATTTGGGCTAGTGTGATAATAGAAGAGCTGGAAGGAAGTGGTTTCAGATATATTTTGCAATTAGCACAACTGGGTGAGTGATATACCATTTACTAGCATAGCATGGTATGGATGGGAAGAAAGAATTCTGTATGGTCATGATAATTTTGAGAGGACAATCCCTGATCTGAAACCCTTGAGACAATATGTGAATGGGAATCAGATTTTTTCAGAATTTAGGATGGTAATATTATTCATGCAATTCATATCACATACCATCCCTAACAGAGTCTGGGACACTATCTCTTAATCCCTTCATCAAGCACATTAAAATCTGCAGCAGAAATACTCATCCTTAAATGGGATGAATTAAGATAATAAATAGCTCAAATCAGTTCAAGTCAGATTCTACCTAAAAGAAGTTCAGGGAAAAGCTTTTTAGATTTCAGAATTACAAATAAGAGTTGTAAATTCATATTTAAACCTGTAAGAGTTTTTTGGAAGCAGGAAAACAACATGTGTGAAGTGTTTCTCAATGTTTTAAAAGCATAGCATGCTAAAGGGAAAATGATTGTTTTGTTGATCCTGTCTTCCCTTTGGGTGAATCTGGACAGACTGTAACCCACTGGAGGCACACAGTTTAAAAAATTCTAGAGAGAAACAGGTGGGCATGGTGTCTCACATCTCTAATCCCAGCACTTTAGGAATTTGAGGCAGGAGAATTGCTTGAGCCCAGGAGTTTGAGACTGCAGTGAGTTATGATTTCATCACTGCACTCTAGCCTGGGTGATAGAGCAAGACCACATCCCTAATAAAATAGAGAGAGAGAGAGGGAGGGAGGGAAAGAGAGAGAGAGAGAGAAACACTGCAAGATTTTCATCATAAATTATTAATGGAAGACTGCTGGTAACATTTCCTGAAATAATTGGAATCTGAAGGCAGGGTTGTTGGAGAGAGGTAATGGAAACTGTAGTGTCTTTTGTTTTTATTCCTTAGGAGTTAACAATTTCTTTTCTGTCCAAAGAGCCAGATAAAAAATATTTTAGGGATGCAAGCCATGCAGACTGCAGCAACTACTCCACTGTGCCACTGTAGTGCAAAAGCGGCCATAGACGATACCTAAAAGGATGACCATGGCTGGGTTTCAATAAAACTTTGTGGACACAGATTTGAATATCCTACAATTTTCACATGCAGCAAAATATTAATCCTCTTTTGATTATTTTTAACCACTTACAATGTCTAACTCCTTTTTTTTTTTTTTATTGTATTTGGGCTCTGGGGTACATGTGCATGTCCTGCATCCTGCAGGATTGTTGCATAGGTACACACATGCCATGGCGGTTTGCTGTCTCCATCCCCCCCCACCCTTCACCTACCTCAGGCATTTTTCCAGGTGTTATCCCTCCCCCATCCTCCCCACCACCCCGACTGTCCCTCACCTCCCTTCCATCCCCCTACCTAGCCCTGTGAGTGTTGTTCCTTTCCCTGTGCCCAAATGTTCTCATTGTTCATCACCTGCCTATGAGTGAAAACATGAAGTATTTGGTTTTCTGTTCTTGTGTCATTTTGCTGAGAATGATGGTTTCTAGGTTCATCCATGTCTCTACAAAGGACATGAACTCATCATTTCTTATGGCTGCATAGTATTCCATGGTGTATATGTGCCATAATTTTTTTGGTCCAGTCTGTCATCGATGGGCATTTGGGTTGGTTCCAGGTCTTTGCTATCATAAACAGTGCTGCAATGAACATACGTGTGCATGTGTCTTTATGATAGAACGATTATAAATTGTTCTAACTCCTTATCTCAAGGCCATGTGAAAACAAGTGGTGGGTCAGATTTGGCTAGTATGTTTGCTAACTCCTGAACTGGAATGGCAAGTTAATGCCTTCATAAAAGAAATGTCCATACCCTTAGGACTAGAGGTAGTGTCAGGATCAGAGACAGAAAGATTATGCAGAGAGAAATATAATAGAAAGAAATGAAGTCAAGTACAAGAATTCTTTGCAGATATGTACTGTTCTTCCTATAAAACAGTGACTTAGAACATTAACATGAGGTTTCTGTAGAACCATACCTTTCTATTGCTTCCTAGACATCTCGACCTTTGCTCTGAAAAACACTGTGTCATGAGTTCCAGGAATCTGCCAACTTACCCCTGTGATTTGAAGGCTAAATATTATAGTTAGCTTCATATTTCCTTTCAGCAACCTCTTAGCTATCAAAATCAACTAGAGATAGTTTTAAAAGCTGTTAAGTCTTAGCTTTCAAGATTTGAAAGGATATTTTTATTTTTCAGAGAAGCTAGACCTTCAGCATCCTGGTATTTTTAAATCAGAAATTAAAGGAGAATTTTATTTCAGTTTTAATTAATGTGCTTCTCTTTATATAATTCCTCAATCTCTTATAGTCTTTTTCCCCTCCTACTTTTTGGTCCAAAGGAAAGCTAAGGGCGAAAAAAAAAATGAGTTGAAGAGAAAAGATTTGGAGTGTTGTATCTAGCAGGTGGTTAAGAGTAAAGAGACCAACATTACCAGATTCTTCTCTTTCTGTCTTTGCCCCCACACTCCCTTGTCTTAGGGTAAAGTCTAACACATTAATTGAAGTTGAAATGCTTTGACCTTTAGGTATAATGGAGCAATGTATTCAGGTTTTTCAAATTAACAGCTAAGCTCATGACCCTAGAGGTTTTTAAACACTATTAAGTCAATTTTTTAGAACTACTATACAAGTATTTAAAATTTGGTGTGTGCTGTGCAGTATTTCTGAATCCCTTGCACACTTAAAACTCTCATTGAGAATAAAACAGTTTTCTGCATTAGACTGTAACATGATTTGGCATTTATGTATTCTGTAGGAGAGAGCGAAACACTACCTGTTTTAAATTGTGATTTCTAGGAGGGCTTCTGGATTTAGTAAAACATCAGATACCAAATAAATAAATAAATAAATAAGGATTTTGAAGCTGCTTTGCCAAGGCTAAGATTCATATGTCTATTTTTACTCAACACCAAATAAACGTACCATTTCTAATCCAAGAACTTCTTTCTGTTGTCTCCCATCATGCTGACATTTTCCACACACGTTTCTCATGTTTTTTTTTTCTTGATTTCTTTAATATGATAAGGAAATTTCTTTTGTATTTATTTAAAATGCTAAATTATAGTTAATTTTTGCTATCCTGCACATTATCAAAGATGCACAGAGTGTTTTCAAAGCTTTGTTGTACATGTCACCTTTGATTAAGAATATAAATATCTAAATAAAACTTCAAGAAAGACAATTTGGAAAATATTTGTGTTATTGCAGAATGAACCAGAGCTCTGCATGCAACATAAAATAGAACTTCCCAGCACTGTAACAGATTTTCATTGCCCTTCTAATGTAGCTGGATAAAGAATAGTTTAGTCAAAAGTTTGACTTTTTCCATGGCTACAATATGCTAAGGGATAGTATGATTTCTCCAAGTGTTAAGTTTAATTATTTCATGATATTTTATGCATGATAATTCAACTCTAAATTAAAGTAACTCATCCCATTGTGCATTCAACCACATGAGGTCAAATTATATCTTTCATGATTATTTTGCAGGCATACGTTTTTGCTTTCAAAGATAATTTACTTAGTTTCAAAACATAAAACATCTTCCAGGTGTATGATTACTATGAAAACAAGCTTTTAAAATATTTGATTTCACAAGTTCATAAAAAGGCAAAAAGGATTTTTTTTGTTTTATATTTGTTTTGCTTTTTTCCCCAAATGATGTCAAAAATATTTTTCTGATATTTCAATGAATGTCATTTCTGATATTTCATGTATTCCAGTAATATCTGTGGCCCACCAATCTTTACCCTACTTTGTTTCATGAACCCAAAGCAAGAGGAATTCTTACTTTATGTGTAACATATATTTACCCTGTGAAAACTCAACTGAAGGATGATGCTAAAGCTAATAGCTTTGAAAGTTTAGGAGAAAATGATTAGAAAGTGATATGAGCAAAACTAACAATATCTGGCTAATAAATTAGGATAAAATAACCAGATATATCCATGCTTATTCTGCAGAACATAATCTCCTAACATTTGCAAAAACACCCAAGCACTATTCTTGGATTACATGACATGCCTGCATTTTACCAGTAGTTTATAAAGGGCGGTTGGTTCTATCATTTTCCCAGTATGATTTTTTTTTTTTTAAGTCTGGATAACAGGCCTATTATTATTACATATCCCACCATAACCCTAAAAGGAAATATAGAGGTAAAGGTTACAAAAATATTTTATCTGCCACACCGTGAAATCTGTCCTACTTGCAAGTGAAAAGTCTCCTGTAGAACCCTTTCTTGCCATCAAGAATCCAAATTAGCAACAGCTTGCAATGATAATCAGTTCATTTCAGTGTACTCAAAATGGGCTCATTATTATTAATTTTTGCCAACTCCCAAGCAATTCATGAACCATTTTTAGATTTTCAAAAAGCAGTTCATGAATCAGACAAAAAAAATTTAAAAGGAACCCATCCCACAATGAGATGATGACTCAGAGTCCTTTGCTGTAGCTGTGTCAACTGCCGAGCATCTGAAATCTGATGAGGATGGGGTTGATGGAGAAAAGGCCATGATGAGCATGAAACAATGTGTTGAATTTACATGTTAAAACTTCTTGTTGGTTTTGGCAATTTTGCTGAAGATTATTGAGAAATCCATAACATCTGGATGTGGGGGGAGAAGCTCCACTAAAATGATGAAGTTTATATTGGTCGACAAGACTATAAATGGAAAAGAAAGTAGTTTCTTAACACAGCTGTTTCCAATTTTGTTAACATTTTAGTCCAAATTCATTTGAAAAAAAGAAATAACATAAAACTCTTATGTTTGAGATATACTCTACAAGTCTGACTTGATGTACACATGCTGAAGACATTCTTGACTCAAACTAAGATATCTAGAGAATGGACAAATGAGCCCTTGGTCCTAAGTCTAGGCCCTAACCTGTCTTTGAAATGCATACAAGTGTAAGGTATTTAGCCATGGAATCTGGATTTCAAAGTCAAATAATCATTTTAGGTTAATTTATTTTTAAGTGAAATAAAACCATCAGACTCCTGGCACTGTCTTATGCTGCAGTACATGTCATATCTCTTGTGCCTTAGAAAACGATGTAGTTTAATGGGTAATTGATTCAATCTCAAAGGAACTAAATTCTCTTTGTTCTTTCCACTGACTTGGTGACTTTATGCTCATTTATTATTTCTGTGCTTTATTTTCTCCTACAAGATGAGAATTATGCAATAAGACTAAGAAAATATATGCAAATATGTATTCTTGTGCTCTTGGAAGAACACTGAATAAATCAGACACATTAATATACCTATATTTTTGCATATACTTACACATGCACACACATACAGATATACGCATGTATTCATTTCCATCAATGTCATTTTGGCTTCAAACTTCTCATTTTTCTATTATTAGTCTTCTGATCTTTTTTAAAAAAGTATTTTACTAGGAAAACTGGAAAGCAGTTGAAAATTCCCTATTCTATCTTTTTGCCTCCTCCTTTCCTTATTTTCCTTTCCTTTCACTTCTCCTCTATTGCAGTCCTCAATTCTGCTTTTCTGTTTCCTGCACAAAGAACAAAAGTGAAATAAGAACCTCAGAAATAACAGATTCCACTATTGTTTTCCTTTTATGGATCTCTGAAGTCATTACGCAGCTGAGTAAAATGGGAACAGCATCTTTGTAAAATGTTCTGTTAGCTTATTGATGCATTTTGGCTAGAGATTTTTTAAAATATTGATGACAACTACAAGTTACTTTCTATGCTTTTATTTTCAGAATTCAAGATTGGGTAAAGGCATGAACATACCAATATCAGATAGATTTGTTAGTTCTCTTTGACATAAGTCATGTCTGGGACAGCAAGATGTTTTAAAGATCATCAACAATATGATCAATACAGATTGCCAAAATCAATTCTGGAGTCTGACTCTGCCTGCTGTGAGCAGTTGTCATAATGTTCTTTGAGAACACTGGCAAGAAATGATGAGGATTCTGTCAACAGACATCCATCAATAGAAAATAATCCCCCTGCAGACATATTACACGCCTTTTGCCTTTTCTTTGCAAATAAGTTATAAATAAGGAAATCCTGGTTAAACCTTAGTGATTAACAGAGTTAATAAAATATCTTATCTAATATATTTCTTATTTTGAATAAAGACATTAAATGAAAATTAGTATTTCTCAATATATAAGGTACCTCAGAATTTAGAATTAGTACCAGTACCCACAACATGAAATTTATTTAACACTTTCAGAAGTTATTTTCAAACTTGGTGGTCACTTTTCCATAGTTACTAAATCTGATACTTGGGGAGCTCATCAATGAATTTTGGTGCAGGTCATTTTTTATTTCACAGGTTTATCACATTGAGGAAGCTGGATATTTGTTTGACCATAGCATTTTTTTTTTTTTTTTTTTTTTTTTGCTTTACAGTTAGTTTTCCACCTAGGACCCAAAGATGCTGAGAATCCATGGACTCTATGGATGATTTTCATAATAACTATGAAATTTCTGAAATTGAATAGAATTATTTCTGTATGTGTATACACATTTATATTGTTGATGGGGACAGGAATTCTAACAATTGTCTGATCTACCAAGAAGTCTATGAATTTTTTTTTTAAATAAAGGAACAATGGAGGAAGGATAGAAGGAAAAATAGACGTAAAAAATTTGTAAAAACTGGTTAACTTAACCCTAACTAGACATTCACTTATTTAAAAAGTAAACACTTATTTAGTGCCTCTGATGTGTCATCAATGAAATACAACAATAACAAAAAAGCACCACCCTTTAAAATCTTACATTCGAGTGACAGGAGAAAGATAGTAAAGCATGTTAAGTGTTAGGTGGTAGAGACCTAACTCACAACTCTCCAATAACTTTATTCACTTTACAATTATGGTCTTAGAAACCAGTATTATAAACTTACTATGCACAGAAAAATGCGTTTCCACCTTCCTGGGGCAGAGCACCTAGGAAAAGGGGCAGTTGTGGGTTCTGCTTCAGCAGACTTAAATGTCCCTGCCAGGCAGCCCTGACGGGGATGACAAATCCCCCCAGTACAGTGCTTGAGCTCCGTTAAGGGATAGGCTGCCTCCTCAAGTGGCTCTATAACCCCCCATGTATCCTAACTGGGAGACACATCTTACAAGAGAGCTCTGGCTGACATCTGGCAGGAACCCTTTTGGGACGAAGCTACCAGAGGAAAGAACAGGCAGCAATCTTTGCTGTTCTGCAGCCCCTGCAGGTGATTCCCAGGCAAGCAGGGTGTGGAGTGGTCCTCCAGCAAACTCCAGCAGACCTGCAGCAGAGGGGCCTGTTAGAAGGAAAACTAACAAACAGAAAGCAATAGCATCAACATCAACAGAAAGGATGTCCACTCAGAAACCCCATCCAAAAGTCACCATCTTCAAAGACCAAAGGTAGATAAATCCATGAAGATGGGAAGGAACCAGCGCAAGAAGGCTGATTCACCAAAAGCCAGAATGCCTCTTCTCCTCCAAGGGATCACAACACCCCACCAGCAAGGGAACAAAACTGGATGGAGAATGAGTGTGAAGAATTGACAGAAGCAGGCTTCAGAAAGTGGATAATAACAAACTTCTCCAAGCTAAAGGAGCATGTTGTCACCCAATGCAAGAAACTAAGAACCTTGAAAAAAGGTTAGATGAAATAATAATGAGAATAACCAGCATGGAGAAGAAGATAAATGACATGATGGAACTGAAAAACACAGCATGAGAACTTGGTGAAGCATACACAGGTTTCAATAGCCAAATCAATCAAGTGGAAGAAAGGATATCACAGATTGAAGATCAGCTCAATGAAATAAAATGAGAAGACAAGATTAGAGAAAAAAGAGTGAAAAGAAATGAGCAAAGCCTCCAAGAAATATGGTATTATGTGAAAAGACCAAATCTACGTTTGATAGGTGTACCTGAAAGTGATGGGGAGAACGAAACCAAGCTGGAAAACAGTCTTCAGTACATTATTCAGGAGAACTTTGCAACCTAGAAAGGCAGGCCAACATTCAAATACAGGAAATACAGAGAACACCACAAAGGTATTTCTTGAGAAGAGCAACCCCAAGGCACATAATCATCAGATTCACCAGGGTTGAAATGAAAGAAAAAAATGTTAAGAGCAGCCAGAGAGAAAGGTTGGGTTACCCACAAAGGGAAGCCCATCAGACTCACAGTCACTCTCTTGGCAGAAACCCTACAAGCCAGAAGAGAGTGGGGGCCAATACTCAACATGCTAAAAGAAAAGAATTTTCAACCTAGAATTTCATATTCAGCCAAACTAAGCTTCATAAGTGAAGGAGAAATAAAATCCTTTACTACCAAACAACTGCTGAGAGATTTCGTCACCACCAGGCCTGCCCTACAAGAGCTCCTGAAGGAAGCCCTAGACATGGAAAGGAACAACCAGTACCAGCCACTGTAAAAATATATCAAACTGTAAAGACCATTGACGCTATGAAAAAACTGCATCAACTAATGGGCAAAACAAACAGTAGCATCAAAATGGCAGGATCAAATGCACATATAACAACATTAACCTTAAATGTAAATGGGATAAATTTCCCAATCAAAAGACACAGTATGGCAAATTGGACAAAATGTCAAGACACATCAATATGCTGTATTCAGGAAACCCATCTCACATGCAAAGACACACGTAAGCTCAAAATAAAGGGATGGAGGAAGATTTACCAAGCAAATGGAGAAAAAGAAAAGCAGGGGTTGCAATCCTGGTCTCTGATAAAACAGACTCTAAACCAACAAAGATCAAAAGAGACAAAGAGGGACATTACATAATGGTAAAGGGATTAATGCAACAAGAAGAGCTAACTACCCCAAATATATATGCATCCAATACAGGAGCACCCAGATACATAAAGCAAGTTTCTAATGACCAAGAAGAGACCTAGACTCCCACACAATAATAGTGGGAGAACTTAACACCCCACTGTCACTACTAGACAGATCATGAGACAGAAAATTCACAAAGATATCTAGGACTTGAGCTCAGATCTGGACCAAGCTGACCTAACAGACATTTACAGAACTCTCCACCCCAAAACCACAGAATGTATATTCTTCTCAGCACTTACATCACATTTATTATAAAATTGACCACATAATTGGAAGTAAAACACTCCTCAGCAAATGCAAAAGAACAAAATCATAACAAACAGTCTCTCAGACCACAGTGCAATCAAATTATCAGGATTAAGAAACTCACTAAAAACCTTGCAGTTACATGAAAATTAAATAACCTGCTTCTGAATTACTACTGGATAAAAAATGAAATGAAGACAGAAATAAAGATGTTGTTCAAAACCAATGATAACAAAGACACAATGTACCAGAATCTCTGGGACACATTTAAAGCAGTGTCTAGAGGGATATTTATAGCACTAAATGCCCACCAGAGAAGCAAGGAAAGATATAAAATCAACACCCTAACATCACAATTAAAAGAACTAGAGGAGGAAGATCAAACAAATTCAAAAGCTAGCAGAAGGCAAGAAATAACTAAGATCAAAGCAGAACTGAAGAAGATAGAGACACAAAAAACCCTTCAAAAAGTCAGTAAATCCAGGAGCTGGTTTTTTGAAAAGATCAACAAAATAGATAGACCACTAGTCAGACTAATAAAAAAGAAAAGAGAGAAGAATCAAATGAATGCAATAAAAAATGATAAAGGGGATATCACCATCAATTCCACAGAAATACAAACTACCACCAGAGATTACTACAACACCTCTATGCACATAAGCCAGTAAATCTAGAAGAAATGTATACATTCCTGGACACTCACACCCTCCCAAGACTAAACCAGGAAGAAGTTGAATTCCTGAGTAGACCAATAACAAGGTCTGAAGTTGAGGCAGCAATTAATATCCTACCAACCAAAGAAAAGTCCAGGACCAAATGGATTCACAGCCAAATTCTACCAGATATACAAAGAGGAGCTGGTACCATTCCTTCTGAAACTATTCCAAGCAATACAAAAAGAGAGAATCCTCCCTAACTCATTTTAGGAGACCAACATCATCCTTATACCAAAAGCTGGCAGAGAAACAACTAAAAAAGAAAAATTTAGACCAATATCCATGATGAACATTAATGCAAAAATCTTCAATAAAATACTGGCAAACTGAATGCAACGGCACATCAAAAAGCTTATCCATCACAATCAAGGTGGCTTCATCCCTGGGATGCAAGGCTTATTCAACATTTACAAATCTATAAACATAATCCATCACGTAAACAGAACCAAAGACAAAAACCACATGATTACCTCAATAGTTGAAGAGAAGGCCTTCAACAAAATTCAACAGCCCTTTACGCTAAAAACTCTCAATAAACTAGGTATCAATGGGTTGTATCTTAAAATAATAAGAGCTATTTATGACAAACCCACAGGCAATATCATACTGAATGAGGAAAACCTGGAAGCATTCCCTTTGAAAATTGGCACAAAAAAGGATGCCCCTCTCTTCCCACTCCTATTCAACATAGTATTGGAAGTTCTGGCTAGGGCCATTAAGCAACAGAAAGAAATCAAGCGTATTCGAATAGGAAGAGAGGATGTCAAATTGTTCCTGTTTGCAGATGACATAATTGTATATTTAGAAAACCCCATTTTCTCATCCCAAAATCTCCTTAAGCTGATAAGCAACTTCAGCAAAGTCTCAGGATACAAAATCAATGTGCAAAAATTGCAAGCATTCCTATAGACCAATAATAGACAAACAGAGGCAAATCATGAGTGAACTCCCATTCACAATTGCTACAAAGATAATAAAATACCTCAGAATACAACTAAACAAGAAATGTGAAGGATCTCTACAAGGAGAACTACAAACCAGTGCTCAAGGAAACAAGAGAGGACACAAACAGATGGAAAAACATTTCATGCTCATGGTTGGGAAGAATCAATATAGTGAAAATGGCCATACTGACAAAGTAATTTATAGATTCAGTGCTATCCCCCATCAAGCTACCAATGACTTTCTTCACAGAATTGGAAAAAACCACCTTAAACTTTATATGGAACCAAAAAAGAGACTGCATAGCCAAGACAATTCTAAGCAAAAAAAAAAGAAAAAGAAAAAGAAAAGAAAAACAAAGCTGAAGGCATCATGCTACCTAACTTCAAACTATATTACAGGGCTACTGTAATCAAAACAGCATGGTACTGGTACCAAAACAGAGATATAGACCAATGGAACAGAATAGAGGCCTCAGAAAGAAGGCCACACATCTACAACCACCTGATTATTGACAAACTGGACAAAAACAAGCAATGGGGGAAAGGATTCCCTGTTTAAATAACGGTGTTAGGAAAACAGGCTAGCCTTATGCAGAAAGCTGAAACTGGATCCCTTCCTTACACCTTATAAAAAATTAACTCCCGATGAATTAAAGATTTAAACATGAGGCCTACCAGTATAAAACTCTAGAAGAAAACCTAGGCAATATCATTCAGGACATAGGCATGAGCAAGGACTTCATGACTAAAACGCCAAAAGCAATGGCAACAAAAGCCAAAATAGACAAATGGGATCTAATTAAACTGAAGAGCTTCTGTACAACAGAAGAAACTATCAATAGAGTGAACTGGCAACCAACAGAATGGGGAAAAAAAATTGCAATATACCCATCTGACAAAGAACTAATATCCAGAATCTATGGAGAACTCAAACACATTTATAAGAAAAAAACTAACAAACACATCAAAAAGTGGGAGAAAATATGAACAGACACTTTTCAAAAGAAGACATTTATGCAGCCAACAAAAATGTGAAAAACAGCTCATTATCACTGGTCATTAGAGAAATACAAATCAAAACCACATTGAGATACCACCTCACGTCAGAATGGTGATCATTAAAAAATAAGGAGACAACAGATGTTGGAGAAGATGTGGAGAAATAGGAACAGTTTTACACTGTTGGTGGGAGTGTACATTATTTCAACCATTGTGGAAGACAGTGTGGATCCTTAAGGATCTAGAAATAGAAATACCATTTGACCAGCAATTCCATTACTGAGTATATATGCAAAGGATTATAAATCATTCTATTATAAAGACACATGCACACCATGAACACATATGTTTATTGCAGCACTGTTCACAATAGCAAAGACTTGGAACCAACCCAAATGCCTATCAATGATAAACTGGATAAAGAAAATGTGGAACATATACACCATGGAATATTATGCAGCCATAAGAAAGGATGAGTTCATGTCCTTTGCAGGGACGTGGATGAAACTGGAAACCATCATTCTCAGAAAACTGACACAAGAACAGAAAAACAAACACCACATGTTCTCGCTCATAAGTGGGTGCTGAGCAATGAAAACACACGGATACAGGGAGGGGAACATCACACACTGGGGCCTGGGGGGATGGGGGGCTAGGGGGAGAAATAGCAGGGGGTGGGGGGAATTGGGGAGGCACAGCATTAGGAGAATAACCCAATACAGATGACAGGCGATGGATGCAGCAAACCACCACTATGGCACATGTATACCTATGTAACAAACCTGCACAATCTGCACATGTACCCCAGAAGTATAATAAGTAAATTAAAAAAAAATAATTTCACCCATAAAAAATTTGCAAATATCTTCCAATATCCTGTAACATTTCTATAACCATAGGATCAATGCCTTATTTTAAAGCATAATCCCTTATCCTGGGTACCTTTGACATTAGAACTGGACAATCTTTGTTATAAATAGTTGTCCGGTGCATTTGTTTACAGCACCTCTGGCCTCTACCCACTAGATGACAGTAGTGCCTCCCCCAACCCAAGTTGTGACAACAAAATATATCTCCAGAAATTGTCAAATGTCTCCTAGGGCACAAAATCCTCCCAGTTGACAATCACTATTCTGAAGGCTGTATCTGTTAGTAGTTCAATGACAATATGGGTAGTGATGAATCCATGTTTTTATTGTCATAAAGAAGAAATTCACATTGTCCTGAAGATAACCAAATCTTGAGATAGTCAAATTTGAAATTCACCAGTCTACAAGACATCTGCTAAAGAACCATACCTTGTACTGGAAGGGCATTTTTGTCTCTTCTTCTCTTTTCCCTTTTATTACTTGTTTGCACACTTATCTTTTGTTTTTATTTCACACCTAGGCTGGTAGAGAGGGCCTATGTCATAGACATACTCTTACACAATTTTGGCTTGAAATAATAAAATCTAGCTGTGAAAAAATGTAACTAATATTGGAGCTACTTATATAAAGGAAAGATGTGTAAGTAGAATCTAGAAATGCATGTATAATAGCTAAAAAAAGGAAAGAAACTTAAAGAAGTAAATATGGTTATAGATTTGTTGATATTTTTATTTCATTAAAAATCAAAAATTATAGTTATTTCAGAAATTCTGAATTTGGCAGTATTGGCCTCTTTTTTACTCTGTTACTCTTATCCCTATAATAGTAACACCTCAAGTTCAGTTTCATTTAAAAAACAACAGAATATTAAAATAAGCAAAGGAAAATGAAGAGAATCAATTTAATTAGAAAGTGTAAAGGTGAAAAACAAAAAAAAAGAAAGGCAAACAGGACAGAAGATGACACAAAGAAGATGCAAAATGGAAATAAAGTAGTTGGGAAGATTTCTGAAACATACGGCATGTGTTTATTTTGATGTTTTTATCCTCACTTTCCACTCTTTATTTTCTCCTTCAGTTCTGCTGCCTACCTAACCTCTGAATGCATTGTAGGGTTATTGGGCAAGTTTCATACTAGTTATCTTACTTATGCTCATAGCAATTTTGTGTTCAAGTCAATTTTCCATTTGCAGCTGAGTATTATAGGGCAGACGATGGACCAAATAAGCCAATAATTGTCTAAGATTCCCTGATGTTGTCTCCTATTTCTGAGCCTTCTATACAGAACCCATGCTATGGGGAAAGTGAAGGGACATAAGGTTTGAGGTGAAAATTTTGTTGTAATACTTCTCTCTGTTTTAGTTAATCTTCCGTATAACCTAATTTAAGGTCTCAAGAACTCTGGACTTGGATTCAGAAGGCTTGGTCCTTTAATTCTATTTCTGGGAATCAACACTACAAATATGAAAAATAAAACAAGTCCTAGGAGTAAAGACAACCAAAGCAATATTATTTATAAAGGAACAGAATTAGAAGAAACCTACATTTTCAATCATAAGAAGTGGACAATCAAATGATGGTAGGCATATATCATGCAGCCATTAAAAATTTTTATAGAGACATCTAAAATTAAGTCACAAAATGTTAACAGAATAAAGCAAGATATGTTCTACTACAGTATAATAAAAAGTGTATAAATAAAAGCATTTATTTAAAATGAAATTACAAGTACGACAGCAACACTTTTGCTAGGTAATGGTACAGTGGTTACCCTTTCTCCTTTCAACTTTTCTATGTTTTCAAGATTTTAAAAATAAAACCAACTCAAAATAAAAGTAATTAAATAGAAGATTAATGATCAGCAAAGAAAAATAATTCTGAGTTTAGAAGAGTACCAGTTGCAGGAAAAAGTATGTAAAACCTTTACAAATTTTTACATTTGAGCAAGATGAAGGAGGGAGAACAAGAATTGTGTAGAAATAAAGATATGTACAAATATTTAAAATGCAGTTAATGGGTCTGAGAAGGATGATGAGTTAGTTGGGAAGAGGGATAAAAACAAGTGTGTTTTTCAGAGGGAAAAAAATATTCTTTACCCAAACATATCTCTACATTACTCAGATTTAATGTTCTACTACTAGATATTGAATATTTTATTATCTGGGCAGACACAGAAGACGATATTCTAAAAGAGATACAAAAGTGTTTTATTTTTCTTTCTCTCCTTCGCTAAGTTTGGCTATTGCTGTTGACCTCAACTCTGGAGAGAATCACATTGCAAGGAAGATATTAAGATTTCATAAATGAAGATTAAATAAATACATATTCATAAAGTTTTTAGAAAATTATCTGGCACAGAGTAAGCATTATTAAAGCCTTTGTTATATAAATACTTTACTTTTGAGTAACCTCACATATTGCATAAAATGTCCTTAAAAATCAACTCCTTAGGACTAAGTACCAGAAAGTAATTTGTAAACATTATACTTTGCCTAATGTCTTAGAACAACCACAGAAATTAAAAAGATAAAACAGCAAATTAGTTTTTAAATTTTTCTTTCATTAGCTCAGAAAAATAAAAATGAGTATATTCCAATTTGTATTTTTTAAAATGAACAGGCACACTATCTTTAAAGCTGCTGTAAATTACCAGCTTAATAATGACAAAGATGTGTGTAGCTATTTATTCTTCTGTTCAGTAAAAAAATATATAGTTACCATGGCAACTACCAAATCTCATAGTATGTATGCTACCTCTATGATCACTTTTTATAATAAAGACATGAGTAATATATCATCTGAGTTCTGGTATTAAATGTGTTGAAATGCCTTCAAACATACTGCTGATATATATATTTACTATGTTTGATTCCTTTAGCTCTGACGTCACTATACCTTCCATTTTAACACTTTTTCATTTAGCTATAGTCTGACTATATAACCACGTGTATTAAATCTGAAAACTGGAAAAGTAGAATCAACATCTCAAATTTCTCAGTGACTGACAATTGACTTATCCTGAGATCTACAGAAATACATAAAACGTAATTTTTCCCTCAAGAATTTAAAATTGAGTTCCAATTTTTATGTAAAAACAACTTTTTATGAGAAAAGATACTGTTTATATTTTTTAAAAATAAAGATAAACAATAACAGTTTGTATTAGAAATTGACCAAGATAATGTCTTCAAGTCTTTTATGCCCCTCTTATATTTAAGGCAAGTTCCATTTATGAAACACCTTAAGCAATATAGAAGTGCAACATTTATTCACAGGTTTTTGTTTTTTTTAGATAAAATGGTGTGCATCAAGTCCCAGTGAGGTGAAAAAAAAAAATGGTGTGCACCCCTCTGGTGAACTTGTGCCTTAGAAAGTCTTAGGAACAGAAACCCATGTCCCACTAGTTTATTAAGCTGGAGGTTAGATGGTGCATTGATTCATGTTTTGTCATGTCTCCTTGGCTTACTGTGGAAAAACTCAAGGGAAGTTTCTTCTGTCTGAAAAATCTTACCAGGTATACAAGAAGGCTTAGATTCCCAGGATTGTTCATAGGACCCTTTTAGTAAGAGTCTAACTTAACTGAAATGTGATTAACTTTCTTCCTTTCTTCCCCAAAGAATTAAGCAGGAACTACAAAAGGGAAAATAAAAATTTCACAAATTATAAAATGATTTTAATCATTATAGATGCCCAATGGTTTTCAATTGTGCCACTTTTTTGTTTAATATTTTACTTTTCTATGAAAAAGGAAGGACTTTATTGTATTTAATTTTAAAAGTTACTGTTACTACAATTTAATGACATACCTCAAATGAATCATGTATATATACACTTCATCGTTGCAAAACCAAAGTTAGGAATCAGTAAGAACAAGAAAATACTTATCATGTCAAATTTTCCAGTTGTCTTCAATGCCAATTTACTGTAATGTCTATTTACTCACTTTGCCCCCTGGAAAAAGGGTTCCTTTTATTGTTTCGCCTACTGCACTCTCTCTGTGTGCGTGTGTGTGTGTGTAGAGAGAGACAAAAATGTAAGTGTCACCTTCAAGAACTTATAAAATTTGCAACATTCTGTATTTAATCAGTGTTTTCTTTCACAAATACAAAACTTTTAGGGAAAAAGAAAAACTGACACCAAAAGTACAGAAAGCCCTTCTTCTCTGGCAGCCTTTTTTTCCTCCAGAAATTCCATTAACTAACTTATTTATTGAATTTATCTGACAATTTGGAGTTTGCCTAGTGCTTTCATAGACATAATTTTGTGTGATCTTTACAATATTTACAGGCTTCATATTATTCCTTTTTTTATTTCTGTTTACCAAGACTTAAGAGGTTACACTAAGGAGAGAGAGAAAGAGAGAGAGAGGAACAAGAGATGGTGTGCAAAGATTGCAGAGGGAGTAATAAAGTAAAAAAGAAGAAAGGTGAATGAAATGAGACAGAAAAATAGTTCACAAACTTTAATCAGGTGGGGTGGAGACCAAGAGTTAACAGTTACGAGGCATGATAGAGGTGTCTGTGCAAGAGGAAGCAGAGACAGAAACTAGGTGCCTAGTGGACTTGAGTATAGGAGAACCTAGAAACAGCCATCAAGGGGAGAAATTTAAGAGTTGAAATAAAAAATGAAGAGGAATAGGGGCAAGAGGTACAGCTGAGGAAAGGGAAAGTCTAGACCTATGATGCTAGTAAAGTAGCCAATAGCTCCAAGTCACCACTGAGCACTTAAATTGACACTTGTCTGAATTGAGATATGCTGTAAGTATAAAATACACATTATGTATGAAGCAGAATAAAAAATGCAAAGTATCTTATTAATAATTTTAAAATATTTGATTATGTGTTAAAATGATGGTATTTTGAATATACTGGATTATATAAATATATTATTAAATTAATTATATCTTATTTCCATTTATTTCTATGTGACTATTAAAAATGTTAAACAGGGACGGGCGCGGTGGCTCACGCTTGTAATCCCAGCACTTTGGAAGGCCGAGGCGGGCGGATCACAAGGTCAAGAGATCGAGACCATCCTGACCAACATGGTGAAACCCTGTCTCTACTAAAAAAATTAAAAAATTAGCTGGGCATGGTGGCGCGCACTTGTAGTCCCAGCTACTCTGGAGGCTGACGCAGGAGAATTGCTTGAACCGGGAGGCGGAGGTTGCAGTGAGCCGAGATCGTGCCACTGCACTCGAGCCTAGTGCCTGGCAACAGAGCGAGACTCTGTCTCAAAAAACCAAAATGTTTTTTAAACAATATGTGTGCCTTATATTTTTGGCTCTTATTGTATTTCTGTAGGATAAATTGTTCTAAGTGAGAGAGGTAGACAAACTATAGCTTGAGGGCCAATTTCAACCTGTCCTTTGTTTTTTAAATAATGTTTATTAGAACATAGCTATTCTAATTCACTTAAGTGCTTCCTGTGGCTGTGAATGGACACAGTTGAGTAGTTGTGTCAGAGACTGTATGGTCTGCAAAGCCTAAAATATTTACTATCTGGCCTTTTACAGAAAGTTTATCAATCCCTGGTGTAAACTAAGTGGAGGAAGAAACAGCCAGAAAAATCTCAAAAAGCAAACCAATCTATTTCCAAATACTATACAATAACAGTAGAAAAGAAAGCTCTTGGAAGTTAGAAAAGCTTCCCTAACCCCACTTCATTTTAGAAGTTTGGCAAGATTAATTTTATATAATTTGTAACACATACAAATCTAGGTCGAATCCCATACAAAAATATTATATAAAGAAAGATAATAAAAGAGCAGAATAATATCCCACATCAGAAAGACAAACTCACAAAAGAGAATCAACCTGAAACTAATGTTCGAAAATGAACTAAAAGACAAAGAAAATGATCTAATACTAATGGAAAAACATAAGTCAGTCTTAGAAATGTTCAGAAATGTATGAATGAACTCCAGAAACTGGAAATAAAAGAAAAAAAGTCACCTTTAAAATAAAGACTGAACTAGGAAGAGCACAAGAATAATTAAACACAACTGATAGTGTGTCTTAAAAGACATAGAAAATGAAAAATAAAAAAAAATAAATAGAAATAAAAGAAATAGGGACAGTAATAAATATTGATTAGGTGAAAATCCAAAAAAAAAAAAAGTGTATAAGGTGACTCTTTTATAGTCTGACAGTCTCAAGTCTAAGCTGCAGACTTAATGAAACAAATTGGTAACAAATATTCCTTCACTAGTTATTTGACTAGTGAAGACCTGAGATTAAAATTCCCCACTCTCTTTCTGAATCTCATACTTATACAGGCTAATATAATAGAAATGGACCTTTGAAAGAACTGAAGACTATTGGAGCACATGCAGCCTTTTCACACAAAAAGGTACTGTGGGGATCTAAAACTGTCAAACTCAGAAACAGTGAGTAGAATGGTGGATACCAGAGGTTGGGAAGTAGGGAAATAGGGGGGGATGCTGTTTAAAGGGTACAAAGTTTCAGTTAGACAGGAAGAATATGTTTTTGAGATCTATGGCACAGTGTGGTGCCTGTGATTAATAGTAATGTATTGTATGTTTAAATATTGCTAAGAGAGTGAATTTCCAATGATAAATGGGGGAGATTGATATGTTAATTAGCATAATTTAATCATTCTACATTGTACATATATATTAAAACATATTGCACCCTATAAATACATACAATTATGATTTGTCAATTAAAGATATTTATGTATAATACTAGTAAGATACCAAAGATAGGCTAGAAGGAAAGTCTTTGCAGTGAAAAGATCTGCTTGTCTTAGTATGTCAAGGACAAACTATCATGAGTGCCTCATTTTTCCTCCTCTTCTACTTTAAGAATACAAAGCACTCCACTTGTTATTTAGCAAGAGAGTATAGGAGAGCATAAAAATATGTCATGCCACAAACCAGAAGAGGAAGTGGAACTTTGGATAAGGGATAGCAAAAGTGTCTAACAGTTTAAAGTGTTATGAGGAAGGGAAACAAGGAAGAGAAGTAAACAAGAGAAAAGCTCCGAAGGACACACTTAGGGAGAGAGAACACAAGAGTTCAGAGAGAACTGTTCCATACTCTGTGGCTTGAGGCACAGGACTAAATTTAATAAAATAAATATTCTATGATGAGCTTCCTACTTTTCTAGAGTCTATTTGGCTTATATGACTAAAATCTGAAATGAAGAATGATGAAAACTTTTTTTGGGCTCTTTGGGTATGCTTGACCAACTAACAGTGAGAGCATATTCTTTTTTTTTTTTTTTTTTTCAGATAGTGGCAAAGAACACTAATAATATCCCTGGTAGTCATTCTTTATTCTTAATAATAAAATACTTTGTAAGATAAATAAAGTTTTAACAGGGCACACTGCTGTCCAGGATAAGATGATATTTTCCTGCCTCCTTTGCAGCTAGCAATGGCCATGTAACTAAGTTCTATCCCATGAGATGTGAACAAAGAAACATGTGATCTCTTGGCTGTGTCCTTAAAAGAAGATTCTTGTCCCCCCAATTCATATTTCATCCTTGCTACAGACTTAGGCACAGAGCAGGTAGGATTTAAGAAAGTGACAGAGTAGTAAGATAAATGATCTGTGGAGTCATTCTACATCACTCGACCACCTGCCAGGTCAAACTTTTCAGTGAGGGATTAATAACACTCTCTTTTGTAAAAGCTACTATTATTTTGGCCTCTATTGAAGCTGCTGAATGCATATCCTAGCTCATATACTGCTGACCTTTATATGATTAAGGCCTAGCACGTGGGCTATAAGAGATTATTGAATGGTAGCAGGAGCCAGTCACACCTGATTCAAAGTACACTGCAACACTGAACCAAACGCCACCTCACCAGGGCAGCCAACTCTTAGCAGAAGCGTGGGAAAGAATGAAATTTAACTCAGCACCAGTAATAAGGGTGCATGAAATAAGCTCACAGTGGGAAAAAGACATTGTAGAGAAAATTGTGATCTTAGAACTGTCTGGACCTGCTTAGAATCTATGGTATAGAAACAGATTATTTAATTGAAGAGTAGTTGGTATGCTAAATGAAGTTGAGATCAACACTAAGGGCATTTTCACACCCTATGAATAAAATAGATCCCATCTGTGCCTCTATCCAGTAGCATTCAAGAAGAGGTGGAGCCCTCTGTCTTTGGGAAAGAAACATGAATTTGGACTTAAAGGCATGGTAAGAATTTGTCTCATCTCATAAGAATGGAGTCCTGTGGGATTAGGGGGTGCCGTTTCTGTGGGTAGTATCAGTTTAGACACTCATGTTGTCTTTACAATTGTAGGTCATGGAAAAGGAGTAGCACTTCTTATGAAAGGACTTGAAGGTTGTTGCAGGGAGTAAGTAAAACAGACTAGTTTTTCTTACAGTTCTCATCCCTGGCTCTTTCCTGGAGCCTGGTGCCTTCTCAAGCTAGAGTTTGGGAAGAGAGACTTTTAAACTATATCTTAAAGCAGAAAAAATAGAAATTCTTCTGCCATAATTCAGTATAGGAAATGTACTAATAGGAGATCAAATAAAAAATATGAAAGATACGATTGTCAAATATTGCAAATTGATGCAATAGTGCTATAAAGACAGTAAAGACCGCTGTTAAACTCCTCATAGATCATTCTTCAGTCCCTATTCAGTAGTGGAAACTGACAGAGCATATATTAACTGCTAGTCAAGCCAAGGTCCGTGCTCAAAGGATGGCAAAAGACCACAGAAGAGGGAGAGAGGGGCAAGGAGAGCACAAGAAAAAGCACTGTGGTAATGGGTTGAACTTATTTGACATATTTTCAGACTGATTGTTGATTGTTGATTGTTCTATTTTGAATGCAATCTCATTTTTCAATGTTTCTTAAAAATGAAACATTCATAGTTGAATATAAAATTTGAACTCTAAACAGTACAGAACACAGCGCACTATCAATTCTTATAATCTGAACACTCTACTTTTAATAGAATATTACAGTGTTACAGTCAGAAAATATTTTAGGAAAAATAAAACATCCAATTAACCCTTACTCTTACAATCCTCCTTTTAGTGGTTAATATATGGAGAGCCAGAGTCAAGCAACTTGCACAAAGCCTGGTAGCTATGTAACAATAGAGTGGAAATAAGAATTCAAGTTCCCAAATTACATAACAGTTGCCTTAATTAATGCTGAGATTATGTTTATTTCTTTCAAAATTGCAGGACTTATATATAGTTTATGATTTACTAAAATTCCTTTTTTTTATATTATTTAGCCAATGAAACATAAAGGCAATACCTAACAGGAGTTACTTGGCAAATGGTGGTGCAATTGAAAATGTACCCCCCTCTAATGCAAAGACATAAATCAGTATTAGAAACACTCAGAAATGTATGAATGAATTCCAAACATAATTAGATATAAAAGAAAAAAAAAGCCTTCAAAATAAAGACTGAACTAGAAAGAACACAAGAATAATTAATACAACTGATAGTGTGCCTTAAAAGACATAGAAGGCATAAAACAGAAAAGTTTAAAACTTTAAAAAATAGAAAGAGATATAGGAGGGAATCAAGAGATGGTGATAATTTATTGTACCACTAATTTTCAGTTGTACCACCATTTGCCAAATACCTGATGTTAGATATTGGCTTTATGTTTACTTAAATAAAAACTGTACTTTTAGAGCAAAAATCAAGCGATTATAACAAGTATTGACTCCTCCGTCTTTACAAAGCTTTACCAATGCTTTTATAATATAAAGTAATACTTGCAATAGATATATGTATTTACATTCATAGGTTAGTCAAAGACTGAACAGTATTGTATTTGGTGACATTCCTGTGACAGCAAAGATGTCTCTGTCACTGTCTAGAACTTTAGAAAAAACACCAGGATCCAAAGTCTGTCCTTACCAATCTATATACATGCATAACATTTTAAACTCATGGTCTCCAGTTCATAAAGAACATTCACATATATCAACCCAATCTTCATCAAAATTCATATCATTAGCGTCTTTTTCTATACAAAAAATTAATATTACCAAGTTTATATAGTCAGTTAACTGTGAACTAAAACTAATTTCTCTGATTCCAAATAAAATCTCACACTTCTAAAACAGCTAAAGGCTGTTGTAAAATCTATAAAATACAGAACCAATGAAAAAGCAATGTAATGAAAAATGAAATAACCCCAGTTCATCTTTTGCAAGTCTCAAAACAGTGCTATTTTTGTCTCAGTTCTTTTTCTTTGTGTCTATATACCTTGTAGACATATTTGAAAGGTCTTATATATTTTTCTAATCCAGTTCTAATTTCCCCCTCAAAGGTAACTACTATTTTAAATTTAGTGCTTATCATCAGCAGGCATATTTTTATACCTCTACATTTAGTAATTTTAAAACACAAATCACATAAATACATGTTTTTAAAATGTATACATATGGTATCCTACGACTCTACTTTATATTATTATAATTCATCCAAGTAAGATTTTTCCCATTTACACAGCATAAATTTATTGATTTTTCATGCTGCATAATATTCATTTGAGCAAATTTATTTATCCTTCTATTAGTGTAAATTTAGATGTTGGCAATTTTCACTATTAAAAAATGGCTACAAATGAATACTCTTCTACATGATCTGAAGCCATTTCTTTATGTTACATTTATATATCGAGTTTTAAACTTTCTGAATCGTAAGGCACAGGCTATCTCAATTTCTTTAGAAATGGCCAAATTGTTCTCTCATTTGGCTTTACCAACTAGCACTAGCACTCAATTATCATATTATTATTTTTTACTTTTTGAGACGGAGTCTCACTCTGTTGCCCAGGCTAGAGTGTAGTGGCACAATCTTGGCTCACTGCAGACTGTAGCCTCTGCCTCACAGGTTCAAGTGATTCTTGTTCCTCAGCCTCCCGAAAAGCTGGGGTTACAGGCATGCACCACCATGCCCAGCTAATTTTTGTATTTTCAGTAGAGATGGGGTTTCACCATGTTGGCCAGGCTGGTCTTGAACTCCCGACCTCAGGTGATTCACCTGCCTTGGTATCCCAAAGTGCTGGAATTACAGGCATGAACCACCATGCCAGGCCTCATATTATGTTCTTTATGCCATCATTTAAACATAATTCAAAGAAGTACATTATTCTAACACTCTATGACACTATATGAACTTTTAAATACTCCTTACAAATCAGTGCTTACTTCTTCATTTGCAGATCAGATAATGAGGGTAAATTAAGGCAAGTATAAGAATTTACAAAATATCTAGGTTTCACGTCTATTGAAAAGGCACATACATCTAGAATATTTTCTGGGTATATTGGAATGGAAATGAAACCCAATCTTCTTCCTTGTTATAGTTATTTTTATTACTTCTTGTCATTTAGTAGTGTTGTGCATTTTTGCACAATGTAAGGTAATTCAAAAATAGAATATGAAATGAAAGTATGTACACTGCATACAAATCTATGTAAAATTCCTATATATTAAAGCACCGAGAAATTATTAAAACATATTTGCATTTAAGCTGTGCTTAATATCCAACTCGGTAACTGAAAGCTGTTAGTAAAAATTTTATTTTCATATATAAAGCATAATTGTAAATTTTTCCTCCCATGTTTCTCTCTTTTTTATGATATGTTTTTCAAAATGAGTACTTGAGGAATAAAGATATAGACCACATAGGCATTTCTCTTTGCTTAGAAGAGACACATTTAGGAAATGAGAAAGAAATGAACCAAAATAAGGAGTTTTCACAAGTGCTCTGAATAAAGCATAGGATGCTTCAGCATGCATAGCTAGCAAATGCTATCACATTAACTCAATATTCTAGATGAGTTTTATCCTAAACAATTTCTTCTACCCTACCTTCCTAACTGCTGAAAGATCTGTATACATAATATTCTCTTTATTATCTATTCTATTCAGATATCATCTTTCAAGTATCTTGAAATGATTGTAATAGCAAATGGCTGAATTTTTTAAAAGCTAAATCAGTGATAGCTTTGATACTGTGCCATCATTATGTTAGAGACATTACAGAGACTGATGTATAACTCAGATGTTTAGAACATAGAAATATTCCTTTTCATTATTGCCTTTCTTTCAATTTAATATAATTGTTTATTCAAGAAAGCACATCATAGTATGTTTATCTCTGTTGTATATTGTTTTAGATGACTTTGCCCTTATATTTTGCCAAAAATAATTGTTCTTTACTAGTAACACAGAGGAAGACATTGTGACTCTATCACCTCAATATCATCCATAATATTGGCTACTGTTCCCTGTTCTTTGTTTTATTATCAAATCACAAGGGAAATACTAATCTGGTCTTCTCCATTTATAGCACAGATGCTATTTCTCCCAGTTCAGGTGTGCAAAATTATTATTACAATCTTTTTTTTTTAATTTTATTTAAGTACTGGGATACAAGCACAAATTTTGCAGGATTGTTACATAGATATACACATGCCATGGTGGTTTGCTGACTCCATCCTTCCGTCATCTATATTAGGTATTTCTCCTAATGTTATCCCTCCCCAATCTTCCCACCCCCTGCAATCCCTTCCTTAGCCCCCCACTCCCCAACAGACCCCAGTGTGTAATGTTTCCCTCCCTGTGTCCATGTGTTCTCATTTTTCAACACCCACTGATGAATGAGAACATGTGGTGGTTTTCTGTTCTTGTGTCAGTTAGCTGAGAAAGATGGTTTCCAGATTCATCCATGTCCCTGCAAAGAACATGAACTCATCCTTTTTTATGGCTGCATAGTATTCCGTGGTGTATATGTACCACATTTTCTTTATCCAATCTATCTCTGATGGGCATTTGGGTTGGTTCAAGTCTTTGCTGTTGTAAACAGTGCTGCAATAAACATAAGTGTGCATGTGTCTTTATAATCAAATGATTTATAATCTTTTGGGTATATACCCAGTAATGGGATTGCTGGGTCAAATGGAATTTCTGTTTCTAGGTCCTTGAGGAATCGCTGCACTGTCTTCCACAATGGTTGAAGTAATTTTCACTCCCACCAACAGTGTAAAAGTGTTCCTATTTCTTCACATCCTCTCCAGCATCTGTTGTCTCCAGATTTTTTAATGATTGCCATTCTAACTCATGTGAGATGGTACCTCAATGTGGTTTTGATTTGCATTTCTCTAATGACCAGTGATGATGAGCTTTTTCAAGTTTGTTGGCCACATAAATGTCTTCTTTTGAAAAGTGTCTGTTCATACTTTCACCCACTTTTTGATGGGGTTGTTTGTTTTTTCTTGTAAATTTGTTTAAGTTCTTTGTAGATTCTGGATATTAGTCCTTTGTCAGATGGGTAGCTTGCAAATATTTTTTCCCATTCTGTTGGTTGCCAGTTCACTCTAATGATCGTTTCTTTGCTGTGCAGAAGCTCTTAAGTTTAATTCGATCCCATTTGTCTATTATTGCTTTTGTTGCCATTGCTTTTGGTGTTTTAGTCATGAAGTCCTTGCCTATGCCTATGTCCTGAATCGTATTGTCTAGACTTTCTTCTAGGGTTCTTGTGGTGTTAGCTCTTATGTTTAAATCTTTAATCCATCTGGAGTTAATTTTTGTATAAGGTGTAAGGAAAGGGTCCAGTTACAGCTTTCTGCACATGGCTAGCCAGTTTAACCAACACCATTTATTAAACAGGGAATCTTTTCCCCTTTGTTTGTTTTTGTCCAGTTTGTCAAAGATCAGATGGTTGTACATGTGTGGCGTTACTTCCAGGGCCTCTGTTCTGTTCCATCGGTGCTCTACATGTTCAGAGAAACTTCTCTAGTAACAAACGATAGAAATGATCCCTGAAAGTATAGTCTTTATTACAATCTTAAATAATATCATACAAGAAAGGGAGTTAAATCACTTGAAAATATTGAAAACTGCAATAGTTTGTCATGAAGGAATGTAAATTAAAAATAAAGAAACTCCAAACTGGTAAATACCTATGCAACAAATATGCAAGGAAGTGCATAGTATCTTTAGGTGTTCTTCATAGAAATAGAATCTTTTCTGAAATACTTTGAGGACTGGATGAAATTTTATGTTATTTTTCTAATTAAACAATAATTTTAATATAAATATAACAAAGTTTAAAAGTTTTCTTATTTTAAATTTTCTACACTTATTTTAATTTCATATTGTGTTAAATGATTTTAATTACCAACATTAAACAATATTCAATAATTGCTTGGGTTAAAATTTTCACATTTCCACAATTAAGTAGAAAGTATGTGGAGAGTACATCTCTTTCACTCATATGTCTTTCGTTATAAATATTTTTAACTTTTGGCATAGACTGTTAAATGAACAACGGACTTTGTAAGTAGCTAACTTCACAAGGCAGGCAAATTACTAAAAATGACAATTTACAAGTCATCTCATTTGAAAAACTATTCCAATATTTACTGTATGGTAGTTTACCAATTATTTGTAATTTTAGAAGTGTTAAATAAGATTTTGAGAACCCACAATAGTAGCCCTGGCTGTCACTGCCAGTGTATTTTAGGAAAATGATGTAATATCTTTATTTTTAAAAGTATGCAACCAAGAGTTGCTGTGATGATGGTACCATCTGGTTGTGGCCGGTATAAGATACTATATGACCAAAGCCTTCACTACTGTTGCCTTTCTACTCTCTCAAAGAGAAAAGAAAATCAGACAAATGATGTGCTATCATTTATTCTTAAAATTTAATCCTAAAGTAGGTCATTCCATTTCTGAAATTCTTTTATGACATGGACATATATATCTTATAACTACAGAGGTTTCTGACTTAATGATGATTTGACTTAGGATTTTTTAACTTTACAATGGTGCCAAAAAGATACACATTTCAATACATACATTCCTCAACTTACAATGAGGTTATATCCTGATAAAACTATCACAAATTGGAAATAACATTAAGTCTAAAATGCATTTTCTTTTTTTTTTTTTTCTTTTTTTTTTGAGACAGAGCCTTGCTCTGTCACCCAGACTGGAGTGCAGTGGTACGATCTCAGGTCACTGAAAACTCTGCCTCCTGGGTTCAAGCAATTCTCCTGCCTCAGCCTCCCAAGTAGCCAGGATTATAGGCACTCCCTACCACACTTGGCTAATTTTTGTATTTTTGTAGAGATGGGGTTTCATCATGTTAGTTAGGCTGGTCTTGAACTCCTGACCTCGTGATCTACCCTCCTTGGCCTCCTAGAGTGCTGGGATTACAGACATGAGCCACCATAGCCAGCCCTAAAATGCGTTTTCAACTTACTATGCTTTTGATTTACGATGGGGCTTATAAGGATATAACCCCATCCTAACTTGGGAAGCATCTATATCTTATCTACTCTTTTTTTCCCTAGGCCTTGAATACTCACCTAAGAAAAGTCCCTTTCCCCTTTCTCTTTAGCCTTCCTTTCTATTGCTGCTGCTACTGATGATGGTAATGATAATGCTTTCTCTTCATTTTCTCCTTGCTCAAACAAATCTAATGTAGTCTGATAATGCATAAGCCTTCTAGTGTCAAGGAAATGGAAACCCAAAATGTTTCACTATAATGAAACAAAATAGAGAACCAGTGCCATTGACTTCTGTCACCTTGGCTATCCCCAGAATTCTCTTTTGTATGCCTCAGGTATCTCTCTTGTCCTTGCTGTCATTCATTCTCCTTCCTACCACTCAGTAAACATCTCTTAAGCCCTATGCACTAGCATTGAGTTACTCAGTGACAATATCAGAATGATTAAGTTAAAATTCCTGATCAAAAAATAGAAACTCATTTTCAATGTGACCAACTTTCAATCTTGCTAACAATAATATTACTTTGTTTCATTATTTTTTCAGAGCAAATAAGATTTACTGAAGTTATATCATGGGTTAAATAGGTTGTGTGATAGCCGGCACTTGTTTACATTATTTATACAGCATTGTTTTTACAGGAAAAATAGTCTGAATCTCAATTCACTGCTTAAAAACATGGTTGTGAACACTTCCCATCTATAATGCAGCCTGCCTGTAATATCTTGAACTTTAAATTGCACTATTTTCTCAGAAGGATTCAAATATCTGCATATATAATATCACTGGGTCTTGTTTGTTTATACTCAGTGTTCGTTTCACAAATGATTTAAAACAGATTAAACATGTAACAAAATAATAATGCAACATAAACAAGGAAAAGAAGTAGGGCTACTGGGGAAAAAAAAAATTGTAAATGAAAGCAGAAGCCCAAGCCTGGAGCTGGGTGTGACCAGCCAAGTCAGTCCATATGTTAAGTATGAGTGCCTGTTGAGCTGCCGTAGGTGACAATGCACTGGGCATTATCACTAAAGGCTTCATTTTAAAGTCTCTTTTTGAGTTGGTGCTTGAAAGTTAGTGAATATGTAGGCTGTGGAAATTCGATGAGTAAGTGTAAAGGTTGGCATCCTTTTGGAGAAACTTTGAAGCCTTTTAAAAATATTTCCTTAAACATAGAAAAATCACACTTCTACCTAGAAGTGAATTTCAGAGTGATGTATTAAAGAATTCAGAAATTTGTCTCAACGAATCACTTAGGGTTCTCTCTGACATAATGTAGTGGCTACTTTGGTCCACAAATTTTACTACAGAAAGGTGACTAAAATGATTGGAGGTTGGAAGATTTTAAAAACACATATTTACTTGTAGCTAATACAAATTAATAATAATACAACTTATAAAAATATTATGAAATGTCCAATATGGGGTAACATATTGCCCTGTTGAACATGTCAGAAAAAAAATAATAATTTCTGAAGAGTCACTGACTAGCCCAAAAGGTAGACTGTTATGTGAAATTACTGCAAATAAAGCGCATGCTTTTAAGTAGTATTCTGCAAAAATATGGTTCCATTTTTTTAATAGTTTGTCATTCTTTCCATCAAAGATAGTGGGAAGAGTTGTTTTTTTATGTCTCTTTTGGTGAATGACAATGCAGTCATATCATCAATAAATAAGATGATATCATTTAGTCTTAAAATATTTCTCATCATTTAGATATGAGACATTTTATTATTTTCATTTTATCGAAACAAAATTGAGGTGGTAAAGGAAAAGAAGAGTTTAGTGAAAGTTAAGCCAAGAACTAAAGGTGTAGTGCTAGGCATCAACACTTCATACTTGCTGGCTAGTTGATTTTTTAATATCTGTATGTATAATAATTGAATCAAAATGGGTAATAGCTTTAAATAACTCTACTTTCTCATATAGATGGTCACAAATCTCATAGTGATGGAAATTTAGAATATTGGTCTATTCTATTTCCATAACTATACAAGTACAGCAGTCACTGAATCCTAAATAACAGTTAGAAAGCCTTAATGAATTTTCAGTGTTAAATCAAAAACATTAAGTTTCTAAATTGAGTCATGTATGTACATATTACTTCCCTTGGCCCTTTGTAAGAATTTGCTTTATCCAAATTAATTGCCTAGTTAGAAAATGAACTTTGCTAGTGTACATAATGTTTCTTAGCTTTTAAAATATATTTCATATTGTGGTAAATAAGGACATTTAATCCAATCATACTTTAGAAATGTGCCTCCAAGATTACCTTGAAAAACAGTTTTAATTAATTTCTAAATGTTTTACTTTTGCCCTCAATATAACAGGGCTTATTTTAAAATATGATGGCCATGTAAAATATAATAAAGTCCTAAGTATATGTTGAAATGCCTGTCTTAATTCCTTCCTTTTTTTTCCCCCCCAAGAAACCTACAAAAGTAAAAATCAATTATACTTATGAAAAAATAAAACAGTTCCTGTTGAAATTATAGAACTCTACATAAACAACAATCAAAAAAGATGACATTAGAATATTTAATAATTTTAACTTTTCATTGTATTAAAATAAATTCTATTTAGTATGCATTTCTGAATAATTGATGTAAATGTGTTCAAATAAAACAATCATTTGGGACTAAAGAAAATATGAAAGATCAGTATTGTAAAAACATAAGCAGCTTGTTTCTTTTTCAAATTTTCATGCAAAAATGGTGCAAACAAAAATATTTCCACTGGAAGTGGTTTGTAGAATATAGACAATACTGTATTGGAGCTGGATATTTGTGTTAAGATATTTAAAATATATAGAGTTACTATTATATTCTTAACACTGAAATAGTGGTTTTTGGTTTGGGGATAAGAAGATATTTCAGAAGTTTAGAATGTAGGGTCTGCTTTTAAAGAAACTAAAATCTAACTTTCTATTAGCAACCCTCTATCAACGGATACTCAACTTTTAAAAATAGTTTTTAAGAAAACACAATCCCTCCTGAAGTAAAGGAGAAACCAAGAAGAGTTCGAACACAAAAAGATTTAGGAGGTGTTCTGAACAGTTAATAAATATTATGATCTGACTGAGATGTGATTAAAACCAAGTGTAGGAAGTGTCTATGTTCAATGAAGCGGTGGTTGTCACATTGCCATTTCTGCCACAAAAATGTGATTTCACCCTTGAAAACAACTCTCTTCATTAGTAAAGGTATAATTCAGCTACTTGGATATGGTTATGCAACTCTTTAATACTAAAAGCAGAATCACAGTTCCTGTTTTTCTTTTCCTTGAAAGGAGGTGAAAATCTGACAGTTTAAAATGAAGCAAAAACCCAAGATTAAAACAGACACCATTTTGTGCCCACTCAGTCTTCTTTCCAGGGTCATACATGTGTAAGTAGCTGTTTGTTTATAGTCGAGACCTTCTGTGGGTAAATCTGGCAGGATATCAAAGACATTTAGCATAGATATTTCATTTTCAATGCATGTGTCTATTTTTTTCCCTGTTGATGAACCAAATATAACACATGCAGATGATTTTTAGGAATTTATTTTAAATCGTAAGTGTTTCTTTTTTCTTTTTCTGAATGTTCACAGTAGCTGGGAGACAAGTGTTTGCTTACCACTCTCCCCCCAACACGGCATTGAATGGTTGGGTGGAACTGAACACAAGATTGCATAATGTGCTTCCCTTCTTTAATATCTCCATATTTAATCCAGGAATTAATCATATATCTACCAATCTATTAACCATCTATAATCTATTCATCTGTTAATCATCTATAATTTATCGATCCATACTTCATGGCATAGTGTTTAAAAATATGGTCTTTGGACTCAGTTAAATCTGAGTTTGAAGTCAGGATTCATCTCTTATTAGCTAAGGAGCTTTAGGCAAATTACTTAACCTCGCTAAGACTAATTGGCTTATCAATTAAAACAAAGCAATTAAAATATTAATTTCATTTAAGATATTATGAAGTTTAATGAGATAATCCAAGCGAAGTGCCCAGCACATTACTTGACATATAGTAAATGTTCAATAAATGTTAAGGATTCTCCTCTTTTTTTTTTACTGAAAACAATAATCATTTTCAAAATAATGGGTCTTTTTTTTTTACTGAAAACAATCATTTTCAAAATAGTAGGTCATAAATTTGAAGGAAGATCATTTCAATATTTTAGTTTAATATACGTTAATATGTTATTCATTTATGAAAAACTCATGATTTCAGTTAATTATAGGTAATACTGAGAATAAAATTTGTCTTTCAGAAAGTCATTCAGCTTTCCATTTCTGGTATCTCCACACCAATGATATGGTTTCTCTCTTTCCCAATCAGAATAACATTTTTTTTCTAGTGTTCCATTTTTTCAGTAGCCAAATATTTGCATTTATATCTTAAGTTAATGTTATCTCCCTGTGATAATTTTTGGTGTTTTTGTTTGTTTTGAAATGCTGTCTTGATCTGGTTTGAGGCCCTGGCTAGCTGCAGGTCAGTTTCCCTTCTTGAGTAGCTGACTAATTTCACACCTCAACCACACAGTAGGGGCACTATGCACCTACCCTGACTGCCCTCGGGCCAGATAATAGATAACTAGGGACAGCTCTTGTGTCTTGGAGTCCTAGAAATTACCCAAATTAGCCAACCCACAATGAACCTAAGGGCCTAACACCTCACCACTTGCCACACCTAAGCTGCCCCTCCAGCTCCAGCTTGCCATTACTCTTTCTCTGGATACAACCCCTTCTGCGGTGCTATGCCACAGCCTTTTCTCCTGTGGTACTGTAAGTAACAAAGAGTTCTACCTCCCATCTGTCCAAGTGTCTTCCTGTGTTCCGTCACCAAAATAGTCTTTAAATCTTGTAAAACTCTCCCTAAAGCCATTGTGCTCTCTTATCAGATAGAAAAATTTTATTGTATGTTATAGGGGTTTTATTTTAAATATGTAGTTTTTAATTATGTTCAGAAATAATATATGATGAAGTTAGAATTTACTGAGCATACAAAAAATTAGGAAAAAATTCATTAACAAACTAATAAATAGCTAATATGTAAGTTTAGTTACTTTCTAACAGTTTTTATCCACATTTTATCTGTATCTATTTTATTCACATTCACATATATATAACCATATATATGGAGACATAGCCATATCTGTATGTTCATATATATATATATTTATATCCAAATAGAAAAACATAGTTAAATAATATCTTTTATTTGTACAAAGAGAAATCTTTGTAAATAAATCAGAATCCATACCTCTCCCTCAGAATTCAGATCATAATATAATTAAATAAGTATGTGTATACTTATTTCAGGTTTGTAACTGCACTTCTACATTCTCTTATGAGGGCATGAGTTGTAACTGGAGAGTGTATATCTATAGTGTATAATGTGAAACAAAGCAGGATAGGTATGTTGGATCACTACATGGGTGAAAAACGGGACTTATCTTTCTCTATTTTATCCTCTTTATAGACTAGTGGTTGTCAACCAGAGGCAATTTTGTTCCTGCGGGACATTAAAGGCAAATATCTCAGGGATAGGGTGCCCAGGCATAGAGTGAGTATTCAGGGATTCTGCCAAATATCCTACGATAAATAAGACAGCACTCTCCCCCACTCCCAAAAGAATTTTCCAACCTAAAATGTTAACAGTCCGAGATTAAGACGCCCTGGAATAGACCAATGATCTCGAAAATGAGATATTTGAATGTAACAGGTGATGAAAAAATACATGAGGGTTCGGAAATAAGACAGTAAAATGTTATAGTTCATCTCATTTTAAAAAGTTTTTTTGAAAGTAGATTTTGCAGCATGCAAAGTATACGTTTGTAATGCATCTCTGATGGTTAATACTGTCAACTTGATTGGATTGAAAGATATGAAATATTGATCCTGGATGAGCCAAAGGGCTCAGTGGGCTGGGAAAGGTAGACCCACCCTTAATTTGGGTGGGCACAATCTAATTAGCTGACAGCACAGCTAGAATAGAAGCAGGCAGACAAATGTGAAAAAAGAGACTGGCCCAGCCTCCCAGCCTACATCTTTCTCCCATGCTGATGCTTCCTGCCCTCAAACATTGGACTCCAAGTTCTTCAGTTTTGGAACTCAGACTGGCTCTCCTTGCTCCTCAGCCTGCAGACGGCCTATTGTGGGATCTTGTGATCATGTGAGTTAATATGAGTTAATACTTAAAACACACATACACACACATATATATACACACACACACACACATATATTCCGTTAGTTCTGTCCCTATAGAAAACCCTGACAAATATAGATTTTTTGTATATATATACACATATATATACATACATATATATGAGTATACATATATATACACACACACATATATATGTATATGTATATTCCATTAGTTCTGTCCCTGTAGAGAACCTTGACTACTACAGATTCTGTTGCCAGGAGTGGTTTTGGAGAAACAGAATATTAAGGATGGAGTTCTTTCTTTAATTTTGGGATTTCTGGAGTTGGCTACTTAATATGATTAGAAACAAAAATGTTAAGGAGTCTACTTCTAATAGTTTGGAGAACACTTATGGTCCTTGGCATGAACTGTTTAGAGAGTTATGCAAAATAAATGTGTTTGACATTCCTGATTCCCTGATTCATTGCTCATGAGAGTCAGGGAATTTAGTGACTCTATACATAATACTTTTGACCATATGTGGAGAATGAAGGGACATAATGAAGCTGGTTGGTTGCTTCTAAGTTCAGTGGAGAAAGTGATGAAAGAAAATAACATACTCAGAGGTTCTATCTCCTGGCTTTAGAAGCAGATACTGAGCCTCAACATAGAGTTGGATCAGGCTGAATTTATTGATTTGGGCCCACTAAGTAGAAACCCCCCCATTTAATGTTGCAGTTTGGGGAGTTAAAGAAAGTCCTAATAGTTTATTTGCTTTGTTAGCTAAACTATAGGTTAAAGGATGGCCCACTTCGAGTGAGCTGGAAATGCCTGATCTCCCTTAGTTTAATGTAGAAAAAGGGATCCAAAGGCTTAGGGAGATTGGGATCCTGGAGTGGATTAGTTGCTTTGACCTACTCATCCTAGTTGGGAGGGCCCAGAAGATATATCCTTGACCAATGCCTTTGAAATACATTTGTGAGGGCAGCACCTGCAGCTTTGAAGAGCCCTGTAATTGCTCTTCTCTTACGTAATATCTAGCAGTGGGACTGCAGTCACTTAACTACAAAATTTAAATACAATGGGAATAATTGGATCCCAAGGTGTCAGAGGCCAAGTGGTGGCACTCAACCAACAAAGGCAAGGTGAGTGTAGCTACCATAATGGACAGCAGAGGCAAAGCAGCAAGCAAAATAGTCTGACTCACATAGAACTCTGGCATTGGCTAATTAATCACGCTGTTGCTAGAAGTGAAATTGATAGGGGCCGGGCGCGGTGGCTCACGCCTGTAATCCCAGCACTTTGGGAGGCCAAGGCAGGCGGATCACAAGGTCAAGAGATCGAGATCATCCTGGCCAACATGGTGAAACCCCATCTCTACTAAAAGTACAAAAAAACTAGCTGGGCGTGGTGGTGCATGCCTGTAGTCCCAGCTACTCGGGAGGCTGAGGCAAGAGAATTGCTTGAAACTAGAAAACAGAAGTTGCAGTGAGCCGGGATAGTGCCACTGCACTCCAGCCTGGTGATAGAGCGAGACTCTGTCTCAAAAAAAAAAAAAAAAAAAAAAAAAAAGAAGTGAAATTGATAGGAAGCCTACTGCATTCCTACTTAATTTATACAAGCAGAAAACTTCTAGGTCAAATGGACAAAAGACTAATTTGAATTATAAAAACAGAGAATCACTGCCCCTCAATCAATTTCCAGATTGAGCCAATTTACAGACCCAGAACTCCTTGAATGAAGGAAAGGCCAGGTCCCCTTGAGGAAGGCCCCCACTACATTACCAACAATTTATGCAGTGAATCTTTCTCCCTTCCTTCCCTAAGGAGATCTTCAGCCTTTTACCAGGGTAACTGTGTGTTGGGGAAAGGAAAATGATCAGACATTTTGGGGACTACTAGACACTGGCTCTGAGCTGACATTGATTCTAGGGAACCCAAAACATCACTGTGGTCCTCCAGTTAAAGTAGGGGCTCATGAAAGTCAGGTATTAATGGAGTTTTAGCTTAGGTCTGACTTACAGTGAGTCCCTGAACTCACCCTGGAGTCATTTCCCCAGTGCCAGAATGCATAATTGGCAAATATATACTTAGCAGCTGGCATAACTCCTACGTTGGCTCCCTGACAGGTAGGTTGAGGGCTATTATGGTGAGAAAGGCTGAATGGAAGCCATTAGAGCTGCCTGTGCCTAGAAAAATAGTAAATCAAAAACAATATCACATCCCTGGAGGAACTGCAGAGGTTATTGGCACCATCAAGGACTTGAAAGATGCAAGGGTGGTGATTCCCACCACGTTCCCATTCAACTCTCCCATTTGACCTGTGCAAAAGACAGAAGGATCTTGGAGAATGACAGTGGATTACTGTAAGCTTAACCAAGTGGTGACTCCAGTTGCATCTGCAGTACCAGATGTGGTTTCATTACTTGAGCAAATTAATACATATCTTGGTACCTGGTATGCAGCAATTGACTTTGCAAATGCCTTTTTCTCCATTCCTGTCCAAAAGGCCCACCAGAAGGAATTTGCCTTCAGCTGGCAAGGCCAGCAATACACCTTTGCTGTACTACCTCAGGGGTATATCAACTCTCTGGCTCTGTGTCATAATCTTATTCAGAGAGACACTGATCACTTTTCACATCTGCAAAATATCACATTGGTTCGTTACATTGATGACATTATGCTGATTGGATCCAGTAAGCAAAAAGTATCAAACCCATTGGACTTATTGGTGAGACATTTGTGTGCCAGAAGATGTGAAATAAATTCGACTAAAATTCAGGAATCTTCTACCTCAGCAAAATTTTTAGGGGAACAGTGGTGTGGGGCCTGTCGAGATATTCCTTCTAAGGTAAAGGATAAGATGTTGTATTTGGCCCCTCCTACAACCAAGAAAGAGGCACAACACCTAGTGGGCCTATTTGGATTTTGGAGGCAATGTGTTCCTCATTGGGAGTGTTACTCCAACTCATTTACCAAGTGACTCTAAAGGTTGCCATCTTTGAGTGGGGTCCAGAACAGGAAAAGGCTTTGCAACAGTTCCAGGCTGCTATGCAAGCTGCTCTGCTGCTTGGGCCATATGACCCCGCAGATCCAAGGGTAATTAAGGTGTCAGTGGCAGATAGCAATGCTGTTTTGAGCCTTTGGCAGGCCCCCACCAGGTGAATTATAGTGGAGGCCTCTAGAGTTTTGGAGCAAGGCCTTGCCATCTTCTGCAGGTAACTACTCTCCTTTTGAGAGATAACTCTTGGCCTGTTACTGGGTTTTGGTGGACACTGAATGTTTGACTATGGGTCATCAATTCACCATCTGACCTGAACTGCCTATCATGAGCTGGAGGCTTTCTGACATATAGCCATAAAGTGAGTTGTGCACAGCAGCATTCCATCATCAAATGGAAGTGGTATATAACTAATTAGGTTCGAGCAGGTCCTGAAGAGACAAGTAAATTATATGAGGAAGTGGCTCAAATGCCCATGGCCTCCACTCCTGCCACCTTGCCTTCTCTCCCCTAGCCTGCACTGATAGCCTCATGGGGTGTTCCCTATGATCAATTGACAGAGGAAGAGAAGACCAGGGCCTGGTTTACAGATGGTTCTGCACAATAATATGTAGGCATCACCTGAGGGTGGACAGCTGTAGCACTATAGACCCTTTTTAGGACATCCCTGAAGGACAGCAGTAAAGGGAAATCTTCCCCATGGGCAGTACTTCCATCAGTGAGTCCGATTGTGCACTTTGCAAGGAAGAAAAAATGGCGAGATATGCAATTATATGCTGATTCATGGGCTGTAGCCAATGATTTGGCTGGGTGGTCAGGGACTTGGAAAAAGCATGATTGGAAAATTGCTGACAAAGAAATTTGGGAAGAGGTATGTGGATGGACCACACATGTGGATGGAAGAGTTATGTAGATTAACCACTCTGAGTGATCAAAAACTGTGAAGACATTTGTATCGCATGTGAGTGCTCATCAGTGGGTGACCTCAGCAGAGGAGGATTTTAATAATCAAGTGGATGGGATGACCCATCCTGTGGACACCACTCAGCCTCTTTCCCCAGCCATCCTGACATTGCCCAATGGGCCCATGAACAAAGTGAGCATTAGTAGCAGGCATGGAGGTTATGCATGGGCTCAGCAACATGGACTTCTATTCAACAAGGCTGATCCAGCTACCAGCACTGCTGAGTGCCTGATTTGTCAGCAGTAGAGACCATCACTAAGCCCTCAATATGGCACCATTCCTCAGGGTTATCAGCCAGTTACCTGGTAGCAGGTTGATTCAATTGGACCTCATCCATCATGGAAAGGACAGAGGTTTGCCCTCATGGAATAGATATTTACTCCAGATATGGGTTTGCCTACCCTGCACACAATGCATCTGCCATGACTACCATCTGTGGACTCACAAAATGCCTTATTCACCATCATGGTATTCCATGCAATATTGCTTCTGACCAAGGCACTCACTCTATGGCTAAAGAAGGGTGGCAGTGGGCTCATGCTCATGGAATTCACCAGTCTTACCATGTTCCCCATCATCCTGAAACAGCTGGATTGATAGAATGGTGGAATGACCTTTTGAAGTCACAATTACAATGCCAACTAGGAGATAATACTTTGCAGAGCTGGGCAAAGTTCTCGAGAAGGCTGTGTATGCTCTGAATCATCATCCAATATATGGCACTGTTTTTCCCATAGCCAGGATTCACGGGTCCAGGAACCAAGGGGTGAAAGTGGAAGTGGCACCATTCACCATCCCCCCCCTAGTGATCTACTAGCAAAATTTTTGTTCCTGTGACATTCTGTTCTGTTGACCTAGGGGTCTTAGTTCCAGAGGGAGGAATGGTGCCACCAGGAGACACAACAACAATTCCATTAAACTGGAAGTTAAAAGTGCCATCTGGACACTTTGGGATCCTCCTGCCTTTAAGTAACAGGCTAAGAAGGAAGTTACAGTTTTGGCTGGGGTGATTCACCCAAACTTTCAGGATAAAATTAGTCTACTATTCCAAAACAGAGTTAAGGAAGAGTATGCCTGGAATACAGGAGATCCATTAGGGCATCTCTTAGTATTACTATGCCCTGTTCTTAAGGTCAATGGGAAACTAAAACAGCCCAATCCAGACAGGACTACAAATGACACAGCCCCTTCAGGAATGAAGGTTTGGGTCACTCCACCAGGAAAGAAATCACAATCTGCTGGGGTCCTTGCTGAAGGCAAAGGAAATACAGAATGGGTAGTAGAAGAAGGTAATCATTAATACCAGCTATGACCACATGACCAGCTGCAGAAACAAGGACTGTAATTGTCATGAGTAGTTCTTCTTTTGTTAAAAACATGTTTGTACATGTATACACTTGTACTAAGACAATACCTTCATTTTATTTCTTTTATTTCCTTTCTCTTTTATCATAGGACATAAGATTTATTGATGTCACATCAGCATTTAAGTATTGGTAACTTTATGCAATAGTATTTGGGTTGGGGATTGGTGCATTTCCGGTTGTAAGAAGCATAGTTGTATTATGTTAGGCATAATTATTACCTTATTATTGTCTTTATTCAAAGATTATGTATGATCTCAGGAGATGTGTATGGGTTCAAGTTGACAAGGAGTGGACTTGTGATGATTAATACTGTCAACTTGATTGGATTGAAGGATACAAAGTATTGATCCTGGGTTTGTTTGTAAGGGTGTTACCAAAGGAGATTAATAATTGAGTCAGTGGGCTGGGGAAGGCAGACCCTCCCTTAATCTGCCTGCACACAATCTAATCAGCTGCCAGTGCAGCTAGAATGTAAGCAGGCAGAAAAGCATGAAAAGAGAGACTGGCCCAGCCTCCCAGCCTATATCTTTCTCCCATGCTGGATGCTTCCTACCCTCAAACACTGGACTCCAAGTTCTTCAATTTTGGAACTCAGACTGGCTCTCCTTGCTCCTCAGACTGCAGACAGCCTATGTGGGACCTTGTGATCATGTGAGTTAATATTTATTTAAAAATAAATAAATAAATTATGTGTATATATATATATATATATATATATATATATCCATCTAGAGAAACCTAATACACCATGTATGTGTAAACAAACAAACAAAAAATTCTGAGACCCCCCAACCAACTGCATGGATGCTTCCTCTTGACCAAGGGGACTTCAAAATCACCTGAAAATGTAGTTCAAGCCATAATGGGGAGTTGAGTTTGGACAGGCCCCATTATACCCTCCACGCTTTGGAATTCAGGCACAGCTGACCAGCATTTACATTAAAACAGAACTGTTAAGACTGTTGAAGCAGATTTTTTTGTAGCAGTAAAACACCAAATTCCAGCCTGATTCTAGTATAGTATCCCATGACAGATAGCAGACCCTGAACAAATTTGAAGTAAAAAACATACTTATTTGACATATTTTGAAATGGCCCTGCAAAACTTTCTCTTGTGAGAAAAATCTGCGTTATATAGAGATTACCCATTCCTTTCCAGGTCTTTACCCTGATCCAGAGAGAGAATTAAGCAAAAGTCTGGCATCATGTTAGGCCTGAAAGAGCTCTGAAGCCTGCTACCTGGAGGCTCCGTGTGCATGATAAAACCTTTAACATAGATATTCCATTTTAATGATTACAAGCCTTAGATAATGACTCTTTTAACCAATTGCCAATCAGACAACCTATGACCTATGACCCGAAGGCCCCTCTTCCACTCCTCTCCCCACCTTTGACTTCTCCCACCTTTCCAGACATAACCAATGCACATCTTAAGTGTATTGATTGATGTCTTATGTCTCACTGAAATATATATACATATATATTTCTCACTGATATATATATATACATATTTCTCACTGATTATATATACATATATCACCAAGCTGTAGCCTGACCACTGTGGCACATGTTCTCAGCATCTCCTGAGGTTGTGTAATGGGCCATTAGTCACTCACATTTGGCTCAGAATAAATCTCTTTAACTATTTTACAGAGCTTGACTATTTTCATCAACATATGCAGGTTATGATTAGCTCCATATATGTTTGCATTGTCTGTTTTACTTTTTTTGTTTTACTAATGTTGTACACAGTCAAAATTTGTAGCCTCTTGTTTTAGAAAATTAAAAGTCATAAAAAATTTAAATGAATAGGTTATTAAAAAAACAAGCGGTGGTAGTCTGGGGGTCTGTTGAAAATGAAGGAGACACTGGAGGCATGCACTTGCTGCAATATTCCAGGCAAGAAATCAGAAGAACAGTCTTTGGGGAGATCAATTTAAGACATATGTTTTTGAAATAAATTCAACAATAATTTTTGGGTTTCAGATTGCGTTTGAAAATTGAATAAGAACAAGATGTTGGGGAAGTAACTCCGAAGTTTCCAGCTGAGATATCTCATTGTTCTTTCTGCATCGTAGTTTAGATGATCCTCCCTGATTTCTGTAAAGGGAGAGCTAGTATCTTGGAAGGTGACAGATGAGGTCGAAATTCAAAAGGACTCCAATGAGAACATGTGGATGGTGAAGGTACTATCAGAGATGAAATGTGAGAGGTAGTTTAGTAGATATCTTTTATTTAACAGAGTATATGTGTTTGTCTTTGTCATTTTGATTCATAGTCAAAATGTAGTAAATATGTCAAATACAGATTTAGAGACTACTTTATCTGCTTATTTGAAGGTGGAAGGATACGTTTTAGTAAGCAACTAAAAAGACAGATAATGTTGGTGTTATTATGGAAATGTTGTGAATTATCTTGTACAGTTTTCTTTGATTACCACAAAGTAACCAAGGGTGGGAAGAGATGAAAGTGTTTGGATTATTGCAGAGCTGGGGATTGAAATATAGGGAAAATAATCAAGACTTAGAAGTTAAAACAATGTCAGAAGGATTAGTAGGCATGATTTCAGGCTATAGAAGCAAGAGGGGAAGAGAAGAGTGGCTTTTATTAAATTAAGAGAATAGAGGTGATTTGAAGACAAGTTCTTGGTGAAGAACAGTCTAGTTGGAGTAATGCATAATCATGGATTGTGGTCTCAGAGCACAATTTCTCGGTTTACGAATCTAGTTTTAAACATTATTTTCATAAGTGTACATAGAAGACTATCAAATATCAACACACACATGCGCACACACACAAATCCTATAAAAGAAATTTGGAGAACAAATGATTCATTACAAACAATGAGAAGAAAAAATAATGGAAAGTAATTTACTATTTGGTCGTAATAAATGCCATCTTCTCCTGGATTTTTCTCTTCCCACATAGTTTCAGAGCAATAAGTGTGTTTCATCTGGCCTTCCAGATTTCTCAGTGCACACCCCTCACAAAAAAAATTCTTTAAGTCCAATCCTGCAACTGTATTTTCTCAAATGGTGATGGAATAAAAGAGAGGGATGCGGGAGAGTGAAATTCATCATAGACACATTTGCTGAAAAAGTCTGGCAGATGAACAAAACATGATTTTTTCGAGAGGCTCTGTAATGGATAGTTCTTTTTTCTCACTTATGTACTTATGTGAAACTAGGAAAGATAGCAAAGTGCAAAAAAAAATCTACCAACTTAAAAAAAATCACAAAATCTTAGCAGCTTTGACTGTAGCAACTTATAGTTAAGTTATCCAAATGCTCTTAAAGCTGCCTTTTTATTTTCTTTCATTTTGACACTATAATATAATGTTTCATTTTCAAAATCAGAATGTGAATCAGATAGATGCAGTAAATTGATAAATTCTACATCTGTGATTTTGTCTTCAGTAGTAGAAATAATGCCATATCTTAAAGTCAAAGATTATTAGCCATAAATCATTAAAACTACTGAGTTTCAAATATTTTTCTTATCTTCTAGAGGAAGAGGCCAAGAAGCATATTTAAATTTTTAACATTTTCTCTACACATTAGTTGGGCTACATTTTTATTTTTAAAGCAAAATTAAACAAATATGTCCACTTTAGGGAGATTCTATAAACCATTCAACTCAGTTTAGGTTAACAAGAAATTGAAATCCATAATAAAATATGTTGTTGAATTGTCATTTTACTTACTAATTTCTTCATAGCTTTTTACATATTTTGAATACTTTCCTCACATTATTTTGGAAAGGAAAATATAGGATTTTTTTTAAAAAGTGTTTTTGATGCTAACAAATAAGCTTATCTTTCTGGTATACACGAGATGGCATATTGAAGACACTTTTTCTTAATAACATCTACTAGTAATCATTTAGAAATTGTGGAATCTCTATGGAGGCACATAATAAGCTACCACTAAAATGGAAAGATTGCTGGATTATCTCATCGACAGAGTTCACTCTTTTAGTTCTGTTCCCCAAATAGCTATCCCCAATTTACTTTTAAGGCTATGTGACCTAAACTATTTATGTGATTGCCAAGTACAAATTGTTCTGATATTCATACTGTGTTGTAGGGCACATTGCTCTGTTACAAAGAGGTTTCCTAAGGAATCTGTTTGTTTTATTGGAATTTTGGTGTTCATAGTTTCTTTTAATGAGATGATGAATTTATGGTTGGGGTTATGACAAGAGTTCAAAGCCTTTTCAGTGGAATAGAGATTGTCTCTCCATAGGTGACAAAATCCTTCAGTGCCCTTGAAGCTGTTTCTCTGGCTGTAGACACAATGCAGAATGAAGCTTTAGGAGAGTGGATATGACTTGCTCTTTGGAGATTTCTTCACATTTCTGCCTCTACCCGATGGGGTAAGTCTTATATACAAGCTTCAGAACAGGAACCCAACTGCCTAATCTAGATTGCTAATCTTCAAACCAAAATAGAAACCAAGAAATGGAGCACGAAGCAAGCTAATTCTAATCTAATCAGCTTTTGAAATTTTAGTTGACAATTATAAAATTGCATGAAAATTTATGAAAAGTTTTATGCACAAAAATTTCCCCTTAACAGAATGGAAATGTTGAGGTGCAGTTCATGTATCAGAAAAAATGAAGGAGCTTATGAGACAAGAAGATTCTCAGAGCTTTCAAAAGAACAAATGTTGAGAATTTGTTGAGGTGGGAGAAGGTTTACACTTTTTTTTTTTAACAGAGATGAAATATAATACTGGCTTGTTAGGGATCACCTGAATCTGGGGGCCTATGGAAGCAAGTACGATAAATGCCATTTTGAAACAGGTAGTCTTCAACCACAGGAGCAGTTTCATCAATATTTGGGGAAATACTCCTCTTTTAGTCTTTCCCTTATAGGTAAGTCACAGAGCACTAAAAGAAAGACTTGGGGAGGGGATCCAAGATGGCGGATTAGACACAACTCCAGCGCACAACACCCAGTGAAAGAGATGCAGAAACCCAGAGATCTCCTAGCTCCAACCGAGGTACCAGGTGCATTTCAATGGCTGTGGTCCAAGGGTGAGCAAAGCCCACTCAGGGCAGAATGAGGTGGGGGAGGGGTGCTGCTTCACCCAGAAAGTGCATCTGACTGGTGAGTCAGAGGCTCCACCTCTGGCGCTCAGGTCCAGATACAGTTTCCCCCGAAGCCTCAGCAATACACAGAACAGGGGGATCCTTGCCAGTCAAGCACTGGGAATTACAAGTGCAGAGTTGAATAAGAGTCTGCAGACTGAGCTAGCGCCCCCTCCCCCACCCAGAGAGAGAGGGAGCTGTAAGTGGGAGCAGTTGGGCAGCCCCCTACCCCATGACCAGAGAGAGAGAGGAAGCTGAAAGGGGGGAGACTGCCTGGTGCGGCTGGGAGGGGTCCCTACCCTCCCCAACAAACCCCAGAGGGCTGAAGCTCTGACTCTAGTGGGTTGCATAGCCAGTGCCACAGTCTGAGAGGAATCCTGAATGATCCAGCCCAGGGGAGGAAGGGCACAACCCACCACTAGAGGGGTGGGACTGGGCTACATGTTTTAACAAAAACACGGAAGCCTACATAGCAACGGGACAGCGTTCTCTACAACCCAGCAGCACCTACAGGTCAGTGGAAAAGGCGGGCCTAATCTCCCAGCATAAACAAAAAAGACACAGGAAGGTTCCCTAGTAACCTGAAGGAGTCCCTAGAAACCCAGTAGCACCCCCCACAGACAGACAAGGGACCTCATCAAGCAGCTCTCTGACACCACAGCCAGGTAAATCCACAAAGATGGGAAAAAAAACAGTGCAAAAAAGGTGAAACCACCAAAGACCAGAATACCTCTTCTCCTTCAAGGGATCACAACTCCTTAACAACACAGGATCACAACTTGACTGAGAAGGAGTGTGAAGAATTGATGGAAACAAGATTCAGAAGGTGGATAATAACAAACTTTTCAGAGCTAAAGGAACAAGTTCTAACTCAATGCAAAGAAACCAAAAACCTTGAAAAAAGGTTAGATGAAATGCTAACTAGAATAACCAGCTTAGAGAAGAACATAAACTACTTGATGGAGTTGAAGAACACAGCGTGAGAACTACGTGAAGCAAACACAAGTTTTAATAGCTTAATCAATCAAGAAAGAAAGGATATCAGAGATTGAAGATCAACTCAATGAAGTAAAAAGAGAAGGCAATACAAGAGAAAAAAGAGTGAAAAGAAGCGAACAAAGCCTCCAAGAAATATGGGATTATGTGAAAAAACCTAATCTACGCTTGATCGGTGTACCTGAATATGACGGGCAGAATGAATCCAAGCTAGAAAACACACTCCAGGATATTATCTGGAGAACTTTCCAAGCCTAGCAAGGCAGTCCAAATTTCAATTTCAAGAAATACAGAGAACTCCACAAAGATATTCCTCAAGAAGAGCAACCCCAAGGCACATAATTGTCAGATTCACCAGGGTCAAAATGAAGGAAAAAATACTAACGGCAGCCAGAGACAAAGGTCAGGTCACCCACAGAGGGAAGCCAATCCAACTCACAGCAGATCTCTCAGCAGAAACTCTACAAGCCAGAAGAGAGTGGGGGCCAATATTCAACATCCTTAAAGAAAAGAACTTTCAATCCAGAATCTCATATCCAGCCAAACTAAGCTTCATAAGTGAAGGAGAAATAAAATCCTGTACAGACAAGCAATTATTGAGAGATTTTGTCACCACCAGACCTGCCCTACAAGAGCTCCTGAAAGAAACACTAAGCATGGAAAGGAACAAGTACCAGTCACTGCAAAAGCAAACCAGTTGGCCAAGACCAAAAATGCAATGAAGAAAATGAGTCAAAAAATGAAAAAGAAAACCAGCCAGTAACAAAATGGCAGGATCAAATTTATACATAACAGTATTAACATTGAATATAAATGGCCTAAATGCCCCAATCAAAAGACACAGACTGGCAAAAAAATTTTGCAATCTACCCATCTGACAAAGGGCTAATATCCAGAACCTACAAAGAACTAAAATAGATATACAAGAAAAAAACAAACAACCCCATTCAAAAGTGGGCAAAGGATATGAACAGATACTTTTCCAAAGAGGACATATATGAAGCCAACAAACATATGAAAAAATGCTCATCATCACTGGTCATTAGACAAATGCAAATCAAAACCACACTGAGATATCATCTCACACCAGATAGAATGGCGATCATTAAAAAATTGGGAGACAACAGATGCTGGACAGGATGTGGAGAAACAGGAACACTCTTACACAGTTGGTGGAAGTGTAAATTAGTTCGACCATTGTGGAAGACAGTGTGGCGATTTCTCAAGGATCTAGAAATAGAAATTCCATTTGACCCAGCAATCCCACTATTGGGTATATACCCAAAGAACTATAAATCGTTGTACTATAAAGACACATGCACACGTATGTTCATTGCAGCCCTGTGTACAATAGCAAAGACCTGGAACCAACCCAAATGCCCATCAATGACAGACTGGAGAAAGAAAATATGGTACATATACACCATGGAATACCACACAGCCATAAAAATGATGAGTTCGTGTCTTTGTAGGGACTTGGATGAATCTGGAAACCATCATTCTCAGCAAACTGATCCAAGAACAGAAAGCCAAGCACTGTATGTTCTCACTCATAGGTGGGTGTTGAACAACGAGAACATGTGGACTCAGGGAGAGGAGCATCACACACAGGGGACAGTTGGTGGGGGTAGGGGAGAGACAATGGGGGGATGGGGAGGGAGGGGAAGGTGGGGAGGGATAACATGGGGGAGAAATGCCAGATATAGTATGCACCTAAAGTAAAATAAATAAATAATTTTTTTAAAAAAAGAAAGACTTGGAATGATAAAAAAAAAAAAAATCATGGCATATTTAGCAAAGTAGATATGTAGCCTTCAAGAGGTATAAATTTAAAAGAGCAAAGTTGAATGAACTAGTCATTTTAGGTTGTTATTAAAATAAGAAACTTGAACAAATGGCTGGATTTCTGAAAATGCTAAATTCGAATTCTGATTTGATAAAATACTTAAGTTTTTTAATTTAAGGATATCATTTAAATCTTAATCTGTAAATGAAGAAAAAAAAGAACGGCTCTCACTATATAAGGATTTTGTGGAGAAATATGCAAGAACAACATGCCACAGAAATGCTAAATAATAGCAACAAGGGTGGTAATACTGCCAAATGGAACTTCTCTTTTGTCAATTAGTTTAATGTCAAGATTGAATCATTTCAAACGTTCACATAACAGGACTTTACTAATCACTATGAAGCATGGCCGAGTCCAGGGAAATCCATATGTCTTTTCAGTTCCCAGATCGTCAGTGCACAGATTTTTGAAACTGCTTTCTACTAATGTCCATAAGTAGACAAACAACACTAGACAAATAATGCTCTCAGAGTTTTAGGGTTTCATGGTTTTTTTCTTTCTTACTTTTTATTTCTATGCTGCCTGTCATACCAAGAAGTATAACCTGCTGCTTAAAATGGTGTTGAATAGCATATAGTAACTCTCAATTCAAATTCATTAAAAGTAGTATGCACAGAGGAACATTTCAGAATTTTTAGAGGTTTTTTTTTCTCTTCTTAAGAATTTGGACACATGAGTTCTTTTACTTTTGAATTCATCTAAGAGATGCTTCCTGCCTAATATTTAAACACCACCCCTGCTTTCTTTTAGTCTTACCTGAATTCTGAGAGAAAATTTATTATTGTTTCTAACTTGGTAGAAAAAATGGAACATAATAACTAGTGTCTGACCATGTATGAGGCTAATTTTCATCTCCTTAATAATAAAAACCAGAAGTGGGATAATGGAAAAGGTAAATAGCTCATGATTGTGTTTCTGATAATTGTTTAGGAAAGGGTTAGTTTCTTAGGGAAAAGTCTGTTGGAATAAAAATAAGGAAGTGTGCACTTTAGATGAAATAGTCTGTAATTTAAACCTGACATCTCTGTAAAAATTCTGTGATTTTTATTTTATTTTATTTTATTTATTTTTTTATTGCATTTTAGGTTTGGGGGTACATGTGAAGAACATGGAAGATTGTTGCATAGGTACACACATGGCAGTGTGATTTGCTGCCTTCCTCCCCCATCACCTATATCTGGCATTTCTCCCCATGCTATCCCTCCCCAACTCCCCACCCCCCCACTATCCCTCCCCTTTTTCCCCCGACAGACCCCAGTGTGTGATACTCCCCCTCCCTGTGTCCATGTGTTCCCATTGTTCAGCACCCGCCTATGAGTGAGAATATGCGGTGTTTGATTTTCTGTTCCTGTGTCAGTTTGCTGAGAATGATGGTTTCCAGGTTCATCCATGTCCCTACAAAGGACACGAACTCATCGTTTTTGATGGCTGCATAATATTCCATGGTGTATATGTGCCACATTTCCAGTCTATCATCGATGGGCATTTGGGTTGGTTCCAGGTCTTTGCTATTGTAAACTGTGCTGCAATGAACATTCGTGTGCATGTGTCCTTATAGTAGAACGATTTATAGTCTTTTGGATATATACCCAGTAATGGGATTGCTGGATCAAATGGAATTTCTATTTCTAGGTCCTTGAGGAATCGCCACACCGTCTTCCACAATGGTTGAACTAATTTACACTCCCACCAACAGTGTAAAAGCGTTCCTATTTCTCCACATCCTCTCCAGCATCTGTTGTCTCCAGATTTTTTAATGATCGCCATTCTAACTGGCGTGAGATGGTATCTCAATGTAGTTTTGATTTGCATTTCTCTAATGACAAGTGATGATGAGCATTTTTTCATATGTTTGTTGGCCTCATGTTTGTCTTCTTTGTAAAGTGTCTGTTCATATCCTTTGCCCACTTTTGAATGGGCTTGTTTGTTTTTTTCTTGTAAATGTGTTTCAGTTCTTTGTAGATTCTGGTTATCAGCCCTTTGTCAGATGGGTAGACTGCAAAAATTTTTTCCCATTCTGTTGGTTGCCGATTCACTCTAATGACTGTTTCTTTTGCTGTGCAGAAGCTATGGAGTTTGATTAGGTCCCATTTGTCTATTTTGGCTTTTGTTGCCACTGCTTTTGGTGTTTTGGTCATGAAGTCCTTGCCTACACCTATGTCCTGAATGGTTTTGCCTAGATTTTCTTCTAGGGTTTTTATGGTGTTAGGTCTTATGTTTAAGTCTTTAATCCATCTGGAGTTAATTTTAGTGTAAGGTGTCAGGAAGGGGTCCAGCTTCTGCTTTCTGCACATGACTAGCCAGTTTTCCCAACACCATTTATTAAACAGGGGACTCGCTTCCACATTGTTTGTTTTTGTCAGGTTTGTCAAAGATCAGGTGGTTGTAGATGTGTTGTGTTGCGTCGGAGGTCTCTGTCCTGTTCCATTGGTCTATATCTCTGTTTTGGTACCAGTACCATGCTGTTTTGATTACTGTAGCTTTGTAGTATAATTTGAAGTCCGGGAGTGCGATGCCTCCAGCTTTGTTCTTTTTGCTTAGAATTGACTTGGCTATGCGGGCTCTCCTTTGGTTCCATATGAAGTTTAAGGTGGTTTTTTCCAGTTCTTCAAAGAAGGTCATTGGTAGCTTGATAGGGATAGCATTGAATCTGTAAATTACTTTGGGCAGTATGGCCATTTTGACAATATTGATTCTTCCTAGCCATGAACGTGGAATATTTCTCCATCTGTTTGTGTCCTCTCTTATTTCATTGAGCAGTGGTTTGTAGTTCTCCTTGAAGAGGTCCTTTACATTCCTTGTTAGTTGTATTCCTAGGTATTTTATTCTCTTTGTGGCGATTGTGAATGGCAGTTGGTTCTTGATTTGGCTGTCTTTAAGTCTGTTATTGGTGTATAGGAATGCTTGTGATTTTTGCACATTGATTTTATATCCTGAGACTTTGCTGAAGTTGCTTATCAGTTTCAGGAGATTTTGGGCTGAGACGAGGGGGTTTTCTAGATATACAATCATATCGTCTGCAAATAGAGACAATTTGACTTCCTCCTTTCCTATTTGAATACCCTTTATTTCTTTTTCCTGCCTGATTGCTCTGGCTAGAACTTCCAGTACTATATTGAATAAGAGTGGTGAGAGAGGACATCCTTGTCTAGTGCCAGATTTCAAAGGGAATGCTTCTAGTTTTTGCCCATTCAGTATGATATTGGCTGTTGGTTTGTCGTAAATAGCTTTTATCATTTTGAGATACGTTCCATCAATACCTAGTTTATTGAGAGTTTTTAGCATAAAGGGCTGTTGAATTTTGTCGAAGACCTTCTCTGCATCAATTGAGATTATCATGTGGTTTTTGTCTTTGGTTCTGTTTATGTGGTGGATTATGTTTATAGATTTGCGTATGTTGAACCAGCCTTGCATCCCCGGGATGAAGCCTACTTGATCATGGTGGATAAGCTTTTTGATGTGCTGTTGCAATTGGTTTGCCAGTATTTTATTGAAGATTTTTGCATCTATGTAAATTCTTGTGATTTTAACCAAGTTCAGTTTCCTCATCCACAAAGCTAGGCATAATCATATATATTTCTGTTAGTAAACTTGTGTATGTGAATGCACCTAATAGTAGATGGAGCAACAAAATAGCAAGGAAAGCCAAAAATGGTCAAATATCAGCAAATGTATATGATTTCTAATACATAGGAAAGGCTCAAATTTTATTAGGTAAAATCCAAATTTCTTTTCTTTCTTTGTCTTTTGTTTTCTTCTCAAGTTTATTTGCACATGCAAACATACTTCAGAGATATTATCAGTCCAGTTCTAGACTACAGCTATAAAGTTAATGTCACAATAACACGTGTCATGAATATCTTGGTTTCCCAGTGCATTCAAAAGTTGTATTTATGTTACAATATAGCTCTTTAGGTATGCAATAGCATTATGCCTAAACAAATGTATGCACCTTAATTAAAAACTTCTTATTGCTCAAAAATGCTATCATCTGAGCCTTCAGCAAGTTGTAATCGCTTTGCTGGTGGAGGGTGTTGCCTCAACGTGGATCCAGCTGCTTACTGATCAGGGTGTTGGCTGCTGACGGTTGGAATGGCTGTGGCAATTTGTTAAAATAAGATAACCATGAAGTTTCCTGCATTGATTGACCCTTCACTAAAGATTTTGCTGTAGTAAGTAAGGCTGTTAGCTAACATTTCTCTCACAGTAGAACTTCTTTATATATTACAGTCAATCCTTTCAATCCCTGCTGCTAATTTATCAACTCAGTTTATGTAATATTCTAAATACTTTGCTGTCATTTCAATGATGTTCAAAGCATATTCACCAGTAGAAGCTTCTATCTCAAGAAACCACTTTCTCTGCTAATCCATAAGAAGCAATTGCTCATTCTTTCAAGTTTATAATGAGATTGCAGCAATTCAGTCATATCTTTAGGCTCCACTTCTAATTCTAGTTCTCTGGCCATTTCTACAACATCTGCAGTTACTTTCTCCACTGAAGTCTTGAGTCCCCTCAAAGTCATCCATGAGGGTTGACTTCTTCCAAACTCCTGTTTGTGTTGATATTTTCGACCTCTTTCCATGAATCGCAGGTGTTGTCATTGGTGTCAAGAATAGAGAATTCTTTCTAGAAGATTTTCAATTTACTTTGCCTAACTTCATCAGAAGAATTTTTGTCTCTGGCACCTATAGTCTTCTAAGAGGATGTCTTAAATAATAATTTGATTTGAAAGTTGAAATAACACCTTGGTTCTATGTGCTGCAGAATTACTGTTATGTTAGCAGGCAAAAAACAAAATTAATTTCCTTGTATATCTCCATCAGAGCTTTTAGAAAACCAGGTCCCTTGTCAATAATCAGTCATATTTTGAAAATATTCTTTTTTTCTGAGGAGTAGAACTTAAACTATTAAGTAAGCCACACTACAAACACATATGCTGTCATCCAGACTCATTTTTCCATTTATAGAGCACAGGCAGAGTATATTTAGCATAATTCTTAAGGGGCCTAGGATATTTAGAATGGGAAATGAGCTTTGGGATTCAACTTAAAGTCACCAGCTGCATTAGCTCCTAAGAAGAGAGTCAGCCTGTCCTTTGAAGCTTTGAAACTAGGCAACTTTTCGTCTCTAGCTATGAAAGTCCTAGATGGCATTTTCTTCCAATAGGAGGCTGTTGTGTCTTCATTGAAAATCTGTTGTTTAGTAGAGCCAATTTCTTTTTTAAAAAGTTTTTAAAAAATTATTTACTTTTTATTATGCTTTAAGTTCTGGGGTACATGTGCAGAATGTGCAGGTTTGTTACATAGGTATACACCTATGTACCATGGTGGTTCACTGCATCCATCACTCTGTCACCTACATTAGGTATTTCTCCTAATGCTTTCCCCTCCCCTACCCCTCCCATCCACTACTATCCCTCCCCTATCACCCCCCACCCCCCGACAGGCACCATGTGTGATGTTCCCCTCTCTGTGTTCATGTGTTCTCATTGTTCACCTATCTATGAGCAAGTTTCACTAGTGATCTTACCTAGCTCTTCTGGATAACTTGCTGCAGCTTCTACATCAGCATTTGTTGCTTCACATTGTACTTTTATGTTATGGAGATGGCTTCTTTCCCTTCATCTCATAAAACAACCTTGGCTAGCTTCCAACTTTTCTTCCACAGCTTCCTCACCTCTCTTAGCCTTCACAGAATTGAAGTAAGATACGGCCTTGTTCTGGAATAGGCTTTGTCTTAAGAGACTGTTGTAGCTGGTTTGATCTTCAACCTTGATTACTAAAACTTTCTCTATATCAGCAATAAAGCATTTTCTTTTCTTATCATTTGTTTGTTCATTGGAATGGCACTTTTTATTTTCTTTAAGAATATTTCCTTTGCATTCACAACTTGGCAGTTTTGTCCAAGAGGCCTAACTTTTGGCCTTTCTCTGCTTTTGACATGCCTTCCTCACTAAGCTTAATCATCTCTAGCTTTTGATTTAAAGAGAATCATGTTACTCTTTTTCACTTCCATGCCTAGATGTATTGCTAGGTTATTAACTGACCTAATTTCAATATTATTGTTTCTCAGGAAATAGGGAGGCCCAGAGAGAGAGAGAGAGAGAGAGAGAGAGAGAGAGAGAGAGAGAGAGAAATGGGGAATGGTGGGTCCATGGAGCATTCAGAACATGAACAACATTTACAGAGTACATTTGTAGTCTTATGTGGATATAGTTTGTAGTGTCCCCAAATAATTGCAATGGTGACATTAAAGATCACTGATCACAGATCACATAAAAGACATATTAATAATAAAGTTTAAAATATTGCAAGAATTATTGAAATGTGACACAGAGACATGAAGACAGCACATGCTGCTGGAAACACAGTACTGCTGGACTTGCTCAACACAGGGGTGCCACAAACCTTCAATTTGTAAAAATCACAGTATCTGCAAAGCACAATAAAGCAAAACACAATAAAATGAGGTATGTCTATAAATATATTCTTTCAAAAATTCTTCATCTTTCGATAAAATATAATTATCTAATCAAAGTACATCTCACTGGATATACATATAATCATACAAATTATGATTAAAGAAGAAATTAGGCTTAGAGTTTGTCCCTTGTCCAAATTCACTTAAATGGATCCACAGATCGTCATGCTTGCTAATATTTTCTAATAATCTCCAGAGTTTGTTCTCCCTTTGTTATGTTTGGAAATATGAGCGTTAGATAGCATGACTGTGTGTTCAGACTGCCAAATGCCAATAGGAGCAGACTGCACAGCAAGAGAAGTGCATTTGTTTGACAATGTGTTATACACTATTGATAATGATTTTGAAATTAAAGTTGATACTCTTGCCTTTTGCTCAGTGATATGAAGTTTTAAAATTGTCTTTAATTTCAATTAAGAGCAATGGTTAGTGCTGTTGTTTATGTTCATCCCTCCTGTCAGTGTATGTGTGTAATTATAACATGTAAGGTTTTAGTCTCCCAAATGTTTTTGAATTTTATCCAGGACAACATATTTCTTAAGGTATTTGCATTTGTTCAGCAGAGACTGAATGATGCTGCTTGTTTTCTTGATTAAATAGTGTTTACTCACAGTCTCCTATCTTCTCTGTTCTTAATTACTAAGCCAGGACCACTCATCATCATAGCCAGTAATAGAGTTCAGCATGAACCCACAGGACTTTGGAGGTTTTATTTCTGGGATCGCTCAATGACTGTTAAGTAACTTAGCTTCTTAATGCTCATGTTAAGCATTATAGGGAATGTGGCAGGAGTGCAAATAACTGGGATTCTTGCATTCTACCAATATGCATATTGTTTTGCAGTTTACAAATGTCAGATTTTAGGACTGAATGATTTTCATTTTCATCACAAGAGCTTTGCTAGCTAATATATGAAGATAACTGTACTTGTTTCTTACTTGAAACCAATACCTCAGATCATGGAAAATGTTACAGAGAAGCAGATGAAGAAAGATCATTGATTCAACTGTGTGTTCTTTGTTGCACGCATTTCTCAACTCTCAGGACAAAAGCAAAACATCTCGTTTTGATTAGAAAAAATTGCCAGATTTGAGTGAGAACCAAAGTGACACAAAAGGAGAATTTCTACATTAGGTGGTTCTCCATGAATCACCCCACAGATACTTGCTGGGATGCTGATAGTAATTCTAGCTTGTCATCTCAGGTTTTTGGAATTAATCCACACAGTATACAGTGTTTTTGCAAATCATTAGAGACATACTTAGGAGATCTCTAATATCCCCTCATAGGAATCTGCTAGGAGAATCCTGGCATTATTAGGTTGCTAACAGTTAAGAATTACTAAGGATCTGGCAAGGAGAATAGGGCTTTACTACTCAAGTTTTGCTTCCCTCTTATTACAAAAGACAACTTAAAATGCATATATTTCATAGAGATATTTAGCTTGGAAAAAGGTGTGTACCCAGTAATTGAGAACTTTTTATAGGAGAGTTTACCAGCTGAATAGCCATTTTCCTTTTACCAAACTTTCAATTTTGTAGCTAGAGAGGCATGAAGTAGGGTTCTTATCAATCAGATGTGAGCAGAAGTGCATTAAGAGCCTTCCACTTTTGTTTCATTTTCATAAAATAAAAACAAAGCCACAGGAGACAAAACTCTTTCCCAGCTTCCTTTTCTGTGAACATGGCAGTCATAGATCCCAGAATTGGAACCTATTGTATAACTCTGAGAACAACCCCACCTGATAACAACGAAGTAGGAAGGTGTTAATAGAAGGAGGCTATGGTGTCAGTGGCATTGTCTGGCCACCATGCCATCCCTGTACTGCTGTTCTTGGGAATGCTGCTTGTGAAATGCAAACAAACCCCTTTCTTGTTTAAGCTATTATTGATCAGATTTTTAATTTCTGGTAACTGAAAATATTCCTGCTGAAACAGCCCTCACAATTCCATTCTCTACACTAGCGGTTTTCAGACTAGAGAGTGCACGAGAATCACGTGAAGGACTTGCTAAAACATGGATTGCTGTGTCAAAGGTGAGTGTGATTATTAATATTAGGTATCAACTTGATTGGATTGAAGGATGCCTAAATGGCTGGTAAAATGTTGTTTCTGGGTTCATCTATGAGGGTGTTGCCAGAGGAGATTGACATTCAAGTTGATGGACTGAGAGAGGGAGACCCACCCTCAATGTGGGTGGGCACTGTCCAATCAAATGCCAGTGCAGCTAGAACAAAGCAGGCAGAAGAAGGTGGGATAACTTTGCTTGCTGAGACTTCTGGCTTCCTTCCCTTCCATGCCCATGCTGGATCCTTCCTTCCTCTTCTCCCACCCTTGGACATCACACTCCAGGTTCTTTTGTCTTTGGCCTCTGGGACTTGCACCAGCAGCCTCCTGGTAGCTCTTGGGGCCCGTGGTCACAGACAGAAGGCTACACTGTCTGCTTCCATGGCTTTGAGGTTTTCAGAGTCAGACTGTGCCACTACCAGCTTCTCTCTTCCCCAGCTGCAGACAGCCTATCATGGGACTTCACCTTGTAATTGTTTCAGCCAATTCTCCCTAATAAACTCCCGTTGTATATACATATATCCTATTGGTTCTGTCTCTCTGGACAGCCCTGAATAATACAGCCGGTCTGTGACACCTGAGAATTTGCTCTTCCAACAAGTTTCTAGGTGATGCTGATGCTGATGATCCAGTGACCACACTTTGAGAACCACAACTCTGCAGAATAATTTTACAAACTGTAAATATTAATATAACACTCATCCAATTAAAACACATTAATACTGTCCCAGACCCTTCAAAACAAACATCAATCTCCTTAGAATGGCATCTATATCTGCTTCTCTCATGTAATTTTTTTGTGGAGCCTGTATTCCCAACATCTTCAACTGATACATTTCTCTGATAATATTCTATTCTCTGTAGCTACTTTCTAACACATTTTTCCTTCTGCTTAGAATATACTTCTTTATTAATTTTTAGACCCTTCTAATTAATCCTTCAAGACTCAGTCTTTTCTTGACTAAGTCACTGGGCTCAGTACCCCATACTGTGAAACAAATATTTATTTACTTTTGGGTTTTGTCCTTGCAATTTACATGGGATAGCTTCTACAGCAATCAGGCATTCATCTCCATATCCCCCATGCCTAGCACAGGTCCTGAAACACAGTAAGAAGTCTTGCTAAGTGAATAGTATAGGTTGAACCAATGAAACTATGTATTTCTAATAACGGCTTTTTATACTCCAAGGCTGAAATAGAAACTCCATCTTTCTTTAAGTCCTATTGTTTATAATATACATGTTAGTAATTTATTGCAGGCTGGGCACAGTGGCTTAAGTCTGTAATCCCAGCATTTTGGGAGGCTGAGGAGGTTGGAGCACCTGAGGTCAGGAGTTTGAGACCAGCCTAACATGGAGAAACCCCATCTCTACTAAAAATACAGAATTAGCCAGGTGTGGTGTCGCATGCCTGTAATCCTAGCTACTCAGGAGGCTGAGGCAGGAGAATCGCTTGAACCTGGGAGGCATAGGTTGCGGTGAGCCAAGATCGCGCCATTGCACTCCAGCCTGGGTGACAGAGCAAGACTCTGTCTCAAAAAATAATAATAAAAATAACAATAATAATAATTTATTATAATCATTTTTCTTCAGTTTAAAAATAATTTTTGTGGATGACCTTTTGAACGTAGTTCTTTGTAAGGGACAAAGGCCTTATTTATCTCATTTTTTTGAATGTAACAGAAATTGAAACCAGAAAATTCTCACAGAACAGATGCCCTTGCAATTGAAAAGCACTCCCTCTAATAATGCTTGGCATAATTTTTGTTAGGTTTGTATCTCTGGTATAATTACATGATGATTTTAATGGAAATTATAAAGAAGTATTTTACAAAGGAACAGAATATTTTATGTGTAGTTATATGTAAATTTACTCATAAATATGCAAGCTTTCTTTTTCACATGGGTATTTGCTTAAGGATCACTCTGATAAATGCAAACAGGACTCATATTATTTATTAGAAGATTGCTGAGATATATAACAGTAATTGTCATACCACTCTGTAGAATTCAATTCCAGAATCTGCTGTTGTTCCTATTGACTGATTATGTACAGTAAAAACTGCCACATTTACCAATTCAACTGAGATATTAAAATATCTAAGTTTTTATTTTCTTCAGATGCATAAACTATTTATTATGTGCATGTTGTTATTTTACCAAGCCAATCTGGCTTTCAAATGAGGCAAAAGCTCTGGTTTATACAGTATGATTTTGTATCATTCATGTCAGTGTCAATCTAATTATATTAATAAATAAAAGAGAAGAAGCCAATTTTCACCTTTGGAAACTTGTATTATATGATACAATATAGCAGAAGAATAGTAAGTTTCTTCAACTGGGTATGCTTTCCCAAGATTAAGTTTGAGATACAAATAACACTAGTGTCCATTTTATAAGCTACACAAGATGATTCTTTCCTCTTGTAAGTTGAATAATTGCATTTCCATAACAAATGTTTTTAAAAGCTTCAGTTCAGTTTATTTCAATTAATGTAACAGCCATTTGTTGAGAGTATTCTATGTCATTAATGCTGCTTAGCTATTCTGAGAAGCATATGTTTCTAATTCTTCAAGAGTAACCCTTGTTTTCTAGGTAAAACTCAGAAAAGGACATTACGGGTCTTCTTGGCAATTCTAAGATACTGTCATAAATACTTTCTTTAAACTCTGAGATGTGGTCAGAAAATTTTAGGAGATTAGGTAGATCTGAAGACATATGAATTATGTATTGTTGAATCATCTAGAATAGACACACTGTCTCCTTTTTTTCTCTTTATGGAATAATATCATTTTGGAATAATCAGATGACACACTAATCCTTGAAGGAGAGAAATTTTGAATGCTTTGGTGAAACAGCTGGCATATTTTCTTTTCATGTAAAATAAGTCGAATGATACTTAGAGTCCTCTTCAGGGTAATCCCAATGTAGGCAGTTCTTTCAGACCTGTTTTGGGCTGTTTCCTCAGGCAAGCAGTCACCATGCAGAGTCAGAAAACAATTGAGACACTTTGTTCTGGGAGGAACCAAGGCTTAGCTACATCTACAAATTTTTCTCAATTACAAGGCAAATGAAACTATTTTACTCACTGTCTCAGGTTACTAAACTTGTGAGTTTCTTCTGTATGACTTATTTGTTTCACTGAAATTATTTTAAACCCTATTTGTTTATTTACGGTAGCATAGACGGCACCAACACCTTGTGCAAGACCACTGTGTTACCCTCATTGGGCTCTGACATTTCACTGTAATTTGCACCCTACAGGGTCACTCCCTTATCCTACTTCATCTAGATGCCCTATACTGGTCAACCTCCAACTTTTCACCCCTCAGCCTTACCTAATGGTTTTTGGACTTAATTTTTTAGGAAGGGAAGGAAAAGAAATAACAAGGGGGGGGGGGAAAAAGAAAAACATCAAAGGGAAAACATTTTTATTAATTTTTAATTATTTCTACATATTAAAATTATTTATAATAAGTATTCAGAAGAATTTTTAAAATTGGTCCTTTGAGGACAAGTCTTCTGCAGAAATGCATGCTTCAACCTGCTTCACTATTACAGTTTTAAAATACAAACAAAACTATCAGCAGAGTTGGAATATACTACTAAAACAATATTGCCTTTCAGTTGCAGTATCAGTTTGCACCAAAGTGAAGGAGATAGGGAAGAGTCTTGTTTCAATTAAATCACCTTTATGGTTAAAGGACACCCAGAAAAATAAAGACAAGATCTATAGCTTTCAATAGAAGGTGTGAAAGCTTAGTTTGTCCAATTCTACTGGCCTAAATCTTGAGGCCTAGATAGATTCAAAGTAGTTTTAGATTCTTCAGGTTTCACATGTGGGGGATAAAATGCATATTAACAATAGTTCTAAATGAAAGTAAATAAAAGTTATGATACTTGTTAACAGGTAAAAGTACTGAAATACTCTTTAAGGTGCATAGAAATTTTTAAATATTCAATTTATCCTTTAAATGCTCTGCATTTCTAGCAAAAATTCATGTAGATAGGCTCTTCTATTCATTTGACAACCATTTATTGAATTTCCACCATGTTCTAATTAAGTAGGTACGTTCAATATAATGAGTCACATGCTATAATTCAGGTAAGAACAGAATTCTCTGGATGTGCATAGAATCATCACCTAACGGTATGGTCAGAAGAGGCTCCCTGAAGTCCTTATTTTAGCAGAACATCTAAAGATGAGTCAAGCAAAGATAGGGCCTTGGACCAGCAGGTTTGGCAACTCAGAAACTTGAGGAAACATGTTCATATCACTGTAGCTCATTCTGTTGACTGGATTTTAGTATGTAAGGTGGGGAGTTGGGATGGGCAGTATTCTTAAGATGTCCTTCCAAAACTGTATGCCCAAAATTCAATCAGGCATGAATTTAGGTGCTACCCAAATAGACTTTGCAAAGGTAATTACATTTCTGAAAATAAAGAAATTGTCCTGGGTTATCCAAGTGGGCCAAATCTAATTGTCTGAACCATTAAAAGCAGGGAAATTTCTCCAGCTGGAGTAAGAAAGATGCAGCCAAGAGAGGAGACAGAAGCAGAAGTTAGAATGATTTGAAGCATGAGAAGGAATTGACCCACTGTTAACAGCTTTGAAAATGAAGGGGGGGCAGGAATAAGCCACACAGATGCCTTTTAGAAGCTACAACTGACCCCCAGCTGAGGGTAAGCAAGAAAATGAGTACCTCATTTCTACAGATGCAAGGAACTGAGTCAGCCAACAATTTGAATGAACATGGAAGCTGATTCCTTTCAGACCCTTTTGATAAGAGCCAACCAGCCAAGACCTTATTTTTGTCCTTGTGAAACCAGGACCAGAGAAACTAGCCTAGCCATTTTGAACTCCTGACCTATAGATTCGGAGATTACAATTTAGTGTTGTATTAAGGTACTAAATTATGATCATTTTTAAGGCAGCAGTGGAACAACAGTAATTGTGAAATAAGAGTCTAAAAGCAGTGATTCTCAGCTGGTTGTGATATAGCCTCCCAGGAGACTTTTGGCAATGACGAGAGACTTTTTTGGTCATAACCAGAGGTGGAGGGTTTGCCACTGGCTTCTAGTGAGTAAAGGCCAGGGATGCTTCTACAATCCTATAATGTGCAGAATAATCCCCTACAACAAAGTATTATGTAGTCCAAAATATCTACTGTGTCAAGATTAAGAAACCCTAGACTAGAAGTAGTCAAGCACTGGGTAGATGATTAAAGGTCTTGTTTATCTTGATCCCTAGCTGGATAGAGAGTAAGTTATACCTATTTTGTTGGGAAAAGGGCAGCAAGCAGGACTGAGGTAATTATTACAGGTAGTTTTGCGGCCCGGCGCAGTGGCTCGTGCCTGTAATCCCAGCACTTTGAGAGGCTGAGGCAGGCGGATCATGAGGTCAAAAGATGGAGACCATCCTGGCCAACATGGTGAAACCCTGTCCCTACCAAAAATACAAAAATTAGCTGGGTGTGGTGGCTCACAAATGTTCCAGCTACTTGACAGGCTGAGGTAGGAGAATTGCTTGAACCCAGAAGCAGAGGTTGCAGTGAGCCAAGATCTCACCACTGTACTCCAGCCTGGTGACAGAGCAAGACTCCGTCTCAAAAAAAAAAAAAAAAATGGTAGTTTTGTTATTTAGCAAACATCTACTGAAAAAGTAACTAACAAATTAAATCACATCAAACTTCTTGGTTGCTGGTCTAACATAAATAACAATTTGTCTATGCAAATGGTCATTTACAAAGCAACAATAATTACAAAAAAGATGACTTACAATGACAAATCAACCTTAAAACTGGAAGCCTAATGATATTTTTGAAAAATGTTCTTAAGAAAACATCAGAAGAATGTATTCACCTAATTAATTTCCAGTGTCTTTGTCTTTGTGAGGATTGCTCATCATATTAGTGGCTTTTCTACTCACATCAAATCCTCTGCTTGGTTAGGTCACTGCATAATTAGGCTATTGGACATCTATATCCTTTAAATCCCTTTGTCTTAATCTTTTCTTTTTTTTTTTTTTTTCATTTATCTGCAACTTGCATTCCCTTCATAAGCCCATGACTTTTTTGTTTCTGTATATAACTTACAAAGACAGGGATGAAATATATACTCCCTTTTATCTCCCTAATCAAAGCTAATTAGCATATTTTATATGAGAAGGACAATCAATGAGAATATTTCAAAAGTCCAGATAGTATTGTTTCACTCATATTCTTAAAATTTCCATTGAAATTTTAAAATAAGACTATATTAGCAATATACTCAGTTTATGCTTTACATAACCTAGTATAGACTGGTTTTTCCCTCTAAATTAATGGCTTCTACTCATTTGTCATTGTTGCTCATTAAGTTTCACTATTTTGAGCTATTATGTTTCTTAATTAATGGTACTTTATCATTATTGATGCACACAGGAAAAATCTCTTGTTTTTATTGGTGTGTTTAGTTTGTATGTGTTCATGCTAAATGAGTATTCCTCAACAGGTATTTTTAAATCAAGTAAAGAACATAGAGTTGTATATATATATATTTGTTTGTTTTAGTTTTTTTTTTTTCATCAAGCACTCTGCTTTTAAGCTCTGTCCACATTGTTGGACCTTCATTCTTCCAACACATTTTAATTCTCCCGATGATGTCACTCTCCTATTATGCAGACCCAAGTTATCTCCAACCTTCCACCATGTAGTGGTGCTACTCTAACATCTTCATAAAGAAAAGCATAACTATTTGCCTAAGCATGTATGGGCATGTGAGTGATTTCTTTGGGATACAATCTATGAAGCAAAAATTCAGAATTATAGGATATTCATCTTCTATATTTGACTGAAATATATCAGCAATCTCCACAGAGATTGTACCCTAGTTTCATGAGCACCAATGTTAGTATCATCCAGCTTTCTAGTTTGTTAGTCTTTTCTTTAGGAAATGTTAACATGTTATAATTTAAATTTGTGTTTATTTGATTATTGATGGTTTTTTTTTTTTATGTGGGCTTTGGACTTTGAGGGTTTTTTTTTTTTTTTTTTTTTTTTTTTGTAAATTGCTGGTCATAGTCTTTGCCTGCTCTTCTATTATAGCTGCTATCTCTTTCTGATTGATTTGTAAGAAATCCTTATTATTATATATTAGCCCTTTGTGAATGTTATGCCTTACAAAATACCTTGTCTTATTTTGACTTCTGTATTAACTTTGACCAAAATTGCCTTCATTGACAGAAAACCTAAATATTAGTTTAATAAAATGAATCTCATTTTCCCCCCTATGGTTGTGCTTTAGAAGGTTTTTTTTTATTTTCTGGCCTTGGGTCTCAAATATATATAAACACACAGTACACACACAATTTTGCCCTTCAAATACAGATCTTTAATAAACTTTTAAAATTTTTAGAATGGTTTTATATTTACAGAAAAATTGTGAAGATAATACAAAGAATTCCCATATCAAGGGTTCCCAGCCCCCTAACAGAGAACCTGTAGCTGTCCATGGTCTGTTAGAAACCCGCGGGGTGACACAGCAGGAGGCAAGGAGTGGGCAGGCCAACCAGCATTACCACCTTAGCTCTACCTCCTCTCATTAGATCAGCAGTGGCATTAGATTCTCATACAAACAGGAACCCTACTGTCGGCTGTGTATGCAAGGGATCTAGGGTGCATGCTCTTCATGAGAATCGAATGCCTGATGATCTGAGGTGGAATAATTTCATCCCAAAACCATCCACCACCAGCCCCCACTCTACCACCCCCACTACCACCCCAAACCCCATCCTTGGAAAAATTGTCTTCCACGAAACCCATCCCTGGTGCCAAAAAGGTTGGGGACTGCTTGTCTACACCCAATTTTCCCTTTTATTAATATCTTTTATTTGGATGATATGACATCATTAACAAAATTGATACATTATTATTAACTAAGGACCACAATTTTTTTTCAGATTTCCTTAGTTTTTGCCTATCCTCTCTTCCAGAATCCCATCCAGAATACATTGCATTTAGGCATTATGTCTCCTTAGACTGCTGTGGGCTGAGGCAGTTTTTCAGACATTCTTTGTTTTTAATGATGACAGTTTTTGTAAATGCTGGTTAGATATTTTGTAAAATATCTCTATTGAGATTTGTGTTATGTTTTGCTCATGATTACGCTAGAGCTGTGTCTTTTGGGGAAGAGGACCACAGAGGTAAAGTGCCATTTTCACCACATCCCAACAAGGGTACACACTATCAACATTATTTATCACTGTTGATACTGACCTTAGTCACCTGGCTAATGTAGTATTGCTCGTGTTTCTCCACTGGATGGCTACTCTTTTTCCCTCTTTTCCATACTATATGTACTCTTTAGGAAAAGGTCACTGTGTGCACCCCACAACATGAGTGGAAAGTTACATTAAATCTCCTTGAGGGTGAAGTCTCTATAAAAATTATTTGAAATTCAACTACAAAGATTTGTCTATTTCTTCTACTTACTTATTTCTTTGATCATTTATTTATATCACTATGGACACAGAGATATTTATTTTTGTACTTTGGGTTATAATCCAATACTACTTTATTTATTTTGATGCTCAAATTGTACCAGCTTTGGACTTTAAGAACTCTTCCAGTTGGCTTGTAAGTCCCTTTGACATAACTCAAATATGAACTTTCTGAGCACGTACCTACTCTGACACTATAAGATGCACCAGGCTCATTTTTATATATATTTTCTGCCCCAGTCTTAGAATCTATCATTTCTCTGAAGAGCATGGCCCCTTTTATAGTACTGGAAAATAAGACCCTGGCATTTCATATACTCATTACTACCAGGATGTTGTTTCTTCTAGGCCCTCTCAGCTGCCAGAGAAAGGAGATAGATGGATGGATAGAGATATTTATGTATAGATGTGTGTGTGTGTATATATAAATATATATATATATACACACACACACATTTATATATTTGTGCATATACATGGATTGGTATATATAAATATTTATATATGTAACTATCTGTATCTGTATTAAACTTAACATGAGTTCATACTGATTTCTCCAACTCTAATTCATTATGATATGCATCATTCTAGCATCCTTTCCATTGTTATCTGTAACTTTACATACCAACAGAGAAAACATGGCTTCACCATCCACCATCCATTACTTAACTGTTTAATTCTGATATATGTGTGTGTGTGTGTGTGTGTGTGTGTGTGTGGTTTCAGAATTGTTCATCTGTAGCTTTATGGGAACTACAGTATAGTGCTTACCTACACTTACTTTTCCCTTTACTGTTAAAGATTCCATTCATTTCTGAAGTTATTTGGGTCAGCATCTTTTCACTCCCTTCAGTGAGATAGTTTTATATTTTTAAAATACAGTTATAGTATTTTATTATCTTTTGCCTTCTATCCTGACCTCCTAGTTTTTAAGTTTGCATACATTAAGGTTCGTTTCATTTCATGCTGCAAAATTCCCTGAATCTTGACAAATGTGTAGTGTCACGTATTTCCTGTTACAGTACCATACAGAATAATTTCATTGCCATAAAGAAAGTCCTGAGTTTTACATATTCAGTCTTCTCCATCATTCACATTCCCAAACTCTGGACAACCACTGACCAGTTTGTCATCTCTATTTTTTGCTTTTTCTGACTGCCAACTAAATAGGATAATGCAGGAAAGAGCCTTTTCAGACTGGCTTCTTTTACTTTTCAGTAAGCACTTAAGATTTTTTTTTCCCTGGGGAAAGTATGATTTTTATTAAGAAAAATTGGTTGCCAAAATTTAATTCAAAGACCATATAAGACTGGAGAAATTATTCTAAATTGGAATGCAGTTAGTCATTCAAACCTCCCTTTCCCGGATACCCCCTTGGTTTATGCCTGAATCTTCAAGACCTGTAATTAACAAGTGAGTAAAAGCTCAAGCATCTCCCTAAGACTTGGGGAGCACAAAGCAGCTGTGGTTATTGGTGCAAGCATCCTCTGCAGCAATGGAAGGCATTGCCAGCTGTTTTGGCAGCAAGGTGAAACAATGCCCCAAGGCAAACATCTTCAACCTCCACATTAGGCATTGTCAATCTCAGAGTTCGGGAGATGCTCACAAATTGCCAAGAAGAAGAGATTAACTGAACCTACAAGAGATATATGGGGAAGAGGTTTAAATGATAAGCCTGCCACCTGGATGTCGGTAGAAGTCATCCAATGGGCCTAGGCGAAATGTGTTTTGAAAAATCTCAGACTTCTATGGGAGACATTTGAGACCAAGCTAAAATTACTACTTAGCAAAACAGCTTGATCCAGATTAATGTTTCTTATTAATACTATCGAATCTTTGTTTGTATTTTCCAAATGCCCATCAATGATAGACTGGACAAAGAAAATGTGGTACGTATACACCATGAAATACTACGCAGCCACAAAAAATGATGAGTTCGTGTCCTTTGTAGGGACTTGGATGAATCTGGAAACCATCATTCTCAGCAAACTGACCCAAGAACAGAAAGCCAAGCACTGTATGTTCTCACTCATAGGTGAGTGTTGAGCAACGAGAACATGTAGACTCAGGGGAGAGGAGCATCACACACAGGGGACAGTTGGTGGGGGTGGGGAGAGACAATGGGGGATGGGGAGGGAGGGAGGGTGGGGGAGGGATAACATGGGGAGAAATGCCAGATATAGTATGCACCAAAAGTAAAATAAATTTTTTTAAAAAAGTATATACTATACAAATATCTCAATTCCAAAAATGTTACAAATCTGAAACTCTTTTGGTACCAAGCATTTTGGATAAGGAATACTCAAGCAGTATTACAAACAGTGCCACTCTAAATCTTGTAGTATATTTCTTTTGCTAAGCATATGTATGAATTTCTGATGGGTATTATCTAAGGAGTGGTATTGTTAGATCAAATAAATTGTTTGAGTAAATACTTCCAAAAAAAAAAAAAACAAAAACACAAACGTCAAGAAAGTACAAGCACTTAAGATTTATGCATTTCTGTGTATGGTTTGATAGCTCATTCCTTTTTATTGCTGAGTAGTTTTCCATTGTGTGAATGTGTCACAGTTATTTTAACTATCTACTGAAGGACCTTTGATTCCAGTTTTTGGTGATTGTTTATAAAGTGAACTGTTTTTTGTGTAGATAGCTTTTTCAAAGCAAATTCAGCAATTGCTTGATCATATGGTAAAACAGTGTTTTGTTTTGTAACAAACCACTAAAATGTCCTCCAAGGTACCAATTTGTACTCCCATCATCAATAAATGAATTTCCGTTACCTAGCATCTTTGCTAGCAATTGCTATTGTCAGTCTTATTTGGATTTTAGCCACTCTAATGTCTGTGTAGCTGCAGTTTGTTTTAATATGCATTTCCCTAATGCCAAATGATGTTGAAAATATTTTATATACTTATTTTCCATCTATATATCTTCTTGTAAAGTGCTTGTTCAAATATTTTACCCTTTTTTAAATTGGTTTGTTATTCTTGAGTTTCAAGAAATCTTTGTATGTTTTGGATACAAATCCTCTATCAGATATGTGTTTGGCAAATATTTTTTCCCAGTTCATGGCTTATCTTTTCATTTTTTTGACAGTGCTCTTCAGAAAGCAGGAGTTTTTAATTTACTAAAGTTCGACATATATTTTTCTTTCATGGATCATGTTTTGGTGTTTCACGTAAAAGCTTTTCATCAACCAAAAGGTTTTATATATATATATATATATATATACACACATACATACACACACACACACAAACACACACATATTATTATTATATAATATATATAATGTATATAAATATACTATATATATAAAATGTATATAAATGTAATATCTAAATATATATTATACTTATATATACATAATTTTAAATTTTCTTCGGGAAGTTTTGTACTTTTGTATTTTACATATAAGTCTATGTATATTGTAATTTAATTTTTGTAAAAGTGTATAAATCCCTTCCTGGGTCATTTTTTGCATATCCAATTGTTCAGGACAATTTGTTGAAAAGATCATTTTTTAACCATTGAATGCCTTTGAATCTTTGCTAAATATTATTGACTACATTTGTGTAGGTCTATTTTTTGGTTCCTTATTCTGTTTTCTTGAACTTTGTGCCTATTTGTCCACTAGATCATGGATTTCTGGATTTCTGTAGCTTTATAGTAAACCTTGAAATGGGTGATGTAAATCCTCCAACTCTTTTTCTTTATTATTGCGTTGGCTATTCTAGGTATTTCCCATATACACTTTAAAATCAGTTTGTCAAAATCTACAAACTATCTTGCCGAGATTTGGATTAAAATGTATTGATTCTGTAGATTGAGTTTGGAAAAACTACAGCATCTTAACAATTTTGAATCATCCATCCCTAAACGTGGAACATCTATGCATTTATTTAGATGCCTTTTTATTTCTTTCATCAATGTATTGTAACACATATAGGTTTTAATGTATCCAAGTTTACCTTTGTATGTGATGTTGATAAAGGATCTGGTTATGTTCTTTTGGTGCATTAAATATTATATACTCAACAATCTGTGACTCCTGTTGATTTGTGGCTTCACCTTTACTGCATACTTAATTTTTATACATAGACACATTTGCTTTTAAACTTTCTTTATGGCCTTAGTTTCAGAATGTCACTCATAGTTCCTGGCTCCACTGGATTCCCCAATACGGCTGTCTGACTCCTCAAAAGCAGCAAGGGAGGAAGAGACATCAAGAAATTTAAGAAGCAGTGTCATGTGAAGCTTGCAATGAAGATGAAAACTGTTCATTTAATTTTGTAAATAGGAGGTCACTGGGCAACTGGCAACAAATTCACCATAGTGGTGAAAGTAGGAGCCAAATTTTATTGGATTATAAAGTGATTTGAAATTAAACAAAAACCTATTGTGCACTCCAGTACTTCCAGAATCCAGGCTGTATGATAAGGAGAGATTAAAAGGTAGTTTTTAAAACACATGTAGAAAAAGGGAAGACTTACTGCTGCCTTTTTAGCTTTTTAGATAGGGAAAATGCTGAACATAATTAACATTTTCTCAATGATTTAATAAACAATTGTAACTTATAGAAATGTCTAGCTTCATAATAATCTACTCTGAAGGTAGTTGTCCACTCTTTTAAGGAGGTCATCTAATCCAAGAGGTAGTGCCTAATTTACCATTATTACAGTGAAAGAAAACTGCTCCTTTTAACTTAAATTTGAAAGCAATTATATCCCAGTGCATGGATAATAATAAAGTTACCCTGGAAGATCAGTTTACTTTTGATATTAGTTTTTATTTAACTGAAGGCTTAAACTTTACTAAACATTAAATGTATATTTATTTATGACCCTAAGAATGTGCCAGGTTTTATACTAAATGCTATGATAACACTATTTTGCTTATTTTTATTTTTTCTTTATTTCATTTACTTTTTAATAACTACTTCAAAATGCTGCACTGTTATGCATTAGAATGACCTATTATTTAACATTTGAGGAAAGCAAAAGTCTAACTCCAGACATTTGAAGCATGTTAAACATAAAATGTAATTTATTGATTTACCTACTGGAAAGTGCAAAGCATCTCTTCCCCAGTTACAGCTGTGCATCAGATGGCAACCTCAGGGCACTCAGTTGCTTACTTATCATGCCTTATCTGCTCTGTTTGCTTTGTTCTAAGGTAGGTGTCTCCCACAAAGAGCAAACAGAACTTCTGTCAACTCCAAACATATATCGTTTTTCCAGTAACGCCAGCTGTATTTCTGGGCTAAAAGGTCACTAAGATTAGATGACCAGTCTGAGTCCCAAGCCCATCAATTGTGCAAAGGAAGTGTAGTCAGTTCTACCTAAACCCGTGGACTCAGGGGAGGAGGAATTCCTCAAGGGAAGTCAGAATATTGTACCAAAAAAGGGAGAAAACGAAGCTAACCAAAGTTAAAAAGAGATGCTGAGTATCACAATGCTTTTAGATGGTGAATGCATTTCCCAGGGTACATAACTTGTTAATGGAGATGCCCACAAATCTAGATCTCACAATTGTTAGTCAAGTGCTTGTTCCACTACACCATTGTTTCAGCTTGATTCAGGAGAAAGTTTATGCTTACTTTGTGGAATATATTTGGATGGTTATTTAAAATTTGTACAAGATTTTCATACATGTTAGGTCACTTGAGAAGGCAGCAGGATATGTATGCTATGTAGGTTTCCCATCTCAATTTCTTTAGCTGTTCTTGGCAGACTTCACTTTGTTAAACTGACTATATAAAGCGGAGTAGCACTCAAAATCAGAGCTACTTTTTCTCAAGAAAGAACACGTGGTTAAGTCATTATATTATATTCCTAATGTGATACAGACTGAATGTAAAGTAAAATTGGGCAGAGAGATTGAATCAACCAAAAATAAAAATAAAATAAAGCAGAACATGTGCTTTCAGCAGAACATATACTGCAGTGTTGATAAGTGTTGAAGCACAATTTCCTACACTGTGGATAGTCCAGTTTGAGCTAACCAAAGGTTGATCATATATGCAAGATATGTTATACCTTTATATTCCCAGTCAAGATCCCTGATGCTGAATTACTCTATAGCATAATGAGAGGACTATTTTAACACAGCAAGAACATTCTATTATAAAGCAATTCAAACACTGAAACCAACTTATTACATTGGGCAAACCCAAATGCAAAAATGAAATGACAAGTAATGCAAAAGGATAAAATTTCATACTTTGTACATAATGATAATCATTATTAGATTAGATTGAATTCAGTATTCAGAACTGTTTTATTTTTCTTATCTGAATTTAATTCCTTTAGGGTTCATTCAGCAATCATGTAATAGATGACCAGTGGAGACCTGAAAAGTTTCTATTGTTTTTATTGCTGAAATATATGATTTTGTAAAGTTTCCTTCTGTGTAATTTTTACATAATTTGTGGTAATTTTGCTTAATATATTTTGAAATTTTTAAAAGTATTAGCTCTATCTTAGGGCAGACTCGTATTTATTATTTTCTTTCCTACAAGAATGGCTATTGTTCATTACATTATTTGCAATGACTACATCTTTTAATTTTTCATTCAAAAATGTGTTTTGGGGGATGAATGAAATGAACCTGCCACACACTCTCCTTACAGATATATTATTGTACCATAATGAACGTAAAACATGTACACAAATACATTTAATACAATGCAGGTTGTGCAGGGGTGCAGGTTGTGTTTGGAAGAAGGAACAATTTTGAGTTCTAGCACCAGAGAAAATGTTTTGGAGAAGGTGACATTTCAGATAGATTGGACACATGGATATAAAATATAAAAACATGTCTCTTTCTTTCTCTCTTCTACCCTCTAGGGACTTCAGACTATATACTAGTACCCAGACACACCATGTTCTTTTAAAGTTCTAATCACATTTATGCCTGGAATGCCCTTACCTTCTCTGAGGGAACATTATCTTCCAAGCTCGATCTCAAATATTACCTACTCTGGAGAGACTTTCAAGGTCTTTGAATAGTACAGTGAATTGATCAGAGTTGTGCTTTAGGAAGTTTAATATCACAGCAAGGTGGAAGATGAGCTGAACCAGGGACATGCTGATAGGAAAATGCAATAGTGTTAATGTGAGGAAGTAGGAGCTTAATATAATAGACAATGTTCTTATTGTCTAAGAACAGGTAAAAATAGCCATGGAAGATACTTCATAACTGATGGATCATACTATATTCTGAGCTTTAATAAATATATTGAGTAAGGTGATTCCATTAAGATAAAGGAGGAAGAAAAGAGTGGAGAAAATGTGTGGGATGGAAAACAATAAATTGAATTCTCACCATATATAATAAGAGGTTGTTAGGGGTATCCAAATGGAGATGTTCCACAGACACTTGGAAATGAACATCTGGAACTTACCAGAACAAGTGTATCTACAGGTTGGACCCATAAAAATAATCACATAAGCAAAAATTGACAAATGGGACCTAATTCAACTAAAGAACTTCTGCACAATAAAAGAAACTATCAACAGAGTAAACAGACCACTTACAGAATGGAAGAAAACATTTGCAAACTATGCATCTGACAAATATCTAATATCCATAATCTATAAGGAACTTAAATTTACAGCAAAAGTCAAACAGCCCCATTAAAACATGAGGCAAAGGACACAAACAGACCCTTTCAAAAGAAGATATAATGCACAATGAATACACATATGAAAAAATGCTCAATATCACTAATCAGAGAAATGCAAATCAAAACTGCAATGAGATGCCATCACACAGCAGTCAGAATGGCAATTATTAAAAAAGTAAAACAATAACAAATGCTGGGGAAGTTGCAGAGTAAAGGGAACACTTATATACTGTTGGTGGGAATGTAAATTAGTTTAGTCAATGTGTAAGACTGTTTTACATTTTTGAGAAATCAAAATCAAAGTTTCTCAAAAATTTAAAACAATTACCATTCAACCTAGCAATCCCATTATTAGGAATATACCCAAAGAAATATAAGTCATTCTACCATAAAAACACATACCCATGTATGTTCAAGTAAAATGGTGGAATACCTCACTCCTACTCTCTATGGGCCCATAACATGACTTAGTTAAATAACAAACACAAAATTGGTTTTTGGTGGCTAGGATCAGTATCTCTATTTTGAGTTTGTTGTACACTTAATTAAACTCTTTAATTCTTCTAAATTAGGTGAAATTTTTTCACTAAATATTTTTGCAAAAGGCATTTAATGGTCTGATTTTGCAGAAACCAAATAACATTCTCTAACAAATTTATATCATTCACATTATCATTTGAAGAGCTTCAAAAACTATCTCTATATGGTGCTAAGCTTAATATACAGTAATGAGTAAAATACATATGGCCCAAGTACATGATGGATTTAAATCAAGTTCCCAAGTGTTGGAACATTTATTAAGCAGGAGTTCCTGATAATATGGTTAAATACTCCAAACCAAAACAGTTCATTGTTGCTCCTTTTACCCCTTTCAAATAGGTTATGTGAATGGTAACTATTGCCTTTACACTCCAAAGCAGTACCTCATCTCTCATGTATTTTGTTAGGTTTTCCTATACAGAATGTCTTTATTCTCCCTACCCAAGCAATTTAACCTCATCACTTATATTGTACTCTTCATTTCTGCATCTTCTTTTTAACTATGTGTATCTTCATTTGCTTAATAACTTTCTGGCCACACTTGTTGCAGTTTGATCTTCATTCAGGAGTGAATGAAAGAAAGATTAGCAAGGAAAAAATAATTGTAAGTGGCTTCTCCTTTCCTAGTAGAAGTCAAAAGCTGTTTGCTTAAACTTTTTAAGAGTTACTAATGAGGAGATCTCAGCCTCACATCTAGAGATTAGAGGACTGACAATCACTCTTATAAAATGATACAACTATTCATTTTAGATCGATCTTCAAGAGTTTGAGATAAACAGGAATGTAATTGGAATTTAGATAAAGTCTTCTTCTAATCTTTAATAAAAAGTGGGCTCAATTGATAATTTTAACTATGAAGATTAACTATCTCGTGGAAATTTGAGAAGGGACTTCTTAGCACTTCCACAATCATTTAAATAGACAGTAAGTGAAATGACTCATCCGTAGGTTTAATTTCACTTTCAATGTTGCAATAGGTATTTAGCAGGCATGATTATCATCTCTTTTAACTCATGTCTGAAAGGAAAAATAAAAGAAAAAGAACTTTTCCTGACCTAAGTGGCCTTAGATTGGAAGAAAAAAGGGAATGGAGAAAGATAGGACGTGTGAATATGCCTAACAAAGACATTTCAAAAAGCAGAATTGACTGAATTAGGAAAGATAATAGAAGAACCAGGGAAACAATCAGTCCAGGAACTCTTGACTGGAAACCAAACATATTCACTGAAATAAAAGGTGATTGGAAACAAACTGAATTCTAGGAGCTGGTAAGAAGTCTGGAGATATGTGTGGCAGTACAGTTGAACAGCCACATTTACAGTAAGGTTCTGTCAGACAAAAAGAGTATAGGGCAGAAATTCAGGCATAAGTAATGTACAAAAATATCTAGAGGCAGATAGGACCTAGACACTGGGCTGGAATTCTAGACTTTCTGGGATTCCATTCTAAGTTAGAATAAAGACAATTAAACAGAGCTCTAGAAATAGAAGCATTGCATTGTAATGCAGGTCATCAATACAAGATCTTAGGCTACATCTTAGCTAAAACAGTGCAGGCACTTTACCATTGGAATTGAAGTTGAAGATAAGGACTAGGTCACAGGAATAAAGGAACCTAGAACTGATAAACATTGTTACAGGGAACCAATAGGAAACTGGACTACTCGATGCAAATTTGCTGAACTAGAATTCCTTTACTTTCCTTGACATAGGAAAGGATTAATTCTATATTTTAGGGTAGATGTGGGGCTCCCTGTGGAAGGTAAGTTGCTCCAGATGGAGGAATGTTAAGGAGTACAGTATAAAAAACACATTTCTTACTTTGTTCATTTAGAATTTTTTCAATCAAACATTTACATTTAGTGAGACTCTCCTATCTGCAAGGCACTGAGCTAAGCAGGTTGTAAAAATGTTAAGGTACCTCTAACATAGTATCAGAAACTCTAAAGTCTAGTTGTGAGAAAGATAAACAGATAAAATTGAAACTCTATAAAAATACAACATCAGGTAATTTTAAAAAATATGTTAATATAGAGATTACACAAAGTAAGCTGGGAGAGGTCAAGAAATGTCTCTGAACAGACGACATTTGGAATAAATATTAAAGAATAAATTTTTTTTCTAGCTGAAAATTTTGGGAGAAAAGAAGTAATATAGTATAGAATAGTTAATAAAAATGATAGCTACCACATACAAATAACAATAATAGTTATTATTTGGTGTTAGATATGTTATATGTATGTTATAAATGTACTGTCATTTATTTAATCTGCACAACTACCAATATTTCTATTTTACAGATGCAAAATCAGAGACTCAGAGAAATTAAGTCATTCACTTTTTTTTGTTTGTTTGTGTTTTGAGACAGAGTCTCACTCTGTTGCCCAGGTCTGAGTGCAGTGGCACGTTCTCGGCTCACTGCAACCTCTGCCTCACGGGTTCAAGCAATTCTTCTGCCTCAGCCTCCCAAATGGCTTGGACTACAGGTGCATGCCACCATGCCAGATTAAGTTTTGCATTTTTATTAGAGACAGGGTTTTACCACATTGGCCACGCTGGTGTCGAGCTCCTGACCTCATGATCCGCCTGCCTGGGCCTCCCAAAGTGCTGGGATTACAGGCCTGAATCACAGTGCTAGATTTTTTATTGTTTATTTTTGTTCTGTTTTTCTTCAAAAACACCTGCTGTTTCCATATAGAATAGTTTCTCTGGCATATTCTAGGAGAAGTTAGAAGTGATGTAGATCAGAAGCATAGACCACAGGAGGTGATGTTTTCATGAGAATTGATTTTAACTGGAGAGGCCAGAGCTAGAGTGTGAAGGCCTTTGCATGCATAGGTAAGAAGAGAAAAGGAATTAAGCTTAAAAAGAAATCACTTAAAGTTTATTGAGAAGGTAAACTGTTCATCATTAAGATAATGAAATTTTATTTTACTCTAAGGGTTGTGATATTTTTGAACTAGAAGGAATTTCGGAAACTATGCTGTTCAACTCTTCAGATTTACAAGTAAAGTCTGAGATCCAGGTCAAGAGCATAAATTAGCCTCAAATTAAGGCTTTTTTAGTTCCACATGGGAGCCCTATTGAGCTTGAACTTCCTCCTTGTAGAGTAGGTGATGAATGGCCATGGCTGGAGTGAAGTGAACTCACTAAGATGAGGGAAAGGAAAGAAACTGTAAGGCAGCTGAACACGAAAACAGCACTGAGAAGTCAGGCAGCCAAGTACTCTTTCCTCTTTGGTTTTCTGAATAAAAGCCAACTAACTAACCTTTCCAATTTTGATGGTTGAAATCCCACAGGATGTTTGGGGCCTGAAAAGAATAAAAGAGATTATTCAGATCATTAATAATGACAAACTTCATTATGAAATTAATTTGTAAGTGACTAGTAAAATAACCGAGAAAAGTTCATTACCTAAGTATGTTCCTTAAATTATAACCTTCAATTCTAGGATGACTTTGATAACCATAACTACTAATAAGCCTAAGAATAATTTATTCACCTATTAACTAAGGACTTTATCATCAAAGAGAAGTTGAGCTGACTCTAAGTTGATCATAACAATTTAAAAAAAAAAAAAGAAAGAAAGAAAAGAAAGAAAGAAAACAAGCGTCAGCTGTGTCCTACGCATAGACTTTTCATTACTGTTGACAATGAAAATGAGAGTCACAAAGAACACAGCTGGAATTTTAACTCTTACATTGAGATCAAAGATTTGGCAGTTAGAAAAATTCTTTTGACTTGTAAACAAAACAGATCTTATATGAATGTCAGAATAAATAAAGTGTTTCTTTTTTAAACAGTTACTGTTTTGGCAAAACTCTACTTATCATACCTATTAAGAGATTTAAGGTACAGTATTTATCACTCTTATTGCCATCTTAACCTCAGAAACAATTATTCAAAATGAAATAAATATATACTTAGAAAACAAGGAAGATATATTACTAATTGTCCACTAGGTAGTCAATTGCCAGTTAGAGTAGCCACTTGTGTAAACTCTGTCAAACATGCTGACCCAAACACGTCTCTAGCAATTTTCAACATCTGGCTTAAAAGCTTCCCTGTAATTATTTTCATTTTGCATAAGCAAAACTCACTAAACCCTGCATCTGTGGTGGTGATATACAAAACATATAAATTTGGAGGGATTCATTAGATAATGCCAAAGAAAATGCACCAATGGCTTGATGTCATTTAACTCCTGCTCTCATGGTGAATTAGCCAACAGTGAAGGCCATTTCTCTTCAAAAGATTATGCAGTGCTTCTTGACTTGTTTCTGCTGTAGAGTGCTTATTTCGTAGAAATTGACATATACCAAAGTCACAAAGATGTGGGTACTTTTTCGACACATCCTTAATATCCCTGGTTTTCTATGAAAGCTATGGGTAGTAAGATAACACAGATATCAAATATAATATGAATAGGAAGTATTATTTAGAATTTTTGCATCTTTAAAGCTGTGGGTCTTATTTTGGTACAATTTTCCTGGAATAATGCTTAAAAAATATGTAATGTATTATTTTATCAAAAATTTTCAAAATTCTAATGATGTACAAGCATATAAATTCTCAGAAGACTGCAAATTATTTATAATTCTAAATTATAGATGCACAGATTTGTGAATGGAGTATAAATATAATTGTTTCTAATATCAGGAAAACCTCTTCATTATATCATAAATTGTTCCAAAATTGTTGCATTCTAATTCCATGTCTGAGTGCCACAAAAAAATAGTATTCGATTATACTTTGATATATTAACCTCAGTTAAATAAACTCATTCATATGAAAATGTTCAAAACTGTTTTGAATATATGTTTATTTTCCTAGCTCTCATCTGTGGTTGGCTATTTCTCTGAACCTGCTCTAGGGAAAGTGGAATAGTCTAGGTTGGATGATGTATATTTATTAGCTTCAGAATCACATCTGTGTGCTCAGATTGGAGGAAAGGTCATAAACACAATGAATGTTGCTAGGAAACCATGCCTTTTAGTCAATTTAGTTGTGAAGATGAAAGGGATTTTTTTTTTTTGGTACAAAGATGGGCTATTTGTAAAGTACAATGAATAATCATTTTATTTTGATCTTTGAATTTATCATTTAAAAAATAACACTTTTCATTTGTAGCTTTTCCTACTTATTACTTACTTGGATTTCAAATGTTTGAAATTCAAGACATGAATGTAGCTTTCTATGAAAAGAAAGATTCGTGGCAATTTTCATTTAAAAGAAATAATCTTGTTGGTGAAATTTAGGGATATCTAATCCTTAGGGCAATGCATATGAATCATAAAAAGATTAATAATCAAACAATAAAAGTCAAAGAACAAGTAGCTAAGTCCCTTGAAATAGCCATTAAAAGGATTTTGAAAGCTCAAATGCTATAAACAACTCTGACACTTCTTTTTGTGTTTCTGAACTACAGGGATGTGATCCTGGCAACTTTTCACAAAGATTAATCCAAAAGAAAACAGACATGTTTTACTGGTCAACAATAATTAGATGGTCCTTTGACATAACTAAATACTCTAATTCCACAGGACTGTATTAGCCCACTTACATACGTAATTAGAAGCTTATGTTTTCTGTGTCTGTGTCTATTGATTTTGAATCAAAATGTAATTTTAACCAGGTAGGTTTTTATTGGTCCATTTTATTGAAACATTGTAGTAGTATTTGGTGGTACAACTTGTATTAATGATGAAAAATCCAGCAGATTAGTTCTGTAATAGACATCTGTTTTTTTAAGTATGGGGCTTATATCTCTTCTTTAATGATTGTTTCTTGTTTCTCCCATTCCATTTGATTTGGGTGGCTCTGTTAATTGCTTGGCCTCATCTTCCCTCTACAGAGGTGGATATGTCACTCAGGCTGGCCAACCAGAATAATCCTGAGTCACATTGTGTTTGAAAAAGAGAAGGAAAACCAGTGCAAATGGCACCTCATTGGGGTGAGGTGATAGGAAATGAGGCTGGGGAAGTAGGAAATGCCAGGGTGCATACTGCCTTTTGAGCCAGAGTCAAAAAAAATGAAATTTATCTAAGTGTGATAGAAAACTTGGGGTTAGGCAGAAGTGTGACATGATCTAATTGATGTTTATAAAAGATCACTCAAGCTGCTAAATCAGAAAGGATTGAGGGACTGAGCAAGCATTTTGGAGGCTATTACAGTAGTGTTTGTGAAAAATGATGCTGACTTGAGCTAGGGTAGTAGCAATGGAAATGGACAGAAGCTGATGGACCCAAAATAACATTTGCAGATCTAATAAGTCTTGCTAGCAGATTGAATATAGGATATGTGCTTAAGAGAGAAATCAAGGATGACTTCTGGATTATTAGTTTGAATAACAAAGTATGATATTGCTACTAAGTGAATGGGAAAGCCAAGAGGAAGCACTGGGTTAAAGGTGCAATTAAGAGTTTTGTTTTAGGCTAATTAAATTTGAGAGTATCTCCAAGTGAAGATTAAGTAGGTATTTGGTCATGATGTTTAGAAAGACAGGATAATAAAGACCAATTTTTGAGTCAATTATTGGTGATGACCTACGGAGAAAATATTGATGGGAAAAAGAAAAGGACTACAGGTTTCATTAAATAATGTACTTAATTTCAAATGTGCTAGAAGATTAAGAGTAATTTTGGTAATGAAATAAAATACCACCTTTTTATACTTATTTACAAAGGTTTTCGGTATTATGTCACATCTGTAATACCAAAAATTAAATATATTAAGCATTCAGACAAATCATTTTTACCACTGCATAGACAGAAAAATTGAGAACTGAGACATTATGTCAAGACGTCACCACCAGTAAGTGATGGAGTCAGGCCTAGCACAGAGACCTTTCTAAGTCTAATCCATTGTGGTTTTTTCTGTCACCCATTTTTGAAACTCTACTTGCAAATACAAGGCCCTCAGGGCTATTACTGATGCTGTTTGCCTCTACACTAACATCCTCAGTTTATAATGCTTGAGTTCCTATGTCTAATTAGTTTTCTATCCTAGCCTTTGTTCTCTAATGTCACTTCTTGCTGCAACCTGCCTCAGAATTTTTCTCTCCAGTGATCTACTGTTATTATGCTATGAGCTGTGAAAAAAGTTGTAGAATTATTATGAATATAATAAGTTAAAATAGTTTTTGAGAGACTCTGATTAGTTATATGCCATGACCTTACAGCATTGTCTTGAAACATATATCGCAGCTATTCAGGGCCTTTTACTTATTTATTATCTCATTATTTCTTTGTATTTTCCTTATGAACTGAATAGGTTGTCAAATAAATGACCTCTGATGGCTACTGCAATTTTTAACACTCATGCATCTTTTTCCTGGACCACATGCTGCACTAGTCCACATTGTTAAGTGTCAATTTCACCCTCAATTTCAGGGATATCTATTCTAAAATGTCACAGTGAAGTTTTGGTTATTCTCTTTATGGAATTTATAAGAAAACAATCTTAAGATGCACTTTAACACAGGCAGCTAAATTATTTTTATTTTTATTTTCTTTTATTTTTATTTTTTTATTGTACTTTAGGTTCTGGGGTACATGTACAGATCATGCAGGATTGTTGCATAGGTACACACATGGCAATGTGGTTTGCTGCCTCCATCTCCCCGTCACCTACATCTGGCATTTCTCTCCATGTTATCCCTCCCTGACCTTCCCACCTCTCCCCGATGTCCCTCCCTTGGCACCCCCTAACAGACCCCATTGTGTGATGCTCCCCTCCCTGTGTCCATGTGTTCTCATTTTTTTAAATTGTTTACTTTGTGTGTGAATAAGGTCTTCCAGGGGAGGAAGGCTTTCTCTCCCCATTCAGTTTGGGTGTTTGGGGGGGGACACTAGTCACTACTCCTTCATTCCTGGTTGTTTTATTTCACTCTTCAGGTTTCTGTGCTTTTTCCCTTGGCATTCTGTGGTCCCACCATTGCATTCCTCTCATGTCTCAAGCAGTCTAGATCATCACTATGTTTAAGGGCTACCCATATTTTTTTCTCACAAGATAGAGTCTAAAGTTCTGCATTTTCCAGCTGTTTCCTCGAGCAATCACAAAATAATTTGCTTTTTATTTTCTTGAGAGTAGGGGATTATTGAAATAATTTTACGAGAGAAGTGACATAGTTTAGGACACATTATGATGGCTGCAACATAAATAATGGCTTTGAAGGGTTGATGATGATGGTGAGTAAAACAATTACAAAGCAAAGTTTCTAGTGAGAGTCAAAAACTACTCAGTAGTGGTTGGGCACCCTGGCTCACACCTGTAAGCCCAGCACTTTGGAAATCCAAGGCAGGTGGATCACCTGAGGTCAGGAGTTTGAGACCAGCCTGGTTAACATGGCGAAACTCCGTTTCTACTAAAAATACAAAAATTAGCCAGGCATGCTGGTGCATGCATGTCATCCCAGCTATTTGTGAGACTGAGGTAGGATCTGAGAGTGAAGGTTGCAGTGAGCCAAGATCTCACTACTACACTCCAGCCTGGGGGACAGAGCAAGACTCCGTATCAAAAAAAAAAAAAAAAAAAAAAAGTGAAAAAAACTACTCAATAGTAATCAGAATTGCTATAAAATGACATAGTTTGAAGACATTTATAAGATAAAGTAATGTGGGACATGGCCGTTCACTGGGATGTGGAATGAAGAAAGGGGGATATTAAAATCACTCTTAATTACTGACTTATGTAGAAGAGATAAGAGCATAGACATGGAAAGATAATGGGTGTAATCTGGTACTGGTTTAGTTAGAAGTGGGTATGAAATATTGAAGGGTTGTGCAGGCCAAAATTAAAAGACACCTGGGGAGACTTTAGGATTTAAGTGGTCATTAACGCCATGACATCAAATGAGATTACCCATAAAAACCATTTCAAATAATAAAGGAGAGGATGAAACACTAAAGCTGGCCTTTAGGAGGTAGCTGCTGAAAAAATATTTCATAAGTGACAGATAATGAGAAAAACTGGGAAAGCCTAGGTCATAACATGCAGAATAAGAAGACAGTAATCACTAGTGTTGAAAGCCTTAGAGGAGTAAAACAGATGAGGATTAAAAATTATCCACTGAATTTGGCAATCTGATGAATCAGCTTACAAAGATTACAAACTTTGGGTTAGTGAAGAAAGAAAATCAAATGAAAGAGTTGTGGAGCAAATCTAATTTAGGAGTTAAAGAAAGAAAGGGTAGACAGTTTGAACACCTAGGTAGTAAAGGAAAGGAGAGAGTTTACTCTCGTCTGTGTGATAGAAGATAGATGGAAATGGTGAGGAGAAATTTATGATGCCAAAGAGTCACTGAGGGGAGTTTCAGAAGGGATAGGAGGGATAGGATCAAATATGCAGACAGAGGAATCTCCTTGTGCAGAGGAAAGGATATTTTATCCATGGAGACAGGAGGGAAATAAGTAAGTAAGGATGGGTACAACATAGTTTTAGAGGTTTTTCCTCTGACGACACAAACTTTGTCCCATAAGAGGTAAGATACGAGGTCAAAACTAAGCAACAGCTTTGGATACGCCACTGTTTCCTGAGGTACCTATGCATAGTAACTCTTAGATTATAAATACACATAATTGTTTTTAAGTTATGAAAGCTAAAATATTCAACTTTTGCCTTTATTTAATATGTTAGACTAGAGTAGGCAAAGTCTATTATGTACCAGTTCTTTTCTGCTGCTGCCACAGAGCATTGCCAGTATTAATTATATCCACAGTTAAATTCTAACCTGGGGAAGATAACTTATTGCAAGATCTTTAAATTAATAACCAACCGGCAGAAGTGATGTCTTTCCTTGTATCTCCATTTAACTAAAATTAGCCAAAAGCCATACAATTCAACAAATCAGTTTATTTTTTATTTTAACCATTATTCAAATCAAATAACTAAAGGAAGTAACCACAAAAGTAATATTTTCATATAAGTTTTAGTCATATATATTTTTATTGAACTATATATTTCAATTAGAGTATGTCAGTTATGAATTGCAATTCAATTAGTTTAGGTATTGTCCACCTAATACCTACAGAGCTGCTCATAATTTAAAAAACAAAAAAATTATAAATGCTAATTTCATCTCTGATATAACCAAAGTGAAAAATCTTTCTGAATGACTCAGAAATATTGCAGCTATTGTTGCTATGCATTGCTACAGGCAATAAGTCACATTTTTTTAAAAAAAATAGATATCAGTTGAGAGGCCATCTGGTATTGTAGTTTAAAGTAGAGACTGTAATGTCAAACAGATCTAGAGTCAAGTAATCATCCCACCACCTCCAAGTGCATGGCTTAGGTTCCTCCTTCATAAAATGGGATTGAAAAGGTGCTTACCCCAGGGTTACTGTGAAAAGAAAAGCTGAGCGTTCATTTAAAATGTTGATAATAGCTGACACATAGAAGGAACTCAAATAAATAATAGTATAATTTACTAACTACAATAATAAAGTACTACAGACATTCTAGCATAGAATGAATCATCTAAAATGCTCACTGTCTCAATGAAAATATATGGCTTATTATTCATACTTTTAGTCACTCGTTTTCAAACCAAAAGTGGAATGATGATGCAATTTTCTAAGAATTCAAGATGAGCTTTATAAAAAGTCTTTTGATCTTGCACTAAAGAAATGCATTTTTTTTAATGTCAAGGATTGAAGAGTACTAGAAAAATTAGAATATTTTGTAGAAACTGCTGAAAAAATAGTATATATGTGAAACAGAGAGAGAACTTATGTCAAGGTAGAATTTATGCCAAAATATTTCAAGAGATAATATGTTGAGGAAAAATGTATAATTGTGTTTATGAGAGATCAGCATTGGTATAATCTTTAAAAATCTTAGGAATTATCTATAATCAGATCTGCATCTGTTATCTAATTCTTTTTGTGACACCCATATCACTTTTATGACACAATATAAGCTCTTATTGATTAGTCTTAACGAATCTGTAAAATATGACTGTGAAAAAAATATATATGTATTTTTTTTCTAATATCCAGATCTATTATGTCCTAGGCCTAAAACACTCCCCAGCATTTCCAGGCAGAACTTGAACACAAAGCTTTTTTTCATCCACATCTTTAAAGTTCCCAGAAGAAGAAATGTTGGAGATAGCTACAGCTCCCTCATGTGCTCTTTGGCATTATAAACAAACTTTGTAATCCTGGTGGACAATGACCTCCAGGAAACAGGCATTTTTGTCTGTCCTGTACAATACACTATCCCTTGTAAATAGAACAATTCCTAGCACATATGAGGGGCTTATTAAATAAGTTTTTAATGGATGAATGATTCTGTACCCTTACCCTCACTGCAGCCTGTAAAGAGGAAGCGGCTGTTGGGAGGTGGGCAGTATAAGGGCAGAATCCCAAGCCAAATACACACAATCACAAGAGTTGTGTGGTGGCTGTGAGCGCCACCAACACCAGAGATGCATTGGTGAAATTCTTAAAAGAATGGGGAGCAGTTAGGAAAAAACTAATATTGAGTTTTAGTTTTAGAAAATGCACATAAACATAGCCCCAAAAAGACATCAAACATTATTATCAGCCCATAGAGGAAATTTTAAGGAAAAAATAACTTACAAAGAAGCAATGTAGAAAAACAGCCAACACTTTCCAATATGCATTTCTTTGCCAGGTGTTAACTTGAGGGTATCACCACACTTTCAGTTCTCACAACCACATATGAGGAGGCTACATTCACAATACTTACTGATTGACAAAGTGACACACACGTAGGAGACTGTCCAAGGTAGCTCAGTTAGGAGGTAGTGAAGCCAGGGTTTGAATTTAGGTTATCTGGCTCCAGGATACACTCTATCTGATCTGTCTTTCTCACATGCAAAAGGTCTGCATGGTCATTGACAGCTTCCTTGTAAACAATGCAGTCAGTGGAATGCAGCATTGCTTGCCTCTCACCCTGCTGTCTGCCATTAAGTTGCTGATGGCTGGACTAAGTGGTAGTGTCTCTGTCAGTTTCCTCATCAATAAAATTAGTACTTTCCTGACCTAACCAGAATGCTTTGCTTGGAGATTGTGTGAAATAACTAATCAATAATCGTAAAATGCTTTGAAAACATGCAGTAGTACATACAAGTTCAGTATTATTATATGAGTTTACAGTGTGATGGCACAGTCGTAAAGGTCAAAGCTATTTTGAACTGCATACAGAAAGGCATGCTGATGTAGAATTGAGAAGAAATTGTTGTCTTTCTAACAAGGGAGTTGGGAATTGGGAATATTTAATAAAAGTATTTTTCTTATTTGTGGATGGTTAAGTTCTCAAAACAAGAAATTAATAGAAGACAAAAGAAATATGAGGAAAGAATTAACATCATTGCACCAAGTATTCAGAGTCAAGAGTGATTGGATTAAGATAAGGTAAAGATGTTGATCTCGTTAAGTGAAAACATAGAGTAAATAAACCAACAAACTTCAAACACTTGAAATGTGTAAATGTAAGAGTGAAAGGATGTTAGTTTGAGAGTTAAAGGAATGCCCAGAAATACAAAGAAAGGAAGGAGAAAAAGGAAAGAAGAAAGGAGAGAGAGAGTGAGAGAGAGAGAGAGGAAGGAAGGAGGTTGTTTCATTTGGGTTATAAAAAATAAATACTTATTAAATTAATGCCTGTTTGATTAGCTTCATTTTAAAGACTGTGGATTACTGATGGATCAACTCGGATGCAGTATCAGTAATGATTATGTCAAATGCCAGTGTGGATTGCCATGCTACAGTCTAAGGAATTCACAGACACAGACATCCAAATGGTCCTCTTATCTAGAGTAGCTCATGGGAGGTAAGTAAAGCCTTGACAGTTGGAATGATGAAAGAAAGTCTGGAAAAGGTTCTTGACATTTTATGTAACAAAGGATCTTTATTTCAGCCGAGCCAAGTATATTGTTAGATGAGTTTTTCATTTGTCTTATATAATTCCCATAATTTTGTGAAATAGGCACTATGTCAAATATTGTGAAAATCCAGGGCTCTAAATCAGCGGTTCTCAAACTGTGTCTTTTCAACATGTGGAAATCTCAAATAAATGTGAGGAGATTACTAATATGGTTGTTACTAGTAAAGCCAGTAGCAAATATTTTTTGAGCTCTTGTATACCAGGCACTTTACATAAGCTAACTCATTTTACCCTCAAAACAGTTTTATGCAGTAGTTATTCTCATTATCCCATTTTCAAAGATGGAGAAATTGAGGCACAGGTGAGTTCAATCCCTTGCTCAAAGTCACAGCTAGTAAGTGGAGGAGCCAGGAGTTCAAGGCTCAAACTTTACTAAGTTGTGAGTCATTTAACTTAAATGTAGACATTATTTAAAGTGAATTCCATAAAAAGAATTTTCATTTGCATAGAAGCATGCTTACCTGAACAGAGGGTTAATCAGTGAATTTACACCAAAAAGGTAGGAATTATCCAAACCCAGGTCCATCCATGGGATTATGTTTTTTATTGAAACCTTTTTATTCATAAGTTTTTAGAATAAAGTCCAAGAACCTCTGGACTAGAGAACCACAAAATATTTTTATTTTAGAGACAGTGTTGCCATCATTGAAGTCTCTTTATCATTGAATAATTGTTATCCTTTTTTTTCCCCTGTGAGATAGACAATTCTTCTTATTTCCACTAATTCCTACTTCCTCCCTTTCCCATTGGTCATGAAGCTTGATCTTTTTATGTTTCCTTCTTTGGCTTCTTCGATTTAAGAATTATTTTCCTTAATTGATGCCTTCCTGTCTATCCCACCAAAAATGAAAACTTAATATTCTAAATATGTCTTAATTCAAGATAATGACCATTGTTGAGCGTGCTGTCTAGGGCCCTTGTTTTTAGTTTTGTTCTTGAGGCAATTCCCAGGTCCCATTCTTGAAAAAGCCTCACAGGTGTGGACTGATGTGTGCAGCTTGAATTGTCACC